>CM031242.1:507885346-510300346 GCA_018340775.1 Taxus wallichiana var. yunnanensis
TGATTGAATTGAGGTTACATGATCAAAATGACCCCAAACAAACTAAAACACTTAAGAAATTTTTAAAGAACCTTTCAAATCGAGCAAAGGCAAAATTGTAGTCATTTTGTTGTCAAAGGTTGAAAATTTTGAATTGTAAATCAATAAAACAATATATACCTTGAAATCCATCCTAAATTCCTCTAAGAGAAATCCTCCATGTCTGTTTGGCATGTTGAGAAAGGAAGGAGGTCGAATTGAACAAAATTCTATAAGTCAAATGTTACCAGTTCACATTTTTTTAAATCCTGTAGAACGTTTTCTTAAAATTGACCCTTCAAAGTTTATCAAAATTAAAATTTTAAGATTTCTATGCAAAGAGGACTTTGAGAGATTTCCAAAAAGTCCTTGTTTTCCAAAACTGAGTTCCTAGTCAAAATTTATGACCTTCTGAAGTTTTTACTTCATCTCGGGCTCAAAATTTAAATTTAGCTAAGGGGAAAATTTTGTTAATTAGACCCGCGGGCCTGAATTTGACTTAGAGATCTTTTCTAAAAATTCAAAAAAATCCCGTTGCTTGGCATGCCTATGTCTTCTGTTTTGCAAAAAAAAGTTCTAAGTCTAAAAAGTAAATTTGGAAAAGTTTTATCCATGACCCCACTGGCCCACAACCAATGGATGGCTACCACATGGCTCTACGATGCCATGACAGATGCGTGGAAGTATTTTAAATTTTGTGTTTCAAAATTCAAAGTTTCCCAATTCTGCTCTGGCGGTGACCCTGCCCAATAAGGAGTTGACACGTGGTCCCCTTGGGCGTCGGCGGAGGCGTGGGAGTAAACTTCATGTTTCACCTAAAGGGCAAAAGTGCTAAATTCTCCCCAAGCCCACACGCCCGCTTGGAAAAATTTTCCCCTTATTCCTACTGAGCCAATCATTGGTTGACATGTGGTGGAGGAGCAGGCTAAAATGTTCCTTTTCACCCTTTTTAAATTAAGTCAAAATATCTTTTACCTCCAGCAACCCGCCTTCCCGCCTAGGCATGGATTTTGGACACGTGTCCTTAGCGGACCCCAAGTTTGAAATTTTCCTTTTGGGCACAAAGCTCCACCTTTGGCATGTGGGCACGTGGAAGTGAAATGTGATTTTCGCACAAGAGTGGTAAGGGAAAAATTTCTTCCCAGGCCTGTAGGCCCGCACTTGGGAAAATTTTCTTCCCAAGACTTGCCGGCCCATAACTTGATAAATATGAGGATTTAGGAGGACTTATTTATATAATTTGAAAGTAGAGGAAATTTACTCTTTAATGGAATCGTGTTTAGGATTTTTTGAGTGTGGGAAATATGAGAAAAATCAATTTGAATATTTTAGGTCAAGTATGTGAGTGGGTAAGAGGAAAATTACCTTCCTTATTTTCAATGTGTATTTCTAAAAGCATGAGTTGACCATTTAGGGCTACCTTATAGGGAAAAGGAATGTTTTTCCTAACCCTCTGTATTAAGAACCTTGTTTTATTATTTTGGCCCCTGTAGCCCTTTAAGTGTAATTAAGAAATATTTAATCCTAGTGTTAATTTAATCTGATTATTAAATTAACACCTAAAGGAAATTTAAACTATATTTGGTTAATTATACTCACTAATTGTAATGTGGTATTTTATATGTTGTTCCAATGGAAAACCTTATCTTCTTAACATGATTGACCTTGATGTACTTCCTTGTGTCAATTATTGCTTCGAGGCTTGTTTGTAGTCTCACCTTAAACAAAAGAAAAATCCATTTTTTTAACTAACCTAGGTTGTTCTTGAGTCTCAAGTAGGAGTTTTAGAAGGGAGTTACACAAATACCATGATAGGTGCATTCTCTACTATATATTTAATATGTTATGTTTGTGTCATGATACAAAAGGGAACACATTGGTGTTAGGATTAGATAGACTTCACACTTGTACAAAACATTAGGACTAGTATATGAGGTTTTGTTCCAATCAAGAGTATGTAGTGTAACACTTGGATTGGTTCACCAAGGATTGAATACAAAGCGTAGTCCAACCTCATGCACAAACTTACTTTTCCTTTTTTAGCTAATGCTTTCATAAATGGTAATGTCGGTATATAGGATTTTGTACTTGTTGAAGGTAAATACATGTTGTCTTGCGGTTGTGATAACTAGAGAGACATAAAATGATATGGATTTCAATAGAAGTGAAGGGTATAAGAAGTTACATAACCTCATTGGAAGTAGGTCTAGGAACATATAGTAGGTTCCCTTACCATACCACATATCATGAATAATTGTACGGTCTTGGAAAGGGGTAATTTGTTATTGTAGTATAAAAAACAAAGCATCTTCATGTTTACCTAATATACACATGTAGATCTTCTCTATTCCACTCTTTCTAGCAAATTTTTCATTTATTTTATTTTTGAGCTATCATTATATAAATTATCATTATTCTAAGTATTAATGTGTTATTTTGATTGTTAATTGTTTAATTGTAAAAATTAATTAAGAATAATAATATGTACAAAACCCTTATGTCCTATATATTTTATTATATCACATCGAATATTCTTAGGGTGTACACCTTCGATAAATTCAAATCTTGAATAAAATATATTAATTCTCTCAAACCCTCGCAATCCAACCTGTTTCTCCTTCTTTCTTAGCTATGATCATATTATTAGCTCTAGGATTATTCTCTTTGTGTATCATCGTGACTAATCCTTAACTATTATATAATATTTATTTGAATCCTAAGGGTTCCCTCCCTTCTCGTAATATGAGATATTATCCCTTTGATTAGGTCCATAATCATATTTTTCTAAAGAAAGGGATCCATATGTTTCTTCTAATTATCTTGAATCATAATTCTATAATACTTTTGAGTGCACATATTATACTATTGATATATTTAATCATTATTTTTGTAATATTTTCACTAAACATGTACATGGTGAGGGTTCTCATAATGATTCTCATAATCATGACATTCTTGAAGATAAAGAAAAAACATTTTGTACTTTTTTGGTAGAAAATTATTATAATAATGGTGTACATATCTATGATTTTCATAATCAACAAGCATACTTTAGTATCATCAAAAATGTATCCTATTCTTCTCACATCATATACTATACATATATAACTATTCTAGAATATGATGTTCCTATTCAATTAGAGGAACATAATATTCCACTTCATAATGTCACTATGTTTATTCTTATGACCACTACTATTCCTAAATCTCATATCAATGCAAATATTGGTTCTAATTCTTATTTTTCTATCACAAAGGATATTGAAACCATTATCCATACCTTTCAAGTTCAAATATTAAAAGTGCATATAGGCACATATACTTCTCAAGCCAAGTATTTGGTGAGAATATTACATTACATTATTCTTGCAAATGTAACCCCGAAAAATTCAAATTTCACTTTTCCTAAGGATTTGGTGAGAATATCAGCTACTTGTGCTTCTGTAGGACAATACTAGAGATGAATGTGATGGTTAAAGACATGCTCTCGAATGAAATGACAATAAATCTCAATATGCTTTGTTCGTTCATGAAAAACTAGATTATGTACGAGATTCAACACACTCGATTCGTAATAGAGAACAGGTGACTATTTTTAAGGAATTCCTAGGTCATCCAAAATGTGACGTAACCATATAACTTCACACACAGCTCCTCATGTGGTGCAAAATTCTATCTCTGTGGATGAGATAGAAACAACATTTTGCTTCTTGCTTATCCATGAGATAGGTCTAGATCCAAGATGAAATATGTATCCCGTACTTGACTTTTTTCATCAGCAGATCCAATGTGGTCCGAGTTGACGTATCCCTATAAGAAGAAATGATCATTCTTCTTATATTCTAGACCATAATTAGTTGTTCCTTGGACATATCTCAAAACTTGCTTTGTTGCATTCCAGTGACATTTCTTCGGCTCCTGCATGAACCTAGAAAGATAGCTAACAACATAGCATAAGTCTGGTCTGGTATATGTCAAGTAGATGAGTCCTCCAACAAATTACCTATAGATAGTAACATCTACTTGAGGTGAGCCCTAAAATCTTGAAAGTTACAAGCCTTTCTCCATGGGAGTGGATATAGGTTTACAATCAGACATTTTGTACTTTTCGAGGAGTGTCTCAGCATACTTTATTTGAGAGAAAAAAATGTGATGCTCCTTTTTCCATATTTCCAAGCCAAGACAGTAATGTAGTAGCCCAAAATCTATCATGTCGAAGGTTCTTTTGAGATCATTCTTCACAATATCAACCTGATCTTTTGAACTACTAGTGATCACAAGATCATCTATATACACAATAATAATGACAATTTATTTTCCTACCTTCTTTATATACAAATTTGAATATGAGGGGCTATGAGTGAACCCATGCTGCAAAAGGTGATCATCGATATTAATATACCATGCCCTTGGATCTTGTTTCATTCCATATAGTGATTTGATGAGATGACATACAAATCCTTCAGGTTGGGTCGTGTAAACTTCTTCTTTTCGATTACCATTTCGGAAAGCACTCTTGATGTCCATCTCTGAAGTTTCCATCCTTTTGTGCTTGCTAGTGCACAAACAACTCGATGGAAGCCCATATAAAAGGGAATGAGTAGACATTCCAATGGCCTCTCAACAAGGAATTGCTTTGAATTAAATGGTGAATCTTCTACTAAAAATCCTTCCATGATAGTAAGTTTGTAACTTAAATGTTGAATTAGGTGTTAAGATTAATCAAATAATATAAGAAATTACATTGAATTTCAATCTTTAAAGGACATTAATCTTATTAGGAAAGTATTGGTCTCTAAAATAGTTATCAAGATTCTTTTCAGTTTATTAAGAAATTAAGTTCGATTCTAAATATGTAGGCATCCTTACTAGAGATTGAGATCAAATAGATTATTTTAGTACCAATTAATATTCCTAAGAAAAATGAAAGCGGCACATATGAAAGCTGGCACATATGAAAGCGCACAGAAAGATTCTATGATGTGAATACCGTCTCATAATTTCTATACTTCATGCACAAATTATTTAGCTGATTATGATAAGGTAACTAAATTAAAGCTATGCTAGGTTATATTGTATCGATAAACATATTTCTTTTTGCATTACAAAAATTAGTTTATTTTTAGTTATCCTCATTATTTATGGTCCTATAGAATTGTAATATCACAACTTATAGTTTCCGTTGACTGAAGTTTTATTGAACATGTTTCACATGAAAAACATAATTAAATGCTTATAAGGATAGTACAAGATTTCATAAGTTTTCACCATTAGTGAGCGATATAATTTGTTTCTTCTAACATATTATTGTCAAATATGTTATTTATAAACAAATTTACTCAATCATGATGAAATCATAAAGCATATATAATTTTTTGATTATAATCGCACTCATATTAGACGTACTGTTCGCTATAAAAACAGTAGTATAATTTATTTATTTTACACATTCATAATAAACAATATAGTAAGTAATGTATTAGTACAATTTAAAGATAATATATATATTTGTAACTATTATGAAGTAGATAATCAAATAAGTACAAGACGCTATGTTTCTTTCATTCAACATCAAAATAACACTTTCATGTTTATTTAAAATTTAATGACAATAATACAATTATTTGAAACTGAATAACAACGACCACCGCATGAAAAATTATGTGCTTACTATAACACCCACAAAAATGACGTTCTCAAAGCACATTAAATCTTATACCATTATCACAAAAGTTTTGGAAAATATAAATATTTTTGTTTTAAGTTATAAGGTTGTAAGGGTGTAAAATGCTAGTGTAAGTTAAATTAAAGTTTACCAAAAACTACTACATTAGAAAGGATGGAACAGGTCTAAGTTAAATGATTAAATATTCTTAATTTATCTCTAAGGTCAAATTAATTACAAACAACTAGGAAGGTGCCATAAATTGATTTACTTGGTTAAATGTTTTTCTCCTCCTTAATTAACATTCAAACCCATACTTAATAAACCTTATACTTAGTTACTTTAGTTCCATTATCTTAATAGCTTTAATGTCCATTTCATTAATTTCTAAAACATACTAGGAACTAAATAAATGACTTTTGCACACAAGGGTATTTAATGGCCCCATTCACCCATTTACACATACCTTTAAAATTATTTAAAACACCCATAATATTCATTCCTACCAAACAATTTAGGGTTGATCCTCAACCCTTGGATCAATTCAATTATGGCCACTAGATCCTAGGGTTCCATACTAACCCTAAATATCCTTACAAAATCTTATTAAACCTTTTTCTTTTCCCTAGCCTCCCATTTGGTCACTTTTATTTTGTTTAAAAATGTAGGTTGGAGAAATGGAAGCCATGGGAGCAAGGAAAGGAAGAACCATGGAGGAATTTACAAAATCAAGCTTAGTTTAGTTTAGGTTAGGGAATTATTATTGTATTTCCTTTCATTTGAATATTATAGAGGTTTCCACTCCAAATCTGGAGTTGTTATAAAGTTAGTTCCATTTTTAGTTTCCTACATGGGAAAAACCCTACTTCATTTTTAATCCAAGAGATTGAATGTTTTTAAATACCCATTTGAAGATTTACAAGTTTAGAACAATGAATTTATGCCTTTATTGCTTGTTGGAGGTTTCCTCTTTAACTTTACAGGCTTAAATTTTGGTTAGACTAAGTTAAAATTTACACAGGCATGGATTTAAATTTTTCTGTCAGCCGTAAGTGAGGGAACCACCGCCCAAAGTAGACCGGTGGTCCTAGGACCTCCGCATTGCCTAAGCGGCAGTTCATATACCGCTACTCTACACATGGTGGCGATCTTGTTCTTTAAAAATAGAACCTTCAATTTCAATATTTTTCAAAAACAAAATTCACTAGAGTGTTTTAAGGATCATCCTTAGCTTGAATTTATGTTCCTAAAGCCTCCAATTGAAGGGTTTAATCCATTTATACATTCCATACTTAAATTACTAAATTTAAAGGATTTTCTATTTCAATAGTAATAAACAACAACTACAAGATCATTTTCATTTTATTTCAACAAATTTTCTTTCAAGTTAAAAAGTAGAAATGAAGCTAAATATACTTCTAATGTTATTGTTTTCCTTACAAAAAAATGCAATATTTCAACATAATAATTTACTTAAAATTTATTGCATCTTTCCATTTCCACTACAACCATTTGTTCAAATAACTACAAACAACTTTGTTCCACATTCAAGTTTTCCATGCATACACTATTAGTATTTTACAACTTCTATGTTCTTTCTTTCCTTTTTACAATAATGCAACTTCAACAATGATAATGAACTTTCTTTTCCTTGAGCATAGCTCATTTCTTTCAATGCAAAGAACTTACTTTCTCACAATACAATACAACTAAACTTTTAAACATGATTTCCATTTTAATTCATTCCTTTACATAATACAATTTGAGGAGAAAGGAAAATACACATTCCTTAATTAACTTCCTTCAAAATAATAATACAACTTGGTAAATGAAACTTACAATGCAACATTTTTTTAAAAATACAATACTACAAGTCTTCCACCTTAAGTGGGAATAACAAGAAGGTTTTCTCACAAGGAAGGATTTATTTTGAACTTCAACAAATGCTCCAAATTTCACATCACCAACAAGATATCCACCATGTATTCACTTGATCACAAAACGAAAAATGGGGAGAGACAACACTCTCCACCCAACCAATAATCCAATGAGGAGAAAAAGCTATTCTCCTAATTAGCCCCCGAGCCCCAAACACGGTGCAATAAAGGATGGATTCAACTCATGGAAACTATTACAAGATTTGACATCACAATAAAAATATTTCAAATCCATTTCCAAAACATAATCAATACCAAATACAATATCAAGAAGAAAAATAACAAAGTATACAAGGCTTTAAAATGTAAATCCAATGGAGCAAGGATCTCTCGGGAGATCACTTATGACTCCCAATGGGATTAGGTACCCACCTTAAAACCCTAAAATATAAATCTAAAAACCCCTAAACAACTTTTATGCCTCCCTTAAGATCCTCTTATGCCTCCCTACAATCTCTTATGTCTCCCTCATAAGAACCAAATAAGAAATGTAAGAATATTCTTGTCCAAGGTGGGGCACCCAACCCAAATCCCTCCAAAAATATGAAATAAACTCTTATTCCTCCCTACATATATGATCCTCATAGTCATCCTACACCACACTTAGAGAATCTACGCAAGAACCCAACAAGCATACCAAAACACTCAATAACATACACATATACACAAATAAAATAAAAAATTAAAAAGATCATATCTCATAACTTTCCATTGTAGAGCTTGATCTAATAGTCACACACCAAGCTCCTTCAAGCCCAATCCAACACCAAAAAGCTCCAAAAAAATCCACAAGCACTCCAAAATCCTCCAAATCCAAAATACAAGAACACAAATGAAACAAAGTAACCCCTAAACAAACAAATGAAGTTGTATAAATAGAAAAGGGAGAGAGGAGGGTGAGGTGGCTCCATGTAGGATACTACATCATTTATCCTAAATTCCACCTCAACTATCAAAAATCAACTCCAATGCACAATAAATTAGTGGTTAAGAGGAATGAAAACGTCTTACACAATCCAAACCCACACCCCTAAGGAAAAACTTTAAAACCCATGTAAGAAAAGTGCAATAAATGCCACTTTTTTATCTTACAAAACACATAATGGGGTCTATTTTTACCCCCCAATCCATAGTTAGGGTTAGTATAAGAAATTAAGAGGTGTGTGACAATCTTATCTTGTCCCACAAGCCTCCAAAAATGGCCCTTAAGCCCAAATCCGAATTTCCAAGGTAAGGTAGAGTGTACAACACTCAAAGTTACTTACACTCAACTTAAAAACACATAGTCCAAAAACCAAAAACTCTAATAAATGACTTCATTGTCACATCCCAAAATCACTTAATAACTTGATTTAAATTACTTACTAAAAGCACATTAATCAATAAGGATTAAATAAATTACATCACAAATAACCCACATACTCTACAATAAATAAATAAAAAGGGAAAAAGTGCACACAAGCCCATGGTCACAATTGGAGGTCATCCCCCCCATGGGGACCCTTAAAAAAATTAAAACACACAAAAACAACATAACACAAGTTGCCATGGTGACCTTTGTTGTATCCATCTAGTATTCTCGCTATGGTTGGTCTCTAATCCCCCTTTTGATTGTTGTGATATAATTACCTGTAAAAATCACACAATACCTCCTTTAGTCTCGTGGCCACATTAAAACATCCAAGATAAAATATACACACATAAATCAATAACCGTTCGCATATAGATAAATCATCATCTCTACTAAAAATGTTATCATTCATCTAAAATTTCAACAACATCTCAATTCTATCTTTTATCAATTTCAACAAGATCACAAAATTAGTTCAAAAGCTAAATCTTACTCAATACAATGAGAATTCTGAATATCAGTAATACATATATCAATAAAACATCATCATCATAAAATATAATGTGTTTCTATATGTATATAAGAATCCACACAATCATATTATGAACCCAATCCATCAATAATCGAATAGCTCTATCATCTAACATCATGCTAAAACAAAATGATACAATAATATCCATGTCTAAAGTCAACAGTAATCAAAATCAACATATAATAAGTGTACGTTAAATTAATGTTTACCAACAACTACTACATTACAAAGGATGGACCAGGTCTAAGTTAAATGATTAAATATTCTTAATTTATCTCTAAGGTCAAATTCATTACAAACAACTAGGAAGGTGCCATAAATTGATTTACTTGGTTAAATGTTTTTCTCCTCCTTAATTAACATTTAAACCCATACTTAATAAACCTTATACTTAGTTACTTTAGTTCCATTATCTTAATAGCTTTAATGTCCATTTCATTAATTTCTAAAACATACCAGGAACTAAATGAATTACTTTACACATAAGGGTATTTAAATGGCCCCATTCACCCATTTACACATACCTTTAAAATTATTTAAAACACCCATAATATTTATTCCTACCAAAAAATTGTAGGGTTGATCCTCAACCCTTGGATCAATTCAATTATGGCCACTAGATCCTAGGGTTCCATACTAACCCTAAATATCCTTAAGAAATCTTATTAAACCTTTTTCTTTGCCCTAGCCTCCCATTTGGTCACTTTTCTTTTGTTTAAAAATGTAGGTTGGAGAAATGGAAGCCATGGGAGCAAGGAAAGGAAGAACCATGGAGGAATTTACAAAATCAAGCTTAGTTTAGTTTAGGTTAGGGAATTATTATTGTATTTCCTTTCATTTGAAGATTATAGAGGTTTCCACTCCAAATCAAGAGTTGTTATAAAGTTAGTTCCATTTTTAATTTCCTACATGGGAAAAATCCTAATTCATTTTTAATCCAAGAGATTGAATGTTTTTGGATACCCATATTAAGATTTAGATGTTTAGAACAATAAATTTATGTCTTTATTACTTGTTGGAGGTTTCACACCCCAACAACTTCAAGTCATCCTTCAAAGTGTAAAAACTTCCCCATAACATATAATATGGTTTTCCCTAATATCTCTATCATCTACCACTAGCTCTGATTTTCCTAAATTAGGACGTTCCATCGAGTGCAAAGATTACGTTTATCCTATAGTTTTGCAATGTCTTCAACGGTAAGGAGTATCGCACATGAAAAACAAGTTATTTCCCGATGTTGAACAAGGGTAGATTGTCTCAATTTAATTCTCTTTATTACATTTACAAAGTATGAATGCACCAGATGACTCATTAATCATTTATTGAGCACTAAATATGCATTAAAATATATTAATTCAAATTCATTTACCTTATATAAGTATCGACCTTTTAACCAGGTGTACTATGAATTAAAATTGAACCTTTGATTTAACGCACATTCCCTAGATGTCCTTGAAACCAACATCTCATACATATCAACAAATTATCAAATATAATTGCCTGTAACACTGAACTATATAAATTACAAGGATAAATAAATGAATTACACATCACCTTTTTGTCATTATTCATTCATCCTACAAAACCATGTGAGCATGATATCAACGATAAATTCTGGCATGGCATCCATCCTAATATAACATAATTATGATTTTTCAGTTTCCCATTTACATATGATAATAGTTACAATTTGCAATCAAAATAAAAAGTTTTAGAGACATGTATTCATTACATTTCATTTTACTTCATTTTGTAACCTAGGAGAGAGAAAAAGAAAGGAAGAGAGAGAAAATACCATTTTGTCAAAAGTTATATTTCATAGAACGAGTTACACTATAGAGTTTTAAACATTTATTTGCATGTGTTAAAAGTTTCCTAGGTGGTTTGGCAACCCTACGAGGCTCCCGTAGCTTTCTACTTTTACATTTTCTCACTCGTTACAAAACATTCAAAACGGGCTTAGAGGCTAAGAAACCGCTTCCAAAAGTTATCTTTCGATGAGAACGCACACCACAATAAAATTTCTACATGTTCCCAAATATACCAAGAGTTCATAGCAATTGATGGAATTGCGAAAAAGTGAACGGTTTGCGTTTGGCGGCTAGTTTTTGGGGCCACTGGTCGTAGTTGGCCCAGTGTAAATTGAACAAAAGTTAGCTCGAGGGCTCAGAAAACCACGTCCAAAATTGGCGTTCGATGTGTGAGCACGCAATGAGACACTTCTTAAAAGTTCCCCTATATAAGGAGAATTCATCGAGTGAGTCATTTAAACTAAGAACTAGAAAACCAATTTCAAACGGCAACAAGTTTTCTAGAGCGACAAATCGAAATTGGTCCAGTTTGACCTCATCAAACTGCGACCGGAGGCCTAGAAAATGGATTTTCCAAACTATCGAAAAAAGTGCTTTTCCCTAAACTGAATGTTCCATGCAATTTTCTAGTATAAACACTAGAGGTTTGTGAAGACGGGAAATAATTTCTCTATCCAAGTTTCAAATGGCGGTTCAAAACGAAAGCCAACTTTCTAGATTTAACAACTTTCTACTACTGTAAACTAGTGTAACAGGCTCCTATAAGAGCATCAAAAAGATCACATATGTTCGTTCGGGGTCAATCCAGAGGTCAAGGTGACCCCTCACATAACAAGGTACACGAATGAAGCTTAACATCTCATTTTCAGAGTTACGAAGGGTACTTAATGAGTCTCGAAAAATGTAAAAATAACTATTTAAACAGGGAGATGGTCAACATTATTACAAGGAAGTCAGTTTTGTCTAGTCGATAAAAGAATATTGTAGCGATCTAGTTGGGTAGGAAGTTTTCTACATCACCTCAGAATGAGGGTGGAAGTTCACGCTCTAATGCAAATGAGTTTATTTTGACTTCGTGAGTTACGACACGACATTTCATTGTTTTACAACGAGTTGATAAAAAAAATAACTGTATTATAAGCCTAATATTTACAAATTCTATTAAGTTGCAAATGAGAACTAAAACATGAGAATTGTGAGAAGTAAGGGAAGATTAACCATGCCTTGAAGGAACGGAGCTAGTTGAAACCACGGGATTCGGTTCAAAGATCTCCCTTAAGCATTTTTTTGAACATATCATAAGCATCCGCATTATTACCATTTTGCCTTTGCTCAAAATCCTAAAGCTTTCCCAATGAGCCCATTTTTACCTTCCGCACCCGCCCAAGGAGACGAGTAATATTACTTTTCAAGTTGTACAAATGTGTAAGGTTCATGGTACTAACATTTCTAGCCGATTCATCGAATAAAGGGTTAGCCTCTCACTCGAGATCCATAACATTTGAATCCATATATGTACAAACCACCTCCGAGAGATATTTACAACACACAAAACTCAAATGGAAGCTCATGTTGCAGCCCATCTGCTACTTCCGGGACAGGTGGCATGCTTGTTGTCAGGGACCTTGAAGAAGAAGTATCAGGATTTTGCTACTCGCCCATGGGATCCAATCCCTGAAGTTTTGATGATATTTTGCAAGGAAATTTTTGCCTAAGTTGATCCATAGATTTAATAACACCTTTGTTCAACAGATCAAGTAAGAATACCTTTTCAGCAATAACAATGTCCTTAAGAAATTCCAAATTGACCACCATGGCTTTCTCCCTAGCTAAAATATTTGATGACTCAGAAAATATGGGGCCGAGGATCCTCAAATCCCTTACAGGAAAGGAAACACACTTCATGAGACAACATTTGTTTGAGAAATTATAACAAACAGTTCACACGCCTTTTCCACAAATCCATTTTGCTCATACACTACAATCATAATAGGTCGTGAGGCTGCATTTCTTGTAGCATTTTTTCAAACAGCTTACAGGCTTCCTTATTCACAAACATAAATACCAGCACACTTACAAATCTAACCTCCGGAAAACAACATCTCTCCAAAATCCTTAGTGGATCTCATACCCTGCTCCAACGCTCTTGTTTTGGCACAGTGAGAATACGTAGGTAAAAGCAAAATCATCGAGTTGGAGACTAGTTTGTTGCATGCGTGAAATAGTGTGACTATTTCCTGAGGAAACCCATGTCTTCTGTACACGGCCGTAATCACCCATGCCCGCCATTTTACTGTTTGTGCAATACAGTAATCCCTACGTTCATAATGAAAAACATGGCCTCCCTCATGCCTGGTGGGTGTGTAGAATAGGTGTGGAGCTTCTTCCCATGGCATTGGCTATTGTTTTTATTCAGCAATCAGACAGAAGAAAAATCCATAAGGAGCGCGCCCCCTTTTTGCCCTAATCCGCCCAATATTTCATGGGCTTTTTAATTTTAATTTTTTTATTGAATTTATTTATTTTTTGTTTGTTTTAACTAAAGAACAAGAAAAGCTCAGAAACGAAACAATTAATTAAAAAAACCTTAACGGTAATCCAAAGACAAGAAAAAGGAGATATCATCCTGGTGAAATGACAAGTGGCACTACATTGTAGAATTGGCCATAGCCATTACACCACATGAGCTCGGTGACTAAATATCCAAACAAACACATTTCCATGAAATTTTGGGATGCCAACAAAAATTTCCAACGTGGGTGAAGTCATCCAAATCTTCTCATTAAAATAGGTATACATAAAAAAACAATATGAGAGGAGACTCGGTCGGCCAACGTAGAACTAGTGGTAGGAGTTCGAAACCGGATGCAGGACAAGGACCGACCACGGCGTCACAACAAGAGACCGTGTTATTTGTGTGGACCAAGGCGACCAATCCAAACAATAAAATCACTAATCAAAATAATAATATTACTATTATTTTTATTACTATTATTATTACAACTTAATAATACTTTATTACTCGTATTAACAAGGACCAACATTTAAGCTTGACTAAAACAATAATAGCAAGAATCGACAATTGAAAGAATAATTGTTATTATGTAGGTGTTCTCTCTAGTTGGTCACACCCCAACAACATCAAGTCATCCTTCAAACAACCTATCGAATTCGTGAAAGAGATTTTTCCTTAACAGGGTAATCGAAAAGGTGAAGCCAACAAGGATCAGCAAGAGCGCAACAACATTAAATGCTTAGGAACATGGTCATCAAAGAGGAAAAATAAGAATGAGGGACGGGGCACTACATTCTCCTCCCCTTAAGAAAACATCATCCTCAATGTGACATACAACAAAGAAGGAGAAATGGTAAGCAACAAGGAATGAATATGGCGAAGGCACACTCTAAGGTTAAGATTTTAGACACAAAAGCACGGTCACGGGGTGGCCCTAGGAACATTTGGTAGAAATATTAACTTTCAAGGATCTATGAAGATTGGTAGTTCCATCTTATTAATTATTTCAATAATCTCTTTCTATTAACATTATTCTAAATTCAAGTCCTTTAAAATTTTTTTTTTTGTAGAATTTTAGTTTATTCATTCCTGTGGGTTCCCATCATGAACTACAGTCACAACACCCTACCAGGGTCATACACAACACTAAAATTTCACAAGCATACTTTTACATACTTTCATGACCATATCACATCACAAGGGTTTCACCAAACCATGGATGGAACATACACGTTCCACATAACATAGTATTAGTCACACATATATGACTGACACATAGAATGATCACGCCGATGCATATACAATGGGTATCACATGACCCAAAATCCATGACTGTACCAACATAGTGCCAAGACAATATCCAATAGTCCATACCAACCAAGGGGAGAGTCAAGCCTCAATCATAACAATGTCTAACGAGACTCACAAGAGTACACATAACTCATTATACCAACTCCACACATCTCAAAATATCAAGAAATAACTCCATATGTCTCCTGAAGCATCATAAAACAACTCCATATACCTCCCTAAAGGAGAAATAATCATACCTCCCAAGGAGAAATAAATAGTACCAAAACCAAGTCGGGTCACTCGACCATAGAGCCCCATCATGAATATCAGGTTACTCCACCATAGTGTGCCATAAAAATAACAAGTCACTCAACCATAGAGGCCCGTCTCCTTTCTCCTTTTAATGAGGCCGGGTCACCCTATGGCCCTGGGCACATAGAGCCCCGTCACCCCAACCTAAGTGACATAATAACTCGTGGTTCAACAACCCACTGGTTATATGTAACTCCTTAGGCGTACCCCCATACAATGAAGTGGGTCCATAGGTTCAACCACTCCATGGTTAATCCCATGACCCTATTCCAACACATTACGACATTAGAACTAGCATAACAATCCAATTAAATGCCAAGTGGCAAAATCAAAAGCCTTGGGCTAGGCTACAAAACTTATAAATATGAAAAGAAAGTTTTAAAATGAAGAAAAAAATGGCTAATTAGCCATGGTTAGTGCAAAATCCAAATGTTAATGCAACAATCAAATAAATGCCCAAAATATAAGAACATGTCAATCAAGAAAATGGTTGGTTCTAGCTAAAAGAGATAATGATCAATTTACAAATAAAATATGTATTGAGAAAATAACACATTACAATCACTATGTGGCCTCATACCGCCACCAAAGGGGTACTCATCGAGTTGTTAGCACTCGAACATCGAGCCTTAGCTCGTAGAAATATACATGTAACTAGAAATGAGTATATCAAATAATGTAATTGTCATCATCTCTTCCTGAATCATTCCTCCATACTCCCACAAGGATCAACATAGTCAAAATCACATAGGATTGTCCAATGAACAATCCAATAAGAAAGAGCAGGGAACTCTAGTTGCATAATTTGAGCCTAAGGTGGTGCGCACCCACAATATACTGAGCAAGCTCGAAGTATACTAAACAGATAGAAGTGGGTTTTCAGTCTATATAAGACTCCACTTCCTCACTCGTACTTGGCTCAAGATTATGAAAACCTGGTCCACGCCTCCTCTCTCCACACATACACTCTTTGACAGTTTATTCCCTTAGGGTCGTCTAGTCTAAGGTCCACAACATACACATAACTACATCACTAACACAATGGTGACTCATGCACATTAACCATAACGTCTTACGCATGGTATATATATACAGGGTATAACACAATCACTATTTTCATGGGTTACGGTACATCACATTACCACATCCTGCACCCGAGGTGCAATCACTGTACACTAGGGATCATACTCACCATATGCCCCTAAATCACGACATGAACCATCACATATTACATGAATTATACGTATGAGGAACACAATGTCTATCCTTACAACCTATAGTCAATTGCAACACAACACGACGATGCACACAATGAATCACAATACGGTGATGACATCACGATAAACTATGATTCACTTTATATAAATTTTGTCGTGTAATACATCAATACATATTCATATCACATAAAGACAAAATGTTTCAACACTCGCAATTCACAATATCATTCCTTTCACACACAACAAGGTGGTACATCACACACATATTCCTCATTAGATCCATAAAATACGCACTAAGTAACATGACAACAAATATGCACATGTGTGTTCACGATTTCACAATTACGACATAGTTCACATCACACATATATCATCTTACTCTTCCAATATCCGACACCATCATGCAACACCATCACAACTAAAATCTGCCCCAGAGGTTTGAGAGCATGAACCTCCGCTTTGATACCATATGTAGTGCCCACATTTTACACACACAATTATAATAGTAAAATACCATGATAATTTTTTTGACTTACATTGCTCACTACACAAAACACAACAAGGGCTCCAAGTACAGAAACTCGACTCGCATACAACAATTACATAAGTCATCGACTCACATAGACACATGAAAACAACATAGGCATGTCGATGCCACACTTTTCCCAATGAAATATTACTAGTAATGACCCAACCACAAGAAAAATGACTTCAGGAATGATGAACCCACAACACATCATTTATTTAATTGTATTTTAGTTACGATTAAATTTCAAGAACATTATTGTGCAAGTATAAATTCCTCGTTTGTCCACCTACAAATTTCTTAAGTTTATTCTACGGTTAAATTACCGTTCGAATTTTTTAGGTTGGCTTATTATTCTTTACAAATTTTTCCATAACTTGTATACTTATTTGACATAGTTCGAATGTAATTAAAATACTTAATCATCTTGTTCTTATGTTAAAAAAATCTTCTACTTAATCATATAATCAATATCTACCTTTTTATTCTTACAACTCAAGTGGATGTGACTTGGTGTCCATATAGCGATATTAGGTTTTAACAGAGATTTAGATGTAAGATAGCTTTTTACCAAAAACATACCTCGATCACGGGTTAGTTATTTCCCTACCATAGTTATTCCAATTCAATGACTTGAGGAATTCCACTTTGATTTATATAAGTATTTTTCTTTCTCGAAGGTTGATCACACCAAGGCAATTCATATTCTTTGAAACAAAAGAATATATTTAATTGAGTTATAAGGTCTTCAAGAGTGGCATTATTCCAAACCTCAAATCCTATTTTTACTCTTATATGCTTTATTTTCTATGTCACGTTATGGCCTTATTACTAGCATTGTCTTGTAAAAGGAGTTACGAAATGGTTTGCCTAACCTCTTGAAGACATACATGATTAGGAGACTTGAAGCTACACATGAACCCTAAGTTAACATCCAAATCAACTGAGTTTTAGATTAATTCCAACTTCACCTAAGGGTCTACCCCTCAACTATAAATGAGGTTTAAGCGAGAGGACAAATTTATGCTAAACCACCTTCAGAAAGGGACCAAGGTTTATGTTGAGAGGAACGAAGGTAACATATTTGCTCGAGCGGAACTAAGGGG
Source organism: Taxus wallichiana var. yunnanensis (assembly GCA_018340775.1). Lineage (NCBI taxonomy): Eukaryota > Viridiplantae > Streptophyta > Pinopsida > Cupressales > Taxaceae > Taxus > Taxus wallichiana. The sequence goes on from CM031242.1 coordinate 507,903,633, forward strand.
TTCATTAACAAGATTTTAAGACCTAGAACAACTAAGTCACAACCTCCATCCATTTTGTCGTCTGGATCCAATAGGGATTTCACTCGATGAAGACCTTTAAATTTAAATCTATCTTCGAATGACAAGGTAGTTTGCTAGGCTATGAAGGAGGAGTTAGGTCTACATACTCCAAGTGAAGTTTGACAAATGTGTCACTCCTAATAGATAGGTTTAAGACAATGTCACTAAACATACTGACTAAGATGATAAGCCCATTCTTGAGCTCTGATTTTCCTAAATTAGGACGTTCCATCGAGTGCAAAGATTAAGTTCATCCTACGGTTTTCAATGTCTTCTACGGTAAGGAGTATCACACATGAAAAACAAGTTATGTCCCGATGTTGAACAAGGGTAGAGTGTTTCGATTTAATTCTCTTTATTACATTTACAAAGTATGAATGCACAAGATGACTCATTAATCATTTATTGAGCACTAAATATGCACTACAAGATATTACTTCAAATTCATTTACCTTATATAAATATCAAACCTTTTTACCAGGTGTACTATGAATCAAAATTGAACCTATGATTTAATGCACATTTCCTAGATGTCCTTGAAACCAACATCTCATACATATCAACAAATTATCAAATATAACAGTCTGTAACATGAGACAACATTATACATTTATTCATTTAACAATGAACTATATAAATTACAAAGATAAATAAATGAATTACACATCACCTTTTTTTTCGTCATTCTTTCATCCTGCAAAACCACGTGAGCATGATATCAGCGATAAATCACTGGCATGGCATCCACCCTAATCTAACATAATTATCATTTTTCAATTTCCCATTTACATATGATAATAATTACAATTTGCAATTGAAATAAAAAGTTTAGAGACATGTATTCATTACATTTCATTTTACTTCATTTTGTAACCCAGGAGAGAGAAAAAGAAAGGAAGAGAGAGAAAACACCATTTTGTGAAAAGTTATATTTCACAGAATGAGTTACACTATAGAGTTTTAAATAGTTATTTGCATGTGTTAAAATTTTCTACGGTGGTTTGGCAACCCTACGAGGGTCCCACAACTTTCTATTTTTACATTTTCTCACTCTCTAAAAAATGTTCAAAATTGTCTTGGAGGCTAAGAAACTACTTCCAAAAGTTATCTTTCGATGAGAACGCACACCACGATTAACTTTCTATGTGTTCCCAGATATACCAAGAGTTCATAGCAACTGATAGAATTGGGAAAAAGCGAACGGTTTACGTTTGGTGGCTATTTTTTGGCTACTGGTCGTAGTTGGCCCAGTGAAAATGAACAAAAGTTAACTGAGGGCTCAGAAAACCACGTCCAAAATTGACATTCGATGGATGAGCATGCAACGAGAAACTTCCTACAAGTTCCCCTATATAAGGATAATTCATCAGAGTTGATGGGACTGAGAACTAGAAAACCATTTTCAAACGGCGACAAGTTTTCTGGAGCAACAAGTCGAAATTGGTCCAATTTGACCTCGTCAAACTACGACTGGAGGCCTACAAAATGGATTTTCCAAACTATCAGAAAAGTGATTTTCCCTAAACTGAATGTTCCATGCAATTGTCTAGTATAAACACTAGAGGTTTGCGAAGACGGGAAATAATTTCTCTATCCAGGTTTCAAATGGCGGTTCAAAACGAAAGCCAACTTTCTAGATTTAATAATTTTCTACTACTGTAAACCAGTGTAACAGGGCTCCTATAAGAGCGTCAAAAAGATCACATATGTTCATTCAGGGGTCAATCCAAAGGTCAAGGTGACCCCTCACACAACAAGGTACACGAATGAAGCTTAACATCTTGTTTTTAGAGTTACAAAGGGTACTTAACGAGTCTCCAAAAAATGCAAAAATTAACTTTTTAAATAGGGAGATGGTCAACATTCTTACGAGGAAGTCAGTTTCTTCTGGTCGATAAAACAATATTGTAGTGATCTATTTGGGTAGGAAGTTTTCTAAATCACCTCTGAATGAGGGTGGAAGTTCATGCTTTAATGCAAAATGAGTTTATTTCAAATTCGTGAGTTACGACATGACATTTCATTGTTTTGCAATGAGTTGATAAAAACAATTAACTGTATTATAATCCTAATATTTAAAATTCTATTAAGTTGCAAAAGAGAACTAAAACATGAAAATTATGAGAGGTAAGGGAAGATGAACCATGCCTAGGAAGGAACGGAGCCAGTTGAAACTATGGGATTTCGTTCAGCATCTCCATTAAGCATTTTGTTGAAAAGATCATGAGCATCCGCATTATTACCATTTTGCCTTTGCTCAAAATCCTCAAGCTTTCCCAACGAAACCATTTTGTAACCCCATGCACCCGTGCAAGGAGATGAGTAAGATTACTTTTTAGGCTATGCAAATGTCCAAGGTTCTTGGTACTAACATTTCTAGCCAACTCATCCAATACAGGGTAAGCCTCTCACTCGAGATCTGTAACATTTGAATCCATATATGTACAAACCACCTCTAGAGCAATTTCCAGCACACGGAACTCAAATGGAAGCTCATGTTGCATCCCATCTACTACTTCTGGGAAAGGTAGCTAGTATCTAGGGGAACTTGCAGAAGAAGTATCAGGCTTTCCCTGCTGGCCCATGGGATCTAATCCCTGAATTTTTGATGAGATTTTGCAAGGAAGTTGTTGCCTGAGTTGATCCACAAATTTAAGAACACCTTGGTTCAACGGATCAAGTAAGAATACCTTTTCAGCAATAACAATGGCCTTAATAAATTCCAAATTGACCACCATGGCTTTCTCCCTAGCTAAAATATTTGATGACTCAGAAAATACGGGGCCGAGGATCCTCAAATCCCTTGCAGGAAAGGAAATGAACTTCATGAGACAACATTTCTTTGAGGAATTCTAACAAACAGTTCACACGCCTTTTCCACAAATCCATTTTTCTCATACACTGCAATCATAATAGGTCGTGAGGCTGCATTTCTTGTAGCATTTTGTCAAACAGCTTACAGGCTTCCACATTCGCATACATAACTACCAGCACACTTACAACTCTAACCTCTGGAAAACAACATCTCTCCAAAATCTTTGGTGGATCTCATACCCTGCTCCAAGGCTCGTGTTTTGGCATAGGCCGAGAATACACAGGTAAAAGCAAAATCATCGGGTTAGAGACTGGTTTTTGTTGTGTGCGTGAAACAATATGACTATTTCCTTAAGAAATGCATGTCTTCTGTACACGGTCGTAATCACCCATTCCCGCCATGTTACTTATTTGCTCAATACAATAATCCCTACATCCATAATGAAAAACACGGCCTCCCTAATGCCTGGTGGGTGCATAGAATAGGTGTGGAGCTTCTTCCCATGGCGGTGGCAGCTATTGTTTTCATTCAGCAATCAGACAGAAGAAAAATCCATAAGGAGCCCCCACCTTTTTGCCCTAAACCACCCAATATTTCACGGGCTTTTTAATTTTAATTCTTTTATTTTATTTATTTATTTATTTTTTGTTTTAACTAAAGAACATAAAAACCCTAAAACGAAACAAATAATTAAAAAAATCTTAATGGTAATCCAAAGACAGGAAAAAGGAGATACCATCCTGGTGCAATGACAAGTGGCACTACATTCTAGAATTGGCCATAGCCATTACACCACATGAGCTCGGTGACTAGATATCCAAACAAACACATTTCCATGAAATGGTGGGATGCCAACAAAAATTTCCAACGTGGGTGAAAGCATCCAAATCTTCTCATTAAAATAGGTATACATAAAAAAAACAATACGAGAGGAGACTCGGTCGGCCAAGGTAGAACTAGTGGTAGGAGTTTGAAACTAGACGCAAGACAAGGACCGACCATAGTGTCACAACAAGAGACCTTCTTTTTGCGGACCGAGGTGACCAATCCAAACAATAAAATCACTAATAAAAATAATAATATTACTATTATTTTTATTACTATTATTGTTACAACTTAATAATACATTATTACTCGTATTAACAAGGACCAATATTTAAGGTTGACAAAAACAATAATAAAGCAGAATTGACAATTCAAAATAATAATAATTATTATTATTATATAGGTGTTCTCTCTAGTTGGTCACGCCCCAACAACATCAAGTCATCCTTCAAACCACCTATCGAATTTGTGAAAGAGATTTTTCCTTAATAGGGTAATCAAAAAGGTGAAACCAACAAGGATCAGCAGGAGCACAACAACATTAAACGCTTAAGAACACAAGTCATCAAAGAAGAAAAAGAAGAATGAGGGACGGGGCTCTACACAAGGAGCTCAAATTATCTAGTTAATTTCGATTGAATTTGTTTTGAACTGCTCTTGAAAGTTGGATGATATTATATATAATTTTTCACAAAAATAATAAATCATAAAATATAATTCTACATGATAGTCAAATTATTTCCCAATATATTTGGAATGGCACAACAAGGTATATTACCAAAATAAACCATGTCACCTAGATCAAAAATGGTTTCATTAATAAAGTAAATAACAATATGGCTCAATCGATATATGTGGACAATATATATTTTGAGATGAGATCTAATGAGATTAATCCATATTGGTTACCTCACATAAGGGAACAAAACAATACATTCATAGTTGAAACAAATGGTTTAAGAAATTCAAACTTTACTTCGACTCTTAAGAGACCTAAACTACGTAACTAACAAAACTAAAGGTTCATAACTAGATTTAAACATGAATCTAGTAACAAAGTTTCCAACATAAGTCATTTTTAGGGAAAAGAGAGAAATATCTCACAGTCCAAGATTATGGTATGTCCCTCATACACATATTTCCCAACAAGCAGGAGAAGTCATCTCTCGGTGAAGGGTTCAACCCATTATTAAACAACAATATTTAAAGTTGAAAACGAATCAACAGACAACAACATCATCCAAAGTGGAATCAAATTCAATCAATATAACAATATTCTCACAAATAACCCAATTCCTAGTATGATTGAATGAACATATGAATGTATTGTTCGTAATGAACTATGTAATTTTTAAATTTACAACTAGCCCATAAATATGGGAAATAACTTAAACCTTAACTGAAATAACGGGAAATTTTTGTATTCATCAATATCCACTTGTTATTTGTGTTGCTATTGAATTTTTCCGAAATCAATTTTATTTATTTATATAGAAATTTCATTTCTAGATTCAGGCCAAGAAAATAAAACCAATCCATATTTATAAATGCTTTACACGTTTTCACTACAAAATAAATACCCACATATTCGACCAGATAATATACCAACATTCCCAATAGGTAACCTCCATTAATCACAACAAAGGTTACTAATCGAAGCGCAATACCTAGATTTATTTTGTATGAAAATACACAAAATATAACAGTATTGAAAGGTGGAAATAAATGCATACCAAATATGGGTAACAATAGGAATATGTCATTAACCGAAACATTCTCTTATTTGCATTAATTTCAAAAATATTTCATTATCAAATTTAGTTACATTACTTTGTATTTTTTCCAAATTTAAATCTAAAATAGATAAAACAAGAGAATCAGAGTTCGATAACATGCCTACAATAGAATACACTTTTTCCCCAAATTTCTTCTTCATAGAATCAGTCACAACCTGAAAACTAGATCTGAAAAACCCCTTAAGGAATGTGCATCCATGTTTTTTAAATGGAATATAAAATATTTTCATGAAATTGTTTTACCATACTTCACGTTCATGCCCCAATAGTAGAGAAAAGTAGTTATATCCAAATATGTGTCTAGGGCTTGCATGCCTTAAACTTTTCTTACATGTTTCCCAAATCCAAACAATCTACGTGAACATTAAATGGTCCTAATTTCTTCTAATTTCAAATTAACTTCCCATGCACATTTTCCCTTCACCATGAAAAGTTTATTTTTGATTTTATTTAATCATTTCTAATTATAAATTTTCCATAAGACTAAAATGACTAAGAAATATAGTTATTTCCTATTTTTCACGGTTGACCATCTATGAAATTAATAATTATTAACTATTAAAATGTTCTAGGCATAGTCAATGCAATACTAAGCCAATGATAAGGTCGATGCCCTTTAATTAAAAAAATAAAACATTAACTTTTCCACCATAATGCTCAACACATAACTTTCCTTCTTACCTTGTTTGATTAACACACATAAGAAAGATTAGGTTTTGAAGTTTTTCCCCATAAGTCGTTAGTCATCTAGAAGGATCACCATATACAAGTCAAAGAGCATCAACATTGGAGAGTTAAAATTTGAGGCGATGGAGAAAAATATTGGCATAACCTACTACAAACATACATTTTCCAAGTTTGCATAATTATAACCATTTAAATGCATTTCTGATCAATGACCATTTAATTTAAACAATCTTCTTGGTTGGGAAAAAAATCAACTTACCTTGTATTTGCATATAAATTGTAATCGTGTGTGTTATAATATATGACCGATAATTAATCACATTATGATCAAAATAAACAAAACTACAACAATATTAACTCGCATCATGGTCTAACACTAGTTTATATATTATTTTTTCATGCGACACAAAATGATCAAACAAGGAAAGTTTTACGATGTCATCGATCATGATTAATTTCCATGTAGCAATTAATATCATTAGAAATGTATTACGATCTAAGAATGAATTGTAATGACAAGAAGGTTAGTCATTCATCAAAATGATAATTATTTCAAACAACAAAATAATACAAAGTGGAGCAAGAATGAGTTATGAATATTAAATAATTTGAAGAATGCAAGATGGCGAGTGTAGGTACGGTGTTAGGTATCCACCTACGGATAGGTATATATTCATTTTTGTAAATATGTACATGTGTGTAGTTGTAAGCGCAACCTCGTAACAACACTATACATCTTACTTACGTAACGTATTTAATATTTCACAACTTATTTTCGCAGTATAAAAGGTTGAAAAATTGGGGTGTGGCATACTTCCACCGAAAATAATCACTTTCCCAATGATTTAACTCAAAAATAGTAATTTTATTTATAAAAATAGATTCAGTAAAACACTTGTAATGATAATCAATCCACATTTTTAGACATAAAATGGGAACTTTTCAAATTTTCAGTAATCCTTATTTGGAATTCTTCACTATAACAACCTTACTAATGAAAAAAATCCAAACAGTCAATAATATGATTTTTTTTGTCATTATAGTCAATAAAATTATGAAAGGATATCCAATATATCATAACGGATAGTCAAATATAAGTTGTTCATCACTAAGACAAATATGGAAAATAGAATTTTAATTCATCCAAGTTTTCCTAAGATGCATAGTTCCTTACAACATTTTTTACTTTTACATCCAAAAGAAGTCAATAGCGAGAATAGAAATTTTCCTCCAAACATTAAAGAAGACTCAAAATTTCAACATATCCTTAACATATGTTTCTTAAATTTTTCAACTAACCTAGGTCACCCATGACCCACTAAGTCCAAAGGGATAGTACTTCACTTCAACTAGAGGTATATGCTTGCTTTGTAAAGAGGATCACTAGTTATGAACCTATTGAGATATAAAATAATATTGTGATGATGAGAAGAGTGATTTTATCAACAATTACTAAACACAATCAAATCTAAGAATGCATTCCCTAGCTAGATGAAACACTATATGCAAAGGATCTCATCATTCACAGTAGATAGTAACATAACTCGTTGCCACTTTTAGCCTATGGACATGTAAGGTTAGCTAATATGCTTACCAACAAGTTATAGGTATATAAATGTGATAAAATAATTAATCTCAAGTTTAAAATTCTATAATATCGAATGGGATATCCAAATGAATTCCAACATGTATCTATGTTATACGAATTTTTCATGGGTTTATTATTGTGTTAAATCAAGGTAAGCCATGGGAAGAACAAATAAAAACTTCCTTTAAAATTGAGGCTGGAAATTCACATGGTACAGAGAAAGACTCATTCAAGTTAGTCCAACCAATTCAATTTCTTCTTTCCTTTATTTTTAGGGCATAATTAATAAAAATATGATAAAGGTAGTATATCAATACATTGCACTTTTTGTCAAAGATGTATGGCTATCCAAACTGTATTCCTAAGTTATAATTTCACCATCTTAGTACAATTCTTGTAAATTCCCAATTAATTCACTTCTTTATTATTTTATTGTATTTTTTTATACCCCAAACATTTGCACCATCAAGGGCCACTTTGTTAGTGTTAATATGACATCTCATCACACCACATATGTGATTAAAAATGGTTTTAATCTATAAAAGAAACAAGAATATTCTTTGATATTATCACATAGTTAATATTTCTCCTTTTAAGAAAGAACATTAGACTAGGGTAACATTTTCATTAAGTTCACATTTCACTCATTAAGTTTAAAAATATTTGTCTCTTGATTAAAGTTCGATAGGTAAATATTTATCACAATCAAAATTTAACTTGTAATAAGAATAAGTTCTAATCAAATTGTAATACAAATTCAAAGTAGAGTAGAATATACAAGTGATCATAAAATAAAATAAAACATACCAAGCTTCTACAGGAGTTATTAAGAGATACATGGATTATGTAGTGCCCACTTCCCTTCGACACATTTTGATATTGATTATGACACTGTTGACTATATTATGGACATTATTGTGATTTTTGATTTAGTATGATGATTAGATGTTAGAGCATGGACTATTATTGACTCTGATTCACATATGATGCATGATGATTGTTAGAGACATTTTATATAGATGTTGACATGCTGTTGGACATGGTTATATATATTTATGGATGTTGTTAGGACATGTGATATTTAGATATACTAAGTAGACCAAGAAAATTGAATTAAAATTGATGATTATATAGTTGATGATGAAATTGTAAGTGATATTGTTGATTGTCTTGATTTTGTTGTGATTTATATATATTGATGATTTTGAAATTATATTTATATTCATTTACATGTTCGATATGGCCACGAGGATGAAGGATGTATTTTTATTTTTCAGGTTAAAAATATCACAACAAACATCGGGGATTGGAGACCAACCACTTTAGAATTCTAGATGAACTCAACAAGGTCACCATAACAACTTGTATTTGTTTATGTGTGTTTGATTGTGTTAGGGATTCCCATGGGGGATAACCTTTAAATGTGACCAATGAGACTTTTCTTTTTCTTTTATTTGGACTTTTGTTTAAGTTAGTATGTGTGTTTTTAAAGTAATGTGTTTCCCCTTTCTAATTAATTAAATAAAATATGGTAAAGTATTGTGAGTAATCATATTATTAAAATTAAGTAATCAAATGGGTCATGAGAATGTAATTAATAGAGTTGTTGACTCTTGGTTTAAGTGATGTGTAAGTGATGTGTAAGTTGATTTTGGAGTATGAAACACTCCACCTTCTTGGAAATTCGAATTTGTCCTTGGAGGCTGATTTTGGAGGTTTGTGGGACAAGTTAAACTTGTCCCACACCTCTTAAATTTATATACAAAGCTTACCTATTTTTGGAGAATTAAATTTATACTTTTATCATGCATTTTTGTAAGTCAAGTTGTATGTTTTAATTGCACTTTCTTCATGTTTTAAATTTCAATCCATATGGGGTGTGGGCTTGATATGAGCGTGTAAGTAAAATTGTCATAGTATTGACCTACTTATTTATTATGTGTTGGAAATTGAAGTTGACATATGAGGTGGAGTTCAGGATATGTGAAGTGGCATCCTACATGGATCCACCTCATCTAGTTATCTTCCCTCTTCTATAAAATTTTAATTTCTTACCTTATTCTGGGTTACTTCACCTTTAGATACTTCACTTTTGGTGAATTAGTTTTGGTTGTTTAAGAGCTCTTGCTTTGGAGAAGTTTGAAGATTGTTGAATGTTTGTGCTTGGTTGATATTTGGATTGCTTGCATTGGAATAAAGCTTGCTATTTGGAACTTGGAACAACTCCATCATGGAGAGGTAGGAGCTTGGCTCTTGAAATGATCCTCTTTTATTTATGGAAATGTTATTGTTGTGAATGTTTTGGCATGCTTGTGAGCTATTGGGTAGATGGCCTAAGAATGGTGTGGGAGAAGACTATGGGGTATATTTTGTGGGAGACATAAGTGTTTTGGAGAGGTATAAGTGTGGAGGGAGTTGGGATTTGTGTTCCACCTTGAAAAGTAATAGCTTGAATTTCATTACTCATTACGGGGTGCCATAAGAGGTTTGGGAGGCATAAGGAAATGTGAGGAATATGGGGTATTTGGGGGAGGCATAAGGGCATGTTAGGGTTTTGATATACTATATCTTTATGGTTTGAAATCAGGTAGTGATACCCATTTCCCTTTGGGAGGCATAAGTAGCATCCCCCATAGTTTCTTGCTCCTTTGGCTTGCTTGATGAAGCCTGAGTATTGTTTGTGTTTTATCTTGTGGTTGCTAAAACTACTGTTTTCTTTTGGACTATATTTTAAATATGACTTTTACATGTGAAAGATTTGCTTTGTGTTGTGGAAGCCTATTTTTTCCATGCATTCAGTTACATTTCTGATTGTAATGTGGTTGGGGCTCAGGGGCCAATGAAGAAGGACAACTTCTCCTTTTCACTAGATGTCTTTGTTGGGTGGAGAGTGTTGCCTTTCCCGCTTTTCTTGTGATCAAATTGGTGAATGATGGATCCGCATGTTGTTGTTCGGAGAAAAGGAAAAGTCATATTTGATAGTCATTGTTGAGATTATTCGTTATTGTAACCTTCTCACACTTGAAGTGGATGACCTTGTATATTATTGTGATGGAAAGATTTTTTGTATTGACTATGAAAGTTGTAATTTGAAAATTGAAAAAGATATACTCTGTTTTCTACTTTGGAAAGAATGTTAAAGAGATTGTATTTTGTATGTTGTATTCACAGAATGGGAGATAGAAATTGTAAATATATCCTTTTGAATCAATAAAATATTGTATTACTTTTCTCAAATGGCATTATTAGGTATTAAAATATGATTGTTGAATGTATTTTGAAATCTCTTCTTTTGAAATGTATGACTTGGAAATTAGAATTATATTTTGGCCTTTGAATTCCTTGATTGGAATCAAGTTTAATATGTTAGAGTGTTTTGGAATGAATTCATAGAAGATTTTAGTAAGTGTAAACAAATCTATTCGAATTGGATCTTTATTAGATGTTATCAAACTGGAAAATGTTTTATAAAAAGAAAATGTTTAGAATGACCCTGCAACCGTAGGAAATGAAATGAAACAATTAAATTGTTGTTTTATGATCAAAATGAATCTAATTAGACCTTAACACTTAAGAAATAATTTTTGAATCCTTCAAATTGGGCAAAGGAAAAATTACAGACATCTTGTTGTACAAATTGGTAATTTGGAACTGCAAATCCATCAAACAAATTAAACCTCACAATCATAACTAAATTTACCCAAGTGAAATCCTCCATGTCAGTTTGGCATGTTGAGAAGGAATTTAATGGTGAATCTGAACAAATTTATGTAAGTGTAAAAAAGAAATATACCAGTTCACCTATTTTGTAACACAAAAATGTTTACTCAAAATCGATCCTTAAAATTTTATCAAAATTAAAATTGTAAGGACTTTGTGCAAAAAGGACATCGAGAGTTTTCCATAAAGTCCTCGTTTTCCAAAAAATGAGTTCCCTATCAAAATTTGTAGCCTTATGAAGTTTTTACTTTATTGGCTTCAAAAATAATTTCTTCCTACGCCCCGCTTTTCCACGCCCAGGAGGGAAAGTTCCTTCCCGCGCCCCTCTTCTGCCCTCAAGAGGAAAATTTCCTTCCTACATCCCTCTTCCACATCTAGGAGGAAAATTTCCTTCGTGCACCCCTCTTCCACACCTGGAGGAAAAATTCCTTCCCACACCCTCTTTTGTGCCCTGGAGGAAAAGTTTCTTTCCACACCCGGGTAAAAAGTTTCTTCCTGCGTCCGGGAAAAAAATTTCTTCCCGCGCCCTCCTTCTGTGTCTGGGATTAATTTCTTCCACAAGCCCTATAAGAAGATAATCTAACTGTGCTTGGGATAACTTTCACTCTCTTATTGTTTTGTAAGGTGATTTAATAATTTTCGTAATGGACTCTAGAAATTTTGTTGTGAACACTTAAAAAAAAATTCCATAATTTTTCTAACTAAACCTAGGTTGTTCTTGGGTCTCAAGTAGGAGATTTTAAGTGGGTGTTACAGCTGGTATCAGATCAGAGGGTTCAAAATCTTAGACCCTGGGGCACACTAGAAGACTTGAGACATGAACTTTAAACCTAACACACTTTCAAATCTAGAGAACAACTTTTTTGAAAATTACATATTTAGTGAACATGGAAAACTCGAATAAAAACCTAGAATAATGAACTAACTTTCATCTTGGTCTATGTAGGAGGTGTGGACAAGACAAGGGGTATTTTCACAAAGACCTAGAAATACCACCACCAGATCATGTTGTAGCATCTATCCTACCATAGATTTTATAGATACTCCAGGATGTTAATACCGCTCTACATGGAGGGACCATAGGAGCATGTTCATTTGAACATGACAGGGTGACATCCATTGAGGCTTATGCATATCCTCAGCATAGTGAGGAGCACAGAGGAGAGAACTCCCACATGAAGTCAGTCAAAGCAGAGTCACCACATAGGGGATAGGGAGATTGAGTTTCAGGGCAAAGAGATAGGTCTCGGAGCCCTAGGCTTAGAGATGAACATGCAAGGAGGCCTAGGGGTCATCAGACTACAGCTTCATACCACATCAGGGAGATCCTGAACCTATGGCCATCACATTATTCTGGTGACATAGGTGGATTTCAAGCAGTGGCCTGGTTGGTGACTAGATGCTTCAAGCTTTGTCCTTGTTCTAGCAACATGAAAGCTCATGCAGCGATCCACCTACTGAGAGACGAAGTAGGTGTTTGGTGGAGGATAGAGGAGTAAAAGCTCCACTTGGATTCTTTTACAGCTTACTCCGGGAGCTCGTTGAGGAGCGTTTCAGAGTAGATATTTTTCACAAAGGTTCATACAATAAAGGATAGATGAGTTTCATGACCTCCAACAAGCATCTCTTACAGTGGCTGAGTATGAGAGCAGATTTTTGGATCTACTCCAGTATGTTGATTACATACAAGATGAGTAGGTATAGATCAATAGATTCATCCGGGCCTGAATCTTGACATTGGAGGTGTAGTTCAGATCCATTGTCCACAGACATTAGATGAGGCCATTGAGAAGGCCTATATAGCAGAGGAGACTCGGGGAAAGACCCAACAAGTTAGAGACCAAATTTGGAGCTGCATCCAACATATGCGGGATAGTAGATTGAGGGGGCCAATACCTCCTCCTCATGGTGGACGGGGGTTTGAAACAGTCATCTTTTAGACCATAGCAATAGAAACAACAAAGTAGTCCCACCCACCTTATAGACTGCCACATAGATTCGATGCACATACGGGTTAGAGTATGGTGCCTCCTCCTAGGGTTCCCATCAGAACACAGGGTGCCCAGAGGGCTCGGTCAAGAAGAGATCACCAGCAGAGACCTCAAGCAGACCACATCTAGATCATCGTGATCCACACCACGTAACTCCAGTACCGTCTCGAACCTACTACACATGGGAGAGGATTAGACAGGTTATTTTGGTTATGGTGTTGTTAGACATGTTTTGAGAGATTTCCCTCATAACCCAAATAACAAGGGTAAGACATAGATCTTAGAGCCTACCATTGGTGACATGCGGAATAGTCATTGGATCTATATGGTGGTTGAGAACCTCCCAAGATGAGCATCGAGTATAGTTATTGAGACCACAAGTAACATTGGTGTTATTCCTACCTCCGTTTTGTTTGATTCTCGGTTCTTCAAATTATTTTATTACAACATCTTTAGTAGAGTGATGTAAGTTGGTGGTAGTTAAAGGGGTCTTAGTTGGGACATAGAGATGGCTTCAGAGCCAAGAGCTTTGTATACTCCTTAGTGAAGGCATGTGTAGTGGAGTTGTGACCTTTTACCACTACCTCGGATCTTCATATCCTTCCATTGGGCTTGTATGGAGTCATCTTTGGTATGGATTGGTTGTCTGCACACAGGGCCAGGATGGATTGTTACCATAAGACTATATCTTGTGCAGATGATCTAGGAGTTGAGTCAATGATTTTAGGGGTTAGGAGACATGTTTCCATTTGCACCATCGCTGCTATGCAGCTTAAGCAGTGTGTGCAATGGGGTTTTCAAATGTATGTTGTTATAGTCGGTGAAAAATTAAAGGATGGAACTAGTGGACCATCGCTAGATGATCATCCCCTCTTGAGAGAGTTTGCAGATGTTTTTCCAAGGGAGATACTAGGGTTACCACCGCCACACGAGATAGATTTCCATATAGATCTAGTTTCGGTAGAAGAGCCTATCTCACGAGCACCTTATCAGATGACCACACCAGAGCTCTGTGAGATCAAGTTGCAGCTTGAGGGCCTTTTTGAGAAAGGCCTAATCACTGTCCTAGTGCACCGGTTATTTTTTCGAAGAAGAAGGATGGATCCTTATGGTTGTGTATTGATTACCACCAGCTAAACAAGGTAACGATCAAGAATCATTATCCCCTTCCGAGCATAGATGATTTTTTTGATCAGATGAAGGGAGCCCCAATTTTCTCTAAGATTTATCTTAAGTCAGGATACCATCATCATGGATTATGGAGGCGAGATATTTATAAGACCAATTTTCATACGAGATATGGGCATTATGAGTTCATAGTGGTGCCTTTTGGTTTTTCGAATGCTCCTACAGTATTTATGAGTTTGATGAATGGGGTACTTAGGAATTTCTTAGATCGCTTCGTGCTCATCTTCCTGGATGAAATTTTGATTTTATCGATATATGTGAAGAGCATAAGGGGCACCTTCGTTAGGTTCCTCGGTGTCTTTATGAGCAGCAACTTTACGGGAACTTGGAGAAGTGTGCATTCTTTCAGATAGACATACAATATTTGGGTGACATCATTTCTGGGGAAGGTATCATAGTCGATCCTTCTAAGATTAGAGCCATTATGGATTTCCCAACACCCACTACTGTGACAAAGGTGCACAGCTTCATGGGATTAGTAGGTTATTATAGGAGATTTGTTCAAGACTTCTCCTAGGTTGCACATCCCATCACTTCCATTCAGTGGAAAGGGAATAAGTTTGATTGGTTATATAGATGTGAGCAGGCCTTCATGACACTGAAGGAGTTCCTCATGATAGTACCCATTCTTCCAGTGCCGGATCCACAGGGTGATTTTTTCATATGCACGGATGCTTCTTTGGCAGGATTTCAAGGTGTATTGATGTAGGAGGGAAAAGTGGCGTTGGAGTCTTGAAAAATCAAAGATTATGAGCTCAATTATCTGTCTCATGATCTTGAACTTGCAGCAATGATTCATGCCTTGATTCGATGCGAGATAATTTCTTCTTATTCAAAGACTCACACTCGGGTGAGATCACTTGAGTCTTTGTCACCTCTTCACGCAGCCCAATCTCAACGCTCATTAGTGGCGTTGGATGGAGTTGATTTACAAATATGATATGGACATAGAGCATGTGAAGGGGAAGGAGAATGTAGTTTCAGATGCTATCAATAGACAAAGACATGTGGTTATGGCCACTTTAGTGGGCACATATTTGTGGAGTAGGATTCTACATCAGCTTCCTCTTGACAGCTTCTACATTATAGCTAGAGCAGAGATTGAGTCTCAGAGACCCCTTAAACAGAAGTTTGATGGTTTCTCACTAGAGGCAGATGGACTTCTCAAGAACATAGGTCAAATTTATGTTCTCAGAGATGGAGGCTTGAGGTAGGATATTCTGACAGAGGCACATCGTGTACCCTATTCAGTCATCCTAGTGTGAAGAAGATGCGCGCTACTTTGAGACATTCGTACCATTCAAGAGGACTTTGTAGAGACATGGCTCAGTTTGTGTCACACTATTTTGAGAGCTAGAAAGTGAAGCTCAAGCATCAACATCCAGCTGGCCTTCTCTTTCCTCATGTTATACCTAAGTGGAAGTGGGACACCATTTCCATGGACTTCGTTGTTGGACTACCAATGTTGATATATCACCACAATGCTATCATGGTCATGGTGGATAAATTGACAAAGGTGGCTCACTTTTCTACGGTGAAGACCACTTATACAGCAGGCAAAGGTGGCACGATTCTATCTAGATGAGATCGTCATGTTGCACGAGATTTCGTGGAAGATCATTTGTGGATCTGTGATCCTTTGTATACCTCCCATTATTGGACTACCATGCAGCACTCCCTCGGGATGAGGATACATTTTAGCACAACATATCACCCCGAGACATATGGAAAGATCGAGGGTGAGCCATATTTTAGAGGATATGCTCGGGATGTATGTTATGGACCATTAGTTGAGATGGGAGGAGTACCTTTACTTGGTGGAGTTTGCGTACAATAATAGTTTTTAGAGTTGTATAGGAATGGCTTATTTTCAAGATTCATATGGTAGAGAGTGTAAGACACATCTTAGCTTGGAAAAGTTAGAGGATAGGGTTTTTCTTGGGCCGCTTTGTTATAGGACATGGAGCAGCAGTAGTTTTGATCACAAAAATACTACGGGAGGCACTAGACAAGTAGAAGAAGTATGTAGATCAGCATAGACTGACCATAGTTTTGATGTGAGCATGAAAGTGTTCCTTCATGTCGACAAACATAAGAGCCCTACCTGTTATGGAAAAGGTTATAAGTTAGCTCCTAGATTCATTGGTCCTTTTGAGATCTTAGAGCATATCAGCCCTTTGGCCTACCATCTAGCATTGCCACCTAGCTTGTCTCACATACATGATGTGTTTCATGTTTCAGTGCTTAGGAGATACATTGCAGGTACAAGATCGGGGTAGGTGATGGTGGAGCCCATTCACATTATAGATCGCAAGACCCTGGGCCTTCGAGGTAGAGAGATTGATCAAGTACGAGTGCAGTGGGACATATATGATGAGACTGCAACTACTTAGGAGGATGCTACATTGTTATGAGTTCAATTTCCACATTTGTTCTAGTGACTTCCAAGAGGAATTCAAGTCTAAGGGGAGGGGGATGTAGTGCCCACTTCCCTTTGACACATTTTGATATTGATTATGACACTATTGACTATATTATGGACATTATTGTGACTTTTGATTTAGTATGATGATTAGATGTTAGAGCATGGACTATTATTGACTCGATTCACATATGATGCATGATGATTGTTAGAGACATTTTATATAGATGTTGACATGTTGTTGGACATGGTTATATATATTTATGGATGTTGTTAGGACATGTGATATTTGGATATATTGAGTAGACCAAGAAAATTGAATTAAAATTGATGATGATATAGTTGATGAAATTGTAAGTGATATTGTTGATTGTCTTGATGTTGTTGTGATTCATATATATATTGATGATTTTGAAATTATATTTATATTCATTTTGATGTTTTGATATGGCCATGAGGCCGAAGGAGGTATTTGTATTTTACAGGTTAAAAATATGACAAAAAATATCGGGGATTGGAGACCAACCACTTTGGAATTCTAGATGAATTCAACAAAGTCACCATGGCAACTTGTATTTGTTTGTGTGTGTTTGATTTTGTTATGGATTCCCATGGGGGATCATCTTTAAATGTGACCAAGGGACTTTGTGTTTTTCTTTTATTTGGTTCCTTTGTTTAAGTTAGTATGTGTTTTTAAAGTAATGTGTTTCCCCTTTGTAATTAATTAAATAAATTGTTGTAAAGTATTGTCAAGAATCAAATTGTTAAAATTAAGTAATCAAATGGTTCATGAGAATTTAATTAATGGAGTTGTTGGCTCTTGGTTTAAGTTATGTGTAATAGATGAGTAAGTTGATTTTGGAGTACGAAACACTCCACCTTCTTGGAAATTAGAATTTGTCCTTGGAGGCTGATTTTGGAGGCTTATGGGACAAGTTAAACTTGTCCCACACCTCTTAAATTTATGTACCAACCCTACCTATGGTTGGGGAATTAAATTTAGACTTTTATTATGCATTTTTGTAAGTCAAGTTGTATGTTTTAATCACGTTTCTTCATTTTTAAAATTTTAGTCCTTATGGGCTATGGGCTTGATTTGAGTGTGTAAGTAAAATTGTCATAGTATTCACCTACTTATTTATTATGCCTTGGAGATTGAAGTTGACTTCTGAGGTGGAGTTGAGGATGTGTGAAGTGGCACCCTACATCAATCCACCTCATCCTCTTCTCTTCCCTCTTCTATAATATTCAAATTCCTTACCTTGTTTTGGGTGGCTTCACCTTTGGATACTTCATTTTGGGCAAATTCTTTTTGGCTGTTTGAGAATTCTTTCTTTGGAGAAGTTTGAAGATTGTTGAATGCTTGTGCTTGGTTGATATTTGGATTTCTTGCATTGGAATAATGTTTTCTGTTTGGAACTTGGAACAACTCCATCATGGAGAGGTAGGAGCTTGGCTCTTGAAATACTCCTCTTTTATTTATGAAAATGTTATTGTTGTGAATGTTTTGGTGTGCTTGTGGGCTGTTGGGTATATGGTCCAGAATGGTGTAGGAGAAGACTATAGGGTATATTTTTTGGGAGGCATAAGTTTTTTGGGGAGGTATAAGTGTGGAGGGAGTTGGGATTTGGGTTCCACTTTGCAAAGAAATAGCTTGCATTTCTTTACTCGTTATGGGGTACCATAAGAGGTTGGGGAGGCATAAGGAAATGTGAGGAATACGGGGTACTTAGGGGAAGAATAAGGGCATGTCAGGGTTTTGATATACTATATTTTGGTGGTTTGAAATCAGGTGGTGATACCCATTTCCCCTTTGGGAGGCATAAGCATCATCCCCCATAGTTTGTTTCTCCTTTGGCTTGCTTAATGAAGCTTGAGTATTGTTTGTGTTTTATCTTGTGGTTGCTAAAACTGTTGTTTTGTTTTGGACTGTGTTTTATATATGATTTTTGCATGTGAAAGATTTCCTTTGTGTTGTGGAAACCTATTTTTCAATGTGTTGAGTCATAGTTATTATTACAATGAGGTTGGGGCTCGGGGGCCAATGAAGAAGGATGGCTTCTCCTTTTCTTTGGATAGCTTGGTTGAGTGGAGAGCATTTCCTTTCCCTACTTTTGTTTTGATCAAATTGATGAATGATGGATCTTCATGTTGTTGTTCTTGAGAAAAGGAAAAGTTAGATTTAAAAGTCATTATTGATATTTTTCCTTATTGTAACCTTCTCCCAATTGAAGTGGATGACATTTTATATTATTTTGATGGAAATATGTTTTTATTGACTATGAAATTTGTAATTCAAAATGTTAAAAAGATATACTCTGTTTTCTACTTTTGAAAAAATGTGAAAGAGATTGTATTCGTATGTTGTATTCACGGAATGGGAAAAAGAAATTGTAAAGATATCCTTTTGAATCAATAAAAGATGGTATTAATTTTCTCAAATGGAATTATTAGGTATAAAATTCTGATTGTTGAATGTATTTTGAAATACCATTGGAAAGATGAAAAGTCAATCCGTATGAATAAATTTTATAATATTATGTTCTTTTGAAATGTATGACTTGGAAATCAGAATTATATTTTTTCTTTTGAATGCCTTAAATTGAATCAAGTTTAATATGTTAGACTATTTTCAGATGTATTTATAGCTGAAGTTGGTAAGTGTAAACAAATCTATTTGAATTGGATCTTTGTTAGATGTTTTGAAATTGGCAAATGTTTTATCAAAAAGAAAATCTTAGAACAACCCTGCAACCTCAAGAAATGAAATGAAACAATTAAATTGTAGTTTCACTATCAAAACTATTCTAATTATACCTTAACACGTATGAAATTATTTTATAATCCTTCAAACCGGGCAAAGGCAAAATTAGAGACATGTTGTACAAATTGGTAATTTGGAACTGTAAATCCATCAAACAAATTATCCCTCACAATCAAAACTAAATTCACCCAAGTGAAATCCTCCATGTCTATTTGGCATGTTGAGAAGGAATTTAATGGCGAATCTAAAAATAGTTGTGTAAGTTAAAAAATATATATAGCAGATTGACCTATTTTGTGATAGAAATTTTTTTCTCAAAATTAAACCTTGAAATTTTATCCAAATTAAAATTTTAAGGTTTTTGTTCAAAAAGGACGTCGAGAGCTTTCCATAAAGTCCTTGTTTGTAGAAAATTGAGTTCCCTATCAAAATTTATGGCCTTCTGAAGTTTTTACTTCATTGGCTTCAAAAATAATTTCTTCCCGTGCCCCACCTTTCCACACGGGATGGAAAGTTCCTTCCCACACCTCTTCGTCCTGGGAGGAAAATTTCCTTCCTACACCCCTCTTCCACACCCATGAGGAAAAGTTTCTTCCCATGCCCCACTTTCTGTCCCGGGAGTAAAAGTTCCTTCCCACACCCCTCTTCCATGCCCGGGAGGAAAAGTTCACTCCCACGCCCTCTTCTATGCCTGGAGGAAAATTTTCTTCCCGCGCCACTCTTTTTGCGCCCTGGAGAAAAATTTTCTTTCCATGCCCTCCTTCCACACGCCCTACAAGAAGATAATATAAGCGTGCTTGGGATAACTTTCACTCTCTTATTGTTTTGTAAGGTGATTTGATTATTGTTGTAATGGACTCTGGAAATTTTGTTATTATCACTTTAAAAAATAATTAAAAAAAAATATTCTTTAATTTTTCTAACTAAACCTAGGTTGTTCTTAGCTCTCAAGTTTGAGATTTTAAGTGGGCATTACGCATGACCTATGCATCCCAAATTATTTTTTCATAAGTCACTATGGGAGATTCGATGAGGGACATATAAAGGAGAAAAAACATCCTTTTAAGATTTTGAGGAGATTAGTTATATTAATAAAGAGGTAGGAGAATTTATGGACTAGCCCACAATATAAAATCACTTGATGAGTGGTTATCAACCCTATTACTTTACAAACATAATAACGGATTATGATTCAAATATGAAATAGTTACATTATTTTAAATATTTCATGCTTCCTCACAAATACGACACTTCCATACCAAGTCCTGGAGATCATAAAAAATCACCCAAATACAACCATTAATTCTTATACGTGATACCAAGGGTTTATAACGTGGTATACTTAAAATAAAATGAAGAGAGTATGGCCTATATACCTTTGAAGATGGGCCCTCAATCCTAAATACAATTCGCTAAGCTCAATTATCAGAGGACTTTAATTACATCAATATTTACTAAAGGAATTTTAATAGTTCAAACATCAATCTTCTCGGAAATAAGACTAAGATCACCGAGTTAGAACTTCTAGTATTTCTATTAGTGAATCCTCATATCCCATAAGTACACTATCCTCTAGTAAACCATAGCTATGAAGGAGTGAAACATCCCACACATGATCCATAAATATTGAATTGATTACCATATATACCTCACTGGTGAAGAATATCATCATAAAAAACAAGGAGAAACACACATCACTTCCCAATCCACTAATCAATATTGCATAACATAAACTCCAACGAAATTATCTATATTCCATATCATCAAATCCAATCCAACTGAAGAGAATAGAGAGCATATGTAGGGTCGTTCAACAAAAGAGGAATGAAGAAGTCACACGAGTCTCCAAACCAAAGAGGACTCAAAATCATGTATGTCTCTCCACCAAAGGAGGACAAAATATCACTAGTGTCACTCCACCAAAGGAGGACTAAGTGTCCAGTATCAAAGTGAGGCTAGGTCACTCCATGGTCCTAGACACATAAAGCCCCGTAACCTTAAAACCAAGTGTATGTCCTATAACCCCAACTATATAGTCATGATACCTTGAGTGTATCCCCATACGATAAGAGAACACAACAGAATAATCTCACAATCGGTAAGAAAACCCATGTAACATTATTGACGATAATATAGCTAAAAGGCTAAAAAATAAGGCTCTAAATCACGAAAAAGAGATAATATCTATGAAATATCAATAGTAAAAATAAATAGCTAAGTATTTGTTCAAAATAATTGCAACAAAACCAAAAATAACAAGTATAGTCTCAAAGATTTTAAAAATTCAAGTAAATAAAATGTTGGTTCTGAAAATTCAAAGTTTACGAATATAACACAAAAAATGCACATCAAAATTACTATAAAACCATTCATGGCTGCATGTATGGGTACTAATCATCGAGTGCACATATTGTAATAAATAAGTAATAAGTATCCAATAAGACAAATGACATAAGCCTCCAAGGCACCCAAAATGACCATATCTATAGCCAATGTCACATACCAATATAAAATGTCCTAACCACTAGTGATATAAGGCTCAATACGGATAAATCAATCTCTTGATATTTTCCAAAATGGTTTTCTAAGTGACACCTATAGCAGTATTTCCAACAAGTATCTCCAAGTAAAAAAACAAACCATCTAACAATGTCCTATGCAGGTTTTGACACATTGTAGCACTACAACAAGGGGTTGGGTATCCTATACATTATGTTCATTTGGAGCCACATGTGTATTGTAATTTCACAAAATAGGAATAGTAACTTGTGAATTATATTAATATGAAATCAACCTTTTACAAAGAAGTAGGTTGCAATATATATATGTATTGCAAAGTGAGATACAAACAAAAGAGCAGTTGTAATAATGCAAAAACAAATTTAAAATACATTAGCTTCCAAATATTACATCCGGGAAGCACAACAATAATATTGTTAAAACAATATAACAACATCCCTAATGTTTACATAAAACAAATATGGTTAATAAAACCAATAACAACATTATTTAATTAATAACATTAATTAAATAATGAAATATGAAATGCATAATTAATATATGGTTAATTAATAATTAACCTAACATTCCCCCCCTTAATTGTGCATTGTCTCAAGAGATGAGGAGAGGAACTCTCTGAACAACTCGAACTTGTCACGTGTAAGTGACTTTGTGAAGATATATGCCCGTTGTTCAGCTATTGGACAAAATTAAAGTGGATGTTGTAATTCAACACATGTTCCCATATGAAATGAACTTGGACCTCAATGTGCTTTGTTCTCTCATGAAAACTGGATTGCGAACAAGTTTGAGAACACCTTCATTGTCAACATATATGGTGGTTGGTTTTTCCCTGTGGTATTCTAAGTCATTCTAGTATGTGACAAAGCCAACTCGTTGCATAGACAACTTGTCCTGCAGAACGATACTTGGCTTCTGTGGAAGAGTGAGAAACAAAGTTTTG
Source organism: Taxus wallichiana var. yunnanensis (assembly GCA_018340775.1). Taxonomy (NCBI): domain Eukaryota; kingdom Viridiplantae; phylum Streptophyta; class Pinopsida; order Cupressales; family Taxaceae; genus Taxus; species Taxus wallichiana. The sequence goes on from CM031242.1 coordinate 507,926,952, forward strand.
TTTCTTGCTTACCCATGATATTGGTCCAAATCCCATAAAGAACCAAAAACTTGAAGTGGATTTTCTTTCATCGATATTTCCTACATGATTTGAATCTAAATATCCAGTCAATAAGAAGTTTTCGTTCTTCTTCTATTCTAGACCAAGATCCACCGATGCTTAGAGATATCTCAAAATGAACCTTGTTGCTTTCAATGACAAAATTTGGGTTCCTACATGAACCTAAATAGGTAGATCACTACAACACCGATATTTGGTCTAGTGTAGGTCAGGTAAATGAGACTCCTAATCAACTTCGACAGAGAGTGGCACTTACCTCGGAAATGGATCTAAACAAGAAAACTGAAATCTGTTCTCCATTGGTGTAGAAATTGGTGTGCAATCTATCATCCTAAACTTCTTGAACATTGTCTTGGTATATTTCATTTGAGAAACAAAAATGTGATTCTCTTTCTACCATACTTCCAATCCAAGACAATAGTGCATCAACCCAAGATCAGTCATGTTGAACGATCGATTAAGATCTTTCTTCGTTGCATCGATCATCCTCATTGAACTGTCAATGATGAATAGATCATTGATATAGACAACGAAAATCACAATCTCCCCCCTTGCTTTTTGAGGTAAAGATTGGGATCATACGGATTTCTAACAAATCCATGTTATACGAGATGCTCATAAATCTTGATGTACCATGCCCAAGGTGCCTATTTAAGGCCATACAGAGATTTCTTGAGTCTGCATACCTTTTCTTCTTGACCAGGTACTACATATCCCTTAGGTTGAGTCATATAGACTTACCTAGTCATATTTACTACTCGACTAGGTACTACTAGTCAAGTAGTAAATCTTCATTCAAGAAGGCACTTTTAATGTTCATCGGTGGACTTTCCAGCCAAACCATGGAGCTAGAGAAAACATCATTCTTATTGTTTTGATCTTATATGTGGGATAAAATGTCTCCTCATACTCAATGCCTTCTTTTTAGCATAACCTTTTTGCAACTAGTCTTATTTTATACTTGTCCATTGTCCCATATGCTTTGTACTATGTTTTGAATATCCATCTGCATCTAATGGGTTTCTTTCCTGGTGGAAGATTGACAAGCTGCCAAGTGTTATTCTTCATCACTGATTGATATTCAAAATCCATGACATCTTTCCAAGATTTTGACTGTAGGGCTTCCTAGATTGTAGAGGGCTCATCAGATTCAATAACTCTACTCATCAAAGAAAATTTAACTTCTTCTCTTTCTTTACTATGATTATGTGGTCCAGGGGTGGATGTATCCAGTGGAGCATCCATTATTACATCTCATAATGTGATAGTACACCACTTGGGCATACGCCAAACTGTTCCATGGGTCATGGTTCTATCTGATCAACACCATCATCCCCATCATTACTTTCATCTTTTGAGTGAACATCAGCTTCAATTTTTATAACTGGAGAAAAATCTACATTTGATTAGTTTGGAGGAGGAGTCTCTGCTTCCTTCTCAAAAAACTCAACATCTCTATTAGTGTAGACTTTTCTGGTCTTAGGATCCATTAATTTGTACCCAATAATCTCTTCACTGTACCCAATAAAGATAATTTTTTGTGACTTCATCTCTAATTTCTTTCTATTCTACTTGGGTATGTGCATATTTGCATTACACCCGAATAATCTCGAGTTATGTAATAAATGGTTTCCGTTTTAACCATGCTTATTGTGGTGTTACTCCCTCAAGAGAAACTGTGGGCACTCTATTCAAAAAATACACTGTTGTCTTTATTGCTTCTTCCTAGAATGTCTTTGCAAGACTAGAGTCATCGATCATGCATCTCACCATTTCCATGATAGTACCATTTCTTCTCTCAACAACACCATTATGTTGCGGTGTGTGTGGAGGAGGTATTTTTCGATGAATCCCGTGAGTTTGTAGGTAGTCTTTGAATTCATTACTGGTGAATCCCCTCTCGATCTGAGCAGAGAGTTCTGATGTGATGACCAGTTTCATTCTCAACTTCTACTTTGAAATTTTTGAAGGTTTCAAATGCTTCACTTTTCTTGCAAAAACAAAAAATCCACATTTTTCTTTAGTAGTTGTCAACAAAAATCATGAAGTATTGGAAACTAGAATGACTTGGTTGCATTGGACCGCAAAGATCAGTATGAACCAGGTCAAGTTTTCCATGAGCTCAAAATGTACTCTTCTAGAATGAAGCTTTTTGTTGTTTTCCTACTAGGCTATGAGGAAACTTGTCTGTATCCTTCTGAAGAGATGGTAGCCCATGTACCATATTGCGCCGATGAAGTGTCTCAAGATACTTGAAATTTACATGAAGTATCCGATGCCACAATTGTGTTGAGGTGTATTTCCTAGCCACAAGTTCTTGATCATCTCTATGAACAAAATCAAGTTGGAACATGCATTCCACATTTGAGGCTTTTGCAACTTTTTTGAGCCTCTTTATTTGTCTCGAATCAAACATGTTTTCTTGTCGATTGACTATCAAAGTTAATTTTTAGGTTGTGATCTAGGAGTTGACTAAATGAAAGTAGATTCTTTGTCAAGCTAGGGACATTTAAGACATCTAATGGTCTGCAGATTGCATGAACCAAGGGGTAGAGAAATGTTTCCAATCCTCGAACCGAGTATGAAGAATCATCTCCCAATGAAACATGATTTTTCGATGCAATTTCCCTCATTGAAATAAACCAAGATCTATTTCCAATCATGTGTCGAGTTGCCCCTGAATCAACATACTAAACATCACTAGATGATGTGGATGGTTCACTTGATAGAGCAAAGAAACAAGTAGTCTTCGGTGTTTGACTGTTCTTATTGCTCAACAATATTTTCTTCGATGGGGTCTTCTTTTCCAGTTCCCCTTTCTCTACCCTTGATTTTAGTTAGAATGTCCATTGTGAGATTATTGTGGAGGTCCAGAGTTGCTTGATGAACCTTTATTGATAGTATTATACCAACAATCTTGTAGGTTACGTCCTCTTTTGCAGATTGGACATTACTTCTTCCGTTGTCTATCCCCTTGATATTGATTTTGATTTTGGGACTTTTGATAGGAATTAGGATTTCATTTACCATTTCCTATCCATTTTTTATGTGAAGAAAGTGCCTTCGCCTCTTCATCATCCTTATTGTGCATGGCTTCCTCTTATCGGTAAAGAGGTTTACCAGCTAGTCAAAACCAACCGTCGTATCTAAAAAGTTTAGTGTTGTGACCAAAATACAGTAAGAAGAGGGGAGTGATCTCAGAACAATGGAATGATAGAATCATTTGTGATCACTTCTCCTAGGGCTAGAAGTGAAGCCCTCAATTCCTGTAACTCTTCCTAGGAAAACTTCTATTTTTCATTTTTCTTGAACTTCAATGTGTGTAATCGAATCTACAAATTTAGTATAACATTCTTCTTCTAGGCCTTCTATATTGTGCTCAACTTATCTCGATGCTTCTTTGGCTATTTTGGCATCTCGAATGTGGGGCTGCACATCGTTGGACACTCCAAACAAGATGATGAGTTTGTCCTTCTAATCTGCTTTATCAAGTTGTCACTTTGTTGTGTTGTATCGTAGTTGATCTAGTCGAGTATCATTCATAGCAAGCCATACATCTTCAAACTCAAGTTGTCTCTTAATTTTTGTCTTCCACGCAGCATAGTTGTTTCCTCTGAGTAATTGTGAATACAAAAGGAAAAATTTGGGGGCATTTGTGCCTATTTTGTAGAGATCACCTGACGATGTGGTTTGTCTCTTATAACTCTAGGTATTAGGTCTCGAATCTATATAATGCCGATTCGATATACCGAACCTTTCTATATACGAGCCCTTCCGATATACCTGACGATATGTGGAAGAACCTCACCCTTTCTATATACCCGGTGGTATGTGAAAGAGGCGTTAACATACATGAAAGAATTCAATAAATGGTACCAAGAGAGTATCTGAAAGGGGTCATACGGTTATTGACATCGGCTCAAATAAATATCCTCATACATGCACATAACTTCGCTATATACTCGATAATTTCTCGGTCGATTTATGTCGTGTAATCATTCACAAACGGATGGAATGGCTCATAGTGTGTGTAATGTGACCTTATTACTCCTCGTTGATTTAAAGGGTCGATGCCAAGATGACGTTGTTGCGGCTTTATTAGGAGTTAAGTGCAGTAGTAGCCATGATAGATTTACCCGTAAGTGCTTCCGTGAGGCACATGAAGTATATACCGAACGCCGTGAATGAAATCTAAGATCTCATGAGTGTTACGTAACATTTTTTTGCATTTTGTGATTACAATATTCTACCGGTTTCGAGGAGTTAGAAAGTTTTTATTTGAGTATGGAAACATGTAAATTAGTACAATATAATGTAGTATACAAATTACATTCAAAAATCTAGAACAATTGAATGGCAGGAAATTTTTTATGTTTTACTGAGTGCCCCGGTGGCGTCTGGAGCCCAAAACAACCCAAAATGCTAGAAACCATTAAAAATATGCCCAAGATGAAGTTTTTGGATGGTCTTCCTTTTGCAATAAATTCTTGAAATGAAAAAGTAGACTTAGTGAAGAAAAAAAAATTATTCTAAATTTAGGGCTTTTCTCACTAAATTTTTAGATGCTTGTTTAGTTATGACAAAGAAGTTTAGTCAAGGTTTTTCGGCTAAAAATCCCTCCAAACTTGGCGGTTTCACTATATTTTTCTCTAAATTCCAAAATTGAAAAATTTGTGTTGTTTTAGAGAGATTCAAACCATGCACCTATCCTTCCCAAGGCTTTTCTTCTATCCACTTAGGCTCTATGAGTGCTTAGCATATGGAATGAAGCAAAGTGTATTTCAAGAAGGTGAATTTTGACTTACCTTTATAAAATGCGACCTGGCAGATTGACCACGTGGAGCTGCATGCATGGAAGGTGAATTTAGGGCTACGTGTGCACCCAAAAAATCTGGATCTGAGCTCTTATTGATGAAATGCCTTTATATTTTTGCTTCTACATTTTTATTGATTTATTCAACCACCGATTTGCATGTATATTCCACCATTTTTACTTGTTTTTGACTGAAGACTTCATGTTTTTTTGTGTAGGTCATTGTTCTTTCCATGGATTTTTCTCTACATTTTTTATTTATTTCTCCACCATTTATGTAGGTCGCATGGGATCCTGTAACGACCCAAAAATCACACACATAACTACTATAACGTCTTACATATGGTACATATACAGGGTAGATCACGATCATACATTCACTGAGTGTAACACATCACTTTACCACTTTCTGCACCCAAAGTGCAATCATCATACGATAGGGTTCATACACTCACCGTATGACCCGAAATCACAACATGAAGCATTACATATTTGCACAAATCATACATATGATGAACATAGTACATCTCAACATAACATCCATTGCTACATAAAAAGGTGGTACACACATTTCTTCAAAACATGGTAAAAACATCATGATACAACTCATCTCTTTCAACATCAATCTAGTCATACAACACATTGATACACCTACATATCACAATATGTCACAATATTCCAACACTCCGTCATCCACATTAGAATTCTTTTCACACATCACAAACAACAATTCACACGTGAACTCTTCATAGAATCCACAAGAAGGAGAGAGAATACTCCCATCCCCAACACATCAACATGATCACAAACATGCACAAGGTGACATACCCATCATGTGCGTTCACAATATCACAATTACGACATGGATCACATCACGCTTAAAGCACATTACTCTTCCAATATCTACCACCATCATGCAACATCATCATCATCATGCAGTATCATCATGTAACACCATCACCATCATGTAACATCACCATACAACACCAATCCGGCCCATAGGTTTGAGAGCATGAACCTACGCTCTGATACCAAGTGTAACTACCCAAAAATTCACAAACACGAACAACACAGTAAAAGACAGGATTTTTTTTTTGACTTGCTTGACACATAGCATGACGCAACATGTCGTCACCAAGGATACAACTAACTCTGTGAACAACTCGATACAAGGATGGCCATAAAAGCAGCACGGAAACGTTCACACCTATCAAGAACAATATACTTTTCTTTGTTTTTTTTTTGACAGAACAACATAGAATCCCAACCACATGACACTCTCAAAAATTCACAAACAACTAACTACCCAAAATTTCACAAACCACTAATCAATATGTTTCACAAGATGAAGAGATTTATACCAGCCAACAAGGAGGAATCCCAATATTCAAGTGAGAGAGATATTCCAAAGACAAACAAGGTGAGACCTTATTGGTGAAGACAACAAGGCTGAGAGTATTGAGATTTCAGTCATGTAATCCTATGGATTACGTGATTGAAATCTAACACCCAAACATCATTCTATTATTTTTAACCAAAAAGATAAAGATCAGTCAAATGACTTAACATATTCAAAATTGCTTGGTAACAAGACTGCATTAACACACATCCTTGTTTTAGGAAGAATATAGGCCCCAACCATATATGAACACAAATCAGTCAAAGATTAAAGTTAACTTCACTCGACTGAATAAACCAACATACATATAATACTCACAACACAAAAACTGAATCTGAAGATTCAAAATGCCAAGTAATTCTCACCGAACCTAATTATTTTTCTTCAAGAAGTTAAATAAATTAGATTCTATCCAACTAAATTACATTCAACAACTATAGTTGGATTACACAAGCAAGGATCAAGAAGAGGTCTTTTCACCAAAGGTTGTTATTATCTTACATCACATAATCAGTAATAAACCCGTAATCCACCACTCGTATGATCATTGTAAGAGTTAAGGACTTAGCTCACTAAAATATGTAACTGAGTCGATTCCTACCTTTTCCATTTTCATACAAGTCTAACCCAATTCGAAGAAAGGTAACCATTCTATTTTCATACATGCCTCAGTCAACACTTACTCAGAAAGTCCCTACCTGAATTATTGAAGGTTTGCTAAGCTACAAAATGGATTTAATAGAAACCCATTTCATTCGATACTTGAATTTAAACAAGCAAGGGATAGTCTGTTGAAAATATAAGTGAATCGACACAAGATCCTCTACCGTGACCCAACTCGAGTCACCAATCACAAGGTTAACAGTCAGCGAAGGAGGAATACAAAGCAAAATACTCTTCCTACGAACTATGCCTTCTCTTCCATCTCTAAAACAACATATGAATAGTTTGGGCATACCCATCTATTTCACGACAGTCTACTCGACCTATCCTCATAGTCGCTCCAAAGAAAACATCTGCTACTACAGAGTTCGATTGAACTCTTTTATCTTATGATACAGTGACTCACATCACAGGATCTATATTGAGCAGTCGATATTTCACTCACGTAGGCCTCTAAGAAAACATCATGCTCACTATGCGAGGTATACACACTGATGCAGCCCAAGAAAAGCTTTTACCAAGACAAAAACAAACATTTAGCCTAAAACTGGCCATGAGTCGACAAATCTACAAATATCCACTAATGTTATTCATGGCTCAAGTTTATATCTGCTACTGCTGGTTTAGAAATCAAACTCAACGGCCATTGTTCACTATGGTCTCTAAATGTCACCCGAATTTTAAGAATTAAGCAGGAAAGCACCCCGGTTAAAGATCTAACACCCACGGTATAAAACTTCAACCATTATTTTGCTATCACATAGCAGTTACTCTTTTATTTCGAAAAGAAAAAACGAGGCAGAAAGGAGTGTATACATGCTATCACAGTTGCTACCAGGGTATGAAAAAAAACAAACAACTCCCAACAGTCCTTCCTTTCCTTCAATTTGGGTCGATTCACAAGGAAAAAGCAGAAGCCCATTCTAAAACCATAACAGATAAAAAAGTAGAAGGACATTCAATTCATGACATAATAAAAGGGTAGCAGAAGATTGCAAGGGCAGGTTTAACATGCCTGGTTTAAAACGCCATCTCCATATGCATATGATTGTTTCAATGCAGCTGCTTGCCCTTAACCCAAAGTGCTCATGAGCTCGAGCTAGCGCCACATTCACGCGGTGAAAAACAGCTACAAACCAACCCCATGATTTGAAGCTCGGACACAAGACATAATGATTACATCACGCTCCTGGCTCTGGAAGGCATCTACCGTAATGATAAATAAACCTTTTCCTTCATCAGATTGGGGACAACATCAAACTCTCGGTGCAAACATTACAGTTGTAGCTTGTAAGGTGTGATAATTCCAACAGAAAACTTTATGCCTGCCAACTTGGTGACTCATTGAAGAAACTCATATAATAGCAAAGAAAATTGTGTTTCATGAATATTCTGATATGAAACAGATCGGCCTCTATGAGGTTCTCTTCCATGAGTTACATCGTACAACAAGTAAGATCTCAATAGAGAATCTTTGTAAATAAATTTCATCAGGTCTGCTGGTAACACCCTCACTGTCACATAATTGATTTTGAAGAAACAACTCAGTACATGCTCAGATCCTGGAAAATATCCTGCTACCTTCATCTCCCAAGACATTTTCTCCAACATTGCATAGATCTCCTGTGCCCATGGGTGTGATCTGTCACCTTGAAGGAGAATCCCGAATTGAGGATGCAGTCGATACAGAATAGATAACATCATAGTTGGACGACCTGCTTGTTGGAGGCGCTCACGAAGGCTTCTACTATACTGTAACGTGCCTGCAGCCTGGCTGGAAGTAGTGGCAGGTCTCTGCTGTGGATCCCGACAAGAACACATCTCACAGCGCCCAATGAAAGTGGAGGTAACATGCCTACTTCCCTAGCTTGTAGCTTCATCTATAACCACCATATCAACCCATGGGCTAGGCGCTGGAATAACTTCCGGTCAGAACTAGAAACAGTAGTGAACGCAATCTCAGCCTCACTTGCAAAACTTGCCTCAAGATTTGATCGAGCTTCTTCCATGTTAAATTCATCACCTGGATGGAAGCGACTTTCCAAAATGAAAAGGCAAGACAGCTCAACAAAAACTTTATCTCGTTCTTCTACTACAGCTGCAAGATTTTGCAACAACTGATCACGACTATGGTCACGTGCAACCAGAACATCAGGATCAACACCAACGGTTCCTTGGGATCACCCTGCGGCAGCTATCGCACTTAACTCTCTCTAGAGGCCACTGATTTTCTGAGATAAGTTTACTTCTCTACCCTGTAGCTACTGCATAAAGCCAATTACTTCCTCATGGCACTTTCCTAGGAAAATTTCAGTTCTACGCTCCACTGATACTGCCTGTGCAGCATGATTTTGAGAACCCACACCCACCCTCGCAACATCAGGGTGATAGACCTTCATTTCACCATCAATGAATCCACTATCCAGAACACGCTGTAGCAATTCATCTGTTGCAGCATTTGTGGTTTAGGGCAGGAAGAAGGAGGCGTCTAGGAGAAACCGTGAGAAAAAGAACTTGACAGACAAGATTTCGATGCCTTCTCAACCACTCCACATGCAGACTAACCAAGGGAGATCTCACGCGGTCCGAGAGGATAAGCAAGCAGTCAAACAAGGAGCAAGGAAGATTTGCAAATCAGGGTTAGTAAATGCAGTGCAGCCACCAGCCAGAAGACTCCATCACGTCAGACTTTAATAACTCCACCCTCCATGCCAAGAAGGAGGTGAAGCTGACCGTGACAACTACAAGTCTATGAGATTTCCAGAAGGATCACTCATATACAACAAAGGTTATAGCCAAATCATGGACTTGTAGCTACGGGTTCACTTTCATATTTTAGAGCATGCTTGCACATAAGAAAGAGATATACATTTCATAAGGAATCATTCGCAAATCAAAGCAACGGGAAAATGTTGGTCTATAGTTCATCTTTGGGGTATTGCACAATAATTCAATTGCAACTTCTATTAACTGAAAGCAAGTATTCAAGAATCTGCAATGAGGGACAGCTAACAAACTCCATGTTTTGAAAGGAATATCAACTGGAAAAAAATGTTCAAACTCTAAGTAGGTGTCTAATGTTTAAAAGTTGTACCACAAAGGATGAGACTATACTCATATGCGTAAAAGAACAAAGAGCTTTATCAAGCACAAGTTTGTGACATTTAGGAGATGCAGTTAATAATTCATCATCAGTTTTCATGCATGAATGATTTCACAAAACAAGAAGCACAGAAGGAGTAAGATGATTCCATGAAACATCCCAGGTTTAAGGGCAATTCAATGGAGAAACAACTATACTTATTCATCATGTTATAGCCTCTCAAGCACCAACATCTCAGCAGAATTGATATGGGTAATAATAATCATCTATAGCTCAGGAAGGGAATCATATATGCCTTAGGAAATTTTATCCTTTCAGATAAAAGGGAATATCAAGGAAGAGAGCTATAGTTGAAATCCTAAGTACATGAGAAGATTACAATGTTGCAGCCATTCAGACCTCACTTTTAGGCGTTCCTAGAATAGGTTGCATCTTAATCAGCTCGACGTGGCCCGAGCAAACTCGGGGGGCATATATTCAACGATGGGAAAAAGCATTAAAATGTGGCCTAAAAGGCTTTAATAATTGAACACAAAATTTTATAATTTATTTACACAAATAAAACAAATATAACCGACATGAATTTATTACAATAGTTTTCTCCATAAAATTCTCATAAGCTAAGAGGTATAAGAAATTTTGTATGATTTACTATTCAACCTGAGAAGATTAAATCGCATGCAGACGAGCAAGCAAGAGGAAGAAAGAGTCGAATTATCCATTACTCCCAATGATTAAAACAACTTGCGAACAGGCTTAAGCAACCAAGCGAAGAAAACTAGAGGTTGACATTCCAAAGTGAACACGAAGCAGGGAACGACCATGGCACCAAGACGGGTAACCACTTCTTCAGCGCAGGACAGGGTAAAAGTCACCTAACGATAGAAAAGGGAGTTCAATTCAGCATTCAATGACACGCAAAAGGACAAGGACGTAACAGCGAAAGTCGATGCCGAACAGGCATTACAGATCCCAATAGGAGTATAGACAGATCGTGGGATCGAGTATGTATTAGTAGTCGCTTGCCTCAATTAAATCCAAATAGGACTTGGTTGTTGGCGTGGAGACAAGGTGTTTTGGCTCAAAAACATAACTTGGCCCATTGTTTTTATTTGAGGCAATTGATCAACTCCAGTCTTTGAAACCCAACCTGGTGTGACAGTGGAATTGGTGTAAAGGCCCAACAGTGGGAGGTTAGGCTTGGCATCCAAATAGAACTCGGCTCGATGAAGTCTTTTACAATGGAAACTCCCCAATCCAAGAACTCATCTCAGTCTACAGAGGAGCTTGACTCACCATTCTTTTGTAAAAAAACTCGGTTTGATTACAATGTCACCATTTCAGCCTCGGTCCTCAAGCAAATGTAACTCCGCTCGGTCGTCTTGAACAAGATCTATCAACTCAATGGATCGGTCAGGAGAGCTCCACCTGTAATTTTTCCTCCACATGCAGATTCAGATGCATCCTCCAAATTTCATAGATTTACCTCCAAATACAACAAGCTACTAGTTTTAGCAAAGACTAAATATATCTTTAATATTAGAGATAAAACCCCTAATGGGGAAAAATAATAATTTAAAAAAAAAAATTCAATACCGCAACAAGCTTCTCCTAGTGCTAGGTGCACCAAAGGCTGAAAAAAAAAATTGTGTTCCAAACACCTGGAATGAGCAAGAGGATGTGGGGGAGGCAGGGATGGGGCTGGGAGGTGCTGCACAAGCTCTCTAATGTTGAAAACGCTTCTCCAATCTCATCTCTCTCTGCTACTCTCTCTTCCACACCTTCACAAGTTCAGATTCTCGCTCTGGTACCAAATGTAATTTCAAAAGTAGGGATAGTAGCGTGTCAATTATATTAATGTGATATCAACCTTCTTTGTTATTTATCTTTGTCAATTATGGTCCCATAAAATGGTACTATAAAGAACTTATAGTTTCTCTTGATGAAGGTTTATTGTACATGTTTCACATGAAAATCAATAATTAAATACTTGTAAGGATAGTAAAATATTTCATAAGTTTTCACCATTAGTGAGCGATATAATTTGTTTTGTCGAACATATTGTTGTCAATATATGTTATTCACAAACATATTTACTCAATCATGATGGCATCATACAACATATATACTTTTTTCATTATAATTGCACTCATATTAGATATACACTATTGTAAAAATAGTAGTAAAATTTCTTTATTTTAAGGATTCATAATAAACAAATATAGTAAATAATTTATTGATTACAATTTTTATATAATACATATGTTTGTAACTATTGTTGAAGTAGGTAATCAAATAAGAATGTAATATGCTATCTTTCCTTCATTCAACATTGAAAGAAATAACACTTTCGCGTTTTATTAAAATATGTTTACAACAATACAATTATTTGAAGGCGAATAACAACCGCCACATGAAAAAACCTATGCATACAACACTTTAAGTCACTTAAAAATGTTTACTCCATCATGCATGTTGTAGGAAAGATAAAATTATATATATGGGCGTTCTCATAAGGAATATAGTTTAAATATCTATTTTTTTAAGTCATTAAAATCAATAAGCATCAAACGGTCTCATAAAATCATAATGTCATCTATGTTCCAAATAACCATTTGAACAAGCTAGACTCATGATTATACAACCTTAATAAATGTAAGATTAGGAAAGCAATATTTCATTTCTAGTATTAAAGATAGAACTTTATCTTAATGAATCTAGTTAATAAATTCTTACACAAGAACATTGTTTATTGGAATGTTTACTTCAATTATAAAATTGATATTTAATCCATCAAATTGTTCAATCCAAACAAACTAGTGCATTGTTTTGAAAAAATCTCTATTCATGAAGGCAATAGAAAATGACATCCAAGTACGCAAATATTATTATCTCCTCCAAGCATATTTTCCTCACTATGCCATCAACATACTAGTTTTAGTTACTAAAAAGTCATTATTATAAAAGATAGTTCATATTATTCAATTATTACACAAACAAGAGGAAGTTAATTATTTTCTCTAATAAATCAAACTTCTTCATTACAAGTTTCTTCAAAAATAAGGAAGTTAACTTTACTAGTTAATTCTCATATAAGTGTTTTTGAACTTCTCTTGAAATTTGGATGATATTATATATAAATTTTCATGAAAACAATTAATCATAAAATAGAAGTCTACATGATGGTGAAATTAGTTTCCAATATAATTGAAATGGTACTACAAGGTAAATTACCAAAATCAACCATGTCACCTAGATCAAAAATGGTTTATATTAGTAAACTAAATAAATATATGCCTCAAATGATATATAGTGTAGAACATATATTTTGATGAGTTCCAATGAGATTAATCCATCTCAGCTACCTCACGTAAGGGAACAAAACATTACATTCGAGTTGAAACCAATGGAAGGAAATTCAAACTTTACCATATCTAAAGAGACCCAAATCACATAACTAAAACAACTCAAGGTTCACAACTAGATCTAAAAATGAATATATCAACAAGAATTTCCAATATAAGTCATTTTCAGCTAAAGTAAATAAATCTCTCACAATCCAAGATTATGGTATCTACCTCATACCCAAAAATCCCAAAAAGAAGGGGGAACTCATCGCCACTGAAGGGTTTGACCCATTATTAAACAATAGTATTTAAAGGTGAAAAATGACTCAATAGAAAACAATAGAACCTAGATTTGAATCTAATTCAATCAATACAACGATGTGTGTAACCCAATTCGTAATCTAATCGAATGAACACATGCCTATATTAGTTGTATTTATTTCCATATAATTTTAAAAATACAACCATTGGAGAAATATGGCTAATAACGTATACCCAAGACAGAAATAACGACAAATAATCGTATTCATTAATACCTGTTATTTGTGTTGTTGACTTTGTCTGAAATCAATTTCAGTTATTAGTACCTGCCGAGGCAGAGTACTATTGTTTTCGCTTGATGCTATTAATTAGCACGGGAGTCGGGTTAAAAATATATATTCCTATGTTCCGGTAAATATTTACTCTAACTATTGGAAGGGTAATGGTATTGTTTTGAATCTGTGGCAGATGATTGGGTGAGCTTTGTGCCCTCATTGTCCGAGTCTTTTGTGAGCGCGGAAGATATGCCCAATTTCCGTAAAGTTTTAGCCTTGTCGACGTGGAGGTATTACCTGTTTTCCCTCATTGGTTGCTGCAGCGGCCGCTTCTGTTGTGCCCACCTGCCTTCCTCCATGCAGGAGCTTGCTGTAGAAGGCGGTGTTCAGAACATACAAGGGTTTTCCTCCTGCTGTGTGCTGTGTTTGCTGCCTGGTCCTGCCGTTTTCAACATACGGTACGATTTCTTCTTTTCCTGTTCGCAGCTTTCACAATACACCAAGGCCCCTGCTCTGCCCTTGTTTTGAATTTTTTATGCTTGAAGTGTAGCTATTTGAGGTCATTATGCTACAGTTCATGCCAATATTTTCTGTAATGTTTCATTTAATCATAACAAAACCTGAAAAACTATATTATTATGTATAGATCGCGCCTGTAGATCTTCTGTTTTCTTGGGAGGAACCTTTCACATTCCACATACAAGGCTGGCCTGGTTTTTTTATTTTGATTTCATTGATTATCTTTTGGTCCTTGAGTTCGACTACTGCTCTATTTCTGTATTTATTCTCTCTCCTATGAGGCAATTTGTGCCAATATATGTCAACTGGTGACCAATTAGGTTTTAACTTTTCTTCCCTTCTTCAAACTGCCTGCCATTACCACTGACAAAATCTTTCCCTCTGAACCAAATAACCACTATCATGTCTACCTTGGGCCTGTAAGAAATGAATGCTTTGAATGAGATCTAATCATTTGCTTTTGTGAAGTTTTTCTAATAACGTTCTGCACAAAAGGAACCATTCAGGAATAAAAGGTTTTGTTGTAAGTAGAGTATCTAGGAGAGTTGTGATTGAGTTTCTAAATAGCATTAGATGCTTCCAAAACCTGGCAGTTGCCATCGCCAATGGTAAAATAATATTGAACTATAGTCTGGTTTTCCTGTTTATTGTAATCAGTGTGTGCGTGTGTGAAGTCATTGTCAACCAGTGTTCCCCACAAGAACAAATGATGCTCATTCAAAATCAAACAAAACTTGAGAAAAGCAGGCTATCACTGTTTCCCTAACAGAGATTATGGCACTTACAAATTATTTCACCTATGTTACACCCTAGTCACCTTTAGGAGCATATGGGGAACAACAGGAATGTGAATAACACCTAGAAGTGTACCCAAAATCCTAAGAACGATACTTGAATAGGAAAAAGCATAGAGACAGAGATGGGGAGACAGGTGATCAAGAGGTGGGGACATCCCCACATCCCCAGAGAATAAAGCATGTAACAGAAAAAAGTATTGCACTGAAAAATAGGCAATCAATCAAGGAAAGATTTCATTAGTGAGCCCATACTTTTAGCCTGTATGGGAGCTAGATTACATGATACAAATGAATCTTCAAAAAAATCACTGTTTGATCTAATTATTGCAGTACAACAGTTGCCCCTCTTTCAAGTCAATAAATGTTGCATACTTGAACAAACCATTCTAATTACCATATAAATTCCTCACTCTAAAATTGTTTGAGAGACATAGGTGGACATCAAATTTAACCCCATAGGGAAAGGAAAGATAGCTAAAAGAAATCCGCACGTGAGGGAAAGATAGCCTTTTTATCATGGTGCTGGGAGAAGCTGAATAACAGTTTCCTATAAAGAGTTCTGTTTTCACATATATGTCTTCTTAGTATTGGTTTTTAGTACCAAACAACGCTTGAGAGTGAGATATTGCCAAGTTAAAAACAGGAAATGAGAAATTCTAGGGCCAAAATTTGGTAACCCACTTGATAAACAGGGGCCTTCTTAAAAGGGCGTACCATAGCTCAGTTAGAAAATACTGCCCTTTCCTTTGCTATTAATTCAGTAAAAAATAAACATATCAATACAAAATGCAAATCATTTAAACCAAAACTTCAAAGTAGAACACAAGGTCTTCAAACATGCTATCGGGTTATTAAATACAAAAGTCATTGTAAACATTCATATTCTCATCCACTGTATTCATACCTTTATTTTATTAGTATTGTTGAAACCGATTCGTTTATGACTTTAAAAAAACACTATTTTTACCCGCTAACACATGGCAACGTATTTTGAAATCTGTTTCTTTTCTTTTTCCTTTTTCAGTTGAAATCAGTTTTTTACATCATCGTTCCAGGCTTTCTACCAAACAGTTCGTATGCATTTTCAACAAATTCATATTGTGTATATCCTATAATCATGGCATTCCATGCCCGCATCTGTGTGAGGCATTCAACTCAACAGTTGACATGCATTGTCTATGTTTCCACATTTTGCATACATGTCTACCAGGCAGTTGCAACTACATCAGTCAAAATTCCTCTATCCATTATGCTTTAACAAACCAGAGCCATTTGCAGTATGCTGTTTTTTATCAGGTTGAAGACCTGTTTATTGCATATGGTGAAATACCGTGACTGCCTTGTAAAGATAACCATGTCTTCTGTATATTGTAATAATTGTATTCCATGAGAAACTGTCTCGTTCTTTCACTTGTTCAAACTCTTTATTGGCATCTATCAAAACTCTGTACTTCACATACATTTTAATATGTTTTTTATGAAAAGCTGTATCTAGCAAATGTCATTTAATCAGAATGTGCATTTACAGCCATCAAAGCATAATGGTTTCTTACATGTAACTGCAAGTACGCTAGTAGACATCTATATTAACTGTTTGAAAGAATACCTAATCTACTTGCGACTGCTCTAGTAGACATCTATACAAAATGTCAAAGCATACCTAATGCACATGAACTGTTTGAAAGAATGCATGAAAAAGATGTGGTATCAGGCATTGCCATGATTGCAGTATATATGCCAGATGGATTTCACAGGGATGCTCCCACTCTTTGACATACTAAAACACTTTAGAACATGACCAGACCATTTAAGCTTTATTTCTATTTTATTAGCATACAACTATGCAGATTTAGAGGATGAGGGCTGTAGATACCTTTAGTTGTATTTTTTTTTAATTTCTATAATTTAAAATTTGTCATTTGACATGGGAATTGAAAACCTGGCCTAATACCCTGATTTCAGTTTCTTGTTGAATTGTTTCATTAATGACACGCAAAAAACGTTGCATTTCTTTCCTTTCACATACGACCATTCTGAGAATGTTCTCCACATCTGTTTCATTATCTTCCTGGTCAACACTCAATGCATCATATAGGCGCATGTCATTCGCGAGTGTTTCTTAGTTAAGAGGCCAAATTCAAGTGCTTTTAGATCCAACTTCAATATTTAAACCACAAAGTCTTCCTGATTGTATCCATAATGAACATTCACGTCAATGGCAATGTCAGAATCAGCCATTACAAATTGTAACAGCTGAATCAAACCATAGTAAATTTTAAAATGGTCAAAGCTGTAGTGGCTGTAATCTCTTTGATTTTTTGTATAAAATTTAAGAAACACTCTTTGACCGCGCTAGTCAATAAAATATCTTACTTTCTGCTTAGCATACATCACTAAAACAGTTGTAAATTAATCGCTGTAATTTGTCGCTGCAAATCATCACATTATATTGTTTATGTACTTCAATTAGTAATATGGAAATCAAAGCATTTTTCTACTTCCATTTATGCATTGCTTCCTGCAACTAGTTCACCTTTTACTATTGCATTTTTCCCCCACCACATGAATGTCATTTGAAGTTGTTTATGTACTTCAATTTCTAATATGGAAATCAAAGCATTTTTGTACTTCCATTCATGCATTGGTTCCTGCAACTGGTTCATCTTTTGTAATAGTACATTTGTTTAGACTTTCTTTGTAGCTGTTAGATCATAGCTGCTGTGAATTTTACACAACGTTGTAGATATTGAAATAGGGTATAACACATGCCTTGAAAGAAACTAACATCTAACTCAATTGATTAAAAATATATATACTTTTCTATTCATCATTTACATATTACACCTAACTGCTGATGCACAAATAGGCTAATGTTATATTTCTATTTACTATGTCATATTCAGGTACAATTACCAGAACATTTGCAATTATTGTTGCCTTTACATTGGCAATTACATCATAAGAATAACATCATCTTAAAGGTTAGTAGTTTCAGAATTTACTATATGCCTATATATGGTTTTCCACATCGATTTGTATTAACGTTGTTCCATTTCTTCCATGCATAGAGCTACATATACATCTTCAAAATGTGTCTTTATAATCATCCTCATTTTCTTATGTTCTATGCAATATATTTGGACACAGGTATCAAATTCTCATAACACCCCAACAAAACTGTAAGAAACTCACATTCCTTTTATGGTTACATTTGTGAAGGTATGTAACAACACCTACAATATCTTTTCAATTTGATGTAGCTTTGTATAATACATGCACATTTGAATTTTATAAAAAATTACATTGGTTACTATAGCTATTGAACTTAAGGTTACATAAGTCATTACAAAAAATGGGTAAACTTGCGAATCATATAGAAATAAAGTTTAATAATTTGCATGTACTCAAAAAAAAATTGCGCAAGAGAAAACAAAGTCACAATAATATAGAAAAACACATTAGGAAATACGAAACAACAACTTGTGAAGCCACTTTGGTTTCCACAATAGTAACAAGACTTCCCAGTAATAAAGACACAACTGAAAAGGAAGTAATTAATGCTGAAACATATATACCGCAAAATATGCCGCCATTTGTTGACATTGAAAGTGCATTGCAACATGATCATCTATTTCAAAGCACATCATTCAACTACAATGCAGGTGATTGTCTTTTTGACACAATTCAAGTATTGTTGCATTTTCAAGTATATGCCAATTGAATTGCGTATGGGTACAATAGACTATTTTAGATCATGCTTAAACAATAGAGACCCAATAGCAATATCATCATATGAAAATGAATTGCATGTTGACATGCTTTTGATTTGCATAGAATATACGAAAAAGACACTTACTTGCATAGGATGCAGCTTTCTGCAAATGAAAATAGAGATGACATTGAAATAGGTCTATGGGGTGATACATTTTGTATCCATTGGCTGTCTAAATGGCTAAACATTTCAATTTGTATCGGTCGGGTTACCCACTGAAAAAAAAATACCTTCACTTTAACAAAGAATCATTGACACCACCATATTCAATATTATTTCACGATAGAAACCCAACTTGTGGCCACTATGAACCTTTGTTCTGTACCATAATAATCCCACGAAAAATTGTAGATATCCATACAAAGTTATCGCATACTTGTAATGATCTACTTCCTATTTGGAATGCCATTGCTCCTGAAATAGAAAGCTATGGCCTTTTAAAAACACATGCATTTAGTAATGACTATGGCGAGAGCATGTTTACTGCAATTAGTCTTTTGACAATAGAAAATTTTAATGCAATAGCTCTTCACCGGTATATGGCACAATCTTTGACTAATGCAATTTTAGGAAAAGATACATACGCAATCAAATGCTTACAGCTATGCAGCCCAAACTTTGGCCAGCCAGCAAAAATCAAGTTTTCAACCCACAAATATATCTTTCTTTAGTTGGACTACCATATGAAACAAGTGGTATCGAAAGTAGCGATTTATGCTTGTTATGGATTTCCCATATTTTGCAAGCAAAATCCAAAAATGGTCAGCAACAACTAAAAGAATTGTTCATGTATATGAATTTTGCCTGCAACCAAAAAGAACCTTTAATGTCATATCATATGAAACAGATACAATGCATATTCATTATGAACAGAAATACAATGCATACAACAATAGAAAATACAATGACCAATGAAATGCAATTGACAAGAAACAATGAAAGTGGGCCAAACAAGTTTAAGCAACATTCAACATTACCATTGCCTACTGCAAAGGCAAATGTAGGTGCCAGTACAAGATTGCACCATTTTAAAGCCCAGATAAGGAAAACAAAAGGAAAGGAACAAGTAACTCAACAAGAAAACAAAATAGAAAATGCAATGACCAATCAAATGCAGTTGACGACAAGCCATGGAAATGGGTCAAACAAGTGTAGTCAACATACAACATTACCATTTCCTATTGTAAATGCAAATGTAGGTGCTGCTATAAAATTACACCATTTAAAAGCCCACATAAGGAAAACGAAAGGCTAGGAACATGTAATGCAACAACAAAACAAACAAACGGATAAAACAAACAATGACACTATACCTCTCGTGCTATAGTAGATATAGTGACACATGCCTATGTTCTTTGCGAATGTTTCCATTTTAAAAAAGATGTAACCACGATTACCAACAATACTATCAACACTTTTCTGTCTATATCTAGTGACATATCAATGAAAAAGCTTACATTAGGGGACAACATATGTAAGCAATGCAATAATGCCATTCAACATCAATTACTTCCTAAATTTGTTGCTCCTTTCAACATAAGAAGAAATGGGAAAATAACTTTAGTTCATAGATTAAGCCTTTTAGAAGAAAGACTTGTTGCTTTACGTATGCCATTTGCAAATAAGGCAACTTGGATACAAAATACCGCAATTTGGTCTTAGTGGAACACTTATTAATGTGCTGTTGATTTCAACTGGGCACAAGAGGCATTGCCAAAGAAAATAAATGAAACCAAAACAATTGCAATTCAGATAAAAAGAAAATTGGAATACAAAAGTGCATATCTAATAGGAAATGTTAGGCCTAACTATGTCATGCACGCATTAATGGAACTATGTAAATGTCCCCTGTATATTGAAAATCATGTAGTTGTTAATAATGATTGGCAAAGTAGCTTGAAACATAAGTTGCTGATGCAATAAACAACATTGAAAATATAGAAGAAATAGATTACAATCCTAATGACATTGAGGCTGAACCCATCACAAAATCAGTTGTACATGCTTATGAAAATGCTCATTCAATAAGAGACCTTCAGGAAAATGTTCTTGCAATTGCACCATCAAAAGGATTCAAACCCTTAGGCCTTTTTGAGGACAAATTTTGTGAAGAAATGAGTTTCCCTACTTTATACTATGGAATGCATCGTGACAATGACATTACAAAAAGATTCCATTACCAAAAAATAGCAAAATGGGAGCTACTGCATTGTAGAAATGATTTTGCAACTCACACTACCAATCTTTTCTTCAAAGCAATTAAAGTTATCTTGCAACAAGTCTCAAGCTGTGCATGGATATGCATACGCAAAGGTCAATTGCAAGGGAAAAAATATATGCCAAAGATCTTAAAAGCAAATCAGGGGTGTCCAACATCCTTAAATCGTCAATAGGATTTACAAGTTTAAAAACCATCCGAACTTCACCTAATTATTTAGCAAAGACAGGAAGAACATATTTGCAATGATAAGACAACTAGGCGCACCAACTTTTTTATTACGCTAACAAGTGTTGATCACCTATGGACACCACTATGCAATGCACTATATGCTCTATCTACTAAAAACAAAAGGCATAGTGAAAACATTGACGATGATAACATTGATGCAATTATAAGGAAAAACCCAGTAATTTGTAGTCGTTACTTTAATCATAAGATAAATGCATTTAAAAAATTGATGTTGACTAACGATACTCTATTTGGAAAAGTCTTGGACTTCTTCTTTGTAACAGAATTCCAAAACCATGGAAATGAGCATGTGCATTTTATGCTTTGGATAAAGGATGCTCCTATTTATGGAAAAAGTTCACATGAAGAAATACAAACATTTATAGACAAATATATCTCTACAAATTCATCACTACTTGACACGAATTTGGCAAAAATGCAAACCCACCATCATACAGAAACATGTACAAAACACACAAACTCACATTGCAGATTTAATTTCCCATTACCGCCTATGGATAAGACCATAATACTAGAACCTTTAGAAAATACAGATGCCATAACTAGAAACACAACAATTTTTTTTTCCAAAGCCTACAAACAAAGAAATATAGCCACTGCATAACATTTACTGCATTTCTTGAAGCTCATAACTTAAGTAGGCAAACATATCTTACACTATTACAATCTCTTCTCACTCATCCTACCATAATCTTAAAGAGGCATCCACATGATATGTGGACAAATGCATTTTCCAGTAAAGTACCAAGCATATGGTATGCAAATATAGATGCACAGTTCATTTTAGATGCTTATTCAGCTGCAACTTACTGTACATCATACATGACTAAATTAGACCAGAAATTAACAACTACTTTTCACAAAATTCGTGAACAAGCAACACAAAATAATGAAAGTGAAATGCAATTCATACGCCGTCTAGGAAGTAGTTTACTTAACTACCAACAAATGTCGACATGTCAAGTAGTGCACATTGTGCTTTCACTGCCATTGCATTATGGATCTAGGAAAACTATTTTCATAAACACATCTCCAATTACGAATAGGACATTCATTTTAAAACCTCCTAAGTTGATTGCTAAAGAACATGACAATTCTGAAAACATTTTATGTGCTTCAATTAGTGACAAATACAATGCAAGGCCTATATCATTAGAAAAATTTGCCTAGCAGAATTTGTAGCGTACTATACAAAAATAGTAGACACTATGGAACACGTAAAAAATTCAAAATCATACGTACGTAAGATACAATAAACATGTCGATGCAGAAAACTATTACAGAGAAAAATTGATGTTGTTTATGCCATTTCGTGAACCAGAAGAATCATTGAAAAATAATTTCGACACATGGTGCTCAGCATTTACTGCCAATCAAACATTGGTAGAAGAGAATGAAAACCAATTCACTGCAAAAGCAGATTCTCAATGGGGAAACATAGACAATGCTACTTACAACATTGAA
Source organism: Taxus wallichiana var. yunnanensis (assembly GCA_018340775.1). Taxonomy (NCBI): domain Eukaryota; kingdom Viridiplantae; phylum Streptophyta; class Pinopsida; order Cupressales; family Taxaceae; genus Taxus; species Taxus wallichiana. Next base: position 507,949,895 of record CM031242.1, read on the forward strand.
AATGAACCCAACTTGACATTCGACTATGAAAATGTAAATGAACCTAATGGGCCTAAGCACTTTGAGAAATATGACATTGGAAATGACCTTCAATATGCCACCAAAAAAATAACAGTTCATAACCAACCAAACAATAGATTCAACATAAGAAAAATTCCTTTCTTAATAGATACTAAAGAGTACTTTGCTTTGCAACAACAATTAAATGAAGAACAACAAATTATAGTAAAGGATATTAGCATAAAAAATTTGTTAGCTCCAAATGACCCATTCCATTTATTCTTAATAGGAGGCGCAGGCACAGGCAAAACCTACACTACAAAAGTAATATACCAAGCAATCTGTCGGTTTTACAATAGGCAATTAAATAGTGATCCTTTAAAAGTGAAAGGCATTATCGTAGCATATACTGGAAAAGCAGCATACAATGTCAATGGTGTAACTGCTCATTCTATTTTCCAGTTACCTTATCAAATGTCAAAGATGTTGCCATTAAATGTAAATACTCTAGATACAATGAGCAAACACTATAGTGAGTTACAAATACTACTAATTGATGAAGTATCATTAATTGGAAGCCGCATGTTATTTAACATAGACAAACGTCTACATGAATTTATGCATAAGCCAACCAAACCCTTTGGAAATGTAAACACTATTTTTGTGGGGACTTATACCAAGCCCAACCGATTCTAGATTCATGGTTATTCAAAAAACCAATCATGCACAATGAAACAATACAATATACATTTTGGCAAGACTATGTCAAATGCTTTCAATTGGACCATGTAATGCGGCAACAAAATTGCATGTTCATATCAATCCTTAACCATATTAGGACTTGCACACAAACAAATGCAAATATTCAATACTTAAACTACCACTGCTATAGACCCCCACCACTAGATCCAAGTTTCCCATACTTATTCCACAAAAACATCGATGTTGACCACCACAACAAGAACATGCTTATGCTTCTGCCAGGAGAAATGTGCACACTAAATGCAATTGACTACATAGAAGCTAACCTCATTGACAATGACTTAGTAACTACCAAAAAACTAGTGCTACCAAAAACTATAATGCTAAAACAAGACATTCGAATAGAATTGATTGGTGGAAACTACAACATAAATGATGGCTTAGTCAATGGCGCAGATGGAATATTCAAAGCTTTTACAACTGGAACACCAAGTTTAATTTGGATAGAATTTAGCAATATCGACATTGGTAAATGCAAACGTACCAAAATGAAAACCATGTACACAACAAAAATTAGTAAACACTTGACTCCTATAACAAGAATTGTAAAACAAATACGAATTAGAAAACAAACTATTACCCGCCATCAATTCCCCGTACAAATAGCATGTGCCAGAACCATACATAGATCCCAAGGCCTCACAATGAATGCACTAGCTTTTGACCCTCACAAAGTAAATTTCCATGGCCTTGTATACATAGCACTTTCGCGTGTAAAAAATATTGAATCATTGTATCTTATACATAAACTACAACAAACCAACTTCGTACTATCCACTGACATAGAAGCTGAAATGCATAGGCTTCTACATTCTTCAAAATGGGCACCATTATACAATTTCACACAACCAAGCCCCAAACACTTGCACATTTTCTCACTCAATACCAGAAGTTTAGCACTACACATTCAACACATAACACATGATTTTGCAATAATGCAATCAAACATAGTTTGTTTACAAGAAACACAAACTGCCAAAATGCCAACTGATACAACTCTCTTGCAAATATTCGACATTGTTCCTACCATGAATATCCATGGGCTTCTTACATGCTGCAAAAAAAACTCAATGGACACAACATTAAAACATTTAGTACACCCCACATTGAAAGTACTACAATTGATATTTGTTATTTGAATATGCATATACGAATAACAAACATATATTTGAAGCCATTAAGCCCACTAATAAACATTACAAGATTCTTAGAAGTCATCACCTCTACTTTACCAATGGATATGCAACTCATAATAGTTGGTGACTTCAACATTGACATGTCAAAGGCCAAAACCAAACAAGCCCAACTTCGTAATGAAATGCAGCAACAAAACCTCTTCCTTGTACCAACCATTGCAACAACCGATAACAACACACAAATAGACCAATGCTGGATGAATATGAATATTACAAAAATCACCACTGAAATTAGCCATGCATATTGGACCGACCATAATGCACTTTTAATTTCATTCCCAGTTTTGTAACAAAGCAAAATACATACTACAAAAGAAATTGCAAATACAAAATACATGTCAAAATACATTGAAAAAGGTATTTGTTACTTGCACTTGTACTATGTATACAACTGAAACCATAGCCTATTTTCCATAGCTACTACTTATTATGAAACTTTTTTTATTGCAGACACCATGTCAGATGCAACTTCAACTGCCCAGGCTGATCTCTCATCACAACAACCACCAAAGAGGTATGTTGCTTACACATTTCATTCTCTATTGACATTTTTGCTATCCACTTCTAATTGATTTCCTTCCTCTAATAATGTGCAGGCCAAGGAATGAAATCCCAACACTAATATCTATTGACGATATAAATAACTACAAATTTGGAGAAATTTTTGAGGGTGACGTCATGGCTGCATATAAAACAGTCCTTGACAAACAACGAGGAAAAGAACTGCTGTGAGTGGACCTTACAGACAAAAAGGTGAGCTGACAATAACTGCCAACATTATGGCACCTTTTATCAAAACCCATGAACATAGAATAATCCTGCAAAAAGCCATCCACATAACAAACTTTACCATAGCTCCAAAAAGTGACTATGACCACTGTGACTGTGACTTCATATTGCTAATCACTGAAACCACAACCATAGAATCTATTGATTCTATTTGCCCTCAGCATATGTTTATCCCAAATTCAAGCATCCATCAGCTACTGTCCACTACTGACCATTATGCAACTGCAACCATAGCTGCCATTTGTACATCATGCCAAAAAATAGGAAACCAATTCATCATTGACATTACAGATGGTAACTCGCCCAATGACAAAGCTCGGGTAAGCCTCACACTCTCTATAACAATTATTTAATACCATTCTCATTACAAAATAAATCAACTGTTATTTCACTTAATGGATGGCAGGTATATATTTTCCAGACACTTGCAGCAGAATTCCATATGATTGAAAATAAAATCCGAAGGAAAGAACCAGCAATATACCTTTTCAAAAACCTGGCAAAGCAGAGCAAAATGAGAATTACATTAGTTTTATTCACAGTAGTTTGAAAATGAGAATTACATTAGCAGTAGCAAGTTTTATTCACCCTCCTACTAGTACGATTACTCTAGAAAATTATTTTACTATTTGTCTTTATGCTAATGCTGTGATCAAAACACTTTCTACTTTTCTGCTTACTGTTTTTTGTTTCTAGTTTGGATTACACCAAATAGTGTGCAATTAGTATGTCGCTTGGTATTACTGCTGTGATCAACACAATTGAATTTTTCCTTCTCTTCCACTCCAAATCCCATTCATCTGCAGTTGCCCTAAAACTTTTGATAATCATTCCAGCCAAAATTAAGACAGCCTCTTTCTGGTTGATGAGATTGGATGCCTTTTTAACCTCTGTTTAGCAACTATCAAAGCATTTACGGGTTTCAAAGATTGCTTCTATGAGTGTCCCGTTGTAGAATGATATGGTTTGATGGTCTTGATTGAATATTTCAGGTATTAGTTTGTGACTGCAAATATCTTCATTTAAGGTATACACCCTGAAAATTCTTTTCCCAAGGTGTTTCTTGGGACTTGTTGCTAAATTTGTAATCATTTCAGCTGTCTCATATAGGTTAAGTTTATATCTTAACCCAGGCCTTTTCGCTAGACATTTTATTTTCCTTGTCAAACACGGTCAACATTATTTGTTTTATTTTGGTGTATTTTTTAAAATTTTCTTTATCATCTTAAGACAATTGTTCAAAAAAATTGTTTCAATTAAGCGAGTTTTATTGATTGGAAACATTTTAAGCAGTTTTTTTAGTTCTGTAATCTTAGCTAGGGTCATTACGGAGCAACATAGCATGTTGTTTGTGTCTTCCTTTTAATTTTGTTTATATTGTTGGATTCCTTTGAAACTATTTTAATTTTGTTTATATTTTTGGATTCCTTTGAAAGTATTTTAGTGCATTGGCTGAGTTTCCATTTTATCTCTTTCAACTCTTCCATCCTATGCCACAAGAGAACTTAAGGAAGTTGTTCGAGGCTGCATGATCCACTCATCATTATCATCTCCTCTCCTCGCTTCATTTCATCAGTAGAAACAGGGAATGCCATGAAAAAGTGAGAAAGATTCATCAGTAGAAACATGGAATGCCATGAAATGTGAAGTATATTTTTTCCTCGTTTTAAGAACTCGAATGACATTTTCATTTATATTAAAAACAATTCTGAAGAACATCAATTACAACAACAAAGAATTTCACTTGCGCCATGGAATATATTAAATGTTTGTTTGTGTAATTTAATATTTCACAAAAAAATTGAGTTGCTATACTTTTGGGGAAAAGAAATCATATATTCTTATGTGTTTTTGTATTAATAATTTCACTTGCGCCACCATGGACCATATTAAATGTTTGTTTGTGCAAATGTTTAGAATATTTAAAAAATCTGAGCGGCTTTTTTTTAACTTTTCTGAAAAAAATCATTTACCATTCCAAATAGGGGAAAGGAGATTGTGGGAGTAACAAAAATATATGAGAATACAGCCTACTTTCAGCTGTCAGAAAAAGTCTCTAACTTGGTTAGAAATAGTGAAATGTTTGGTTGTTGGAACTAATCTTAGTAGTAAAAACTTAACAGAATTTTTAAAAAGAAGTGCTTGTTTTCTGTGTTTTTTTCCCTGAAATACTCTAACAGTAAAAGCATGAAGTTCCTCAGTAAAACAACTAACCAGTTGCATGGGACCACTCAACCAAGAGCATCAATATTGAAAGAAATTATCACATCTTGGCTCCCAGAAGCTCTTGCATGGCATATGTTTCTATGGTTTCCTAAACCCTCTAACATGTACAAGGGCTAATGCTGAACTTACTACACCATCATTTCAAATTCACCACTCTACCTCCTTAACAATGACCTTCTACGATAGCCTGAGGAGGATCAATTAAATTTGATCTTAAGCACCCATTTCAACATTTTTTATTGCATTGTATGGCACTTTATGGCTGCAATCAGACACTGTTAAATGTTTCTCACCTAAACAATTATTACATTTAATCTCTCATCAATTGGGAAACTAATCAAACTCACAAGTTTTTTTTCCTTATTTTATTCTTCCATCGACCGGCGTGTCGCTGTGACACCAAATGAAGTGTTTGAATATGTTTAACACAAGTTAAAAACACAATAATAATTCTTTGTTCACAATTAAATCATTGAAATGTAAACTTTGAATGCTGACATTTATTTTGCTGTTGCATAGGTCGAAGGCACATTGGCCATCGCAAAGGCCTATTCTAGTCCATTTGAACCAATTTGTAAAAAATGCAGCTTGACTATTGACCGTCTACCACCATTGCATGCAAAGATAGCATATTGCAGTAATTGCGAACATGAATGCCCATATGCATATTGCCACCATCTTCTATGCACTATTAAAAGCATGGACAAAACATTTGTCCAATGCAATGTTAAAAACAAGCTTCTAACTGAATTGATACCTTCTCTTACTGCTACAACATATCTACAATACATAGAAGACAAAGAAGTTGTTATAGAACAACTATCACACTTTACAATGCATGGCATCTTTACAATAGACAAAAATAATATTATCAGAGAAATGACAACTACTCCAGAAGAAAGTATGTTGCCTTCACCTGCTTTTCAATTGTCAGCAATATTGCAAAAACTATATGCTCTACTCATACTAATGCTCACTTTCATTTCCTGTAGGCATTCCATCCCAATTTCAGTCACAGGAAAGTAGCTACGCATCTTCAAGCCATACACTATCAGCACCATCATTTTAAGGTAAATCACTTTCCCTACCCACACATATGTTTCAGATATTTCATTTGAAGTACAAATTAAAAACGATTTATAATACTACTCCATATTTCTTTTGCAGGTCTAAAACTGGAGCTCCACTTCCTACACCACAACTTTTTTGAACATCCAATTTGTAATAGCATAAACTGTTACTTCTCATCATTTTCTATCACCATAGTTTAATACAAACAACAATAAGCTTTATTTTGTAATTATTCAGGCTATTACAATGCCAAGATTTAGCAATAACTTTCTCATTCTTGTTTCAACCTGTTCTTTTAAAAGCATGATCTGCAACAGTAGCTGTTCTAAATGTTTTATGCAAATGCAAATGGAATTTTGTAATTATTCCAATATTCTATTACATAAGTAATTATTTAATTAAATGCAGCCTTCAATTGCCCTGTTTATAAAATTTGAGTCAGTTTTTTACCTACTTTCCTTCACTCTATTCAGTCCTGGTTCTCTTCAAGTCTGAAATTTTGGACCATACCCGTTTTAAGTTTAGCACGATTCGATAACATCTCGTTTATTTATTTAATTTTTACATGCCTGTAATGACACTAAATGATTAAATACTATTTTATACAGTAATATAGAAATTCGATTCAATGGTAACTAACAAATTTGTCGAAACAAGTTCATGAGTATTGCAAACTGTTTGTGTCCCCCATGGTTCTGCTGCCTGCATATCTTATCTACTACTCTACTGTGACAGATTACCTTACCTAATGGCCAACATAACTTGCAATTTACCCTTGCTACTTCCCCGCTCATGCCATGCATGTAGTACTCTCGCTGCAGCATAACCCTTGTTTAGATATATGCATTTCATTACAAAATTCAGACTAAGAAAAGAAAACCAATCCATATTTCTAAATGATTTACATGTTTTCACTACAAAACCAATACCCACAAATTTGAACAAACAATATATCAATATTTCCAAGAGTTAACCTGCATTCACAACAAAAGATAACTAACCAAAATGCAATACTGGATGTATTTTGCATGTAAATACACAAAATATAATAGTCTTGAAAATTATGAACAAACACATAACCATAATGGGTAACATTAGGAATAAGTCATTTACAAAAATGCCTTCTTATTTACATGAGTTTCATAAAGATTTCATTACCAAATTTAGTGATATAGGTTCATATTTTTCTAAATTTGAAGCTAAAAGTGAAAACCATTTTTTTTTTTAATTTCACAAAGCAAAACAAGAGAACTAGAGTTAGATAACCATGCCTTCAATAGAATACACTTTCCCCCAAAATTTCTTCATCACGAATCGCCGCAACCTTAAAACCAGATCTGAAAAATCAGCAGGAGAAACTCCTAAAGGCTCAAAAAAATGCCCAAGGAATGCACAACAATTTTTTTATTTTTTTTTTAAAATGGTTTCTTAAATCTTTGCATGAAATTTTTTTACCAAATTTTACCTTCATTCCCCAATAGAAGATAAAAATAACTATTTCCAAAAATGTGTCTAGGGTTTGAGTAATGCCTCTGCTAAACTTTTCCATACGAAACCTAATAATAACCTAGGGCAAGTTAGAAAAATTATGGAATAATTGTTTTTGAAAAACTTTCTCGCAAAAAGGTTTTGAATTAAAAGTTGTCACATTCTTGTTTCTAAGTTACTTTAAATTAATAATATCAATTTCCTTTTTGATACACATTATAATTAAATAGTAAAACTCTCAATACCTTTTAATAATATTAGATTACACTAAGGCATGGTTTCTATAAATCAAAATAGTCTAACACAAGATTAAATCAAATAACACCGGAATAATAATCTTATTATTATTCAATTCATCCAGGATATACATTCACAATATATTAGCCATATATATAGGCTTTTAGATAGGCATAACAACTCTAACAATGCATACCTATATTCTCTCAACCACTCACTAATTACGTAAATTGTTATAACACTAATAACAATTTACTCAACCACATTATCATAATATATTCTCACATATATATTATGCAAACCCCTATGAGCACTAATAGGATTATTCCTAACATTCCCCCCCTTAGTGCGAACATGGTAGAAAAAACATTCACACACTTCTCTGTAGTATGCTCACCCCTGTGGCATGTCCATCTCTGTGACTCATGACCTTGATCCAAAAGAAAGGCTCTCTCCTTCCATGGTTTTAAATAGGTTTACCACAAACCTTGACATGAACAAGAACCCATCAACTGTCCACCTCGTGTGGTTTTCTGGATCTCCCACAAACCTTTTCAAGATCCATGAACTGACTTACTCTGGTGCTTCTATTCGCCACTATGCTTGTACATCAGGGAAGTATATAGGAAATAGCTCATACTGGAATATATTTCACACAGAATGGAAATGGAATATTGTGTTCTATTCCCCCCAAAATGTGAAATTTCCATTATTCTACAAAACTGTAAAACAAGAACTCTGAAATGAATCAACACACTAGAAATGCTTTAAAAAAAAAAACACACACGTCACCAAATCTGTTGCGTGGCCTCATCACCGATGAGAGGGCTTTGGCTGTCCTCCTTCCTCCATTGCCTCCATCCTCGATACAAGTGATTTATTTCACAAGAAGCTACAAATGCTTTCTAAATTCATGTGCTCTTAATCATCGATTTACAAGGATAAGCATTTTCAGGTTCATTGTCTGCCTCATATCCTGCTGCAAGATTATCTCTGATTCTTTTTTTTGTTTTTGTATTTCTAGGACGTCGCGTTCTAGCGATAATGCATCCCTTACAACTCTAAATTTCATTTTTTTACTTTATGATGGTGATTACGACTACACAAATACGACACTTTGGATTTGACTTACAATGACTCAAAAATCACTCACTTTTGAAAAAATGACACAATTACTTTTGACTTTATGACATAATACAACAACTTGTGACACTTGACTCAACAAATAGACTGATGAATGAAATATTTAATTATGAACAACTATATACTAGACTCAAAACACGTCATTAGACATAAAATTGATAAAACAAAATTTAATTTTTAATATAGCCGAAGGCTATTAATTAAAAATTATAATACTTATTTTATTTGATGACATACAAACTTAAGACGGACTCAAGATGACTTTCACTTTTAACTCTAACTATGAGACTTCTCGTGGACAAAAGGCATACCATACTTGACTCACAAATAAATCTTAAAAATGACAAACTTATGCCATATAAAGTTAAACGTACAACTTTAAAATGACATAAAACACGACTTAAGAGACTTAAAAAATTGACTTGTATGTGAATGTCAAGTAGGTTGTGTTGATTACAACTATACAACGCAATGCCAATGCAATACCCAACTTAGCTCGCTGCCCAATGTGATTCAGACTTGATCTTACCCATGGATGGTGGAATGAACTATCGATCCAGAAGGTTGATTTTTTATTGAACTCAAATGAATTCCAATGCAAATGTAGTGAAGATATAATGTACCAAATGTAGCATGCAAACTGGAGTTGATGGCGGGTGCACAAGTGCCAAGTCCAATGTAATGTCATATATGAAGTGATGATTCTGATAGAGATCTCGGTCCACCGTGGAGGAAAGCAGATCTGCAAGATGGAAGGGTGCCTACGAGCTTCAAAAGATGAACAATAACGTGGGTCTTCTGATCAATACGTAGGAGGAAAAATCTGATCTTATGCCAACAGAGAACAAATCCGAACCAGTATGTTGAATGCTCCTAAAAAAATGTCATATTTCTGAAATTGACTGCTCACACCCAAAAACAAATTTTCCAAAACAATTTCTGGGTTTTATTCCCTTCATTTCAATATTTTGAAACATTTTGAAATTCTCAATTTCGTTGAGAAATGAGAAAGTTATGTTGGTTTTACTCAGACGGAAATTTTAAGCAATATAAAATTAGTACTGAGGATGTCAAGTACGAGGTAGGAAAATTCTACAATGATAGAGATACCTGATTGTCCTGGATCTTTGATACCACTCTGAATGCAACCGATAATATCTGTAATTCCACTCCACCTAATGAAGAACAATTTCAACAATACACGGTGATGGCTACTGCACATGTTAATCTATTTCATAAAACAAGAAATCATTCCTCAGGTCAATTCCAATGATCAATATAGTTGCTCCTATAAAATCATTAGACCTCCATCACATGTATTAGACACCGCTCTGATACCAAATCTAGAAAACCAAATATTCTAACACAAGATTAAATCAAATAACACCGGAATAATAATCTTATTATTATTCAATTCATCCAGGATATACTTTCACAAATATTAACTACATACATACATACATACATACATACATACATACATACATACATACATACATACATACATACATACATACATACATACATACATACATACATACATATATATATATATACATATATATATATATATATAGGCTTTTAGATAGGCATAACAACTCTAACAATGCATACCTATATTCTCTCAACCACTCACTAATTACGTAAATTGTTATAACACTAATAACAATTTACTCAACCACATTATCATAATATATTGTCACATATATATTATGAAAACCCCTATGAGCACTAATAGGATTATTCCTAACATGGTTTAGGCTTCCTTAAATTTTTTTTTATAAACATGTAAATTTTCCTATAGTCAAACTTGCACAAATTAATCCCAAGCAAAGAAAGGGTATGTTCAAATTAATACTAAAGTTATATTAATCCCACAAATGTGACAACGTTTAAAAAAATAACAAGGTCCTTAATTTAGCACAAGGGTTAGAATAATAATCCCACCCCCTACAAAACTCAAGTGCCCCCCTTAAAAAAATTCAACCCATGCATTTAAACTTTAAATTTATTTAATTTTACTAAACCACTCCACATCTACATTTTGTAGGTATGAATCCCATCCATTGGATGGATTCATTTGGGGCCACAAGATCAAGGGATTCCACTAACTTTAAGTTTGTCTATGAAAGAATTCTCTCTTTTTCTGGCTTATTTTTTCTTTGTTTTATTTTTTAGATTGGTGGACGAGGATGATGAAGCCATGAAAGGCCATACCAAGCTTTTGAAAGGATACACACGATCCATCTATTTTATTGTTTTGTTTATACCGTTACCTAGCTTTTTAAAGCATTTATTTATTTTATTCATTTCATTATACTAGGAATTTCCCAAATGGGCATATGGGTTTTGCCCCATTTTAATGATATGGCTAAATTTAGTATATGTTTTTATTCGGGTAAGAGAATATATACATATACATATACATATGTATATACATATTGTATACATATATATGTATTTTTGAAAATTGTAATTGAATAAAACCGAAATCACACATATTTTAGTGTTTATATATTTGTCAACAAATGCATCATATTTGTGATTGAACATAGTATAGGCTTGCGTATTCTTTGATAACTTTAGGCTTGGATATTGTTCAATTACATAAACACTATAATATGTTCAATCACAAATATGACGCATTTATATGACAACGCAATCGATCAAAGAATTTTTTTAATTTTCTTTTCATAAACACATATGAATTTTGGGCTTCCTTCAATCAATACAAAGAATGAACAAATGTAATTTACTTCACTACCCTATACATTTCATGTAATACAATTTAAGTAACTATTTCTTTTCTCTTACAAATCGTAACACCGCTAACGACGATGACGCGCCATAAACAACCAAGACGGAAAATTGCGACATAATTTTTTTTTTTTTATAAAATGGTTGTGCCCGTATACAGGCTCGAACTAAATTAGTCCCGTTAATGCTTCGGGAACGATGATGAAAAATTAAGTCTCATTCGACGTTTCACCAAGAAAAAAGGAGGGTCGTCTTTCGAGTTAATTGTCTAATGTCTAGTGAAGTCGTAATAGCAATGTTTTCAATGTTAACCTTAGGGTATGATGTAAATTATTATGAAATGAATTCACTGACCACTCAATCCTTATTTTTATTTTATTATCCAATTATATTACGTTTATCGCGATTTAATACATTATAATATATATGCACATGAAAACTGAAAGGAGTCGCACCTTACAATATACATACTTGGCGCTAAACTATTCTATTGCATTGTATAATTTCATATGTTTCGGTATATATAGTACCTTATTTACCTCTAAAGCAATTATTATTGAAAATTTTATTACATTTCATACCACTGTTATTTAGCATAGGAATTAATACTCCGCCACCTAACTAGTTATCCTCCTCTTCTAAAACCAGACTTGTAAGGCATAGCATTTCAATGCTTAGAATTCTTTTAATGTATGTTCTCGGACATTTCTTTAAAGGGATTGAATACTTTTAAAATTAAGTGTTATACAAAGATATATTAACAAAATATATATATACAAATCCGTCTAAACGCTTATCCACATATTTGAAATCTGAATTTTAATGACAAGAGTCAAATCGGGGGAGAAAGTATTTCAAACTGAGCTTTAAATACTACAGTTGGGCGGTGAGTGGTTCATCGACCCCCCTGTCATTATTAAATGACTCTTGCCTGGCGTGTAGATCTCTCCTACAGGCCGCACAACATCTATTCGCCAAGATTTTGTAAATCCTGAGCCTCCCTTTGGTCCGATCTTCCTGCAGATCCGCCCCAGGCCGCTTGACAGGGATGGGCGACTAAAAAGAAACGTGTTACAAGCAATGCTTCATGCGTGAGTTCCATCTGGCTCGGCCCTGTCCGCGTGAGGAGGAGGCGTGGGGTTGTTGAGTCGACTCTGGCCTGTACATCAACGCCCAGGCAGAAGCATCAATCACCAAGGAAAAAGGCATGATATGAACTCAGGGTTCGAAGGCACGTGGACAGTCTGGTAGAGGTGGCGCACCAGCAGCAGGTCGGCCAGGCCGTGAAAGAGACAGCCCCAAGGGCGTTTCCAACAAACAGGATGCCAACTATGTTGTTATCTGTTCAGTATCGAATGCATCCACAAAGCTCGGGTTTCATCTTCAAGATATTTTATCAATCAAATGGAGGGACAGGGGAGACGTTAGGATCAACATCCTGTCCATGTTATAAGGTAAACTATTATGGAAACTGTTTCTTGATTTTCAGACTAACTTCACATTTGTTTGGGCAGTTGCGAGGCCTGCCATGCAGCTTGATATTTGTGAAGCTAAGACCACTGCAGTGTCCTAATCTGTTAAAAAAAAATGTTTAAATTCCTTGTAAGCATTGCAACAGTTTAAATATTCGCTGTGACAGTCAGCGCTTTGTGCATTAAGTTGTGTCAGGCATTGTTACTGAAACGTATCATCTCTCTTTTTTTTATATTAACAGTTATTCTCTTAGACACGATTTAAGGGTGATTAACTGGTTTTGATTTTTTTGAGACTAACTTTACATTTGTTTGGGCAGATGTGAGGCCTGCTATGCAGTTTGATATTTGTGAAGCTAAGACCACTCGCAGTGTCCTAATCTGAAAAAAAAAAAGACGTTTAAAATACTTGCAAACATTGCAACAATTTAAGTATCCTTTGTGACAGTCAGCCTCTGTATATCAAGTTGTCTATCAGGCATCTCTACTGGAACGTATCATCATCTTTTTATTTTTATATTTAGCAGTTATTCTCTTAGGCACGATTTAAGGGTGTTTGACTGGTCTGATTTTGAAGCTAACTTTACATTTGTTTGGGCAGTGGCGAGGCCTGCCATGTAGCTTGATATTTGAGAAGCTAAGACCACTCACAGTCTACTAATCTGAAAAAAAAACGTTTAAACAATATTTGTAGGCATTGCAACAATTTAATTATTCGCTGTGGCAGTCAGTGCTTTGTGCATCAAGTTGATTCATTTCCTTCTACAATTGTCAATAATTTCACAATGGGCACATAGATGAAGAAGGTCATAAGAAAGTTAGAGCTTAGAATATTTCATTGTCTTACTAAAAACCATTTGAAAGTTTAAGCCCTTCCATCAAGTATAAAATGAGAAATAATGCTCTATCTTTCCAAGTTTTCCAACAAAGTTTTAATACATTTTCTTTTGTAATTCCTTTCCAATATTTCACAAAGAATTCAACAACCTTTCCAATGAATTTTAGAGTAAGAAATACTATCATCTTAATGCAACTTTTCCTTCCAAATCTTTTTACAACATATCCTACTTCATGTGGAAACAATTTTGCAATAATGGAAGCTAAAGAAGCAAGGCAATATTACATTTCTTTCTCCACTCAAGGTGGGTAATTACATGATGTTTTTACATTGTCAACAACAAGGTTCTTGTGCTCCAAAGTGTTCTTCATCCATGCTCCATGTTCCAAGTATTTCAAATCACAACCAAGATAGGGGGAGAGGCAACACTCTCCTCCCAACCAAAACTCAATGGAGAAGAGAAGCAATCTCCTCCATTGACCCCCGAGCCCCAAACACAACACAATGAAGGGTGGTCTCCAACTCAAGGCAACAATACTTGCTTCCACAATACAATTTCTTCACAACATTCAAAATAAAAAGAGGAAACAACAAGGAAACACAAATAACACAATACTTTGCACAACAAGGCTTTCATCCAAGCCAACAAGAGAAGGAACTATGGGAATGTTTTCCTTATGCCTCCCAATTGAGATGAGATGCCCATCCAAAACCCTCCACAATAAAACACAAGCCCCTATGACTCTTATGCCTCCCTCAAGTACCCCTTTTTCCTCCCATACTCTTATGCCTCCCTCCTCTTATGGCTCCCTCAAAGACAAGGTAGAATGTAAACATTCTTACCCAAGATGGGCATCCCTCTCAAACTCCCTCCACAATATCCTAATCTACTCTTTTGCCTCCCTCATGAGTATTCCCATAGACCTCTCCTATACTACACAATAAGCATTCTATCCAATTTTCACAATACACCAAAGTAAACATGCATTTTTCACAATTTTAGCATAGAAGCAACAATAAAATGAAAGAAAACAAAGGAGAGGGTTTCCTACCTCTCCATTGGAGAAGCCTAAACCAAGAAATTTGTCCAAGCTCCTTCCCAAATCAATCCAAGCATGCAAGTCCAAGCACTCTCTTTTCTCTTCCTCCCAATTCTTTCTCTCAAAAAAAAAATAACCAAAGAGAACTCTTCAACAAAACAAAAACAAAACTCCAACCCCCTCAACAAGAGAGGAAGTTTCAATAAATAGACCAAAGGAAAGGGTGAGGGTGATGTGGCTCCATGTAGGATGCCACATCACACATCCTCAAACCACCTCCCAAGGTCAACTCAAATCCCAAAACACCATAAATGGGTGGTTGGGTTGAATGACATCTCCAATCCACATCCATCCCTTCCCCATGTGCCTTAAGGCACCATTAAATGCAAAAAGAGGAAAAGTGCACTCCAAAGTCATATTTCCCTTCCCAAAACAATAAATAATCCCCTTTTTGGATTCCCAACCCATAGATATGGTTGGTAAGGGGTTTTGGGAAGTGTGGGACAAGTTTAACTTGTCCCACAAGTCCCCCAAAATTGCCCTCAATCTCAAATTCGAGATTCAAAGAACATGGAGTGGTCAACACTCAAAACCAAGCATTCAATACATGAGGAAACACAAGGCTCAAGGAGCCAACCAACAAAATAAATACATCCACTAGACTTCCCTCCAAAACTTAAAATTTAAAACAAGGTGTTAAATTAATTCTAAACATACTTAGCAAAAGAAAATTTTAAAAAGATATCACAAATAAAATCACCCACTAAGGTAAGTTAAAACAAACAATTAAAATTCTTACCCCCTTGGTCACATAGGAAAATTTCCCCCTCATGGAAATTTTCTCAACACATAAAAGAACAAAGTTAACACAATACAATTTACTAGTTGCCTTGACGACCAATTGTTGTAACCACCCGACATCCTGTTGTGTTTGGTTCCCAATCCCCCTCATGGTTGTGATCATGCTGTGTTTCCTGCAAAATGCAAAATACCCTCTTCGGCCTCGCGGCCATGTCAAAATATCCAAAATAACCATATGCATGAAATTTATTAACATCTATACGTAATTCAAGCAATCATTATTTCTAGGTCTAAATCACAACTTAATTACGCATTTCATCATTATCCAAAATTATAGTAATGTAAATTCAACAACTACATTCTACTCATCATGGCGAAGAAATCCAAAGTTAGAACACATGCAATATATCCATATAAAAATAATATCGGTATCCAATAGTCTGTCCATGAGTCAGTGTAGGTCATACTGAAAATAAAATCCAATCATAATCTAAATGCATCTAGTCACAAAACATCCTGCTAATCAACATAAGTATAAGTCATGTCCATATCCAAAGTCTGCATAACTCAAAATGATAATCAACTAAGTGTCGTAGGGAAGTGGGCATTACATCCCCCTCCCCTTAGACTAGACTTCCTCCTGGAAGTCACTGAAATAAGTGTGGAAACTGAGCTCGCAATGATGTAGCATCCTCCCAAGTAGCAGTCTCATCGTACCTGTCCCATTGGACCCGAACCTGATCAATCTCTCTGCCGTGAAGGCCTAGGGTCCTGCGATCTAAAATGCACACGGGCTCCACCATCACCTGCCCCTGATCCTGCACCTACAATGCAGTCCAATCTAGCACATGAGAAGGATCAGAAACATATCTCCTAAGCACAGAAACGTGAAATACATCATGGACGCGAGACAAGCTAGGTGGCAGTGCTAGACGATAGGCTAAGGGACCGAGGCGCTCCAAGATCTCGAAGGGACCCACAAATCTAGGAGCAAGCTTAGAACCTTTTCCATAACGGATAGGGCTCTTATGCGGTCTGACACGAAGAAACACCTTTGTGCCTACCTCAAAACTGCGATCTATCCTATGCTGGTCCGCATACTTCTTCTGTCTATCCTGTGCCTCCTGCAATCTCTGCCTGATCAGGGTAACCTGCTGCTCCATATCCTGTAATAAAGCTGGTCCAAGGGAAACCCTGTCCTCAATCCTGTCCCAACTGAGAGGGGTCCTGCACTCTCTACCATATAATGCCTGAAAAGGAGCCATGCCTATAGAACTCTGAAAACTATTATTGTAGGCAAACTCCACCAAATACATATACTCCTCCCATCTCGACTGATGATCCATCACATACATCCTAAGCATATCCTCCAAAATCTGATTCACCCTCTCTGTTTGTCCATCTGTCTCAGGGTGATAAGCTGTGCTGAAATTAATCCTTGTCCCGAGGGCATACTGCATGGTGGTCCAGAAATGGGAGGTGTACAAAGGGTCGCGGTCGCAAATGATCTTCCGTGGAATCCCATGTAGTCTGACAATCTCATCAAGATATACTGTGCTACTGCACTAGCCGTGTAGGTAGTCTTCACTGGAGAAAAGTGAGCTACCTTCGTCAATTTATCCACCGTGACCATGATGGCGTCGTGGTGGTATCTCGACGTCGGCAACCCAACAATAAAATCCATAGAGATGGTGTCCCACTTCCACTCCGGTATGGCGTGAGGATAGAGGAGGCCGGCTGGATGCTGATGTTCGGCCTTCACCCTCTGGCACTCTAAACAGCAGGATACAAATGAAGCTATGTCTCTCCGAAGTCCTCTCCAAAAGTACAACTGTCTCAAGGTGGCGTGCATCTTCTTCACCCCGGGATGGGCTGAGTAAGGTGCACGATGAGCCTCTATCAAAATGTCATGTCTCAAGCCTCCATCTCTAGGAACATAAATCCGACCTCTGTGTCTGAGAAGGCCATCTACCTCTAATGAAAATCCATCAAATCTCCCCTCAAGGGGTCTCTGAGACTCAATCTCTGCTCTGGCTGCAAGGTAGAAACTATCCTGAGGAAGCTGCTGCAAGATCCTACTCCTCAAATCCGTACCCACTGAGGTGGCCATAGCCACATGTCTCCGTCTACTCAAGGCATCTACCACCACGTTCTCCTTCCCCTTCACATGTTCTATCTCCATGTCATACTCACAGAGTAACTCCATGCAACGCCGCTGACGAGCGTTGAGATTGGGTTGCGTGAAGAGGTGGCGAAGACTCAAGTGATCAGTCCTGAGTGTAAATCTCCGGCCAAGAAGAAAATGTCTCCACCACTAAAGCATGTACCACTGCTGAAAGCTCAAGGTCATGGGTCGGATAATTGAGCTCATAATCTTTGAGTTTGCGAGACTCAAAGGCAACTACTCTACCCTCCTGCATTAACACTCCTCCAAGTCCTGCCAAGGAAGCATCTGTGCATACGAAAAACTCTCCATGAGGATCTGGCACTGCAAGGATAGGTGCTCGTCATAAGTCATTCCTTCAAAGGTATCAAGGCCTGCTCACATCTATCTCGACCATAAAACTTCTTCCCTTTCCGTTGAAGAGAAGTGATGGGGTGCGCAATCCGAGAGAAGTCCTGAACAAACCTCCTGTAGTATCCTGCTAGTCCCATGAAACTACGCACCTCGGTCACACTAGTGGGTGTTGGCCAATCCATGATGGCTCAAATCTTGGAAGGATCGACTGTGATACCTTCCCCAGAAATAACGTGGCCTAAATATTGCACCTCGGGCCCGAAAGAATGCACACTTCTCCAAATTTCCGTAAAGCGCTGCTCGCGAAGACACTCAAGAACCCGCGAAGATGCTCCTCGTGCTTCTCACATGTGTGTGAGTAAACTAGAATGTCATCAAGGAAGATGAGCATGAAACGGTCAAGGAAGGTCCTAAATACCCCATTCATCAAACTCATAAACACTGCGGGGGCATTCGTCAAACCGAAAGGTACCACTGTGAACTCGTAGTGGCCATATCTCATGCGGAAGGTTGTCTTGTGAATATCTGTCTCTGCAATCCTAAGCTGATGATACCTTGACTTAAGATCTATCTTGGAGAAAATGGTAGCCCCCTTCATCTGATCAAACAAATCGTCAATGCGTGGAAGGGGATAACGATTCTTGATCGTTACTTTATTCAGCTGACGGTAATCAATACACAGCCGAAGAGATCCATCTTTCTTCTTCACGAAGATAATGGGTGCGCCCTAAGGGGATACACTAGGATGAATTAGGCCTTTCTCCGAAGGCCCTCTAGCTGCAACTTGAGCTCACATAACTCGGGTGTAGTCATCCGATAGGGTGCTCGTGAGATAGGCTCTGCGCCTGGAACTAGATCTATATGGAAGTCGATCTCACGTGGGGAGATAATCCCGTAGCTCCCCTAGGAACACATCAAAAACTCTGACAAGATAGGATGATCATCGAGGGAAGGTCCCCCTGAATCATCCTCTGATCTGTCACTAACTGTAACATCATATAACTGGCAACCCCGTCGCATACACCGCTTAAGCTGCATAGCGGAGATGGTGCAAATAGAAACTAGTCTCCTAACTCCTGATATTACTGACTCCGCCCCAAGGTCATCAGTGCAAATAATAGTCTTATGGTAACAGTCCACTCTAGCTCTGTGAGCAGACAACCAGTCCATACCCAAAATGACGCCATAAGATCCTAATGGAAGGATCCGAAGATCAGATGTAGTGGTGAAGGGTCCCAAATCCACTACACACTCCTTAACTAAGGAGTCTACAGAAATCTTGGCTCCAGAAGCCATCTCAACATCCCAACTACGGCCCTACCTAACTGCCACCAGCCTACAACGCTCTACCAAAGATGGTGCAATGAATGAATCAGAGGAACCAGAATCAAATAATATAGAGGTGGAAATACCACCAATACTACCTGTCGTCTCAATCACAGTACTCTGATGCTCAGCCTGGCGGTTCTCGACCGCTGCGTAGATCCGATGACTCCGTGCCATATCTCCAACAGTAGGCTCTGAGCTCTGTGTCTTACCCTTGGTAGGGTTATGTGGGCAATCTCTCCAAATATGTCCAACAACTCCGCAACCATAACAAATTGCCTGGTCCTCTCCAAAGGGGAAGCAGCTCCAAACTGGTACTCTAGATGACTCGAGATACAGATCCCGATGATCCGTCTATGGATCGCCGAGGTCTCGCTAACGAGCTCCTACCGACCGAGCTCTCGGTGCACCTGTGTCCCGATGGGACCCCTCAGGAGGAGGCCCCATACTACGTCCTCTCGTGCATCGAATCTCTCCGAGGAGGTCGGTAAGGTGGGTGGGTGGGCTTCGCCTTGCTGGCTTTGTGGTGGCCTAAATGAAGCTTTCCGAACTCTGTCCACCCCGTGGAGGAGGAATTGACCCTTCGACCTACTATCCCGCATGTGCTGGATACGGCTCCGAACTCGTCTCTAGCCTCGCTGTGTCTTCCCCGTGTCTCTCCTCTCGCAATATAGGCCTTCTCCACGGCCTCTCGCTAACGTCTCGTGGGCAAGTGAATCCACACTGCGCCGCTAAATCCAAGTTCAGCCTGGATGAACCTATGAATCATGCACTGCTCATCCTCGCATATAGTCGACGATCAAGTAGGTCTAGAAATCGACTCTCATACTCGCCATCTGTCATCGATCCCTAATGAAGGCCATGAAACTCATCTATCCATTACTGAATAAATCTCCTGGGTAAATACCTGCTCCTGAACCGCTCCTCAAACAGCTCCCAGGTAATCGTCTCTGAGTCGACATGGAGCTTTTGCTCCTCGGTCCTCCACCAGACTCCTGCTCCATCCTTCAGAAGATGGATCGCAACATGAGCTTTCGTGTTGCTACTACAAGGACAGAGCTTGAAGCATCCGCTCAAGCTCACCAACCAGGCCTCTGCCTGAAAACCGCCTGTATCACCTGAATACTGAGATGGTCACAGCTTCAGGATCTCCCTGATATGGTCTGCAGGCTGATGTATGTCGACTCCTAGATCTCTCTCGTATGCTCCTCCTCTCGTCTAGGGCTCGAGACCGTCCCTATGTCCCGAGATCCTATCCCCATGTCCCCTCTGTGGCGACTCTGCCCTAGCCGACTCTGCATGGAAATTCTCTGCTCTGTGCTCCTCGCTGTGTCGAGGGGATGCCTGGGCATCTACTGATGGCTCCAAACTATGTCTAGCAAGTCGTCCTCCCAAGGGCTCTCCGCGTATAGCGGCATTGACATCCTGGAGTGTCGCAAAACCGAGGCGTAAGGGCCTGCGGCATGGCCCTGCTCGGCGGTGGTATGTCTAGGTCTATGTGAAAGACCCTCGCCCAATCCGCGCCCCCGCATGATCAAGGCGAGAGTTAGTTCATCGTTCTAGGTCTTGTGCTAGTTTTCAAAATTTCTTCATTTACTTACTATAATTATCAACATTATGGTTTTATATTTTAAAAGAATAATGTTCGCACTAGTTAAGTGTTCTGTTTGCGCTGCGTGTGCCCAAGGGTCCCAACTTTGAACCCCGGCTCGATACAAACTACAAATTGCAACCATTCTCACAAGAAATTATAACAAGATTTCTCATAGTTTTAAAATAAGAACTACTAATTTTCCAATAAGAAATATACACCCTCATGACAAAAAAACAAATAAAATGAGGACTAAGTAGTTTACATTTCAATCTAAATTCCATTATACAAAAACTTAACTCACTAAAATTATTTCTCTTTCAACTTCATTTCCATTTTATCAAACTTGTTTCACTAAAAATGCCTTTCATTCCCACATACATTACAACCTTAATAACCAATAATCAATACAAATTTTCTTTCAAAAGAAATACAATAAATCTTCCACTTGAAGTGGGAATTTTACAAGAAGGTAACTACAATAGAGGAATGTTTAGTCTTCTACAAGTGCTCCAAGTATCAAATCTCCAACATGGCTCCATCTTTCTTCACTTGATCACAACAACAAAAATGGGGAGAGGAAACACTCTCCACCCAACCAAAACTCCAATGAGAAGAAGAAGAAATTCTTCTCATTGGCCCTCGAGCCCCAACCAAAAGGCAATAAGGGATGGATCAAATACATGACAACTATACAATACTTTAACACATACTTTCAACAAACAAACACACAAGAAAGATAACCACACTAAAAAAATATTTTTAAGCATAACAACATCCCAAAACAATGGCTCTAAAATAAGCCAAGTAGAGATAGGAATATGGGGATACCCTTGTGCCTCCTAAGGGTTTGGATGCCCACCTCAAAAATCCTCCAAAACACAATCAACCCCAAAATATCTTATGCCTCCCCACAACACAAATATATGTCTCTTATGCCTCCCTCTCTCTTATGGCTCCCATAATGCACAAAAATAACAAAATAGAACATGATGGGGCATCCACAACTGACCCCCTTCTAAACACACAAAGAAGCTCTTATGCCTCCCCACATATTTCATCCCCATCTAGCCATATCAACACAACCTAAGGTCAATATACTACCCAACACTTCAAACAAGAACACACATCCATACAACACATATCATACAAGAAAGAAAGAAGAAAACAAGAGTGCAAGATCCTACCTTGCCATAGTAAAGCTCAACTTTTCAATCAAGTTCGAAAATCTTTCAAACTCAAGTGATTCCAAGCTCCCTTCTACTTCGAAAAGGAAGAACTCCAAAAATACAAGAACCAAAATTAAGCAAGTAACCCCTTTATTTCCCAAAAATTTGAATAAATAGAAATGAGGAAGAGGGAGATGATGTAGCTATATAGGATGCCACATCATTCCTTCTCCATCCCACATCACCCAAGTCAAACCCATACCCCAAGGCACAATAAATGGGTGGTTGAGAGGTATGACAAACCTCTTACACACACCACTCCAACCCACACCCTTTAGGACAAACAAATAAACACATGTAAGAAAAAGTATTTAAAACTCTCTATTTTTACCCCCAACCCATAGGTAGGGTTGGTACAATAAATTAAGAGGTGGGGGACAAACTTTACTTGTCCCAAAATCCTCCAAAATTTTCCTTTAAGGCCAAATCCGAGTTTCGAGTACGGTGGAGTGTACAACACTAAAAATAACATACAATCAACTAATAAACACAAAGACTAGAGACCCAAGTAATCCATTAAATGACTCCCTTTTTTCACATCTAAAATTAGCTTTATAATATTATTAGTTTACTTAATTAAGATACATAAACGAATAATGATAAAAGGGAAATTACTTCACAATTTAAAACATATATACCAAAAATTAAATAAAAGAAAGGGAAGGAACTAAACACACACCCTTGGTCACAATTACGAGGTCATCCGGCCATGGCGACCCCTTTAACAAAAATAATAACACACAAAACATAACAGAAGTTGCCATGGTGACCATTGTTGAATCCATTTGGTTCTGATGTGGTTGGTCTCCAATTCCCGGTTGATTGTTGTGATATGTTTACCTGCAAAATCACACAATACCTCCTTCGGCCTCGTGAATGCATCAAAACATCCAAGACAAAATATACACATAATTCAACAATCATCCATACATAAATTAAATCATCATCTAGGAAAATAATGTTACTATTTTAAAATTCCAACAATATCTCAATTCTATATTTTATCAATACCAATAAGATCACAAGATTAGTTCATTACTAAATCCTACTCAATATGATGAAAATGTCAAATGTTAGAAATATATAAATATGTCAACAACACATCATCATCAATATAAAATGTATTTATAAGAAAATCCACTCAATCATACTATGAATTGAAATCCATGAATAGTCCAAGTATCTCTATCGTCTAATCATCATGCTAAGCCAAAATGATACAATAATATCCATGTATATAACCAACAAAGTAATTGAGATCAAAATATAATAAGTTTCGAAGGGAAGTGGGAACGCATCCCCTCCCCTTAGAATTGATTTCCTCTTGAAATCACTGAAATAGGTGTGGAAACTGGACTCGTAGCAATGTAGCATCCTCCCATGTAACGATAGTCTCATCATACCTATCCCACTATACTCAAACCTATTCAATATCTCTACCATAAAGGCCTAGGGTCCAAAGTGCTCTAAAATACATATGGGCTCCACCATCACCTGCCTTTGATCCTTCACCTGCAATGAGGTCCAATATAATACATGAGAAGGATTAGCAATGTACCTCTTAAGTACAAAAAAATGAAACACATCATGGATGTGAGACAAGCTAGGTGGAAAAGCTAGACGATAACCCAAAGGACTAATATGCTCCAAGATCTCAAAGGGACCCACAAATATAGGACCAAGTTTATAGAATTTTCCGTAATGGATAGGATCGTATGAAGCTGACATGAAGAAACACCTTCGTGCTCACCTCAAAAATATGATTTTTCCTACCCTGATTTGCATACTTCTTCTACTTGTCCTGCACCTCCTGCAATCTCTGCTAGATCATAACAACATGTTGCTCCATATTTGGTAGTAAAGCTGGCCCAAGAGAAACATTTTCCTCTAACATTTTCAAACTCGGTGGTGTCCTACAATCTCTATCATACAATTCCTGAAAAGAAACCATGCCTACCGAACTCGAAAACTATTATTATAGGAAAATCAACCAAACACATCCTAAGCATGTCCTCCAAGATGTGATTCACTCGCTTTGTCTATCCATCTATCTCAGGGTGATAAGCTTTACTTAAATTGATCTTCATCCCAAGAGTATACTGCATGATAGTCTAGAATTGAGAAGTGTACAAGGGATTGCATTTGCAAATGATCTTCCATGGAATCCCATGTAATCCGAAAATCTCATCAAGGTATACTTGTGCCACTGCACTAGCTGTGTAGGTCATCTTCACCGGAGAAAAATGAGCCACTTTCATCAATTTATCCTACTGTCACCATGATGGCATCATGGTGGTATCTCGACATTGGTAACCCAACTATGAAGTCTAAGGAAATGGTGTTCCATTTCCACTTGGGTATAGTGTGAGGGAAGAGAAGGCCACTGGTTGATGATGCTCGAACTTCCCCTTCGAAAATCTAAACAATGTGACACAAACTAGAGCCATGTATCTCCATATTCCCCTTCAATGGTAGAACTGTATCAAGGTGGCATGCATCTTCTTCAACTTGGGATGGGCTGAATAGGGTGCACGATGATCCTCTGTCAAATGTCATGTCTCAAGCCTCCATTTCTAGGAACATAAATCAAACGTCTGTTCTTGAGAAGGTCATGTGTCTCTAATGAAAATCCATCAAATCTTCCCTTCATGGGTATCGAGACTCAATCTCCCCTTTTGCTATAAGGTAGAAGCTGTTGTGTGGAAGCTGCTACAAAATCCTACTCCGTAAATTTATACCCACTAAAGTAACCATAGCCACATGTCTCCGTCTACTCAAGGTGTCTATAACCACTTTCTTCTTCCACTTTACATGCTCTATCTCCATATCATACTCACACAAAGTAATGCCATCAAATGTTGCTGATGAGTGTTGAGATTGGGTTGTGTGAAGAGGTGGCAAAGACTCTAGTGATTAGTCTTGAATGTAAATCTCCAGCCAAGAAGGAAGTGTCTCCTTTGCCACAAAGAATGCATAACTACTACAATCTTAATGTCATGAGTCAGATAATTGAGCTCATAATCCTTGATTTTGTGAGACTCAAAAGAAACTACTTGTCCCTTCCGCATCAACACTCCTCCAATTCCTACGAAAGAAGCATCTGTGCAAATGAAGAACTTGCCATGAGGGTCTAGCACTTAAATAATAGGCGCTGATGTGAGGCATTCATTTAGTGTCTTGAATGTCTGCTCACATATATCGACCTAAAACTTCTTCCCTTTTCACTTTGAAGGAAGAGACAAGGTGTGTAACCCGAGAACAAATTCTATACAAATCCCATGTAGTATCTTGCCAAACCATGAAACTAGGCTTTACTCTTAGAAGGATCGACTGCAATACCTTCCCCAGAAATGATGTGACCCAAATATTTCACCTCTATCTGAAAAAATGCACACTTCTCTAGGTTCCCGTAAAGATTGTTTTGCTCACGAAGAAACCGAAAAACTGGCAAAGGTTCTCCTCACGCATATGTGATTATATCAGAATGTCATCAAGGAAAATGAGCACGAAGCAAAGAGAAAATGTACTAAACACCCCATTCATCAATCTCATGAACATTACGGGGCATTGAGACCAAAAGGCGGTGTTGTGAACTCGTAGTGGCCATATCTCATATGGAAGGCTATCTTAGAAATATTTTCCTCCATGATCTCGTAGCTAATGATATCCCGACTTAAGATCTATCTTGGAAAATATAGTGGCCCCTTCATCTGATCAAATAAATCATCAATGTGTGGAAGGGGTAATGATTCTTGATCATTACTTTGTTCAATTGGTGATAATCAATACAAAAACGTAGAGATACATCCTTCTTCTTAAAAAATCACCTGGTGCACCCCAAGGGGATACACTAGGATGGATTAGGCCTTTCTCCAGAAGGCCCTCAAGCTGTAACTTGAGCTCATAGAGCTCAAGGGTAGTCATCTGATAAGGTTCTCATGAGATAGGTCTGTATTCTGGAACTAAATCTATGTGAAAATCTATCTCACATGGGGAGGTAACCATGGTAGATCCCCTATAAAGACATTAGAAAAATATCTCAAGATGTGATGGTCATGAAGAGATGGCCCACTAGAGTCATCCTCGAGATCATCACACCGACCATAACATCATACATCTCTGCAACCTCATCGCACACACTACTTAAGATACATAGCAGAAATAGTGCGGAGTGAAATGGGCCTCCTAACTCATGCTATCATTGACTCAACTCCTAGATAATCTATATATGATATAATCTTATGGTAACAATCCACTCTAGCTCTATGTATAGACAACCAATCCATACCCAAGATGACTCCATATGAACCCAATGGAAGGATAAGAAGATCAGAGGTAGTTGTGAAGGGTTCCAAATCCACTACACACTCCTTAATTAAGGAGTCTACAAATATTTTGGCTCCAGAAACCATCTCGACATCCCAACTAAGACCCCGCCTAACCGCCACAAACTTACAATGCGTCTACTAAAGATGGTGTAATAAATGAATAAAATGAATGAGAATCAAATAGTATAGAGGTTGGAATACCACAAATGCTACCTCGTAGTGTTTATCACGGTGCTCTAGTGCTCACTTGGTATTTCTTGACCATTTCATAGTTCGATGGCTATGTCCCATGTCACCAACTGTATACTATGAAATCTATGGCTTACCCTTTTTACTATGGTTATGTGGGCACTCTCTCCAATGATGTCCAATAATGCCACAACCATAACAGCCTTCCTTCCTAGTAATCTCCAATGAGATGCAGCTATAGCCAGTACTATAGAGGTTTATGCCATAGATCCTAATGATCCGGATATGGACTGCTGAGGTATCTACGATGAGATTCTATTGACTTAGCTCTCGGTGCCTGCACCATGTGTCCTAATGGGACCCCTAGGAGGAGGCCACCTACTCTTTCCCCTCCGAGCATTGAATCTGTGGAGGTGCTGTATGGTGGACGAGTCTTGTGTTGGTGCTACTACTAAGGTCGTTGTTTTGGTCACTGAATGAAGATGCTGTGCATAACCATGTCTCCCAGGAGGAGGAGGTGGACCCACTTGAGTTGTTATCTTGCATCTACCTGGATATGGCTCTCGCACTCTATCCCTATCCTTTTGAGTCTTCCCCATGTCTCCTTTGTAATGTAGGCCTTCTCCACGGCCTCTGCTAAGGTCTGCGGGCAATGAATGCACACCACACCTCCCAAATCCAAATTCATGCTCTGATGAACCCGTGAATCGAACACCGCTCATCCTACATATAGTTGACATAATGAAGTTTGTCCATAAATTGACTCTTATAATCAGCTACAATCATGGATGCCTGACGGAGGTCATGGAACTCATCTATCCTTTGTTGAATGAAAATTCTGGATAAATATATATTCCTGAACCACTCCTCGAAGATCTCCCAGGATAACCTGCCTCCGAGTCTACGTGGAGCTTTTGTGCCTCACCTTCACAAGACACCTACTCCATCCCTTAGAAGATGGATTGTAACAAAATATTTTTTGTTGCTAGTACATGGGCATAACTTGAAGCACCCGCTCTAGCTCACTAACCATGCCTCTGCCTTAAAAGCACTTGTTTCTCCAAAACAGTGAGATAGGCATAGCTTCACTATCTCCCAAATATAGTTCAGAATTGATGACTAAAGACTCCTAGGTCTCTCGCAAGCTCCTCCCTCTTCCTATCACTCGAGAGATCTATCTTTGTGTCCTGAAATCCTATCTCCATGTCCCCTCTATGGTGACTTTTATTTAGCTCACTCCACATGGGAGTTCTTTGCGGTATGCTCCTCACTATGTTGATGAGATGCATGAGCCTAAAATGATGGCTCCCTATCCTATCTAGCAATTTTCCCTCGTAAGGATCCTCCGCGTATAGTGGAATTGACGTCCCAAGAGTCTCAGAAATCTAAGGTAGAATGGCTGTTATGACTGATTTGGAAGTGGTAAGTCTAGATCTACATGTGCAATAACCCCTTGTTTGGTCCCCACCTCCTGCATAGACCAAGGCGAGAGTTAGTTAATCATTCTAGGTTTTATTCTCGTTTTGTAAGTTTACTATTTTGTACAATTAATAGACAATTTTTTTTTTTATGTTTTTCAAAAAAAATGTGCTAGGTTAAATGTTCATGTGTCATGTTTTCAAGTGTTCCCAAGGGTCCAAGATTTGAACCCATAGCTCTAATACCAAGTGTAACACCTACTAAATTATCCCACATGAAACCCAAGAACAACCTAGGGAAAGCTAGAAAAATTATGCAATAATTTTTTTAAACGTTCTTGCAAAAAGCTTTTGAATTAACATTTTTCACACTCTTGTTTCTAATTTACTTTAAATTAATAATATAAATTTCCTTTTAATCCCCATTATAATAAAATAATAAAACTCTCAATACCTTTTAATAATCTTATATTAGACTAAGGCATGGTTTAGGCTTCCCTTAAATGTTATTTGATAAACATTTAAATTTCCCTATAGTCAAACTTGCACAAATTAATCCCAAGGAGTAAAGGGGTCTATTTAATTTAATACTAAAGTTATATTAATCCCACAAGGTGATAAGGTTTAAAAAAATAACAAGGTCCTTAATTTAGCACAAGGGTTAGAAAAATAATCCCACCCGTACACAACTCAAGTGACCCCCTTAAAAAATCAACCCATGCATTTAAAATTTTAAAATTTGAATTTTACTCAACCACTCCCCACATAATTTTTTAGGGATGAATCCCATCCATTGGATGGATTCATTTGGGCCATAAGCTCAATGGATTCTCTAACCGTAAGTTTTCTTATGAAAGACTTCTTTCTCTTTTTCTGGCTTATTATTTCTTTGTTTTGTTTAGTAAAATGGTGGAGGAGGATGGGAAGCCATGAAAGGCCATCCCAAGATTTTATAAGGATACATATGATCCATCTATTTTATTGTTTTGGTTATCTTGTTACCTAGGGTTTTAAAGCACTTATTTATTTTATTCATTTCATTATACAAGCATTTGCCCCATTTGAATGAAATGGTTAAATTTGGTATATGTTTTCATTTGGGTAAGAGAATATATACATATACATATGTATATACATAATTGTGTGTATATATATATATATTTTTGAAAATTTTAATAGAATAAAAGCTAAAAGCACACATATTATAGTGGATATATATATATATCTATGTGTATGTGTGTGTGGATACATATATATGGATACATATATAAAACAAAATGAAATTATGTAGAGATGAAAACCGTTTGGGGGTTAATGTGTTAATAGGCAATAGTTTGGGGATTGGGTTTTAATTTATTTCGGAGGGTGGGGGTGGGAGGTTTGGGGGCGAGGGTCGCCAACCCCACCCCACATCCCATACACTATGGGGTGGAGGATGGGTCGGAGACCCTCCCCATTTCCACATAACTTTACACATTCCAGCCGTGGGTATAACTCGACAACACTTTCGATTTTTTTTCAATTTTTTTGCTTAACACTATAATGTTAATTTAGTATTAAATTAATACTATATAATACTACTTAATACACACACACACACACACACATATCGCAATATTATTATTAATAACAATATTAATAATATTTTTTCTAATAATATTTTAATAATTACTGATATATTAATATTAATATCTTTTAATATTAATAATATTCAATACTAATAGTATGCTAGTATTAACATTATTTAAAATATTAATACTATTCTAATAATAAACAATAATTTTATTGTTGATACTATTAGCCATTTACTCTTGCACTAAAATATTTTTCTTTAAAATTTGATAAGTATATATATATATATATATATATATATATATATATATATATATATATATATATATTTTTTTATAAGAGATCTTAAATCAAGCCCAAATTTCACTTGATGTTACATTAAACTCACTAGGTTTTAAGGTAAATTTATAATCACTTGATAATAAATTTACATACTCCAATGGAGCTATAGTCTAATTTGTAAACAAATAATTTCTTTACTCCAATAGATTAAAAAGGAAATATGATGCATTTGTTGACAAAGCAACTAATCAAAGAAATATTTTTGATATTTTTTCCATAAACACATATGAATTTTGGGCTTCCTTCAATCAATACAAAGAATGAACAAATGTAATTTACTTCACTACCCTATACATTTCATGTAATACAATGGAAGTAACTATTTATTTTCTTTTACAAACTACAAATTGTAACCATTCTTACAAGCAATTATAACAAGATTTCTCATAGTTTTAAAATAAGAACTACTAATTTTCCAATAAGAAATACAAACCCATTTGAGATAAAAAAACAACTAAAATGAGGACTAAGTAGTTTTCCTTTCAATCTAAATTCCATTATACAAAAGTTTAGCTCACTAAAATTGTTTCTCTTTTAACTTCATTTCTAGTTCATCAAAGTTGTTTTACTAAAAATGCCTTATATTCCCACATACATTACAACCTTAATGACCAATAGTCAATACAAATTTTCTTTCAAAAGTAGTAAAAAAATATTCCACTTGAAGTGGGAATTTTACAACAAGGTAACTACAATATAGGAATGTTTAGTCTTATAAGTGATCCAAGTATAAAATCTACAACATGGCTCCACCTTTCTTTAGTTGATCACAACAACCAAAAATGGGGGAGAGGAAACACTCTCCACCAAACAAAACTCTAATGAGAAGAAGAAGAAATTCTTCTCATTAGCCCCTAAGCCATAAGCACAAAGCAATAAGGGATGAATCAAACACATGGAAAATATACAATGCTTCCACACTTACTTTATAGAAACAAACACACAAGAAAGATAACCACACAAAAACATGTATTTTTTTTAGCACAACGACTTTCCAAAACAATGGCTCTAAAATAAGCCAATTAGAGATAGGAATATGGGGATACCCTTGTGACTCCCAAGGGTTTGGATGCCCACATCAAAAATCCTCCAAAACACAATCAACTACAAAATCTCTTATGCCTCCCCACAACACAAATATATGTCTCTTATGCCTCCCTCTCTCTTCTCGGTCCCACAATGCAAAAAAATAAAAAAATAGAACAAGGGGGGAATCAACAACCCACTCCCTCCTAAACACACAAAAATATCTTATGCCTTCCCACATTTCACCATCTCAACACAACCTAAGGTAAATATACTACTAAACACTTGAAACAAGAATACACATCCATACAACACATATCATAAAAGAAATAAAGAAGAAAACAAGAGTGCAAGACCCTACCTTCCCATAGTAAAGCTCCAATTTTCTAGAAATTTTGAAATATTTCAAAATCAAGAAATTCCAAGATCTTTTATACTCCAACAAGCAAGCATTCCCAAAATCGAAGAGCAAAACCAAGCAAGTAACCCCCTTTACTTCCCAAAATTTTCAATAAATAGAAAAGAGGAAGAGGAAGATGATGTGGCTCCATGTAGGATGCCACATATTTCCTTCTCCATCCTACATCACCCAAGTCAAACCCATATCCCAATGCACAATAAATGGGTGGTTGAGAGGTATGAAAAACCTGTTACACACACCACTCCAACCCTTACCCTTTAGGACAAAGAAATAAACACATGTAAGAAAGTTCAATTAAAACTCACCTTTTGCCTTCCAGAACACATAATGGGGTCTATTTTTTACCTCCCAACCCATAGGTAGGGTTGGCATAATAAATTTATAGGTGTGGGAAAAACTTATCTTGTCCCACAACCCTCCAGAATTTTCCCTTAAGGACAAATCTGAGTTTCCCAAGTAGGGTGGAGTGTACAAAACTCAAAATCACATACACTCAACTAATAAACACAAAGCGCAAAGACCAAAATACTCCATTAAATGAATCCATTTTTTCACAACTAAAATTCTCTTAATAATATTATTATTTTACTTAATTAAGACACATAATCCAATAATGATAAAAGGGAAATTAGTTCTGCAGTTTAAAACATATATACCAAAAGTTAAATAAAAGAAAAGGAAGGAACTAAACACACACCCTTGGTAACAAATGGATATCATCCCTGTTGGTGTGTGTGACTAGACTAGTCATCATCCACATCACATGGTGAGTCATTTAGCCTTGCGAGAGTCATAGGTCTTAGGGAGTCAAATGACAAGTCTCAGATTTTGTCATAGAATCTGTCATTGTCATTTGTGTCAGTGTGTCATAGGAGTTACATTCCTTATTTATAATTGTAACTCCTCCTTTAGTGGTGTCATATGCGTCAGTCACATCATATGTGTCGGTGGTGTCATAGAGTCACTTTCCTTCTTTGGGAAAGGGGTTACACAACACTCCTATTTGTACTTCCTTTTTAGATCTATGAGAATGTGAAGACCTATTTTATTATTTGCATATTCTTTCCATTGTTTGAATCTTGATTATTGCGTTGGAGCTATGACGTTACCATTAGAGTGTAACTTCATTGTGGTGCATTGTTTCAATATCGGTTCTCGCATATCCCTCTTTCATGGTATCAGAGTGCGAGGTTTTGGTAAAATGTGCACTCTTCATTTATCAGTTGCTTATTACTTTTGGTTTCTTCTTATTTCCTCATGCAATTTTTTTTTATTATTACTTTGGAATCATATTTCTCACCTCGCGTTGAGGTTTCAGCAGTTGTAAGTTTGAAGGTATTTTGGTTGATTTACATTATCAGTTGTTGAGTTCGTGATTACTTCTATTCTCGTGAGCTCGTTTTTACTTTGGCATGGACATGTGGTTCATTTTTGTCTCGAGGTTACATTTACATGGATTTTTCTTGCTACGTTGGCTAGTTCTTTGGCCCTACTCAACCTAGTTTGTTGTGGATTCACCATTTGAATCCACTTGTCTCATTGACATCACTCATGGATCCTCACTACTCATTACATTACTCTATGAAGGAATTTACCTTGTAAACACTATTTGGTGGTTTTCACCTCTTCCACATTTTGTGCTTAGCCATTTTTGGCCTTGATCCTCTACTTGTGCTTTCTCACTCTACTCATGCTCTCCTTAGCTCACCCATCTTGTTGATTCGATTGGCTTCCTTAAATTTTTTGCAGTTGTCACTCGATCTGTGAGGTGGCTCTTGGAAGCTCGGTTTTGGTTATCACTTGAATGGACCCATGGTTCATTTTGGTTCTCACATTGGTTCAAATCCTCCTCTCTTATTGGCTATGAATGTCTGGGAGGATCTTTGCATGGCACACCAAATCACCCCAAGGATCTTTGACTACCTTGATCGAAGCTTGGGATATGATATGTTCCTTGGGATATTATAATATAATATATATGGGTTGATGGAGATGCCGACATGTGGAAAAAATCCCCTTAGTTATATGTATGGGTTCACATGGGATATGATAATATAATGTATATGGGTTGATGGAGATGCGAGACATGTGGCACATATCCCCTTAGTTAGTTCTATGGGCTCACATAGGAATTAATTATATTGGCTAATGGGTCAACCTACATTGGGATTAGGTGTTACCCATCCTATTTAAAGGATGTGAGTATCATCATGAGGGGAATGTATGTATGCATTGATTATTCAACTTGGTAGAGGTATATTGGAGGTGTCCCCCTCGAAGTGGATTCCCATCTTGGGAGATTGTGGAGTTACTCCTTCCTTAAGGAGCATTGTATGGTGTTGCCCTACCTTAAGGGTATTATTCTGCATATATTGATTATTTGGGCATCTTAGCTCCCATATCTCTTGTCTTTTGTTATCTTTTGTAATTTATTGATATATTATATGCAAATTTCTTATCTAGTTGTATTAGAGCAATGACCGGGTAATTTGTGGGATGAAACCCTAATGTTGGTGATTTATCTATATCTTGAGATAGACTTGGAATTTTTTAGATATTTTTTGTGGGGAGTGGATACATAGTTCAAGTGATATTCTCTCCAAATTTCATATTTTTTGGAGCTGTTTTGCAAAAGTTGTGTTTGTTTTAGGGTTAAAACCCTAATTCTAAGGTTTCATTTGTATCTTCTGAATAATGATGAATTAGGAAATAATTTTTTTGGGTTGTTGGTAATATATTAAATGGTGATACCACTGAAATTTCAGAATTTGTGGATCTATTTTAACAGAGTTATTTCAGTTTTATTTTTTTCACTATTTTGCTCCATAAGCCACAATTTGAGAAATTTTCCTAAATTTCTTACATTTTCAGAAATCTCTCAAAATTTTAGTAGGGGTTACTTCTTTGTGGTTTTAGATTTGAGGTTGAATGATTGACAAAATCATCAGGTAAAATATTGGTCAAAGGAGTAAGTTTGTGAAACCCTAATTTTTATGCATCATGGATATACCAATTTTCTATGGTAATGGGGAAATTGATGCAAAAAAATGGTGGATACAATTTAAAAAAATTTATTTTGAAGAATGTTTAGTATGGGTTAGTTTTTATCTTCATCTTGGTGGGAAAGTGCG
Source organism: Taxus wallichiana var. yunnanensis (assembly GCA_018340775.1). Lineage (NCBI taxonomy): Eukaryota > Viridiplantae > Streptophyta > Pinopsida > Cupressales > Taxaceae > Taxus > Taxus wallichiana. Next base: position 507,984,806 of record CM031242.1, read on the forward strand.
ACATTGGTATTCTTATTTGGATATAGATCTATTGGATTGGGATTGGGAGGAAATGGAGGATATTTTCTTAGCTAGATGGGAAACAAAAAAGAAACACAATTTTGTTAAAAAAGAAGAAGAAGGAGAAGGAGAAGCAACAAAAACATCAGAATAAAAAGAAGAATAAGAAGAAGAAGAAAATGTTGATGATGAAGTTGCTACACAAGATAGTGCATCTCCAAGGAAGGAAGCTTCAATATTTCAGTTTAAAGGGTGCATTCAAAGAAAAAAGGTAATTGTTTCCATAAACCCTATCAGCAAATATAACTTCATCAATATGGATGTAGCTCAAAATCTACATGTGTAAACAAAGCATATCAAGAAATCTCAAATGGATGGTAAGCATATTCAATTTTTTGAAGATTTAAAGCTTTCTATGGCTAAATATGTTTTACATTTAGATTTTTATGCTTTAGATATGGATGCTATGGATATTGTTCTCAGATATCCTTGGTTAGAGACATTAGGAACAATTAATATTAATGTGTAAAAGAAATTCATGAAATTATGGTACAAGAGAAATAAAATTACATTGCGAGATATCACACTTAGCAAGGAAAAAAGTAACGTAAAATAGGATCATGAAGATGAATTTGAAGATGGTGAAGAAGGGAATAAGGATGAATCAGAAGGAGAGGATGAAGAAAATGATGAAAAAGTAAACAATAGTTTCTCTACTCAAGAGAAAAAAGAAATTGCAAACAAGTTGGAAGAGGAAAAGTAAGTGGAGGAAAATATTGATAAGGTTGAGCATACTAAGGTTGCACCATATATACACCCACATCATTATGAGAGGAAAAAATCATGGAGACATGCTAGGACACATGAGGGCATAAATCTATATGGATATATAGGGAATTTGAGGAGTAATAATTTTGGCTATACATGGAATCAATGGAACAATAATTATATGTCATGGAATCACATGAATAATAATTATGGATATGCATGGATGCCAAGGAGGAACACATATGGACCAAGATGGAATTAGATGAGCACAATGGAATATGGAATCATGTTTGGAGTAACATCACCCACTAGGATTTCATATGGGTGGTTAGATGATCGAGCATGGCGACAAGTGTGCAATAATTTAAAGCACACTCATTATATGGCTTCTTCTTATGTTTCGGGGATGAAACATGTCAAAGAGGGAGGTAATGCTATGTACCTTGGGATATGATAATATAATATATATGGGTTGATGGAGATGCCGACATGTGGCACACATCCCCTTAGTTATATGTATGGGTTCACATGGGATATGATAATATAATGTATATGGGTTGATGGAGATGCCGACATGTGGCACACATCCCCTTAGTTAGTTATATGGGCTCACATAGGAATTAATTATATTGGGTAATGGGTCAGCCTACATTGGGATTAAGTGTTACCCATCCTATTTAAAGGATGTGAGTATCATTATGAGGGGAATTTATGTATGAGTTGATTCTTCTACTTGGTAGAGGTATATTGGAGGTGTCCCCCTCGAAGTGGATTCCCATATTGGGAGATTATGGAGTTACTCCTTCCTTAAGGAGCTTTGTATGGTGGTGCCCTACCTTAAGGGTATTATTCGCGCATATATTTATTATTTGCGCATCTTTGCCCCCATATCTCTTGTGTTTTGTTATCTTCGTAATTTATTGATTTATTATATGCAAGGTTCTTATCATCTTAGATCACCCATCTTGTTGCATTGATTGGCTTCCTTAACTTGTCTGCGGTTGTCACTCGATCTCTGAGGTGGCTCTTGGAAGCTCGGTTGTGGTTGTCACTTGAATGGAACCATGGTTCATTGGGGTTCTCACATTGGTCCAAATCCTCCTCTCTTATTGGCTATGAATGCCTAGGAGGATCTTTGCTTGGCACACCGAATCATCCTGAGGATCTTTTGACTTCCCTGATCGAAGCTTTCCAGACCTGTGGTTACAACTTGCACACGTGGCTCTGCCTTTACATTGCTAGTTTAGACACCCAACTCACTGCTGACACACGCCTTCAACCTATGGCCTCAACCTTGGCACTGAATTGAATGTCAACTTAACTCGGTGGAATTACTTGGACCGTTGTATTTTAACTTGTCGAACCAACCTTCAACCACCTTGGTTACACCTAAGAACAACTCGGTAGTCAACTCGTTGCATCGAGCCACTTGAGACCATCCCTTTTATTGTTTTAAGGTCAAAAAAATTATTATCTTGGCATTGTAATAATTTTTTGGATCTATTTTGTTTGTTTTATTGTCCTTCCTTCGAGTGTCGAAAATGGAGGGTGAGGCCCCGAGGTTGGTAGGAGGCTAATCCCCCTCGTAATAAAAACAAACCATATCTAAAATTTTATTCTATTTCCATCGAGAACACATACAACACTATTTGCATGCATTTAGGGAACCTTTTTAATCAGTTTGGAGGGCTTATTGGATTTTTTCATCAGTTACGAGAATCATTTTTTTGCTATAACTTTTGACTTGTTGCTCATTTTTAAGAACTTCTTGATAAAATTTGCATGTATTTTCACACCCTACATGATAGGATTATCAAGTTATTAAATGCACTATTTTATAAAGTGTCACATTCTAGGGGGTGTCATTGTATTGCTTGTGTCAGCTCATTTCGAATCATCTTGAGCATTGTACTATCCCTTTTATTTCTTATGGACTTGTGAGTGCGTTTTCCAAAGTCTTATGGAAAAGGAATTTTTCATCCGACGTGAGATTCCATTTCTCACAAGGCCTTCTCTTCCCTTCTTGTTTTTACTCATTCTTGTTCTTCCTTACGGTGTATGTTGCTGCGTGCCCAATGAACCTTGATTTGGTATCCACTCTTATGCATTATTATGTTGATTACAAGGTGAGTGACATATTGGTTCTTGACACACAGTCACATCTAATTTTAATCAACGCACTAAACTATAAAGTGCCAAACTTGGGGGGTGTAATATTGTTTTGGGGTGGTTGTTTCCTTTCTCTCTCCTTCCTTCTACCTTCGTTGGTTCTATCTCTTCATTATGGATATCTCTAAAGTACTAGTGCTCACACCTTTTAATTTCTTCGAATGGAGATCTAAAATTATATCAGCTTTGTGAAGTAAAGGGTTGTACCATGTTACCATGGGGTTAGAGAAAAACCTGATGATGAACCTGAAATATATAAATGGTTCAACCATTGTGATGAAGCCTTAGGTCTTCTTTGTATGTCCATCTCTTCCGACTTGCTCTTCCACATCGAAAATTCTTCGACACCCAATGGAGTGTGGAAATTTCTCGATGAGATGTTTGGGAAGAAATATTACTTGAGAGAGCATGACTTGGAGAATAAACTACTAGGGTTAAATCCTAGTGACTTTGAAAACTTACAAACCTTCTTCTCAAAGTTTTTCCACGCTAGAATGCTTCTAAAGGACTATAAAGTGGAGAAGAAAAAATCTTAATTGATCTTGTCAATTCTTTCTAAGTTAGGTCTTGAATACAATGTCTTCAGTTCAACTTTCCACACCATGAAATTGACCTTGGGTAGTGCTTGGAAAATTCCCTCATTTGATAGTTTTTCGTCCCAACTCATTCGAGAAAAAGACTACTCATTCAAATGGGGACTCTAAAATCCAAGTCACATGCCCTTGTGGCGAATAAGGGAAAGAAAAATGAAAATAAGAAAGAAACAAAGGACCAACCTAAGAAAGAAACCAAGACCAACCAAACCCCAGCTAAGCCCAACACTAACACTTCAACCTCTTGAGCCTAAAGTGAAGAAGGAAAAGTGTAAATGCTCCTATTGTAAGTATCCTAGCCATGAAGAGCATCAATGTTTTCAGAAAAAAATTGATCACTTAACTCAGTTACTTGAGAAGAATAAAATAAGTGTTCCTAAATCCATCAAACAAAATGCTCAGAAGGGTGAGTCTTCTAAAGAAAAGGAGTCTAAAAATGAAAAGAAGAAAGGTAAGGCCCTTATAGCTAGATCAACTCCATCATCAACTTGGATTATTGATTCCAGTGCCTTGCACCACATGAATTCTTCAGAGGTTCAATTATCTAGCATTGAACCAAGTGGCATGTCCCAAATCATGTTGGGTGATGACACTCATGTATCGGTTTTTAGTAGTGGATTAGTAGAGATAGAAGGTGGAACATTTAACCAAGTGTTGAGTGTTCCCAATATCTCTACAATTCTCCTATCGGTTTACCAAATCACCCACCTTGGTGAGGGAATGCAAGTGGATTTTGGTCCTAACTCGATGATCCTTCATTATCTTAACTCTAACTCGCATTGTGCTCGAGGGAAAGGTGGATCACCATTAAGTGTTGTATACCTTTTCCCACTTCTCTTCGATTGGATGCCCATGCCTTGAACACTCATGCAAATGAGGTTAGCAAGCTACGGCATGAGTGTTTTGGGCATTTAAATTATCGTTACCTTGAACAATTGAGCCAAAATGAAATGGTCAATGAGTTACCCCGAGTTAAGTTTTCTAAAGTTCTTCGTGAGGGTTGTTTCTCGGAAAGCACCTTGAAAAAATATTTGATAAGGGAAAATAGTTGAGAGCTACTTGTCCCTTGGATCTTGTTCATAGTGATGTTTCTAGCCCCTTTCCATCTCCTTCTTTCACTAGAGATCTATATATAATAGTCTTCATTGATGACTTTTCGTGTTATACTTGGATACATTTTCTTAAGCTTAAGTTTGAAGTCTTTGAGAATTTTTTGAACTTTAAGGCTATTACTAGGAAATAAGAATAATGGTCTATCAAGGTTCTTGAACAAAAAATGGAGGCGAGTATGTGAGAAATAGGTTTGAGGATATCTAAACTTAGGAGGGGATTTCTTTATAGGATACGAGTTGCTTACAACCATTCCCAAAATTGAGTTGTAGAAATAAAGAACCGAACTCTAAAGAATATGACTACTTGTATGGTTCACTTGAATTCCCTTCCTCCGCATGAGTATTGGGTTGAAGTAGTGAATTGTGCTTGTTACATTAGAATCATGTTCCACACAAAGCAAGTAAGAGGATGACACCCTTTCAAGCCTGGTTTTGACACAAGCCTAATGTTGAGCACTTTCAAGTCTTTGGATTCAAGTTTTTGGATTGAATTCACAATAATAAACACAAGGCATTAGATCCACAATCGAAAACTTGTATATTTTTTAGGTATCCTGATGGCATGAAGGGCTATCGATTGTTAAACCCTATAACCCGTGACCTCTATATTGAGAGGAGTGTGAAGTTTGATGAGTTGTCCTTGACTCTTACTTTAAAAGAGGTTCTTTTACCCACTAATTCAGATTCGACTCATCAAATAATGATGTTGTTGAGTGAGTTCCTCCTCTCCCTACTTCTCCAAATCCTCAAAATTTTGAGTCTTCGATTCGACAAAGTAGTGATGATGAGGACTATGTGCCTTCTCACTCGATTGAAGAATACTCGAGATGATCTCTATCCTTCCAGACCTCTTTGGGCTAGGAAAACTTTACAGAGTGTTGGAGATTTAGTTGGAGATCCTTCGGATGAGAGACATACTTGCTCGAGTTTCATTAGACCCCACTCCTTTGCCTCTACTTCGATCCACCATATTTTTAGGAAGATTATGGGATTCTGAGTGGTATTATTCTATGGATGAGGAGTATTCATCACTCATAAAGAATGACACTTGGGATCTTACCCTCTTCTAAAATGAAGAAAAATCATTCGATGTAGGTGGATATATCGAAAAAAGTATGTAGCCAATGGAGAAGTCAAGAAGTATAAAGCGCGACTTGTACCTAAGGGTTTCTCCCACATAGCTGGGGTTGATTATTCAAAACCTTTCTCTCGGTTGTGAAGATGACTTTCATTCGAATGACCCTTTCCATTGTTGCCACTAAGATATAGGAAGTCCACAGGATAGACATTAAGAGTACCTTCCTTCATGGGAACCTAGAGGAAGAGGTCTATATGGAACAACCTTTGGGTTATGTCCATGATCCCTCCCTCATTTGCAAGTCAAAGAAGTCTCTCTACGGCATTAAACAAGCCCCTTGGGCTTGGTATGCCAAGATGGACTCCTTTTACTTGCATCAGGGTTCACTCGGTGTCACTCGACCAAAATGTGTATATTCTCGTGGCAGGATGATTCCATTCTTATTCTTCTTCTATATGTTGATGACTTGTTGATCATGGGTAGATCTTCCTCTATCATTGATTCTGTGAAGATCTCCTTGGCCAAAAAGTTCTCCATGTCTGACTTGGGATTGCTTCATTAATTTTTGGGATCCGAATTAACAATCGACTTGGGAATTATGATCTTGCAGATTAAGTACTCTCTTGATTTGCTTTCTTGGTTTCACATATCTAATTGCAATTCCTCACCTACTCCTTTTTTTTCTCGGGGTCATATTGGTTTCTTATTTCTCTTCCCCCTTTGTTGATGGTACCCTTTATCGGTAGTTTTTAGGGAGATTGATCTACCTTACTCACACTTGACCAAATCTATAGTATGTTGTCGGGATCATGTTAAGATTTATGTAGGAGCCTCATGAGCTGCATTTAAAAGAATCCAAGCATATCCTCACACGATGGAATTCATTACTTGGGAGGGACTAAGATTGACTTGGTTAGATTTCATCGACTACGATCGGGCTAGTTATCTAGATCATCATAATTCTACCTCGGCCTACGATTTCAATCTTGGTTGAGGTCTTGTCAATTGGTCCAACAAGAAGAAAAACACCATTGCCATATCATCAAAAAAATAAGAGTACAAAGAAGAATTTAACACTACCAAAGAATTTGTTTTGTTACTGGGGTATCTTGATAGAGTTTGGCATCCACTTTCAGTGGCCTACCATTATCTACTATGACAACATGAGTACTATCTTGATTTGTATAAATCTAGTTTAGCATTGGTGGGCAAAGCACATTGAGATTCACATGCACTTCATATCAGAGATGATACATGAAAACATCATGGACATACAGTATGTTCAGCCAGCTAACTAGGTTGCGAGACATATTTACCAAGCCCTTCACTGACGTGAAATTTCTTCACTTACGGTCTGTTCTTGGGGTGAGGTCTGCTTCAACCTCCCAACTTATTTGGGATATATAGTCCTCCTCCTTCTCTTCTTCTTCTTTCTATAAAGATGTTGTTTGTATATGGGGACCTTATCAGGCCTTTAGTTTCTGGGCCCCATTGGCACATCTTTCTTAGTTGTCTAGGGGAGTCTTCTTTTCTATTCTAGCTTACCATGACCTCTTCCTCGGCTTCGATGAAGGGGGGTGTTGGTGTGTGTGACCTGCCTAGTCATCGTCCACATCACATGGTGAGTCATCTTGCCTTGCGAGAGTCATAGGTCTTAGGGATTCAAATGACAAGTGTCATATTCTATCACTTTCATTTGCGTCTTTACGTCATATGAAATACATTCCTTATTTAGAATAGTAACTTGTCCTTTAGTGGTGTTATATGCATCGATCCACGTCATATGCATCAGTTGCATCATAGGAGTTACTTTCCTTGTTTAGGCATGGGGGTTACACAACACCCCTATTTGTACTTCCTTTTTTGATCTATGAGAATGAGCAGACTGTTTTCTTATTTGCATATTCTTTCCATTGTTTGAATCTTTCTTATTGTGTTGGAGCTACAACATTACCATCGGAGTGAAAATTCATTGTGGTGCATTGTTTTGATATTGGTTCTCACATATCCCTCTTTCAATCTTCCCCATGGGGACCCCCTTAACAACAAATAATAACACACACAACATAACACAAGTTGCCATGGTTACCATTTTTGAATCCATCCGGTATTCGATGTGGTTCATCTCTAATTCCCCATTGATTGTTGTGATATGTCTACGGAAAATCACGCAATACCTCCTTCATCCTCGTGGCCACATTAAAACTTCCAAGATAAAATATACGCATATAATTCAACAATCATCCATACATAAATTAAATCATCATCTAGGAAAATAATGTTACTATTTTAAAATTCCAACAACATCTCAATTCTATATTTCATCAATACTAATAAGATCACAAGATTAGTTCACTGCTAAATCCTACTCAATATGACGAAAATATCGAATGTCAGAAATATATAAATATGTCAACAACACATCATCATCAATATAAAATGTCTCTCTAAGAAAATCCACACAATCATACTACGAATCAAAATCCATCAATAATCCAAGTATCTCTTTCATCTAATCATCTTGCTAACCCAAAATTATATAATAATATCCATGTATATAACCAATAGTAATTGAGATCAAATATAATAAGTGTCGAAGGGAATTGGGAACTATAGTTTGCATGCCTTAAACGTTTCTTGCAATTTTCCCAAATCGTAGAAATTTACGTGAAAAATAAATCATCTTAATTTCTTCAAGTTTCTAATTAACAAGTCCCGTGGACATTTTCCCTTCACCTTGAAAAGTTTAGTTTCGAATTTATTTAATCATTTCTTATTATAATGTTTCCATGGCCAAAGAATGAATTGAGTAAGAAATAACCTTATTACCTCTTTTGCATGGTGGACGATCTATGAAATAAATAATTATTAACTATAATAATGCTCTAGGCATAGTCAATGTAATACTATGCCAATGATAAGGTAGATGGCCTTTAATTATAGAAGTAAAATAATAAATTTTCCTTCATAAGGATCATGAAAAAACATTGCTTCTTACCATGTTTGATTAACACACTTAAGCAAGATTACATTTTGAAGTTTTCCCCCATAAGCAGTTAATCGTCAAGCAAGATCACCATCCATAAGTAAAAACAATTAACATTTGAAAGCTAAAATTTGAGGTAATGGATAGAAAATATTGTCATAACCTAATACATACATAGCTTTCTAGGTTTGCATAGTTAAAAACATTTAAATGCATTCATGGTTAGTGACCATTTAATTTTAAAAATGTTGTTGGTAGCAAAAACATTGAACTTACCTTGTATTTCCATATAACTTTTAACTATGCGTTACAATCTACGATGAATACCTATCACATTATGATCAAATCCAACACAACTACAAAAATATAAACTTACATCATGGTTTAAGACCAGTTTATACATTCTTCTCATCTTCAAAATTTGTGAGTGAAGATTGCAAGGTAACTAATCATTCAAATCTTTCAAATCTTCAAAATTAGTGTTGGGTTACATGCATTCAAATCTTTCAATTGTACTTCAACACAATTGGGAACTAATCACCCCTAATCACTTACTATTTCAATAAAAATAAAATTATACAAATAAAAATAAGAATGATAGCTTCTTGCTATGCAAAAAAACATGTTTAATATTTCCATGTTTTTTGATATCTTCTAATTTACTCGTGCATGTTCTAGTTTATAATTTGCAACAAGAGTTAATAAAATTTAGTTATAGTTCAATTTCTATTTAAAGATAATCAAATTTAAGTAACTTATTATTTAGCAGCTTATTTCAAAAAAGAAAAAGTGTACAAAAACATACAAAATCCTATTCCAAGTAGGTCCAGAATATAGTGCTAAGGTAATAACTACATAGAATAAATTCTAGATTAGATGTCCTTTGAAAGATAAAGTTTCTAGATACAACATAAGAAATGAAGCATGTTATGCTTAATATCTTCCTAGTCACCTAGTCTATACATCTAGATCTCCTTTGTTATAATTTATACAACTAATTATTCATCTCCTATTTTTGTTTGTAAGATATAATTATATCATTTATCATTGATGCAAGTGTAAATGTGTAACGCCTAAAAAAATGAAGCATGAAACCAAACACAAACCTACAGTTGATTTAGAAAATTTACCGAATAATTTTTTTATAAAGTCGGTTACAACGTTTAAAAATACTCCTTAGTTGACAAACTCTCATTTTAATTAATAATTAAAATTATATTACCTTATTTTCAGTTTGGTTTAAAGACCAATTAATAATTTAATTTTGAAGGACTAGATTTAACTCTCCCTTCTTTAATAACCAATACTATTAAAATAAATCCATAATTATAAACATTGTCTAAATACTAGGGTAAGAACTTACTTTAATTAAACATAAGGATAACATAATAAAGCTAACTTCTACACCACTTAAGTGGCCCCATTCAAAAATAACAATGTTTTAAAATGATGATTTCACCTAACCTTCACCTAAATTTTGTAGGGGAAATTTCTAGCCATTGGATCTTAGAATCCACAAATGACCCTAAACATCTCTATGGAGTCTTTTATTCATTCATTTTTACTCATTTCTTCATTTTTTTATAGGTCAAGGAAAGGAGGAAGAGAAGGAAGCTTGTGATGGATACACACAACCCATGCTTATTCTATTTTTGTTTTAGCTTACTATTTTATTCCAGCCTCTCCTAGGGTTTGGTTGAAAGTTTCATTATTTGTTGTAAATTTGTTCAATGTATTTTCCCTTTTTGGGTATTTGGGTATTTTACCCCATTATAATAATTGTGGTTTTCATAATTATTTTAAAATACACTTATTGTTGGGTATATATACGTATGTATGTGTGTGTGTGTGTGTGTGCGCGCGTGCGTGTGTGTTTCTCTATGTGTGTGTGTGTGTATACACAATATTGAAAATCCATGGTTCCAAGTTTTTATATAGTTCGTATTGTATTATTTTAGTTGTTGTTTGAATTGAGGTAGGTTTAAATTTTTAATTTTTTAATTGGTGGGGGGCTCAGCCCCCACCCATAGCTCTGTTAAACAATGTTTAGTGGGGAGGGTCATGGACCCCACCCATTTTAGTTGTTGTTTGAATTGAGGTAGGTTTTAATTTTTAATTTTTTTAATTGGTGGGGGCTCGGCCCCCACCCATGGCTATGTTAAACAATGTTTGGGGGAGGATCACCAACCCCACCCCTTATTCCATAACATAATGGGGTGGGGGAGTGCGGTTAGTTACCCCCGACGCTTTAGTTAATTAAAACTTAATTCAAACCCTATATATTTATAAATTGTATTACACGTTGAAAACTAAAAAAAAATTATTACTTCTATTTATTATAAATTTTGTATTAATAAATATATTAATAAATGTTTTAAAATTATATATATATATATATATAATGTTTTCCATTCATTGCTATTATAAAATTACAAGAATATTAATATGTAAATTTTTTTAAAAATAATTGAACTTATATGAACTCTTTTATATATGTTTTTGATAAAGAAAAGTAATAATTAGTTTAATAAATGTATACTAAATCAAGGAATGCAAGTATCTATAATTTAAAATTCTAGATATGGCTATATATGTTTTTTTTTGTATAGAAAAATTCAAAGGTTTATAACATAAGTAAAATATAAGAGAAGAAGTTTTTGAAGCTCTCTCTATATTCACTTAAAAGTAAACTTGGGGAAAAATTAATAAAAGATTTCATTCAACATGCTATAGCTAGTAAGGAGAAGATTGTTCTTCTTATTAAGAATTTTCATCAATTACTTTCTTTTCATAAAAGCTACAAAATGTAACTATTTCATTTCCTCCATAAGATATAAGTGACAACCAATTTCCTACAACAATAAATTTTAGCAAGATTCTCAATATTTTTAGAAAATGAAAGCATATCACATTACGAAATAGGAAGCAACTTTAAATTTTAAAAATGGCATAACCGTTTCAACTTATTTCAAAATCTCCACTTCACTAACCCAATGTAAAACTTGGTAATTTATTTTCACAAAACTAACACATTGCAAGATGCAAAATTCCTCATTCAACATTCTTAGAAGGGTGTACAAATTATAGGGATTTCCAAGTAAAAATATAACTTTCTTACAAGCATACAATTTTCACACTCTTCCACTCAAAGTGGGAATAATGGAATGAAAAAATGACCACATAAAAGTTTTCAACAAGGCCAAAATACAAGTCTTCTATTTGCATGTCTTCTCCAAAGGTAGCTCCAAATCTTGCATTCTTCAAAATTTCACAACAAGGATCACAATACAAAGGAAGGGGAGTAGGCAATGCTCTCTGCCCAACCTTTAATCCATTAAGAGGAGAATCCATCCCCTTAATGTCCCCCAAGCCCCAACCAAGGAACCATGAGGGATCTTGAGAAACATTTGACAACTTTCAACAAATATGGCTTCCACAAACAACATACATTCAAAAATTCAACACAACCAAAATGACATATTCAACAAGTTTACAACTTCTCAAACAACACAAAGGTTTGAAATCAAACCAAATGGAGAAAGGAATATGGGAAACCACCTCCTTATGCCTCCCAAGTGAAGTGGGAGTTTCACCCTAAGCCTCCAAGTGCACAAAACAAACAACACAAAATCCTTATCTCTCCCTTGCAAGTATGCAACAAAATGACCATGATTTCCTTTTCACTCCCCATAGGTGAAACTCCCAATCACACTCCCACCAAATTCATGCCTCAAAAAACTCCCTTTTCCCTCCCCAATGGTCCCATAAGTCCTTCTCCCACACCTAACTTAAGGCCTACTACCCAACCACACACAAGCACAATCACAAAACATACAAAATTTTAACAAGCACAACATTTCCGCATCCATAACCATAATAAAATAAATATAAAACGTAGAGATCCTACCTCTCCATCAAGTTGCAAGAATATTTACTCCACAATATTTGACACCTCCAAGCCAAGAAAATTCCCAAAAGCACTCCAACAAGCATCCAAATTTTAAAATGCAAAAACGAAGAAAATAAACAAGTAACCCCCATTCCATCAAAATCCAAAAATAAATAGAAATGGAATGTGAGGATGATGAGGTGGATCCATGTAGGATTCCACTTCATCATTCCTCCATTCCCACACTCAATTCAACACACCAAGCCCAAGATAATCAATGAACTTGTAAGAACTATGAAAAACCCACATGGCACACAAACTTGCACACCATGCTTTCTAAGGACAAAATTTATTGTGACAAGAAGAAGGTGCAATTATTTTCACCCTTTTACACTCCAAAAGGATAAATAAGTCAAAAATAAACTCCCCAACCCATAGGTAGGGTTGTTGGGTAAATTTAAGAGGCATGAGACAAGCTTAGCTTGTCCCACAAGCCTCCAAAAAGGTCCCCAAGTCAAAATCTGAATTTTTAAGTTGGGGTGGAGTAAAACACACACAAACTAACATAAATCTTACTTACAACAAGGACCATCTAACCTCATAATTACCTATTTGTCACATCTCTATTCTAGTTAACCAAATAAGAAGGATTAGCTTAATTAAGACACATTATTACTTGCTAATAAAGTGACAACCATTACCAAAATTTAAATGCATAAAACACAAATAAAGCACATACAAAAATTAAAATAAAAGGGAACAAATTTCACCCCATGGCCACACATGTGAGGTCACCCCATGGGAAACCTCCTAACTAGGCATGCAATAATAACACAACATAAAACTACACAAGTTGTCAAATTTGGCCTTGTTGCTCAACACTCGACACCTTCTATGGTTGGTATCCTATCCCCTTTCAATGTATGTGATAAAGTTTCCTACAACACAAACAAAATACCTCTTTGACCTTTCGGCCGTATTAACAACATCGAGACAATATACATATAAAATCAATAATCATCATTCGACATTAGCAATTCTATCATCTAACATCATATAATAATTTTGATTTTGGCATTCATAAAAAATCATAATTCTATTCAAAACATCCAACATATGCTATGCATCCAATTTATGACATGTTAGTTTAAAAATTAGAATATCGCAACTCAACATATATAACTGTCTATCATCACCATCTAGTGCATCATAATAAAATGTAAACCACATAATGTCAATAGTCTAAATATCTGCATAGTCCATCATCTACTGATCAAAATATAATACTCAAATGTCTAAGTATCAGTCCAATAGTATCAACATCAAAATGAAATAGTGTCGAAGAGGAGTGGGCACTACAAAACGTGTTATTCTAATTATGCAATGTTAGTTGTAAATTAATTGATTTAGAATAACCTCCAATAACAAAATATTATAGGTTACATTACTTATACATGCTTTATTTCTCAATGTGTAAACATTTGGTGAACCCAAATCTTAATTGAATATATCATTTTTCTCAAATCCTAGTTTCCTAGTGTTTCTTCATCTTATGTGGTTTCAAATTTCTCACACTTCTAGGATTTCTATTCAGATTAACTGTTAATTCCAATCTGTTGTATATCTTATATATGGTTTTCCAATATTTTATAGGGCTTATTGCTCGGTCCTTCCCTTTAGGCCTCTTTTTGGGTGCCTCATTGGCCAAAACACCATTCATCATATATCTTAAACATAACAAGTCTATTTTAAGATATCTTGGATTTTTTTTTATTTTGATAAATTAAATGAAATTTTTTTATTTGACATAGTTTTTAGCATAATTTTAAAAAATTCAAAATGTTCTATTTTTAGCAATAAAAAATAATCCTAAAAATATATACTTATTTGTAAATTCCTTAGAATTATTTTTCCTCTCATACTAAGATTATAAATTTTCTCTTTTTGGTTTTGTTAAATTCATTTTATATATTTAGAAGTGATCTTTTTACTAATTTGATGACAATATTTTTTTTTGCTAAAATACACTTTTTGTTGTATTTTTTTCCTATGCCTTATGCGGTATGTAATATACTATGTATCCCTTCAATGCATTTTTCTTTCACTATCCTTTTGTGATTTCATCCAAATCCATACCTCAATCAAGGACGATCTTATTAATATTTTTGAATGAGCATTGGCCCATCCTAATCCCGAACCCTAATTAATGAATTATGTTTCTCATGTAATTATTTCCAAACTATTGTGCCCCTCTTACCTCAAGGCATCCCTTTTTATGATCTCAAGTTTTAGCTACTATTAAGCATACACGGGATATAAAATCTAATTATTTTTACAATGGTTGCAAGGATCCTAACTACAAATCTAATCATATTTGACATGATTATACTTCTTTTTCCTAATATACATTATAATGTGACAAATCTTTGTAGAATAATACTTTTCTTTTATTGAAAAATATAATGATACAATTAACATAGTAAATGCCACTCACACTTGTACTCATGATATTATTAATAATATTATAAATCATGGCTCCAAAACTAAGTTATAAGTTTCTCTCAACCCTTTTTCTTAGAAACCTCATTTTCATGCGAACAAATACACGAGAGTAGTTGACCCAATTAACCTAAGCCATGTTCTTATTATGATATTTCTAAATGAAAGACAAATGATTATGTTGATTGTACTAGTGATTGTGATGATGGCCCTTCCCTTTCTTATATTATTTAAAAGCTTCCCAATTATAATAATATAACAACTACTAATGAAATGTTATATACCAAGAATGAAATTTCAATCTCTCCCGATGGTGATGACGTTTCACATGACTATGTTTATGCTTTATGTAATACATTAATCGACAATATTTATTAATTCTATGATATTAATGTTAACATGGATAATGATAATGAGTGTTATCATGCTTCTTTTCTTAAGAATAATATTCACATGTTGATCTTTTTATTTCAAGAAACAATGATGTTTCTTGTCATGAATTCAATACTCTTACATGTACCTACTTTTTTCTCTTTATCATGAGTAAAATAATGCTATTCATACTTGTGCTTCTTTCCTTCTTAATGAATGTATAAATCATATTCTTATTTTAATGCCTTCTATGCCTCTTGAATAAATGCACAATTTTAGAATAGATCCTATATATACAAGTGGTCATAATAGAGAAATATTTTTTAATGCTATCCTAGATTATATTAAAGTGTTTTAACATGATTTTCAATTGCACATTCAATATATGAATACCAAGATAAAATCGCTTAGGAAGAGATAACACATCTAAATAACCTTCTATACAACCATTTTAGTTATGTCTCAATCCATTATGACCACTCTACATATTAGGCTATAGGAAATTAATGTGATACCAAGGATATGCTTGATACCTATGCTAGATAAAGTTGCATAAAATACCTACATAGAGGAAACAACTTGTATGTTTGTAGAAATCAATCTTGAATACTAATTCAATCAAATAAAAATACACCTCTTTGGTTTGAGAAGAATGTAAAACAATATTCTATTTTATATGAGTTATTTGATAATCGATTGATCAATTTTTCTACACAATCACTATTATCCCCTCTAAAGTCTTGAATAAATGAAAGGAACATAGTTTTATAATTATCATTATGGAAATTGTGCCAATGAATATTGGTATTATTTAAATACATTTTAATGTTGTAAATAAATATTATCTCATGTCAAAACAACAATTATAAGACAAATAAATGGTATCATGATCCATGAGATAAAAAAATAAATTTAGAGAAATGTGTTATATATATGTAGATATATATATTAATGTATGTATTCATGTTTCTTTATTCAAAATAAAAATATATTGTAATAGCTTGAAAAGTCAACACACACACCTATAAATCTGACACAAGAATATTTAAATGCCTATTTCAAGAATTCAACTCAAGAAAAAAATTGTTCTCATCCACAAAAATGATATAATAGCTCGTTTGTAATGCATGAGAACATATTTAAGGTGAAAACATTATTACATTGAGTTCACTGTCTAGATCACTTTTCTTTCAATGGAATTTCATCACAAACATTGTGACATGGTGGGACTTTATTGTCATTGTTTGCATCATCTGAAACAAACTCTTAAGATCCTCTTCTTTCGAGTTTTGTGAAACCTCTTATTTTGATGTGGTGACTGATATTATTAACCATGTATTGATTGTGATAGCTTTACCAAATAAATTAGTTTGTTGTTTATAAGTTCACTATAGTTATGAATTAAATTTTAAGATAATTTTATACATTTGTGTTATTGTAAGTAAAGTTGATATACATATTTACATTATTTATATTTTTGTTGCAAAAAAAAGTAAACTTGTGTGTTGTTGTAGTTTTGACATGTTAATTTGATGTTCTTGGCTTTAGTTTTCTTAGCAATAATAACAAAATTTAATTTTACCAATATTGGAGTTCTTTACAACATTCAACGTAAATTGGAAAATAGATATTTTAGTATATTTTGTAATCGTTTCATTCAAAAATCAACTGGACATTACCCAAAATTGTGCCAAAAGTATGGAAATTTGTTGTCTTGTGTTTTTAAAAGGGAAAAATTTAACTTGGAAACATGAAAATTATACCATAATGTTAAATTTTTCATTATAAAACCCTTAAAAGCCAATCCATCCCTTATATCGGGCCCATCCTACCATGTTAAGTTCTTTTGTGTGTTGTGGTAGTATTTTCCATACGTGATGTAGGAAAAAAAATTAATTTAAGTATTTAACACCCCTCATACTAGAGATGCAAGCCCAAATCCATCAGGGAGAAGTATTAAGAAGCTAAGAATGTTGTACAACTGATTTTGGAATATTTTAAATTTTTTTAAAGGTTTTGGGACAAGTTCAATAAAAGCGGGTCTTCGAGGGTAAAGGAGCTTGCAGAAAAACCGAGCTTCAGGAAGTGATTATGGGAGCTATGTAAGGAGTTGGTGGAAAAAAATACACTTTTGGGAAGGTATTTCGTATTTATAAGTTACGGTAGCTTCACATTTTTCACAAGATATAAGAAATTCTATCCGTAGACTTTTTGAGCATGCACAACCCATGATCCCAAGGAAAAATCCTATTTTTTGGGGTTTTAGGCATAATCAAGGTATGATACCCATCCCATCCTTCTCCAAATTGTTTTTGAAGTCAATATCATATAAATAATCTCTAAAAATGATCTTTGGATGCTCACATTATGTTGCCAAAATGTTTCTCCACAAGGTATGTTGTCGGGAATTAATTATTTTTCTCGGTGAAACCAGTCACTCTAAGGTTTGAGTGCAATTCCTTTTCCTAAATGGCCCTTCCCTTTGGAAAAAATGTACATAAAAATTCACCCAGCCCCAAGAGATCCCTTGGTCCATAATATGACGCAAGTTGAGTGTAGTGTCAACTTCCCTTCCACAGATTTTTCTTTTGATTTCGATATGTCGACTATACTTATGGATATTATCATAGATTTTTGACTTAGCGTGATGTTAGATGTTAGAGACACTAGACTATTGATGATTTTGATTCATATATGATGTGTGTGGATTATTAGAGACAAATTATATTGATGATGATATGTTGTTGACATGGTTATATATATTTCTGACTCGTGATACTTTCATCATTTTGAGTAGACCTTAACAATTGAACTAATCTTGTGATCATATGGATATTGATGAAATGTAGAATTGAGATGTTGTTAGAAATTATAAATGATATTGTTACTTACATAGATGATGTTTTGATTCATATATAGATGATTGTGGAGTTATATTGTATATTTATTTTGGATGTTTTGATGCGGCCACAAGGCCAAAGGAGGTGTTATGTGTTTTGTAGGTAAACATGTCACAACAAACATCGGGGGATTGGAGACCAACCACATTGGAATGCTAGATGAATTCAACAAGGGTCACCATGGAAACATGTATTTTGTTATGTGTGTGTGTTTGAATTGTTTTTAGGGGTTCCCATGGGGGGGAATCACCTCCAATTGTGACCAAGGGGTTATGTGTTTTCTTTCATTTAGTTTCCTTTATTTAATTTTAGTATGTGAAATTTTAGTGATGTATTATCCTTTTGTTAATTACTTGATTTATGTCTAGATTATTAAATTAATTAGTTTACTAAATTAATTAAGAATGGGTCAAAATAATTCATTTATTAGAATTGATGGCTCTTGGATTATGTGTTGTAAGTTGTGTGCTTTTGACCTTGAGTGTTGTACACTCTACCCCTTTCATGAAAATTCAGATTTGGCCTTAAGGGCCAATTTTGGAGGCTTGTGTGACAAGTAAAACATGTCCAACACCTCTTAAATTGCTATATCAAACCTACATATGGGTTGGGGGGTCAAAAATAGGCCCCATTATGTGTTTTGGGTAGATAAAAAGATATAATTGTATTGCACTTTCTTTCTTGTAATTAAAGTTTTTCCTTAGGAGGTGTGGGCATGGATTGTGTGTGTTAGTAACTTGTCATTCCTCTCATCCACAAATTTATGGTGCATTGGGGTTGAGGTTTGACTTGGGAGGTGGAGTTGAGGATGAGTGATGTGGCATCCTACATAGAGCCACCTCACCTTCCTCTCTCCTTTTTCTATTTATTCAAGTTCTTTTGCTTGTTTGGGGGTAACTTATTTTCTTTGTCCTTGTGCATTTTGGGAGTTAGAGGATTTTGGAGTGCTTGTGGATTGTTTGGATCTTCTTGGTGATTGTTTGGGCTTGAATAATCTTGGTGTGGGACTCTTGGATCAAGCTCTACCATGGAAATGTATGAGCTACACTGTTGTAAAATATTTTCTTTAATATTGTATATATGTGCATCTTTGTTGAGTGCTTTGGTTTACTTGCTGGGTGTTTGGGTAGATTTCCTACCTTACATGTGGGGAGGCATAAGATTTGATTACATGATTTGGAGGGAGTTATGTTGGGGCCCCCACCTTGGACAACAAATTGTTTGCATTTCTTACTTGATCTATTTTTATGAGGGAGCCATAAGAGATTATAGGGAGGCATAATAGAATGTGGGAGGCATAAGAGGTTCTTGAGGGAGGAATAGGAGTATGTATAGGTATTTGTGATGTTTATTGGAGGGTTTTTATGTGGCACACATTTCCCATTGGGAGGAATAAGTGATATCCCCATAGATCTTACTCCTTCAGCTTTTACATGTTGAAGCCTTGTGTATTTCGTTGCTTTCCTTCTTGTGATTGTGGTTGTATTGTTTGAGTTTTGGTATGGTGGTAAAAATATTGTATTGTGATGAGTAATCTTGTTTTTTTTTCATGAGTTGAATCCACCTTTCAATTCAACGTGTTTGGGGCTCATGGGCCAATGAGGAGGATGGCTTCTTCTCCTCATTACAATTCTTGGTTAGTTGGAGAGTGTTACATCTCCCCCTTTTTTTGTTGTGATCAAATGAAGCATGGTGAAGCTCTATTGTTGGTGATGTTAAAAAAATGGATCATTTTTGGTGTCCTCACGAAATCCTTCCTTGTGATAAAACCTTCTTGTTACTTCCATCCAAGGTGGAAGACTTGTAATATTGTGTTTTATTTTAAAGGAAATGTTCTATTGTAAGTTGTAATATTATTTGAAGAAAGCTCATTGAAGAGATGTAAAATTTACTTTCTCTTTAAAATTTTAGTATGGAAATAAAAGAATCAAAATGGAAATCATGTGTAAAAGTTTAGTTGAAAGTTGTATTGTGGGAAAAGGAAGTTACCTTCATTGTTGTAGTTGTATTATTGAAAATGAGAAAGAAGAAATATAGAAGTTGTAAGATGAAAATAATGTATGCATGTCAAACTTGAATGTAGAATAAATTTTTCATAGTTATTTTGAACATATAAGTTGTAGTGGAAATGGAAAGAGGCAAAAAATTCATATAGTGAAAAAGTTATGTTTTCTCATTCTCTTATAGTGGTTGAAAGAAATTTTAAACCTATTCAAGTGGATGGAAAGAGCTTAAGTTTTAAAATTGTCTTTTACTTGGTCAATCAAATAGCTAAATTCCTAAATCTAGTGGAGAGAAGGAATTACCAATTACAAATTAGGCTTTAGCCTCTTGGAATTGTGTAAAATTATTGTTAAGTTATTGTAAAGTTACTTATAAACTCATGGCAACTTGGTATAAGTATTAAATGAATTTGGACTTGTTCTTCATTAAAAAAAGGAAATACCTCTTACTTAAATACTACCAAACTTTTACAAAGAAATTTTAAGTAGGGAATTAAATTGATTAACAAAAACACCAATTTGTATGTCCTAATTTGATATTAGTATTGTGATTTAGATATTATTATTTTTAACATAATAATAATATATATATATTTTAATATTTAAGGTAGGTTGAAGGGACCCGTTCCCTATTTACAAAAAGGAGGCATAACCTCAAATATGACCAGATAACATCCACATTCATCCAGGTGGCATACTAACAAAAACCACAATTTAATCAATAACTATAACTATGCCCGAATTATGATTACGGGGATAAATGATAGAAATATTAATACCCATATCCATCTCGACGCGCCACTAGAATCTTCATCCACCGTGTTTCCATTAATCCAGCTGCAAAAGAGGTAGCAAATGCGTCACCCACATAGGAACGTGGATCATTCCACCAAGACGGAACAGGAACAAGTGGTGCCCCCAGGGCCTTGACATTGGGCTAATGAATGTGAATACTCCCCACCTTTTTATCTTTTACGTAAGATGTGAGGGACTCAAAAAAATTCAGCAAAGCACTTTGAAGCGGCGTTTGAGTTCCTAGAATGCCAAAGCAACACCATCCAACGAGCCCGAGGTGACATCCTGAGCAGGCCATGAAGCCAAGTTGAAATTGGCCACCTCGATGCAAGGTTTCCATGGACGTTTTGAAAATCCAGTGATCCACAACATTAACCACCTCTCGCCTTTGAAGGATGCAAAACCAACAAATTTTCCACGAAAATGGAGGCAATACCACTATTTACCCTTGCTTGACCCTCTATATTTAGAAACTCCAGATCTAGAACCAATTTAATCAACTCCATGTCCTCTGCACAGGAGATGAGGAAAATATTCCATAGCCTACCATCAGTAACCCTATTTCTAAATGCCATTTCTCTCACATCACAAGAAAGTGCCATCACAGAGCCCTAGGAGGAGCCATTTCGCAGAGCAAAGGGAAATGTATGAGACAACCACCTAGCCAGTCTTAAATAGGTGCCTTACGCTTCACACGTGGGGAAGTTGTCATTGATTTCATGATGGGATGAGTCCCTCGAGGCAATCATTTGTAAGCCCTCCCACGCAGAATAGTTATTAGCCACCCTCTCCCCACAATCTTGTTCAATGCCTTTATTCACTAACCAATCGGCACACTGATTGCCTTCTCGGTAGATGTGCTTAATACTCCAATTTTTGAATTTAGACAATGTCCATAAAACCTTCTGAACTTTGAGATCCAGCTTCCATGAAAAATCTCTTTTTTTAATGATGGCATTAATGATTATCATGGAGTCCCCTTCAATTTCAGATTTGCAAAGTAGCGAGAAGCAAACCATTGTTAAGGGCTTGCACCTCGACAACATTGCAAGCACCCTCCTTGAGTTTGTATGAAGTAGCTATAACCCCTGAAGCCCCATCAAAATTTAGTTTTAAAAACCCACTGGAAGGGGGAGCCCAAAAAGTGTTTCTTCTAGCCAGGGAGGAAGATGCGGAAGACTTCATAGCACCATCCCTAGGCTTGATTATCATTGGCCAACTTCTTTCAAGTAGCTCTGTCATGGGAAGTAAAAGGACAAGATCTAGACCAGTTAGAAGACACAACTTTTCATATAGCCCTTTCTAGCCTAATGAGAACCAATTCCACTGAGCCATATTCCTCCCTAAAATCCTTTTATTTCTCTCCCACTAAATGTACGAAAACAAAAGCACCAGACTACACAACCAAATAGAAGAAAAATCCCCTGAGTGAGAATTAATAGGCCAAGCTAGGATAACATCCAGGAGTGATTTAGGCTACACACACGGAAGGTTAAGCTTGGCACACAACCAGTTCCATCATTTAAGAGTAAAGGGGCAATGTAGAAACACATAATATTAATATTAGGATACTATTAAAGTAATATTAATCTCTATTAAAAAATATATAAAATAATAACAATAAAATAAAGTGGCTATATATATATATATATATATATATATATATATATATATGTTAAAGTAGGTATTAAATTTTATAAATGAAAAGTTACCAAAATTAATCCTTTTGATGATGTCGTTGTTGGGAATGTCATGACCATTTATTAGATTGCGCAGTTTGGTAAGGGTGGGGTGGGGTGGCGGGGCACCATCCCCCAACCCCAATTTTTTTCTATTCAAATAATATATCCACCCCCAATGCCCCCACCACGCAAGGCCATACTTTTACCTTTGCATTTTTGGTTTTATGCAGATTGTGCAAAGTAATTTTTGGCCGAACCATATCAAAAATTGAATTATTATATATATATATATATATATTAAATACCACTGCATTTAAATGGAATTCTTGGGTTCATTTCAATATAGAAATTCTTCTAAATAGATACACACACACACATATATGTATGTATGTATATGTATATGTATACAAGAGTATATACATACATAAATGTATATAATCTCTTACACATATGAAGGAACATACCATTTAACTATATCAATAAAATGGGCAAAACCCATAAGCCCATTTGGGAAAATCAAAGAAAAATGAGCTAAATAAAATATATAAATACATTTAAAACCCTAAATGAGGGTATACACAAAATAAGAAAATAATAAAACTTGTAAGCCTCTTCAAAAGCTTGGAATGGCCTTCAATGGCTTCCCATCCTCCTCTAATAACCTACAAAACAAAAGAGAAACAATGAGCCAAATGAAAAGAGAGAGAAGCATTCTTAAGCATGCTTTAGGGTTAGTTGCCCTTTTCCTCATCAAGGGTCCTAAATGAATCCATCCAAGGGATGAGATTCATCCCTACAAAAAGTAGGTAGAGAGTGGGTGAGTGGAAATTGTCTTTTAATTTAAATGTTTTCAATTTCAAATACATGGGTTGACTTTTTAAGGGGTCACTTTATGGGGTAGGAGTATGGTTATTAATTCTAACCCCATGTCAAATGGGGACCTTGTCAATTGTTATTAAACCTTGTGGGATTAATTAATTTTTAGTATTTATTTATATTGACCCTTTTACCCTTGAGATTTAAATGTGGAAATTTTAACTATAGTGAATTAAATTGTTATTAAAATAATACTTAGGGGGAAATTAACCATGCTTAGTCAAATTAAATGTATTAAAGTTTAAATGTGGGTTTTCAATATTTTTTTATAATGGGAAAAATTTTATTATTAAATTTAATTGACTTAGAAACATTAATGGGACAACTGTATTTTCGAAGCCTGTATGTGGGCACGTTTCTCAAAAAATTATTCCATAATTTTTCTAGCTAACCCTAGGTTGTTCTTGGGCCTCATGTGGAAATTTTTGTGGGCGTTACATTCAGCTTAAACAAGTTTGTTTAGCCTCCTTGCACCAATTTTAAGTACTCTTCGTTGTCAAATCCTGAATGAAACTTGTCACCTATAGATTAGGGTGAATTTTATTGCACCAATTGTCTCTTCCCCTTTGGATACTTGGGAAACAAAAATGTTCCCAACCCCTAGTTTGACCCCAGTTCTTCACATCACTCGAAAGGTGCTCCAGAGCCCTGTTTTTAGCTCTCTCTCCTCTCTCGCCTCCACTAATGACAATCCGCCACTTATAAAGCCAAGGTAAGGGATAAATTTCTTGATCGAAATATCTTGTCCCATTGGGAAATTTGGAACAAAAAAATGTGCCCTATCCTAGCCCTTTCCTTGGTCACCGATATGAACCGGTTTTAGCCATGTGATGCTTTTAAGTGATTTCTCGCTCTCCCTCTCTGGGCAATCTTACAATGCCACTTGTCATGCTCGGGGTGATGTCCATTTTTATGCACCATGTGTCTCGAGATACTTGGGACATAAGGGAAAAAAATTACACCCAATGAAATTTTTTTTTAAAATCCAACTTTTAAAAAAAAATCAACTTTCGTGTTGTTTATCTATGCTTTCCAGAACTCTTTTGTTGGAAGAAATTTGTAGACAAATTAAAGAAGGTAACTTCCCTTCTTATTTATTCATTCCTCTATCTTTACTATAGGTCCATTACTCAAAAACACCAAAGGATTTCTTATTCATCTGCTACCATGCATGTTTTTCTAAAATGAGTAACTAGGTACTACTTAAAATTTCACCATTTCCCTTCCTCCCAAATTCCTTCAAGCAGAAAAAAAAACACCAGAGTTGTTTCATATTTTTACAACAAAAACCATAAAAATCTTCCCTAGTTTCTTCTTCTTCAGTTCCCATCAACATGGAAGGTGGTTGGAACAAGAAATATGAACACAAAATCTAGATAAAAAAATCCATATCAAAGAAGTTGATTTTTCATTGAACCGAGGTGTGGAAGACCCGTTTTTAAAAATAGTAAGTGCATCTGGTCTACACTTAGTATAAATAGAATATTTCTGAAAATGGTAAAACCCTCCAAAGAAATAAACTTAGAAAATCACTAAAATGGAAAACTAGGGAATTTCAACTCAAAGAAGAAAAAACTGAAAAAGAAAAAAGCAAAAAACAACATTCCAAAAATAGAAATTCTCAAAAAATAAAACTATATAAAATTATTTGCTGCTTTTACCAACCTGAATTTAAAAATATGGCTTGGAGGTGAGGAAAAAAATAAGTGCTTGGATCAAAGGGGAAAGATCTAGTTTTGAGTGGAGTTGGTACCACCTCTCACTCACACCTTTTCTTACCACCCGGGATCGAGACCATTTGAGTAATTTCATAAAAATACTCCAAGTGTAGGTGACATTATGTCTCTCACATGAATGGATGATTTGGTGTAGGGAATGCATTTCGAAGTGGATGGGTGCATGTCATTCTTAAATGAACTTATAATTACCGTGCGTGAGACAGGTGGGGAGTAGGTGGACCAGATCTCCGTTTTTTTGATTCGGTTATTCAATGCGTATGGTTGGGAGGCACTGGCTCATTTTTTTTTTGGGAAAAGTGGACCACGTTTTTTGTTTTGGCTGCTTCTTCTTCGCTCTGCGTAGTCTTTCTTTTAGTGGCCGCTCACCTGGTAAAAATCCTCTCAGCAGATGAACCTGCTCCTGTACTACTCTTACCTTGCCGACTCTCTCTCTCAAACATTGCAGGCCGAATGGAGTTTGGGCGCAGAAATGGGTTTGGTATGGCGGTTATAGATGAAGCTACAGGCTGGTGAAGTAGGCATGTTTCCTCCACTTTTAGTGGGTGCTGCGAGGTGTGTTCTTGCTTTGGGATCTACAAGAACAACAACTGTGATGTGATAATTAGCAGAGCAAAGCAAGCATGTTGCAAAAGTATAGTCGAAGCATTTGTAAGTGCCTCCACCAAGTAGGTTGTCCAACTTTGTTGTTATCTGTTCAGTGTTAATGCATCCTCAGATTCGGGATTCTCCTTCAAGATATTTCTGTCAAAATCGACTATGTGACAGAGAGGGTGTTACCAACAGACCTGATGAAATTTATTTACAAGATTCTCTTGAGACCTCTTGTTTTACTGATGTAGCTCATGGAAGAGGGTCTCTTAGAGGCGGATCTATTTCAGATTAGAATATTCATGAAGCACGTTTGCTTTTGTAATAATGGCACATGCTTTTTGTGTTGGTGACAGATCACACCCACAGGCATAGGAGATCTATACAATGTTGGAGAAAATGTCTTGGGAGATGAAGGTAACAGGATATTTGTCGGATTCAGAACATGTGCTGAGTGACATGAAAAGCCGTTTTCAGTGAATGGGAAACCGATCTTTCACTTCATGGGTACATCAACATTCAGCCAGTACACTATTGTACATGAGGTCTTGGTGCAGTTTGGAATACAGCAAAAGTAGAAGTTGGATCAATAGTTGCAATATTTGGTCTTGGTACAGTCGGACTCGCGGTTGCAGAGGGTGCTAAAACAGCGGGTGCTTCACGTGTTATTGGCATTGACATTGATTCTAAGAAATTTGAAACTGCTAAGGATTTTGGAGTCACGGAGTTTGTTAATCCTAAAGATCATGATAAACCCATTCAGCAGGTGCTTGTTGATATGACCGATGGAGGTGTTGACTACAACTTTGAGTGTATTGGAAATGTTAGTATGATGCGATGAGCTGCTCAGAGTGTTGTCATAAGGGTCGGGGATGTCTGTTATTGTTGTGTTGCAGCCTCTGGTCGGCCTTAATTGAGGATGCCGAGTCTAGGGACTATTTTATGGATATGGAGTCTGTACCAAGAGATCTTTTGTTTTGGTTTTAAAGCCATCTTCTTTTGCTTCATCTCGAGACTAGGGCTGCTCCTAATATGAGAGCACCAAGGTTAGGAGGTCCCCTGAATAATTCTTCTCACGCACAGTGGAAACAACTTCAATGTTCTTGTAGATCCAACTTCCCTTTCTGAAGGAGTACATTACTTTGAAGTCTACGGTATAGATTGCAAGGCCCCATTGCGTGGTCCTCTATTTAGAGTACCTGTGATAATAATAAAACCTATATCCTTAAAAATGAATCCTCCAGCAACTACTTTTTCAAGGTTGTCCTTTTTAGCAGGTCACATTGAGCGGAGATTTATTGAAGTTCCAATTGGTTCTACATGGGTGGAGGCTACCATGCGAGCTTCTGGTTTTGACACTCCTCGACATTTTTTTTTATTAACTGTCTTCAGATTTGTCCTAAAATTTGATCTCTTCAGTGGGAGAGTGTTGTAACATTCTTGTCTCCATCATTGAAAAGCTTCAGCCATAGGGTTGAAAGTGGTCGAACAGTGGAAATAACTATAGCTCAGTTCTGGTCTAGTGGAAATGGAAGTCTTGCTACAATGCTTGTAGATTTGGAGGTCGAATTCCATGGGATTAGTGCAAATAAGGAAGAGATTCTTCGTTCTGGTTCTGATGCACCTACCAAGATTGATGTGAAGGCCTTATCAACTGAGACACTTGCTCCTGTTGCAATTTTGACAAAAGTCAGAGTTCCATATCGACCTGTTGAAGTTTGGAGAAAAAAAAGATACTTCTACACCTTTCTACTGCTATTATTTTTACAATTATTGCGAAATCGAACCGCTCTTTCCTTGCATTGATTTGTCAGTTGGATGTCATGATGGGAGATTTCCCTTTTTGTTTGTTTCTTCTTGTTTTAGCTTTTATCGATGACAGTATGTGGGTCGAAAGGAGGCGTGTGCCTTCTCCTCTGAATGTTATGTTTCTCTTACTCGAATGATAGACCTTAAATCGTATGTTTATGCATTAGCCCTTCTCTGTGATTGAGTTGCAAGTTATTATGTTGATCAACTAGTATTTTCGATATTATGGAAGTAAGTTACGATAACTATGAAGCTCCTCCCTAGCACCCAAGTTGTCTTTTGACGTTTTTTTGTTAGCCCCTTTGCAAGTCCCTTTGATAACCTTTTGGCATCAAGAAAGAAAGGTTGTAGGATTGTGTGAGCAATGCGTGGGCTAGCCTTGAGCTTAGAGTTTTGGTATTAAAACTGGTAGAATGAAAAGGTTTGTGTGCAATGTGTTTTCCGTCTCGCGTGTTTAGACTCTTTTACTATCTTTCATCTTGTTTCTAGGCTTTTAAGGCCATCCTCAAGAAGTACCTTGACCATCCCTATCAACTTGAACCATATCTAGCTTTTCGGATCAACTAAGCTGGAGGTTTCAATGTGCGAATCCGAGTACCTCGTTGACACTAGAATAGTTTGGTCTAATCCCCTCTCTCGAATTATCGTTGATGGCACTCTTCTTTTTTTTTCCTAACTTGCATTATTTTCTCCCTTGTAATGTTAACGCTATTAATTAATTTTGGTCGGTTTTTATGCATGTAATTATCGTAATAGTTGTGATGGAAATTTCCTTAAATGTGATTAATCTTCGGGAAAAACTCAGCTTTCATTTGATAATCTTATGGATTCATAGCGGAAGGTTTTGTTTTGATAATGTCCCTTAGAAATTATGTTTGTATCTATTTGTGCGACGGTTGATTGTGTTACCAAGGGTTGCCGTAAAATATGGTTGTTTTGGGATATGGGTAATTTATTTTAAATTAACCAAACATTAGTATTGTAGTGGAGGTTTGCAAATCTTTAGTGTTATAAAAATTTGTTGATGACATTATTGTATACTCTTGTTGGACGGAACCCCCTTCTTCTCTCGCGTGTTTGCTACTAGCCTGTAAGACTTTGACCCTTCCTGGATGATTGGTAAATCTCTTTGTAGTTAATGGTCAAAACTAGTATACTATGCCTTCGCTTCGAAACTTATGTTGTGTGTATACTCTAATTGATTTCCGGTTTGAAACTCATTTATACATGACTTTTTGTGTTAAATTTTGAAACCCGTGTTTCCCCTTTCTTGGGCCGATCAACTTTTGTTCTTTTAGAAATGTATTATTTTAGCCTATGCGTTGGTACCTTTGATAAATTTCTAGATGGTTGGTCTATTTATATCAAATCTCAATCTTGTAATTATTGTTTAATTACTTACTTGATGGGAATTCTATTTTTGCTAGATTGTTTGTTTCTCCTTATAGGGCCAAGGGCCATTCTCTGACGATTGCTATACTTTCGTTGTTTTTACTCCTACTGAAGTACAAGGTCTTCTCCTTCTTTGATTGGCATGATGAAGACTTTATTATAACTTGACGTGTTAATAGTGTTTAGAGGTTTGAACCAATTCTTGTAATAAAGTGCTTCCTTTTCGTGATATTGTTAGATAATAGTTATGGTGGTTTTGTGTAGCCTTATCTTGCTCAGTTCTCGCGAACTGACTCTTGTGGAAAAAAATTTGTTGCAGATGGATTTTGCGAGTAGATGAGGAATAGACTTGTAGATTTTTACATCAACCTCAGTTGAGAAGTTCCTTTGTATGAATCCTTTTTATATTGTTCAACTATTGATAACATCTAGTGGAAATTTTAGAAGAGGATCATTGTCTTAGTGTATTGTATCGTGGATTATGTCGTCTTAACTTTGGAACCTTGAATTGTCTGTATATCATTGAAAATACAAGGAAATTTGTTTACCACTTGTTGAGTGACCTTAATGGATTATCGGTATTCTAAGAATTGATGTAACCTTATTTCGTCTTCGTAAATAAATATTGTTAAATTTTTACCCCTACGATTAAATGTTGAGTTAAATCATTCTAAGACTTAGTAATTGTGAGTTATAAGTAAAATAGAATGGGTTGTTTAATACTTATAGAAGTTAAACTAAAATTTATATTGCAAATAAATTGGTGTAGAGGTGACCAACTTGAGAGCATGTAATTCCATAAGTGATCAAAGATGAAACTATCCCTTGTTAAGTAACATTATATAACTTGATATCCCTAACTACACTATTGAACACTATCCCTTTCATGGTGAAATTCTTAAGCGAACTTAAAGGAAATCTATGGTTAGATCTGGAAGATAATAAGATTTAATAAATAGGAGAAAACAATTTTGAAACCACGCAATCTATCTCTCAGCCATTTGGAAAGTAAATTTTTACTCCTTGTTAATACTTTTAGTGAAGCCTAAGTAAAGTTGTTGATAATTCTGGTTAAGAGCCCTAGCTTCAATTAAATACTGGCAATAACTAATGAGGTCCTAAAGATGTTTCATCTCGACCTTCTCCCTCTAACCCTTTTCCAAGGCACCTTGTATCACTTCTCTTAAGTGTGTTGAACTTAAAACCATGTTGTCTTGTGGGCAAGAACGAATCTTAGTAGCATTAGTGGTGAGCAGATGGCCTTGTGGAATTTAAATACTTCCTTTTCTTGATAAACGAATTAAGCAAATAAAGGTCATAATAGAGAAGATTTAAAGATGATTACTCAGTGTCAAAAGAATAAACTTAGCTTAGAAAGATGAATTGTTTGAATCATATCTTGAGCCTCCTTGAAAACATAAGCTAAGAATTGCAAGATGTCCTTTTAAAATAAATAACCCCCAAGAATATCTCATTGTGGTTGGCCCTAACTGTAAGTGTGTTCTGTGTTTGGACCCTATGTTGTCATGTCAAAAAGAAAAAGTGTATTATCCTTTTGGGTGTGAATGTTTCCGTGCTGATCTTGTGGTTATCCCCGTAACAAGTGGTTCCTAGAGTTGGTTGTAACTTTGTGACGACATGTTGTGTCGTGTCATGTGTGGAAGCAAGTCAAAAAAAAATTATCCTGTCTTTCACTGTGTTGTTCGTGTGTCGTGATTTTGGGTCGTTACACTTTGGTATCAGAGCGTAGGTTCATGCTCTCGAACCTATGGGCCGGATTGGTGTTATATGATGATGTTACATGGTGGTGGTGGTGTTACATGATGATATTGCATGATGATGATGATGTTGCATGATGGTGGTAGATATTGGAAGAGTAATGTGCTTTAAACGTGATGTGATTATTGTCGTAATTGTGATATTGTGAACACACATGATGTGTATGTCACCTTGTGCATGTTTGTGATCATGTTGATATGTTGGGATGGGAGTATTCTCTCTCCTTCTTGTGGATTCTATGAAGAGTTCACGTGTGAATTACTGTTTGTGGCGTGTGAAAAGAATTCTAATGTGGATGATAGAGTGTTGGAACATTGTGACATATTGTGATATGTAGGTGTATCAATGTGTTGTATGACTAGATTGATGTTAAAAGAAATGAGTTGTATCATGATGTTTTTACCATGTTTTGAAGAAATGTGTGTACCACCTTGTTATGTAGCAATGGATGTTATGTTGTGATGTACTATGTTCATCGTATGTATGATTTGTGCAAATATGTGAGGCTTTATGTTGTGATTTGGGGTCATACGGAGAGTGTATGAACCCTATCGTATGGTGATTGCACTTTGGGTGCAGAAAGTGGTAAAGTGATGTGTTACACTCAGTGAATGTATGATCGTGATCTACCCTATATATGTACCATATGTAGGACGTTATGGTAGCTATGTGTGTACCACCATTATGTTAGTGATGTTGTTGTATGTTATGTTGTGAACCTTACGCTAACCGACCCTAAAGGGAATCGGTAAAGTGTATGTTGAGAGTGAGGAATGGTGTACCATGGGTCAATAACTTGAGCCAAAACTCGGTTTAGTAGATTACATGTGATTCTTTCCTCTCTCCATATGTGGTTGTATGTACACAACCTAAGTGCAACTATGACTATGTTTAGCCTTGTCGAAGTGGTGGCGGGATGATTCAGATGGAGGTGATGACAGTTGTATTATTGATATGTATTTTATGAGCTGAGGCTCGATGTTCCGAGTGCTAGCAACTCGTTGAGTACCCCTTTGGTGGCTAGATAAGGCCACATAGTTATCGTAATGTGACATTATTATAAGTTGATTTTATTTGTAAATTGAGCTTTTTACTTTATTTTGTAAGGACCAGCAACTTTTCTTGATTGCCATGCTTTACAATTTTGGGCATTTCCTTGGTTTGTGGCACTAACATGGGGATTTTGATACTAACTATGGCTATTTGGCCATTTATTTAGCTTGATTTGGGGTCTTCTTTTAAATTTGGAATTCTTACCGCCTTGCCCAAGGCTTGTACTTTGCCACTTGGCACTTTGGATTGGATTGTTGTGTTGGTTCTATTGTCGTGATGTGTGGAATAGGGTCATAGGATGCACCATGGATTGGTTGGACCTATGGACCCGCTTCGTTGTATGGGGGTACGCCCCAAGGAGTACATATAACTAGCGGGTTGTTGAACCACGCGTTATTATGTCACTTGGGTTAGGAGTGTTTGAACTCTATGTGTCTTGGACCATAGGGTCAACCGGCCTCCTTGAGGGAGGCATAAGAGTTTGAGGGAGGCATAAGAGACTTGAGGGAGGCATAAGAGTTTGAGGGAGGCATAAGAGACTTGAGGGAGGCATAAGAGTTTGAGGGAGGCATAAGAGACTTGAGGGAGGCATAAGAGTTTGAGGGAGGCTTATGATATTTGTCTGTATGGTCGATGTTTCGGGATATATGTTGAGTTATTGTGATGTTTTGGTAGTGGTATTTTGATGTATGTGTTACCCATGTCAGATGGATATGTGTTGTGATGTTGTGGATATGTCATTGATTCCCTTGTGGACCCTATGTACATGTAGTTTTTATGAGTCATGGAAAATCCTCATACGTGGAATTGAGGAAATGTCTGGTGGATTGTAGTACTCTTTTGTTTGAGTATTTTGTATGTCAGTCATTGATGTGTGACGAGTACTATGTTATGTGGACTGTGCCTATTCCATTCCGTATTTGAGTAACCTTTTGTGGTGTAATACAATCTTGAAGTATATACTTGTGTGCTTGTGAATCTGTAGTGTCTTGTGAACCTGATAGGGTGTTGTGTTAGCAGTTCATGTTGGGCACCCATGATAAGGAATAAACCAAAACTCTTCAATGATGAAATTTTTAAAAGAAATTAAACTAGAAATAATGATAATGGAAAGAGACTAATGAAATGATGAACAAGAAGGAACTGCCAATCTTCACAGAACATTGAAAGTTAAAATTTCTCCCAGATGTTCCTAAGGCTACCCTGTGGCCGTGCTTTAATCGACTGAAATTTTAAACCATAGGGTGTACTTTCTCCTTTACCTGTCCTTGGTTACGTGCCATTTCTTTTCCTCTGTGTTATGTCGCATCGAGGACGATGCTTTTCTTAAGGGGAGGAGAATGTAGTGCCTCGTTGCAATGCACATTTCTGAGCTGGCGGATGGGTGACATTTCATGTCACTTCTTAAATGAACTTATAATTACCTGCTTGGCGTGAGACAATGGGGAGTAGGTGGAGGCCTATTTTTCTTCACCAGGATCTCCTTTTGGATTCGGTTATTCAATGCGTATGGTTGGGAGGCGCCTGGCTCATTCTTGGGTTGTGCGGCTGGGAAAAGTGGACCACATTTTTTTTTTTTTTTTTTGTTTTGGCCGCTTCCTTCTTCTGCTCTTGGCAGTCTTTCTTTTAGTGGCCGCTCACCTGGTAAATCCTCTCAGCAGATGAACCTGCTCCTGTACTACTCTTACCTTGCCGACTCTCTCTCTCAAACTTTGCAGGCCGAATGGAGTTTGGGCGCAGAAATGGGTTTGGTATGGCGGTTATAGATGAAGCTACAGGCTGGTGAAGTAGGCGTGTTTTCCCCACTTTCAGTGGGTGCTGCGAGGTGTGTTCTTGCTTGGGATCTACAGCAACAACCTGTGATAGTAATTAGCCAGGCAGCAGGCGTGTTGCAGTATAGTCGAAGCATTTGTAAGCGCCTCCACCAAGCAGGTTGTCCAACTTTGTTGTTATCTGTTCAGTGTTAATGCATCCTCAGATTCGGGATTCTCCTTCAAGATATTTCTGTCAAAATCGACTATGTGACAGAGAGGGTGTTACCAGCAAACCTGATGAAATTTATTTACAAGATTCTCTACTGAGACCTTACTGTTTTACGATGTAGCTCATGGAAGAGGGTCTCTTGGAGGCGGATCTGTTTCAGATCAGAATATTCATGAAGCACGTTTGCTTTGCTGTAATAATGGCGCATGCTTTTTGTGTTGGTGACAGATCACACCCACAGGCACAGGAGATCTATACAATGTTGGAGAAAATGTCTTGGGAGATGAAGGTAACAGGATATTTGTCAGATTCAGAACATGTGCTGAGTGACATGAAAAGCCGGTTTTCAGTGAATGGGAAACCGATCTTTCACTTCATGGGTACATCAACATTCAGCCAGTACACTATTGTACATGAGGTCTTGGTGCAGTTTGGAATACAAGCAAAAGTAGAAGTTGGATCAATAGTTGCAATATTTGGTCTTGGTACAGTCAGACTCGCGGTTGCAGAGGGTGCTAAAACAGCGGGTGCTTCACGTGTTATTGGCATTGACATTGATTCTAAGAAATTTGAAACTGCTAAGGATTTTGGAGTCACGGAGTTTGTTAATCCTAAAGATCATGATAAACCCATTCAGCAGGTGCTTGTTGATATGACCGATGGAGGTGTTGACTACAGCTTTGAGTGTATTGGAAATGTTAGTATGATGCGAGCTGCTCTAGAGTGCTGTCATAAGGGTCGGGGGACGTCTGTTATTGTTGGTGTTGCAGCCTCTGGTCAGCCTTAATTGAGGATGCCGAGTCTAGGGACTATTTTATGGATATGGAGTCTGTACCAAGAGATCTTTTGTTTTGGTTTTAAAGCCATCTTCTTTTGCTTCGTCTCAGACTAGGGCTGCTCCTAATATGAGAGCACCAAGGTTAGGAGGTCCCTGAATAAATTCTTCTCACGCACAGTGGAAACAACTTCAATGTTCTTGTAGATCCAACTTCCCTTTCTGAAGGAGTACATTACTTTGAAGTCTATGGTATAGATTGCAAGGCCCCATTGCGTGGTCCTCTATTTAGAGTACCTGTGACAATAATAAAACCTATATCCTTAAAAATGAATCCTCCAGCAACTACTTTTTCAAGGTTGTCCTTTTTAGCAGGTCACATTGAGCGGAGATTTATTGAAGTTCCAATTGGTTCTACATGGGTGGAGGCTACCATGCGAGCTTCTGGTTTTGACACTCCTCGACGTTTTTTTTTATTAACTGTCTTCAGATTTGTCCTAAAATTCGATCTCTTCAGTGGGAGAGTGTTGTAACATTCTTGTCTCCATCATTGAAAAGCTTCAGCCATAGGGTTGAAAGTGGTCGAACAGTGGAAATAACTATAGCTCAGTTCTGGTCTAGTGGAAATGGAAGTCTTGCTACAACGCTTGTAGATTTGGAGGTCGAATTCCATGGGATTAGTGCAAATAAGGAAGAGATTCTTCTTTCTGGTTCTGATGCACCTACCAAGATTGATGTGAAGGCCTTATCAACTGAGACACTTGCTCCTGTTGCAATTTTGACAAAAGTCAGAGTTCCATATCGACCTGTTGAAGCTGGAGAAATAGGCAAGATACTTCTACACCTTTCTACTGCTATTATTTTTACAATTATTACGAAATCGAACCGCTCTTTCCTTGCATTGATTTGTCAGTTGGATGTCATGATGGGAGATTTCCCTCTTTGTTTGTTTCTTCTTGTTTTAGCTTTTATCGATGACAGTATGTGGGTCGAAAGGAGGCGTGTGCCTTCTCCTCTGAATGTTATGTTTCTCTTACTCGAATGATAGACCTTCGTCTGTATGTTTATGCATTAGCCCTTCTCTGCGATTGAGTTGCAAGTTATTATGTTGATCAACTAGTATTTTCGATATTATGGAAGTAAGTTACGATAACTATGAAGCTCCTCCCTAGCACCCAAGTTGTCTTTTGACATTTTTGTTAGCCCTTCGCAAGTCCCTTTGATAACCTTTTGGCATCGAGAAAGAAAGGTTGTAGGATTGTGTGAGCAATGCGTGGGCTAGCCAGCTTAGAGTTTTGGTATTAAAACTGGTAGAATGAAAAGGTTTGTGTGCAATGTGTTTTTCCGTCTCGCGTGTTTAGACTCTTATACTATCTTTCATCTTGTTTCTAGGCTTTTAAGGCCATCCTCAAGAAGTACCTTGACCATCCCTATCAACTTGAACCATATCTAGCTTTTCGGATCAACTAAGCTGGAGGTTTCAATGTGTGAATCCAGTACCTCGTTGACACTAGAATAGTTTGGTCTAATCCCCCTCTCTGAATTATCGTTGATGGCGCTCTTTTTTTTTTTCCTAACTTGCATTATTTTCTCCCTTGTAATGTTAACGCTATTAATTAATTTTGGTCGGTTTTTATGCATGTAATTATCGTAATAGTTGTGATGGAAATTTCCTTAAATGTGATTAATCTTCGGGAAAAACTCAACTTTCATTTGATAATCTTATGGATTCATAGCGGAAGGTTTTGTTTTGATAATGTCCCTTAGAAATTATGTTTGTATCTATTTGTGCGACGGTTGACTGTGTTACCAAGGGTTGCCGTAAAATATGGTTGTTTTGGGATATGGGTAGTTTATTTTAAATTAACCAAACATTAGTATTGTAGTGGAGGTTTGCAAATCTTTAGTGTTATAAAAATTTGTTGATGACATTATTGTATACTCTTGTTGACGAAACCCCTTCTTCTCTCTCGCGTGTTTCACTACTAGCTTTGTAAGACCTTGACCCTTCCTGGATGATTGGTAAATCCTTTGTAGTTAATGGTCAAAACTAGTATACTTTGCCTTCGCTTCGAAACTTATGTTGTGTGTATACTCTAATTGATTTCCGGTTTGAAACTCAATTATACATGGCTTTTTGTGTTGATTTCTGAAACCCGTGTTTCCCCTTTCTTGGGCCGATCAACTTTTGTTCTTTTAGAAATGTATTATTTTAGCCTATGCGTTGGTACCTTTGATAAATTTCTAGATGGTTGGTCTAATTATATCAAATCTCAATCTTGTAATTATTGTTTAATTACTTACTTGATGGGAATTCTGTTTATGCTAGATTGTTTGTTTTCTCCTTATAGGGCCAAGGGCCATTCTCGATGATTGCTATACTTTCGTTGTTTTTACTCCTACTTTGAAGTACAAGGTCTTCTCCTTCTTTGATTGGCATGATGAAGACTTTATTATAACTTGACGTGTTAATAGTGTTTAGAGGTTTGAACCAATTCTTGTAATAAAGTGCTTCCTTTTCGTGATATTGTTAGATAATAGTTATGGTGGTTTTGTGTAGCCTTATCTTGCTCAGTTCTCATGAACCGACTCTTGTGGAAAAAAATTTTTGCAGATGGATTTTGCGAGTAGATGAGGAATAGACTTGTAGATTTTTACATCAACCTCAGTTGAGAAGTTCCTTTGTATGAATCCTTTTTATATTGTTCAACTATTGATAACATCTAGTGGAAATTTTAGAAGAGGATCATTGTCTTAGTGTATTGTATCGTGGATTATGTCGTCTTAACTTTGGAACCTTGAATTGTCTGTATATCGTTGAAAATACAAGGAAATTTGTTTACCGCTTGTTGAGTGACCTTAATGGATTATCGGTATTCTAAGAATTGATGTAACCTTATTTCGTCTTCGTAAATAAATATTGTTAAATTTTACCCCTACGATTAAATGCTGAGTTAAATCATTCTAAGACTTAGTAATTGTGAGTTATAAGTAAAATAGAATGGGTTGTTTAATACTTATAGAAGTTAAACTAAAATTTATATTGCAAATAAATTGGTGTAGAGGTGACCAACTTGAGAGCATGTAATTCCATAAGTGATCACAGATGAAACTATCCCTTGTTAAGTAATAGTATATAACTTGATATCCCTAACTACACTATTGAACACTATCCCTTTCATGGTGAAATTCTTAAGCGAACTTAAAGGAAATCTATGGTTAGATCTGGAAGATAATAAGATTTAATAAATAGGAGAAAACAATTTTGAAACCACGCAATCTATCTCTCCGCCATTTGGAAAGTAAATTTTTACTCCTTGTTAATACTTTTAGTGAAGCCTAAGCAAAGTTGTTGATAATTCTGGTTAAGAGCCCTAGCTTCAGTTAAATACTGGCAATAACTAATGTGGTCCTAAAGATGTTTCATCTCGACCTTCTCCCTCTAACCCTTTTTCAAGGCACCTTGTATCACTTCTCTTAAGTGTGTTGAACTTAAAACCATGTTGTCTTGTGGGCAAGAACGAATCTTAGTAGCATTAGTGGTGAGCAGATGGCCTTGTGGAATTTAAATACTTCCTTTTCTTGATAAACGAATTAAGCAAATAAAGGTCATAATAGAGAAGATTTAAAGATGATTACTCAG
This sequence comes from Taxus wallichiana var. yunnanensis, assembly GCA_018340775.1. Lineage (NCBI taxonomy): Eukaryota > Viridiplantae > Streptophyta > Pinopsida > Cupressales > Taxaceae > Taxus > Taxus wallichiana. Next base: position 508,023,289 of record CM031242.1, read on the forward strand.
TGTAAAAAGAATAAACTTAGCTTGGAAAGATGAACTGTTTGAATCATATCTTGAGCCTCCTTGAAAACATAAGCTAAGAATTGCAAGATGTCCTTTTAAAATAAATAACCCCCAAGAATATCTCATTGTGGTTGGCCCTAACTGTAAGTGTGTTCTGTGTTTGGACCCTATGTTGTCATGTCAAAAAGAAAAAGTGTATTATCCTTTTGGGTGTGAATGTTTCCGTGCTGATCTTGTGGTTATCCCCGTAACAAGTGGTTCCTAGAGTTGGTTGTAACTTTGTGTATCGCCAAGGAGGTTACAACACAAGAATTGTGCAACAATGAATCATACCTTTAAGGCCTTGCCCTAATATCATGGTTGAATCAAGGGATGAAGCTCTCTCATGTGCCCAATACTCTTTCTCGAAATGAATTTTGTGATGTGTTCTTTGATGTCATCATTAATCTAAGACAAGTGATGGAGGAGGAAACACGAAGAGAATTTCAAGATTGGATTGAATTTTACATTCTTACAATCCTTGAAGGTAAGTTGAAACCGACTAGGAACAAATCATTACCGATATAGATTTCATCTTTGATTTCTTCAAGTTCCATCTTCTAAGAAGTTCTTCATGAATTCATACCTGGTCTATGCCTTGGAAAACATAAGACCATTCAAGGTCCCGACGCTTGCACACAATTTTCGGCAAGAGTCTCTCGCTTATGAAACATATCCACACTTGGTTCTCAAAAGAGAAATAAGCACTTTTCAAAGGCGGATGATGCTTTCACAATGTATGATGTCATAATTTTGGAGAGAAACCCACATTCGAGATTGTATACACATGTCACTTCTCTAGTAAAACGTTAGTGATCATACTTCATTCAATTTTAAACGTTTTCATATATTTGAATTTTAAAATTTCTCCACAAATATTTTCATTACTATCTTTGTGATAGGATCATGATCATTACGTTGTGTAGGTAACTAGTCCATATCAATTAGAAGCCAAGGAAAAAAAAGAAGAAGTTGATTTATTTCCCTACCTCACTAGGGATTTTGTCTTACAAGAGTTCTCACAAGGCTACCTACATGGAAGATGTCATGTCTCATATAAAAATTCACTCATAAAACTCAAGTGAAGATTTTGACATCTGAGAGGATCCAGACACCTTTCACCTACCTGATATGTATCATGTCCCTCAAATTGAAGATTTTTGGGTGAACTGTGTTGATGATTCTTATGTATTTGAACATGATCACAGGAGGATGACAGTTGAGTGAATGAGAAATTCAAGTTCAAAGGGTATGAATATGGTGTTCAAGAGGATGAAACTTAACTTTGTGATCCAGAGTACCCAACAGTGAAAGATAATCCTCTCCCCTAGGGGTTTGGAGTGTTCTCAAGTCTGGATATATCAAAGAACAAAGAGAGGTGGGTGTAAAATGGTCAAAGGAATGGTATAGGAAAAATATTCCTTCTCTAATGTAATCTGACAACTTCCCTTCCCTACAAAGAAAGGCTTGTTACCATTCTTCTTCCAGGGACAAAGAAAAAGCTCCTAGTTTGGCTCATTCAAGAGAAAGCTCAAAGAGGAAATCGGTGGAAACTGATGCTCCTCTCTACATGAGGTTGCATAAGAAAATGAAAATAGTTGAGGATCCTATTGATGAAATAGAACAAGTGGAGATTGATCCAATGCATCTCTCAGCCCTGTAAAAATCTCAAAGCTTCTCTTCTTCCGCTACAACACTAGCCCCACCTGTTCAGGATGTTCACAACATAATCTTTCACGGTGTAACATGTTAAAATTCTTGATTTCCTAACTATCGCCTTGATTGTTAAAGGGAATAAAGTAAAATCTGCTCAAGTAGCGTCTCTTTGTTTTAGCGGTGCCTCGGGTAACGATTATGTAAAGGTAGTCAGGCCGAGGGTTATCAATCCCATCATATAAATGACTCCAGATGAATATGAAATGAACGCAATTGTTCTGGGACACATAATGCATAAGGGTAATATTCATTTGTTTCAAGATTCTTCCACTCGCCTCATCGCAAGAATCCAAGATTACAAGGAGAAGTTGGACCAAGCGGAAGACCATATCAGGACCCTCACTTCATATGTGCAAGTGATTTTGGACCCGAATGCTTCTAGTGCTCTCAAATCTGAATAAGTTACTCCAATAAGTAGCTTCGACCCTAAGTCAATAAGAAAAAAACAATGGTTCACCATGAAGGGAAAAGTAAGTGACAAGTGGGTGAACATAATCCTTGGAAAGGGGAAGGTGTTGCTACTGTAAATGTTGACATTATTTAAGTACATGGATGTCGTGGTCATGAAAAAATCATGACACTAGAAGGGGTTGATGTGAAGAAAGATCACTGGGATTAGATGTATTTTTTGGTCACGGAGATGGGCAAGGTAAAATCATCGCTCTTGGTAACCAAAGGCGTATTATCTTCAACATCATATGACTTGTCTTGAGTCCGGGCTCAATATTTACTTTCTCGTTGTGAAATGATAAAAAAAAATTATTGGAGAGATTGATTCATATGAGGAAGATGTTGAAAAGATGCAAAAGGATGCCGATGTGCAACTATAAAATCTTTGAGTTCCAACTGTGAATGAAGACACTTCAATAGATTATATGTTGAAGTATTTTGAAGATCTAGTCAAAAGGGAGGTCGGAGATCCATTCTCATTCAATAAAGACACATTAGAGTCTCTAGCAGAGATAATAGTAGGCATTTCCAACACCACAAAATATCATCAATCTTGGTACTCTGAATGCAAGAACATTAACTCTCTCGCAGAAATTTGGATCAAATCACTAAGTTTTGTTCACATCTCGCAACTTGAAAAAGTGCAACATATGGCGGAAAGGTTCAACAAGTAATTCAAAGTTATTGAAATTTCACCGAGGATATTTCCAAGAGTAAGTTGGCAGTAGGGTCTTAATCTGAATAGCTCTCTCTCTCTCTCTCTCTCTCTCTCTCTCTCTCTCTCTCTCTCTCTCTCCGTCTTTCTCCCTCCCTTCTCTTCCTCTTCCCTCCTTCATCCATGTTCTACTTCTTCGTTGGGCTGGTTGCAATTTTCATTTTTTCCAATACCTATTTTGTCTTATTCATTTAAATTTGATTTTAGTTTGTAATATAATAAGTCACCTTTAATTTATAAATGGGCACTTATTCTATTCGTATGAATAAAAGTCACATGTTGTGGAGGAGAAATGAACAATGGGACTACATTTGAAAGGTTTTCTTATAACAGAGGTATTTTTCAAATAACAAAGAATTTAAACATTTCCTTTAAAATTGTATATCATGTATATTGTATTTCTTATAACAGAGGTTTTCTAATTCTCTTCTTTTTAATATTGTATATCATGTTCATAAGTTTTCAGATTATGTCATATTCAAAACAGTAATATTATTTTTCATTTTTAATTTTTGCACGCATATTTATTGCAATCTTAATTTTTCTTTCAAAAAAATGTAAGAAGTGGCAACTATAATGAAGATGATCATATGGGGGTTACTTGTGAATCGACTTATCTCCAAGAAGATTGTAAGGAACCTCTTTAGTCTATTCTTTTTTCTTTTCTATTCTTAAAGAAATGCCTTCCTATTTGACTTAATATTGTTTTCTATTGTTTTTTCCCAATACATCCTCAATTAATTTACCAGAATATGAAGTCGCCACATGCATGAGTTCAAATTCCGGTAAGATCGATTATGGTTTATCTCTCTATCCAACAGCTTATTTCATCTCCTATTTTTCCTTGTATTTTCATATTGCTTGGGCTTCTTTAATTTATTTTTAATGTTATTAATTAGTACATGTCTCCAAATATTTATTACTGTCTCTAACTCGATTATGAAATTTGTTGGCAAAATAAGACAAAATAAGAAGCCATAGATATAGTTTAAAGTGGCAATTCCCGGTTGAATAAGCACATTGTGTTAGACCTTATCATTGATCGATTTTTTCCTTTGGTTTAGTGTGTTTATAAATGGTAAAGAATTGAAAAAATGATATCAGTGCATATGTTCTGATATCCACTGGGCTTGAACACCATGCAAAGATCACCTTACTGATTCCAAATAAACTTGCAGATGATAAAATTAAATGTAATTCCTCGGAGTATTCACATATTTAACTGAGCCAAATTGAATCTCCACTATTGCGTTGTCTTTTCTGTGTTTAAAATTCTTTCCTTCCATATGAGTAAATAATATTGAAATCAAGCAGTTGAATTTTTCGTTTTTTATATTTTCCTTCACATGTGTGTAGATGTCATGCACTAAGGTCTAAAGAAATGAATGTGCTTTCTCGAATATTTTAAGATGTAATTTTCATTGTTGTTTACTAACAATAACACCTTTAGTGCTATGAACATGCCGATAAGCCTGTTTATAATTTATATTATAATTTATAATAATTTTATTGTAATAAACTTATAATCTATAGATTATAGAATATAATACGTTATAAATTACAATAAGTTTATTATAATATTATAAATTATAATAAATTAAAAATTAAAAATTAAAAAATAATAAAAATTAATAAGTAAAAATAAGTAAAAATAGAAATGAATGAAAGTTACAAATTAAAATCTAATTTTTCTTCTAAAATTAAAAGAAATTATAAATTAGATATTAAAATTAATAAAAATAAAAAATAATAAAAAGACGAAATTAAAATTAATAGAAATGAATAATTATTGATAAAATAAATCTTTATTAAAAAGTTAAAAAAATTGAAATTTTGAATTTTTTTGTTTTTATATAAAGTAAAAAAATTAATTGAATTAATATAACAATTTAAAATTAATAAAAAAAAGAAATTAGAAATTAAAAATAAATACAAACTAAAAAGTAATGAAATCGAATAAAAATAAATAGAAACTATAAAATAATGAAATCTGATAAAAATAGCAATTAGTACAAATAAAAAACTAATAAAAATTCAAGATTAATATAAACACACAAGAATTAAACTTAATGAAAATTAAAAATTAGTTAAAATTAAAAATTAGCTAAAATTAAAAATTAATAAAAATTTAGAATAAAAAATTAAAAATAAAATAAAATCTATAAATGATAATTAAAAATTAATAAAAAAATAAAAATGTATTTTAAAATCTAAAACCCATAAAAATTAAAAAATTGAATTTATATCAAAATCTAAAACCCATAAGAATATTATAATTTATAAAACTAAAGAAAATAGTAAAACTTAAAATTACTAAAAAAATTAAAATTAATAAAAATTAAAATTAATAAAATTTAATAAAACAAAAAAATTAGTAGAACTAAAACAGTAATAAAAAGTCAAAATTTATAAAATATTAAATTTTAAAATTAATAAAATATACTAAAAATTAAAAATAATCAACATTTAAAAACTATAAATTTAAATTTAGATTTAAATTTTTAAAAAAATAGAAAGACAAAATTTCTAAAAATTAAACATTTATGATTAAAAAATATTAACTTTAGAATTATTAAAAAATAAATGTCAATTGAAAATTAATACAAAATAAAAATTAATAGAAGTAAATAATTATTGATAAGAAATATTTTTCATTAAAATTTAAAAAATTAAAAAATAAAAATTTGACCAAAATATCAAAGTTTAATTGAATTGATATTAAAATTAATATAAAATTAAGCATTAGAATTTCTAAAAATTAATACAAATGTAAAACTAATATAAATAAAAAAATTGTTAAAAATTAAGGAAAAATAAAAAATTAGTACGAATAAAAAAGTAATTAAATATAGAAAATTGAAAATTAATAAAAATTACAAATTAAAATAAAAATAAAAATAAATCAATTAAATATTAAAATTTAAAAAAATTATAAAATTAAAGGTAAAATTAAAAATTACCAAAATTTAAAAATAAATAATTAATTAAACTATAAATTAGAACATAGAAAAAGTAATAAAAATTAAAACTTAAATTACAAAATATTAAAATTAAAAATTACTAAAAATTTAATATAAATAAAAATTTAAAATTAATATTTTATGGCTGGACATGGTATGGTTGCTTGGAAAGCCTCTTCAAAATGCCAGATTAAATGCAGTCAGAAAGATTTCACTTATGGGCAGCAGGATTCGAGGTTGTGGCCCCTAGTTTTATCTGCCCAAGAGGTGAATATGGTGTCTCCTGCAAGTCAAGGGTAGACAAACAATTTGGAGACTGGTTCTGGGCAAGAAGTCAAAAAGATGTTGTTGCTCCTATTTCCGTTGGCAGCACGAATCTGAGCAGAGGGATATCTGACAACATTAATGAACACAAGACATATACTACAAATGAAAAAAGTTTTCTTTAAGGAAGACATCGACGCATATGATGACTCAGAAGAAGACTATTCTGTGGAGCTAGCCAGCGAAGAGGACATAGAGGATGTAGATGGGATATATGAGGAATAAATTGAAATTATTGTGCCAGATCTAGCTACAGACGAGCTTAAGGAAAATTTAGATTCTGGGTCGTGGTTAGTCCCCATAGTGATGGTATATCGAGGAGGTTGAGCCACGGTTGGAAGACAACAAAGAGGCAACTGCCACAATATAAATGCTTATTGATGGCACCAGTTGCATTGCTCCAGTGACGAATCCCTCTGTTGGGGAGAAGGATATTGAGTGATCACACGAAGAAAAGTGTTAGAAGTGGGTGGTTGAGCATTTCGCGAAGGGCGAGGTCGAAGTGGTTCTTTCTGTTAAAAACTACCCCGTCCCCCAATCGACCCCGACTCCCTCAAGATTTTTGACTTCTGAAACAGAGAGTGTTATAGGGACTATGTCAAGTGACATTTGCGAGTGTGATTATTGAAGAAGCTAATGATGGTTAGAACATAGTACATTCCAAAAGAGATAAATGTAAACACTCTTTTACGATCCCTGGTAGAATCACTCGGAGCAGGTACAAAGGGTATCTTGATCTCTTGCTCCCTTGATTCACTTTTCTCTTCGCTGTTGTTTAGCAACAATTGTGTTGTGATTTTGTTACATTTTGGATGTTGGTTTGCTTATTTCTCTGCACTTGCTCTGGTTTGTACCTTGTTTTTTCAGTGGTTGGTTTCTCATTGTTCTTGTTGTTTCCTTGTGGCAATCTTCCTTCATTTGATTTTTTGTGTTTTTGAGGCTAGGAATTTCTATATCCGGATTCAGACTTCTAGGTAGGATCCTAGTCAAAAATGCTTTACCAATAATTTAAAAAATTAAAATTATTGATTAATAAAAAAGTAAATATCAATAAAAAATTAAAATTAATACAAAATAAAAATTAATAATTATTGATAAAAAGCAATTTTCATTACAAACTTAAAATAAAAATAAAAATTAACCTTATTTAGCGAATGGCTCCCAATGAATCTCTTTTCCTAAACCCTAATTGCTTTGGCTTATCGAAGCTGCACTAAGGGTTGCAGCAGCAACTAAAGAGGTAGCGTGGGAGTGGTATTGGAGCCTTATGGTTCTATGGCTGATTTACTTACCCCTTATTCTACGAAGGTTTCTTTCTTTGGCAGCGATGATGTGGTCTCTCCTCGCTCCGGTGAAGGAAAGAATGATGGCCAACTTAGTCTAAGCATTGCAGCCCCATCTCTTTGTGTTGTTCTATCAACCACACAAGATGGAAATGATGTTTCATTGGTGGTCTTTCCAGTGCTCAAGTGCATATTTGATGCTTCAGCGCATTGAATAGGGGACATAATGAATTTTGTTGCTATGGTGGCTAATAATAATGGTAACATTGTCATTTTTAGACAGGGCTCTAAGAATCCCTTAGGGGGAGGGGTTATGACTCAAGTGCAACTAGAGAATGATGACCCTCTCTCTAGCCCTTATCTTGAGGTTCCCTTGTATCCAGATTTGAAACTAGTTGGGGCACCAAAATAGGTTTCGGTGCATCATTTCGTTGAAGCTCGGTTGTATATGAGTTGTTACTTGGTGATGGATCTGGTCATGTGTTGAAGAACCTGTCTCTATCTCGGCCAAGTCTATAGAAGGATCATCCTCGACTAAGGTATCTTTCAAGGATGTAATTCGAGGGGTAGATAAAAGGAATAGGGGATTTTTTAAGAAAAATAAGCCTATGTCTTATACTAAATCTACCCTTTCTCGTTATTTTTTAGGAAGACTGATCTAAGTGAAAGTGGCTCCAAGAGGAATGGTTTGATTTACTGATTCAACAAATTTTTCTCGGGTCTTCCAAAGATTTCATGCCTGGATTTTGCAACAATCAAGACCTTTCTTGGAAGGTAGGTTGGATATCTTTCTTATCATTCGTAGTTTTTTTCATTTTGGCATATGTTAGTGCTTTAGATAGGGATCTCATTTTTTTGAAAGTTTGGGCATTTGAATTCCATATGCTTTTGATGAAATCTTGGATCCCTTTGTTTAGCCCAATTTCTAATACTTTCCAAGTTAAACTAGTGCGGATTCGTCTACCATACTTGCCCTTCAAATTTTGGTTGGATAGTTGTTTAACTGCTATTGGTAACACTTTAGGAAAATGTTTAGCTATTGATCCAAAAACTGAATATTTTGAGCATACAACGTATGTTATAATCTTGGTTGATATGGATACTTCTGTTGATTTCCCTGCCACTATTGAAGTTAAAGTTGAGGATATAACTTGGACTCAAAACCTTGATTATGAAGGGTTTCCCTTTAGATGCAAAACTTTCTTTTCTCTTGGTCATTTAGCATCTGATTGTCACTTGGTTAGAAAACAGGCTAAAGGAATATGTTCTTGGTGGAAGAACTCTAATCCTAGTCATTTGGTTGTGAATGATCCACATGATTGTGAATCATCTTCTCATAAATCTGTGGACCCAGAAGAGGAGGAAGTGCAACAAGTTAGAAAGACTAATTTGCATGTCTTATCTAGATTCCACGACATTGTGAAACACATATAAGTTTTGATTTCGATCCAAAACATTGAAAATGTAAATCCAAATATGGAAGAGGAATGGAAAATTGTGAGTCGAAAAAAAAAGGAACTATCCCCCTAAAAATGTAGTTAAGATCTAAAGGGAAGGGGGCACATGGGTGAGATAGTTTTTTGATTTTTGTTTTGATGTTGTTTATTTGATGTTTGTTTTTTTCTTGTTGGTGCCATTGGTAGAGGCTAGTTTTCTTAGATTCTCAATGTTTTATATGTATCTCCATCTTTCGTATAGGTTAGGGTCCCCTTAACCGTACTTTACCCCTAATAAAAAAATTAAAAAATTAAAATTAAAATTTAATCGAACTAATATTAAAATTTAAAATTATTAAAAAAATAATAATAAAAAGTTATAGATATTAACAAAAATTTAAATTATTTAAAAATTTAAATTAATAGAAAGAAGAAGTTAATAATGTTTTATAAATATAAATATTAGTAAAAATAAAAATTTATAAAATTTTAAAATTAGTTAAAATTAAAAATTAAAAATTAAACATTACTAAAAATTGAAAGCTAAAAATATTTAAATTTTAGGAAAATACAAAAATCAAAAATAAAAATTTAATAAAATTTAAATGTTAATAATTAATGAATATTAAATTAAAAATTAAAAAAATACAAACTCAAATTAATAAAAATAAAAATATTGAAAATTAAAACTTAAAATTAATAAAATTTAATAGCTAATTTTTATTATTAGTGACAAATAGTCTAAATGTTGCCACTACTTGCAAAATTTGAGGAGATAGAGGCTTAGCTGCTCAATGTAAGACAACCTTGTCAATGGGTAAGTTCACCACCACCTCATAGTTTTCCCTTTTCTCCTTCCCAATCTACATCATTTCAGTAGTGTCATGATTCTAGCTTCTTGCATGTTGCCCCTAGTGTGGAATCCCCTTCTCCGTCTTCGAGTCTTCCACCTCAGCTTGAATTTTATGCACTTTTCCCTTCCTATAAACCATTCCATCCATAAAACCAAGAAGTTTCACTTCTCTCTCCACCTCAAACAATAGAAAAATAAGTTGAATCCCAACCCATCCCTCATTTTGTTGTACTCAAATCGATTCTGGGAAGATAAAAATCATAAAATCAGTCAAGGGAGGGTGGAAGATGAAGAGCTTAGTAATGAATAACTAACAAGAAACTTGAAAAAGTAGGCTTCCAAGTTCACTATCAAGCAAATTCCATGAATGACTAAGCCTCCTCAAGAAGTTGTGCTTCAAGAGCAAGAGGTGAATGTGAATAAGGAAAAGTGTTGGCATAATTAATACATTGTGTAGTTTAACTACATGTAACTAACCTTTCAGTTACAGGTGGTTACCTCCTAACCACATTCTCTCCTGTATTTATTCACTCCTTATTATGAATAAAATTATTCAGTCATTTTTACATTTCTCTTTCTATCAGTGGTATCAGAGGGTGGAAGTGGGAGTAGCACACTAGAGTAGCATGGAGGAATAAAACAAGACCTGTCCTGACTTCCCACCAATCTCTGCGTGAAGACCTGTTTTTGATCTGGTGTTGCTGCTCTCCCTGCACATGTAAGTTTTTTTTTAATTTGGAAGTTTCCTAGTTGGACCTATTCTGGAAAATGGTGTAGAAAACATGAAGATCTTTGCCACTTTTGGCATTTGTTGTCTTTCTTTGGCAGAGTGTTGGTAGCGTGGAAGTTTCCTAGCCTTGCAGAGTCTATCATTGGAAGTTTCCTTGATTTCTTTCCTGAAAGGATAAGTTGCAGCGACTTGCAAAGTCCGCATTGAAATTACAGCGACCAGTAAATAATAAGGAGGTCTATGTTGAAGAAGAAGTGACTGAAGAAGCATGTGTTTTATTTGATGAGCAAATTAATGAGAGGACTATACCTGTGCGCAGTAACAACATAGAGAATTCTATTGTTGTATTTCATGTTTGGCAATGTGGCATCAACCATTAAACCAATCCAAATCAGCTTACGAGTTATCCCATCAACGACCATTTCTCAGCATGTGAGGAAACAACAGTGACCAAAAGAGTAAATAGTCAAGTGTGTAAGCATACTCGAGGAGGAAACTGTGGTACAATCCCGTAGTTTAAGAATTGAAAAGAAGAATCCATCACCAAAGAGGGATAAGAGAGCATTTGGCAATGACCACTGACCAACTTATAAGCACTATGTGGAGTCTGGCATGAGTTGCATCGAACACCGAAAGCCCGGGTGTGCATTGGTAGACTCCTTCCCCCAACATCTTCTCAATTGTTGTTCGCGAGACAAGCAATGCATTAACAAGTGCATCATACAAAAGATCAAGAGACATGTAGAATTTGTTTGAATCAAATCGAAACAAAATGAGGTTAAGCCCCTTCATTTATTCATCAAATTTGCTATCAAAGATGGACGCAAACAACTAGCCTATGATCCCATGCAATAGTTTGAGAGCATGAAAGTCATACCCAAAGATGTTAGCAACATTGCGAGCAACCATAGAAACATGTCGTATTTAAGAGAACCGAAATCAAGCCCACAAGAGCATCGAGTATCTACTTTTTCCAATTTCCAAAACTTGTAATTCAAGGACATAATGGACTTATTCTTGTTCGACATATAGAACGGAGAAGAATTGTGTCGATCCAGATGACAAACATGAGATTAAATGCCCTCAGCACATCTCAGCACACCACACGAGCTTTCGATCTCACTTCTTCATCTATTTTTTTACAAATGAGATCACATTTGCGCAGAGATTCAAGAAAATCCAGACAAAGTCCTTGTTGCAAGAAGCAGATAGGACATGTCGTGACGTAACAAGATGATGAATCTGGGGATGACGACAATGATGATGATTTAGGGGTAGATTTGTAAAAACAATGTATTAAGGGGGGGAATGTTGGCATAATTAATACATTGTTTAGTTTGGCTACATGTAACCGACCTTTCAGTTACAGGCGGTTACCTCTTAACCACATTCTCTCCTATATTTATACACTCCTCATTGTGAATAAAATTATTCAGTCATTTTTACATTCTCTTTTTGCTATCAAAAAGTTTGCAAAAGCTATGAAAATGATGCTAAAGAATCTCAAGAGGCCCCAAAAGCTTTAAACAAACTAGTAAATGGACCATCAAATAAGAGATAAACAAGGATTCATCACTTTCCATAAATTAATATTGAAAGAAAAAGAAAATCTAACATATCTAGTAATCCTCTACTCTCGAAAGCTTTAAAATGAACCTAGATAGATTCTAAGAAATTAGTTATATGATTATTAGAAAGGAGCTCACCATTAAGGGCTTCAAGGCCAATGGTTCTTCCCATTTACTAAATTCTTATGAGTGTAGTGCAATAACAAATAAAAATCAATATTAGCTCAATATAATAATGAAGAAAAATCTCTAATCCTAGCAATGATACTATAGTTTGTCCTAGAGAGAGGAAGTGATCTTATGAAATGAGAAGGGGGTCTAGTCCTATTAATAGTTTTCCATTTGGGAAAGTGCGAGACTTTTGGTGCATGTGGGACAAATGAATAAGCCAAAAAGCACTTTAGTAAGTCAAAGTAAGATTTGACTAGGCTTAGAAGAGGTTAATCATGGTTTAGGACTAGTTAAACTAGGTTAAGCTAGTTAATCTTGTTTATAGAGGAGTCAAGGTTTTGAGAGGTCTAATCAATCCAATGATATAGACTAATAATCTAGGAAACTAGTAGAAGTTGTATATATGAGGATAAGAAGAGGATGTAGCCAATAAGAGCCTATATTAGCTTCATTAGTCAATTACAGAAGAAATACGACCAAAATAATTGTCATAAATGACAAGTTAGAGAGGCCTAATTAATGAGGTGTCATCAATTTGTAAGAAGGGGGATAGTTAGCACAATTTCACGAATAATAGTGCTTTGATAAAAATACAGTGTCTACATTTTACCCTCTTTGGGGTGAAGGAAGCTATGCCACTTCAAAAAGGTAGACACAAACACATGACTATAAATAAAATCAAAATCAAAATTCAAGGAGTGGAAGAAAAATTATTAGGGTGAAGGATGCCCCCTCCAAAGTGTCGATAGGGTGATGAAAGATGTTGATTGACGATCGAAAAGAGTAAAAAAATAAGATGAAATAATTATTTGATGGTAGGTAAGAAGAATATAACAATGGGGAAATATTGAGCTATATGCGATGTTGCTTTGTATAAGACAATGTTTTTTACTTCATATGCTAAGAATAGTCATCAACGGTTCTTATTAAAAAACAATGAATAAAATTTTAGTATGACATGAAAATCCATATACGAACAAATTTCCATTACTAAAAACACCAACTCCATGTAACATACAAAATGCAATGCATTATGAGAAATTAAAGGGTGCCTAACTCCATGCAACATAAATAATGCAATGCAATATGAGAAAGCAAATGATGCCTTACTCCATGTAACATACATAATGTAATGCAATACGAGAAAGTAAGCAAGCTAACCTAATAGAGAAACATAATGTAATGTTTTTATTATCGATTTTTAGTTTTGACCTTTGTGAATTAACGAAAAGGGTTGATTGATGGTGCCCCAAGAAAGGATATATGTAAGGGGAATAACAGAGGACACTTGGGTTTGATGAAAAGCAATGTGCCCTAGAGTACGAAAAGTAAGCACCTAGCTTTTGTTGATGGAGGTAAATATGGATGATCCGTGAGTCACACAAATGAACATGTGACAACCAAAGAGAGACGTTTTGAAAGATGATCTATAATTTTTTTCTCGAAACATATTTGATGTTTTTATGATTTTGAAACTTTTTTAAAGCTATGTATAGGAAGAAAAAGTAATGTGGATGCCACCAAGGTGATAGATGGGATGTACAAGGTAAGAATGGCACGTGTATGCACAAGGAAGTGAAGATGTGAAATTTTTCCATCAATTAAGTGGGAGTATTCAAAGGAAAACTCTTCACATGCTGATGACAAATGGGGGAGCAAGGTGAAAATAGATATGTTCAATCGATGAGGAACACAAACCAATCAAGTGCTAGAAAGAACCAAGGATGCCACCAACGTAAGCTGGCCAAGAAACACATGATAGAGAGGAAGTGGAAGATTAGATTTTGTGAAAGGGAAAAAGGTGTCTGCAAACATGGAAAATTTTTAATCTTATACACATGGATGTCCTGAATGAAGTAAAATAATGATGTGAATGACATGAATGTAGCTTAGAAGCCTCGGGATGAAAAATCAATTAACCAAAGGAAGAAATCATGAGACGAGATAAGTACTAAAGCAAGAGTATAAACAGCATAAAAAAAGACACTTGGTAACATACTAATCATGTTTTCTTATATAGATCCAGTGTGTGTGCATATGGAAATGAATTACCTTCTGGAGAGAAAACTTGATAGATAACAAGTGAGGACACTAACCAATGTGTAGGAATGATATAGTTTGATAGGTGATTTGTGAATGAAGGGTGGAGGGAGATCCGTACATTGCTCCACTATCAGCCAAACATCCATAGCCCTGAAGGATATGCATTTGATTCTAATCACAACATTTATCTATTGTTAGTCAGAATCCATAGCCCTAGTAGAGATTTTTGAAATACCCCAAGAGAGAGTTATATAACAATTTGATTTTTTTTTATTTTTTAGCTTTTTATTTTTGATTGATTTTGATTCTTTTGATTTTTGAAAACTTATTTCAGCTCTCTTGTTTGAAAAGGAGTTATAAACAAATGATGGTTTGACGAAAGGAGGCAGAAGTGATTGTGATGACGACATTGTCTAGTGTCAATGAATATGTCCAAAAGTTCTTCGTAACAAGTTTATTAGATGTTGAATGTGATAGGATATCTAAGAGGTCAGTCATTCTTTAATTGACCATTATGATGAAAGACTAAGGTTAAACAAATACCATAGAGATAAATGTCACAAAATGCGTGCAAATAGGCTAACCAAAATATCACCGAAGGGATGAAAATGGTAGGAAGACTTTAGAGAAGAATAACAAGGAAGGAAAGAAAGAAACATCCAAGTGTATGTAATACTTGATTGAAATGTTTGATATTTTACCTTTGATTCTTTGCTTTTGTTTGTTTTTGTAATGGTTTAATGTTGTCTCATTTTTTTGTATTTTTGCATTTTTTTTTAATTTTTAGATCTTTGATATTTTGGAAAGGTGGGCCCAATAAAGTCATTTCTGTGATAAGATCCAACAATAATATTTGTGACTTCCTTGATAAGGGAGATTAGGTGTGTTTCCTTATCAAGATTCATATTATCTCGATCTCGATGATCGTGGTGAGCTCATAATCAACAAATGACTACGCTTTTTTATGAAACGAGGATTTTGTATGTGGCAACTTGATTTCTCTATCAAAAATTTTCTACACTTAGCACCATAGTAAATGGTTATGTGGATGTGAATTCTTGAATCGTGGTGGATTTTCAAATTTTTTTGTTTGAAGCTTTGGAGCTCTTCGATGTTTTGAGTTTAGCTTGATAAAGAACCTACCGGGTTTCTTATAAGCTAATTTGTGACTTGTCTTATCCTGAGAAGTGGGAGAAGAAAAAAATGTTTATGATTGATGATAGGAATGAGAGAAATGGTGGTGGGCTTGTCCCGGTCATTGATAGAAGAAGAACGTGATAGGTGAAAATGACATGGTCCAAGAATTAAAGAGGATGGGCTAAAAAGAGGTGATCCAGAAGAGAAGATGATGAAGGGCTGCCAAGATATGGCCCTAAGATTGAACACAAGGGACTACTCAAAGGTTTCCCATAGATAGAAGAGGATGAAAGGATACTAAGATACAGCCCAAAAATAGAATATGATGGGCTACCCAAAGGTGTCCCATCATTAGAAAATAATTGAAGTCCACTACGACGTAGCCCCATAATAGAATATAATAGGTTACCCTAAGGTGACTCATATATGAAAGATAATGGAGGGCTACTAGGATGTGGCCCCATAATGGAAGAAGATAATGAGGGAATACTAGGGGGTGATCTAAGTATAAAAGATGAGGGACTAGTCAAAGGTGTCCAATAGATAGAAGAGGATTAAGGGATACTAGGATGTGGGCCAAGAATAGAAGGTAATGGGCTACCAAGAGGTGAAACACAAGTAGAAAATGAAGGGCTACCTAATGGTGGTTCCAGGATAGAAGAACACAATGGGCTACCAGAGGTGTGGCCAATGGAGTTATTTTTATTAAATAATGATGATAGATTAGGAATGATTTGGAAATTAGAAGATAGGTCATGGATCAATGCTAGACCCTAGAATCTCATCATTCTCAAAGGAAGGTGAAGATTGAATAACAAAAGAAGAATCAAGTTCCATGACTTTAGGATCTTACTCTATGTTTTGAAAAAAGGGATCAATTTCTTCCACCCCATATGTGAGTGTATCAAGTTCAGGAAAGAACCCTTGCTTGGTATCCTCTATAGAGCTATCATCATTTAGTCTGCTAGTTCTATCATCCCGAGAGAAATCAATCAGTAGAGGTTGTTGTTCTTCAACCATAGGAGGTTGAATAGAAGAAATGGGTTCAATAAGCAGAGAAGATATATTGAAATTTAATAATATGAAGATGTAAGGTGATGTAAATGAGGGGAAGCCTTGACCTTATCACTCCCATGAAGAGTTTTGATAGTGCTTCAAAAGATATCTTAGCACATGGCTTCTTTCTAATGGTTTGACGTGGTCGCAGACATTGATCTTTAGAAGATGGATGAGGAAATGGTATGATATGGATTAAATGCCTCAAGGTCCAAAGAGGGATTGGAGTTGGTTTGATAGAAGAAGATGACTCAAGAAATGACGTATATTTGGTTATGTATGTGTCTTATGAATGGATGATTTAGATTTGGACCTAGTTCATGTTTCTAGATGACAACGTAATGTAGATTGGAAAGACAGATCACATAGACATCCATTAAGTTGCAATGTAGGAGTTGAATGGGATGATTGACTAGAGGGAATCTAATTTTTGGAACTCTTTGTCGAGAGGAAGGGGTCGTTGAGGTGGACTGATGAAGGAGGTCTTGCGAAGAAAGGGAGGACCATGACTCAAGAACCGAATTATATGTTTGATCAATGGAACTTGGAGTTGCACGAGTATTCAAAGGAGGAAGTCATCATTGAGGTGATTGGGAAGAAAGGTACTTCGAAGAAAGGGAGGAACTTGATTAAGGATTTGATCTAGGGGTATTTGAACAATAGTTGGGATCCAAATTTTCAAAAGAATCATGGGAATCTGAATGGTAGTTTGGATATGAATCAAAATAAGAGTAATGGAACCTAAATAATAATTTGGATCGGAAGCATCCAAACCATACCACCGACTATATGTTGAAGGTGGGGAATAAGGTACCGAATAGGTCCTCGAGCATGAAAGAACAAAACAAGGCTTAGTCACAATGGGAATATTTTTATGTGAATGTTTAAATCTAGGTTCCGTATTTTTGTAAGTGTGAGGAACCTTACGATAACCAATCATTGTTGGTGTGTGTTATAGATGCGTATTCCTAGACCTAGATAGTGTGATCAAACTTATTAAAAGTGATGAAGGATCCATGTCGATTCGGGAATCATAATGACAACCAACTAGACATTTTGTAAGACAACTAGGGGATGCACATGTGATTTTCTGAAGGGAACCTAAGGAGAACATACATCATGATGACAAAATTTTGATAATCCAACAAGATTTTCCTAGAATAAGTCTATGAGTTTGTTAACACACAAGGAACAATCATGCAAGTATAGATAACCAAATAAATTGATCAAAGTGTTTACCTTTCTCTTTCAACAATAGTTTTGACGCTAGATAGCCAACTCTATGTCAATAATTATGTCAAGTTCAAAAATAAATAAAATAAAAATGAACAAGGCATAAGTATTAACAAAGTGTAAGCGCGAATCCCAATCAAAGGATACCACGATGAGTTCAACAACCAACAAGGCCTAAATGTTAAAGGGCAAGGTTTACAAATGTAAGCCATGTAACCACACCAATTGGACACATTTATCAAGATTCACGGAGAAGTGAGATATTAGTGTCAAAGTGGTATCAAAATGATGAAAAAATGTAAACGAAACCTTTCAAGATTTGAGACAATGTTTGAAATCAAACTAAGTCAAAGTATACTAAGGATGTGCTAAAATGTGGGCAGCCTAACACCACAATGTGGACACTTAGATCATGTTTATGAGAAAAATGATGTAATTATATTAATTTTGTTGAGGAAATGAAAACAAGAAAACAAGTCTAAGGGATCAAATGATGAATCAATCCTAACTATGATGATGATCTTGAAATCAAGATCAAGTGGCTATCAAGATATAAAAATGTACCCACACACTTTAGATGTTTAACAACTCAGCCGTAAACATGGATGAGTATAAACAGACATAAAAGTGGTGAACACTATCTATGACAACACTCTCGAAAGATGCCTTCTCTTATCCCAAATGGGAAACAAGAACACAAAGGTATAGATACAAATATGTTAAAATAAACTAAGCGTCACTTAGGAAGAGTTTCTAATCACTTGAAGGTGAGAAAGAAACCAAGCTAAGTAATTCTTCATTTAATTTCGTGAAGATAGCCACTTAGATCTAACTTGAGTGGACTATTTACCATTTTTAAAAAAGAAGGTTTTGAGTACAAGAAAGTTGTCACTTTGTGATTGTTTGACAAGACATGACAATGGAATACCAAAGTGGGATCTTTGATGAAATGGCTTTCCTAAGTAGATCACTCAACTAGGTGTCAACACATTTTTTAAATTTGAGCTTGATTTACAAAGGTTTCCCAAAGATTATCTCAGCTTTACTTTACCCCCTTCTGATATAATGAGAAACTAGTGCATTCATTTATATCGTCACTAGGTTCCCGATATATTCAACTTTGACTCTAACTTGTGATGTAAAATCTAGTTAAGTGGGTAAGTTGGAGAACTTCATATTTCACCCATGAGATTACTCAATGGTGGATTACTTTAGGGTTCCTAGAACGATTGTGATTGTTTTAGCTTAAGGTGTTACGCCAAAGGGGTTACGTTCTAGTTGAGCAGATAGGGACTTACCCTTTTTGAAACCTGCAATACACTATGATGTGAAGTGGTGTGTTTTTATCTTCCTTAGCTTAATGTGGTTTTAAGTAGCACACCGTTTGGCAATCAGTAATCAAACATGTATTAGTGGGTTTGTGTTTTGAACCTTCCTTCTTCGACAATGAGTTTTTGTTCTACATGTAAGGAGTTAGTAATTTTTAAAAAGATCACAATATGAAAGAAATTTTAAGTGTTTCTTTTGATTCACAAGATCACCTAAAAGGTATGAGAAAATACCATACGTAACAAGAAAAATCAACTACAATAAGAAATGTAAAACACTTTAATTGATTTGTGAAAAAGAAACTCGTTCTTGCCAACTTTGAAAGATAATTGAATTAATTTGAAAGTATTAGGAAGGTAGTGTAACATTTTTTTATTCGAAGATCACCTAGAAAGGCATAAGGGAAGAGCATGCACATTTGAAATATTCACAAATAAATATGTAAACACTTCAACTAAGCTGGTATGAAAAAAACATTATGGAAAATAAACACCGTAAACCACTATTATAACCGTGAAAAAGTTAGAAAACCAAGAAAATAAAAAAAATTGAAAATCTATTTTTAGCGCTTTTTCAACAATTTTTAGTATTTTGCATTTTCGGAGGCCTCAGGATAATTTTGGATTTTTACAATATAATTAATGACATAAAATTTATATTACTTTTGGAAATTCCCTCATAAATTTTTCTTTTTGCTCTTTCCAACGACTATTCAAGTTTGAAAACGGGTGAATGAGTGAGGAGATATGACCAAAAATAGGAGCACTAAAAAAATAAGGAATAAATCCATATCAGATAGAGATACATGCACTCCAATCAACGGATACATGCCCCAACCAATGAGTATGTGTGGAAACAAAATATGACAGTGAGTTTCAATTCCTATGCATCCGACAAGCATGTGCGCATGGGTTTGGTGGATATGCACCCAAATGACATATGTGTAGGAAAGGTAAAAATGCAAAGTCAACGTAGTGACATATGATACTTGTGTGTCCACACGATGTGTACATGTGTAGCTTGATGTATACACTGGTTTCAATGGATGCACACCCCTTTTGTAAATTGTTTTGACAATCAAGGTGTTAGGACTTCTATATAAAATTTAGTGTGAACGTTAGTCTAGTTTAAGTGAGTGTTTACAACTCACATGAGAAAGAGTCTAAGATTGAGTAGAGATATTCTTGTTATTGGATATGGTAAATATCCATACTTTAAGGACTGGAAATCCTATATATGTAAAGCTCTTTCAATGAATAAACCGTGAGAAGATATTCAATATCATGTATTTTGTTTCGCTTCAGTTTGTTCTTGGTTTTCATTTGGCATCAGAGCACCAAATTCTCTTACCTATGCGTGGAAGAATTCTGGAGGAGATTATGTAGATCTGTTTACCTGCATTGGAGTGTGTGATCCAAATCAAGGTGATTCAAATATTGGCAAGTTTTGTTTTGAAGGGAGTTGTTAAAAACGTATTCACCAGGTAGATCAATGACCTCTGAGTACTGACCTCTGCGAGCATCTGCGACCTCTGCCGCAATCGCAGACACCATGAATACCTCTACCATACTTGTCCTCCAATACACAATTAAAGCACACTATGGCCTACACACCGACAGATTTGATTGCCCGCATTTGAAGCGTGGAAGTACAGACAGATCCTTGACCTGCATATATCCGTGAATGGCGATCACATCCCCTAAGCACTATTATAATGGTCGGGCATTAAAATCTTTGAAGAGCCCATGGATCTGACCTAGCACGTGATGGTCTAACCTTGCACCCACCTCTGTAGCACCGAATGTCATCTCTTTTTTTATCACTGTGCGTATAGTTCCACATTGTGATTAGTGTCGGAAGGTATATACTAGGCTAATGTTTTATAGTCTAAGCCTCTAAGGTATTATGCAATGTGATATTCACTTAATAATACTTTTAATTGTAAAGTATAGGATCCAAAATTTCAGTCATTCCTATATATTTCAATGTTCTTTTGATTTATTAGAAATATCCATGTAAAATTTAAAAAGTAATTTGTTCTTATTACTTTTTAAATATATATAGTGTAAATCAGGAGCAATATCGGTTGAAACCGACTCCCCTAAGAGTGCATTTTCAGTCGAAACCGATGCTCTAAGGTATAATGGAAATTCCACTAGACAAATTCAATGGATTGAACTTTCACACTTGGAAAGTTAAAATCCAAATGCAATTAATGCATAAAAATTTATGGAGGATTGTATCAGGAGATGAATCAAAACCCACAGACGCTACAAAACTAATAGAGTGGGAAACAAGGGATGATAAGGCAAAAGCAATAATAGGACTTGCCCTATCTGACACTGAGCTACACTATGTGGATCTGGAAAAATCTTCTAAAGAAATATGGGAACTACTCAGCAAAACTTTCGGTTCAAATGCAATCAATGCAAAATTTTCATTGAAACTTAAATTATTCAAACTCAAAATGAATGATAATGTGACAATGTCAAGTCACATCAATGAACTAAGATCACTCATAAGGCAACTTGCAGAAGTAAAATTTGTAGTAGATGATGAAGATGCTAAAGCCATACTTCTAAAACAAGATTCTTCCTAATTACAGTAATGTCACTTTCACTCTCGAAAGAGATGCCATCACAATCACTAGAAGACATGATTTATGTGCTCCTACCTGAGGAGAAAAGAAAAAGAAGACATTCAGAAGAAAATGCCCTCTATACAAAAAAAAGACATACAAATTTTTCAAAGAACAAAGAAGAACCAAAATGTTATTATTGCAAGGAAAATGACATAGAGCTTCTTTCTATATTACAAGAGCCAAAGAAATCAAAAAAGGAAAGCTTAAAATGCAAGAGGAAAATGTAGCTACCGAAGAAGAATCGAAATAGAAGAACAAGCACCAGAAGAACTCGACCACAATTCCAATGACTTTTTGTTCTAGAAACTCTCGGAGGCTGGAGGCAAGGAGGAGGAGGAAAACAACATCTCTTGTTAGTCATCAACAAAGAGATTGCTCAAAGCATATTGGTGATTTTTTTAGTTGTGTTTTGTGATTATTTTCTGTTGTAATAATGAACAGAAGTCCCATTCCTGTTCAAAACATGTTTCTTTCCTTCTACAATCTCCCATTCTATATTGAAATGCTGAGAGAAAAAATAATGTACTGTGCTATGAAATGGTTGATGGTTTCATTCTAAAACCTTCTTGAGAGTTTGTGGATCTCTTGAAAAACACATACAGATATGGTTGCTAGTTGTCCTAGAAAACCTTCTTGTGGTTAATGGTTAACCAATTGTAAAACCATATGTAAAACATGAGCAGGTACAGGAGATAGCTTTACCCATGTTCACACTAAGGGGGTAATTGTTAGGAATTCTATATAAAATTTAGTGTGAACGTTAGTCTAGTTTAAGTGAGTGTTTACAACTCGCGTGAGAAAGAGTCTAAGATTGAGTAGATATATTCCTATTATGGATATGGTAAATATCCATACTTTAAGGACTAGAAATCCTATACACATAAATCTCTTTCAATGAATAAACCATGAGAAGATATTCAATATCATGTATTTTGTTTCGCTTCAGCTTTTTTTCCTTGTTATCACAAGGTACAACCAGATAGGTGCATGGCTAGTTCAACGAGTGCACCCCTATTTCGATGGAAATGCTCTAATTCCAAGACTCCTACATGTACCCCTAAAAAATCTAAGAAAATCACATAAATGAAAAATTTAAAAGAGAAAGAAGGTTATTTTTTAACAATGGAATCCTATTTCTATCTTAAACTCATTTAATGCTTAAGAGAAAGGGAGATTTACCCCATCTAAAATGTTAAATCTTTTAAAAGACAAGATTTTAAAACCTAGAAAGCATAGACTGGTTAGAAATGGACACGCAAAGCTTAAAAAAACCTCCATTAATTGAGTATGGACTAAGATTCCCACCAGGCATGCCAAATGTGAACAAGGAAAAGTTTGCACAAGCAATTTAAATGAGGCTAAAGAACCTCAAAAGGCCCCAAAAGCTTTAAACAAACTCGTCAATAGACTATTAGGTAAGAGATAAACAAGTATTTATCACTTTGCATACATTTTTCTTGAAAGAATCAAGCAAATCTAACATATTTATTAATCCTCTACTCTTGAAAGGTTTAAAATGAACCTAGGTAGATTCGAAGCAATCATTTTTATGATTATGAGAATAGAGCTCACCATTAATGGATTTAAGGAAAATGGTTCTTCCCATTTACTCAATGCTTATGAGTGTAGTGCAATATAAAATCAAAAGCAATATTAGCTCAATATAATAATTAACAAAAATCTCTAATCCTAGTAATAATACTATAGTTTAGCCTAGAGAGAGGAAGTGTTCTTATGAAATGAGAGGGGGTATAGTCCTATTTATATTTTTCCATTTGTGAAAGTTACAGACTTTTGGTGCATGTGGGACAAATGAATAAACGAAAAATCACTTTAGTAAGTCAAAGTAAGATTTGACTAGGCTTAGAAGAGGTTAATCATGGTTTAAGACTATTTAAACTAGGTTATTCTAGTTAACCCTATTTAGAGAGGAATTAGGGTTTCCAGAGAGTTTTTATAGGTTTAATCAATCTAATGAAATGGATTGATAATATAGGAAACTAGTAGAAGTGGTATAGAAGAGGATAAAAAGAGGATATATCCCAAATGAGGATATATTATCATGATTAGTCAACTATATGTCAAATAGGACCAAAATAATCGTCGTAAATGAAAAGTTCGAGAGGCCTAATTAACGAGGTGTCATAAATTTTCAAGAAGGTGGATATTTAGGACAATATTAGGAATAATAGTTCTTTGATCAAACTATAGTTGTCTACAACGAATATCGATTTTGTAGTAGTAGTAGAGAAAGAACAAGAAAGTGAATCAACAGTCTATTCTCTCATAGTGTATTGTGCCTGATGACATCAACTTTTCATAGGTTGTTGATCCACCACCGCTACAAAATTAGTCAAAGAGGAGAGAAAGGATTAGCTCCAAGTTTATTTGAAGAGGAACATATGGAGGAGAACAAATCAGATCCGTGAGACACTAAATGAATATGATATCATTGAGATCATTTTGCTTTCATTTAGGAACTTGATTTGAAATATGAATCCATAATAGAGGACACCCAAGAAGACCTTATTGTCCATAACAATCCTCATGAGCAGCAGATAGAAGATTTTGTTTATGAAACTTGATCTTAGAAGATGAATTCATTCAAGAATAGTTTGGTCTTCAAATGGAGGGGAAGGAACTCCTAAGTGAGCAACAGGTTTCAATTGATTGAGTTGATCTACAAGTGATCTCACTAGATGCTGAAAGAAATCACATGGAGTTACATGTTGAGGAGAATTTCTAGGTTTTCAAGGAGGAAGAGAAAACAAAGGGTGACACCATTTTTATACCATTCACCAAGGCAGAAAATCAATTGTCTGTAGATGAGCCACAAGGAAAAGATCAGCTCATAGACGGTCACATTTTCTAGTAAGGTGTGTAAGAAGACATCCTTAATGTAAATGAAACTCGAGATAAGTGGGAAAACAAAGAGGATCAGATGTTTCCCGATCGGTATTTGTCTTCCTTAGAACCAAAGGAGAAGCCACAACATGTCATGCTTACATCTAAGCATGAAGATGAGTCTCAATGCACCAAGGGTCAACACAAAATCCTCTAAGATCAAAATAGTGAGAAGATTGAGGAGGTATTATTTTTATTTTTTGTTGATACTTTGGCAAGTTGGGTGAAAATTTGTTCCTATATCATTTTTTCACACGTGAACATGACCATGGTCATTGAAAAATTAGTTTCTTGGTCTAAGATGTTGATGAAGGAAAGCTAATTCTCATTGCCAATTACGGGTTTTGTTTAAAGTCTACCTTCTCTCTGGTTAGTGTAGGGTAGGAGTAGGTTTTATTTTAGCAGTAAGAAGTTATTTTTGCACACTTGGCATGTCTTCATTGTTGTTGTAGGCATAGTGCATCACCCTCCCAATTGTTTTTGAAAATAAGCTAATAGTTGCAATAAAAATTTGTTATCTTCTAGAATTCTCAAATTCATAGTAACTAAAATAAGATAAGGCACATATTTTAGTCTTCGATTCTTTTGTTCATTTAGATTAAAAACTAAAATTTCAGCATACCTTGCAGAAAATAGAAATCAAAAGTTAAAAGTCTTCCCATTTAAGTTTAAATCAGCCCTACTTTAGCAAAGTGTCCCAAGTGAGTAGCATAATGAAGGAAGAATCTTGTCTAAAGCGGTGCTTAAGTTTCCTCCCAAATCAACATATGCCTACAAGTCATATAATATTTTATCCTTGTTAAGAAATCGGTTGGGGTTTGTGCTTCAGACTTGGAAAGGAATCGGATGTTGGAGAAATTATAGGTGTTTCTCATGTAGTGCCATGGATCAGGTTTGCTAAGATGAAGAAGAAAGAAATTATTCAAAATGAAAAAAGTTTCCAATCATGCAAATATTGATATTTTCTTTTAAGATTTGGGAAATGCAAGCGTAATCAAATCAACACAAGTGCAACAATATTCCGAGTAAGCTCTAAGGTGCAATTTTTTAGGATAAGATCAGTTTCATATTTCTTCAATAGACTTCATGCCCAATGGATGCTTCAAGGAAGTTAGCTGCTCTATTCCATCTAGCATTTAGATGGCCCCGTGAGTCACCAAATTATTATCCATTTTCAACCCCTAGGTGAAAATGGAAAACTAGGAGGCCTAGACATGAACACTTGTCAAATCAACTAAGGGTGAAATTAAGTTTTGCAAGGCATAATCCACGTTACGAGAGATGATTCAATGTTTTTGGGATGTTGGGGTAATGAGAGGATTTTTTCCTATTCTAGGTTTTGAAGCATAAGAGCTCAGTTGGAAAGAGTAGAGAAAGCTCTTATGGGCCCCGCAAGAAACCAAGATGGGAAAAACTAAAACAATAGTCTCCAAGAAGCCTATGGTTTTCTTTGTGACCCTCCCAGTCAAAAGTTCCTAAAAATTACAAAATCATTAAATTTTTAGTTCATGGGGTCATGGTTTGTTTAAGGTCATAACCTGAAACTTAGTTGAGCTAGTGGGAAAGCAAAGTGGACCTATGTCAAGCTATGAGCTATGCATTTCAAGGATCTCGTCGAGTAGCTCATCGAGCTACTCGACAAGTTAAGCAGGTCACAATATGTCTAAGGAAGCATGTGGGCTCAATTTACTACACCGTGCTCTACCAACGAACTATAAGGGTTGATGAAGCATAGGGAAAAGATCAAGTTGAGATATCACAGGATTTAGGGGCTTATAGAGTCATGTCTTTGGAGCAGAGGTGAAATTGGAATGAGCAAGGCCAAGATGCTCTCGGGCTCATAGATGCGAGAATTGTAGCAAATGGAAGGAAATTCCGTGAGCTATGGATAAAATCCCCAATTTTAGTCATTTAAAAGCATCGGTGAGTGATGCAGGCCAACACATGAGTCTAAATGGAAAATGAAGCAAGCTTGAGCTTAGCGATGAAGGATGTGCTTGGGGTGGTTTGGGATCAAGCAGGCCGAGATCGAAATGTTGATGAAGAGGTGTTCAAGACCACCGAGGTGAATAGATCTTGGTAGAAAAGCTTGATGTGAGAACCCGCAGAGAGTGATGAATCGGGGTATGCAAAGTGAGGAGATGACATAATGGTTAGATTGCAAAGCTTCAAGGAAGGAAGAACTCGCCACAATGAGTTAGTAGTGGATTTTTCGGTGGGAGAGAATGACCCAAGTAGAGGAATCAAATGATGAATCGCAGCAAGTCGGCTAAGGCACCGAGGAATAACAAAGATGTATGGAAAAAGTGTCTTAGCTGGTGAGATAGGGTCATGCTCATCTAGTGGCCTCGGTGGGGTGGAGATAACATGTCACCATATGCATTGTTTGTGGTCTTGTGGATATTTGAAGGGGTCTAACTTCAAGTCAAGAAGGTGGAATTTGTTGCAAAGGAAGCACACATATTTCCATTTGAAGTAAAACATGGTGAGATGAGTTAGTACATTATGGTGGTTTTAAGAGGAAAGACTTCTAATGCGGGAGGACCACATGCCAAGAAAAAGTAATGTGAATCACTTGATGACAAAAATGGGTGAGCTAACATCAATCTTTAGAGGTAAAGTGAGGGCTAAAGTATTACATTAACCAAATCTTGAGTTACAAGTAAAATACATTGAATTCGCCACAAAATGATAAGAGCTCGACATTTGACGCATCAATGACTTAAGTAAGCAGGAGGTGTTTCAACGAAGTAAAGAAAAATGAAATCACCACATGGAGGCGAGTTGCGTGGAAGCCCAAATTGGGAAACTATAATGCAAAGCGGTGATTTTTTGGGAAAAATGTATGTAATGGAGTAAATCAAGACTTGTGAAGACACCGAGTTTCCCATAGAGTTGTAAATCAAGCCGAGAAGTGAGTTGGGTGGTGAGATGGCTTGCCACTAATGGTAAGTAATACACTTTCAATTTCCCGCAAAGAAGGCCAATGCACAAGCAAAGTAATGTAGACAATGGAACTAATTTAATTCCCATAAAATAAAAAAACTAAAGTAGTTGGGAAAGTCCGAGGACTGGGGAGGTAATGGGGGTCTTTTTTTCCATAGTGAAGGAGAAGTGCAATTAATGGCCCCTAGTTTTCCCCTGAGAACTACAAAAAAAAAAAAAAAAAAATTCAGTTTGGAGCTCCATTTCACACGTTCTTGGACTTTTAGGAAAGCTCTTGGAGCCCTCTACACACCTTAAAAATTAAGATTTCAGATTTTATGAGTGAGATATTATGAATAATATCATTACTTATCCTACACCTTCATGCACGGTAATAACTATTTACCACCATTAAAGTAACTTGGAGGCCAATTCCTTCTTCTACAAGTAGGAGTATGAGATATATGTGTTCTTCAAACCACGCATGTTGTCTTCACATCAACTTTTAAGTTTTTATTGTAAAGCAAGGCATGAATTATGGTAACTCACTTTCTCTGTCTTCTCACAAAATTTCTATAAATTTTAAGGGGATGCACTATTTTAAAGGTCATTGGTGACTTTTCCTCCCATGCCACCTATTCTCAACATCCGGGCATTTGTGAATTTGGGACCTCAAGCCTTCCTTCTGAATCTCTATAATGGCATTTATTTCCTTCTCTTGCTACAATGATGTACTGTGCATACTTTTGGAGTAATAAAATTGGTGTTCTATGATACTTGTCTATCCTCTACATTATTTTGTTTCTTTCTCTTTCCTCTCATCATGCTTGCAAGTTTTGTGCATATTATTCTATTCATTGTAGAATTTAGAAGTTGTGTTTACTTGTGATGGTGAAATTCATGAGATTCATCTGTGGTGCATGTCCATCATCTCTATGTTCATCCTTCTCCATCAAGGTTGGGAAGATTATCTAGCACACACCATATTTTCGGTGCTATTACCTTTGTTATAGAAGGATTTCATTTTCATGCATCTTTCTAACCCTCACTCTCTCCTTGGTCCCTTGGAATGGTTAGGATAGGTTTTGTTAGCAGCATTTTCCTTTCTAGGACTAGTTTAGCATTAGATATCAAGTAAAGGAAGTCGGCCTTCTCGGAGGTCAACCTCAAGTCCCCATGTTCCACTGACTTGAGAGTTGGTCCCATGTTAGCAAAAATTATAGATCTGGATAGCTAAATCTTAGGGTACTACATTTTTGTGATGAAATGAATTACGAAGAAATTTTATTTGTACTTGATATTGGGAATTGTAAAATTTTAATTAGTATATATATGAAGGAAGATTTTGTAAATTTTAATTTTTTACTAATGGATATTTGAATTAAAATAGTTTTCTATTCATTGTGGATTCTATGCAAAGTGACCCCTAAAGGTAACTTAAACCCAAATAATAGGTGATCTAGTCATAATCCCTACACCTTAAAAATCACCAAATGAAAATTTAAACAACCAAAATATTCATGAATTAGAGAATATTTTCCACTAAAGTTTGCATTTTTGTAATGTCACTTTCACACGTTTTGGCCAATAGTTACCTATCTAAAGATATTTGTAATGATTTTTGACACACACTTGCAAATGGGGAAAATGAAAAACATCCATTGCAACACTACATGTAATGAAATAAATAATTTTTATTATATCAATTGATGTAGTTATTATGTGGGATCCCAATGAGAAGTAGCCTTCGAACACATGGACCTCATAATAAGCATCGAAAAATAAACCAAATATAAATAGTATGCACATAAGAGAATAAAAAATAAATAAAGATTTAAAATACTTAATTTAAATGAAACTCCAATTGAAATACTAAAATAAATACTTAATGTAAATATTATCAATCATTCATTCCCTTGTAATGTGAACATGTCAATGATTAAGTATCGTTCACCTCATCAATAAAGTATGGAGGCCTCCAATTTATTTAGTAATGATTTATCTTAAGGATAATATTGCAAGGTTATGGATGCAACATATCTACCATTGACATGTTTGTTGTTAGGTAAAAATCTTAATACATCCTAATTTTACATTATAGATATGTTTACTAGTTACCTTAGGTAAGTGGTTAAGGTAATTAGTTAATTGGTTATTTTTTTCTATCTTGTTATATTATTAAAACTCAATATATTTGTTTATAGTCATTCCCATATGCATTTGGTTGTGCTTGTGTAAGAATTTATTGTTTAATATCTGTTGTACAATACCATAATTATTACATCCCCTATTTGTCACATAACTTGATTTGATTGCATATCAATAAGATTAACTAGGATTCGTCCATGTTCCTCAATTACATTTGGTATCGTAGCTAGTGTTAGAGGAGCCTACATATGAAGACAAGGAGAGTAGGAAGATATAAGAATTTATTTAGGAGCTTGGAGAATATTTTGCATGCATTGGACAACCAAAGGTACCTCCTCTAACTTCCTAACCCCATCACCACATCTCCATAACTTGGACATATCTACATGACCTTATCTAGGCGATTTAAATAAATTGGGAAAAACAAAAAATCAAAGATTCTATTTCCTCTTGAGGGATATTTTTTACAAGTTTTCGAGATAAAATTGGTCTCCTCCAAATTTGGTACAACTCAATAAATTTGGTGGCATTTTTAGATCTTTGTAGATCGAGCTACCAAGAAATTTGAGCCCATAAAGGGAAGGTTGGACCTGAGTTGGAGATTTGGGTTAAGCATAGAGATTTACATATGTGAGTTTAAATACCAAGCTCTATAACAAGCTCAAAATGAATCAAGATCTCTTGGCGAGTTGAGATCTTGCACTCCATAAGCCAATCAATATACAAACATTTGTGCTCCCTTCATAAATTTTAAAACCTACTCCAAACTCACCCACGCTTCTACTAATCTATCTTCATGTCAAGCTTCTTCCAAGAAAAACACCCATGCAAACCCCACCAAGTAGTTCTACATGCCAAAATACTGTAGGGATCATAATACATATGAGAAGTAAAACGGAATTAAAAAAAAAAATTAAAAAGCATGCAATCACAAGATAAGCCCAAGATTTAATGTGATTCACCCAATTTGGGCTACATCCACTAGAAACAAGACAAACTTCTCTTTATTTTGCTCGAGGAATAGAAAACAATTATCTATGTTTTTATATTAGAAAATTTAAATCCATGCACATATATATAGCTTGTGCACCTCTTTGTAAAAACTTATCTAACCAAAAGCAACCTAAATATCACATTCTTATAAAAATTTCTTCAACAAAAAGCAACCTAAATATCACATGCTTATAAAAATAAATCTATTATATTAATAAAACAATTATATTTTTATCCATGACCATGATTTCCTCCCAAAAAAAAAAGAAAAATGAAACCCAAACAACCACTTTAACTTGCGGTCAGCACCACAACTTCAACAATCTCCCACTTGGAGACTGAATGTGCAACCCACTATTACTGACTCATCCTCGACTCTTTAACTTGCAATTCTTATAAAAATTTTCTTCAATAAAAAAACCTAAATATGACATGCTTATAAAAATAACAACTCCATTATATTAATAAGACAATTATATTTTTATCCATGACCATGATTTCCTCCCAAAAATAGAAAAAAGAAAACCAAGTGACCACTTTAACTTCCAATCGGGCTCCACAACTTCATGAATATCCCACTTAGAGACTTCTGTTGCAACCCACTATTATAGAACATCCTCTAAAAATTTTCTTTTAAAGTGATACCTAAGTTTTATCTATTTGGTTCTTGAATGGAATGTTTATTTCTTTTCTAGATGAATTGCACTCTAGCTATCACCGAATAACTTACAATCCTCATACTTCTTTCCCAACTCTTCCATGAACCGTTGCATCCATATAATCTCTTTGATTGATTTTCTAGTAGAAACATACTCTACCTCTATAGTAGACAAGGCAACAATCTTCTGCAATTTATAAATCCATCTAAATGTCATGCCACCAACGGTTAATACATAACCTCTCGGTGCTCCTCCTACCATCCAAATATCCATCTATGTCTCAGATTGAAACATATCCATGTAAGGAAACCTCTGACCCTACATAGTAAAACTTTCTACTATTGGTTTCTCTCAAGTATCTAAGAATCCACTGGACTACATTCCATTGCTTTTTCTTGGATTACTCATGTATCTCTTTGAAGACTCCCACTACATGGGAAATGTCGGCCTTTTGTATACCATAGCATACACCAAAATTACAACTGTTGAAGCATATGGAACTTTGGACATATATTAAATCTCTTCATTTGTTTTAGGACATTGTTCTTTACTCAAATTTAAGTTCCTTGCCAACGGTGTACTCACTAGTTTTGCATCCCGCATGCTAAACATGTCTAAAACCTTGTTCACATACTCTTCTTGAGATAAAGTTAATATTATACTCTTTCTATCTCTATTGATTCTCATGCCAGAATTTTATTTTCGCACCTAAATCTATCATGGAAAATGCATTGGCTAATTATCTGTTTAGCTCATTTGCATCCTTCATGTTTGACCCTATCACAAGAATGCCACCCACATACAACAACAAGATAATATGAGTCTCATTAGCTAGTCTTTTAAAATAAACACGGTGATCATAATGACGGGTAAGTGCAATAAGTTAGGAACAAAAAAGGGGTCATAAGTGGACGTCTATATTGCAAATAACAACATAATATTAAGTTGTAGGGATTATTAGCAATGCATACACTCAAAATTAGAAAAAAATTTGAATATGAATTGTAACATTTGGAATCTAGTTTCTAAACTACTAATGTTTTTTAAAAATGGACAAGTTTGGCTATATTAATCACTCAAAATTCAATGACTTGGTATTTATTTTTAAAAATGCCTATAATATTGCAGATCCGTTTGCCCACGATTTGCATGACCAAAAATTGATATATATATTTTTATTTTAGTGAGAAGTTAGATGTCGCTATCTACCTTGGGATAGATTTTGTTTTATATTTTTTTAGCAATATTTTCTTTTTTATGATTTTTTCCATCAAAGTGGTCTGAAAACATAAAGAAAATAGAACACTTTCCATTTGCCCACCATAACTTCATCAAAAAAATTGAAATCAAATAATTTTTTTTGAACATGTATATAATTTCACCATGGTTGGGATGGTATAAGTTTTATCACATTCTGACAAGTGAAACAAAATTTTTAGTCTTAAACACGGACATAAACATTTATGGGAAAAAGTGTCTTAAAGACCTACTATTAGTAAAAAATTATAAACTGATATTTATCCTATTCTATTCACTTTAAAATCAATATTTCTACAAAGATAACAGTCTCCCCTACGCGATGGTACCATTTTTATGACATATTTTTGAATTTTCAGCATGGTTTAAGTCCGCGAAAGAACAAATTTGATGCTTTATTATTTTTGATGTAAAATTCAGGATTTGATGTCCACTTAATTGTCCCCAAACTTACCGCACTTACCCCGACATCTAGAGTAACATTGTTTTATCATGAATCTGGGTGAAATCTCATATACTAATGTCTTGGAGATTTCTGAAGGTCATACATGCTATTCTTCAATCTAGACACCAATTTCTCTTTCCCCTTGACTTCACATCCATGTGGCTGCTCCATCTAAATTCCTTCCTCCAAATCACCATGAAGAAAAGTAGTTCTTACATCTAATTGTTCAAGACGTAAATATTCGACACCTACCACACTCAAAAAAGTTATAATGGAAGTCATTTTAACAAGAGGAAAGAAACTTTCATCAAATTATAAACCTTTTTCTTGTGCAAATCACTTCACAACAAGTCTTCCTTGTACCTCCTTTTTCACCTTCTTCTTCCTTCAACCTCGAAACCAACTTATTTTTCAATAATTTCTTTCCTACATAAAACTAAACTAATTCCCAAATTTGGTTGTGTTCCAAGCATTCCATCTCCTCATCCATGCCCCGCTCAAACTTTTTCCATGTTTCTACCTCGCATTGTTTATTCAAAAATTTCTAGCTCTCAACCATCCGTCACTAAATAATAGTAAATTTGATACAAATATAATCTTGTAGGGGCTCTACTCACCCTATTACAATGTCTCACAAGATTTTCTTGAGTTTGAGGCTCTTGTTGTTCTTATTTATTTTGATCTACAAAATCAACACTAAATAATCGAAGATAGATGCTAACTTGTTGATTTTCCAACCCTTTGAGCACTTTTCTATATTTTATCTCCTCAAGTATTACATACTCAAAATTTTCCAGCTTCTTGTCTTATAGTTGTTCCTTGTACATAACCCTTTCATTGAAAATAACATCCTTATTCCTAATGGATTTCTTCTCATCCAAACTCCAAAACTGGAATCCAAAATAATTAGTGCCATACCTAATGAAAGTATATTTCTTTTACTTAGCTTATAGGTTGGTCCTATTCTCTTTATCAATGTGAGCAAAAGCTTCACAACAAATTTTTTTAGAAAATAATAGTTTACCTTCTTACAAGACCAAGCCTCCTCTGGTACTCCACCTTCCAAAACACTTGAAGGTCCCCTATTTATTAAATAAACAATAGTATATATAAGATCTTCCCAAAATTGTAAGGTAAATCCAACATGCAATCTCATACTCCTTTCACACTCGATGATAGTCATGTTCAAACTTTCGATACACCATTCTGTTGTAGTTTTCTAGGAACTATCTTCACCCTACGGATTCCATTATGTGAGAAATAGTCATTAAATTCATTATTTTAGTAATCTCCACCATTATCTGATCTGAGACAGTTTAACTTCATACCTATTTCATTCTCATGAAGAGACTTCCACTTCTGAAAGTATTAAATACATCATATTTCTTCTATATACAGTAAAGCCATTATAGCATCATCAATAACAATAACATAATCATGTGAACCACCAAGAGAAGATACCTGAGTTTTCCCCCACACATCCATATGAACAAGATCTAACTTCTACTCCTTCTTGGTTGATCCAACTCGAGGAATCTCACATGCTTTTGTTTCCCATACACACAATTCGACAAAATTTCCGGTGTATGATTTTCAAATCTAAAAAATTCCTTATTAGTGTAAAATATTCATCTCCTTCTCACTCATATGACTAAGTCGTGATGCCATAGAGTTGTGTATATATCTATAGCAGCTAATAGAGAAGTTGGATCAATACTAATAGTGGATAAATACAAAGTACCTACTTTCTTACCTCTGCAACCGTAAGAGCACCCTTGTTAACCATATAACCATCATCTCCTAATTACCCTATAGAAAATATATTCTTCCTCGGGCTAGGAGCATGTCTAACATTCTTCAACACCCAAGTGTTACCATTATTCAATTTAAATTGAACATTGCATTATTCAACAATGTTACAAGGCTCATCATCACCAAGATATACATGCCAAAAATTTCCTTAAACATAATCTTTAAAATATTGTCTATGAGAAGTTGCATGAAATGAAGCACCAGGATCTAAAATCCAAGATTATAATTTACTATCCAAAAAAAGAATAAGAGCATCTTGTAACACATCGCCTACTAAATTTTCCTTTTTGTTCCCTTTTTGTTGATATTTACCTGATTTTGAAGACTAGCAAACTTTCTTTGCATGTTCTAATTTTCCACAATTCCAGCAAACCATTTTTCTTCTGGTTTCATATGTTCCCTTCTTAGACCTTCCACGGTGTCGAAGAATTTTTACTTTAACCTTTTATTTTCACCTGTTATCTACACTCAAAGAATTACCGGATGACTTACCTATGCTTTTTCTTCTCATATCTTCACTAAGAATCCCACCAATAACATCCTCAAAGTTTAAAGTGTTTGAACTTGAAATAGAATTACTCACATCCATAACCAAAGTATTCCAAATTTCAGGAATTGAGTACAAAATCAAAATTGAGCCCTAACTTCATCATTAAAATTTAATCATACATATCTTAATTGATTATTAATTGTGTTGAATTCATTCGAATGATCATTTACGAAATCACCTTCTAACATATTTATATTAAAAAAATCATGAGAAATACCTTATTAGAGGCTTAGGGTTTATCATATAATTTACCCAATTTTTCCATCAATTCTACCATTGTGTTTTTCGTAGAACTATTGAAACCTATTGTTGTTGCTAGGAACAACCGTATGGTTCCCAATGTCTTTTGATCAATAACATCTCATTATTCATATTTCATAGCTAATGGCTTCAAATTTTTCCCTTTCAAAGGTAGACAAATATCCTTCGATATATGTAGTCCTCCACTTGCATGTTCTATAGCTGAAATTTCTGGCCATTTAAATTCTCAAACATTAACTTTCTATCTTCGCCATTGCACCCACTCAAACAAGGAACCCTCATGTGAGCTTTTTCTACCAAAACAAAATCCTTCTCTCGATACTAGTTGTTAGGATTGTAATACTGAGATGAGCAATAAAATGGAATTAAAATATACATAAAAAGACACATACAATCACAAGGTAAACCCAAGATTAAATGTGGTTCACACATTTTTGCTACATCTACGAAAAAACCAAAACTTCTCCTTTATTCAGTCATGAGGATTACAATACAATTCTCTCTCTTTTTCATATTTCAAAGAGTAAATCCATGCACATATACAAATTGTACACCTCTTTTTAAAAGTTTTTTCAACCACAAGAAACGTAAATATGACATGCTTCTACAATTTTACTTCAACCAAAAGTAGCCTAAATATCACATGATTATAAAATAAAAAATCTAGTTTACTAGTAAGACAATGTTATTTTTATCCATCACCATGAATTCCTCTCAAAAATAGAAAAAGAAAACCAAAATACCACTTTGACTTGTAATCGTGCTCCACAAAGTCAACAAATTGGTGAGCCAAAAATATACCAAGCTAGGGCGGATCTCTCTCCATGCACTGAACCATTCAACACTCTCTTTGAGTGATCTACATCAATTACCTACTTGTTTCTTCAATTCTTAAAGGAGATTCATTTCTCCACTACCGCAAATGAGCTCTTCAACCCTAAAAACTAAACAAAAAAGTGGGTTACTAATAAAAGAAAAAAGAAGTAAGAATAAAGCAAATCATAACACAAATAAAGAAAGAAACACTAATCATATATCTCATCCACAAGATCACCGATTTGGGTGGAAAGATCATATCGTGTAAGTTTGTTGTGATATTTAGCACATGTTTTTGCATTATAAATACAAATTGTTGCATTTTTCCTCAAAATCTCTCTATGTGTCGAGTTGTCTTAGGACAATTCATGTAAGGGACTTATAGAGGTGAGGTATAGGAGTTGATCCCTTTTATCACCCATGTCTATTAAATTTTAGAGGAGTTTTATCTTGAGTACAACTAAAAATTTGGAAAACCACTAATTTATCCACTAACAAACTCACCTATAGGTTAATACCTCAATTTAGTTGGGAAAACCTAAATTAAGGTAAAAACATTCTCCTAATTTGTCCAAAAGCTGACATTGAGACAAATTGGTAAAGGGGAACTTCTTAGAAAAACCTTTTTAGGTTTTTGTACTATTTTTCACATATGAGCCTTATAGAGATTCAAACACCCACCAAGGCCCAAAAAATAATCCTACTAGTAAATTTTTCCCCACAAAAGGATAATATGAGCTTTTTAGTGTATTGTATTTATTTACATTGTCATGATAAGCCATTTTTTCAGGAAAATTGTAATTACCCATAATGGCAAAAAATTATCCAAAATTTTTTATACCGGCTTGCAATAACTTTTTGGTCACAATTCTGCCATGGGAAGAGAAAAAATTGAACTCTCATTAAATTTAAAGACATCTAGTCTTTCATGGATGGTTTAGTAACTACATCAGACATAGATGCATCATAACAATGTTAGTTTGATATGCCCAATTATATGTGCAACCGATCATATTATTTAGCATTTTTGATGATGTGCAACCACACATTTGAGATGCCATAACATAATAATAAGTCTGAGATAAATTAAGCACATCGTACTAGGAAAATAATAAGAATATTTTACTATATTTGTAGAGTAAGGTACATAAATTGAAGTTAAAATAGAATCACAAATTTGAGGCTTTTAAGCGAGACTTATAACACAACAAACTTCACATATTTCATTGTGAGAGGATATATCATATGATTCTCTCATTTCCGTTGTTTTGGGAGCACAAATCCTCCCGCATATAGGATTTTTGTGACAATATTCCACTCGCCCGATCAAAACATTTTTTTGAGAAGCTGGTGAACTTGTTGCAACAAGAAGAACTAATCCATAACAAATATGAATAAGAAGAGAAGGAAATTTCTTCTTATCATAAAGGGAAGAACAAATCCCATTCTTTCATTAAGTTCTAGAAGCACAATTAGCAAGGGGACAAGAAAAAGCAAAAGTGTTGTATTTGTAGTAGAGGACATGATGTGAAATATTTCTCATACAAAACATAAAATAAGGGTTATTCTAGAAATTAGAGACATAATAATCACCAATATAAATAGGGAAAATATAGTTATAAGAAAGACAAGAAGAGGAGGAACTAGAAGAAGAAACTCCACAAAATAGGTAATGTTGCTTAAGAAGAGGATCACTCACATGATGAGGAATTATGGTACACTACCCACTCTAGTGTAGGAACCACATCCACTAGTCAAATATGGTATATTGGTTCATTTTTCACTTGAAAAATGACCAAACGTATAGACTATTTCTCAACAAGGAAGACACACCCTCCAAAAATAATGTCTCATTGGGTGATGACTCTTCCTACAATTTCCAAGGTATTGGGAACATTTCTTTACCTCTTGGTTAAGGAAAATGTGGGTTATTAGAAATATTTTATGTCCTTGGATTCACGTAAAACTTTCTTTCACTAAGTCATCTTCTACATTATAATCAAGATAGATTTTGATTGGAAAAACCATAAGAAATTATGTTTGATTAAAGATAAATCCAAAAGCTCAAAAAATGTTGTAAGAGTTTCAAATATGGGATGGATATTAAAAAATTATTTTGTCCAAAGTTATGATTATGAACTTGTGGCTAAAGACACCTCCTCCACACAATTTTGGTATTAAACACTTGGTCACATAAATTTTGAATATCTCAACACACTCCACTGGTATGAAATTGTGAGAGGTTAGTCATCTCTCAAGAAGGATATGGGCAAGTGTGAAAAATTCATTTGAGGAAAAACACACAAAGCCTTATTATAAAGGGTACATATCAAGCTCTAGGTAATCTTGATTTGGTGCACACTGATATTTGTGGTTTGATGTCATCTAGTCATTCTAGATTTCATTAATTCATGTTTTTGTTGATGATTATTCTAGAAAAATGTGGATATATTTTCTTCACACTAAATTTGAATATTTTGAGAGCTTCAAAGAGTTCAAAGTGGCTATTAAAAACAATGCTTATCATAGAATCAGATATCACACCTCATATTGAGGGGAGGAATTCACAATTAATGAGATCAACAACTTTTTGGAAGATCATGGGATTCATGAACAAAGTATTCCTCCACATAAACCATAGAAAAATGGTTTCTTTTAGAGAAGGAATCATACTATCATGAAGATGGTTCAATGTATGAGAGATGATTCGATACTAGCAAAGACATTGAGGGAAAAAGCGGTGATGATTATAGTGTACTTATTGAAGAAATTTCCACAGTTTCTCTAGATGGAGTAATGCCACATAAAGCAAGGTTACACTAGAAGCCATCCAATAAAAATCTATCATGCACATTCCCATGAAGAAGATTAAGAAGATCGGTATGAAAGTAGAAAAGTACATATTTATTGGTTATAATGAACAAGATCTTGGGTATGCATTAATGGATATGAAGACTACGAAAGTTTTTTTTTATTAGATAAGATAATAAATCAAATATTGAAGGGATTAGAAACAATTTTTAACCAAAAGATAAGCATCAAAGAATAAATGAGAAACATCAATGATCAATGCCCCATAGGCCTAAGATCAAACAACCAAATAAGCCAAATAACTAGAAACAGGAAACACAATGAAGGAGAAAGGGCACTTCAAAGTAGGTCAGTCAAAGCTACTTGGATGTCTAGCCAAGGGGCAGCCCTAACTACCATGGTGTTTTCCTTTATGATATCTAAGGCTCATCTTAAGACTATGAAAGCGTACACTAGCAAGGATGTGGATTTTTTTAGAATAAAGAAGATGAGGCTCCTTCCACAAACTCAAATAAAGTTCAAAGTACTCATATTGTTAAAACAATACAAGTTCACAATATTGATGATAGTGTTGCTAGGATGGTTGTGATGATTTGACAAGACCACAACCAATAAGAACAATTCAACATATGCATAAGTGGTATACTAACATCATTCAAGATTCAAAATTTGATGGTCCTATGAATATATCCTCTTTGGACCACGGACTCACATTAAGTCTTGTGAAAAGGTATATTTTTACTTAATGACTATAGTTGTTAAATATGTTTATCCATCCACACTTAAGGAGGCCCTAAATTTTAAATCTCAGAAAGATGTGAAGGATGTTGAGTATCTATCAGTAATGAATACTAACACCTGACATCTTATCGATCTTCCATTAGGGAAGAATCCCATTTGATGTAGTTGGATTTACAAAATAAAGTACAAAGGAGATGGGACCTTGACAAGTACAAATCATGGCCTGTAACAAATGGGTATGCTCGAAGGAAGGCATAATATATGAGGATACATATTTTTCCATAGCTAAAATCAAAATGATCAGGATCATATTTACTTGTACTTGCATAGTTTGGATGGAAAGTTAACCGGTGGACATGAAAAGTTCCTTTATGAATGGATACTTATAGGAATAAGTCTACATAACTAAACGAAAAGATATTGTCAAACCTATAAAAGAAGAAAATCTATGTAGACTAATAAAATCATTGTATGGTCTTAAATAGGCTCCCCGCCCATGGTATATAAATATTTTTGAGAATATCATTAAACATGGATTTGAGAGCAATCCATATGATCCCAATCTCTACATCAAGAAGGAGGGAAGATTGTCATTGTTATTGTATATTTATAATCTATTCATCACTAGAAGCATAATGAAGATTATTGATCCAACTACAAAAGATCTTAATTGACCATTCAACAATAAAGATCTTGGGTTGATGCATTACTATATTGGTTTGGATGTATGTAAGAAGGAGAATCATATCTTTGTTTCTCAGTTAAAATATGCCAAGACCACACTCAATAAAATCTAAATGATGGAATGCACACTAATTTCCACACCTATGGAGAGAAGAATTCAATTGTCTCGTAAAGATCCATATCTACCGGTAAATCCAAATCTATATTGACAATTGATAGACAGTTTCATTTCTCTAACCTATACTAGGACAAATACCAACTCTATGGTCAGCAATATTTAATGGTTCATGTAGTAACCAAGATCTTGTTTTTGAATGTAGAATAGAGAATTTTGATATTTCTCACGGGTATTATGAATTTTTGTCTAGAATATAAGAAGAATGATTTGTTATTCTCAAATAGATATTAAGATTCAAATAATGCAACTACCATTGATGAGTAAAAATCCACATCTAGTTTTGTATTCTTTTTGGAATCTGGTCTACTATAAAGGGGAAGAAAGAAAGAAATCTTCAATAGAAGTCGAATATCATGCTCAAGGTGGAGGTGTTTGCAAAGTGATATGGCTATGTGGCATACTTGAGGTACTTTGACTACCATAGGAGAAATATACCACCTTTTGTATTGATAGAGATGGTGTTCTAATACTTGTTCACAATCTAGTGTTTCACAAGAGAATGAAGCACATTGAGGTACACATACATTTCATCCACAGGCATGTTGTGGAACACAACATCAAACATCAATTTTTACCAATATCTCGAAAAGAGAGAAGATATATTCACAAATTCAATTGCACATGATAAATTTGAGATGTTCAAAGAGTTCATATCCTCTTCTCTTGATGCAATTCAAAATTAAGGGGGTGGGGGTGGGTGTTAGGTAAAACTCTTAGTACATAGTAATTTTACATTGTAGATACATTTACTAGTTACCATGGGTAAGTGGTTAAGGTAATTAGTTAATTAGTAAAATAACCTTTTTTAGGCTATATTATTAAATCCATATATTTATTTTTATTCATTCATGTATGCATTTGGTTGTGTGTGGGTAACCATTTTTTTGTATGTATTGTACAATACCTATAAGTATTGTGGCCCCTATTTTCTATGTAATTTTATTTGATTTCATATGAATAAAGATTAACCTAGCTTCCTTCTTTATTGCTCAATTACATTTACCTAATTAAACGGTAATTTTAGTGCATAAAATACATGTTGGAAAAATATTTTAGTTGAGGTATGGTATAGAAATGATGAGTTATATTTGATGTGAACCCCTCTCTTGTCGATAAAATATTATGTGCCTAGAAAATACAGATATTGAGTGTTAAAAACTCAAGTATTAAATTTTTATTTTTTATATTTTGTTTAATAATATTATACTAGATATTGTTGTTATCCAATTTTTCCCCTCAAGTGAAATTGGACAAACTAGACCTCACAAGAGCAATTGGATGGATTGACTCGGCCAAGGAAGCTCACATTTTGGGCTCGATACGAGAAAGTTAGTGAAGTGGGCCGAGCGCATTGTAAATGAGCTTGGGATTTGGAGCTGGTTTGGGGAATGATGAAATTTTGAAGTCCAAAATTTGGACTTCAAAGGTGCGGTCGTTGAGGTAGGCGAAACAAAATTTGGGGACATGGCAGAAAGAGCACGTAAAAGGACAAAAAGTCTGAAACCCAAACTCTAAAATTTTGGTGTTCGGGATTCAAAATTTTAGAGGTGTAACAAGCTTACGAGTAAACAATGCCACGTGGGGAGAAGAAAAATATGAAACACGAAGTCCAAAATTCGGTCTTCAAAGCTTTCGGGGTTTCTAGGTTTCATGTGTCGGGAGGATAATCAAAACCTAAAGTCTAGAAAATTTGTAAGTGCCTTACCAAGCACCCCAGTTCAATGGTTGGTGTGAACTTACATTTAAAAGTTAATTAATATGATCATCCCATTATTGGTATATTTTCTGCCATAAAATTCTGAAACCTCTCGCTTGAAAGGGACTATCATAAATATGTCATGAAAAACTATTAGTGCCTTACCAAGCACCCTGATTTGGTGTTTTGGTGTGGTGACAAGTAGAAGTTAATAGAACCAAGATCCGTAATGGAAAATCCTCACAATATTGCAATAAATGGACATACACACCCAATGGTATATTATTATTGATTTTGACTTGCACACCCAAAATTTGTTAGATAATTTGAAAAAAATGTTATTGCGTTGAAAGACATCGAGTGGATGATTTTAGCTTTGCATGTAGAATTTAGAAATAGTAGGAAATGTCCAAACTTAGTGTGGATGGAGGATTCATTCAATGACTTAATAAGTTCAATAGGGATATCATGAATAAAGGTCGGGACTTGGAGATTGTGTTTATCGCCTAGGCCTATCTCTCACGCAAGTTCACACAAAGGAAAAAATTATTTTTCATCACGTCCCTGTTATTTTTGTCGCATTCATTGTTAGTTACGATGGAATAGGTAATAAAGTAATACGTTGTTCCATGTTCTGTCAAATTTCCATTTGCATTTTTATAAAAAGAACCGGTGCCATAGTCTTTCATACATAAGTGCACAACAGGATGGTTGGGCAAAAGAAATAAGGCACGGGGTCATCGGTTCGAGGCCATTTAGGTGTAAGGATGGAGAATGACTGGTCAATGTTTTGCGCAGTTCACGTTGACTGCAAATCTACATGATTGATAGGTTTATCGG
This sequence comes from Taxus wallichiana var. yunnanensis, assembly GCA_018340775.1. NCBI lineage: Eukaryota > Viridiplantae > Streptophyta > Pinopsida > Cupressales > Taxaceae > Taxus > Taxus wallichiana. Next base: position 508,066,693 of record CM031242.1, read on the forward strand.
TGTTTATCTCCAATGATCGATATGAAGAGTCTTTCCACGAATATTTCGTAATCATGTCTAGGCTTTCTCGCCTTAAAAGAGACCGAGTAACAAGAAAATATGTCATGATACTTTGAAATTGAAGCCATCCCAAACATGAATGTGGTTTTTCCAGATAGGAAAAATTTACAAAGAGACACTTTAGAGATGCTTAGGCAAAATTGTGTTCAATTTTATCCATCAACAAAGGAAAAAATGGACAAGGTAAAATCCAAAGAGGAAGAGAAATGTTCTACACAGACCTCAAATTCTCTGTTACACTCACGAAGAGCACAATTATGTTATACGCAAAGTGCCAGTGAAAAGGTAAGGGTTAACTATTAAGCCCTCAATTTCCATATGCTTTTAGATATTTTTTTATAATTTCATTTCCATGTGTCTTAACTATTGGACCATTGTTAAAAATAAAATGCTGAAAATGCCATGACAAAATTAAGTGCATGATATAGAGAGGTATCTATTTTCCATATTATTTTAAAAAATTAAAAAATGTACAGTCATCAAAGCATAAAACTATCCAAGGAAAAATATATAATATTGCATATAAAGGTTTTCTTAAATCACATTTATGGAAATCCCACATAAAACAGCTTCTCCATAATCCGAATACATTATATGAAACTAAAGAATACTGTTATCCCAATTTTTCTCCCAAGCAAAATTGGTCAAACACGACCCTACACAAAAGAAAATCTAAGGTTCTCCTTTATCTTCGAGCCCACATTCAAATCCAACAATCGTGGGGTAGGTGGGCTCTACAATGGAGGAGAAAGGTTGGAAAATGAGGATGAATGACGTCAAAGGAGACCCAGAGATCAATCGAAGAAGATTGAATCAAGGAGATCAAAGTTTTGAACTTCACATACGATTCAACTCGAGGCCCAAACTTCTCAAGTATAAACGGACTTGTGGAAGGTGCCATGTGTCAAGTTGGTGTAATTCCAAAAGGTGCAAGAGAAATGGGGTTTCCAAACAAGTGCACAACTTCCACGTGTCTAGAACCCAACATAGTCGCTCCTAAATAAGTAGAAGGGACCCAACCAAAAAACAGAGAAAGAGGAGCTGGCCCAAATTGGTTAAGTATAAAGGGACGACAAAATGAGCCACGTGTCTCATCGGTGAAATTCCAAGGGTAGAATCCAAAGTGGGGATCCCAAATGAGTGCAAGGCTTCCACGTGTCCCAAGTCAAAAAAGGAGATAGAGTCAAAATTTGAAAAGTCAAAATGGGACAGAGCAGTGGAAGATGCCATGTGTTGACTAGGTACAACTTCAAAGATCAACTCGAAGGCGGTCCCTAAAACTAGCGCCAACTTACCATGTGGTCAAAGTCTGAAAATGGAACTAGCCCCAACCAAGATTATGTATAAGAGGATTGGTGGAATCCTCCACATACCCGAACGGTGCATCCTTAGGGTAAAAATCTAGAGGCGGTCCCAAAAACAAGCACAAAGCTTGCCACGTGGTTAGAGCCAAAAAGAATAGAGTGGGATTAAATCGGCTAAGTATATAAGGGTGGTGGAAGCCTCCGCGTGCCACAATGGTGTAACTTGAAAGGTGTGACCCAAAAGGAAGTCCCCAAACATGCACCACTGCGACGTAGTCGGGGATTGAGAAAGACAACAGCCCAAAATTGGCTAATTATAAAATAAACCGAGAAAAATAAGAGAAGCTTCTATTTGTCTCATTGCCACACCTTCAAGGGTCGATGCAAAAGACGGTTCCCAAACCGACACAGCTCTCCACGTGTCTAAAAGTTGAAAAAGGGGACAAATCCGGTAGTTTAAATCAAATGAATATAAGAGGGTCGGAGGAATCCTCCACATGTTCCGTGTCAAACATATGGCCCCGCCAAACAAAAGGGAACTTAGGAAAAACACAAAATTACAAAGTAAGACCATAAAAGATACGTGGCCATGTTTCAAGTCAAAGTAGGAAGATGGATCACAGAGGTAGTTTTTATTTTTGGATTTTGTTTCGAAAAGGCGTAAAGTATTAAAGTAAGCTACACCTCTGTGACTCCTTGAGAAGCCACATGTTAGGCATAAATTACATGTGGGGAGGAAAGCCTTAAAAGGATTTTTTGCCAAAAGTGGGCCGGTGGGCTTCGGGAAGAATTTTCTCTTGAGTTGAAAATGTGGGCTAGCGGGCCCGGGGATAGGACATGTGGTGAGCCCATGCTCATTCAAGGTCTCAAATTTTGGGGACCATCTCAAGATGCACCATTATGACATGTGGTAGTTTGAAAAGTCAAAAGGTGGAGACGCGAACCATCAGGGGTAACCTGGATTGTTTTCCTCTTAAGGATTAAATATCAAAATGGCATGCTAGACTGACAAAAGGGAGATCAAGGTTGGCTTTGAAAATTCAAAGGGACGGGGAAGCAGAGCATTGAAGAAAACTTGGATTTTTTACCTCTTTTCATCAAAAGGATTAAAACATAAAAATGGCCCGCAATCCTAACAAAGGATAGTCAAATTTTTGTTCCAGTCAAAGACGGAGGTGTAGGCTTTCTAGGGAAATTTGGCTAATTTTCCTTTCATGAAAAATGAGCTAAAGTGTAAAAAGAGAATGCGTTTATTTGGGACCCATATTGGGACACCTATCAGATCCATTTTTTGAAGGCGGAAGGGTGGAGCTACAGGGGAAACATGGAAAAATTTCCATTTTCCAAAAAGGAGGTGAAATAGTAGAATTTGGAAATGATTCCTCTAGGACCCACCTTAGGACACATGTCAGGCTCATTTCTCAAAGGTGGAGATGTAGAGAAAAATGTGAAAATTTTACATTCTTCCAAAAGTTATAAATGGAAAATAGGAACTTGTAAGCCCATTTTAAAGTGGATCTTCCATGTGGATGCTCTAAATTCAAAATAGAAATCAATGGAAGTTGTGCATATGTATATGATTTTACCACCATTTTCAATCCAGACCTCTTGGGGATACGTATTCTTATGGTTTTTTTATCATTTCTTGGAGTCTCATGCACACCAAATGAAGAGGAACATTAATCAGTAGCTTGGTTTGGTGGGAAGGTCTATTAACATATCTCACTATTAAATATGCAATCGACTATCGATTCGATCGTATTTTTCTTTCCTTGATATGCAAAAGACCTATTGATATCTTGGTTTGGTGAGGAAAATCCGGGACGTCTTTTACTATTAAGATGAGATCTGACCTTTGGGCTCAATCTGATCTTCCATTTTTCCTTCCTGCACACAAAGAACTAGATTGGATAGATTAGGGGTGGAAGTGGTTAGCAAGTAAAAGGAAGAGTGATCTACCGGAAGGAGTTGAATGTGGGAGGTGTTTGAAAAGATCTACCCCCTGAGCACCTGACAAATTTTTATAGATTTGATTCTAGGAATCGCGATTGGGATCATGGCGAGCACTGGTGCACTCAATGTTTTTGTTTTGGGGGAAACTCTGTTGTAAAATGATATAAATGGCATGATTTTTTCCATGAAAAGGGTTGGAAGGTTGGAGTGTTAGAGGTCAGAACTAATTTTCTAAGAGAAAAGCTTGATAGAACCCGTCTTTCTAAGAAACTATCTGAAGAAACTTGTTTATCTCCTTTGTGTTAAATTTGATCATGTCAAGGTGGTTGTGAGTGTACAACCATTGACAAGCTCTGAGATTGTTCGAGAAACTTTCCCTTAGTTGATAAATTTAATCAAACTTGAGTTAATCTACGTTATTTTTGGTAAAATTTGTGTTTGCTTCATTTTTTACTGTCTGTAAGTAGTTTTTCTTATTCCCATTACATTCTTACATTGAAATATGTGTGAATCACACAAGATCTTATCCTTGTGATAGTTTGGTGGCATTTTCAATTTCATTTATCAGAAGAGCTTTCATTTGATAGTGAAATAAACAAATTTAAAATCACTGTGACTCCTAGCATGACTATAAGATTGTTTGTTAGCCTTTGAGGGTATCTTAGGCATCATGAATTAGAGATTGATAATGTTAAGTTAAGTTTTCCAATTTGAGCCTTAATTTTTGATCCTTGAAATTTGTGTGAAAAGTGCTGATTTAGGCCTCGATTGAAGCACATATTCTGGTTAAAGGAACATCCTAGCTACTCTGAAACATTCTATTGTTCGAGCTCTCCATTTTTCTAAAATTTATAAAATATTTGGTATAATCAAATTTATCCTACTTCACCTCCGACCGAAAATCGTTCAAAAACAATTAATCCTACCCATACTACCCGTGTTTGTTATGTGTGTATACATATGCACAATTTATATTACCAAAACATGTAGAAACACTCTATTTTTCATCGTCTTTAGTGGCCTAAACCTTTCTTGGAAAATATCTCCATTATCTAGAGTGACAACTCATGAGAGTTAGGTTTTGTTGTATTGATTATATTTTCTTCAAGGTCTTCTTAAACATTTCAGAAGGAAGGAATTCCCCATCTCCTCCATAAACAATAGGCTACAAAAGGGTCCTCTCACCTTGGTTGAAAGGCACAACCATAAAGTAGTGAGGATAGATCAAATCCTCTTTAGGGTGCTATCCATTTCTCCACATCTGAGTGATAGAGGGCCAGTTAGATCCCATCCCTAGCTACAAAATAAATCACTATGATCTATCTGTCTCTAAGCTTCCTGCCAAACCTGTGATGCTACTAAGACTTTGAAGGAGAATCAATTTGGGTACCAACATTTGGGACTTTGCAATCAAGATAACCCTTTGGATGAAGGTCGGTTCTATTCTTCTATTATTATGCACACATCCAAATTGTATAGTATCTAGTCTAAAATCTACTTTAACTTTTCAAGGAGACATGGTTAAAGAGATTACAAGTAAGTAAGCCTAAACTAAAAGAGGTGATACACCAAAAGGAATGTTGAACACCTTGTTTGCATGGACATGGTAACCACAATCATATTAAGAAGGATGAAAATACACCACGAGATCAATCCATTTATGAATCCACTAACCATTAAACATGTAGTTCAATAACCATGCATAGATAACTAAGATTGTAATGATAGATCGGAAGAAAGAAATAAACACAAGAGAGAGTTGCAATATAATGCATTACAATGGACAAGAGGCATAAACTTGCATTACAACTTGAATGAGAGGTTTGGACTCCAAAAATTCACTTACAAGTAAGAGCAGAAGGGAGGGTGCAAAGAAAAATTGTCCAAGATTTGAACAATTCCCCTCCTTACAATATATAGGGAGAATGAGAGAAAGGAGATAGAAGAATTAGAAATCTTGATTCAACCAATGTACAATGCATTAAAATTTCATGCAACAATGATGGGTGCCACTGCTAAATAACCCATACCTCCATGTAATTTTCCTTGTTAGAAAAGGAAGGAAGCTCATACCTCATCATTTGGGTAGGTGAGAAATATTCAAAACCCTCTAAAATGGTGAACTATATTTCTTCATTTTGAAGAGCTTAGTCTCACTTAAATTAAAATCTTTCCAAATAGTCCACAAATCTAAGTTCCCAAATCAAACATTGTGGTCATCTGAAGATTAGTGTGGCATATTGCATTAATTACAAGTGGTTGGATTTATTTCTTTGGATTCATAAATGCATCGCAACCTACGAAATCTGAAATTTTGGATTTTCAAGCATTTTGAATTCGGAGGTTGATGTTATAGTTCATCTACTTGAGCGAGTGAAACATCGAAACTCCCAAACCTCAAAATCTAAATTTTGGAACTTTGGACCTTTCCATTTTGGAGTGTGGATGAACAAGTAACATCAACCTTTCTAGTAACTTTGAAGGTTGATGTTAATGTTCATCCATTTGAGGCAACAAAACCTTGAAACTCAAGTCCAAAATTTAGACTTTGGGTTTTGGACTTTTGCATTTTTTTTATTTTTTAGGATTTCTGGGTTCGGGTTTTGGGGATTTAGGGTTCGGGTTTTCGGGATTTCGAGGTTCATGTTTTGGGGATTTCGTGGTTTAGGTTTTCAATATTTTCTTATCCATTTGGGCACATGAAACCTCCAAAACTCCAAAATCCCGAAGTCCAAAATTCAAACTTTAGGCTTCAGATATTTTGAATTTCGAGTAGTTTTTATTGTCTATGCTCACTGAAACCTATGAAAAATTAAATTCTTACATTTGGACTTTGGGTTTCAATATTCAAGTTACGAATTTATCACTTCTTTCCACTCAATCCCGAATTTTACCCTATCCTACTTCCAAATGGATCCACCTCTGAAACATGAAATTTTAGACTTTCAGAGTTTCTTCATTTCCTGAATTCCTTTGTAATGCTCGACCTGCTTCAACCTATTCCACTGATCCGAAATGCAATCTCCCATGACTGAATCAACCCCATTTTCTTAGTGTACAAGTTCATGTTTGTTCAATTTTGCTTGAGGGGAAAAATTAGATAACAAGTGCATTACTACCAAGAAACCCAATAAAGAGCATGATTCTCACTTCATGCCACTCTAGAAGGTTTTTGATGGGTCACCCAAAAATGCGTTACTATCCTACACAAGGTATAAGTAATCATATTTCTCCTTTCAATTTGACATGTCTATTGAAATTCTGTCATACACGAGATAAACATCATGGTTACCTTCTCTAGTGTAACTCAAGAACTGTTTTCCTCTTATGTGCCTAACTAAGCGCACCTTGGTAACCTAATTCACAATGTATTTCATTTGTCTTCTAACCAGTTCATAGGTGCCATACACCCAATTATCATTGGAAAAACTAGTTGTATCACTTATGAACTGAGTATCTTCCCATTATGTGACTCCACCTAATGGATGAACAACCTTGGGGTCTTAAATGGTGTGAACATAGATCCTATCTAGTTCCTCATCTTCCAAAGTCTCTATATAGGCCGCAAACCTCCCATCCATTAGTGGAATGACAAAGCTTTCCTCTTTGTTCTTGAAACTTATATATCCATTGTTAAAGTTCAATTCAACATTATTATTATAACTCTAGGGATCTTTGAAGTAATGTTAGAAATTTATTTGTCTCAGCAAGCACTAAGACTTCACAATCTCAAGTTATCTTTTGCCCTTAAATGGTTATGGATGCATCCTTCAAAACCCAATGGGTATAGCCTTTTCCTATTTGACATATATAGCACATTTGAAGATGGTTGTAATGGAGGTCACCCATCTGATTCCATTCATCCAAAGTTATAACATTGACCTCTACATGCGTGTCAATCAAAATGTTGCTCAAGATCCATCCATCCATAACCACACTCAATGTGATTTTTTTGTCATAATCAATCTTGTGAGGGGGAAGGCTGTCATGCAAGACCTACCTCTCATTCTCACCTCCGGTGCATGGTACTTTTTATCATAACCATTATCCTAATAGAGGGATGATATTCTCTAGCACAATATCCTATACACTTATCTGACCTCATCCATGTCCTTCTGAGGGACCTCAACATTCTTTTCCTACTCCAACTTCCGTGATTGCTCTTTCAAAAATTGAATCTCCCCTTGAAGGTTACTAATAACCTCCATGGATTCTTTGTAAACCTCCTTCTAATGGATGGGATTAGGATACTTTCCATGTAATACTTCCTCTCGTGTGATGAGGGCCTTCGATTTTTTTTTTACTCGACACGTGCAACCTCAACACATGTAGTCACAAGGATACATTCTAGTTCAGGGTTATGTGCCACACTAGGAATCCACTCACTCACCATTCTCACGTTTTTTCTTTTCTCTAGTTTTGTCTCATATGCTTATACAAATCAGGGAACTCCTCATACTCATCCTTCTTCCTACACCTTGAGCACTATAGAAAATCTTAACACTCGTGTTTGTAGTGTTCGATAGATCCACTATTGTAGCAAGTTCCACTCGGAAATTCAGTACTACCTTCTTTACCACCACAACATCCGAATCCTTTGTGAAAAACCTCTTCCTCAACAACTTCCATCTCCACATCCTTCATACTAACGACATTCATTTTTATAACTTCTTCAAATTTTGGTATGGTGCACACCAATATCAATGGCATCATATATTTCTTCTATCAATCGACATTACTTTGTATGGTGATTCGTAGATGAACAAATATTGAAATAAGATGACACATCCTTGTTGAGTGCACACTACAAAAACATGCATCTACTTTGACCATGATCTTTGTGATATATTTCACAATCTAATGACATGATGTGCACCGAATTTTGTGTGTAACTATCCTTAATGTATCCTTCTATCTCACAATTAGTGTACCAAAGTCCACTAAGAGTCTCATGTGTTAAGTTTGTAGACAATTTTTCTAGTTGATTTTCCATGGCATCAATCTATGCTTCTAAAAATGGGCTTAATCTAGTGTCAATGCTTTCGATGGCCTCGGTGCGTAGAGCAACCTCCAAGATCTTGCGTGGATGCGTGAAAGTCTTGTGGGAAATTTCTCATCCGAATGGTGTTTTCAATCCTCCAACGAACCATTAAGCATGATGAGAGGGATGGATATCATAAGACATCTTTGAAAGAAGATTCTTAAATCATGTGTCATACTCTGCACACTTTCTACTATACCTTGTTGAGTTTCCTTGAGCGCATTGATGCTCTTCTACTCAAACTTAGGATTTTGGAACTCTTCCAAAAAGGCATCACACAGCTCATTATAATCCACCATCGTTTGATGTGGGTCATTTTTCCGATACGAGCTATAGTTGTGCCCCTCCAACATAGTTATAAACTAACTTGTCTTCATCTCTAGAATAGTGATACCCTTAGCATGTCATAGCAACTCACATTTTGACATGTCCTCTATAACATCCTCCAAACCCTTATAATAAAAAAATGCAGAGACATCAAAACAAGTCTTTGTCCACTAGATCCCGAGCCTTGAACCCCTCCTATATCTCCTCCATTACCAACACTTGCGAGACCCACTAGCTGTTATCCCCCATGATCCACCAGATTCTCCTCTGGTTTTCGGGAAGGGCTTTGCGTATTTTCCCTCTACGAACCCACCGCCGTGCTAAATTGTGCACCAATAGTCCGTGACGTTGAACCACTACAGACGTGATACCCAAAATTTGTGTACCTACACCTTTCCCAAATGATGTGCGGACATGAGACCTCTAAACACAAGAAATGTCCGCATGGCCATAGATGTATTGAATGAAAAATTATATCTACTAGGTGTTGCTCGACTACCAATACCAACACAAACTAGGTTAACTACACTTATCTCAGGGAATTGAAAAATTGAGCATTAGGTTTTTCTCACTAGGTGGGATAAGATGCATGCCTATGTCACTCCTCCTTTCTCCATACAACGAGATCTCACCGAAGCCAGGGGTTTCTACCCCCTCTTTCCAAGATGGGGTAGCATAGACTGTTTAGGTCCCATGCTCTCGGAGTGAACCTCAAATCCTTCACGCAACTTCTTCCTCCACAAGTCCATCTCTCCTATAACTTTGCACTATCTCGCTAACTACCTTTCTCGTGCTTCATTATACTTGAAATGCCTATCCTCTCTTTCTTCTTCTATTGTAGGTTCCATCATATTTCACCACACCATATTCCATGCCCCACGTATAGTGGGAAGTTATCCAGCTATAGGAAATTCCTCCATACTCAGAGTGATGATCAAGATCTTAATGGATAATGGTATAGCACACAAGAATGATCCTCTTTGTTTGCATCAAGAACTCAAACTCAACAATCTCCAGGAAATAATACGTAGAAATTGTGTATTCCAAGGTATAGCTAGTCAACACTCCACTCCACCACTTATCAACGACATGATTCCGAAGTCGGATGAGCATCTTGTAGCCTCGATACTCTTCTTAGGTCCAAACATGAGGTCTATAATAAAAATATTTCTTGATGCATATGATGACAACCATTCATACAACTCTACAAGGAAATAGAAAAATATATTTAGATAGAGTTCATGATACAAGTGTTCCTCTACCAATTTACATGCATCAAACTCGAGATCCAATAAAGAATCTCTATGCAAAATCAACCTCCATAATTTTAAGCCAAGGATCGATGATGTCCAAGGTCAAGCATTTGTGTCATCACACACCATTCTCAGAACAACTTCAAAAGAGGTCCCGACAAAGGAACCAAAATGTAGTCACCTCTTACCCTCTTAATTCTCTTTAAACTCCAAGCTTGTCGGCCTATCACCCTGACCTTAACTAGGTGCTCACCGAGGCGAGTGCAGTGCCAAGTGCCTCTTTTATGTGAGCCTTCTAAGAATGTTTATCATTAATGGAATAATGTTTACACAGACAAAAGACTAGATGCATCCATCCCTAGAATCAAGATAAATAACTAGACACAAGCACAGATGCACTAAAACATGGATTTAAACACCTCAACATCATGCATGAATCAGATCTCAACTATAGCTATATAAATAACACAGCAGTTTGAACCTATAAGCAAATATGTGAAGAACAATCCATTATTTATTGATTCATAACTATTTACACCAACTAAATACATCAAGTGACTCATGACTGGACTGGATACTTTCACATGATCTCAATACATCCCTATAATGGCTCTATTATAAGAGTTATAACAGTGTCTAGAACATATCTCATCTGGTTTCCTCTACTCTCTAGTACACATGAATCACACATTCATTCATACTAAGCATTCTCTATCAAACCCTTACTTCCATTCTCTCCACTCTCATTCTCTTTATATGTTGCCTCGCTTCTCAGTCATGCAAATCAATACATATCATGGGGGTTGTTGGGAATCTTCTCCTCACCACCTACTCATCATTCAGGTGGGAACCGCATGCCAATTTTTATCATTCCTTTCCATACATGCGTATCCTTAGCATGCAACCACTAACTAATCCATAACTAACTCCACTTTACATCCCTTGATCTTGTCATGATCACCATATCTTTGAATATTTCTCCATAGGGCTACAAGTCTCCATTCCTCAACTTTATCCATAACTAAGCTTGGTCGCATCTCCATGTGTCCCTTACTATGACTTCGACTTGTGTCTCGAAGTATGGTTAAGCCTTGAGTTTGTTATGACTGAGCACAAACCTCCACGCTTATCTCAAAGTTACTTTTGTACGCGCATTAGGTGCATAGTCCTTACGAGGGCTCAACGGGATTCATGTGTTGAATCCTCTTAAACCCAACCTATATAAAATATCTCGAGTTACCAAATTATTGATGTTTCCACTATCTACTATTAAATTATACACTTTACTAATATATTTACATGCCTTTATAAATGTATTCTTCCTCTACTATAACCCAACTTCTGATTTGGATCTTTAAAACAATATATATTTTCTCATAAATGATTCTTCCATATCTACTTCTTACCCAGGACTTGGCATACCTTCTTCCTCTCTTTACAAAATGTAGATATTTAGCCATCTTTGTATCTAATCATTTTGAGTATACCGAAACTCATAATTTATATGCCCTATTTTTACACACCTATAAAATGTTTCATTGAGTATATAACCTATTCCATACCCAAAGGAATGTCTACCCATTTACTCATTTCCACATCTTTGTCTTTTCTCTTTCATCTCGTGTTATCGAACTAGACTTGCCTTCACACTATGAAGTGTTTCACCATCATTTGCCTTGTCTTTTTAAATATTTTTACTTTCCATGTGTAGCAATATGTTGTTTTCACACTACATTTAGTTTGACCTTCACTATTGATAACCCTCTTCAATGTAACGATATTTTAACATTCGATACTCATCTTAGATCAAAATGTGCAACTTATTCATATATATCTAGAGATCTTATCCAAATCATCCTCTGCATGTCCTAGTCAAATAATGAGTTGGCAAAACTATTCACTAAATTACTTCACACTAGGCTCTCTATCTAAAATTCTGTAACTTCTTAAAAAAATAGTTGGTAATCAATGGGAAATAATTTCACCTTCAAATTCATTACCAAAAAATCCAATATCTTGATACTCTTCTTTCCTCACTACATTTTGTGCATCTATAAATGCTCAAAATATGTGTGTGTGTGTATGACATTTTAACTTCATGCACATAAAATTGAACTTCCTTGTATCTTTCCATGTCTTCATAATTAATATTCTCGATATTCATTAGTTCTAAACTACTAGAATAACGCAGGGTATCTAGCACAAGATTAATCTTAATTCATCAAATTATGCTTCGTCATTCACATTTGTGGTCGGTAATTTTGTTATGAAATTCATCCTTCATCGTCATGGTGATATTCCACAGCGATGCCTTATCCTTCTGTGCATTTCATTGTCTCCAAAAAAGCTTTTATAGTCTGTATTAACTCAGCCATATCCTATACTTGTGCTCTTTCGTTACGTTGATCTCAAATATTGAAATTCCTCTTATGTGCCGTTATATTTCATTTAAAACATGATATCAATGACCTGTAAAATCCATCATAATGTCTACCCAATAACATTTCTTCTTAAAATATTTCAGCAATGATTTTCTACGCACTTCCAATAAAATTGAAAAATAACAATTTTTTTGCAATCGTTTTATTTTATACCTAATAGTTACGTAATGGGGAATGTTTAAAATGACCTTCTACCCACTGTTCATGATCTGGAAAACTAAAACAGGGAAGATTATCACGTTTAATCCTTTCACACAGTAATTACAGATATGAAGATGGTTGCAATGATATTTTACACACACTTGCAAATGTGTTAAACTGAAAACATCCATAGTGAAACTGCATGAAAGAAAATAAATCCTTTCTTTTATTGCAATTGATGTAGGAATGGTGAGGGATGCCGATGAAAAGTATTGCTCAACAACATTGTCCTTATAATAAGAGTGGAAAGTTAATCCGGATTGAAAGAGTATACACATGATGGAAGATGAAATGAAAAAATACTTGAAATACTTCATAGAAAATAGACAACAGTTCATATACTAAGATAAATAGCACAAATAGAAAATTTTCTAGTGGTATAATCAATACATCATATGGTAATTCTCTTCTTAAATACGGACTACTTTCAGCCTTAATATTTTCCCCACGAAGCGAAGATAGATCATACTCCTCTATTAACGAAATTTCCAATTGTCTGTATAAACATAGAAGCCGAAAAATTATAGTAATGAACTTGGTATATAATCCTTATGTTAAGAGATATATTAAATTTTAAGTTTCGAAGGACTAAATATAGACATAATCAAGAGTTTCAAAATTTAATAACTTCATATGATAGATTTCAATGTAACAGGGATCCCAAAACAATTATAGTGTTTTACATATTAAAATAGTACTTTGTAGCTTCCAAAATAGATTATTAATATTCTACGACATGTGTTAATGCTTATGAGACCTTCCAAGACTTGTGTGGTTTAAGCAATAGATAAGAGATTGTGTAATGGTATTGCACACAAAAAGACATTACAAAATAGGATTACCAATAGCACAACTAACACATACTGTAACAATCAAACGTTATGTCCTACAAACGGTTCATTTTCTTCATGATGTGCCCCCTCAAAAAATATAATGTTACCAAACTTTACTCGAATTACTTTAAAAAAATTAGTTGATCAAAAATTTTATATGAACATGGATGATTTTGCATCACCAAACCTTAAGAATTATCTATGGAATCCTTTATAGTGTAAGAGGAAGGGGTGTTATAATGATTGAAAAAATAAAATTGTTGGCATGAGTGGTAATATTCATCTTTTATTTATTTATTAGATGTATTTCCACATCCTTAGGTAAGTCATCTCACTTAGGTGGGAGCATGGATCATAGGTGTCATAATAACTATGACAAATTTTTTCATGGAATTTTTCATATGTGTAAGTGTGTTTCATAGGAGTTACATTCCCTTCCGAAAGTAACTCTTCTCCATCATTAACTACGCATTGGAGTTACTCAACACTCGCATATATGTACACCTCTCTTCTTGATCTATGAGCATAGAATGAATTCTTGTTTCCATTAATGCATGGACATTGTTTTCATGGTTGAGTTCTTGTTTTGAATATTAAAGATAGTGGTTGTTTTGATTGGCTCCACTATCGTTGCATCTATCCTTGCCATGTTCATGTGTTTCCTTGAACCTTCTTAGGAAGTATTTGTAAATTCTTGCGTGACTATTTCTCACGAAGTTCGACAATATCGACATGTGGATGTATCCCCTGTAGTAGAATCCTACTATGGAAAAATATAACACATAAATGACTACACACCCATGTGGATATAAGTAACGGCCAACTCGGTCATGCGTTACCATGACTCAAAGACCTAAGCTCACTTTTTCTTCACAAATCTCAGCCGTATACCTAACCTTGAATCGAACCATAAAACTATTGAATTGATGCATCATCTCAACTCGGGACGGTATATCCCGTAGCTTGGTCAACATCCCTCCCGGCTTGGTTAAACAACCCAGTTCACTAGCCAACTTGTTGAGCTGAGCTCGTTATCCTTCACCACTAGGAAATTTTTTTTTCCATTCTTGTTGTTATTTTTTGTTAATTGAAGACTAATTATATATTAATTTTCTCACTCCTAATTAATAAAACAGATTTTTATAGAATTTTTCTTTCATTTTTGGTTGTTATTATAGGATTATTGGGCCCCACTTTTGACCCCCTTTCTAGTTCCGCATTCGGGGTGTTTTTTTTTGTTCTTTTATTTTTCCATCCCCTTTGCACAACGTTTTTTAACATGGATCCTAATACGGTTCCATTTCTTACCGCTTTCAACTATCACAAATGGTTAGATGTTATGTATTTTTTCTTGAAAAAGAAACAAGTCTTCCGAGATAACCATGAGATTGCAACCCAAAGATAGAGATGTTCTTGGAAAGGAAAATGGCTTGATAAATGTGATGAAGCCATCGGGTTTTTGTCTCCTTTTTTATCTCCAAAATTACGCTTCTATATTACCTCACCAAATCACCTAAGGAAGTTTGGATTCACGAGAAAATGTTTTAGAAAACAAGATGATATGAGAGGGCATGAACTAGAAAATGAGTTGATTAGTTTAATCCCCAATAGTTTTGACACTTTTCAGGGCTTCTTCACAAAATTCAAATCTCTCGTATTGTAGTTGGAAACATGTGGAATAATAATAAAGGAACTACAACTCATTCCTTCTATCCTTGTAAAACATGGTCCCAAATACTCTTTTTTTTTCTCTACCTTCCATGCAACAAAAAGGGAACTTGGTAAAATTTGGATTATGCCCTCACTTGATGATTTTATTGTTGATTTAATTAGGGAACATGATAAGCTGATTCAAATGGGCACTCTAAAATCCATAAAATCCCATGCTCTCATTGTTATTCACGAAAAGAAAATGTTTGAAGGAGAAGAAATGAAACAAGGATCATGAAAAAATGAAAAACCAAAATCCAACTCTTCCACTTCCTCTTCCATTTCTAAACCTCCTAAAGAACAAATCAAATGTGGGTACTACATTGTGGGCATGATCGAAATTTGTTTTTGAAGAAAAATATTTATATCCTCACTAGTCTTCTTTAGAAGAACAACATTTAAAATCCGAGTCTCTCAAACCATATTCATCAACTCAAAAATGTTGTTACGCCCTTAACCTATTTCTTGTATTAGGATATGAGTAGCCAACTTGTGGCTTACCATATGATTTTATTAAATCACTTATAATTTCTCATGCTTAGTAGGTCGGCCTTGGTGATGGACATAACATATGAATAGTATATATAGGGGATTGTAGGTAGTAGTTCATCATCATATGGGCATTTAAGTCTTATTTTATGATTTGGAAATTTCCCCCTCGAAGTGGCAAAGCTATTCTAATTGCATATTGAGATCATTATTTTGGAATATTGTGTTATTTGGTGTTCTATTGCTTCTCATAATTTGAATTATATAAGTAATTTCATTACAAGTGGTATTAGAGCTATGATCCGGGCAAAGATTAGGGTAAAAACCCTAAGTTTCTGTTTTCACTATATCTTACGAACTGAATCCAATTTGTGGGTGATTTGTTTTCCAAAGTTGTGAATCATTCCAAATATAACTCTCTGAAAATTTCAGACCTTTTTGATATCTTTTGCAAAATTTATTACAAATTTAGGTTTTTGATAAAAACGCTCCCTAGACCAAAATTTATGGCATTTTGCAGTGTTCTTTACATTTTCAGAAATCTCTCAAAAAAATAATATTAGTATATCAAGTATGTTTTTTTCTGTTTGGCTGGATTTGTATCAAAAACCTAAACCCTAAGGTTTGACATCATCGTGGGCCTTTCACAAGAAAATAAAGGAATCCAGTCACTACTGAGGTAAAACCCAAAATAAAGATGGGATAGTGATTGAATATTTGGAGTCATAAGGGGTAAATACAAATTCATCAGCACTAGGGTTTACCTCTATTGATCATAAGGTGAGCCAACTTGAGTATGAGCTGGGAAATGTACAATTTGAGATGGCCTCTAAAGGAGACATAAACCAAATCGATCGGTGGTGGATGATATCATGCAACATGTAAAGGGTAAAGAGTATGGCCCAAATCCACCCCATATAAACAAATGAGGATATTCAGTTCAAAATAATGGACAAAATAACCATTGTGGATCACTTTTCCAACCCAATCAGAATCCAACTTATTTGTAACCACATAACATGATGCCAAAAGTGGATATGCACAAATTTTATGGGAAGGATCCACTAAATTGGATAAATAAAATGGAGAACTTATTTGAGTTACATCAAACACCATCGGGATAAAAGGTGACATTGGTATCCTTGTATCTTGAACCAAACCAATTCATTTTGTATTGATGGTTATGTGCTCGAGAAGAATGGTCTTAGTGTCACTTAGAAATTTTTACCAAGGAGTTCCAATTGCACTATAGTTCCCATGTTTAGGAGAACTACTTTAGTTAATTGGAAAAGTTACAACAAACAAGATCAATCAAATACTATGTGCATCAATTCCAAAACCTATCCTTAAGGGTGAAGAATATTTCAAAAGGGATTCGAATGACCTATTTCTCGATGGTCTTAAGGACCACATTGAGCATGAGGTACGTATGTTTAATCCAATTGAGCTTTTTGATTCTATTATCATGGAAACTCGAGTACAAGAAAATTTTCTTTGTAGTAGGAGGTCGCCTTTCATTAACACTAGAGACTGTAGTATCTCTTTCCCTTCATTCACTAGGCCAATTAGACTAACTCCTCATTAAATGGAAGAAAAGAGAGAAAAAGGATTATGTTTTAACTGTGACACCTAATATGGACCGAGACACAAATGTGTCGAGAAGAAGTTGTTCTATATTGAAGGAGGTAATGAGGATAACGAGGAAGTTGAAGTTATAGGAGAGACTAAGGAACTAGTAGAAGATGAAGCAGAGGACCACCAACCTATAATTCCTTGACATGAATTGTCAGGTATTAGTACTCCTCAAACACTCAAGGTTATTAGATATCTAAAAAAATAGAAGGTGATGGTGTCGATTGACTTGGGGAGTACTCAAAACTTCATAAATAGTAAGTTAGCTTCCCGCCTCAATTTTTTTATTCACCCTTCTCAATAAATTCAAGTTATGATTGCGGATGGTGGGATAGTCAAGTGCATAGGAAAGTGCCATAGTATTAAGATTTGCATGGGAGACTACATGTTATACTCACCTATGTTTGTTATTTCTATGGGGGAGGGTAGATATTGTTTTGGGTGTCCAATGGCTCACAACCTTAGCTAATATAGAGATGAATTTCAAAGAATTGTTCATGTGATTTCATTAAGATAGAAGGATAGTATAATTGAAAGGGATGATAGCTAAGTCTCCTCGGATGATTGGCTCTCATCGAGATGCGAAGGTTCTCGAGATAAGGAGTAGATGGATTTATAGAAATTTTTTTACATAAAAGTACAAAATATAGAGTCATCAATGCCACCTGATCTTCAAAAGATTGTTGATGTTCACTCATCTATTTTGATGCAATTCCAAAGGGATTACCACCGGTTATAGATCATGATCATGTCATTGAGTTAATTCTAGAGATCCAAATACCTAGCATCAAACCATACGAGATACCCATACTCCCATAAAATTGAGATCGAGAAAATGGTACGGAAATGTTGAAAGAAGGTAGCATCGGGCATGCGAGTGCATATTCTTTGATGAGTGGTAATAAATGCGTATGAAGGATGAAACTTGGAGGATGTGTCCAGATTACAGAGAAATCAACAAATACACCATCAAAGATAAGTTTTCTATTCTAGTAATTGATGATTTACTTGATGAATTACATGGTGCTATTTGCTTCACAAAATTAGATCTTCATTCAGGGTACATCAAATTAGAATAAGATAGGAAGATGTTCATAAAACGGCTTTCAAGACTCATGATGGCCATTATTAGTTTTTGTAATGTCTTTTGGTCTTACAAATGCTCCCTCAAACCTTTCAAATATTGATGAACACTATTTTTAGGCCATTTTAAAGGAAATTTGTATTAGTTTTTTTTTAGGACATATTAATTTAGAGTAAGACATGGGAAGAACACTTGTAACATGTAAATAAAGTGTTGGAAGTTTTGGAGAAACATACTCTCTATGCAAAGTCATCCAAATGTTATTTTCATGTACAAGAGGTAGAGTACTTATCTCACATTGTATCCCATTAAGGTGTCAAAGTTGATCCTCAAAAGATCAAAGCTATGGTGGATTGGCCAAGGCCCAAAACTCTCAAAAGTATTTGTGGGTTCTTAGGACTAATAGGGTAATAAAAAATATTTACGAGGGGATATGGGAACAAGGGACTAACTCACTACATTGATAAAGAAGGATGCCTTCCATTGGATAGATGAAGCCACTAAATACTTTGAAAGTGAAGGAAGCTATGTCCAAGCACCCCATTTTTGGCTACTCCCAACTTTTCAAAAACTTCATTGTTGAATGTGGCGCTTGAGAATCGGGATAGGGAGTAGTTCTAATGTAGGAAGGAAGACCAATTATATTTGAGAGTCACCAATTCAAAGGAAAATATTTTCTCAAACCTATATATGAAAAATAAATGATGGCTATTCTTCATGCGGCAAGCTTGATGGAGGCCCCATCTCATGGGTAGACACTTTAAGGTAAAAATTATTCATGATAGTCTCAAATAATTTTTGGAGCAAAGGTTATTATCTAAGGAACAACAAAACTATTTAAATAATGTTGGGTTATGATTTTCAAATCATATACAAAAAGGGTAAGTAAAATGTAGTATCGATGCGTTGTCAGAAAAGGAGACATCCGTAAATGCCTTACTTATGTGGAATGTCGATGTTGAAGGCCGATTATTTGGATGAAGCAAGATTGGAATGGGATCACGAGAAGAATACACAATATATAATACAACATATAAAGCAAGGCTCTATAACATCTAAAAAATTTGAGTTGAAAGGTAATGCGCTATGGTATAAGGACAACTTATACTTGAGTAAAGATTCGAGTGTAAACATAGGATTCTTGTAGAGCGACATGCCTCACCTATTGGAGGACACTCTAGGTTTTGAAGACATATCATAGAATAAAAAGAGAATTATTTTGGGAAGGACTCAAGGGTGATGTAAAATGGTTTGTATCGAGTGTTTGGTGTGGCAACAAAACAAAGGGGAAACAATTGGACACAGTGCATTGCTGACCCTTACAAATTCCTAGTTAGAGATGGGAGGAGGTCTCCATGGATTTCATCACCCAGATTGCCTTGTTCAAAGGGTAAGAATGTTATTTTGGTGATTGTGGATAGGATCAAAAATTATGGCCATTTTTTTCTTTAGCACATCCATTTATATCTAGTACAGTTTCAACTATTTTTTTGGAGATAGTTGAAAGGCTATATGGAACCCCAAAGATAATTGTAAGTGATCGTGATCCTATTTTCACAAGTAATTTTTAGACGAAATTATTTTCATTTTTCGAGAACTCGGCTAGATCACATTTCAACTTATCATCCTCACAATGATGGGAAAATGGAAGTGGTCAACAAATGCTTAGAGGGTTATCTATGTTGTTTTGTATCGGATGCGCGGGGAAGGTGAATTAAATGGATACAACTTGCGGAATGGTGGTATAAAACATATTTTCATACCTCTTCTCAAATGACCCAATTTTAGCATTATATGGTAACTATCCCCTTCTAAAACTTCTTCCTCGAAGGTGCAAACTAAGGTCAGAGATGTTGAGGAACACATTCAAAATAAACAATAGGTTTTGGCTAGTTTGAAGGAGAATTTGGCATTGGCACAAAACAGGATGAAACAACAAGCGAGATCAAAACCATAGTGAAAGATATTTTGAAATTGGTGACTGGTTTTTGTACGTCTCCATTCTTAAGATGTCCCTAAAGAAAAATAAAAATCACAAAAAACTTGATCCTAAATATTATGGTTCTTATCGGGTTCTACAAAATATTGGTAGTGTTTCTTATAAACTAGAGTTGCCTCAATCTTCACTCATATACCTTGTATTCAATGTTTCCTACGAAGAAGGTTATTGGATAGAAATTTGAAGCCCAGAAAGAGTTTCCCAAACTTGATGAGGAAGGAAGAATCATTTTGGAGCCAAAGAAGATTCTACAAACACGTACTAAAAGGCTAACAACCTGAGACATTACAGAATATCTGATCAAGTGGAAGAATTTGAGCATAGAAGATGCTGACTTGTGAGGATGAAGGTTTTGAAAAAACATCCATGATTATTCAATGTTGAGGAAAACATTGGTTTGAAGGGGAAGGTCATGCTACGCCCTTAACCTATTGCTTGTATTAGGATATGAGTAGCTGACTTATGGCTTACCATATCATTTTATTATATCATTTATACTTTCTCATGCTTAGTAGGTTGGCCTTGGTGATGGTCATAACATATGAATAGTATATATAGGGGATTTTAGGTATTAGTTCATCATCATCTGGGAATTTGAGTCTTATTTTATGGTTTGGAGGTTTCCCCCTCGAAGTGGCGAAGCTATTCTAATTGCATATTGAGATTATTATTCGGAATATTTTGTTGTTTGGTGTTCTATTTATACTCATAATATGAATTATACAAGTAATTTCATTACAAATGTTCTAAGGAGAAAGAAAGTGAAAATGCAAGTGAAAGAGAAAGAGAAAGTAAAAGAATCAAACAAGAAAAAACACAAGGTAATATCTTTAGTGACAGATTGTACCACCTACTCCTACATGGATCATCAATGCAGTGCAACTCATAAGATGGCATCATCAAACATTGAGTTTTTTTCATTACATACATGTGAAATGTCCTCTATACATCTTAGTAGCAAGACTACAACACATGTTTTTAGGAGAGGGTCTATTGAAGTGAGTTGTTGTACTTTCAAAAATGTTATTAGTATCCCTTAAGTTTTGATTAATATCCTTTTAGTCTATTAGATCACTCACCTTGGACAATGCACGTAGGTTGAGATCACTCTGGATTCATTTTATGTTAGATAGATACAAAATGACACTATTGTTTAAGTTGGTATAGCTAATCATCACACTCAGTTTTACTCCTCTCACTTTTATCCCACTTTGTATTCTTCATCGAACTCACCTAGATTTCATGATACCTATGATCCCACTTATGATGTTGATGAAATCTATTCTCACATAGTTGATTTTCATGATTATGGGGACCCACCTACACAATTTACTTATCACTTGCTAAAGCTCGAGTAGTTCTCTCTTGATATACCTACTTCTAGTCCACTACCGACTCTTCAAAAAGTACTATGATTCGGGACTCATAAGGCATTAAACACACTTATTCATTGTTTGAGGACATTCCACCTTCCTTCTTTGCCACTACTTCAAGATGGCAATTACTTCATGGAGTAGCTAACACTTCCACCTTACATACGAAGCATTGTTGCATAGATTGGATCAACACCTTGTAACTTCAAGGATATTATTCTTCCTCTTCACTCAAGTACATGGTATCTTGTGACTCATTCATCTTCTTGGTAGTCTGGATAACATTTATCCTTATCTCATTCTTATTAGTTTTTAGGGGATTTTTGGATCTCTTTTAAGTAGATATTTTTCCCAGTGGTTTTCCTTCACTACTTGAGGATTATTTTGTACATAGGTACCTCATCAAGCTTATTTATCGGGACCTATTTTTCCTTTTATTTGTGTTTTACTGACTTTCCTTGGCTCATCCTAAGCTACGTTGAAAGGGGGTGTTGGTGTGAGTGGTAATATTCATCTTTTATTTATTTATTTATTATATGTATTTCCACCTCACTAGGTGAGTCATCTAACTTAGGTGGGAACATGGATCATAGGTTTCATATTAGTTATGATAGATTATGTCATGGAATATGTCATATGTGTAAGTGTGTGTCATATGAGTTACATTCCCCTTTCAGAAAGTAACTCCTCTTCTCCATCATTATCTATGCATGAGAGTGACTTTTAAATCCATTATATGTACACCTATCTTATTAATATATGAGCATGGAGCGAAGTCTTGTTTCCATTAATACATGTACATTGTGTTCATTTTAGATTTATTGTTTTGAATCTTGATGCTACTTCATCTCACGGTTGAGTTCACCTCTTTGATGTGCACATATTCCCTCCAGATCTTCATCCTTCCTCTCTCCATACAAAACATGGGATTTGGTGAACCTAAACAAGACCCATTTATCACACTTCCTTTCATCAATATCATTGAGAAATTTTTGATAAATTGTAACAATCTCCTATGGGAATTTTGAGAGCAATCCCTACTTTTTACTAATCCACTCTATCATATGCAAGAATGCAAACAATCTATCTTGACACGTTTACCTAATTAAAACGGATTTTAAATGCAATAAAATTCATGTTAGAAAATATAAGAGATAACATAGGGTACTTCAAAGGTTGAATTTGAAGGAAAACACTGTTGATGGCGAATCACGAGAACCCTTGAATGTCTATAACTCGATGGTTTGAGACTCTCAGTGTGATTACATAACATGGAGCTTTTCCCAAGTGTGGGACCTTGCAAATCAGGAAAGCTCTCCGGATGAAGGTTGGTTCCTATTCCTCTATTCATATGCACACATAAAAATGCAGAGGGTTTACTCAAAAACCTAATCTAACTTGCCAAGGAGACAAGGTAAGAAGATGCATAAAAATAAACCTAGACTAACAAAGGTGATGCACTGAGGAATGAAGAACACCTGTCTTGCCAATAAACACAAACTATTAAAATGCAATGCAAGATCATGTATAGAGAACTAAATTTGCGGTGAAAGATCATGGGGATGTAAATGAACATAGGAAGGGTTGAGAATTTTCCACGAGACATGCATTGCTTGCTCCAAATATTGATACAATACACTACAAAATGCCAAGAGGCAAAGTTGCATTATAGTTTTAGAGGGGAGGTTTAAACTCACAAATTTTCTGCCAAAGAGAAGAAGGGAGGGGCAAAAAGAATGTCCAAATTTTAGAAAGAAGCCCCTCCTTACAATTTATAGGAAGAATGAGAAAGGGAAGAGAGAGGAAATCCAAATCTACCCCAACCACCTCCAGGTTGTATTTAATTCATCTCATTATGTTGGTAGGTGAGAACCCTAGCAAACCCAAAAAATGGTGAATTGTATTTTACATTTTTGAAGAACTTGTTCTCACCCAATTAAAGATATCTGAAAAGTCCAACCTTGTGTGAATCCAAGCTCCCTATGAAAATTTATGGCCATTTGAATATCTGGGTCAGGGTTTGCTTTCTGTTGGGTTTGGGGTGTCAACGCTCAAAATGTTGTGCCTCCTGAAGGTGCACCTTGGCGCATCCATCCTCATGTCAACATACTTTTAAGTGTGCCATAGGTGCTGAAAATGTGGTGTCGATGCCTTCTAATCTATGCCAAGGGTGCAACTTTTTCCATGTTGGCACCTTCTAATCTACGCCATGGGCATAACTTTTTCCTTGTTGGTGCCTTCTAATCTGCGCCATGGGTGCAACTTTTTCCATGTTGGCGCCTTCTAATTTGTGCCATGGGCGCAACTTTTCCATGTTGGTGCCTTCTAATCGGCGCCATGGGCACAACTTTTCCATGTTGGTGTCTTCTAATCTGCGCTATGGGCGCAATGTTTTCCATGTTGGCACCTTCTAATCTGTGCCATGGGTGCAACTTTTTCCATGTTGGCGCCTTCTAATCTGCACCATGGGCACAACTTTTTCCATGTTGGTGCCTTCTAATGTGCCATGGGAGCAACTGGTGGCACAAATAAATGTCGGGTTTTGAGTTTCTTTGATTTCCATATTCTTTTGTTTGTCTATATTTACCCCTCAGGGAAGATATATACAACAAAACCTTAGTCATTAATTTATATTATTTGGTTACTTGAAAAACTTCTAATGTCACAAAATAATGTTAATTTTAATAGATTTTTGGATAATAAGATATTTAGTAGTAATTGCTCATTAGTCTTAAAGTATGTCAATGATTATGTTCCCTTCACTAAAGCGATGAAATATGGAGCCCTCCAATTATTATTAATGAGTTGTCTCAAATATAATATTACAAAGTTACAAATGCAAAATATCTACCATTGACATGTTTCCCTAATTAAAAGGTATTTTTAGAGCATAAAGTCCATGTTGGAAAATATTGTAGAATACACATGTATATAATTTATAAGATATATTTCATGATAAACTCTTGCTTGCGGAAAAGATATTTGGTGATTGCAAAAAAAAACTATTGCATCTAAAAATACATATTTTTATCAATTTTTTTATGCATTCTATAATAATATGCATACTATAAATTATACATTGATTATCAAGTATGCCATAAAGAATATAAATGTTGAAATATCCTATAATAGAAACATGTGAATATTTAAATTTTGATGACGTCCTCGAGGATAAATAATGAAGGATTCTAATTTACTTTAAAATGAGCTTCATTAGGGATTATATTACAATGACGAGGATACAAACCAATTAAAAACAAATAAAAATAATTAATTATAAAAAAATTGTAGCTTGGATTTCAATTGTATGGTTGAAATCTTCCAACAATGTGGTTATAGATGTACCACATGAACTCCAACTAGTTCAATAATTTTCAAATCACTTTACATTTTCTTGTACTCATCTTGCTCATTGGGGAGTTGGAATTTTACCCAAATATTACCCTTTCATCTATTTGTCACCAAAATACCAATGTAATTCTCATGGTTCTTGCATAAACTCTTTCCTCTGGATTTCGGTACTAACATAAATTTTAGAACAATATTTACCACTATCTCATTTTCAAGCTCTTATTAAATGTGTAAAACATTTATGCATCTACAATAAATGATATCGTCTTAAATATATTTCAATATATTTAAAACTATATATTCTAATCAATCATGTATATAAGTTATCCCAAAATTCTTAATTAATGCGTGGGAAGATATAACCATAAATTTTTTCTTATTTTTGAACCCAAGCTCGAAAATCTTCTCCTTAAGGCCAATTTGAGTCAGATTTCCCCTCCTGCCATTTCAATTTTTGTGACAATTACATGATTTCAATTGGAAAAGCTTGAGGTCTAAGTCTATCCATTGATCCTAAAATTGAACTATATACCAAACATCTAGTTGATTTGGTATTCTCCATTGTTCTACCAATAATGGAATTAAAGGTTCAAGAAAAATATTAACTTAACCTCTCGATTATGAAGGGCTTCCATTTTTATGGTGGAATTGATTTTCCATGATTCATATAGATTTGGCATGCCATAACGAAAAGGGAAAGGGAAATGGAAATGTTTTGTGGTGAAAAGATGCCCTTCCTAGCCATTTATTTGTGGAAGGTAATACATAGAGCTAGATGACATTTTATTTAGAGTTTGATGACTTGGATTTTGTTTCTTTAGAAGGGGTGGAGATGGGGAATGAGGTTATGGTTAGTGTTAATCCTTGGTTTGAAAAGGAGTTAGTTATTAAGGTGATTCAAAGGTAGATTTGGAAATTTTCATTCCAATCTTTTTGATGGAACAAACATGGAGAGTAGTGAGCAAGAAGGGGCAATGGAAGAAAAGAAGAAAAATTGACCAAAATAAAATGATACTACAATCCCCAAAAAGTATCTAAATGTGTTAGTTTACTTTTTGAGGAATATTCATTTCTCTTAAGGACAATAGAGTGTATTGGAATTGTTGTAAGAGAATGTTGAAGGATTTATTTATATTCCAGGTTTGTGGATCAAGCATGTTTGATATTGTTTCATGGTTATGTACCAAATGGGTTCTAATGTATTATATTTCACGGGAATGTACAATGATTGAGGGGCCTTTCAAAACCTCCTTATTAAATAATAATAAATAAAAGTCTTCTTATCCTCAATTTTCTTTACAACAAAACATGTTTTATATTATACAAATAATCATATTATGGGTCTCCATCAATTATGAATGTGTGGATTAGTGACTATTAATAAAATCAAATCATTAATGAAATTTTTGAGTGCAAGTATTACACAATGGTAAAAATCCATAAAAAGCATTCACTAAAAAAATAAATTATTATGTAAAAATCCAACATACATGAATTTTCTAGAAACACTCCATCGTATCTCTCATATGGTACTTAGTAACACCAAAAATATAGCAATATAGCAAAAAAAAATTATTCTCTTTCGAATAACAAAGACATAACACCATATCTATCATATGGTACTCAATAGTTACAAAAATAACCTAACAATCTAAGAATGAATAATTTTGAATTTCCCCTCTAAATACTAAATTAAGAGAGAAAAAAGAAAATAAATCCTTTCAACTATATTTTAAACTAAATATTCTTATTATAAACTATATTATTATGAAAATTAATCCAATTTGTGAAAATATCAAAAATATAACGCAAATGTGATGTAGAGCTCCTTAATTTTTTCATGCATTCATTATGTCATCAAAAATCCAATTCATTCATGATCTAATTATCTATTTTGGAGGTTCTATTATAGATTTTATAATGGCTTAAACTGGAAAAAATCATTGATTTCTGATTGAATGTCACTCTTCATACACCTTACCCTTGCTCCACACCTCATTAACATTGTCATCTCACCGACCTTTCCTCTTATTCTCTTCCTTGTCCTCCTTGTAGCCTTAGTCCAAAATAGAAATCTTCATAAATTTTAGTTTTTAGCTCCTTCAACCTCTTAAACTTTCTCACAATGGCCATTCCAACATAAAAACACATTAGATTGATAAGAAACAAGAAAGTCTTCATCTTTTCCTAAATTGATTCAAAACTTCCTTTACCATGCCCTTAAGACTATTCTTTTTCTTGAGCCAAGATTGGAAGGTTCGATGCATGATCTCAACAAACTAAATACCTCTCCTAATACCCTTTAGGGTCAATATGGTGTGGTACAAATTCGATAATCCAACTCTTTTTACTTATCTTTCAAACTCACTTTTGCTTTCTAAGCCTATGATCTCCCACTAGCCCTGGTACCGTCTATTTACCACCCTAGCTTTTAATGTAAATTACTTCAACCCACTAACTAAGACTTTTTGCACACCCTTTTTAAGTTTGTTGATTCCTTCAATGTCTCAATATACGACACTGCAATGTAAACCTTAGTTTTGTTTTAAATGTACTCTTCTTTGTTAGGTCTAAATTGTGTTCAATATTTCATGATGGAGGTATCAAGGAAATAACCACATTCAAATAGTGGAAAGATAATTTTATCTTGTAATATCCTCAAGGATACTTTAAAAAAATCTACAACATATCAGGTTTAGAAACATGTATTTTCATCTCCCGATCTCAAACCTTAGATACTTGGCGGTGTTATCCAGAAGAAGTCTAATTTTTCGATAACTTCTCCTAGCTTCAAATCAAGATCCCAATTTTTGTCCAACCATATTTTTTTCCCTCAAGCTCAAGATTTCCTTGATAATAGAACCAAATTAATTGATAATATATCAACTTACTTTATTCTTTCCTTACATGACATGTAGGTGCATAGTTCATTGTATGTGAAGAAGAACTCCCAAAATGGGCCTTACTGAGATAGATTGCATCAAAACCAATCATGCATTCCCAACTTTATTTCCCAATGATATTTATTTCATTCTCCTTTTACTCTTTAGTTTCACTATTATAAAGTAATTCCAAATAAAATTAATCATCATTCATAATCTAAGTCACAATTATCTTGCTTCTACAAGTTTTTTACATGCATGTATACGGAAGAATGACACATTAAAAAAATAAAAAATTAGGAAGACAATGTTTCCTTTCTTATATTTTCATTTTTATTGTTGTAGGGCTAGTTAGAATGATCTCACATCAAAACAATAACAGAGCGTTCTAACATCCGTTCTTTGTCCTATTCAATTAAGCCATAGTCTTAGGTTAAAGTAACAAAGTATGCAACGATACACTTCCTAAACTTTTGAAAGATAAATTTATCCATTCCTAATTGTCAATAAATACTATCACTGTATGCACACAATTAAAACATAATCTCATAGAAGAACATAAAATACCTTAAAAAAAAAATTCATCATATTACATAACATATATGAAATCTCATTCTCTATCGAGTCCTCTCCTCTTCCTCTATCCTCATTCTCGAGGAATGAATACTTCCTCCCTTTCATCCTATCTATAATTTTATAACTCCTTCTTACATACATAGTTGAATTGAATCCTTGCAAGAAACTCCTTCTTGGAGTGTTAATTCTCTTTTAGAATTATAATGACTCATCATTTCCTTCAATAGCAAAAATGGGCATTATATAACATTTGTTTAAGAATTTATTAAAATAACCTAATCTATTACTCATGAAATCCTATGTTACCTTCCATACACACTTCACAACCCTCTTAACAACCTTACAACACCTTAATAAATCCATAGTTCCAAAATTGCATCCTTAAGTGATTTGAACACAAAAAGAAGGGAAAGGTATGAATTTTAAATTTTAAATTTTGAGACTCAACCTAGACCTCATAACTCACCCACTTTGATCTCATAATAAAGGAAAATTCAATTTTGTAGTCTTTCAATGATTCCCTTGAATCATAATCCCAAGGATTAGAAACGCATCTATGTACTCTTATGTTGAATATCTACAAACTTGTGTTCTTTCTTTCTTGTTATCCTTACTCATTCTTTGGCCTCCTAGATCCCATACTTGCTTCTTTAATCTTGCATCTTCTTTGGAATGCATTCCTTCCTTCTTGATCTTTTTCTTCACCTCTTCCATCTTCAATTATTTATCAGTTGTAGCTACAAAATGAATCACAATAACAAAAATATGCATTATATTTCATGGTTCATGGTGTTCTCCACCTCTCTATAGGTTTTATTGAACATGATTCTATCATTTTCCTTTCTTAATTGGAATTTAAGCTTCCCATATCCCTCATTCTTCCTCTTCTCACCATCCTTATATTCTTCATCAACATACTCTTTCTCTATTAGACCCTTTTCTAGGTCCACAAGCTTTTCATCATGAGATTCTTCACTTTCAATTTCATGTTTCTCTTCTCTTTCTTCACCACCTTCACTTTTATTGACCTCTCTTAACCTTAATGTCTTCACACTCTCTTCAAAAACATTCTTCTCAACCTCATCTATTTTTTTCTTTCTCTCTTTCTATCAGCTTTTCCTTCTCTTCATCTTCTTCCTAAAATACTTTCTTATGCACTATAACTCCCTAATTGTCTTGAAACTGAAAAAATATGTTTGCAGCCTCATTTAAGACCTCTAAATTGTCACTTTTCCTTGTTTTTCCTCATTCTTTTCTACCTTCATATCTTCTTCCTTCTTTCTCATCAATAAATTTTTAATATCCATCATTATAATCACATTCCCTTAACTAAACACTTTCCTTTCAATATATTATTCGTACACAAATTGATCATTTATAAAACTATCACATTCACTTTTTTCATCCTCTTGTCTATTTACAATAAAAAATTGTCAATTTTCATTTGAACTGGATCACATACCTCATTAACACCCTTTTCTGTTGCTCTTACCTCTTATTTGTCCTTATCTAACCTCTGAATGCTCTCATACACAACTTCTTTGACTTCTTCCTTTTCTATGTTATTTACATGTTTCTTCATTTGCTTTAGTTTTCTCTCTTCTGCTCGATGATCTCTTTCAAATACAGCCTCTGGTTCCTCTTCACAATATGATCTATAGTAAATTTTATCCTTTTTCTCATCACATAACCTACTTCTCTATCTTCACTCATTATCAACCCTTCTAGTTTCTTTACATCCTCTCTCACTGCTTTTAGTTCTCTCTTCATCTATACCTTTTGTATGCTTTTATCCTCTTTGTTTTTATGGGATTCTATCTCTTTTATTTCTCTCTCCTTATTTCTTATCAGTTTCCCCAACTCTACCAGTAGGTCTTCACTTTGTCTATTAGTGCCTTTGTCTCCTTACCTATCACTTCACAATCACAACTCCACAATTTCTTGTTAGCAATCAACAATCAAATTTTTATTTGAAAATCAATACCACACTCTGACACCAAATGATTTATAACTCATTAAAATTTTCATGCATTCATTATGTCATCTACAATCTAATTCATTCATTTGATCTAATTATTTCATTTGGAGGTCTTATTGTAAAGTCTAGAATGGCTCAAAATGCCAAAAATTAGTACTTTCCAATTGAATCTCACTCTTCATACACATTACCCTACTCCACACATCAATAACATTGTAATATCACCTTTGTAAAGGGAAAATTATCTTGAAAACAACAATTTAACTAAGCTTTCCTCCTATTCTCTTCCTTGTCCTTGTAGCCTTAATCCAACCTAGCAAACTTCATGAATTTTAGCTCTCTTTATATCCTTCAACCTCTTAACATGTATAAAAATTCCCATTCCCACGTGAAAAAAATCATTAGATTGATTAGAAACAATAAATTCTTCATCTTTTCCTAAATTGCTTCAAAACTACCTTTATCAGGCCCTTACGACTATGCTTTTGCTTGAGCCAAGGTTGGAAGGTTTGGTGAATGCTCTCAAAAAAATAAATATCTTTCCTAGTACCCTTTAAGGTCAATAAGGTTTGGGCCAAAATTTATAATCGAAGTATTTTTGCATCTCTTTTAAACTCACTTTTTCTTTCTAAGCTTATGATCTCCCACTACCTATGGTAGAATCTATTTAGCACCATAAATATTAATGAAATGGAATTCAACCCACTAACCAAGCCTTTTATGACACCCTTTACCAAGTTCTTGATGCCTTAAATGTCTCAAGACTACACTCCCAATATAAACGTTACTTCCCTTTCAAATGCACTCTTCGTTATTAGGTCTAGACCGTGTTCACTGTTTCATGATGGAGTCTGTCAAGGAAATAATCAAATTCTACTAGTGGAAAGATAAATTTATATTGGAATATATTCAAGGATCCTTTGAACATTATTTCTACAAGATGTCAGGTTTAGAAACATTGATTTGATTCTCCTAATCTCAAACCCTAGGTACTTGGCATTCTTCCCGATAAGTCAATTTTTTTCTATAACTTCCTCCTAGCTCCCAATCAAGATCCAAATTTATTTATAACAATCTATTGTGTCCTCAAAGTCTCTATTTTCCTTAAATTAGAATCAACTGAAATGGTAAAATATGAAGTTGCTTTATTTTTTGCTTATTTGACCTATAGGTGCACAGTTCTTCACTGTTTGTGAAGAACTCCCACAACCTCCTTTAGGATCTATTGCATTAAACCCAATCATGCATTCCCAACTTGATTTCCCAATCATAAGGATTTCATGCTCCCTTTTCTCATTAGTTTCAATAACATATATTCAATCAAGGAAAACTAATCATCACTCACGCTGAGTTTGAGTCATAGTTATATTTCTACTGCAAGTTCTTTACATGCATGTATAAAAGGATGAAATGTTAAACAACATTTTAAGCTTGGTAAGAGAATGTTTCCTCTCTTATTTTTTCAGCATTAGTTTTGTAGTGCTGGTTGGCATGATCACACATCAAAACTAGAACAAGAACCTTCTAACATCCATTCACTTTCCTATTCAATTAAGCCACGAGTCTTAAGCTAAAAGAACAAAGTATACAACAATACAATTCCTAAACTTGTGAAAGATAAATTTCTCTATTCCTAATGCTCTCTAAATATTATCATTGTATGCACACAATGCAAACATCAACTCAGATTAACACATAAAATCCATTCAAATAGGGTTTCATCGTATTACCTAACATATACAAAATCTCATGCTCTCCCATAGTCCTCATCTCTTCCTCTATTCTCTTTCTAGAGGAATGAATTATTCTTTCTCCCTCTCATCCTATCTCTAAGTTTGTAACTCCTCACTTTCATATTCAAATTGCATCCTTACATGTAACTCCTTCTTGAGTGTAGCTTCTCTTTTAAAATCATAATGACTCGTCATTGCCTTCATTATCCAAAATATGCATTGTACAACATTTCTTTAAGAATTTATTTAATTAACCTAACCTATGACTCGTGACATACTATGTTACCTTACATACAGACTTCACTGACCCTCCTAACAACCTTACTGACACCTTAAGCAAGCCATAGGTACGTAATTACATCCTTAAGTGATTTCAACACAAAAGGACTGAAAGGTATGAATTTGAAATTTAAAATTTCAAGACTCAACCTACAACTCATAACTTACCCACTTCGATCTCATAAAAAGGCAATTATACTTTTGCAGTCTTTGATGATGCCCTTGCATCAAAATGCAGGATTTAATCAAGTAATTTTGCACTTAGATCTCTATATTACTAGAATTTTTACTTAAATGTTATGTTATGTATACCTATTAGCACATAAAATTGCATTGTCTAATATGTTAATCAAGCGTTTACTTTTCTTAGTCTATTTTTTCCTTCACCATTTTGTGATAATATTAAATACTATCTTTTATTTATAGTGATATACGAGATGTTTCCTTGCTAAAAAAATTAGATGTATGGGATGTTCAATGGATAGTGGGATAGAGGAAACATTCCCACATTTCATGTGGATGAGTATTCAGTACGATGGCCCCAACATTATTTTTGTTGTGATTACATTTTTGATTTATTTTTAAAATGTAAATGAAACTAAACTTATTTGTTATTTCAAATGATGATTCTAATTTTTGAACATTTCAAGGTGTTTATCCTGAATCTATCACAAAGTTGTTCAAATTTAATGGTTCCAAATGAACCGAATACCTTGTCCACAAATTTTTGATGTCTTGTCAAATTTGACCTCAATTTATCCACACCATCTTAGGGTCAAACAAATGTGAAAATTAACTAAATTAAAGGAAACCCTCTTGTAGTGTAGGTTTGTTTATGAAAGACAATCATTTATTTTTGAAATGAATTCTATATATAATTCTAATTACAATTCACAATGGAAGCTCCGATCACTTAATAACATTACAAATCCTTCATTTAGAACTTTATGGATCGAAGGCTTTCCAGAAATGTGTACTACTTAGATGTGTCACTAACACTTAGAACCCTCTTGGACGAAGGAATTGACATGATTACAGGTGGAGAATAGTGGTTTTATAGTTGGCTAGCAGTAGCAAATATTAGCAATGGAAAAGAGTTAGTCTATTATTGCAAATGGAATGTATTTAATCTACATGTGAGCCTTTTAATGATGTTATTTTAACGATTAAAGTATTGGTGTATCAATCAATGTATGTATCTCATCGTTCTAGCCTATAAAGCATTGTGAAATGATTGTACCCGCTAGAATTATTCAATCAAAGGGTTTGTGGATAGTGATTTAGTCGTTATTTGTTACATGAAATTATACATGGTTCTTAATAAGTCTCTTATGAGTTAACGATTTATTTTTAAAATTATATATTTTTGATCCGTAAAATGGACTAATAGAGTTTTATTGTTGGTTGGTGTGAGAATCCACTATGTTGATATCCCTCTTTGGGAGTGTCTAAAATGATATAATAGTTTTGAATTTTTAACTTGACAATAGAATTTAATTAAGATAATTTTCTTTAAGTAGATGCAAAAATCATATCATGAATTTAGTTATTTTACCACAAAAAATGTCAAAATACTTTATTGCACTATAATTAGCTCCACCCATAATTATGGTTGTAATAATTGTAGGATGTGCTTGTATTATTTGTTACTACCATACTTTTTTATGCTACCTTTATTCTCTATAAAAAGGTGGGTTATATAGACCATAAAAATTATAAGATATCGATCAAAATGTTTATTCCTTAATCATAACCGAACTGTATTGTATTTCAAACACTAAATAAGAACCAAATGAAATATATAAATACATAAATTTTCATACTCTTTTACAGATAATGAACATTCGCATATATATATATATATATATATATATATATATATATAATTTTCTGTCCCCGCCATCTCGAAATTTTAAATTTTTAGCGTCCCAAAAACTCCGTCCCCTGACCACTATGTTTATTTAGTGTTGCTTTCCTGCTAGTCATTTTCGAGTTTTCTTTATGTGACATCTTTATACAACTCATTGTTTTAGGTGTTACACCATGTTGATGGTTTTAATCTACAACAAGACACGAACAAAAAACATTCACTACGTAACCAGGACTACCAGATAATATTTGAGAAAAAGACGAACCGAAGGCTGTAGGAAGAAGTGAAGACTCGAAGAAAATAAACTAATGTTTTCCTCTAAATACTAGAAGATCATTTTACAGTTCGATCTCTGCACTGCTTTCACAAAATTTCAAAACATATTTATCCATAAATTGTAACAGGAAAGGATGAATTCAGAAAGAAAATACAAGACAACTAGTTTCAAAAAATGCTTTACAGAGATACTATGCTTATGTAATATTGCTGCCATGAAAGCCAATAATAAGGGCAAAATATGTTTACCTGGTACCGGCCGCAGCGCGCCAAAGAAGAAACGCAGAGAAAAATCAATACGTTTTCAAAACCCTAAAGTCTTGTGCTTATTGAGGTCGGTGCAGTTGTTGCTCTCAGATCGCTACAGATGATGAGATGCTCTCAGATCTCGGCCAGATCGTGAACTTTCCCACGCGCATTGTAACCCTCGGAACCATCGCCACAGGTAAAGACGCACAGCGGTCTCGCTTTTGCACTATGAAACCCTAAACCCTGAAAAACTTCCCGGAATGGAAATGTGGATAAGCTCAATTTTGTCTTGGGCAATGTCGAGGAATAGATACCGGAAAAGTAGACAAGCTGCCAGAATATGGGCAATGTCGAGAGATAGATACCAGAAAAGTAGACAAGCTGCCAGAATACCCTCCGATAAAGTCCTATTGCTTAACACACTCCCATAGGACCGCCTTCATGAAAAAACGCCACGACATGATTAAAAATAGTGTAAATTCACAAAACATTACAAATACTCTAACGTAGGGAACCCATCCTCGGGCTATGTCGTAATATAGTGAGGCATGGTGACTCTTGAAAATAAAAATATGATTTAGCCAAAACTTATGTATTTGAATTGTTGTAAATATTATGAAACACTACATATTTGTGTATGTAGGGGTGGGTTTGTAGGGAGGGTGGTTGTGTGGGACGTTGATGTCATAAGAATGTGGAGATACAAATATTATCTTAGGGTTTCTTGTTTTGTCTTGCTCTATCTATTTGGTGTTCGATCCTTGTCATACCGGTTCCTCGAGATTTTTCTTTGCATGCGTATGCATTTATTTATGTTTTTTTCAGGGATTCCCAATTTTGGGGGCTCTTTTATAAATAGCCTCCCACTCACGTATTTCTTGACGTATGCGTAGCAATATTAAGTGAGGTGGCCCGAAATAGCCCACCCATAGGACGTGTTTAGAAACAACTAAACATTTGAAATGTCCACCACATATACTATCATTGAATTCTTGGATAAAACAAGTGGATTCATGAAATTTGAGTCATCAAAGTAAGAGGGCTTTAAACCCATGTTTGTATAAAACGCTTACTACGATGCCGTATCGGGTAGTGTGGTGAAGAAAAGACCATTTAGCGTTTTTAGATAAGTCATATGGTAGTTTCAATTGTGATAGATGGTTCTAGATTTGAGTGTACCAAAGGTCAATTTGATTGTCTTTGATGAGATTGATAGATGGGAGTTGGTTACGGTGAGATGGTTAATTGAGTCTATGCAAAACAAAAGCGACTGTAGTGCCTTGACTAATTACAAAAAATAAGTTAACAAAAAAAATGGGGGGAAATGCGTGAGGGTGCTTTGAAAGGGCGGTGCGTGAAAACTAATGCTTATAGGTGATGGGGACATGGTGTCAAGGTGGCGTGTGGCAGGAAATGGCTAGGGCATGGGAATGGTCGTAAAATTTCAGACCTGTCATCTTCCTTGCACAGTAATACACGCACTTTATTTTGGAATCCAAGGCATTAAACCTCGTTGAAAACCCAATTTTACATTTCAACCTTAGCAATGGTTGGATAGCTACAGTAAGAGCATAATTTGTCTCATTATTTACAAAAACAAAACAAACTGATGGTTACGTGGAACTGTGCTAAACTTATCCACAGCAAATATCGTCCTTAAATCACTAATTTGAGGGTTAAATTTGTCCTGCACACTGAGAGAAATCTAACCAGATTGTCTCCTCATTTTAATAATGCAAAAAAAAATTGGTTGATCTGGATCTGGATCTACATCTGTATCTGCATCTGAAGCGAGGTCAAATGGCTCATGAGAAAAGAAAAGTATTGCCTTCCACTATTTTTTTTTGTTCTATGTAGAAAATAAGAAGAAGATTGAGCTTTAGGAGGCTTGCATGCAGGTGGTGTGTCTAGTTGTATTGATTATCTCTTTTGCTTCTAGGTATCTCACAGAACTTTGGCACTGTGTAGGGTCGACCAAATGAAAGAAGAGATAACTTCTCTTGGAAACTAATTTTAGTAGTGTACGATGTGAAGATGTGGTTATCCTCTTGAGTCAATCAGACGGTTTTACCTATACAAGGTCTCTAACTTGATCAATATACATTTGGCTACATACTCCTAGCCTATGCCAAGGTATGAGAACCTTTGGAACAAGGAGTGGATATCAATCAAATCATAATAGATAGAGGAATTATGTCAGAGGTTGTATTACGAATTATCTTGTAGATGTGTTTGCAAAATAAGGGAAATACACAAGGCGGGCACCTCATTGTTTCAAATGGAGTTTGTGAGCATTGGATAGTGTGTGGTTAATGTATTTGTTGTTAGTTGGTCTTCGATGAGGCCATAAATTACCATTATTTTCTCCTTCCAAGTGACCTTTGAAAGTGGAATTAAATGTAATCTAGGAACTTATAGTTTGCTCAAGATAGAATATAGGATATATATCTTGTTCATTCTTTATAAATATATTTTTATCTATTTTGTTGACTAATCCTATATAATATTTGGGAAAAGATGCAAAGTCTTGTGTATGCAGGCCATAAAGGAAAGATAATGCTAGTATTGGAAAAAATGGAATTGATCATGAACAATACATTTAAAATCAAATATGATTTTATATTCAGATTCCTCTTAAAAATTATGCAAGTTCAAAACAAGAATCATCTTAATCCGAGGTCGCATGCAAAAGTTATAGTTGTTTTGAGTTAGCTGCGGAACTCATAGAGTTAGTTTCGAAACTTGCAGGTTTAGTTCGAAACTTGCAGGTTTAGTTCCAGAACTTGTATTAATTGAATGACAGTTAGTTCTTGAACTTTCAATTCATGGAAAAATCATATTTAGTTCCGAAACTTGCACATTTATTTCTGGAACTTGCATAAAAGGAATGACAGCTTTAGTTCCGGAACTTGCATCAACGGAATGACATTTTTTGTGGGATTGTGAAAAATCATAGATTCAAATGAGAAATATGAGAGAGTTTTTTGTTCATAGCAATGTGTTTAACAAAAACCTCATTCATATTTGCTACAGGTTTTACCAATCAAGAGAAATCTAACTTTTAGTGAACTACAGTCCGAGGAAAAAGCGTATTTGACAAGCGTCAAAAGTTCCACAATCAAAAACAACAAATTCAAATGGAAAATATGAGAAAGGTATTTGGTAAAAATAATATTTTGAGGAAAATCCTCCTTCCAATAATGTAGAGGAATAAAATCATTATGATTCTTGTTACCGAAAAGCAAGGAGAAGATTTGGGAGCAAATATTCCTAAAATAAAAAGATAAGATTTGACTTCAATAATATATCTCTCTCCATATTTTGTGGAGATGGATATCTTAGTTGTTAGGATCGGAATAAAGATAATATCATATTGCATTTCCTAGAATAAAGAGTTGGTTGGATGCATAGATTATAAATGCAACCTTCCACACTTAGATATGTAATTTCTTTTCCCCAAGTAATCAAGATCTGTTCTTTCTTTCCAATCTTTGGAAGTAAAGTTTTTTTGCAAGTTCTGAATTAAAAGTATGAATTAAATCCTCTTCCAAAGAAGATGGATCAATGTGTTAATGTTTATTTCTTTATTTCGGTAGTTTTCCTTTTGTTGTAAATTTTTTTTTTTTTTTTTTATGTTATGTAATTTCTTTTGTGAACATGCAGGTGTTCTTTCCCCTTTCCTTTATTTTCAATTTAGCAATTTCAATTTATTCAAGTGTGTCTTTATTTCTACAAGTGTGCATTTCAATTCATGCAATTGTGTTTCTTTCATGCAAACATTATTTCTACAAGTGTGATTTATTTTATGTAAGTTTGGTTTGTGTTTAAAGGAGTTACTTTCCAAGATCTTCTTCTCTTAATACATACAACCTTCGGACACCAACCCTAATTGACATTATTAATGGCGATAATTGAAGACCCTCATTATTTTGGTGTCGTTGTCGGGGACATGGTTTTATTGGGAGATTCAGAGTTTTCTAAAAGAATATTCTAGTAATAGTAGAATACCTTTTAGCAATTCTGTGATAGGAAGAATTTGGTAAGTACTTTTTTTTCGCAATTAGATTAAAATTTTATTTCTGCAATTAGCAATATTAAATTGTAAATATCTCCCCACAAACTGACTCTGTGTATAAGAAAAGTGACTGTGATGTTTGATCAAGAAGGTATAATGGTATGAACAAAGATTTTAGATCTAAAAATAGTAGAATATGATATTGAATCTAGAAGTAGATCCAATTGATGAAATATCATATGTCATTCTTGATAACCACCACCATTTCCCTTTGTATCAAGTAATAGCTTAGTGATCTTATTACAAACTAGCTTATCCGGTTTGTACGAATGAATTGGTAGCATTTCTAATTAACTTCATCCATATTCAGGGATTTCATTAGAGCCAAAATAAAAACCCACTCATAAATCCACCCATCCAAATTATTTTTCATCCCATAATAAAATTCAATCCCTGAACCATATCCATTAGAAAAAATTATTTTCATGTCTTTCAATATCTTTATTTTTGTATGTCGTTGTATAACGTTAAGAAGCAATTATGGTGAATATCAAGGAAAGAAATTTTTATGTACTAACATCTGAGGACTAGATCTATAGGAATTTCTAGAGTTGTTCTTGATATCAGCATG
The DNA here is from genome assembly GCA_018340775.1 of Taxus wallichiana var. yunnanensis. Lineage (NCBI taxonomy): Eukaryota > Viridiplantae > Streptophyta > Pinopsida > Cupressales > Taxaceae > Taxus > Taxus wallichiana. The sequence continues at coordinate 508,106,233 of CM031242.1, forward strand.
CATATTTTGGAGCACCAACAGTATCAACCAAGGAGCATGCAGATTTTGGAGGGACCCACGGATACCTTCAATTTCTCTTTTAACAACTCTCCATTTCCTGAGATCACTAGTCGGGTTTTAAAGTTTACTATAGTATTTCTAATGTTGCACAATTCAAGATGGGATTTGAAGACCTAATAATTATCTACACAAATTTTGGAATCTTCTTAGACTTACCAAGTATGCAAAAAGTTTGTATGAGATCTCGAGACATTTCTTTCTATTTTATACAAGTTATACTTTGATGAATATAGTCTAATGATGGATCAAACTTTTCTCTAATCCTTCTCATGCTATCATTTCAGCAAAAAAAAATAAAAAAATCAACAAGCTTTGATTGGAAAACCAACTTCTTTGGCTAATCACTGAACAAAAAAAAAAAAATAAAAAAAAAAAAAATAAAAAATCTTTGATTGGAAAACCAGCTTCTTTGGCGAGTGAAAGGAAAGAAAAAATATTTATTAGAAAACTAGCTTGCTGGCCAATCAAAGGCAAAAATGATACGGCTCTTCGTTAATGGAAATCAATAGTTACCTAGTGGCTTTCTTCCCGGCACTATTTGACCATGTTAACAATAGGATGACAAAGATAACTAGAGGTATGATCAAGTTATTTTGTTCTACTATTTTATTTTTAAGCTTTCTTGTAAGTATTTTTATTACATCTAGATCCACTTTTAAATATTTCTAAGGAAGACAAAATAAAATTCATATCTCCCCTACTTATATGAAAAATATGAGCACCTCTTTGCAATCAAAAAATTTGAGTCTAGTTTATGGGTAGCCATAAATAAACAACATGCATGAGTTTAGGTGTGGGAGAGAAGGAGAAGCTTGAGATATGCATTTTGATTTTAAATATGAGACATGAGAAGGAGATCCACACAAGAACCTATTGTAAAATAAAAAGATCAAAAGCAGCAAAATGAGATCCACTTATGAACTGTTGTAAAAGAAAAGAGTATCAAAAGCAATAGAAGGAGATCCACACAAGAACTTGCTGTAAAATGAAAGAGATAAAAAACAGTGAGAAGGAGATCCACACAAGAACTGTTGTTGTAAATGAAAATAATATCAAAATCATCAAAAGGAGATCCACACAAGAACCTCTTGTAAAAAAAGAATATGAAAAGCAAGAAGGAGATCCACATAAGATCTTGTTCTAGAAAAAAATATCAAAAGCAGTAGAAGGAGATCCATACAACAACCCATTGTAAAGAAAAGAAATCAAAAGCAGCAGAAGGAGATCCACAAGAGAACATATTGTAGAAGAAAATAAATCAAAAGCATCGAAGGAGATCCACAAGAATGTGTCCTCAATACGGAGAAGAATCTAAGAAGAGGAGATAATAATGTAATGCATGAGGACATGCATAAGATTAAGTGTGGGGTAATGATGAGGCCATAAATTACCATTATTTTATCCTTCCAAGTTACCTTTGAAAGTGGATTTAAATGTAATCTACGAACTTATAGTTTTCTTAAGATAGAATATAGGATATATATCTTGTTTATTCATTATAAATATTTTTTTATCTATTTTGTTGACTAATCCTATTGATTATTTGGAATCTTCTTAGACTTACCAAGTATGCAAAAAGATTTTATGAGACCTTAGACATTTCTTTCTATTTTACGCAAGTTGTACTTTTATGAATATAGTCTCATGATGGATCAAAATTTTCTCTAATCCTTCTCATGCTATCATTTCAGCAAAAAAAAAAATTCAACAAGCTTTGATTGGAAAACCGGTTCTTTGGCTAATCAAAGACAAAACAATAAAAAATCTTTGATTGGAAAACCAGCTTGCTTTGGCGGTGAATTGAAAGAAAGAAAAAAACATTTATTAGAAAACCAGACTTGATGGCCAATCAAAGGCAAAATGAGGACGGATCTTTGTTAATAGAAATCAATAGTTACCTAGTGGCTTTCTTCTCGGCACTATTTGACCATGTTAACAATAGGATGACAAAGATAACTAGAGGTATGATCAAGTTATTTTGTTCTACTATTTTATTTTTAAGCTTTCTTGTAAGTTTTTTTATTACATCTAGATCCACTTTTAAAGATTTCCAAGGAAGGCAAAATAAAATTCATATCTCCCCTACTTATATGAAAAATATGAGCACCTCTTTATAATAACAATTTTTGAGTCTAATTTATGGGTAGCCATAAATAAACAACATGCATGAGGACATGCATGAATTTAAGTGTGGGAGAGAAGGAGAAACATGAGATATGCATTTTTATTTTAAATATGAGACACAACAGAAGGAGATACACACAAGAACTGTTGTAAAATAAAAAAAGATCAAAAGCAACAAAAGGCGATCCACTTATGAACCTGTTGTAAAAGAAAAGAATATCAAAAGAAATAGAAGGAGATCCACACAAGAACTCTGTTGTAAAATGAAAGAGATAAAAACAAAGTAGAAGGAGATCCACACAAGAACTCATTGTAAAAGAAAATAATATCAAAATCATCAAAAGGAGATCCACACAAGAACCTCTTATAAAAAAAAGAATATGAAAAGCAATAGAAGGAGATCCACATAAGATCTTGTTGTAGAAAAAAATATCAAAAGAAGTAGAAGGAGATCCATACAACAACCCATTGTAAAAGAAAAGAAATCAAAAGCAAGAGAAGGAGATCCACACAAGAACCTATGTAGAAGAAAATAAATCAAAAGCAGCAGAAGGAGATCCATAAGAACGTGTCCTCAATACGGAGAAAATATAAGAAGAGGAGTTAATAGTGTAATGCATGAGGACATGCATAAGATTAAGTGTGGCGTAATGATGAGGCCATAAATTACCATTATTTTGTCCTTCCAAGTTACCTTTGAAAGTGGATTTAAATGTAATCCAAGAGCTTATAGTTTTCTTAAGATAGAATATAGGATATATATCTTGCTCATTCATTATAAATATTTTTATCTATTTTTTGATTAATCCTATTGATTATTTGGAATCTTCTTAGACTTACCAAGTATGCAAAAAAGTTTTTATGAGATCTTAGACATTTCTTTTTATTTTACACAAGTTGTACTTTTATGAATATAGTCTAATGATGGATCAAAATTTTCTCTAATCCTTCTCATGCTATCATTTCAGCAAAAAAAAAAAAATCAACAAGCTTTGATTAGAAAACTAGCTTCTTTGGCTAATCAAAGACAAAAAAATAAAAATAAAAATAAATAAAAAATCTTTGATTGGAAAACCAGCTTCTTTGGCTAGTGAAAGGAAAGAAAAAACATTTATTAGAAAACCAACTTGCATTTTGTGCCAATCAAAAGCAAAATGAGATGCCTCTTTGTTAATGGAAATCAATAGTTACCTAGTGGCTTTCTTGTCGGCACTATTTGACCATGTTAACAATAGGATGACAAAGACAACTAGAGGTATGATCAAGTTATTTTTTTCTACTATTTTATTTTTAAGCTTTCTTGTAAGTATTTTTATTACATCTAGATCCACTTTTAAAGATTTCCCAGAAGGAAAAATAAAATTTATATCTCCTCTACTTATATGAAAATATGAGCACCTCTTTGTAATCAAAATTTTGAGTCTAGTTTATGGGTAGCCATAAATAAACAACATGCATGAGGACATGCATGAATTTAGGTGTAGGAGAGAAGGAGAAACATGAGATATGCATTTTTATTTTAAATATGAGACACAATGAAGGAGATCCACACAAGAACCTGTTGTAAAATAAAAAAAGATCAAAAGTAGCAAAAGGCGATCCACTTATAAACCTGTTGTAAAAGAAAACAATATCAAAAGCAATAGAATGAGATCCACACAAGAACCTGTTTGTAAAATGAAAGAGATAAAAAAGAGAAGGAGATCCACACAAGAACACTGTTGTAAAAGAAAATAATATCAAAATCATCAAAAGGAGATCCACACAAGAACCTCTTATAAAAAAAGAATATGAAAAGCAATAGAAGGAGATCCACATAAGATCTTGTTGTAGAAAAAAATATCAAAAGAAGTAGAAGGAGATCCATACAACAACCCATTGTAAAAGAAAAGAAATCAAAAAAAGCAGAAGGAGATCCACACAAGAACCTATTGTAGAAGAAAAGAAATCAAAAGCAGCAGAAGGAGATCCATAAGAATGTGTCCTCAATACGGAGAAGAATATAAGAAGAGGAGATAATAATGTAATGCATGAGGACATGCATAAGATTAAGTGTGGCGCAATGATGAGGCCATAAATTACCATTATTTTGTCCTTCCAAGTTACCTTTGAAAGTGGATTTAAATGTAATCCAAGAGCTTATAGTTTTCTTAAGATAGAATATAGGATATATATCTTGCTCATTCATTATAAATATTTTTTATCTATTTTTTGATTAATCCTATTGATTATTTGGAATCTTCTTAGACTTACCAAGTATGCAAAAAGTTTTATGAGATCTTAGACATTTCTTTTTATTTTACACAAGTTGTACTTTTATGAATATAGTCTAATGATGGATCAAAATTTTCTCTAATCCTTCTCATGCTATCATTTCAGCAAAAAAAAAAAAAATCAACAAGCTTTGATTAGAAAACTAGCTTGCTGGCTAATCAAAGACAAAAAAATAAAAATAAAAATAAATAAAAAATCTTTGATTGGAAAACCAGCTTACTGGCTAGTGAAAGGAAAGAAAAAACATTTATTAGAAAACCAAACTTGCTTGGCCAATCAAAAGCAAAATGAGATGCCTCTTTGTTAATGGAAATCAATAGTTACCTAGTGGCTTTCTTGTCGGCACTATTTGACCATGTTAACAATAGGATGACAAAGATAACTAGAGGTATGATCAAGTTATTTTGTTCTACTATTTTATTTTTAAGCTTTCTTGTAAGTATTTTTATTACATCTAGATCCACTTTTAAAGATTTCCCGGGGAAGGAAAAATAAAATTTATATCTCCTCTACTTATATGAAAATATGAGCACCTCTTTGTAATCAAAATTTTTGAGTCTAATTTATGGGAAGCCGTAAATAAACATCATGCATGAGGACATGCATGAGCTTAGGTGTAAGAGAGAAGGAGAAGCATGAGCTATGCATTTTAATTTTAAATATGAGATAAATTAGAAGAAGATCTACACAAGAACTTGTTGTAAAATAAAAAAAGATCAAAAGTAGCAAAAGGCGATCCACTTATAAACTGTTGTAAAAGAAAACAATATCAAAAGCAATAGAATGAGATCCACACAACAAGAACCCTTTGTAAAATGAAAGAGATAAAAACAGTAGAAGGAGATCCACACAAGAACTCGTTGTAAAAGAAAATAATATCAAAATCATCAAAAGGAGATCCACACAAGAACCTCTTAAAAAAAAGAATATGAAAAGCAATAGAAGGAGATCCACATAAGATCTTGTTGTAGAAAAAAAAATATCAAAAGAAGTAGAAGGAGATCCATACAACAACCCATTGTAAAAGAAAAGAAATCAAAAGCAGCAGAAGGAGATCCACACAAGAACCTATTGTAGAAGAAAATAAATCAAAAGCAGCGAGAAGGAGATCCATAAGAACGTGTCCTCAATACGGAGAAAAATATAAGAAGAGGAGTTAATAGTGTAATGCATGAGGACATGCATAAGATTAAGTGTGGCGTAATGATGAGGCCATAAATTACCATTATTTTGTCCTTCCAAGTTACCTTTGAAAGTGGATTTAAATGTAATCCAAGAGCTTATAGTTTTCTTAAGATAGAATATAGGATATATATCTTGCTCATTCATTATAAATATTTTTATCTATTTTTTGATTAATCCTATTGATTATTTGGAATCTTCTTAGACTTACCAAGTATGCGAAAAAAAAGTTTTTATGAGATCTTAGACATTTCTTTTTATTTTACACAAGTTGTACTTTTATGAATATAGTCTAATGATGGATCAAAATTTTCTCTAATCCTTCTCATGCTATCATTTCAGCAAAAAAAAAAATCAACAAGCTTTGATTAGAAAACTAGCTTCTTTGGCTAATCAAAGACAAAAAAAAAATAAAAATAAATAAAAAATCTTTGATTGGAAAACCACTTCTTGGCTAGTGAAAGGAAAGAAAAAACATTTATTAGAAAACCAGCTTTACTGCACGCCAATCAAAAGCAAAATGAGATGCCTCTTTGTTAATGGAAATCAATAGTTACCTAGTGGCTTTCTTGTCGGCACTATTTGACCATGTTAACAATAGGATGACAAAGATAACTAGAGGTATGATCAAGTTATTTTGTTCTACTATTTTATTTTTAAGCTTTCTTGTAAGTATTTTTATTACATCTAGATCCACTTTTAAAGATTTCCCGGGAAGGAAAAATAAAATTTATATCTCCTCTACTTATATGAAAATATGAGCACCTCTTTGTAATCAAAATTTTTGAGTCTAGTTTATGGGTAGCCATAAATAAACAACATGCATGAGGACATGCATGAATTTAGGTGTAGGAGAGAAGGAGAAACATGAGATATGCATTTTTATTTTAAATATGAGACACAATGTGAAGGAGATCCACACAAGAACCTGTTGTAAAATAAAAAGATCAAAAGTAGCAAAAGGCGATCCACTTATAAACTGTTGTAAAAGAAAACAATATCAAAAGCAATAGAATGAGATCCACACAAGAAACTGTTGTAAAATGAAAGAGATAAAAAACAGTAGAAGGAGATCCACACAAGAACCCGTTGTAGAAAAAGAAAATAATATCAAAATCATCAAAAGGAGATCCACACAAGAACCTCTTATAAAAAAAGAATATGAAAAGCAATAGAAGGAGATCCACATAAGATCTTGTTGTAGAAAAAAATATCAAAAGAAGTAGAAGGAGATCCATACAACAACCCATTGTAAAAGAAAAGAAATCAAAAGCAGCGAGAAGGAGATCCACACAAGAACCTATTGTAGAAGAAAATAAATCAAAAAAAGCGTGAAGGAGATCCATAAGAACGTGTCCTCAATACGGAGAAAAATATAAGAAGAGGAGATAATAATGTAATGCATGAGGACATGCATAAGATTAAGTGTGGCGTAATGATGAGGCCATAAATTACCATTATTTTGTCCTTCCAAGTTACCTTTGAAAGTGGATTTAAATGTAATCCAAGAGCTTATAGTTTTCTTAAGATAGAATATAGGATATATATCTTGCTCATTCATTATAAATATTTTTATCTATTTTTTGATTAATCCTATTGATTATTTGGAATCTTCTTAGACTTACCAAGTATGCAAAAAGTTTTTATGAGATCTTAGACATTTCTTTTTATTTTACACAAGTTGTACTTTTATGAATATAGTCTAATGATGGATCAAAATTTTCTCTAATCCTTCTCATGCTATCATTTCAGCAAAAAAAAAATCAACAAGCTTTGATTAGAAAACTAGCTTGCTTTGGCTAATCAAAGACAAAAAAATAAAAATAAAAATAAATAAAAAATCTTTGATTGGAAAACCAGCCATCAAGCTAGTGAAAGGAAAGAAAAAACATTTATTAGAAAACCGACTTTTGCCAATCAAAAGCAAAATGAGATGCCTCTTTGTTAATGGAAATCAATAGTTACCTAGTGGCTTTCTTGTCGGCACTATTTGACCATGTTAACAATAGGATGACAAAGACAACTAGAGGTATGATCAAGTTGTTTTGTTCTAATATTTTATTTTTAAGCTTTCTTGTAAGTATTTTTATTACATCTAGATCCACTTTTAAAGATTTCCCAGAAGGAAAAATAAAATTTATATCTCCTCTACTTATATGAAAATATGAGCACCTCTTTGTAATCAAAATTTTTGAGTCTAGTTTATGGGTAGCCATAAATAAACAACATGCATGAGGACATGCATGAATTTAGGTGTAGGAGAGAAGGAGAAACATGAGATATGCATTTTTATTTTAAATATGAGACACAATGTGAAGGAGATCCACACAAGAAACTGTTGTAAAATAAAAAAAGATCAAAAGTAGCAAAAGGCGATCCACTTATAAACCTGTTGTAAAAGAAAACAATATCAAAAGCAATAGAATGAGATCCACACAAGAACTGCTGTAAAATGAAAGAGATAAAAAACAGTAGAAGGAGATCCACACAAGAACCTGTTGTAAAAGAAAATAATATCAAAATCATCAAAAGGAGATCCACACAAGAACCTCTTATAAAAAATGAATATGAAAAGAAATAGAAGGAGATCCACATAAGATCTTGTTGTAGAAAAAAAAAAATCAAAACCAGCAGAAGGAGATCCATACAACAACCCATTGTAAAAGAAAAGAAATCAAAAGCAGCAGAAGGAGATCCACACAAGAACATATTGTAGAAGAAAATAAATCAAAAGCGCAGAAGGAGATCCATAAGAACGTGTCCTCAATACGGAGAAAAATATAAGAAGAGGAGTTAATAGTGTAATGCATGAGGACATGCATAAGATTAAGTGTGGGGCAATGATGAGGCCATAAATTACCATTATTTTGTCTTTCCAAGTTACCTTTGAAAGTGGATTTAAATGTAATCCAAGAGCTTATAATTTTCTTAAGATAGAATATAGGATATATATCTTCTTCATTCATTATAAATATTTTTTTATCTATTTTGTTGACTAATCCTATTGATTATTTGGGAAAAATTCAAATTCTTGTGTATGTAGGCGAGGAAAGGAAAGATAATGCTAATATTGGGAAAACCAGAATTGATCATGAACAGTACATTTAAAATCAAATATGATTTTATATTCAGATTCCTCTTAAAAATTTTGTAAGTTCAAAAGAAGAACCATCTCAATCCGAGGTCGCATGCAAAAGTTATAGTTGTTTTGAGTTAGCTGCGGAACTCACAGAGTTAGTTTTGGAACTTGCAGTTTAGTTCCAAAACTCACAGATTTAGTTCCAGAACTTGTATCAATTGAATGATAGTTAGTTCCATGACTTTTAATTCATGGCCAAATTATATTTAGTTCTAGAACTTACAAAAAGAAATGACAACTTTAGCTCGAAAGTTTCATCAACGGAATGACACTTTTTGAGTGATTGTGAAAAATCAAAGATTCCAATGGGAAATCTGAGAGAGGTTTTTGTTCATAGAATTTTTTTAAAAAAACCTCATTCATATTTGTTACAGGTTTTACCAATCAAGAGAGATCTGACTTTTAATGAGTTGTAGTTCATGGAAACATGTATCATACGAGCACTAAAAGTTCCATAAAAGAAACAAAAAAGTGAAATAAAAATAATGAGATATGTTTTTTTCCATAGCAAAGTGTGTTTAATAAAATCTCATTCATATTTATTACAAGTTTTACCAATGAAGAGATATCTAATGTTTAGTGAGTTGTCGTTTGAGGAAAGCGTGTATCGACATAAACACTAAAAGTTCCATAAACAGAAACAAAAAATTCAAATGGAAAATATGAGAAAGGTTTTTGTTCATATAAATGTTTTTAACAAAATCCTCATTCATATTTTCTATAGGTTTTACCAATCAAGATAAATCTAATTTTTAGTGAACTGTAGTCCAAGGAAAAAGCGTATTTGACAAGCGTCAAAAGTTCCATTGTCAAAAACAACAAAGTCAAATGGAAAATCTGATAAAGGTATTTGGGAAAATTAATATTTTGAGGAAAATCCTCCTTCCAATAATGTAGAGGAATAAAATCATTATGATTCTTATTCTTGATAAGCAAGGAGAAGATTTGGGAGAAAATTTTCCTAAAATAAACAAGATAGGATTTGACTTCAATAATATATCTCTCTCCATATTTTGTGGAGATGGAGATCTTAGTTGTTAGGATTGGAATAAATATAAGATAAGATTGTATTTCTTAAAATAAGGAGTTGGTTGGACATATAAATTATAAATGCAATGTTCCACACTTAGATATGTAGTTTCTTTTCCCAAAGTAATCAAGATCTGTTCTTTCTTTCCAATCTTTGGAAGTAAAGTTTTTCTGCAAGTTCTGAATTAAAAGTATGAATTAAATTCTCTTCCAAGGAATGAGCTGGCCACTCATTCCAAGGAAGATGGATCAATGTGTTAATGTTTATTTCTTTATTTCTACAATTTTCCTTTTATTGTAAATTATTGTTTTTTTATGTTATGTAATTTCTTTTGTGAACTGTAGGTTTCCTTTCCTCTTACCTTTATTTTCAATTTAGAAATTTCAATTTACTAAAGTGTGCCTTTATTTCTATAAGTGTCCATTTCAATTCATGCAGGTTTGATTTTGTCATGCAAACTTTATTTCTACAAGTTTTCCTTTTATGTTCCGTAAGTGTGATTTATTTTATGCAAGTTTAGTTTGTGTTTAAAGGAGTTTCTTTCCAAGATCTCTCTCTTAATTCATATAGCCTTCAGACACCATCCCGGATTGACATTATTAATGGAAAGGATTAACGACCCTCATCATCTTACTTGTTTTGGGGCATAGATTGTGAGGGGACGAAGTTGACATTGTTTGATTTTGGTTGCAGTGTGAAAGAGGGGGAATGCAAATCCTATCTCACAATGATTGTTTGACATTTTCCTCAATCCTGTAATGGTTGTTGGATATATACACAATGGTCTTTTGAAAAGGTGTTGGAACTTTCTTGCAATGCAACTACCTGGTTTAAAGCATGAGTCTCTGCAACCGTATCAACCCCTTTTCCCTCCATCTAGCCATGTTCTTAGTGTAGTGAGATTGAGTTTGATTGTGGATGACGTTGGCATTGTATGTTTTTTTTAGTGTTTCTTGAAATATGTGGATGCAACCCACAGGAAATAAACTATTCGCCAAATGCAAGAAAGAAACTTGGACAATGGAGCTCGTATATTGTGATTCTTATATGGGTATTGTATTTCAGCCTTGTTGGTTGGATTTGGTAAATGCATTGAGTTTTTAGATATGCTCCATGAAGTGGGTTGTTGATGCAAATGTTTGTTTTAACCATGGAAAATGTGTTTGAATTGGTATGGACCCATCAAAAAAATGGAATAAGATTTATGTCGATGATCTTTGAAGACACAAATGCCTCGAAGCTTTAGAATAGGATGTAAGAATCCAAAAGCATAGCATAGGGTAGAAATCGTAGACTCAATGGACCATGAGTGTAAACCACCTAGAGCCTCTCATGCACCGCTTCGCTCATCATTCTCATGCATGGTCTCCTTACCTTTTCTTTCATAATTTTTGTAATTTGGGTTCTTCATTTGCAATATAATAGAAATGTTAAACCACTAGATAATCTTACAAATGGATATGTAACCAAATTTAAATAGTGTAAAGAAATAAAACTCCACCTTGTGATTGACGAAACCAATTTTTCAATTTAAACATTAAATGTGGTCACTACCATAACCTTATATGATGATACTAGAGTATCCGAATTAAGTGCTCGTATCTGCTGGTATCGGTGAGAGTTAGATGATGTCATCAAATCAAACAACCATTTTCCACCTTGCAAAGTTAGAAAAGTGCAAATTCCAGAGGCTTGCAAAAAGCACTCGAGCCTTATACAATATTTGTCAAACGTCATATGTGTTCCTTGTTATGTAGAGATTCATGTCAAGCATTAGCTTGACCTTGTTTGACTATTTACACTCTCTTCGTTGCTTCTCTAGGAGTCTCATCACTCCATTTGCACTTTTAGGGAGCTTTTAAAACTAAAAATTTGGCTTTCGTTTTGACCCATCATTTGAACCCTAAGAAACAAAATGCTTATCCACCTTTACAAACCCCTAGTATGTTTACTAGAAAATTTCCTTGAACCTTTAATCTAGGGAAAAAAACTCTTCTTGTTAGTTTGGAAAAGGCATCTTGTAGGACTCCAGTCGCAGTTTGAATAGGTCAAACTGGACAAATTACGATTGATGGCTCCAAAAAACCCTTCGTCATTTGAAAACCGTTCGTCAGTTTTGTATTCAATCATTTCCTATGAATTTTTGGTGTATAGGAGGACACGTAGAAACTTACCCATCGCATGTTTGCCCTCTAGAAGACAACATTTGAAAGTGTTTTCTCAACCTCAGATTCTTAAATGAATGTTTTTGCAACTAGTAGGAAAACATAAAAAGAAAGTTATAGGACCCCTATCAGGTTATAAGACCACCGTGGAAACTTTTTGATACTTGAAAATAATTTTTTGAAACTCGATAGTGTGACTTGTTGTGTGAAATAGAACTTGTGACAAAATGGTGTTTCTCGCTCTTCCCTATTTTTCTTTCTCTCTCCATGCCAGTGAAATATCACTTATTTCATGCTCACCTGGTTTTGCGGGGATGTAAGAATAATGGTGAAAAGGCAATGTGTGATTCATTATTTATTATTTTAATTTATATAGGTCACTATAAAATGAATATATGGATAATGTAGTCTCATGTTACGTATATGTATGAGATGCTAGTTTTATGAATATCTTAAGAAATGTGCATTTAATCATAGGTTCAATTTGATTCATAGTTACGTATGGTAAAAAGGTTTGATATATATATGGTTAATGAATTTGAAGTTAATATCTTGTAGTGCATTTTAAGTGTTCAATAAACAATTAATTAATTAGTGTGTTGTATTCTTACCTTGTAAATGTAATAAAGAGATTTAATTGAAACACTCAACCCTAGTATAAGATTTGTGCATAACATGTATTCATGTGTGATCCTCTTTACCATAGAAGAAATTGGAAACCGTATAATGAACTTAAACTTTGCACTCGATGGAACCTCCTATTTTAGGTAAATAAAAACCCTAGTTTGAGTTTACCATCATAGTCGTTATGTTTAGCGACATTTTCATGAACCCATATTTTAGGAACGACATGGTCAAACTTTATCTAGAGTATGTGGTTTCCTTCTAGGTTTGGTAACCCTGAGGAGAATGTATTCTATTCAATTCTGACACCATTTTGAGTGGTTAAGACCACCTTAGAAGTCACCTTAAGGGTCCTTATTCGAAGTAACGTCTCTGTGGTGTAACCTTACCATTTACGGAGCAAGTAGAGCTAACTCTTCCTTCATATGCCAAAGTGGACTACCTTGTCTTGAAGTTAGTTTTAGAATTAAATTTATTTATCGCATGAATTCCTTGTGGGTTCTAGACGACACAAATGGACCAAGTACAATATATGTATTATTACTTAAACTCTTGCTAATGATCTCTTTAGTTCCTCGTAGATAAATGTGTTACCTTCCATACTAACAACATAACACCTTGCTCTTTCATTAAGGTTGTTTAACATAAATATGTACTCTCATCTTAAACTCATTTATAGTTGAGGTGTAAATCCTTAGGTGCAATTGAAATTAAACCAAACCTTGGCTGATTAAGGGGTTAAATTGTGGGTATAAAATGGTAAATAACTCCTTACAAATGAAGTTGATTTGAATTAGGTTGACTTTAGAGAACCAAGAAACCGGAATATTGGTCCCGTAATCCCTTGTTATGCCCTTTTATGACATTAAGAATATAATAAATTTCACATGCGAAAATCATGAAATACGAAACACGGGATCTTACCTTGAACAAAAATCACTTGTGGATTATGTATGGTTTATAATACTTCCAATCAGGCACTTCTTCTAGATGTTAGAAAAATACTCCTGTAACTCGTTTTGAAACCAATTCATATAATGAAACCATAGTACGATGTCGAGAAAAACTAGATTAGAGGCTAATAATATTGTCACTCTTGGATTCCTTATAACTCAATTAAAAATTTCAAGTGTTACAAAGAATATGAATTGAGCTTAGTGAGATCAAACTTTGAGAAAACAAAAGATATATATAAATATAAATATAGTTTCTTTATGTGGAAATGTTGAATGCATTCAACAAGTTATTGATCTATATTAACTATGGTAGGAAAATAAATTTTGTGTGATCGAAGAATGTTTTTGGGGACATGGTATCTTGAATCTAAATCTCCCTCAAATTCTAAGAATTATTTCTTGATATCACGTCATATTCACCTATGTAGTAAGGGTAATTATTAAACATAGTATAAACATTTGAGAAGCATATTCTTAACTTAAGAATGAGAGAATTAAGGACTTTGTATGTAATTTGAAATGTGGCAAATAAGTATGTAAGTTATGGAAATTTCCGTAAAGGATAAAAAAATCCAACTTAAAATGGTCGAACTATAATTTAAATGTGGAATGAACTTAAGAATTTGTTGGTGGAAAAAGGAGAAAATTATCCTTGCACGATAATGTTCTTGGAATGTTAATCGTAACTAAGATGCACTTAAAGAAATGATGTGTTGTGGGTTTGCCAATCCTTGAGTCCTTTCCTTGTGGTTGGGTTATTGCTAGCATTCGTTCATTGGGGAAAGTGTGGCATAGACTTGTATATGGGGTTGTCATGTGTCTATGTGAGTCGATGACTTATGTAAGTGTCATATGTGCCATTTAGTTTCTCTACTTGGAACCTTGTGGTGTTATGTAGTGAGCAATGTAACAAAAAAATTATCCTGTTATATTTGTGTGTGTAAAATGTGGGTGTTACATTTGGTATTAGAGCGGAGGTTCATGATCTCAAACCTCTAAGGAAGATTGAAGTTGTGATGGTGTTGTATGATGGTGGTGGATATTGGAAGAGTAATGTGATATAAGCGTGATGTGAACTATGTCATAATTGTGAAATTGTGAATGCACGTGTTGTGTATGTCACTTAGTGTGTATGTTTTTGTTATCATTTTTATGTGCTTGTGATGTGAGTATTCACTCTCATTTTCATGGATTCTATGAAGAGTTCACGTGTGATGTACTGCCTTATTGTGTGTGACAAAATAATGTTATTGTGGATTGTGAAGTGTTGGAGCATTTTTTCATTATGTGATATGTAGGTGTATTGATGTATTACATGAAAAAAATTGGTGTAAAGCGAATTAGATTGTATCGATGTCATCACTATATTGTGATAAATTATGTACATGACCATGTAGCATTGCAATTGACTATATGTTGTAAATTTAGACATTGTATTCCTCATACATATAATTTATGTAATATGTGATGGTTCATGTCATGATTTAGGGGATATAGTGAGCATATGATTTATTGTACAATGATTTCACTTTGGGTACATAATGTGCTAATGTGATTTATTGTAACAAGTGTAAGTAATTATTGTGTTTTACCCTGTATATATATCATATGTATGATGTTATGGTTAATTTACGTGAATCACCATTGTGTTAGTGATGTAGTAATGTGTTATGTTGTGGACCCTACACTAACCGACCCTAAGGGAAATCGGTAAAAGGTGTATGTTTGGAGTGAGGAAATGTGTACCATTGACCATTCACTCAATCTGAGTATGAGATAGGAAGTGGAGCCTTACATAGGCTAAAAACCCACTTTTGTTCATTGGTATGTGTGACACTTGCTCAACGGGTGTCATGCATATTGTGTTTCACGAACACCTTGGGATCAGTAGATAGTGACTTGTACTCCTTTCTCTCTCCCAATATGGTTATCATATGGATTCAACCTATGTGATTTTAACTATGTTAAGCCTTGTCAAAGTGGTGGCAGGATGATTTAGACAGAGATGATGATAGTTGTATTATTGATATGATATTTTAAGAGCTGAGGCTCAATGTTTGTGAATGCCAACAACTTGTTGAGTACCCCTTTGGTGGCCGTATAAGCCACATAGTTATTGTAATGTATTATTTATCTATACGTATTTTATTTGTAAATTTAACCTTTTCTCTTTTCTTGCAAGAACCAGTAGTTTTCTTCATTGACATATTCTTATATTTTGGGCTTTTATTTGGTTGTTGCACTAACATTCGAAGTTTTCACTAACAATGGCTAATTAGCCATTTGATTTTCTTAGTTTTAAATTATGTATCAAGTGTAAAAATTTTATAGCCTAGCCCAAGGCTTGGGATTGTTTCCACTTGGAATTTGATATGGATTATTATGTTGGTTCTAATGTCATAATGTGTTAGAATAGGGTCATGGGATTCACCATGGAGTGGTGGGACTTATGAACCCGCTTCATTGTATGGTGGTACGCCCCAAGGAGTTACCGATAATGAGAAGGTTATTGAACCATGAGTTACTATCTCCCTTGGGTTAGAGGTATTTGGAATTTATGCACCTAAGGCCATAGGATAACCTTGACCTCTTTTGTGGAGAGAAAATGAAAATTATCTTTATTTTATTTCTTGAGGGAGGCATAAGAGACACTTGAGGGAGGCATAAGAGACTTGAGGGAGGCATAAGAGACACTTGAGGGAGGCATAAGAGACTTGGGGGAGGCATAAGATATTTGTGTGGGTGTGATTGATGCTTTAGGAGGTATATGGAGTTTCCCTGTGATTCTTGGAAGGTATATGTATTTGTTTTGTGATGTTTGGGAGCTATATGGAGTTGTTTTGTGATGTTTTGGGAGGCGTATGGAGTTGGTGTTATGAGTATGTGTATTCTTGTGAGTCGGTTTATGTTTTGTGATGTTGTTTCCATCTTGAACCTATATAGTTATAGTTATGGTTTTGAGTTGTGTGAAACAATTGTATGTGTAGATGTTGGGAATTCCATCTGTTATAGTATGTCTATGATATGAGTACATTTGTGCTAGGGGCATGTATATGAGAAGTACTATGTGTGTGGATCGTGTATGTTCTTCCATGGTTTGGTTGAGTTCTTGTGATGTGATACATTCGTAGAAGTATGTAGAGATATGTCTTGTGGATAGTTAGTGGTGTGTTTGGTTCTTGTGTCGCATCGTGATGTCAGTTCTGTTGGGCACCCATGAACATAAGAAAACTAAAATATTAAAAATGAAATACTAAGAGTTGAGATTAATAAATACTTTAAAGGAAAAGACTAAGTAATAAAGTAAAAGAGAACTGTCAATATTCATAGAACATTAAAATTTAATATATTTCTAAATTTATTTTGATCTCTTGTGGTCATGTTGTATCACCCAATAGTTTTGTTAAACAACGTGTGTCCTGTTGGTGCTCGTTTTGATCTCGCACCATTTTTCCCTGATTTTCCTTTGATTTGCATGTTATGAAACATTTTATCTCTCGATGTGAATGCTCTAAAGATTTTACCTCCATTTGAATGCCTCGAGTTGTTTGCAGAATCCATTATCATGCCCCTTTTTGAAGAAGTCTCCGAGTTTGCCATGTTTTTTCCCTAATTTCTTCAAAATCCATGGGCTCTATCATTTTTCCTATTTTTCCCTGACCATGGAAGCTCGAGAATGATCAATTTATATTTGTATGCCTTTGAAAATCCAAATCCATGGTTGAAAGATGTTTGGAACCATGCTTCACTTGGTTTTGTTTCAAAAAAATTCATCCTTAGTGAAAAATCAATTTATGGGCATGAATGGTGAATTTATGTGTTTTTGATGATCGGGTGGGCATATTTTTCCTGTCAAAATTATTCCTTAGCATTCGGAGCTCATGTGGATTCTTCCGGTTGGTCAAGGGATGGTGGGAAAATGTTTTAACTTGTAACTTTTTGAGTTTTTGGTAAAAAGGAAAATTTGGTTCTTTTGGTGCTTATGTGGCTTCTTCTAATTGGATGTAGCGCTTGGGTTTGTTATTTGAACTTGTTACTTTTGGCTACTTTTGAAAAAAATTGAACCCGCCCAAGTCGTGCCTGCCTAAATCTTTGATTAAAGAAACATTTAAGCGGCAGGGAAAAAGTCTTACTTTAACCCTACAAAAGGACACGTGGCAAGGTTAAAGGTGGAGATGTGGGCCTTGAAGCAGAGTTGGATATTTTTCCCTTTTGGAAAAATGGAGTAAAATTCTAAAATGAAAGCACACCCCGTCAAATCATTTTGAAGCCTTATAAGGTTCTTGAAATTGTGCCATGAAGACACGTGGAGGCTTCTACCAGGAGTCTTCCCATACTTAGTCTTTTTTCAAAAGGTTTTGAGAGGCCTGGGACACGTGGAGGGACCGCGCATGTTTGAGGACCAGCCCTTGAATTTTATTTTAAAGAAGCACCAGGAGGACACTTGGAGGCCTCCGCTCACTTTACTTTTTCTTGGGATATTAAATGGCTAAAGGAGATTACCTCGGACCCTGACACATGATGCCTTCTGATGAGCTTTAATCCTTCAAACAAATTTTTCCGAGCTAGGACACGTGGTGAGCCCGAACTCATTATAGGTCTCAACTTTTGGGGACCATCTCAAGATGTGTCATTGTGACGCATGCCAGTTTGAAAATTTCCAGAGGCGGGGAGGCAGGCCATCGGGGGCAACTTGGATTTTTTTCCCTTGATATTTAAAAGACTGAAATCATCAAAATTACCCATGGGCCCAATAGAGAAAAGTCAAAACTTTCTCCACTCGACGGTGGAGGTGAGGATTTTTAGGGGTAAATTGGAAAATTTTCCTTTTTGGAAAAAGGAGTTAAAAGTGAAAAAGGAATCATGTTTCCATCGGGACCCACATCAAAGACTAGAAGTGGAAGGGCAGAGCTACGGGAAAAACTTGGAAATTTTTCCCTTTTCCAAAAAAGAGGTGAAATAGAAAAATTTGGTCGTGGTTACTTTGAGACCCACCTTAGGACACGTGATAGGATCATTTATCAAGAGAAGAGGTACGAGAGAAAAATGTTGTAAAAGGAAAAAAGGAACCCATAGGCCCATTTTAAAGTGGATATCCCATGTGGATGGTCCAAATATAAAATAGAAATCAATGGCAGTTGTGCATATGTATATAATTTTTATTCCATTTTCACTCCAGAGCTCCTAGGGATGCGATTCTTCATGATTTCTCAATATTTCTTACACGTAAAATAAGGAAGGGGAGTTAATTTGATATCTAAGTTTTGTGAGGAAGATCTAGGGACTTCTTTTACCATTAATATGAGATCTAACCTCTGGGATCGATTTGATCTTCCATTTTTTCTTCCCGGGCACGCAAAGAACCAGATTTGACAGATTAGGGGCAGAAGTCATTGGTGAGTAGAGGGAAGAGTGATCTACCAGAAGAAGTTAAATGCGGGAGATGTTTGAAAAGATCCACCCCCGAACAATCGACAACTTTTTATAGATATGATTCTAGGAATTGCAATCAAGATCATGGCGAGCACTAGTGCACTCAATGTTTGGATTTTTTGGGGGAAAACTCTGTTGAAAAATGTTATAAATTGCATGAATTTATCGTGTAAATGGTTGGAGTGTTAGAGGTCGGGACTGATTTTCTAAGAGAAAAGCTTGATAGAACCCGTCCTTCTGAGAAATCATCTGAAGAAACCTGTTTATCTCCTTTGTGTTAAATTTTATCATGTCAAGGTGTTTCATGAGTGTAAAACCATTGACAAGCTCTATAATTGTTCAAGAAACTTTCCCTGTTGATAAATTTAATCAAACTTGAGTTAATATTTTTATTTTGAGAAAATATTTGTGTTTTATTCATTTCTGAATGTCTGCAAGTAGTTTTCTTGTTCCCGTTGCAATCTTACATTGAAATCTTTGTGAATCACACAAGATCTTATCCTTGTGATAGTTTGGTGGCATTTATAATTT
Organism: Taxus wallichiana var. yunnanensis; assembly: GCA_018340775.1. Classification (NCBI taxonomy): domain Eukaryota; kingdom Viridiplantae; phylum Streptophyta; class Pinopsida; order Cupressales; family Taxaceae; genus Taxus; species Taxus wallichiana. The sequence continues at coordinate 508,125,751 of CM031242.1, forward strand.
CATTTATTAGAAGAGCTTTCATTTGATAGTGAAATAAACAAATTTAAAATCTTTGTGAATCTAGCATGACTAGATAAGATTGTTTGTTAGTCTTTGAGGGTATCTTAGGCGTGATGAAATAGAGGTGATAATGTTTAGTAAAGTTTTCTAATTTTATCCTTCATCTTGGATCCTTGAATTTTGTGTGAAAAGTGCTGATCTAGGCCTCCATTGAAGGACATATTCCGAGTTAAAGCAACATCCTAACTATCCCAAAGCATTATGTTGTTCAAGCACTCCATTTTTGTAAAATTTCTTAGGAATCTGGTGAATCAAGTTCATTTCTATCTCACCTCCCACAAAAATTCATTTAAAAACAACCAATCATACCCATACTACCCGTTTTTGTCATGTCTCGTATACAAATACATAATTTTTCTACCAAAACATGTAGAAACAATTAGGTTTTCATTCTCTTTAGTGGCACGAACCTTGCTTAGAAAATATCTCCACTATCTAGAGTTACAACTCGTGAGAGTTAGGTTTTGTTGCATTGATCATATTTTCTTCAAGGTCTTCTTAAAAATTTCACAAGGAAGGATATCTCCATCTCCTCCACAAACAACAAAGCTACAAAAAGGGTCCTCTCGCCCTAGTTGAAATGCACAACCATAAAGTAGTGAGGATAGGTCAAATCCTCTTGAGGGTTCTACCCATTTTTCAACATCCGAGTGATAAAGAGAAAGCTGCATTTCATCTCCAGCTACAAAACAACACACTACATGCTCTTCTTATCTCTAAGCTTCCTGCCAAACCTGTGATGCTTCTTAGCTTCTGAAGGAGAATCAATTTGGGTACCAATAACTGATTGGTGCCATTCTTTAGGGACATAGTGGTTACTGATCCATATTTAGACCCTTGTAAACATTTCTTATATGCTCTAAGTGCTAATACTTTTTCAAAACATCATCTTGTGTTCATGCCTATATAAAAGTATTCAAAGTGTCATGTTTTGTATGTAATTCTTTCAGTTTCCACACAGTGCACTAAATTTCATTGATTAATATGGGTACAGAAAATTCGATCATCCCATTTCCAATTTCTAGTATTCATAGACATTTGACAGATCATATTTTAGTGAATTTTACAAAATTAAGGTGGAAATACTTAGTGGAGACTCCTTGTTGATCTGATTCTTGATGAATACTAGTTTCTTAACCTCTATCAAGTGAGTTTTGTTACTAATCTTTGCAAAGATGGAAGGAAAAATATATTTCTTTACTAGAGATCATGCTAAGAAATTATTTCAGAGCTTGGAAAAGCAAAGTCGAAGGAAGAAAATCCTAGAGAGTTGTTGGAGATCAAAAGACAAGAAAAGGGATCTCCATTGATGAAAGTGATGGGCCTATCATTAAATACTTCCATTCAAGTGCTTCTGAATTAGGTAGCCTCTTTGTGGAATTGAATTCTCTAACTAGAGATAGGCCTTCATTTGATTTAGAAAATTTTTCTTCTAATTCTCCCCCATCTTTTGAAAAGTTGATAGGGTTTTCCACAAAACAAGGCCTTTAGTGGATATCCATTTTAAAATTTATACTCGTATGTTTCAAAGACCCTCTGCCCCTTATCGATTTGTCTCACCTTTAGGGTCACCTCCTCAAAACAACATGGCCCAACCCCCACTCGGACCTCCATTTTTTAAAACACCTTTGGTCCTATAAATTTTTGAGGGGATGGTGGTTGTCCAAATTTAGTTCCCAGGATGTGAGAAATATATTACCAAAGTTCCAAGGAAACAATGCTATCACTAGTGATCAACATTTAAATATTTTTATAAATATGATGGAAGACTTTGAGATTAAACATGAAGATGTATATATCAAATTGTTTATCCATACTTTGGAAGAGGATGTAAGGGAATGGTATAAAGCATTGTGAGATAATTCCATTGATTCTTGGATAGAGATGAACAATGCATTTAGAGGCTGTAGTATGGTGATAGAACTTACCCTATGTTTCTTCTATTAGAATTTGAAAACATCAAGAAGAATCCTAATTAGTCAAGTACATGATTTCAACACAAGGTTTAACAAGACCTCAAGGAGATTTCTTGTTAGCTTAAGGGCATGTGATGAATCATGTTTGATCAAATATTCAGATGCATTTGATAAAAATATTCTTACTTACTTGAGGGTCAAAAACCCTACTAATTTGAGGGAGGCCTTCACCACGGCTCTGCAAATTGAGAATAACATCAAGGAAATTGAAAATCCTGCAAAAAGGGAGGGTGTAAAACTAATTAACCTAGAAAAGCCTCAAATAAGTAAGGCTGCTAATTTGGAAGAAGTTGTGAAAAATTTGGCAGGGGATGTCAAAAAAATAACATACAAATTAGCTCGGATGGAAAAAGGAATTGGGTAGAGTTCACAAGGTCAGCACAAGCAATAAGGCCAAGATAGGGTTACAAATCATCATGGGAATGATCAAAGGTCGGATGAAAGAGGCAAGGGACTTGTTGGATTTGGAAATAAACAGTCCTAGGCCAAGGAAAATAGAATGGTACCGATCCTTTGGCTGTTAGAGTTGCTATTGTGGAGGAGATAGATGTCATTGATTGGTGTGATAGGTGTGTTATCCAAAATTCACCCCTCAAGGTAATTTTGATAACATGCATCAAATTCTTTAGTCCCAAGCAATTATATTGATTCGGAAAAAGGTCATGTTTCTAGGGTCCCCTCATATTTTTTCTAACTCCCCTGTCCAAGAAGAAGAGAGAAAGTTCTAAGAAAATGTAAAAAATTGCAAAAAACAAGCTCGGGCTAGGAAAAATCACGAAAAATGGCTAAGTCCTAGTCCAAGGCGGTCCTTGGGACAGTTGGGACATCTGGGCGCGAACCGGCCGAAAGGCGCTGAGGCGATGCCTGACATTTGGGACATCGGGCCAAAGGGACGCGTGGGGACGCAGAAATCCGAACTGGCCGAAAAGTTGAAAAAATTGACTAAGCCAAAGCTTGATCCGGGGACAGTTGGGCGAAAATATGCGACTTTCAAGCCGAATCGGGCGATGAGTCAAGGCAGCCGAAGCTTGATCTGGGCGGTTGGGCCAAAATTACGTGAACGGCCGGATCGGCCAAACAGGAACTTCAGCATTGGGACATCCGGGCCAAAGGGACGCGCGGGACGCGGAAACCGAAGGATCCGAAAGCCAATCGAGATCACGCCACGTGTCACCAGCGAGAAAAGGGACATGGAAGCCCATTTGGGTAGTTCGAAAGAATCTGTCCGTTCAGCATTGGGACATTTGGGACAAAGGGCGCGCTAGGGGACGCAGCGGATAGCTTGGCAAGCAGCCGAAGGGAGAGGAAGAAAAGTCAATGTTTGGTCAGGAAACTTCAAACGGCCATAACTTTTGACTCTGAGCTCCGATTTTCACAAAATTGGACTTTCTGGAATGAGCACGATGTCCTCTATGCCACAAAAAACTGAATTTCTTATTTTTGATGAGGTTAGATATATTTAAATAAAGAAAACGTGTTCGGCTCCCGTTAGTTAATGCTCATTCCTGTCAAATGACAGAAAACGCCTGCCAAGCCCAAAATAGCTGCCCGCACTCAGAAGGCCATAACTTTTGCATTTCTCAACAAAATCACACAAAATTGGTACCGTTGGAATCATGGTTCCGAGACCAATGCATATAAATCAAGAAATTCCATATTTGATCAGAAATTGATTGAGTTTTTAAGAAAACGTGGCCGGGTTCAGAACAGTGTTTTATTTGGTAGCTGGGAGTGCAATTAAGAGGCATGGTCATCATTCTTTCTCTGCTGCAGCACATGGGACAGTATGGGGAGCCTTTTGCAAGTAATGTACAATCATTTCACTCAATTTAATGCCTCTTACAGGTGGTTGAAGGACAGATTTCGGGATTTCCATTTTCCCTTCTCTTTTCCTTCTCATTTTTCTATAAATTGGAGTGTTGGGCTCATTGTAAAAGAGAGAGTTTTTGGGTAGCAAAGCTCTGCCAAAATTTCTTTGTGAAGCCAGTGTGTTGCAAGCCCTTGTAGTGGACTCCTTGCATGGTGATCCAGGCCCTTATCTTGTAATAGATTGAACTGTGCATATCATGAAGCAATAAAATACCAGTTTGTGGATGTATCTTCCCATGCTGTGTTTTCTTGCATTCTTCTTGCCCCTTTAATCTTTCTATAAGAATATTGTGTCTATTTATTATGTTCTTGCAGGGATTCATTAACATTGTGTATGCTTGGAATATTGTTGTGAATGCATTTTGCTAGATTATGGTGAACTGTCATCACCTCTTCTAGTGTGCACTTTGCCTCTGTATTTCACACATTTGGAGATTACTCTCACACCCTCCTTTTCTGGTGTATCACCGCTTTAGTGTAGGCTTTCATTTTATGTATTCTCTCTCCCTGGTCCCTTGGAAATTTAGATTAGAATAGTTAGTTTATCCTGCATTAGAGTAGATTGTGGTAGGTAGTTTAGGAGCAAGAACCAGATTTCTCTGGAGGTCTATCTCAAGTAGCAAGTCCCACAACTTGGAGATAGTACCCATGTTATCCAATCACACCGTGAGATCAAAGTATATCTCCAAGGGTGCTTTGTGATTCGGTGATAACAAGGTGTTTCATGCCCCATGCTTCATGTGAGGAAAATCATCAAGAAGAGGAAGAAGCTTATGATGATAATGATGATGATGTTTACATGATGGGTTGCTCCACGAGCTCACAACAAATGGCAACTTCAACTAAGGTAATAAGTGCTAGAAATCTGCTGATTTTGGGATTACATCCATAGGGTACCCATTCTCTCTCCCTCTCATATTTTATAAGTAGATCTTTTGTACAAGATTTTGAATTTCCTAATAATGTCTTTGAATATTTAAGAGCTTTAATGACAAATAAGTATGATGGAGGAATCCCATCGAGGAGGATAGGCAGTTCTTGATGAATGTTGTTGTGGCTCGAAAAAAATACAATAAAAGAAGTAGGGTTGTGAAAGGTACGGGGCCTCAAGCCAAGCCAAAAACTCCATTGCTTTCAAATATTCCTAAAGAGGGTCCTAAGAAAGATGCATCTATGAGGGCCTTGTTGTCTTAAACAAAACTCATACCCCTCCTCATGCCCAAGTCAAAAATCTGTGCCATATAATGAGTGTATAAACCTTCCTTCCAATGTTGCCTTGCCAAAGAATGTACCTTATGATATTTCCCAAGTCTTTAGCCAAATCAAGATCTCAGTTCCAATTGTTGAGTTGCTTAGGATTCTTGAGTACAATAAAAGGGCTTTTGAGTATCTCAAATTTGAAAGAGGAAAGGACTACCCTAGGTAGAAATATAAACATTTTGGAGACTCCAAAACTCATTGAAGAGTTATAGACACCACAATTGTTGGAGGAATAAGGTTAACCACCTAAGGTTATTTGGGGACATCCTTGGTGGAATCTCAGCTAAATGTGGATCCATTCTTCACCACTCTGATCATTAAAGATAGATTGTTACACAACCGTAAGTTTGAATCGGGGCATCATGCGATGTTATGCCTCTAGAAGTCATGAATGATATGGATATCAAAGTAAGAATAGAATATGGGAAGTGTACTACTATTGACTCTAGAGAAGTGCTAGTGGTTGGTGTGTGAAAGGTGCGGTGGTGCATCTTGTAGCTTACCTAGGTAAAAACCCAACGCTTGATGTTGTTATTGTCGATTACCTAGCCAAGTGGGGTATGTTCTTATCTCGAAAATGGGTTGCAAGTGGTTTTGGGAGTTCTCAAATGGACATGTCCTATGCTACCATCCCAATTGAGGGAAGCCTTGTCAATCTATATGGAGAAAAGAAGATGTTGCACCTTATTGAAGATCCCAACAATGCATCTTATGAAGTATTGTACAAAAGTGTTGATCTTTGATAAATTTGTAGGATTTTGTGATGGAAAAGAGCATAAAATTGAAGAATGCATGTCTCTTGAATAGGAAGGATCTCCTTGTTATTTATTTTTTGATGGAGCTTTCTCCAAGTTTAGAAATGGTGCTGGTGTTTTTGATCTCTCCAGGCGGGGAAGATTTTGTCTTTTCCTTGAAACTCAACTTTGAGAGCACTAAAAACATTGTTGAGTATGAGTCATTGTTGTTAGGTCTGAGTATTGCTTGGAAATATTGTGTTAATGACATCATTGTCAAAGGAGATTCAGAATTAATTGTGAAACAAGTCAAAAACTTTATGCCATAAAAAATGAGTGAATGAAACAATACAAGCATGCGGTTTGGGCTGGATTGAGATGTTTGATTTATTTAACATTGTTCATCATGGAAAGAAGTTTAAGATTATTTTAGACAAGCTTGTTGTGTTGGGATCTCAGTTTGATGATTGTGCAATGTCCCCATATTGTGCCTATAATGTTGAAGTATTGACAAGACCATCTGTCACGACAATATTAAGCACCGACAAGTTTTTGATGATGATGCTTAGGTCAAAAGATTTTACGTGGAACAAAGGGGAGTTTTCTAATCAAAATATTGATTGGGAACCAATGGTATGCATAGCAGAGGGTAAAGAAACCTTGTTTGGCAAAGACATTATCCAACTGAAGACTAATACCATTCCTAGAGGGCTAGTTGCTCTTGAATGCAATTTTGATAATGTTCATTGAATTATTAATAGATGCATGGCAGCCTCGAGGGATGTTGAGGAGCATGACATTGACACAAAGGAGAAGCCAAGGAATATTTTTTTGGGAAGCACTCTCAACAAGGAGGAAAAATATTCTTATGTCCTATTGCTGAAAAAATATCAAGATTGCATGGCTTGGACTTATTCTGAATTAAAGGCATATAGAGAGGATTTTTTTAACATGAGATTCCCTTGGAATCCAATGCAAAACCATTCAGGAAGAAACAAAGGACAATCAATTCACTCATATCTCTTAAAATGCAAGAGGCCCTGAAGGCGAGGGATGGAGAGATTATTTAGCACACAAGGTATTCTTCTTGGGTTGTAAACCTAGTACCAGTCATAAATAAGAATGGTGACATCAGTGTGTGTGGAATTTAGAAATTTGAAAGCAGAACATCAATGAAGGATAATTATCCTTTACCAAACATGGAAAACATGCTGTAGCTAGTCACTGATTCTGAGCCACTTTCTACCATGGATGGTTTCTCTAGTTATGACCAAGTTATGGTGAAGGAATCAGAGAGAATTAAAGCAACCTTTACCACTCCTTCAGGGACTTATGTATATGTCAGGATGCCCTTCATTTTGATGAATGCTAGAGAAACTTTTCAAAGAGTAATAGATGTTATATTTTCTGGTTACATTAATGATTTTATTGTTGTCTACCAAGATAATGTAACTGTGTTCTCCAAAAAGATAGGTGATAATTGGCAACACTTGGAGAAAATTCTGATAACATGTAGAGAATATGGCATTTCACTCAATCCAAATAAGTGCCATTTTGGAGTACTGAGAAGGAAAAATTTCTTGGTTGCATTATGTCACAAGAGGGGGTGATAATTGATCCGAGAAAGGGTAGAGGCCTTCAACAAGGTCCCAATTCCAAGAACCAAGAAGGGGATTCGAGTCCTTGTTTGGGTAAATAAAATTTATTAGGAAATTCATATCAAACTTTGCTGAGTTGACAATTCCAATCACTGGCATGCTGAAGAAGGACAAAGCCATCAAATGGGAGGAGGATGCCATTCAATATTTCAATGGGTTAAAGGAGGCATTAAATCATGCCCCTATTTGAGTAGCTGCAGATTATAAGAAGCTTTTCCAACTATTTTCTTTTGCTTCAGAAAACACTATTGCATTTTTCTTGTTGTAGAAAGATGATGAAGGGGCTGAGAGGCCAATTGCCTTTTTTAGTAAGGCATTGTAAGGGGAAACGGTGAAATATAGTATTATGGAGAAGCAAGAATTTTCATTGGTAAAAGAAACAAAGGTATTCGGGCCTTACATTTTGAGCTCTAAAATTGTTTCTTATGTTCCGCAAACCATGGTCAAAGACATCTTATTAGAGATGGAGGTATCAAGAAAACGATGTAGATGGGTGAACAAGTTACAAGAATATGAAATGGATATCCAAACCACTAATTTGGCAAGTGATTTGGGCTTGGTAAAGCTTATGGCTAAGAGAAACTTTCAAACTATTGAGTTGAATGAGGTAGATGAAGGAAGGGTAGATGTTTTTCAAAAATTGAAAAGTTCTTACTTGGTACAAAGATGTAATTTTTATCTTAGACATCTATACTACCCTAAGTATTTGACCAAGAACAAGAAAAGATCCCTTAAGTTAGCTTCCCATAAGTATGTCATTACTGATTATGGGTTAGCTTGGAAGAACCAGAGGAGTTCTCTTAAGGTGCATTATTGAAGATGAAGCCCTAAGATAATTGTTGATCTTCATGGAGGAGTTTGTGGAAGGAATTTTCTTTGGAAGAGTCACAACACACAAGATCTTGAGGGATGGTTATTGGTGGCAACCTCTCTTCAAGGATACAACTCTTTTGGTTAGAAGATGTGAGAGTTGCCATCACTTCTCTTGAATCTGAAAGCTTCAAGCTCCCTACCTTTAGTGCTTTGCATCAATTAAAGCCCCATTCAAGCAATGGGGAATGGATTTCACCTGGTGAGATTTCACACCCTTCAATTTCTAGCCATAAGTGGATTCTTGTAGCCATTTATTACTTCACCAAGTTGGTGGAGGAAATCCCCACCAAAAGAGAAACACACCAAATCGTCATGGATTTTATGTTGAACCATATCATCTACAGTTTGGGGTGCAGTCAAAATTGTTCTTGACAATTCCATGCCCTTCATAGATAAATCCTTGGTGGAAATGTGCAAAGAATATAGGATAAATTTGACATATGCCTCTAATTACAATCCCTAAGGAAATGGAAAAGCTGAGTCAAGTAATAAAAATTTGCTGAAAATTATCAGAAGAACCTTGGAGCTAAACGAGAAGAAAATGGGGTGAACAATGAAGTTCGTTGTTTGGGCTGACCAAATTACTATTAAGAAAGCCACTAAAAATATTCCATTTGAGTTGGTGTATGGAACTTAAGCCATCATGCCCCTGCATATGCAATTATCCTCATATCAATTCATTCAACAACTTGAAGATCAAGAATTAAGTCCATATGATGCCGGCATTAACTAGATTGTTGAACTTGATGAAGAAATGAGGGCATCTCACCATAGGCATGTAAAGTTCAGAGAAAAGATGAAGAAGTTATTTGACAAGAAGGTCACTCCTAGAGCTTTCAATATTGAAGATATTGTGATGTTATGGGATAACATGCACTGAAGATAAGGGAAAGCATGGTAAATTTGATGCATTGTGGATGGGCCCTTACTCCATTTACATTCAGATTGGTGAGCATACCTTCTTCTTGAAGGATTTGGATGGGAAATTTCTCAAATTTCCTATTAATGGTAGGCACTTGAAGCATTTCCTTGATTGATTCCTCAGAATCAAAGTGAGCATCACCTATAAAGTGTATAGTTTGTTAGTTTGTTTTTCTGTCTTTTGTGTTTTTGCTCATTCTAGTCCTCGGTGACTTGGTTTTGTTGGTTTCTCGGTGTACTTTTTGGAGTATGGTTGTTTTTGTTTTGCTATTCTAGTTTTCTCTTTGACTCCATTTCCCAATGGTTTGTTCTTGCAACTTGGTCTACTAGTTGTTCTTGTGGCACTCGTAGGGAGTTCCCATCCCTAAGTCGGAGCCGATGTTGGTGCTCGTTTTGATCTCACACCATTTTTCCCTGATTTTCCTCTGATCTGCGTGTTATGAAATGTTTTATCTCTCAATGTGAATGCTCTAAAGATTTTACCTCCATTTAAATGCCTCGAGTTGTTTGCAGAATCCATTGCCATGCCCCTTTTGAAGAAGTCTTTGAGTTTTCCCTGTTTTTGTCCTAATTTCTTCAAAATCTCTGAGGCTACGTAATTTTTCCTATTTTTCCCCAACCATCGAAGCTCAAGAATGATCAATTTATATGTTTATTCCTTTAAAAATCCAAATCCATGGTTGAAAGATGCTTGGAACTATGCTTCACTTGGTTTTGTTTCAAAAATATTCATCCTTAGTGAAAAATCAGTTTAGGCATGAATGGTGAATTTATGTGTTTTTGACGGTCTAGCGGCGTCTTTTTCCTATCAAAATTATTCCTCAACATTTGATGGTCACGTGGCTTCTTTTGGTTGGTCAAGGGATGACGGGAAAATGTTTTAACTTGTCACTTTTTGCTTTTTTGGCAAAAAGGAAAATTTTGTCCCGTAGCTCCGCTCGAGTTCTAATTTTTCTTTTGGTGCTTACGTGGCTTCTTCTAATTGGATGTGGCACGGGGGTTTGTTTTTGAACTTTTTATTTTTGGCTAATTTAAGTGATGGGGAAAAGTCTTACTTTGACCCCACAGAAAGACACATGGCAAGGTTAAAGGTGGAGATGTAAGCCTTTGGAAGCAGGTTGGATATTTTTCCCTTTTGGAAAAATGGAGTAAAAATCTAAAATGGAAGTGCGCCCCCACTAAATCATTTTGAAGCCTTATAAGGTTCTTGAAATTGTGCCATGAAGACACGTGGAGGCTTCCACTGGGTCTTCCCATACTTAGTATTTTTCAAAAGGTTTTGAGAGGCCTGGGACATGTGGAGGGACCGCGCATGTTTGAGGACCGACCCTTGAATTTTATTTTAAAGAAGTGCTAGGAGGACACTTGGAGGTCTCATCTCACTTTAATTTTTGATTGGGATTTTCAATGGTGAAAGGAAATTGCCTCAGACCCTTAAACATGGCACCTTCTATAGAGCTTTAAGCCTTCAAACAATTTTTTGGGCCAGGACACATGGTGAGCCCACGCTCATTCAAGGTCTCAACTTTTGGGGACCATCTCAAGATGTGCCATTGTGACACTTGGAAGTTTGAAAATTTCAAGAGATGGAGAGTCGGGCCATCGGGAGAAACTAGGATTTTTTTCCCTTGATATTCAAAAGACATAAATCATCAAAATGACCCACAGGCACAATAGAAAAAATTCAAAACTTTCTCTAGTCGATAGCGGAGGTACACATTTTCAGGGGTAAATTGGAAAATTTTCCTTTTATGGAAAAAGGAGTTAAAAGTGAAAAAGGAAGTGTGTTTCAATTTGGGACCCACATCGAGAGACTAGAAGCTGGAAGGGGCGGAGCTACTGGGGAAAACTTGGAAATTTTCCCTTTTCCAAAAAAGAGGTGAAATAGTAGAATTTGGTTGTGGTTCCTTTGGAACCCACCTTAGAGACACATGTCGGGATCATTTCTAAAGGGCAAAGCTGTGGAGGAAAATGTGAAAAAATTTCATTTTTCAAAAAGTTTTAAAATGAAAAAAGGAAACTACGAGGCCCGTTTTAAATTGGATCTCCCATGGACGGTCCAAATTCAAAATAGAAATTGACGGTATGGTAGCTATGCATCTGTATCTAATTTTTCCACTATTTTCACTCTAGAGCTCCTGGAGATGTGAGTCTTCATGATTTCTTGATATTTCTTGCATGCCAAATAGGGAAGGGTAGTTAATTTTATATCTAAGTTTGGTGATGAAGATCTAGGGACGTATTTTACCCTTAAGATGAGATCTGACCTCTGGGCTTGATCTGATCTTCCATTTTTTCTTTCGGGGCACTCAAAGAACTAGATTTGACAAATTAAGGGTGGAAGTGGTTGGTGAGTAGAGGGAAGAGTGGTCTACAATAAGGAGTTAAATGCGGGAGATGTTTGAAGACATCCACCCCCTGAACACGTGAAAACTTTTTACAGATCTGATTTTCAGAATCATGATCAGGATTATGGCGAGCATTGGTGCACTCAATGTTTGGATTTTTGGGGTAAAAATCTGTTGAAAAATCTTATAAATTGCATGAATTTATCATGCAAATGGTTGGAGTGTTAGATGTCAAGACTGATTTTTCCAAGAGGAAAGCTTGATAGAACCCGTCCTTTCGAGAAATCATCGAAGAAAATTGTTTATCTCCTTTGTGTTAAATTTGATCATGTAAAGTTGGTTGCAAGTGTACAACCATTGACAAGCTCGAGATTTTTCTAAAAACTTTCCCTGTTGATAAATTTAAACAAATTTGAGTTAATATGTGTTATTTTTGGGAACAATTTGTGTTTACTTCATTCTTGAATGTTTGCAAGTAGTTTTCTTATTCCCATTGCAATCTTTGTGAATCACAAAAGATATTATCCTTGTGATATTTTGGTGGCATTTACAATTTCATTTATCAAAATATCTTTCATTTGATAGTGAAATAAACAAATTCAAAATCATTGTGACTCCTAGCATGGCTATAAGATTGTTTGTTAACATTTGAGGGTATCTTAGGCATGATGAAACACATGTTGATAATATTTAGTTAAGTTTTCCAATTTGATCCTTGATCTTGGATCCTTAAAGTTAGTGTGTGAAAAGTGCTCAATTAGTACTCCATTGAATCATATATTCTTGTTAAAGGAACATCCTAGCTAACTGAAGCATTCGTTGTTCAAGCTCTCCATTTTTTGTAAAATTTCTCAAGAATCTGGTGAATCAAGTTCAGTTCTACCTCACCTCCCACCAAAAATTCATTTAAAAGAATCAATCATACCCATACTACCCGTGTTTCTCATGTGTGTATACAAATGCATAATTTTACAACCAAAACATGTAGAAACAATCATGTTTTCATTCTCTTTGGTGGCACTGAGCCTTGCTTAGTAAATATCTCCATTATCTAGAGTAAAAACATGTGAGAGTTAGGTTTTTGCATTGATCATATTTTCTTCAAGGTCTTCTTAAAAATTTCACTAGGAAGGATATCTCCATCTCCTCCACAAACATCGGAGCTGCAAAAGGGTCCTCTCACCCTAATTGAAAGGAACAACCATAAAGTAGTGAGGATAGGTCAAATCCTCTTGAGGGTGCTACCCATTTCTCCACATCTGAGTGATAAAGAGCAATCTACATTTCATCCCCGACTACAAAATGACACACTACATGCTCTGCTTGTCTCTAAGCTTCCTACCAAACCTGTGATATTGCTCAGCTTCTAAGGGAGAATCAATTTGGGTACCAACATTTCCTTATTGACTTTATTGCCTACTTACCCTTCGTGCTTTGTTTTGAGTCGCATCAAGGACTATGCTCTTATAAGGGGAGGGAAATGGAGTACCATCTAACTACAACAAATAAGTTAACAAAAAATGTTGGGAAATGTGTGAGGGTGTTTTGAAAGGGTGTTGGGTGAAAATTAATGCTTATAAGTGGGATGGGGATTTGGTGTCGAGGGTGGCATGTGGCAAGAAGTGGCTAGGAATGGGAATCATCATAAAATTTCAGACTGTCATGTTCCTTGCACACGTAATACATGCACTTTATTTTGGAATCCAAGGCATTAAACCCATCCGAAAACCCAAGTTCACATTTCAACCTTATCAATGATTGGATAGTTAGAGTAAGAGAAGAATTTGTCTCATTATTTTCAAAAAAACTAACTAGCGATGGCTACATGCAACTATTCTAAAATTATCCACGACAATATCCATCCTTAAATCAGTAATTTACGGGTTAAATTTTTCTTGCACACTGAGAGAAATGTAACTCGATTGTCTCCTAATTTTAATAATGCAAATAATTGGTTGATATGGATCTGCATCTATATACGCATCGAAGCGAGGTCAAATGGCTTATGAGAAAATAAAATTATTTCCTTCCACCTTTTTTTTGTTCTATGTAGAAAAAATAAGAATATTGAGCTTTAGGAGGGTTGGATGTAGGTGTTATGTCTAGTTGTATTGATTATCTCTTCGCTTCGGGTATTTCATAGAAATTTGGTGGTGTGTATGGTATGAACAAATGAAAGAAGAGACAACTTTCTTAGAATACAATTTTAGCAGTGTATAGAAGACATGGCTATCCTCTCGAATCAGTCAGACGGTTTTACCTATGCAAGGTCTCTAACCTAATCAATATACATTTGGCTACATACTCCTGGCTGTGCCAAGATATGAGCACTGGAACAAGGAGTGGATATCAATCAAAGCATAATAGATAGAGGAATTATGTCAGAGGTTGTAGTTGTGAATTCTCTTATAGATGTGTATGCAAAATGTGGGAAATACATAAGGCAGGCATCTCACTGTTTCAAATGGATTTTGTGAGCATTGGATAATGTGTGGTTAATGTATTTGTTGTTGGTTGGTCTTCCTTGTTTTTGGGCGAGATTGATAGGGGATGACATTGACATTGTTTGATTTTGGTTGCAGCGTGAAAGAGGGGGAACGCAAACCCAAGCTCACAAGGATTGTTTGACATTTTCCTCAAGCCTGTAATGGTTGTTGGATATATGCACAATGGTCTGTTGAAAAGGTGTTGGAACTTTCTTGCAATGCAACTTACAGGTTTAAAGCATGACTCCACAACCACATCAACCCCTTTTCCCTCCATCTGGACATGTTCTTAGTGTAGTGAGATTGAGTCTAACTGTGGATGACATTGGAATTGTATGTTTTTTTAGTGTTTCTTGAAATATGTGGATGCAACCCATAGGAACTAAACTATTTGCCAAATGCATGAAAGAAACTTGGACAATGGACATCATATACTTTTATTCTTTTATAGTTATTTTATTTTGGCCTTGTTGGTTGGATTTGGTAAATGTGTTGAGTTTTTAAATATGCTCCATGAAGTGGGTTGTTGATGCAAGTGTTGGTTTTAACCATGGAAAATGTGTTTGAATTGGTATGGACCCATCAAAACAAATGGAATAAGATTTCTATCAGATACTGAAGTTACAAATGCCTGGGAGCTTTAGTATAGGATGCAAGAATCCACAAGCATAGCAAAGGGTAGAAATCATATATATATATGGTTGAGTGGTGGAGTCAACGGACAATGAGTGTAAAGCACCTGGAGCCCTTCATGCACCACTTCGCTCATTATTCTCAGGCATGGTCTCCCTTACCTTTTCTTTCATAATTTTTCATAATTTGGGTTCTTCATTTACAATATAATAGAAATTTTAAACCACTGGATAATCTTACAAATGGATATGTAACCAAATTTAAATAGTGTAAAGAAATCAAAATTGACCTTATGATTGTGAAACCAAATTTTCAATTTAAACATTAATTACGGTCACTACCATAACCTTATACTTTGTGATACTAGAGTATCTGAATTAATTTCTCTTATCTAATGGTATCGGTGAGAGTTAGATTATGTCGTCAAATCAAACAACCATTTTCCCACCTTGCAAAGTTAGAAAAGTGCAAATTCCATAGGCTTGCAAAACAACACTTTGAGCCCCTGTACAAGAGTTGTCGAATGTCATATGTGTTCCTTGTTATGTAGAGAGTCATGTCAAGCATTATCTCAACCTTTTTTGACTGTTTACACTCTCTTCACCGCTTCTCTAGGAGTCTTGTCACTCCGTTTGCACTTGTAGGGAGTCTTAAAACTGAAAAAGTTGGCTTTCATTTTGACCCATTGTTTGAACCCTGAGAAACAAAATGCTTATCCACCTTTACAAACCCCTAGTATGTTTACTAGAAATTTTCCTCGAACCTTCAGTCTAGGGAAAAACACTCTTCTTGTTATTTTGGAAAAGGCATCTTGTAGGACTCCGGTCAAAGTTTGACTAGGTAAAACTGGACCAGTTACATTTGGTGGCTCAAGAAAACCCTTTGTCATTTGAAAACCATTCTCAATTCTCAATTCCGTCAGTTCCTGTGATTTTTTGGTGTATAGGAGGACACGTAGAAACTTACTTGTCATATGTTTCCTCTCAGGAAGACAATGTTTGAAAGTGGTTTCTTAGCACCAAGTCTAAAATGAACATTTTTGCAACTACCAGAAAACATAAAAAGAAAGTCGTAGGACCCTTGTTAGGTTGCAGGACCACCGTGTTAACTTTTTGAGACTTGTAAATAATTGTTTGAAACTGTATAGTGTCACTTGTTGGGTGAAATAGAACTTGTGACAAAATGGTGTTTCTCGCTCTTCCCTATTTTTCTTTCTCTCTCCTTAGCTAAAAAAATGAAGTGAAGTGAAATGAAATAAATATGTCCCTAACCTTCTCCTTTCGAATGAAAATTATTATTAGAATGTAAATGGAAAAGCTGAAAGAGATTAATTATGTTATATTAGTGTGGATTCCATGCCGGCGAATTATCACTTATTTCATGCTCACTGGTTTTGCAAGATGCAAGAATCATGGTGAAAAGGTGATGTTTGATTCATTATTTATTATTGTAATTTATATAGATCATTGTAAAAATATATATTTATAATGTAGTCTCATGTAACAGAAAAATATATATTTGAAATTGCTAATATGTATGAGATTTTAGTTTTATGGATATCTTAGGAAAAGTGAATTTAATCATAGGTTAAATTTGATTCATATTTACATATGGTAAAAGGATTTGATATATACATGGTAAATGAATTTGAAATTTAATATCTTGTAGTGCATTTTCAGTGTTCAATAACTGATTAATTAATTAGTGTGTTGTATTCTTACCTTGTAAATGTAATAAAGAGATTTAATCGAAACACTCAACCCTAATATAATATTTGTGCATAACACGTATTAATGTGTGATCGTCTTTACCATAGAAGAAATTGAAACCGTAGAATGAACTTAAACTTTGCACTCAATGGAACCTCCTATTTTAGGTAAATAAAAACCCTAGTTTCGGTTCTTTATCATAGTCATTATGTTAAGCAACATTGTCGTGAACCCATCTTTTAGGAGTGACATGGTCAAACTTTATCTGAAGTATGTGGTTACCTTCTTGGTGTGGTAATCATGAAGAGAACATCTTCTCTTCAATTCTAACACCATGTTGAGTGGTGAAGACCACCATGGAAGTCACCTTAAGGGTCCTTGTTCAAAGTAACATCTATGTGGTGTAACCTTACTATTTCTAGAGTAAGTAGATCTAACTCTTCCTTCATATCCCAGTGGACTACCTTGTCTTTCGAAGTTAGTTTTAGAATTAAATTTCTTCATCGAATGAATTCCTTGTGGGTTCTAGATGACACAAATGGACCTAGTAGAATAGATGTACCATTATTTAAACTCTTGTTAATGATATCTTTAGTTCCTCATAGATAAATGTGTTACGTTGGATACTAACAACATAAAAACTTGGTCTTTCATGAAGGTTGTTTAGCATAAATATGTACTCTCACCTTAAACTCATTTATAGTTGAGTTGTAGATCCTTAGGTGCAATTGAAATTAAACCAAACCTTGGCTAATTAAGGGGTTAACTTGTGGGTATAAAATGGTAAGTAACTCCTTACAAATGAAATTGATTTGAATTATGTTGACTTTAGAGAACCCAGGAAACCAAAAACTTGGTCCCGTAATCCCTTGTTATGACCTTGTATGACATTGAGAATAAAATAAATTTTACATGCAAAAATCATAAAAAGTAGAAACATGGGATCTTAGCGAGAACAAAAATCACTTGTGGATTATGTGTAGTTTATAATACTTCCAATCATTCACTTACGCTAGATGTTAGACAAATAATCTTGTAACTCATTTTGTTATAAACCAATGCTAATAATGAAACCATAATACGATGTAAGAGAAAAATGAGATTAGAGGCTAGCAATAATGTCACTCTGGATTCCTTATAACTCAATTAAACAATTTCAAGTGTTACAAAGAATATGAATTGACCTTGGTGAGATCAAACTTGAGAAAAAGAAGATCTATATAAAAATACATATAGCTTCTTGATGTGGAAATGTTGAATGGATTCAACAAGTTATTGATCCATATTAACTATGGTAGTGAACAAAAATTTGTGTGATCGAAGAATGTTTTTGGGGTCAGGGTATTTTGAATCTACATCTCCCTCAAATCCTAAGAATTATTTCTTGATATCATGTCATATTCACCTATGTAGTAAGGGTAATTATTAAACATCATATAAACATTTGAGAAGCATATTCTTAACTTTAGAATGACATAATTAAGGACTTTGTATGTAATTTGAAATGTGGAAAATAAGTATGTAAGTTATGGAAATTTCCGTAAAGGATAATGTTCATGGAATTTTAATCGTTACTAAAATGCACTTAAAGAAATGATGTGATGTGGGTTTTCCAATCCTTGAGTCCTTTCCTTTTGGTTGGTTTATTGCTAGCATTCATTCATTGGGGAAAGTGTGGCATAGACTTGTATATGGGGTTGTCATGTGTCTATATGAGTCGATGACTTACGTAATTTTCGTATGTGTTATTGAGTTTCTCTACTTAGAACCTTGTGGTGTTGTGTAGTGAGCAATGTAAGTATCAAAAAAACATTATCCTGGTATTTTTACTATTTTATTTGTGTGTGTAAAATGTGGGCGTTACATAAACAATTTGGAAATGTTAGATAATAGTTGAATGAGTGATGATAGGGATGCCATTTTATACAAGAACTTATTATAAGAGTGTGGAACTTTTTGGATGGTGTATTGATCAAGGGTTGTAAGAGTAATTCGACAATTCTTTTGTATTTTTCTAAAGTTTCATTCATACATTAATAAATTTCTGTAATTTAATTGATAAAAAGTTTAGAGTCTCCATAGATATATACAAAATTTGAACACTAAACATGGTAGTAGTTTGGAGACACATAATGAGAGCTTTGTATTCAGCCATGTTATTAGTGCACTCAAAATTTAGTGTGAAGAATAGAGGGATGGGAATGTGCCAAGGAGGTATGATGATGATACTAGAACCTCCACCTTGTTAGAACATATATACATCAAAGAAGAGTGTTATTATGATAGGGGTGAATTATTAATCAATTGTGTGGATGGATCTGTCAAGAAATTGATATTGCGGTAATTTATTGTCATGAAGGGGAGATTCTGCATGTTTATCGGTGATGGATTTCCTCTTAATGGATTTCTATGATATAAATTCTATATCAAACTCAGTCATGAGCATGAGCCACTGAGTGATACAATCATTGCGATATAGCTTAGAATACATGGCTTTGAGTGGATTGAATCTAGTGACAACATATGTAATGTGATTAAGTAGATAGTGGCAAACTTATGAGGCTGCGAAGTAGAAGGCACAACACCACATTTCATCTTCAATGTAATGTGTTTCATAGTCATAAAGGGTGTGACCTATGTAATAAATTCCATGGTATCTACCCTAGTCATCTTGATGAGAAAGCATAGCATCCGGCCATGATGAGTAGTGGATATATACATAAAATGGATCCACCTCACGTAGAGGTGTAAGCATAGGAGGAAATAAGATATTTTGTTAGAGGTATTCAAAGGCATTTTGATAGTTGTGATCCCATTTGAAATTGACATCCTTTTGAATAAAATTATGGAAAGGCTAACAACGATCTAAAAGTTGTGAGATGAAATGAAAATTTGACTTGAGCATACCCTAAAGGCTACGAAAGTATATAATATTAGAAGGAGGCATCTATACGATGGATTTGATTTTAGCAAGGTCAAATTCAATGCCCTTGACATAAATGATAAACACTAATATTTTTCTTGTAAGGAAACTTAATACACATTTGGCCAGGATAAGGTGGAGGAAGTATTGTAAAAGGGGAGTAAAAATGATGTCAGGAACAACAAGATTATCCCTATGTTACTTATATTTCCCTAAGAGGTCATCAACGTAGTGTTCCACAGTCCTATGAATAATATCATGGAAGATGTGTGTCATTACACGTTGATATGTGGCACTTGATTTTTAAAGTCGGAAGAGATGAAAATAGCATCGTTTCATGTTAATGGAGTGATATGATGAAGAGGGTGACTATGGTTTTGTTATAGGCCTAGATGTGGTGTATTCATATGTGTTTGCAAATGGTTTGTCAAATCCTAACACATACCTTTCGTGAGGCTTACGGGAATGATAAAATATCGGTCATGTATTCTTTGTTCATAACATCCGAGCCTAAAGCCCTTCCAGTGCAGCGATGGAGATACATTTGTGCAAAGGTTTGATTTTATAAGAATGAAAAATTAGACATGAATGGTTTAACATGATTTTCATTATCATGATATGAAGGATGATCAATCCCTACATAGATGAGGTTAGTTTTGAGATGGGGAAAAGATAGATTATGTATCCAATTTTGCATTCATACATGGGTTGTTTATCAATATTACCATATGAATTTGGTGTAGGGAATGAATTAGGATTCAAGAGATGATACATGCCTAGTGATTGTTTGTTGCATTACACCCTTGAAGGAGGTATCATCGGTAATTTGGATGTGAACATGGATGAATCGGAAGACAATTAATAAGAGGAACCTAAATTCACTTTAGGAATCAGCATGTCATTAGGTTGATAAGTCATATGACATGATTTAAAAAGGTTCAGTCAACGGGGAACTATACATGTATTACCTTCATGTTTGTATTTTAGACACCGATGTAGGGTGGATGGGATGCAACACGTAGTCTAACACCCACAAAATTCTAATATCAAAACTAATATAACTAATAATTTAATATTCAAGTTTACACTAATAATATTTTGTTTTTTTTTTTTTTAAAAACGGTTTTTGCAACGTTAGGCATTTCCACAATTAATAATTTTCTTGGTTAAAGTATTTTTACACAAGTTGTGAACAACAGAATTAAATTAAAAATTAAATATTATTAATTTACTTCCTAAGCTATACTTGCAATTTAAAGCATCTATTAAGCTCCATTAGTTAAATTTGTTATTAGAGCACCAAGGTTATCTTATTTTTAATTGAAAGGATAATTATTTTGCCTAGCCACTAAGTGACCCCATTCACCCCAATACCCATGTTCCTTTTAAAAAAAAATTATACTCCCACAAAAATGCCTTCCCACTTAAGTGAGGTAGGGATTAATATGGGCCATTAGATTGAATCTATCCTAGCCCTTAAATTTAGGTTGCCATGAATTTCCTTATGGTTCTCTTTTTAATTACTATTTTCCCTAAACAACCTCATTTGCTCTTTTCTTGATTGCAGGTTTTGGAAGAGTTAAAAGAGGAGGAGCCATGAGACGAAGAAGAGAAACCATGGTAAAAATTTTATGGTTTTAGTTAACGGATTTAATGTTTTAATATTTCTCCCTTGTTAAATATAGAGATCCTACCATGGATCTAATTTATTATTTAATGAAAAAAATTTCTTGTTTTTGAGTTCAATAATTGGTGAAAAACACATTTCATGAAATCTATTGAATTTACACATATGGGTTTCATAAAGAGATGTTTGAGCTTAAAACACTTAAATTTAATTCATTTCTAGTTGTTGGAAGTTTCCATTTTATGGTTTTAAGCTTAGATTTTAATTAATTTTAAATCGGCTTTTACACGGATGAAATTTTATTTTTCCATCAAAAGTGATGAAACCGCCACCCTACATAGGTCAATGGTCTGTGTGCCGCTCTGTGGGAAATTCATCGACCACCACTCTCTACTAGGTAGTGGTTCTAAAATCGTTGCTCTGCTCAAGGTGGCGGTTCTATTCTTTGAAAATAGAACCTTCAACAATGCATTTTTTTAACAATTTTCTTCTTAAGTTGATTTTTAATGCAACATTAATTTTAATGAGGGTGTCTTCCATTCATTGGTTGGTAGATTGATAGTATATCTAGTTTCATAATTCCAATTACATAACATCAACTCATTCTCTATTCTTTCCTTTGCAATAAAATGTAAAATTGAGTATAACATTACTACAATTCATTCTCTTTCACATATTCAATTTTGCCAACAAAAAACAACAATAATTCAACATACTTCCTTTCAATACATCTTTGTTTTCCATATATATATATATATATATATATATATATATATATATATATCTATATTGTAACTTTAAATACATACAAATTTAGGAGAGTTTCATTTCAAACCAAATAAACAAATTAAGCTTCCCTTTCACTATAACATTACAATACAAATATGAAAACTACAAGTTGGCATATCATTATTTTACAATACAAGGACTTAAATTCCATTTCTTTCACTAATACTAGTCCTTTCCAACAAGGTAAACAACCAATATTTCTTTCTACATTCACTAAATCACTTAAACTTAGAATAAAGGAAATATTAAAAAAATTTCTTTCAAACACACAAATTACAACATAGAGACTTTAAACAAGGCAAAAACACTAGTATTCATCTCATGTCTTCTCCCAATTGTAGCTTGATCTTGCATTCTTCAATATTTCAAAGGCTTGGATCACAATACAAAGAAAAGGGGGAATAGGAGATGCTCTCGCCAACCTTTAATCCAATAAGAGTAGAAGTCATCCCCTTATTGGGCCCCGAGCCCAAACCAAAGAGCAATGAGGGATATTGAGCAATATTTGTCAAATTTTTACAAGAATGGCTTCCACAAAATCATACAATCCAAAACATTGAACACATCTAAATGCACATGCTCAACAAAAATTACTACTTTCTCAAACAACACATAGGTTTCATATCAATCTAAAAGGAGCAAGGAATATGGGAACTAGCTCCTTTTTCCTCCCAAGTGAAGTAGGATTTTCGAGTAAATCCTCCATGTGCACAATATAAACAACAAAACATCCTTATCTCTCCCTTGTAAGTATGAAAAAAATATGTACATGTTTTCCTTTTCACTCTCCATAGGTGAAACTCCTAATCACACTCCCTTGAGAATGCATGCCTCACAACTCCCTTTTCCATCCCAATGGTCCCATACTTCCATATCCCACTCCCTTCTTAAGGCATACTACCCAACCGTAAAAAACACATTAACAACACTCATACCAAACTCAATAAGCACAATTTTCACATATACAAACATAAATAATAAAATAACAAAGGTTGAGATCCTACCTCTCCATCAAGCTTCCAAGAGTCTTCACTTAAAAATCTTTTGACACCTTGAGCCAAGAACACTCCAAAAGAAATTCCAACAAGATCCCAATTCTAAAATTGCAAAAGAAGGAAAATGAACAAGTAACCCAAAATCCTTCAAATTCAATCAATAAATAGAAATGGGATGTGAGGATGATGAGGTGGATCCATGTAGGATGCCACTTCATCATTCCTCCATTCCAACACACAATTCAAACACCATGCCCAAGAAAATAAATGAACATATAAGACTTATGCGAGCCCACATGACACTCTAACTTGCACACCATGCATACCAAGAAAACATTACTTGTTGTAAGTAGGAAGCTGTAATCGTTTTCACTTTTACACTTCAAAATGCCTAAATAAGTCTAAAATTAACTCGGTATACCATAGGTATGGTTTTTGGGTGAATTTAAGAGACATGGGACAAGCCTCCAAAAAATCATCCCTAGTAAAAATCCTAATTTTGAAGTTGGGGAAGAGTACACAACACCAAACCCAACATAAATCCAATTTATATCCACAAGATTTCAAGGACCATCTACCCTCATAATTATCCAATTGTCACATCCTTATTTTAGCTAACAAATTAAGTTGGATTATCTAATTAAGACATTAATAATTTCTAACAAGGTGACTCTTGTTGGTGCTCAAAATAGTCTCGCCCCATTTTGCCTTTGAGAATCTATCAATTTACGGCCTCTGTCACTTTCTTTTTCCCCATGTTGTGCCTAGGTAATTGTTGTTGCCATTTTTAATATATTCTGGGTCATAGATCACTTATGGATCCATGGTTTTCTCCTTGTTTCTTTGATCCTCCGGAAAAGGTCTGTAATTTGGTTCTCCCATTCTCTGTCTGTCTAGAAACTCGGGTTCTCACATGTTTTTCATTCTTCCATGGCCGGGATTCATTTTCCTTGTCATTTCTGCCCTAAATAATTAAACAAAATTGAATGGATGTGTCTCTAATAGACGTACTTGAGCCTTGTAACACTTCTAAATTCTCTATCCTTGGAGAAATTTTCATTTTCGAGCTCGAATGATTATTTTTCTGTATTTTACGGTTTGACGGGTGAGGTTATAGAAATGAAATAGAGCACACAAAAAGTTAAATATATATAGCACAAAATAAAGCACACACAAAATTTAAAGAAATGGAAAAAATTACACCTCATGGCCAAACATCCGAGGTTACTCCACATGAGAAATCTCCTAATTAGTCATGCAATAACACCACATAAAGATTAGACACAAGTTGTCAAATTTGGTAATGTAGTAAAACCCCCGACATCCTTCCATGGTTAGCCCCTTATCCCCTTTAAATGTACGTGATAAAATATCCTTGCAATACAAACATAATACCTCTCTATCCTCACGAACGCATCAACAACATCAAGAAATAATATATACATGGAAATCAATAATTTCATCAAAATTGAAGTAATTCTATCATCTATCAACATATCAAATGATTCAATTCTAACATCCATGAGATCATAATTCTACTGAGAACATCTAGAGTATAACGTGTCAGTATAAAATCCAAATAATGAAAATCAACATATATCGAGTTGTCTACCAATACCATCTAGTGTTTTATAGTCAAAATGTGAATCACAAAATGTCAATAGTCCAAATATTTGCGTAGTCTATCATTTACTGATCAATATATAATAATCAAAATGTCTAAGTATCAATAAAAAAGTAATATCATCATAATTAAAATAGTGTCAAAGAGGAGTGGGCACTACATCCCCCTCCCCTTAGACTCGACTTCCTCCTGGAAGTCACTGAAATAGGTGTGGAAACTGGGTCCATAACAAAGTAGCATCCTCCCATGTGGCTGCAGTCTCATCATACTTATCCCAATGGACTCACACACGATGAATCTCGCAGCATCTAAGGCTCGAGTGCTATCTTTGTATGATACGCACATCCTCCATTGGCATTGTCCCTGCTCCTACACCTACAATGCAGTCCAATCCAATACATGAGAGGGCTATGGAATGTATCTTCTAAAAAAACATGAAATACATCGTCCACACAAGACAAGATGGGTGGCATGGCTAGATGATAAGCTAAGGGACTGATCCACTCCAAGATCTTGACTGGACCCATGAATCTAAGAGATAACTTAGAGCATTTTCCATAACAGATAGGAAATTTTATGAGGTCGACATAAAGAAACACCTTCCTACCAACCTTCTAACTATGGTCAACTCTCCCTCACGATTTACATATTTCTTTTGTCTATCATATGCCTCCTGAAGTCTCTGTCTGATCAAAACAACATCTTGCTCCATGTCCTGTAAAAAACATGGCCCAAGATATACTTTTTCCTCAAATCTGTCCCAACTCAAAGGTGTCATGCACTCCTTTCCATAAAGTTCTGAAATATGTCCATACCAATAGAATTGTGAAAGATCTTAATATAAGCAAAATCCACCAGGTAAAAATACTACTCCCACCTTGGTCGATGCTCTATGACCTACATCCGAAGCATTTCCTTAAAAATCTTATTCCCACACTCCATATATCAATCTATCTCTAGATGATATGTTGTAATGAAGTTTGTACTCGTACCAAGGGCATGTTTCATGGTAGCCCAGAAATGAGAAGTGTATAAGTGATCCCAATCACAAATAATATTCCGTGGAATCTCGTGCGAGTCTCAAAATATCATCTAAAATATACTAGATCCACCTTTGCACTAGCTGTATAGGTGGTCTTCACCAGAGAAAAATGAGCCCCTTTCATCAATTTATACACCATGTAGATATGGCATCGTCTTTAGTATCTTGATGTTGGTAGCCCTATTATGAAATACATGGAAATGGTTGTCCCATTTCCACTACAAGATATCATGCAGTAGAGAAGGCTAGCTAGATGTTAATTCACGGCCTTCAACCTATGACACTCTAAAAACATGACACAAAATGAGCTACATCTCTCGAATATCTTTCCAATGGAATAATTGTCTCAAGGTGGCATTCTTATTCTTCACCCCTAGATGGGTTGAATAAGGTGCACGATGAGTCTTTGCCAAGATATCCTATCTCAAATCTCCATCCCTAGGTACTGAGATTTAGCCTCTAAGTGTGAAAATTCTATTTGAATCTAATGTAAATCCATCAAACTTCCCCTTAAGGGGTCTCCAAGACTCAATCTCTGATCTAGACTGCAAGGTAGAAGCTATCATGAGGAAGTTGTTACAAAATCTTGCTCCACAAATCTGTACCCACTGAAGTATCCATAACCAAATGTATTCATCTACTCAAAGTGTATACAACCACATTCTTCTTCCCCTTCACATGATCTATCTCCATTTTGTACTCACTTTGCAACTCCATCAAATGCTACCGATGAATCTTGAGATTGGGTTACATGAAGAGGTGACATAAGCACAAATGGTCCGCCACGAGAATGAACCTCTTGCTAAGAAGGAAATGACACCAACGCACCAAAGCATGCACTATTTTTGCAAGCTCAAGGTCATGAGTTGGATAATTGAGCTCATAATCCTTTATTTTGTGAGACTTAAAGGAAACTACATGACCCTCCTACATCAAAACACCTCCTAATCCTACCAAAGAAGCATGCGTATACACAAATAAATAACTACGAGGATCGACACTAAAATAAATGGTGTTGTCATAAAGCATTCCTTTAGTGTACTAGAGGAATCTTCTCATCCATCGGACCAAACAAACTTATTCCCTTTTCATTGAAGGGAGGTGATGGGGTGCGTAATCCAAGAAAATTCCTAAAAAAATCTCCTATAGTATCCTACCAACCCCATGAAACTATGCACTGGGTCACATTGGTTGGTGCG
Organism: Taxus wallichiana var. yunnanensis; assembly: GCA_018340775.1. Taxonomy (NCBI): domain Eukaryota; kingdom Viridiplantae; phylum Streptophyta; class Pinopsida; order Cupressales; family Taxaceae; genus Taxus; species Taxus wallichiana. The sequence continues at coordinate 508,152,477 of CM031242.1, forward strand.
GGCTAATCCATAATAGTTACAATCTTGGAAGGATCAACTACAATACCTTCACCAGAAATGATTTGACCCAAGTACTCAACCTCTAACCGTAAAAAGGAAAACTTCTCTAGGTTCTCGTATAGTTTTTGCTCATGAAGATAATGCGAAACATGTCGAAGGTGTTTCTCACGCTCCTCATGCATACGTGATTATATCATAATGTCATGAAGAAATATGAGAACGAAAGGATCCAAAACGTCCCCGAACACCCCATTCATCAAAATCATGAATACTATAGGGGCATTCATCAGACCAAATGGTACCACCGTGAACTCATAGTGTCAATATCTCAAATGCGAGAAAGATGTCTTATGGATGTCTTCCTCTGCAATCCTCAAAATATGGTATCTTGACTTAAGATCAATTTTAGAAAAGAAAATGGCCCCTTCATCTGATCAAATAAATCATCTATCCAAGGAAGGAGGTAACCATTCTTGAGTGTTACTTTGTTCAGCTTCATGTAGTCCACACACAAATGAAGAGATTCATCCCTTTTTTCACAAAGATCACTAGTACACCGCAAGGAGATAAACTAGGAGGGATTAGGAATTTCTCAAGAAGGCCCTCCAACTATAACTTGAGCTCACATAGCTCAGGTGTTGTCATCATATATGGTTCACGTGAGATAGAATTCACTCCCAAAACCAAATCAATATAAAAGTCAATCTCACGTGGGGAAGTAAAACTAATAACTCACTAGGAAAAACATCTAGAAAACTCCTACAAAATGGGGTGGTCATCAAGTGACATTCCATGAGTCTCATCCTCTAATCGGTCACTAACAGTGATGGTGAATAACTAACAATCCTGTCACACACACCGCTTCAGCTACATAGTGGATATGGTGTAAATAGTGATGGGTCTTTTGAATCCAACAATCACTAACTCAACTCCCAAATCATCTACACAAGATATAACCTTGCTGTAACAATCAAATCTAGCTCTATGTGAAGACAACCAATCCATGCCCAAGATAACTCCATATGAGCCCAAGGGAAGTATACAAAGATCCAAAGTCATGGTGAAGGGTCCTAAGTCCACTACACACTCCTTAACTAAGGATTCCATGGAGAGCTTGGCTCTAGAAGCCAAATCAGCATCCCAACTAAGGCCCTTCCTAAAGCTGCCACCAACTTGTATCACTCTATTAAAGATCGAGAAATGAAAGAATATGATGAGCCTGAATCAAATAAGATAGGGGTATAAATACCAACAATACTACTTGTCTTCTCAATCACCATGCCCTAGTGTTCTTCTTGGTATTTCTCAATTGTAGCATAAATCTTATGGCTCCTAGCCTTTTCACCCTCTTTAGGCTCATAAATAAGTCCCTTACCCTGATTAGTAGGGTTATAAGGGCACTCTCTCCAATGATGAACATATAGTCCACACCCATAACAACTACTTTATCCTCTTCACTTAGTGATACTCATCCAAGTGGCTCATTATTCTATGTTGTAGAACCAGATGATCATGCCATATATCTCGTGGGTTCTGCGGGTGATGTACTCCTACCGATTCTTCTCGAGTGAAGCTTGAGTCCTCTTGGGCCCCCAGCTAAAGGTGTCATACCACGCTCTCTTTGAGAATCAAGGCATTGTGGAGGTCTAAAGGGTGGTCAATTCTATTATTATTCTGCTACTAACGAGGAGGCCTAATGGAAGACTATCCTAAAGTGTGTTTGCCACAAGGAGGAGATGATCCCCTCGACCTACTATCTTATAACTACTATATACAACTCCCCACTCTGTCACGAGCTTCCTAAGTCTTCCCCTATGTTTCCTTTATATTATAGGCCTTCTCCATACCCTCTAATAGTGTCTGTGGGAAATGAATATGCATTGATCCGCCCAATTTTAATTTCATGCCCCTAATGAACCTATGAACCCTAACCTTCTCATCCTACATGTAGTCCACATATTGAAGAAGATAATAAAATTGACACTCATACTACTGCCACCATCATGAAAGCATGTCGCAGATCCCGAAACTCATCAATCCATTCTTTGGATGAATATTTTGGATATGTATCTACTCCTGAAGTACTCCTCGAAGAACTCCTAAGTGAATATATGAGAATTTACATGGAGCTTCTATTAATCATTCTGCACAAAACTTCAGCTCCATCTTTGGAAGATGGATAATAAGATGAGATTTCGTGTTCTTTATCTCAAGGACAAAGCTTGGAGCATATACTCAAGCCAACTAACTATACCTCAGCCTAAAATTCTCTCTTGTATCTCCAACAAAATGTGCTAGGTGTAACTTCAATATCTCTACGATGCAGAGTATTTTGTTGTCTACTATCATCCCTTAGGTTTGTCTACATGAACATCCTTTTGCCTAGGGCTCCTTGATTTGTCTTTGTGTCCTGAAGCTCTATCTTTGTGCTCTCTAGGTGGTGACTCATGTTTAATTGACTCAACATGATATTACTGTACTCTATCATTGGAAATTTGACATGACGGTGCACTGAGCCTCCACTCATAGATCTCTGTCATGTCTGCTAGGTCACCCTCCTAAATATCCTCTGCGTAAAGTGGCATTAACATCTTGTAGTGTCTGAAGTATCTGAGGCAATATAGCTGCTACTTCCTGATATGGGGTTGGTAGATCTAGGCTCACATATAAATATCCCTCATCTAGTTCATGCTTCATGCATGAGACCAAGATGGGAGTTATTTTATCATCATCTAGGCTTTGTTTTAGTTTTCTAAGATTTCTACATTTTAAAACATCATCCAGTGTTGTGTGTTCTAGGTTTTCTTGATGTGTTTTGTGTTTCTAAGTGTGGCCATTGTCCAAGTGTTGTCCCATGGCTCTAATACCAAGTGTAACACCCACCAAAATATTCTCTCAAAATAAATAGAACTAATAATTTAATAGTCAAGTTTAAAGTTATATATTTTTTTAAAATATATATTTTTGGTTTAAAAGCATTTTAAGGTTAGGCATTTCCATAATTAATAATTTTTTTGTTAAAGTATTTTTATACATGTTTTGAACAACATAATTAAATTAATAATTAAATATTATTAATTTTTTTCCTAAGCTATACTTACGAGTTTAAAACATATACTAAGCTCCATTAGTTAATTTATTTATCAAGCACTAAGGTTATCTTATTTTCTAACTCAAAGGTTTAATTACTTTTCCTAGCTACTTTGACCCCATTCACCCCATTACCCATGCTTTTTTAAAATTACATTCGATAAAAACCTGCTTCCCATTTAAGTGAGGTAGGTTTAATTTGTTCCATTGGATTGAATCTATCCTAGTTCTTAGATTTCGGTTTCCCTAAATTTCCTTATGGTTCTCTTTTAAATTTCTATTTCCCAAACAACCTCATTTTCTCTTTTCTCGCTTGCGGGTTTTGGAAGAGGAGAACAATGAGGAGCCATGAGAGTAAGAAGAGAAACCATGGAAAGATTTTTATGGTTTTCATTGTAAAGGATTTACTATTGTAATATTACTCCTTTGTTTAATATAGAGATCCTACCATGGATCTATTTTGTTATTTAATGAAAATATTTTCTTGTTTTTGAGTTCAACAATTGGGGAAAACCCCATTTCATGAAATCTACAAAAATTACACATATGGGTGCCATAAAGAGATTGGAGAGTCTAAAACACTTAAATTCAATTCATTTCTAGTAGTTGGAAGTTTCCATTTTATGGTTTTAATCTTAGATTTTAGTTAAGTTTCAATCTGGGTTTTACATGGGTGAAATTTTATTTTTTCATCAAAAGTGATGAAATAGCTTCCCTACACAGTGGCAGTTTTGTTTCACCACTTTGTGTTTGGTGATGGTTCTATTCTTTGAAAAATAGAACCTTTGACAAAGCATTTTTTTCATAGCTTTTCTTCCTAAGTTGATTTTGTGTTCAATGAAAAGTTGTAAAAGCCATGGATTTGGGGTAAGAATATCTAAAGAAGCCCCAAAGGATTTTAACAATCTGATCAATGGACCATGTGATAAGAAATGAGTAAGGTTTTTTTCTTTGCGTACATTAATTTGAAATAAACATGCAAACTAAACAAATGAAGTTAACCTCTATTCTTTGAAATCTTGAAATAATGAACCTAAGAGGATCCAAGCATTTAGTTATGTGTTTAAGGGAAAGAGATATCCCCATTAATGGCTTGAGGCCAATGGATCTTCCCTTTTACTCAAATGCTATTTAGCTCAATGGAAGAAGATGAAATACAATCTAAAGCCTAAACAAATTGCTATAATCTATGCTAAGAAGAAGAGAAAATTCTTAGGAAATGAGGAGGGGGTATAGCCTTATTTATAGTTTTTGGTTTTGGGAAAATGGAGATTTGGGTGCATGTGGGACAAAGGCTAAAGTCCAAAAGCACTTTTATAAATTCAAAGTGTGATTTGACTATGTTTAGGGTATTTAACCTAGGTTAGAGGTTACGGAAGAGTTTTGAAGGGCTTAATCAATTTAGCGAAGTGTACACGATATTCTAGGGAGATAATAAAAGCAAGCTAGAAGGGAATAAGAAGCTAATGTAGTTATAACGAGGGTATAACAGACTGTTTATGTTGTGAGAAGGGAGTTAGATAGGTCTAAGCTGGTGGTGTGCCATAAATTTGCAAAGGGAAGAAGCGTTAGTGCACCATTAGAAATAATAGTGTATTGATCGGACTACTGGTGTCTAAATTTGCCCCTCTTTGAGGTGACGTAAGTTACGTCACTTCAAAGAAAGTAGACAAATGTAAACACGTAGAATTTCTTTTGAAGTGGTAGAAGAAAAATCAGTAGGAGGAAGGATGAAAAATGCCCCGTCAGTGTCGATGGGGTGATGAAGAAACTTGATCGATGATCAAAAAAGAAAACAACAAAGAGGGAAATGGACGAGAGAAGATAAGAAACTTAGAAAAAGGGATATTGAGCTATGCGCAAATCAATTGCTAACAATACTTAATCATCATAATGTTTATAATCCTCCTCATGGGTCCTTATTAAAATGTGACCATGTGATGGAAGCGTAAAATGACATGAAAGCCAAGATACAGACAACCATTACGTGCTTTAAAAATGACTAACTCCATGCGACATACACAAATGCAATGCAATATGAGAAATAAACAAAATCACCTAACGGAAAATAAGTACAATCACACAGACTTAAACCAACAATGTTTAAGATAGTTGCACAAATATTTTTTTATCGAGATGAAGTCCCAAATGTTTAAGATAAATGACAAGAGTGAAGAATGATGGTCACATGAAAAAGCAATGTGTATGACCAAAATAGTACCAGGCAACTGATGGTACCCTAGAGTACAGACGAAGTAAGCAACATAGCTTGTGTAGGTGATTGAAAATTTTGGTGATGCACGAGTCATTATTTCGAAACGTTTGAAAATGTTAGCAAGATCTGGGATGAATGCCATGCAATAGACATAGATTTCAGCTGTAGATGATTGGTTTTACCAATTTTAAAGCCATTCCGAGGAATTGCAATGTTTTTGTTGTTTTTTAAATATTTTTTTGAATTTTTTTTTTTTTAGGTTTTTGATCGGTCAAAAGAATTTCAAAAGATCAAAGATCTTCTAAAATTATGCATGAAGGTGGTAACGAGAAGGCAAAGCTGCCAGAGAGCTAGGATATATGCTCACAAGAAGAAAGATGAGTCAGGAAGAATTCATTGAAAATAAATGAATAAATAATTATCACGACGGGGGGAAAATAGATGAAAATTAGAGGAAAAGGTAGGAAAAGGTGCCTGAAAGATGCGTAAATTATTTTAGTGTGACAGAGAAGTGACCGTTGGGTGGCATGAAGTGCCCTGTGTGAAAATTAGTAAAAATAATTATTTTAATACAAAAATAATTATCACAGTGGATAGAAGAAGGTTAGAATGATCACGGCGGAGAAAACATGCCCCAGGGGCACTGCAATGGGTTAATATACCCACCCAGGGTCGAGTAAAACAATCATGACCAATTCATTTCTACTAGAGCTCTTGTAAATTTTTACCGTGAGTGAGAGCGATAGCCCTGGAGTGAGATGGTGAGAATACCGAGGAGGATGAGACACATGGATCACATCCAGAGAGTTCATGCGGGACCCAGTGAATGGACCATACGTGAGTGGCCTATCCCTCCTATTAATTACACATTTATTGCACTTTCTAGGGCTTGTCTAGGGTAGGTGGGACCTTGTTGATGCATGCGCTTGGGTGTATGCGTCAGCTTGACGAGTGAATGCATGCATACATGTCAAACTAAACATATGTGTGCACGTGCGTCCATTCACGAGGGGTAAGGACACACATGCATACCTATTGGAAGAAGCGGGTTCATGCATGTGTACCCATTGAAAGAGGTGGGTACGTGCATGCGTACCCATAGGAGAAAAATTGATGGCAGAGGGGCGCGTATGTGTCGGTTAGGTTAGAACAATCACACACATGTGTGCACATCAAGGTAGGTGTATAGGTGTCACACTAGGTGCGTATGCGTTCTATGTGGCCTGCGCTAAAAGGAGAAAAAGAGTTAGTGTGTGTATGCATTTGTAAGGCGCGTATCGTCGTTTAGGGAACACTGAGGTGCAAAGGAGGCACGTAGGTGCTAGAATGAGGGGAAAAAGAAAACTGGCTAAAAAATAGCCAAGTATAGAAGAATATAGATGAGATTAGTTCAAAAGAAAAGAATAATTAGTGAGTTAGATGTTTTTGAAGAAGCATTTTTCCTTAGAAAAATAGAAATAAGTACCTAACACTTGTGTTGATTTTGCAGCATATACTACCCGTTCTGCAGACTCACGAGCACTACGGTCGGCTAGCTGTTATAGAGGCACAATTTGATGATGATGATAGAGTGACTCTAGAGAGCCTTTTGCATGTGACAGGATTGTCTCATGTGGCGGAGATGCCATAGATTACATTGGACCATGGCCTCTTGAGAGATATAGTAAAGAGATGGCATAGCGAGAGTCACTATTTCCAACTCCCTACCAAGAAGATTAGCATTACACTAGAGGACATGTGGCGCATCATGTGGGTTCCCATTCAGGGCAAGCTCATCAAGACTGCGAGCCATTGGACCGATATTTAGTGACATCTTATCTACTTAATCAGCGTCCTACTACTATACCACGGCGTGGGATGTCCATAAGATTATCCCGATGTATAGATGATCCAGATTTAGACCGAGTGGTGGTATACAAGATGGATTTTGTTGGTGGAGTTTTACTCCCTGACAAGACTAGTGCTTCTTTTCCGCTTGGACTCCTGGGAGTGATTCTTGGTTTCGTGAAGGGAGAGACCTACTGCTGGGTTTGGTGTATATTAGCACATCTATACTGGGACCTTCATTTGATTACTTACTACCGTCAGAAGATGGTAGGACTTGCTCGCCTCATGTAGATTTTGGCATGGGACCATATTTCCATTGGTCACCCATTAGGTGTTCTGAGAGTTCGGGCTCTTGACGAGCCATCGACGATGGGTTGGGTCATAACAGGGGATGATGTGTGACCCAACATGGGGGTCATATATCATGATCAATGTGAGATGGATAAACTAAGGTAGGCTTCCATGGTTTGGAGGCCTTATAGACATTTCTAGTGGCCTGAGGATGGCTTAGAGCTTAGTACTACCACCGTAGAGAATTTCATTCTAGGCATCCGTAGCTATATGTGAGAGATATATAGGGTTGATTGATGCAAGAGACAGTTCGACATTACTAAAGATGTTCTTGGGCTAAATATATGGTATGCTTACAGATCTCGAGAGCATTTTGACATGGGGCCATAGATTACTCATGACAGAGCACTGGCTAGTTTCTAACAAGTGGCACCTATTATTTGGGTGCCATTGAGATAGATTAGGGATCCCGGCACTACTCCTGAGTACGGGCCCTAGTATCACAGTGTGCTTCAACACCATTTGATTTGTATCTAGAGCGGTGTATAATGTTGGTGTGATACCTTTTCCAGTAGGGCCTCCTAGTGGTGATGAGGGTGGAGCCATTGGTGGTGCTGACAATGATGATGGTGATGATAATGAGGGTGGGCCCAATGCACATCAGTATGTCAGAGCAGGGATAATTTTAGCGGCGAATATTCATAATATGGCGAAAATTTAATTTTAGGAAAATTTGAAAAGGTGAATTATTCGGAGTGGGTTGGTGTCCTGTTCGCCTAAAATATATAGTATTTTTTTTTGGGGGGTCGGCTTTGCCTTCATTTGAAAACATCTCCTATAAAAACCTAGGTGATTCACCGCGTATTATACCTCAAGTAGCTTACCATATTACCAATACTGTGAAATTTGAACTCGCATACCCTTGAGCACTAGAGATTCATATTATGTTGCTTTGTGATTGTTGTGACGCGTGAGAAATGCAGTGTTGACACGCGACAAGGGCATTGTTGACGCGCGATAAGAGCTATGCGACGCGCGACAAGAGTGCATCGACGCGGCGACAAGAGCTATCTTGACGCATGACAAGAGAAGTGTCGACGCGCGCGCGACAAAAGTGTGACGACGCACTAAAAGGTGTTGACGGCGTGCGACCCGAGGAAGTGTTGACACGCGACTTGGGCAAAAGAAGTGACGCGCGCAGAGGAAGTGTTGACGCGACTTGGGCAGTGTTGACACACGACAGTATATTAAGATAGTGGACGTGCGACACGCGACAAGACCTCGGACTCGGACAGAGTCACTACTTGGTTCTTTTTTTGACGACACAGACTCTTTTTAGAATAATGGAAGGTGCTAGCTCAAAGAATACGAATAACCTTAAAGTAAGTAAGAAATCTCAGAAATCACTCTTCAAGTATTTTGGAAACTCTGCGGATACTGAGATATTGTAAATACTAATCATATAGATGCCACCACAGAGAATCGAATCGACTGTGTGGAAGGAATTATTGAGGTGGACATGCATTCGCATAAGTATCAAAGTAAAACAAATGAAACCTACGATAATATGCCGATCTTGAAGATATTGTTCTATTGGGGTGCAACCGGAAGTGCGGCTAGATATCACGAGATACAAACACTCAGCAAAATGGAAGACAAAAATCAAAATCAAACTCCGGTCCAAGAAAGAGGAAACTAGGTGATTGTGATATTGCTCAAAATTCTACTCAAAAAAGTAAAGCATTAAAAATGAACAAGAATATGTGGACCATTGGCAGGACATACAAGTTTGATTGGGCAGCTAAATTTCCGTTTATTGAACCTGTACAATCATCTAATTCTGAAGAAATCCCATCTGAATGTACATGTAAAATATGTACGTGGAAATTGGGAAAGAAACAAAAAATGCAACTGAAGCTGGACACTATAGAAAAACATTGTGGAAAACAATATTTAACTGTAACAGGGGCGGATGGCTAGAAAATCAAAACACATAGGTGGAAAACTGAAAAAGAATGCATGCATGTTAGATATGCAATGGAATATGAGGTAGAGTAGAAAAAACACAGACATCTGTTGGAAAAGGGAGGAACGATCACATCGCATATTGGTAAGATGAAAGAAACAAATCTACATGCAAAATTCATACAATTCTCTACTCTTTTTCAAATACTTAAAAAAGGAAGAGCGATTTCAGATTTCCTCGATTTCAAAGTTTTGTATCAATTTAACGGAATGCTGAATGTACCTCAGTCTCATTGGTCTGAGAGTAGTGGATGGGAAATGGAAAAATGCCTCTCGATGATAGAGAAGGAAGATTTGAAAGAGAATGTAAAAAAAGCAAACTTTATCTCTCTTTCAATTGATGAAGTGACAGCAGTCGACAACACCGCATGGGTATGTATCCACATCTATACTTTAGAAAATCATATAAGGACACCTCATCTGTTGGGTGTTATGAAAATGGTTGAAAACTGCAATGCCGAAAACCTATATAAAATAGTTGTTTCTCATTTGAAAGATGTTGTTGGTATGACTGATTATGAAATTGCTACGAAGTTGGTATGCGTTGGAGCAGATGGTGCATGCATCGTCATGCGCAGGTCACCGAACAGGCTCTGTGTTAGATTACAAACAACAGTGGCCCCATATATGCTACCAATTCACTATATGGCTCACAGAATGAATTTAGCATATAAAATGGTAAGTAACCACGAAAATGTTGCTAAATTAGAAGACCTTATAAGAGAACTTCATGCCTATATGTCAAGCAGCCCAAAGCGTTTTCTCGAGTTCCAAAATTTGCAATTGGAATTACAGATGGCAAAAAACTTTGAAGGATGTGGAGACTAGATGGATCTCTTTGTATGAACTCGCATGCGAGTTCGTGAGTGAGGAGTATCCTTCATTGGTTGGTTTCATGCACAAATACCATCATGAAGTTGATAGGCAAGGGACTTGTTCCATTTAACCGATTTGGAGACATTGCTTACATGGTTGGTATTCTTCCAATGTTAAAGGAGATCAATACACTCGATGAAGCATGCGAGGGGTAGATTAATCTATATTGTGGATTTTATACGGATGAGGAAAATGGTATGTCAAAGTCTTGATATATTGTATTGTTCAATGATAGTTTTGATGCACCTGTTTTTGAAAATTGGAGAGATTTATTAGATCTTAAAAATCCTAACACCTTTTTGAGATTTAATATCCACGATCACCTCTGCATCACTGTTAATGGGAGGGAAATACCTGTGCACATTTTGTAAAAACATCAAGCTATTATAGGATCGGAACGAGAAGATGTTCCCATGACACGTAATTTGTTTGAGTCTGTTATAGTTGAAACAAGAATAAAGCTTAAAAAAATTTCAGAAACCTTGTCATCAGAAATTAGGGAACGTTTCTGTAAAGATAAAATTTTGGAAGCCATGGGTGTGATGAATCCTAATTTTTGGAATACTGAAGGTGGCCGTGCAGACTTTGTCAGTAAGCATTTCCATAAATCAATGGGTACAATAATGGAACAATTTACAAAGACGTCAGAGCTCAAGGGTGTGGAAATCAAAGGTATACTGAATGCCGATTTATTAAAGTTTCAGTCAACAAATTTTTCAACAACAATGAGGAACCAATATAAGAATTTAGATCAACCTTCTGAAAGTGGTGCTATTACAAGGCTGTGGTGAGGAATCTATCAAAGTTCTATCTTACAAGAAGATATCAGTGAATATTTCAGATTATATGAGTTATGCCAAACAATGATTTTGGGGTCTATGGAGGATGAAAGGGTTTTCAGTGCATTTCATTTATAAAATCAAAACTGAGAAACAGGTTGGATAAAAATCTAGAAAGTTGCATGAGGTGTTATGTTTCTCGATACTCCATCGAAACCTTTCCGTTCGACAGAGCAATTGCGCACTGGAATTCCCTTTGCGAAAGAAGAGGTGTGAATAATACAGCTACAAGTACAAATATTCCCAACCTTGAGAGTGTAATTGGCTCTTCGTCACATTCTACAGAAGACAACATTGACTTTGATGAAGCTATTGATAATGGATTGTTTCAACTTTAAATAGGTATCTTCTTTATCTATCTTTTATCTTTATCATTAAAGATGTTACAGGTCTATATACTAAAAATGTCAGGAAATTCACCCATCTATCTACTAATACATTTCTCGTGTTGGGTTTTTTTAAAACACAGATCTAGCTCATTACCAGTGGCAATGATGATTTCAACTTTAAGGAGGTATCTTTTTCCCCTTAATCTTATTGTTTGTTACTATTCATTTTTTCAGCTCTGGTTATCATTAAAGATGTTACAGGTGTATGTATTTACATTTAGTTAAATACAATATTTTTACTTTTTGAAAATGTGGGTTGACATCCATCCGAGGAAGCTGTTACTTCTCGGGACTGACAATGTCAGGAAACTCACCCATCTATCTACTAATCCATTTTTTGTGTTGAATTTTTTTTAAGACAAAGATCTAGCACATTACCGGTGATGATTTCAATTTTAAATAGGTATCTTCTTCAACATAATCTTATTGTTTGTTACTATTCATTTTTTCAGCTCTGGTTATCATTAAAGATGTTACAGGTGTATGTATTTACATTTAGTTAAATACAACATTTTTACTTTTTGAAAACGTGGGTTGACATCCATCCGAGGAAGCTGTTACTTCTCGGGACTGACAATGTCAGGCAACTCACCCATCTATCTACTAATCCATTTTTTGTGTTGAATTTTTTTTAAGACAAAGATCTAGCACATTACCGGTGATGATTTCAATTTTAAATAGGTATCTTCTTCAACATAATCTTATTGATTGTTACTTTACATTTTTTCAGCTCTTGTTATCATTAAAGACGTTACAAGTCTAATTCTATATATTTACATTTATTTAAAGATATTGTTGGTCTATATATTTAAAGATGTTGCTGGCACTTCTCAGGAGTCAGGACCGACAATGTCAGGCAACTCACCCCTATATCTACAATGTCATGTAAAACAAAGATCTAGCACGTTACCCTTGATGATTTCATAGCAATCTAATACGCAAGAGGTAAGCTAAACCCTAGCATATTTGCAATTATGTTTAATTTCTTACCAGTGATGATTCTTTCTTGATTTCTCATAATTATATTTAATTTATTTTTAAATATAAGTCCACATTATCTTAAAACAAGTTCAAAAGTCTAGAGAAGAAGAATTACTTGTGCTTGATGATAAATCTACGTCCACATTAAATTGATCATCGTCTTTCATCATCATCTATCATTAATTATCAATTATCATCATTCATCATCTACGTCCACATACAATTCATGACAACTCAAGTAAACAAGAAACATACATATAATTCATGATAATCACCATCTAATGCAATTAAAATTAAAGATTGTATATAAATCCATATAATTAAATTCAAAACCATAGTACATACTCAATAGTAGAAGTTTTCAAATTCAATATTTAAAGTTTCCTCAATAATAAAAGTTCTAGTTTTCAAAACCCTCTCTTTCTTTATCCAATTCTACTCTGCACTCTTCCCCAACGGCTTCTTCCACTGTGGCTGTACCTCTTCCCCAAAACCAGAAATCTCCATGCGATAGTAAATTTGGATCAGTTGCAGCGTATAAACTATCCGTTGCCAATAATTTCATAACGACTAATAATCTCATTGATAAGAACCTTAGCCCTTCTCTCCCATTCTATAAGCTGATTCATATGAGGAAGCATCTCCATCTTTCTCATCAACCCACACAAAATCTTTTTGTGCTTGTCTAGTTGTATGAAATACTCCTTGCCCTCTTTAGAAGTACTTGTGCCAAAACCCTGTATGGTCCAAGCAACAAGTGATACCTAATCAGCAAGTGAACAAAACTAGAACTTGAAAACATATAAAGAGAAAACAAACTAGCATTACTTTGTAGTACTATATGGTCCAACCAGTTATCGATCCACTCAATGATTCTCTCCAAGCTTCATACTCAGGAATTGTGTAAAAAGATAACACATTTCCATTTTTGTGAGTTGCCTACATCAACATGTGCCAAAATTAGACATGGAGATAAATAACATCTGGAGGCTTAAAAACAAATATAAAGAGTCTCAATACACTCAACCAAATATACAGGGGGAACATTTACCCTGACAATAGGAGTGATAAATTCCACAACAAATGAAGGAATTTTAAGCGTTGATGGCAGGTATGGCATATGAAATTGATCAGCAATCCTTTGATGTGGGAACCATCATGGTCCTTTAAGAGACAAAGGACAAGTCAAAAAGGATCTCACTAGAAAGGATGTGTCAGAATTAAGTAGAAACTAAACAGTGCTATACAAAGATCATGTACCTGGTTTGTCATTATCATCAGATGGCCATATCTTAAAGATTTAATGTTGTCATATATTTTATCTTCCTGTAGACCAAGGATTTTATCTTTATTCTCCATTTGTTGGTGAGTGGTAGCTTCCCTGACATTGAGCAGCTTACCTCTGAGAGGAAACACGCCATAATAATATTGACCAACAATAGATATTCCTGCCACCTGATAGAATAAAGATAACTAAAATAACAAAAAATTAAATTGGAAAGTGATGTCGAAACATGTCACAATACTACCAAATTCAAGTATTCACATTTCCCGATTCAAGGCACAAACACTTACAAAGAAGAGCCTTCATTTGAGTCACCCTCTCTGTTAATATTAAAGTACATTGATCGTAATTCTTCCCCCTTGATTGATTTGCATCATCAAGTTTGGGAACATCAATTAATTTCCCCTTCTTGGTTCCATCAGTTTTCTTAAGATCTTTTTTTGTTTAAACTTTTCCTTTGCGGTGTGCACTCATCAAAGTCAATCAAAGTTACAAAGCTCATCTTAGACACTAGCATTGCAAAAATTACATGTACTCGAAATGCTACATATTAGACACCACGCCTTTATTTATTGACATGGGCCAAATGCAAAACAATGAAAATTACTATAAATTTATAACAATCGGAATAAATTGTTTCATAATAAAAAATATGAATTAAAATGAATTATACTTACAATCAACATGGAAACCGAACGTTGATTTGAGAAAATTCTTTTCTTCCACGAGTGTTTCCTTGGTTGTAACAATTGGTAAATTTTTGAACAAAAGGGCCGTAAACCGATGGATGTCATTTGCTTCGATATCGAATTGAAAAATTCGGCCATCGCTCGAGTCACATAAAAATGCCGTCCCTCGAATTGTAGGATGATGAGAAAGTAATTCAAAATATCCGGATCTATTTTGAAATGGGGCATATTAACGAGCCCTGTAAATTCACACGCATCCATTAAATCTTTATATTCGAAGACATATTTAAAATAGTATGGATGTGAGGGCATAAGATACAACGATTGAATTGGATTCTCTTGATTTTTTCTTGAACTTGTAGTTGGGAAGCATCGAGACTGCAAAAATCAAGAGCGGAAGGTGAAAATGAGAAAATGACTGGTTGAAAGGTATTTATAGGCTAAATTGGGCATCAATGGCTCCACTTGCGTGCGTCAAAGGTTCTAGCGACGCGATGATAGTCCTAGTGACGCGCGACAATAGGAGTGGGCGACGCGTCAATAGGAGGAAGCGGCAGCGCGTCAATAGAATCGGTGGACGCGCGTCAATAGGAGTCGGCGATGCGCGTCAAAAATAATGTGAAGCGCGTCAAAAGAGAGCGATGGCGCGCGCGTCAAAAGAGTCGCGACGATGCGGCGTCACTAGGAGCGATGACATGTGTGAAAAAGAGCCGATGACGCGCATCATTAGGTGCCGATGCGCGCGTCGTGGTCCAAAATGCGACACGCGTCATTAGGTGCCGATGACGTGCATAGCGCGCGTCATTAGGTTCGGCCAAGACCATTCGTGCGTCATTAGGTGCGAGGAGTGATGAGTGACTAGATGCGTGTCTTTATACACAGAGAAAGCTTGAGACTACCAAATAATTGATTTCTTATCCAAAATTTAATGGAATTGAAGTTTTCACCTCTTTTTCTCTAAAGGAAATTCCCTTCATGTTGCAATGCAGCCAATTGAGATGAAGCCTTCAAATTTATCCCAGGACTAAAGAAACAAGGTGTTTGGTGTGTACTTGATGATGATATAGGGTCTTGTTTGATAAGTTCAAAAATAAACTTCATGATATATGCTAAGATCGAGTTTGAGATGAGGTACGAGTAAGGCACTCTTGAAAAAATTTACACAATGTTACCTTTTAAGATGATCCAACCTTCGCTGAGAGAACTTTATGTTGAGTTTGTAAATTTTTTTCAATATTTGAGACACTTGATTTTATCAATTTTACTTCAAGAAGATCATGATTAATCAATTCAAGGCATAGAAATGGGGAGCTTCAAGAAAATTGTCTTCAAACATACACTTGAACATTGTATCTTCAGCAAAGAAAACAAAACAAGGTGGTAAGCAGAATTTTATACTTTGATACTCATTGCAATGGTCAACCAAGTATTTCATCACTCAACAATGATAATTAGAAAGTAAAAACAACTTTCGTTACACAACAATTTTGATCACTTTACCCTTATTGTATCTTTCAAACCTCATTCTTGTAACTAATATGATATGTAAACAACCTTATTGAGCTATGATCATATGCACCACCTTAAAAATTTGAAAAAAAAAAAGAGACATATTTTAATTCAACCACTCCAAGAAGCAGTCCTGAAGAGAGAATCTCAAGATGTGAATCCTATACAACATATTTTGATACTGATCCATTTTCCCCAAAACATTTTACAATATCTCAAGATGTGAATCCTATACAAAATTAACTTCTATTATTTATCTGAAGAAGGCACTATATTTTTTCTTGGATGCTAACAATACAGGTTGTTTAGTCTGCATTTCAGACAATTCACCCATCTATCTACTAATCCATTTCTAATGTTGGGTTTTTTTAAAACACAGATCTAGCTCATTACCAGTGGAAGTGATGATTTCAACTTTAAGCAGGTATCTTTTTCCCCTTAATCTTATTATTTATTACTATTCATTTTTACAGCTCTGGTTTTCATTAAAGATGTTACATTTCTATATACTAAAAATGTCAGCCAATTCACCCATCTATCTACTAATCCATTTCTCGTGTTGGGTTTTTTTGAAACACAGATATAGCTCATTACCAGTGGCAGTGATGATTTCAACTTTAAGGAGGTATCTTTTTCCCCTTAATCTTATTGTTTGTAACTATTCATTTTTTTCAGCTCTGGTTATCATTAAAGATGTCAGGCTATGATCTAGTTTACAACCTTCAATATTTTCTTACACACTCAAAATTATTCCAACTTATAGCCTCCCAGTTCTAATCCACAATTATTCTTCACCCTTATCAAATATTAAAAAATGATAGGATTCTTCAACCTATGAACTTGATCTATACAGACTAATCTTCATGATAAGAACCTTATATGTTTTACATTAAACTTCAAAGTTCTATATCGAGCTTGACCTATCTTTTAATCACATGGTTATTCCAACTTTGGTTAATCTAGCCTCCATAACCTTGACTATTTATAGCAACTTGTCAATCTACTCTACACAAAACAATATCCATGATAACAAAACTATATCTTTTAAACCATGGTCTTGATTGTTTCAGGCAAAAAAACGTTATTTTCTGACAAATGGTCTTGACTATTTTGGATGTCAAACAACCTCTCTAATGAGAGATTATGCACTTATATAGAGGTGAATCTCTTTAAAATAGAATTTTCCTACACCATAAGTCTATTAAGGAGAAATCCTAAAGATCTGCTTCAAATCTTAGTTGCTATTTTTTCCCAAAAACATAATTTTCAAGATAATTAAAGTCCCACAAGATATTTAGGCACTACATTTTACATTATACACATTAAATTGATCATCGTCTTTCATCATCATCTATCATTAATTATCAGTTATCATCATTCATCATCTACGTCCACATACAATTCATGACAATGCAAGTAAACAAGAAACATACATATAATTCATGATAATCACCATCTAATTTAATTAAAATTAAAGACTATATAAATCCATATAATTAAATTCAAATACCATAGTACATACTCAATAGTAGAAGTTTTCAAATTCAATATATAAAGTTTCCTCAATAATAAAAGTTTCTAATTTTCAAAACAATCTTTTTCTTTATACAATTCTACTCTGCTCTCTTCCCCAACGGCTTCTTCCACTGTGGATGTACCTCTTTCCCCAACACTAGAAATAACCCCCAGAACTTATAAGATCTTTCTGCAAAGACTTGCCCCAGATTTTTTATAATTTTTCTTCTTGATTTGTTGCATCTCCATGCGACAACAAATTTGGATCAGCAGCTGCTTTGGCTTTGAATAATATGTCAGGGTTGAGACCATGCTCTTTAATTATCCGCTTTAGTGTATTGTTTTGTTTGTTAACCAAAACAATATTTTGCTTCAAATTTTTTGTTGTGGATAAGCTATTCTTTGCTGTTTCCAAGTGAACTTGCAAAACCTTCACCTGACTCTTCAAATTTTCATATTTCAACTACACAAAAAGAGTAATGTCAATTCAAAATATTAATGTAAATTCAAAATTTCAAATTAACAAGAATGATTGTTTAAATGTAATAGTACTTACAACCGCTCTATCTCTTTCGGCATTTTGTGATTGATACCAAATCCTTGTTCTTGGACCATTTGTTAAAATATGCCAGGCCTCAGCACTAATATTTTCCAATTTTTTTAGTGCCTTATCTAAAATGTTTTGTCTTTATAGTTGTTGTTAAATGTGACAATCCCACATCTTACTTGGGTAAGTAAGGAATCCATCTTCGCGAGTTGATTTCGGATGCAGCGTATAAACTATCCGTTACAATAATTTTCATAATGACTAATAATCTCATTGATAAGAACTTTAGCCCTTTTCTCCCATTCTATAAGCTATTGGATATGAGGAATAATAAACTCACTGACATGGGATTGACAATCATTACCAATTAAGTTCTCCAAAGGAAAACGTGGAAACCCATTCACTATCTCGAATCGATGCGAGACGATCTTTCTTTGGAGAAGAATGGGGGCTTTCACCAAGATCAACTGCTCCTTGTTTCTGCCTTTGGGTGGGCTGATCTGTTTTTGAAAAAATTAATCAAGATTTAGATAAATAAATTTAAATCAGAATGTAATTAAAAATTGTAAAGCATATTAAAATTGAAATTTGAAGTATACCCTGTTGGCCTTGAATCATCTCGTGGGTATCGAAAAAAACCGGTTGGGTCATTGCATTATCAATGCCCAAATAATCTTCATCTAAATTTATATTGTTCAAAATGAGATATGCCCATTGCAGATCGGGCAAGCCACCAAGTGATAGAATTGGAATTCGAAACGAGGAGGCAAGGTTTAGTGTCCCACTAGGGGCCTGGAGCAAAAGGCATGCGTTTACCATTGTTCTTTTTCACTATTCCTCTGGTTGGCATTTTAAAAATTAATGGTTGTGTGGGTGTCGGTGCTGTGGTTTGATCATGGTGACATATGCTGAAAAGTACAAGAAAAATGAAAAATATTAAAACAATTCATAAAGTCAAAACTATGAAATTAAACGTCTTATAGAAAAGTTGTACCTTGTTGTCGAGGGGTTGTTTTTCTTGGTGCTACGGGTGGCCTTGTAGGAGTTGTACTCAGTGGCTATTCAGAAGATGTGAATGCATGTGACTGTATGGAGTGAGTTGGGGAAGAAGGTTCCAAAGTCCCTGCAATTCATCAATATTAAATAATGTCAATTCATTTGGTTAAAATTTAAATTGAAAAATAAATATGCAACTTTGGAAATTATAAATAATATATGAGAATGTATTACTTCTCGGCATTTAACGAGTTGAAATTGTTGAGGGTTTGGAGAGGAGTGAACTTCCATTTCAGATTGGGAGTCCCCAAGCCTCCACGTGTTGTTGGCCTCTTCCTCTCGATAACTTCTTTTTTTGGGGAAGGGCTTCAAGATATCTTCTCTGCAAAACATTAAAATTTAAGTTTTAATAACTGTGCACTGTAATGTCGAAAATTGAAATACAATTACAAACTAAATAGTTTATACTGTTGTTCTTCAAATGGAATTGAGAATTTCTTCAAAGCCTCATCAGAGCAAGTAGGAATTTTTTTATCTTTTAAATTTAAAATTGCCTCATAGTAGAAGCCGAGGAGATAGTTTGTTGAATAAATGAAAGGTTTATCTAAGAGTTTTGAATTTATTATGTCAGTTCTTATTTTTTTGGATAGATATGTGCACCAATCGAATTGTCATTTTGAGATAGTGGCACAAATGTATGCGATGGCCCAATTTGGTATATCTATTTGGCGACCCTGCAAAACAATTCTGGCTTGAAAAAATGAAATAAGTGCAGCAAGAAAGTGGTGTGCAATTGATTGTGTATCTACACCACGCCTGGATTTATTGACATGGGCTACAAATGTGAAACAGTGATAATTACTATAAATTTATAACAGCAAATTGTATCAGAATAAAAATATAAAAAATATGAATTAAAATGAATTATTCTTACAATCAACATGGAAACCATACGTTGATTCGAGAAATTTCTTGTCTTCTTCCAAAAGTGTTGCCTTGGTTGTAATAATTGGTAAATTTATGAAAGGAAGGCCCGTAAACCGATGGATGTCATTTGCTTCAATAGTGAATTGGAACATTTGGCCATCATTCAGAGTCACATAAAAAATACCATCCTCTGAATTGTAGCATGACAGAAGGTAATTCAAAATATCCAGATCTGTTTCGAAATGGGGCATATTAATGAGCCCTATAAATTCACTCTTCCATCAAAGCTTGATATTCTGAAGACATCTTTAAAGCCGTATGGATGTGAGGGCATAAGGGATTCCTGTAGTTGATCTTGGAAATCGATTGAGTTGGATTCTCTTGATTTTCTTGCTGAACTTGCACTTGGGAAGCATGTGAAGTCGACATTATAGCTGTAATTGCGTCTTTGATAACGATTTAGACCTGCAAAAATTCAAGAACGGGAAAATGAAAATGAGAAAATGAGTAGCACAAGGGTATTTATAAGCTAAATAGGGCGTCACTGGCCCCTATTGACGCGCGTCATTTTCCAATACTGACACGCGACACTGGCTACTATTGACACACGTCAGCTAGGAATTTTGTCGCACGTCAGCTAAGACCTTTGACGTGCGACACTATCCCCTACTAACGTGCGTCACTTCCTCCTATTGTCGCGCATCAGCTATTACCTTTGACGCGCATCAATAGGTTCCAGTGACGTGCGTCATTAGGGTAAGTGTCACGCGTCAATAGAAGCTAGTTTCACGCGTCAAAGGTCATAGATGACGTGTGACAATAGTCCTAGCTGACGCGCGTCAATAAGAGCAAGAGATGCGCATTAGTAGGAGCAAATGACGTGTGTCATCGATGATGCGATGGCGTGCGGCGAGAAGGCGATGTCACGCGTCGTTAATAGACAGCGACGCTGCGCGGTAGGAGACAATGTCACACGTCATTATCAACCAGTGTCGTGCGTCATTACGAGCCAGTGTCACCCATCATTACGAACTTGTGTCGTCGCGCGCGATGTCGCGCACATCATTATGAAGTAGTGTCGTCTTTAGTGACGTGCGTCATTACGAACTAGTGTTGTCGCACGTCACTGATGGAGCCATGAAAAACTAGGTGAAAATTTTGTTTTTGAATACTGTCAAATTCACCTTTCGCTGAAACTGGTTACGGGGATATTCGCCAGGTATTTTCCACCTTCAATTTTATAGGGGTGTCTTAAAATGAACCCTATGTCGAGAGGGGACAGGATCCCATACCACAATAGTCACGGTGACGGTGGTCCTAGGCCCAAGCTGAGATAGGTATATAGGGTAGTGGACATAGAGTTTCCCCGGTGGGCATTCCACCGAGAGATATATACCCCTTTGTAGCAGTACGTCCGAGAAAAGGCCCCCACTACTTGATATTCCAGAGAGTAGCATCTTTGGTGGGTAGCAGCTACTCTTCAAGAGTAGGTACGGGAAGTTATTGCCATACAATTATAGGTGGTGGGGAGAGAGATGTAGCTAGGGCACATGCATATTCCCTCATAGGTGAGTGAGATCGAGGCACACACTAAGGTGTAGATTTAGATAGTAGAGAGGGATCAGGCTAGGGCACAAGCCACCCAAGGCATTGAAGTGTTCCATGGCAGAGTCAGATCCGAGAGATGGCTGCATAGGGGGCTCAGATATTGAGCCTCCTACACCATTCACTGGAGACTCAGTGCATGAGATGGTTTTCACCCCGGAAGGATCATATCTAGACATAGGCCCATGACTACTTAACATAGAGGGATCAGGCACAGGACCGGGTGCATGTTATTACTACGAAATAGATCAAAAGGCTCCTACCTTGAGATAGGCCCAGCCTGGTATTGGTAGGGTGTCATGGAAATGATATGTTGCCCTACAAGAAGCTCTCGCTTACGGAGATTCAAATTTGATATGAGATGCAATAAGATCCGAGGAGAGGCCTTGTATTATAGGACTACCTACAGGTAGTTTCGGTAGATCAATGAGTGCTATCATTCAAGTAGTCGGATGCAAGTGTGACATGTTCCAAGTCATGGAGATCGAGACCACTCGGTGATATCGGTTAGGCAGCCCATACCGGGGCAGCCGAATGGACAACGGACTAGATAGAGAGTGGGTGGTACCCACAGGTGCAGGTCCTTCATAGCCGCCCCTCTTTTGATGACCAAGTCATGGACCCGGGAGCCCCGGCGAGGGTGAGAGCTATGGTTGAGATTTGTTATATTTCTTTTTGTCTGAGATATCTTGCATACATGCCTCTTTTGAAGTCGATTTTGATGTATAGCTATGTATACCATTATCTTGATGACACCTCGTGATGCGGGATCGATTCTTTTGATGCATGCCCCTTTTTGATGGCATATTGTATTGATGATGTATTATTTTGAGTCTTGGGTGGACGGTTTATACGTGTATATATGGACATTTTGATGTATCATACTATGATGGATTTATTATGTATGATTTCTCTTTCCTTTATGTATGTGACATACCTTAGATTTAGAAATGTGTATATAATAAATCCAATCTAAGCAAGTAAAAATGAACTTTAATGAAGACGAACATAACAAATAAAGAATCCCACAACAACTTTTCTCAAGCACGAGAGTTCCTAAATGTACACAATGCAATAAATAATTTAAATCAAACAAGATTTAAAATTAGATAAGCAAATGATCCATTTAAAGAACCAATAATTCAAAAGACTAAGTCCATCAAAAACTATACTACAAAGATAATTTTTTTATTGGGTTTATCTAAAAAGATAAGTTTTCATAGCTACATTTTTTTATTGTTGTCTAGGTGTTCCTAGGATAACATTGTGAAATGAATGTAGCTTTATCCCTGAAAAGGGAAATTTTCCAAATGTTTAGGTTTTTGTGTATCTTTTTCCAAATGTTTTTTTATTTTCCAAGGTCATGTTTTGAAAGCAATGTACAAGAACAAAGAAGCGTGGATGCCCCCAGCGTGATGTGGGAATATACAAAAGGTAGAATGCCACATGTGTATGTGTGAGAAGGTGGCAATGGTACTTTCATGCTCAATGTTAGATGGGAGTATACAAAGGTAATGTCCTCCATGTAGATATAAGAGAAAACAAACCAGATCATGGCAAGGAAAAGGTGGCCCTAATAGCGTTCCTAGACCTAGCAGAAGATGTCATATCTAAAAAGTGGCAATGATTACCCGTCCTTCCATAAAAGTAACTTGTGTCTAGAAAATATTCCTTGAGTGCCAAAAACTAGTTTTCACTCAAATACCTGCCCACTGCACCACAATTGCATGGTTTTCACATGTGGGCGACCTATGTTTTCTTTACTATTTTCTCATTTTCCATTTGTTTGCTTGTTTTTCTAATTTTTAGTTCTTATTTGATATTCTCGTCATGCCTAAGTGTAGAACCACTTTAGGTGCATGGCATTCATAGGTTCCGGAAGCTCTTCACCATCTAAATATGCAAGTTTGTAGGCTCATGATCCATATTTTGCAATTACAACATAAGGACCTAACCAGTTAGCCTCAAACTTTCCTTTCTTTTCTCTGTCTTTGACGGTGTTCTTCTGATTTTCTTTGAGAACTAGATCTCCTACATCAAATTCCCGATGAATGATACGTTTATTATATCCTCTGGAAACTTTTTTCTGATAGACTTTTAGGTGATTGAGCGCTCTGATACGCCTTTTATTTAATAGTTCTAACTCTACTAGGTGAGCAACACTGTAGTCCTTGTCTTTATCAAGATAGTCTCTCAGAGATATTTTTGGGAGGGAAGCTCCACCTCTAAAGGAATGATGGATTAAGTGCCATAGACAAGTGAATATGGGGTCACACGAGTAGGAGTGCGGATGGAGGTATGATAGGCCAAGAGGACGAGATGTATTTGTAGATGCCAATTACAGCTGGTTTTACTGACCATTTTCTCCATAATCCATACAAGGGTTTTATTAGTGGCTTCTTCCTATCCATTACCTTGAGGGTAATAAGGGGTAGACCACTTAAGTTGGATATGGAAGCGTTGACACAATGTTTTAACCATTTTATTTTTGAAGGATTTACCATTATCAATGAAAATGGCTGAGGGGATCCCATAACAACATATGAGATGGTTCATGATGAATTTTGAAATTTGTACACCAATAACATAGGTAAGAGCAGAAACCTCTATCCATTTGGTAAAGTATTCGAGTGGTAGTGATGATGTGAGTATGACATTCTAATGAAGAAGGATGGAGCTTCCTATGAGAGTCGGGCATGCCAAATGTGTTCAATGAAAAGTTGTAAAAGCCATGGAGTTGGGGTAAGAATCTCTAAAGAAACTCTAAAGGATTTTAACAATCTGATCAATGGACCATGTGATAAGAAATGAGCAAGGTTTTCTTCTTTTCATACATTAATTTGAAATAAACATGCAAACTAAACAAATGGAGTTAACCTCTATTCTTTGATATCTTGAAATAATGAACCTAAGAGGATCTAAGCATTAAGTTATGTGTTTAAGAGAAATATATCTCCCCATTAATGGCTTCAAGGCCAATGGATCTTCCCTTTTACTCCATGTTAGTGCTATGAAATACAAAATCAAATGTTATTTAGCTCAATGGAAGAAGATGAAATATAATCTAAATCCTAAACATATTGATATAATCTGTCTTTAGGAAGAAGAGAGAATTATTAGGAAATGAGGGAGGGGTATAGCCCTATTTATAGTTTTTGGTTTGGGGAAAAGGGATAGTTGGGTGCATGTGGGACAAAGGCTAAAGTCTACAAAGTAATTTTAGTAATTCAAAGTGTGATTTGACTATATTTAGGTTATTTAACCTAGGTTAGACTAATTAATCTCTCTTAGAGAGTAATTAGGGTTTACGAAGGGCTTAATCAATCCAACGAAGTGGATTGATATTTCAGGAGCTAATAGAAGCAAACTAGAAGGGAATAAGAAGATAATGTAGTTAGAACTAGGATATAACAACCTATTTAAATGTTTTATAAGAGGAAAAAAGACCAAAAATTTGTTGTGAGAAGGGAGTTAGATAGGTCTAATTGGCGGTGTGCCATCAATTTGCAAAGGGAAGAAGCGTTAGTAGACCATTAGAAATAATAGTGTTTTGATCAAACTACGGGGTCTCTGATTTTTAACGCAACATTAATTTTAATGAGGGTGTCTTCCATTCATTGGTTGATAGATTAATAGTATATCTGGTTTCATAATTTCAAGTACATGACATCAACTCATTCTCTATTCTTTCCTTTGCAATAAAATGTAAAACTGAGTATAAAAATACTACAATTCATTCGCTTTGACAAATTCAATTTCTCCAAGAAAAACCAATAAGAATTCAACATACTTCCTTTCCATACATGTTTGTTTTCCATATATATATATTGTAACTTTAAATACATACAACTTTAGGAGAGTTTCATTTCAAGCCAACTAAACAACTTAAGCTTCCCTTTCACTATAACATTACAATACAAATATGAAAACTACAAGTTTCCATATCATTCTTTTACAATACAAGGACTTCAAATCCATTTCTTTCACTAAGACTAGTCCTTTCCAACAAGGTAAACAACCAAGAGTTCTTTCTACATTCACTAAATCACTTCAACTTGGAATAAATGAAATATTACAAAACTTTCTTTCAAACATACAAATGTTACAACTTCCACTCAAAGTGGGAATAATAATATGATCAAATTACAACATAGAGACTTTCAAAAAGACCAAAACACAAGTATTCATTTCACGCTTCTCCCATCTTGTAGATTCAATCTTGCATTCTTCAATATTTCAAATGCTTGGATCACAATACAAAGAAAAGAGGGAATATGTGACACTCTCCACTCAACCTTTAATCCAATAAGAGGAGAATTCATCCCCTTATTTCTCTGAGATCCCAAACCAAATATCAATGAGGGATCTTGAGCAACATATGACAACTTTTTAAAAGAATGGTTTCCACAAAAACATACAATCCAACACATTCAACACATCTAAATGGACATACTCAACAAAACATACAACTTTCTCAAATATCACATAGGTTTGATATCGAAACAAAAGGAGCAAGGAATATAGGAACTACCTCCTTTTTCCTCCCAACTGAAGTAGGAGTTTCAACAAAAGCTTCCATTTTTAGAATACAAACAACAAAACATCCTTATCCCTCACCTTAAAAGCATGAAAAAATGTGTCCATGTTTTCTTTTTCACTACCCATAGGTGAAACTCCCAATCACACTCCCTCAAAAATACATGCCTCACAACTCTCTTTTCCATCCCCAATGGTCCCATACTTCAATCTCTCATTCCCTTGTTAATGAATACTACCCAATTACACACAAAATACATTCACAACACTCATACCAATCTCAACAAACACAATTTTCACATATATAAATATAAATAATAAGATAACAAAGGTTGAGATCCTACCTCTTCATCAAGATTTCAAGATTCTTCACTCCACAAGCTTTTTGACACCTTCAAGCCAAGCATACTCAAAAAGCAACTCTAAAAAATTCCCAATTAAAAAAGTGCAAAAGAAGAAAAATGAACAAGTAACCCAAAATCCTTTAAATTCAATCAATAAATAAAAATGGATTGTGAGGATGATGAGGTCGATCCATGTAGGATGTCACTTCATCATTCCTCCATTCTAACACACAATTCAAACACCATGCCCAAGACAATAAATTAAAATGTAAGACTTATGACAAGCCCACATGACACTCTAACTTGCACACCATGCCTAGCAAGGACAAATTAATTGTGGTAAGTAGGAAAATGAAATTATTTTAACTTTTTACACTTCAAAATGTATAGAAAAGTATAAAATTAACTCCCATTAAGTAGGTATGGTTGTTGAATGAATTTAAGAGGCATTAGAGAGGTTTAGCTTGTCCCACAAGGCTCAGAAAAAACCTCCTAGTCAAAATGTGAATTTTGAGGTTAGGGAAAAGTACAAAACACAAAATCCAACTTACATCCACATGATTTGAAGGTCAATCTACCCTCATAATTATTGAATTGTCACATTTTTATTTTAGTTAACAAATTAAGTTAGATTAACTAATTAAGACACATTAACAAATTCTAATAAGGTGACTAAAATTTCCAAAAATTAAGTACATATAACACAAAATAAAGAACACACAAAATTAAAAGAAAGGGAATGCATTACACCCCAAGACCACACATGTGAGGTCACCCCCATAGGTAACATCCTAACTAGGCATGCAATAACACCACATAAACATTAGACACAATTTGTAAAATTTGGCCATGTCATAAAAGTCCCAACATCAAAAACATTGAGAAATAACATATAGAAGGAAATCAATAATCATCATCAAAGGTTAAGTAATTCTATAATCGATCAACATATCAAACGATTCAATTCTTAGATCCATGATATCATAATTCTACTCAGAACATCTAGAGTATAACTTGTCGGTACAAAATCAAAATAATACAAGTCAACACATATCGAACTTGTTTACCAATGTCATCTAGTGTATCATAGTATAAATGTTAATAAAAACATGTCAATAGTTCAAATATCTATATAATATATCATGTACTTGATCAATATATAATAATCAAAATGTCTAAGTATCAATCCAAAAGTAATATCAACATAATGAAAATACTGTCGAAAAGTCGTTGGCACTACATGTAGCATGTATCCGTGGTCATCGTAACACCATATTATATTTAAAATCACCCTCAAAATGTAAAATATCTCATGAAGGGTCGATGACAACTTTTATGGGTAAGATAACCATTCCCAAAGTAGGGAAACAATGTCATTCAAGGCATGTAGCACCTGCCTGGTGACTAAGTGATGAGGGTGTTAGCTAGTTGTAGACACCAAATTTTGGTATGCTTGTCCCCAATCCCGTGTTCTCTCCTTTTCATCATCATCTTTCACATGCGCAACTTACATTTTATTTGCATTCCTATTTTCCTCCTAAATCCCATTTAACTCATTTAATTTCCCACTTTCCTATCTTAATCCCATCATTATTTAATATTCACTAATCAACCTTTAATTAAATTTAATTATCCATAAGCCCATCAATTATCCTAATATCATCCCTAAACATCCCATTAATCATCCCTAGAGTCCCACATACCCTCATTCAATTCTTGTCCACCCTCCAACCACGTTTTATATTCCCTATACAAGCCTTACCTACCTAAACAATTTGAAACCCTAATTCTACGTAATTAGGGCCCCATGTTGAGCTTAGAATCATATCCACTTTGATAATAAATCGTCATTTGTAGTCGAATACAACCTTATAAGTATACCTCTACACCTTAACTCAAGAGGATTACATTTTGTATTTTCAGCCTTCTTCCGAGTTTTCTTTGTTTCCTTGTCTTCTTGTGATCAGCTATCATCAATTTTGATGCATCTTAGAGGTTTTTCATTCCATCTTTGGAGATCTGAAGTCTATTTATTTCTTGGAGCACCACCATTATTTCATAATGTTTTTTTATTAGTCTTTTAGGTTTGGTGGATTTATTAGATCTCGACATCCTATCTATTATGAATAATTCCTCTTTATAACTCTTTTTCCATCTATATAGCCAAACCAAACCTTTATCCTACCCCGATCGACATCTATCTAGCACACGTCGCCATCGATCTAATCTACATCAACTTTGTTTTCTATCTTGTTGTCCATCTATCACCCATTCCCCACCTTATTCAACATTCAAGACCCTCTATTTCGTGATCCACGTTGTTTGAAAGTGCAAATTCTATTTTTTTGTCCTCAATCGCTGTCAACAATCTCGTATCTTCCCCAGTCACAATCAACTCAAGTTATGTTCATCGTTTTCTTATCGATCTGTCTATTTTGGTGCATCCTTTCTATTCTTTGAGCCTTAGTATTAGACCGAGACACCATCAACATATACACATAAGATCTAGACCCTTTAGAACATCTTAACATCATATCGAGATCTTATTTTCTACACGTTTTTTATCTTCCTTGTTGTAGTCATCGTTGACCACATCCATGTCGAGTCTTGGGTCACCATTGCCTTGATCATTTTTAATTTGATTTATCATCATTTATCGTTATCGATATTTATCTTAGCTTTTCTAGTTTATCTCGATCTCTTCTCCATTATATTATTCTTCATGCTATCCATATTTTATCTTTTATCTTTTTATCTTTCATCTTTATCGATCTTTTAATCAAACATGGGTTGAAATTCATACCTATGAAGTATATCACTTCTAGCACTGACTTAATTAGGAAACTTGCCATCTTATCTACTATTCATTTTCTTGTTTACATTCTCTTTGTTGTGCATGTTATCTAGCTCACCACGAGAGAAGATATTTGTGCCCGTATGTACATCTTCATCACTATCACATATCAAGAGGTAGCTTTAAACTCTCCCATAATTTTTAGTATCCTATTTTCTTTCCAACATTCCATTAACTTGAAACAGGAGCAGAAAAATTTGATCAACAACCGATGAAGTTTATTAAAATATTACGTCAATATGATATTGATGCTACCACCATTGCTGATGATAACTCTCTTAACGAGAGTATCATCGATTTGGGCATTGATGAATAATGGGAGATAGTGATTTTTGGTTGTAATGATGGGAGAAGCACTTTGATTATTTTCTTTGACGTGATTCAGATATTATACATTTACGAGGAGAATACATTTGCTATCAAGAATCTTAATAACAGCGTGGAGGGATTTTCATCCCTCGCTGAAATTTCCAGGTGTTCGATGATAGGAACAATAAGCTTTTAAATAATACAAAGAGAGTTTGCAACCTCTAGAGGAAGATAGTTTGGAAGGAGGAATTGTTATAATGGCTATTTGGATGACAATTTCAAGAGTACTTGTATAGTACCCTGTGGGAGTTGTGTGATGATGATGTCGACGGGATTTCTATTAAAATTGATGTTTTGGGATTGAGGGAGTATGAAGTTGTAGTCTACGTGGCATGTTTAGGAGGTGATCTAGAAACGACCTTACATTGTAAAAAATGATCGGGAGTTTGAATGAAGGGTCATGCCTAGAGATATAAGGAAAGGGAATTATATTTTGTATTGACGATGTTGGACGACTATGTGATATGATTTCTATTTTTTTAGATGTACGGATGGGTGGCTGTGTGTTTTAATTTTTTACGGGTGACGCGACCTTCATAGGATGTATTCATAATTTTTATGACGTAATTAGTTTATAAGGATTTTGAAGAGGCCGTGGGTGGTTTTGAAGTAGATGTGGTAGATTTCGAAGGGTCTACGGTTTTGTGGATAATCGGACTAGAGGAGTCAGACTATCGAGTGGTTGGTGTTTTTGTGAAAAAAACACTTGATGTTGATGGTGTGGATGATTCATATTGTGTTAATAAAAATAGTTTTTTGATGATATAAATGGATAAGATGATACTTATGTGATAGAAACAATAGAGTTTAAAGGTATTTCTAATATATTTTAAATAGTATTGATGGTGTGATGAGTGAATGACATTGGGTTGGGGTTTACTAGTGGATGGAACATGATTTGGAAAGGGATGTTTAAATACATCCAATTTTTAATTTGAGGTGTATTCGGATTGTCAGTTCAGTAAGTCCCCTTTGTTAATAATATCCTAGAGGACATTTCTAAATGATTGAAACCTTTAAATCTTGTGGCCTTTGACCTAATGGTATTTGGAATATGCATTTTCCGATACAAACATGGTTTTAAGATAGATATGTCAATGGGAGGAATCGTGATCATGCACACAACTAGGAGATTTTCAGTAGAACACACTATAGGATTCTCCTATTGATGTATAGTTACATTGTGATTGAGTGCGTTCAAAGTTAGAATGACCTTTATATTCATATTTTATAAAAATTACATTGGTGAGTGTTTAGATTTATTAGTATTGGAAGTGGGTTTGAATGATGACTCAGACTTAGGTTTCTTTGATCTAAGTTTGAAACGAAAATCTTCGATGGCACATAAATCTAGTTTATGAGCTGTGGTGAAGGAGTTATTGAATGTTTGAAATGATTAGATTTATAATGTTGATGATGTACGCTTTTTGTCGGAATGAGCGAATAACTTAATGAATTAAGTTTGTGGGAGGGAGAAGGATAATTGATTAATGATACTCCTCCATCAGGTGATAAATTTTGCAATAGATTCATCTTCAAACTATTTTATGGCGTAAAGTTTGGTGATGGTAACTTTATGGGAAACGTTAATCAAGAAGGGTTCCCAAAACAAGTGTGCAAGATGTTTGAAGGAAAAAAAAGTACTACGGGACACTATTCTAGAAATCCAATGTAGGACCTTCTAAAGATGTAGGGGATGTTCGAACACAAGGAATTGATCATGTGCGATAAGATAACATGCATAAAGAAAATATCGAGATGTGTTATTGAGGGTCCTCTTTAGTATATAATTTATCAAACTTTTGGAGTTTCTGTGTGGATGATAGGCTTTGTATGGTACGAGATGGATGGATAGGTTTATTACAAATTTTTAATATGATAATATGTTTCTTGGACCCATGGAGGTAGCTTTAAGACTAGAGATCCTATTCATCAATGCTTTCAAAGGATCATTTTTTTGTTATTTTTGTTGGGGATTGAATGATGACAGTCTAGTTGATTGTATGTATGTGGATTTGATTGTTCATATGATTGATAGGTTAAAGGGATGTTATGCTAGATAGGAATGCTCATGAGAATACTATAGGTATAATGTGTAACTAAAGGTTGTGAATGTTTAATGTACTAATATTAGATAGGAATGGACATGTTTAAAAAGGTTCAGTAATGAAAGACTTATTTCTTGAGAGGGGATGGAAGTATGGATGAGATGTTGAAATCATTTTGGGATGTATTAAGTCTAGATAGATTTTTTTATGAGTGTTTTGGATAGTTGCGGTATATAGTTAATATGAATTTTTGGGACATGGGAAGTTAATGTCTGTTGTAAAGAAGGGTGAGTGCTTTAGTGATAAAACTTATATTCATAAGGGGTATTGATGCGAGGATGGACATGCCATATTCTTTATAGAGTACATGAGTTGTTGAAAAATATTGTGTTGAAACATACTAAGTGGGATGGCTATCGAGATTAATGGGGATTTTGAAGTAGTAGAGGCTATGGAACTAGTGGTAGAAGGAGATGTGTTAGTATTATTTTGTGAAGACAGAGCCACGATGAGAGGTGCAGCGATGATGATGGATGTTGAATTGTTGTGTCTGTGATGAGAAAGGGTTAAGATCAAAAGTAATGACAATGGACTAATGCAGCAAGGATTGATGTTCCCGACCAATGATAGTGGAATAAGTATGAAATTTTTAATTTCTTGGTTCAAGATTAGGGTCAATAATTCAGGACAAGTTGAAAGTGGTGGTAGTTATAGGAGGTCGTTGTTCGGGTTTAGGATGTTTTATCACTACACCCCGGGTAATGAGATAGGTGTTAATCATGACATGGTTTGAATCTATAATCTAAGTGAGTACTGGATCAACACTATTGAAAAAAAGACATGGTGAATTTGGGATCTTTGATGCAAACAATTGACTGCTAGGAGAATGAGGAGGTTCTTTATTAGTAGATGAGGGTGATAAAAATGATCAATCACACTTGGTACTTCTTGAAGATGATCCTTGATGTTATTTAGAGTTTGTTGAAGGTGATCGATCATACTTGTAGTAATTTAGGTGATGATACCATTGTCTAGTTAAAGCCATGTATTAAAAAAAATCACTAAGGAAATGTGAAGTGTAAAAGATCGTTGATTACACAATTCATAAACAAGTCACACAATAAATTTTTTTATCTTGACTACATTACAAAAATTTTGAAATGTGAGAAATGGCTAAGAAGGTACTAGGAATATGCAATCTAAGGCTTGCTTTAGGTAATGTTAAAGTATAGAATCATCAATACATCAGAAGATACGTGAGTCCCAAATCTATGTTGGTGTCATTATAAGGTGTGGTATTGGGGCATACTACCTCACTTCACATTCCTACAATGATAAGGGTGACAGATGCTTAGCAATATACCTCCCACCGGCTTATTCATGCTCGGTTAGAAAACCGAGTCGACTTATCCTCTTAGTTAGGAAATTCATATAGGTCTAGTTGGGAAGGAGTGTTAAGATGTAAGTTGTCTTTTATGTTGTTTGGTTTTGTTTGAAGGGATTTATGTGGATGTAACTCTTTAAACATGTAATTAAAGCTATGTGATCAAAAAATATGAGTGTTCATTTTAAGATCCAAAGGAAATGTTTTAATTTGATAAGGAAAAACACAAAAATGAAATGCTGAAATAGAAAATGATCGAAGAAAGAAGTGTACCTGTAATCACTTTTTCCTTTTTATTTTTATTTATATTTTTAAGTTTTAAGAAACAACAACAATAATGCGCTCCAAGGTGAAAGGTTAGATGAAATAGAAAACAATATTAATGAAAGATAAAGAAAGGAAATCTAAATGAAAAAGGGACTAAGACGTCCCATCAAGCATGTTAGGATGTTTAAGGTGTTATCCAATTAGTGTTATTAATGCCCTAAAATACAAAAAACTAAAATGATTTGGGATTACTGATTCTGTCCAAACAATAGAAATGTCAAGGTGATCGAATGTGAATAATTTTAAAGAATTATCCTCCTTTCACTGAGTGAGAATAACTATAAGCAAGGACAAATACAAAATATGTATTAGATAAATATTATAATGAGTTGCTTAGCAAAGGCCGATCGTAGGAATGTGAATGGAATTCCTTAAACGATGTCAATTGTGAGATAGATAAATTATATCAAAGATCAAATTCAAAGGGGGTAGCGAGACATTGTTTAGCTTCAAAAGTGGCTTAGGTGAGGGCGGTGGAAAGCTTAAAGTCCTTTAAGTAGTTGTACAAGAACTCTTTAGTTGCTTCATGCTCTTCTTGGATGATTTTGACTTGGTCTTTGAATCTTCAATGTTTAGTGTAAATGCGATAGTGCATAAGGTGAGTTCATGGAGGATAAAAATTTGTCCCCATATGAACGGTTATTATAAAATTGGAATTTCGTAAATTATCCGATGGGGTGCAAAGGACCGAGAAATGTTATCTACGAACATACATTCTTGTAAAAATTGATTAGACCAAATTTTTTTATAAAAATTATGGTTATGAAAATAACTAGTAAATTATTAATATTTGTGAGGATCATCGGTGATCCTACAAATCGTGGGAGATCATGAAGATCATGGGCAATTTGGGAGATCACAAGAGATTTCGTTGAAAATTAACTATCTTGATAGAATAGATAATTTGACCAAAAAAAGACCTAAGGTAGTTTTATTATGCTTCTATCGGATGTTCAAATGTAATGAAATAGATACAAAGGAAACTTTCTTACCTTAATAAGAAAAATGAGTTTTTGATGGTTTTATTGCTAAAAAATAATTTATGGAGCTTTAGATGACTT
Source organism: Taxus wallichiana var. yunnanensis (assembly GCA_018340775.1). Taxonomy (NCBI): domain Eukaryota; kingdom Viridiplantae; phylum Streptophyta; class Pinopsida; order Cupressales; family Taxaceae; genus Taxus; species Taxus wallichiana. The sequence continues at coordinate 508,187,006 of CM031242.1, forward strand.
GACACATGTGATGAGGATGTCCGGATAATTGTGGACGGGGTCTTCTGACTTCATAAAGCAACATATCATTTCTATAATGGTTATGGATCATAAAACAGAGCTTTGAAGTCATATTTATAATCACTAGAAATTTGTTAGGATTGCCCGACGATCCAAAAATTTTAGGGAAAAAAATTTGAAATGGTTTTAACCAATTCCAACTTATGATTTCATGAGTAGGAATGCAAGGTGAGGAGGTTAGGATTTTAGGGATTTGGGTAACGTGAGTAAAAATGGATTTAGATGAGTTGTAGATGGTGAGGGAGGTTTTAGGGAGGTTAAAGTATGTTTACGAGGGGTAAAAATATTATATGATGGGATGATGGTAGTGACTTAGGTTATGCTAAGAATGATAGGTTTAAAGATTTAATTTGTGCGGGGTACAGGCGGGTCATATACGGTGATGAAAACCCACTTTCTAGAGACATCTTGTAATTCATTGTCAACAAAGATATTTTTCATCTTAGTAAGCATGGTCTTGTAAGAAAGGAAATATAAATTAATAGCTTCATTATATCCTTGTCACATTTTAGACATTAATTCATAAAACACCTTTTCCTTAATGTTGATAGAGAATCGTGCCAAATATATTTTGTAAAAGTAGTGAAAAACTACACAAAGTGTGCGGGCTGATTATAAACAATTGTAATGTAAATTCCCTAAGAATTATAGGGAATATCTTGTTAAGTAAGATGATGTAATATGGGCATTTAATATAAATGACATGAAATGATCAAATATGTTCTTTTGGGTGAGATATTCCATTTATATATATATATATATATATATATATATATATATATATGAAGGTTAGGAGGAAAAAAATGAAGAGGAAAATGTTAATAATCCACTTTGGGTGCAAGTGGGTTGTGAAGAAACTTGGTAGAATCCATAAGATGATGATCCTATGGTATATAAAGAAGAGTGTGAACCATTATGATTGCATATTGGAGATGTAGTAACAATGATTGTTGTAATAACATGCATACATACATTTTTCATTTAAATATTAGGTTCTCGTATAGACACACGAACCATAGATGTCTTTATATGAGATAATGGGGCATGTTTAAGTTAATCTCATGCTATATACAAAATAGTATCAATATTGTGGGGTTAGCTTGTAGGAAATGCGTACAAGGTTATGCCTCATATTCGGGAAATCCATGAGAATGATTATCAAAGTTAGTATAAAATATTTCATCTTGGATATGATTAGTACTAAAAGTGTAAACAACGTTTGAAAAAATATTATCCATAGACTAAGAGTGAGAATTAGAAACCATATTTGTATGATCATAAGTGCGATGAGTAACATTTTTACATTGTAACACCAAGTACAATAATGTGTGTCTTTGTTCTTGATTTTAATATCATAGAACATTGTATGCTATAACATAATGATATAAGATAAAGTATGAATATAATACCAACATTAAAGAGCATCATAAACAAGCCCTATGGAAACTAGGGTTTTCAGATGATGTTTAATTTAAGAGTTGGGTTCAAAAAATGTTTGCACCCTTTTTAAAAATAATATATTAGTGAGTTAATTACACTAGAATGATATAAGAGGAGATACATGGAGTTATTGTAACTCATTAATTTCAAACATTATTTATTCAATACAAAAACAATGCATTAATTCTTGTAAGTACTCTATATAATATACTTTTCTCTTAAACCACAAGATAAGGATTGCCCCTAGATGATTATAAATGGATCTATATTTTTTTAGGTGTTTAGATTACTATAATTAGGACAAGAAATTTATTTGGAGAGTTACCTAGTTTATGACCATACAAATATTATGGATTTATTTCTATTGATTTACATTCTTTATATGGTTTCAACCTTTCTTTGAATGCTAATATATAACTTTCTTCACCTACCTTGGAGTGTCTATCATTGTATACACAATATTATGCACTTATTACTATTAAATAATTCCTCTATAATATAATTATATACATGATTCCTAAGTGAAAAAATTAGACAATGTTAACACCTCTCCTAGTCCTTTTATTGATTTAGATTGAGTTTGAGTGTGACATTGTCTTATAATTTATAAATTTACACCATCTAGTCATGTTACTGAGGATCCATTTCTCTTTTCATGGTCACTTTTATGTTTCTATTTGGGGATGATATCTCTTATTATAGACACTAGCACCTCAATGTTAGTGTCCCTTTTGGTGCTTTTACTTAATCTTGCTTATATTACAAATTATCACTTGGAACTTGAATTTGGGTCTTTAATATTTATTATTTCATGTTTAGGGCCATATTTTGGTGTTAATAAGTTTCAAAATTTGTAAAAAAGATTCATATATGTACATAACATACTAATTAATGTAGGGAAATTGGGGCTATTAATTTTTATATACTACTTGAGCAAAAGAAACAACTTAAGAACTATATTTGTGTTGCATTATTCACTACATAGAAAGGAAAATTCTAAATTTCATGACACACATTGTATTGGGGTACAAGTAGTTGTAGCCCAATTTCATGTTGAAACTTACCCAAGGGAAACCTAGATTGAACAGCATAATTATATCACACACACCAGAGCGACCTTGAGTGTGAAATTTAGTACAACACTCAAAGTGATAATCACATTAGGGTAACTAATGAGGTCAGTACAACTTAATCATAGGAATATGCATATTTAATTTCATCTAATGTGTGATTGAGTCTTATGAAGGTAGCTCATGTGTGCAAGAAGAACCCTAAAGATAACTAGATAAAACATAGAGAAAAGTGAAGTTAAAACTATAAGACATTGAGAAACATCAATCTGCACTTTTCTAGAGGAAACTAACACCCGCATAAAACACTAATGCAATAAATGGTCATATCCATATCCAAGCGTTGTTATTTAGTATAGCTGGAAATAATTTTCTCCCAAACAAAGCATGTATAGTGCATGTTATCAAATTTTTCCCCTCAAGAAAATTTTGATCAAACACGACCTTCCACACCAAAGAAATGAAGAGGTTGGTTCATTCATGCAAGCCCACATTTCAAATCTAATATCAGGTTACGGGCATGCCCTTAGAAATGGCAATGGAAAGTGGGAAAATGAATGGCCAATAGATAAACGAAGAAAGATAACTCCGTAATTCAAAATTGAGCCCATAGTGAGTTGACTTGAAGAAAAACAAGAGAACCGCAGAAGGTGCCACGTGTCACCAAGTACACCTTCAAAAGGTATGATAAAAGAGAAGACCCTAGGGATACCATTTCCCCCATGTGGATCTCAGCACATATAGTGGATAATTTATAGACTCCAAACCCAAGGCAGTGTTAACTCGAGGCCCAAATCGGATAGGTATAAAAAGGCTAGCGGAAGCCTCCGCGTGTCTCTTGGTGCAATTTTTGTATCGTGCTTAAAAGAAAGGTCCCCAAACAAGTGCATGCTATCCACGTGGTCAAAGCCGAAGAAATTTGCACCAGCCATTGAGAATTCTAAACATGGGAAGAGCCAGCGGAGGCCTCCACATGCCTCATTAGTGAAACTTCAAAGGTGCGAAAAGGGCAAGTCCCCAAACGAGTGCATGCTCTCCATGTGGTCGAGCCCCGGAAATTTGTACCGAGTATTGAAAAGTCTAAGCATTAGAAGATCCAATGTAAGCCTCCATGTGCCTCATCAGTGTAACTTCAAAGGTGTAAAAAAGGGAAGGTCCCAAAACGAGCACAGGATCTCCACGCGGTCAGAACTCGATAAAGTGCCACCGATTGTTGAAAATTCTAAGCATGGGAAGGCTAGTGGAAGCCTCTACATGTCTCTTGAAAGGCAACTTCAAAGGTAAATCTCAAAGGAAAGTCCTCGAACAGCGCTATCCCTCCACATGTCTAGGGTCCAACATAGTTGCTCCTAAATAGGTGGAAAAGCCAAAACACAAAGAACGCAGAGCAGGCTCATGGATGATGCCAAGTTTCCAACCATCGCAACTTCAAGAGTGAAACAAAAAGGTCCCAACAGAAAAGGGGTTTTGACATCATATATAGTGGGGCCCTTTACTCACCCAAGCAAACAAAGCAGGATGTTTGCATATGGTGCCAAGTGTCGGCACGTCACATTCCTAGGACCTTAAAAGGTAGTAAAAATATTAAGAATGCACAGAGCTTCCATATGGATCTTACATGAATAGACTCCAAACCCAAAGGAGTTTAGAAAAGACTTGCGTAAGGCCAATTCAATCAAGGATGAATCATGAAGCCCACCAAGAATTTTAAATGCTTATATATTTTAATATATTGTGAGAGCCCGCATGGAACGCTTGACCCTAACCTTCAGATGGCCATATCGTTTGACTGGATATCTTGATTTGGGTGAGACCAAGTTCTTAAAAAGTGCAAAATACCGTGAAACTTTTTATGGTTTCTCACCTACCACCATAATGAGGTATGGGCTTCCTTTCTTGCCCAACAAGTCAAAACACATGGAGGTATGGGTTTTGTAGTGGAACACATCATTGTTGCAGGTGAATTTAGTGCTCTTTTGGGGTGGTTGGAGTAGGATTTTGAAATTATTTTCATCTCCTTCTCTACTTATTTCTATATATTGTAAGGAGGGGTATTTTTTCTCAAGGTTAGTAATTTTTCCTCTCCTTCCCCTCTCTCCCTCTTCCCTAGGGTTGAATGTGGAGCTTAAGCCTCCTCTCTTTTCTTTGTAATGGCATTTTCTTGCCTCTTTCCCACTAATGATCTATTTTTTCATTCATTTTGTCCATCCTTTTCTTATTTTATTATCTCTTCTTGCCTCTCATCATTGTAGGGTATACTATGCATATCTCTGATGCCTATTGCAGTTTTGGGAGCTGTGTTTAATGGGTTTGAAGTGGTGTTCTATGTGAAATTTATCTTTGGTCTGTGATGCATCTTGTCCATCCTCTCCATTTCTCACCTCTCTCCATTTCAAGCAGTTGGATTTGTGATCGAAACCTCCTTTTCTGGTGTATCACCACTTTAGTGTAGGATTTATTTTCATGCACTCTCTCTCCTAGTCCCTTGGAAAGTTAGATTAGGATTAGATAGTTTTCCTGCATTAGAGTAGATTGTGGTAGGTAGTTTAGGAGCAAGAACCAGCTTTCTCTGGAGGGTCATCTCAAGCCCACAAGTCCCATAGCTTGAGAGATGATCCAATGTTACACAAATTACACCGAATGCCCCACTCAAATCTAAGGCTATTTAAGGGTGATTTAATTTCGTATCAAAATTTATGGCATGCCTAGTGGGAGATTTCAAGCACCTTACCACTTCACTTCATCAGGTCCGATGTGCTCTTGGTGAAGATTTCATCGTTTGGAAGAACTTTCAAGCACATCTGGTGAATCCATCTAGTCAACAACCCATTCTTTGAGTTACAAAATTTCTTTCCATCCATTTCCACCCATTCTTCTTTCCACATCTTTCATCTTTTTCCATTCATGAAGTTGTGCAATCATGACTTCATTCCCATATTTGAATTCACACTTGCAACAACAGCAATGTAGTACACCTCCAATGTATTTCTCATCTCCTCCAAATCAACATTATGATCAGATTCACAACCATCATGCTTACCCATATGAGGAAGGTGCATATCAGTTTGGTTATCCACTAAACTATGGAGCTTATCAGAACAAGGGTATGCATACAATGGCAACAATTAAATGGATAATGTTGATATAATTGAGAATATTCAAAGGATGGAGGCTAGCATGGTTCAATCTAGGCTACAAAACAAATGAAAGCTTTCAAAATTGTTTATAAGGCCCCTTGTTTATGGGAATGCCCTTTTCCAAGACACTATAGCCTGCAGGAGAAGCTTGACTTCATGGTTGAAGTGTTGCGTCAAGCTGTAAAAGTGGACTGAGGAGATTGAGGCTTATGAGTTGGATACCAGGACAACCTTGTCAATGGGTAAGTCCACCATGTCATAGCTTTTCATTTCCTCTTTCTCAATCAATATATTTTCGTGAGTGTCAAGATTCAAGTCCATTGTATGTTTCCCCAAGTTTTGATTTCCCTTCTCCATCTTCTAATATTCCATCTCACCTTAATTCTTTTGCCCTTTTCCTTTCCAAGAATTCATCCCTCCAAACAAACAAGAAGTTCTATCTCCTCCACCACCACAAGCAATTGCAAAATCTGTTGTAACCCAACCCATCCCTCCTATTGTTGTCTCAAGTTCATCTTGGGGAGAAAACAATCAGACAACCAGTCAAGGAGAGTAGTAGGAAGGAGAGCCAAACAGAGAAGAAATGATCAAAAGCTTGGTAAGCTTGGCTCTCAGATTTGGGATAGAAAAAATCCCCTTGATGGTTAAACCTTCAGAGGAGGCTGGGGTCAGACCACAGGTGGTGGAAGCTGAGTTTACGAACAAGAACAAGAACAAGAAGAACAAGAAGATCAGCAATCTGTTTGCTCTGAATATAGTGTCCATAATGGCACTTTGTCTGAAGAGGATGCTAGTCTAATCCAAGTTACACAATCAGTCAAGAGAGAGGAAGAACAACCAACTCCAAGTCCTATTAAAGAGGAGCATCTGGAAGAGATCGAATCAATGTTGAAACCACTTAATGAAGAAAGCATTATTGAAGATTTTTTTCTTTCATTTGAAGAGCCTGATTTGATTGATGAATCCATGATAGAGGAGAGCTATCAAGAAGACCTTGCTTCCTTTAATTGTTATCTAGAGTAAAGGATTGAAGATTTTGATTTGAAAAATTTCATGCTAGAGGAAGAGGCTATCCAAGAGCAAGTCGGTCTTCAAAAAACAATGGAGGAACTCCAGATCCAAAAAAGTGTTGCAGAAAATTATAATGATGCAAAATCAAATTCAGTGGATGTTGCAACCAATAACAATGAACTAAAAATTAGAGAGGAGTTCCATACTACCACGGAGGAAGGAAAAGAGCACGAAGATACCATCTCTTCCACACCATCCACCTAGGAAGGTCCGTGGGAAGACTCCATTTTGGGGTTGAGTTTCAGAGCAAAGGGCACATCCATCGATCATACCTTTCCCAATCAGGTACTTGGCTTCACTAGAGCCAAGAGAAGAGCCAACACCAGTCATGCTTACTCTTGAGCATGAGGATGAGTTTCAAAGTACCAAGGATCAGCTGCAATGCCTCTTCAATCCAAATGCAGAACAACTAAAAGAGGTATTTTTCTTATTTCTAGTTGATACCTTGATGATTTGGGTGGAGGATCGACCTCTTGTCAGTTTTTCACTCATAATAACATCCATGTTCAGCTCCAAATCATATACATGGCTTCCTATTTTGAGAAAGGGAAGCTGATTATCCCTGCTATTTGTAGGATTTGTTTGATTCCCCTTTACTTCTAGTTAGCATAGACTAGGCATGTTATTTTTAGAAGAAGAATTGCTTTTTCACATCGTTTTGTTGTAGCTTAGGTTTCATTTCTGAAGTTCTTCAACACCTATTTTTGCTCCTGTGGTTGTATCACTTTATGCGGTTTAAGGTGCCTCTCAATGAATGTTGTAACAATCCATTCCGGGAATAAGTGAGAACTCCAGGTTAAAACAACTTTCTACTCTCAAAAACCTCATTTTAAATATTTTCTTATGAAAATGGAGAGCACAAGCATGGGCGGGTTCAGGATTAGAGAGTGCAAGCTTCGGGTTTATGTTTCCAGCATAAGATCAATATCAAACTATCATTCATGACTCCATGCCCAATGGATACAACAAAGAAACTGATCTTTCCACCTAACAGGCATGTGATCCTGTGAGTCGCCATATTTTTATCCAATTTTTACCATTTCGAAAATTTTGATCAAACACGAACAACCACACTAGAGAAATGAAGAGGTTAGTTCAGTCATGCGAGCCCACATTTCAAATATAACATTAGGTTACAGGTAGGCTAGAAAATGGAAATGGAAGGTGAGGAAATGAATGGCCAAAAGATAAATGAAGAAAGCTAACTTAGCAAGTCAAAACAACAAAGCTGCGGAAGGTGCCACGTGTCACCAAAGACAACTTCAAAAGGTATGAAAAAATAGGATATCCTAGTGATACGCTTGCCCCCATGTGGATCTCAACACATATAGTGGATAATTTACAGACTCCAAACCCAAGGTAGTGTTCACTCGAGGCCCGAATTGACTAAGTATAAAAAATGCTAGCGGAAGCCTCCATGTGCCTGTTCGATGCACTTTTGGTATGATGCTTAAAAGAAAGGTTTGAAAACAAGTGCGAGGCTCTCCACATGGTCGAGCACGAGAAAGTTTCACTGATCGTTGAAAATACTAAGCATGGGAAGAGTCGGTAGAAGCTCTGCACGTGCCTCATTAGTGAAACTTCAAAGGTGTAAAAAGGGAAGGCCCCCAAACAAGCGCAGATTTCTACGTGGTAAGAACTCCGATAAAGTTACACCGGCCATCGAAAATTCTAAACATGGGGAGGCCAGCGGAAGCCTCCATGTGTCTCTTGGCACAACTTCAAAGGTAAAACCCAAAGGCAGGTCCTAAAATGAGCGTTGGCCCTCAAATTGTCTATGGTCAACCATAGTTTCTCCTAAATAGGCGGAAAAGCCAAAACACAAAGAAAGAAGAGCAGGCTCACGGATGATTCCAAGTGTCCAACCATCACAACTTCAAGAGTGAAAGGAAAAGGTCCCACCTAAAAAGGGGTTTTGACATTATATATAGTGGGGCCCTTTACTCACCCAAAGGAATGAAGCAACATGTTCACAGATGGTGCCAAGTGTCAGCACGTCACATTCCTAGGACCCTAAAAGGAAACAAAAATCTTAAGAATGCGTGGGGCTTCCACATGGATCTTGCATGGATAGACTCCAAACCCAAAGCAATTTGGAAAATATTGGTGGAAGGTCAATTCAATGAAAGATGAATCATGAAGCCCACAAGAATTTTAAATGCTTAGATATTTTAAAATATTGTGAGAGCCCGCGTGGAAGGCCTTACCATGACCTTGGATGGCCATATGTTTTGATCTGGATATCTTGATTTGGGTGAGACCAAGTTATTAGAAAGAGTAAAATACATTTCACCTTTTTAGGGTTTCTCGAGGTTTCTCACCTACCACCATAATGAGGTATGGGCTTCCTTTCTTTCCCATCAAGTCAAAGCACATGGAGGCATGGGTTTTGTAGTGGAAATCATCATTGTTGTAGGTGAATTCAATGCTCTTTTAGGGTGGTTGGAGTAGGATTTTGAAATTATTCTCATCTCTTTCTCTAATTCTTTTTATATATTGTAAGGAGGGGCATTTTTTTCTAAAAGTCAGCCATTTTTTTTCTCCTGGCCCTCTCTCCTTCTTCCCTAGGGTTGAATGTGGAGCTTAAGCCTCGTCTCTTTACTTTTGTAATGTTATTTTCTTTCGTATTTCCCACTAATTATGTACTATGTGAACTCATGGAGCAATAAAATATATTTCATGATGCATTTTGTCCATCCTTTTCTTATTTTACTGTCTCTTCTTACTTCTCATCATTACAGGATATAATGTGCATATCTCGATGCCTATAGCAGTTTTTGGGAGATATGTTTAATGGGTTTGAAGTGGTGTTCTATGTGAAATTTATATTTGGTCTATGATGCATCTTGTTCATCCTCCCCATTGCTCACCTCTCTCCATTTCAGGCAGTTGGACTTGTGATCAGCAACCTCCCTTTTTGGTGTATCACCTCTTTAGTGTAGGCTTTGTTTTCATGCACTTTCTCTCCTTGGTCCCTTGGAAAGTTAGATTAGGATTAGATAGTTTTCCTGCATTAGAGTAGATTGTGGAAGGTAGTTTAGGAGCAAGAACCATCTTTCTCTGGAGGGTCATCTCAATCCCGCAAGTCCCACAACTTGAGAGATGATATAATATTGTAAAAATTACATCGAATGCCCCACTCACATGCCTAAGGCTATTTGGGGGTGCTTTGTAATTTTGTATCAACAGTACTTATTAATATTTTTCTACCATCATTCTAGCGCGATTGAATGCAAATAACATGATATAGGTTAATTCACTCTCATCCTCTTATTGTTTGTACTTACCTGTAATTGCATATTTCTATGTTGTGTGTTTCATATATATCTAATTTATCACTATTTCAATGATTAAGATTTAATTTATGTTAAATAATTTAGTCAACCCTAACCTTGAACATGTATTGGATTTCGTTCCTTTCTTCTTCCTTTTATAAGGTTATGACTAACACTTCTTTTATTTCCACCGCGTCTATTCCTAAGTGACCACTAAAGATAATTATATACTAGTTGTCGGTGAACATATACCTTCCTTAATGCCCACCTCTAGGGACCCTACTATAAATATTAGAACCAATTTTCAAAATAAGCAACCTTTAGGACCTTCTACATCCCCCTTCTATTCATGCACCACCTCCTTGACTTGTTGATTGATCTAAATGATATGATATCATTGAAAAATTAGAGAATACACTAGATATCACATCTCTCTTTGATATTTTTCCTAAATCCCCTAATTATCTTTATACGCTAGAAACGACATTAATATATCCTTTCAAATACCAAGTGATTAACCTCATACAAACTTTTTTAATCTCATAAAATCTTTTAAGAAAATAAGCAATTATAATATATTTACTAATGAGGATTTTGCCCACGCTTCTTTGTCCTATTCTCCTCCTCTTCTTGTCATGGTTTAGGTTTAGGGTTATCAATATGTGTTCTTTTATAATTGTTATGCATAGAATATTTATCCTTTATCATTAATAACACAATTAGGCATCCCTCATAATGCAATTGAATAATCTACTCTTGTTTGTTCGAGGATATGATACTATTACTCATGTATGCATTGGTATTGTCAAATTAGAATTGCAAGTAGGACATCGCAAGCTCATTACTCCATTTTATGTTATGAATGCCCCATTACAATTTAATATACTCCTTGGTCGACCTTAGATCCATGCCATGAATTTTATTCCCTCTATGGTCCATCGTTGTGTTAATTTTATATTTTATGGATGTAAACATACTATTACTATTTATCCCGAATCACTCAAATATTATCGTGATGATTCCACTACTTATATGGTTATTCCCTCAACTCAACCAATTCCCTTGCATTGTCTCGATACATATGATATTGGGGAGTCTAGAAATCCTACTCCTATTTCATTACCTCCAAGTACTTTCTCTATTCATACTAACACTATTGTTCTCATCTCTCCTACTAAATATGTGTGTACGCAACCTTCAAGAACTTCTATAAATCCCCTTGAGATGGCTACACCGCATAAAAAAAAGAGAGTGATGATTCTCATGATGATGTTGATACTATTGAGCTTAAAGATGCACATTTACATCCTTTGTATTTTTTATAGTGGACTTTGATGATTCATTTTTTCATTGTCATTATATTGCTAATAGCTTTATATGACATTAAAACTTAGGGTGTAATCACCCCTAAATTAGTCACCCGATCATAATGCTATTGTAATACACCATGTTATTCACCTATTTGTGATTAATTGAGTAAATAAATTAATTCATATACATTGCATCCTTTGCATTAATTAAATTAATCCATAGTGTCCTTTGTGCCCCTTGTGCTAAGTTAATTACCATTTATTAATTAAATGATTAATTAATTAAGTGTGCACATCCTAGTCAATCGCCACTAAGTCAACAACAATTTGGACTCCAGATCCCCATCTTAGTTAAGTACAATTCTTGAATCCTAAAAAGGTGGGGGAAATTGAATTGAACGTGCAACCACCTTTCCGAATTAAACTTATTAAATTAATTCTATTTTTTCCTATAAATGCTTCAAAACTACTATGCAACATCCTCGAATGTTATTGTTTGAATTTGCATTTAAAAGTATTCAACCAAATTCCAACTAATATTTCCTCTATAAAATGTAGCCTTATCCTATTTTAAACCCTCTTGGATTTAAACACAAAAACTCTGTTAAAATTGCTCCAACTTACGCTATTTTGGAAGCAATAATCCAAGCTAAAAATCTCTACTCGTAGCATTCAACCCATCTCGGAGGTCACTCAAGAGCACCCACATCCATTTACAAGGTTACAAAAATGAAGTTTTTACAACGTACTTGAGGTTTGCTTTGAAAGGTTACTCGAAGGTTTGCAGTGTCTTTGTTTATCTTTGTTTACTTTGATTTTTTGTTGTTTACATTTTGGCAAGCTTCTGTTGAACTCACACCCTATCTTCTTTTATTTTTGGTTTCATTCCTAATTCCCGAGTTTTATTTGTTTCATAATAAACTTCTTGTTTGTGTGTATCTTTCACAAGTGAATTGGGAAGTTACCATTGTTTACATGTGTTTTACATTTGCAAGAATGTGTTGTGAATTTGCAGGAAATCGTTTCATTTATATTTATACTCATCAACTTTCTTCTAGTTTATCAATTTTTACTTTCTTGTAGTTCACCCATTTCGCCATTAATTTGTTTTCTACACATTCGCATATCATGCAATATCAAAGTGAACAATCATATTTTTATTATCGAAAATATAGATTTCTCACAAATAAAAAAATTAGCTCTTCACATATCTATTAAATTTTAATTTAAAAAAACAACCAAAATAATTTTGTTTAACCCTCTATCTATTAAGTTTCTACCCTCCCCCTTGCCAGCTTGGTCAACTCAGCCGAGCTGAAAAACGTACGCCCCTATCCTAGTCTCCCCTAGTCGCTCCTTACCCCGCAACATCCCCCACCTTGAGCCCATCCCGGACTTGACCCTTACCTCTCCCCTCTCCTACCCCCATTCCAGACTCATCGAGTCACCGTTTCACGCCCCTATTTCCTAAATCTAATATTACCGCGCGTCACTCGCTTCACTCCTCTGCGGATCCCCGGCGACACAGACTTAGCTTCACCTTTGCCGAGGTCAGGACCAGCTCCATCCCCATCCTGATCCCATTTCACTCCACACCACTCAACTCCTTATCACCGAGCCCTCCCCTCGAATCCCAATGCTCATTCCGCCCTCCATTCACGACATTAACCCTGGGCGCCCCCTTCCCCACATCCCCGAGTGCACTGAGATCCTCATCTCTCATAAGTGATTTCACGTTCAAAGCCCCAATTTACATGCCCCCGATCCCAACGAGAAACTCACCACACATATTCTCCACCCAGCCAAGTTCCCAAACGTGGACTCCCTCTGCCCAACCCTGTCCGCCATCCCCGAGCTTGATGTGAACCTAATTTCTCCGCGACTTCGAGCTCCGTGTGCTCGTACCGCTCTATCCCTGCACACACCGCCGTACAGTCACACACAATGCAATCTCTTTTCCTTACATGCATTTCGTTTACGGTTCATTTCGACGAGCTCCCATTTAGCTTAAGTTGTTTTTATTTTTCTATTCTTTTTGCTTTAGTTTAGTTTCGTTTCAATTACAATGTTTATTTTATAAGGCTTCGTTTAACATAGAAAATCACATACTTATCTCAACAAATTTCATTTTTAGGTTTTTACTCATTTCTTTTTGGTTTTGCTTAGATTTTCAATAGGCTTTCATTCGATGTTACCTATATTACTTCGTTTTTTCTTCTTTCTTTTAAATTTCTTTTATCTTTAACTTTAGGTTATTTAGATTGATCTAAGTAATTAATTTAGTTCGATGATATATATATATACATATATGTATATATATATATATATCCCTTTTATTTTTTTAATTTAATTAATTTGTTTATTTTAATTAGTTAGCATTTTTATCTTGATTATTTGGTTTTTATTAGTTACTTTCTTTACTTTAATTAATCAATTAGTTTAATTACTTCTCGGACTTTTAATCTAAGTTAGATTTTTTCATTAATTTTTCATCTTGTTTTGGTAAAATAGACTAATTTTACAATTTGATTTTGTAGGGTCATTGGAAGTGTCGATCTACTTTATTTTCATTGATTCAAGACATTTTATCAACCTAAACTCACTTTTAGAATCCTTTATGCTCATTTTTACATTACATGTACCACTTTCGCCTAACCGCACATGTTCTTTGAAATAGGGTTATCGACGTTTGTCCAATTATTCTTTTTTTTTTGCCATTTGGTACACATTTAATCATTTAATAAATAGGAATAACACTTTGTAACATGTTTTTCTTGTGTTTCCTTTGGTGTTTTTGTTTTTGTGAGACTAATCATGACACGACCACGCGTATGCTCTTTCCTCGCACTTCTTAAGTGATCTTGGAAATAAAAAATGTGGTCGTTTCTCTTTGTTTTTGGGAATTAATGCTTCACATAATCAAAGCTTTTTCGCATGTATGCTCTTTTCTTGCACTTTTTAAGCAATCCAGATAATTAGAAACACGAACTTGCTTCTTTCATCTAAGCCTCTACCTTCCTCGGTAAACTAATAGCCCTTGATTATAAGACCACACTACGAAGACCATAAAAATACTAACTATAGGTTGCTTTTATCGTGAGCTCACATCGAACTACTAATTATCAGGTGCATGAAATTCCTAATAAACAAGATAAAATTAACATTTTCTACACACTATATTTGTAGGTTTGGATAAGGGTTAAAATGTGTCTATAGAAATGTGGGAAGTGCCTTGGCATAAGCCATAAAATTCTTTTGAGGATTACCACTGAAACCTTAAAATCGTCATAAAATTGAGGGGAAGGTGTGAAATGGGCACCTTTTGTTCCAACTAATTAGTAAAGCCTTGTGAGTTACATTCACGGATATCCAAGAATGACTACCCTAGTGTAATTCATTATGAGAAATATATTTTCTCAGGGTTTGAATGGGGGTAAATTAAATTCGTTAGCTATACATAGTGCCACACTCACCCGGGTATACTATTGACACCGAGTTGAGTAAACCACCTTAGAAGCCACGAATTGTCCAAGCTAATCTACGGCAGAGGCCATAACTTTCGCTACATATTTTTATGTTTCTCACGTGTTACACACTTGTTTTACCTTTCTTCATTTATGTTTTCTCTCTCATGAACCTTTTTGTGTTTTCAACATTTCTATGTCTTGGGTTGTGAACATCCATACCCACACTTGTGTACTTTCATTTTTATCTAAGTCATGATGTCATGATAATTGATTTATCATGGTCAAACACCCTCTTGATCACATTGATCTTTCATTGTCGTAAGTCTTAAGTTTAATGTTATCATGTTAAAATTTGAGCATTCCATATTCTTACATAGTCGATTTTGCATTCACTTTGTGGAGTTTTAGACAATTTCAATTTCTTTCTCCCATTATCTTACATTGTCACACTTTACAATCACTTTGTTGAGCTGACAACATCCTCATCATTTATTCACTTCTCTTTTAAGGCATTCACTCTACTCTTGTTTGAGATTGTTAATCCATAATTTTCCCTTGTCTCTTATCTCCACTTTTGCGATATTTGGACCTTCTCGTCATTATTACTTCATTCATTCTAAGGACATTCACATTGTCATTATTTTAGTGCTCCCATTTATTTTTTGTGTCACCTCTTTCTACATAATTTAAGAGTCGATATATTTGATCTTCTTCTTTAGTCTTCTCTTTTAGACACACCTTTTGTTAAGAATTGAGCATCATCAATCATTTTTAAGTATCCTCTTGTTGCACTCAATTTTTCATAAGTTATCACACTAACTTCTTTCATACCTTGCATTTTTACATTCACCTTTTAAACAATCGTGACATATTTCAAAATCCTTTATCTTTCTTAGCATGCATTTTTCTAAGAGTCATCTAAACTAAGTTTTAAACCCATCTTTCACCTTAACATCATTTCTTTTGTTAAGTGTTGTGAATTCCCACTTTTCATTTCTCTTAACACTTAGAGTGTTAGGAATTAACCTTTCCACATCTTTTCCTCACTCTTATCACTCATTTTCATTAGATTTTATCACATTTACACTTCAATATCTCTTCCACCTTAACATTATTCATTTTCTTAAGTGTTGTGAAGTCCCTTTTTGTCTTTTTATTAAACACTCATAGTGTTAGGAGTTAACCTTTCAACATATTTTCACCACTCTTATCACTCATTTTCATTCATAGGTTACCACATTTACATCATCAAGCCTCTTCCCTGTTAACATCCACTTCTGTTATAGAGTAGAGAACATCTAACCTCATCGATTCCATTTCCTCTCAATTTTTATCTTCTTAGGGGTCAGGACATTGACTAACCATTTTCATTTCTTCCCTCTTAGCACTCATTTTGCTAAGGGTTGATGAGTTTTCTATCACACTTCTTCTTGTTCCTCCCCTCTTTAAAAATGGTGGGAACATGACATCGTGATTATAGTCCATTTCGATGCGATGAGCAAGATCCTTTCGATACAAACTCAGATGAATAAGATGAAGACCAACATAAAAACAACACCATTGACACCACTTTATGAAAAAAACAAAGACCAATTTATTCTTCACCTCCTTGCAATGGGAGCAATATTTCCCTCATATTTTGATGAGGATGAATTGAAATCCTTAAAGAGATGAATTAAATATCCTAAGGGATCCCAATTCAAGTCAAACAAACATGATGATGAAGGAAAAAGTAAAATAAATGATGATGATAAAGGAAAATCCAATGCTTTATCATGTAACCCCAACCAACCCTTAATTGATCAAATCAATGCAGTGGCAAAAAAATTGGTTCACCTATCATCTACAATCACTAAGAACGATGCCAAATGTAGTAAAAAAATGAAGAAAAGTGACGACACATTCAAAAATAATTATACGACCAATAACAAGAACAATAAACATAGGAATGATAACTCACCATTCTTCCCACAAAACAATTCACCATTTCTTGAAGAATGAAAAATGATGAAGGATGCCATTTTTGGTATGCAAAAAGAATGCAAACAATTCAATTTTGATTAATTGTGTCCATACCCGTTCGAAATGGACATATTACGCATACCCTTCCACACTCTTTTGAGATGCCTAAATTTGACAATTACAAGGGAAAATATGATCCTCGAGAGCACTTCAAGGAATGTTTTGTGGTATGCAAAGAAGTGGCATATAATCGCATATTTCTCTTATGCTTCTTTTTTAAGAGTCTAAGTGGACAAGCTTTGGACTAGTTCCTACACCTTCCAAATGGATCTATCTCTACCTTCGCAAACCTTTACGAGAAATTCATCAAACACTTTTATTTCAACCTTGAATCTAAAATAAACATGATGGATTTGTGTAATGCAAAAAAACAAAATGAGAGCTTTGCACAGTTCTTACAATGATGGAGAGGAATCACAATTTGATTCCCATGTTCAATCTCTGAGAAACAAATGGTTAGCATCTTCATCCCTAACCTTAACGATGAGTTTTCCTTTCACATACAAATGAAATGCCTAAACATCTTTGAGGAATTTATCGAAAAGGTAACTCAAATTGAAAAATCCCTCATTTCTAAATGTTTTATAAAGCCTCATTAAAAATACAATGGGAACAATCATAATCGTCACAACAATAACAACAACCCTAGCACTTCTAACAAAAAATATAGGTACATCAACCAAAATCGTATTGTTTTCAATGGTTGTGTCATACATAATCAAAATGTGCAAAACTTACAGAACAATCCATTAAAATAGATTAATTCCAAACCATTTTTCACCATTCCAAGATGAGAAACTTTTCCTCCTCCTCTTGATTATAATCGAAGACAATATACATATTTGGGGGAATCTCTTTCAAATGTCTTTAAATAATTGGCAAGTGCTAGTATGGTCACTAACCCTATCAGAAAACCCTTCCTTGAAGGAGAAGCTAATCCAGGTTAGTATAGACCTAACACATAATGTGATTTTCATGGCATTTATGGTCATGAAACAGATAAATGTAAACAACTTTGCAATTACATACAAGACCTTATTGATAACGAAGACATAGTGGCTAACAACCTACCACATAACAATGATACAAATGGTAAATCTCATGAACATGGTGAATCATCAAAAAAATTTGATTATAAATCCATCATATCATGTATTGATGACACTACTCCATGCACGTTGTTGAATGTCAATTTACACCTCTCGGAGAGAGTCTATCTAGTGCCTTTCAACAATTAGTAAAGGCTAACATGATTGAGTATCCACCTACAAGACCCATTTCTAATGGGGAACCTAATCCTACATTGTATAATGCATCTGAATATTGTGAATACCATCGCATGCATGGTCATTCTACTAATAATTTTACACCTCTTCATCATTATGTCCAAGACTTAATTGATGACGAAACCATCATTATAGAGCTCGATGATGAAACGTCGTAATTGATGACACATTAACTTCAACGACTTCATATGAGAGGTACACTATTATCCCCATTTCTATCCATACTAACAATCCATGAGATCAGAAAAATGGTCAAGCATCTCTCCCTTCAAACCAAAATCTTTCTTCTACAAATTTTCCTTCTTTTGTCCAAACAAAAATTGAACGTATTTTTAACAATATTCTAATACCTAACGAGATATTGACTTTTCTTCAAGACTCTCTTTCAACCCTTGATATAATAGATGATATCCCATCATCATTTTCCATGGAACTTGATTCTATTATTTTCATTTGGATCCTACATCAAACATCTCTAGCCTTTTTGTCAAAATAAAACCACAACAAGATTGGACACTTGCAGCTTATGCATCCTTTCATGTTCATTTCACTTTAAACAACTAATCTTGTGGGTGTATCATTAATGATGATTACTGCTGTCAAGACATATATATGAGTACATTCTTTGAGTTAAGTATACCAAATAATATCATTGTCTAACCTTTTCACGTTTAATTTACTAATCTATCGTAAAATCAAATAATTCACAACCTTGAAGGAGTAACAATGACTATTTCAACTCTACGAGATTTAAGGAACCCTTGATATATATCTAGAGATCCATCATTATTTCCTCCCTCTCTTTCACTTACAGGTGAATATGAATCGAACATATTACCTTAATCAACAATCTTCTTATAACATCACATGGTTATTTTATATCTCATCGAAGAATCATGTAATTACGCCTCCTTTGACTTAGATCATGTATACCAAATTCTAGTACTTTGGGACCCACTAAATCATTTGATTCACTCCTTTGAATTGAAACATTTACACCCAAGTCTCGTATTGTAGGACTTATCAAATATCTGAATTTCCTCAATTAAATTGGACCTTCACAACCCAAGTATCATATTTTAATCCTTACCGAATATTTTCATTTCCTTTCTCGACGTGGATTTCATCTTAAGACATCTCGTATTTCAAGATCCTTAAAATTCAATGAACATGAACCTCTTTCTTGATGATTCCATTTTAAATCCCCATCCTCAAAAATTAAGAAAACTTAAAAACACAAAAAGAGAATCAAACTCTATATTAAAGCACTGTTTGTAAATCAAAAATAAAGAAGTGCACACAAATAATGCTAAGCATTCCCTCGATTGGTAGATATATTAATCATACAATTATTATATATTCACCTTCTTCACCTATTGCGACATAGATTAACGTTGTTCCTATCAGGCATTATGTGTCTCATCTTTGTTATGGTTTATACCATTTCAGATCTTTTTTTTCCTACGACTTTGTCTTGAAGCTTACTGATTCCAAATCCTCCTTTCACATAAGCTCTATCTTAAATAGAAAGCACTAAACTTCTTTACTTGGTCCTTTTCGACCTCCCATTTAAATCTATGGTGTTGAACCCTTACGTCCTACTAGTCATATGAGGCTGGGAAACGGGGGTAGAATGTTCCTTCCCAACAAGAACACTATAAACATACAAGGAAAATTAAATCAAATCTAAAAATACCAAAAACTATAAAATCATTACACCTTTCATCCTTCACAGTATTCGGTGATAAGCCCATAATTTTTATTGCGTGTATGAGACTAGGAACGGAGAAAGCACTTACTTTCCTACATTTTTTCTTTGTTGTTGAACCCTTTCCTTTTATGGATGACATAAGGAATCATGTAGGGGGTGCTTCAAAAACATCAAACACAATTAATCAATAAAGCCTTTATGAAATCTGAATTGAAACTTCTCGATCAAATAAAAAATTGCTAGAAGTAATTTAGTTGCTCTTGATAAAGAGATAAAAAAATTCTTTTACCCAAATTTCACCAATCAATAGGCCATATATGAATCTAAGTTGATTCAAAACCTATAAAGTGGAATTATCTTGGAATAAGTCAAATACTATTGATTAGAGATACGTTACATTTTCCTCATATGGATAATTGTTACACTCTTGTGTCTCGCATCCATTATATTCAACTTTCATATCACCGTTCATCACATTTTCTTGTCCTTTTTGGATCTCAGTGACGAGTCCTTACATCTTCCTAGTTTCCCAAAGCCAAGAGTGGAGTGAAACACCATATAATTTTACCATCTACATTTCTACCAATGGAATGGAATGCTTTTAATTATTTGCACCTACTTTTAAGTAGTGATCCCATCTACTTGAGTTGTAAAATATCAAAACATTCAAAACTATGTCACAAAAATACACAAACAATATAAAATTGTTCAAAACTACAAAACGTCTTAAAACTATCACAATCAAAACATTCTAACATTTTTTTACAAACATTCAACAAATGGATAACATAGTTTAACATTTTATCCTTCTAACAATGCTCCTCATGATCGTTCTAGATCATATGTAATGCTCGTAGTGTATATCTATGCTCGAGGCAATCATTTAGCCTTTTACAATATAACTTTGCTTGGGGCCCATTTGAATTCTACATTTTAATCCAATATAGATCAAACTTCAATGGGATCAAACAAGAATGTCCTTGGATTATCTAAGTATCACTTCGCTCTTCAGCTTGATTCAATCCTCTCATGTTATAATCTCTCACTTGGTGGCATTCAAATTTGTTTATTTTTTCAATGTGGAACACATTCATTAGACATTATTTTTGCACATTGTGTTGTACTGTTATAGTTTATTAACATTTTGAAAATGCTTTTGCTTCTTTCAGTTTGTTATTTTGTGGTACATTGTTTACAATTTTTTTAGACAAATTACAGGAACCTTTTCTCACATTTTAGTTCATAGATAACTTTGATGTGGTTCCTTCCTGTTCATATTGGGTTTGTTTTCAATGCTTGTTTCATGTTTTCTTATCACTTGCATGTGTTGTGTTTTCCTCCCATTTTATTTAAGACATGGAGTGTTTTAATTTTTATTGTGTATTCATGTTTCGTGCATTTATATTTCAAACTTTTTAAAACTTCCAAAATTCAAAAATCATATATTTCAAAAATCCAATAAAATAAATTACAAAAAAAATGAACAAACATTAACTTATCCCATAAATCCTACAATTGGGAAACCCTTGAAGTGAATATCTCAACATCTCAATAGAATATTGATAAATTTTTACCTTTATCTATTACCCTTGAGATCATTGTACTACAACTATTAATTTCTTCCTTTTACATTATATGTTAACTCTGCTTGGGGTGAGTCACAAAATTATTTTTCCTTCATGATATAACTTTGCACTGGGAAATTTAGTTTTAATCATTTGTATAATCGATCCAATAAGAGCATCATAAGGAGTCACTTTAAATCCAATGTTCTAGTTTGATCCTATTCCCTCTTTGGGAGTATTTGCATCTACTTAATCATCGTCGTGCCACACATTAGGGGCATAATTAATTGTCTTCATTTTTGAATTTGTGTTGCATTTTTTATGTTTACATTTTGGACCACTTGTAAGTAGTGTGATTTCATCTTTGTTCCTTTATAACCCTGATGTGGGACCTAATTTGTATATTGGGTTTGTTTTCCATTTTTATCTTTCTTTGTTATATGTGTTTTTTTACACAAATCTCGGTTAACCATCTTGATTCTTTTATAATCATTGTGAAAACTCTATTGTCAGACAACAAAAAATAAGGTTGCACTAATATTACTCTCCAAATGACACTCACGCTATGAAAAAAATCCTTTCGCATCTTGTTATCACTAATTTTGACTTTGCAAATTTTTTTAAAAAATAATGAAAATTTTGAAAATTTTCAAAAGTGTTACTTTGCGTGGTTGATTGCCCTTAGTACGATTGTCTCACTTTTGTGATCCTTTTGGTCTTCATTTTGTTAGGTTGTGGAGCCTGTTTTCATGTGTGAAAGTGTTCAAGGCTGTACACTAAGAGTACTTGTACACTTTTCATGTATCCTCACCTGGGGGGTTGGGGTGGGCCGGGCCTCGAGTGGGGCTCTGGGGTGGCAGATCCCGTAGCGAGGGGTTCGGGGCACAACCCCAATTTGTTTTTTTAGGCGTAAATTTTTTGGCCTAAAAAAATGCACACGACATATCGAGAAACATTCTCTTCTCATATGGGCAAGATGTTTGACCCATAGGTTTATGGAACGGGTTTTGCCCATGGTTTTAATACCCACAATTTTGTAAAATCGCTTACGCAGTTGTCTATTTATATGGTTTTATGCATATGATAGACATATGAAGAACATTGTAGATGTGCTTTGAATTTGTCTGTGAATTCTGTAGAGTTTATTGGGCATAGCTCTAAATGGATCTGGGTATTGTATTGAGAGAGTGACATAATAAAATTTGAGCAAGTGATTCTTGGTGGACGTATCCCAAATTGGGTGAACCACGTTAAATACTGTCTCTTTATGTTGTGTTATTTTATTCTGCAATTTTATTTGAGATCTGTAATAATTTTTGCATATTAGTTTCTCTTTCATTGCGATTCTCGTGAGGGATTATTCCACATATTTTATCCCTTATTTCCTAACAATTGGTATCGAGCTGGTTCGGTTGCTTTGAAGTGTTGAATCATAGGGAAAGTTTTATCTTGAGTGGAAGCTATGGAAGATGATGGAAGATCTAGGGTTGATAAATTCAACGGCGAGAATTTCAGTCTTTGGAAGATGCAAATGGAAGATTACCTTTATCGAAGGATTTTTATACTCTGTTGTCCGAGAAGGTGAAAAAACCTCGAGTATGACAGATGCGAGTAATGGGATTTGTTGGATCGGAAGGCACTTGGAACGATCTGGTTGTGTCTTGTATCAAAAGTATTATTTAATGTTTCAAAGGAAAAGATTACAAAAGATCGAATGGATGCATTAGGAAGTTATATGAAAAACCCTTTTCCTCTAACAAGATATTTTTAATGAAAAATTTGTTTAATATGAAGATGTCTGAGAATAGTTTAGTAGCATATCATTTAAATGATTTCAATACAGTTGGGAATATGCTAGCTTCGATTATAATAGAATTTGATGAAGAAGTTAGGGATTTATTACTTTATGCTCTTTACTTGAAAGTTGGAATAGCCTGGTAATGGCGGTAAGCAACTCGGTTCCAACTAACTCAAAGTTGAAGTTTGAGGATGTTGTAGGGGTGATTCTAAGCGAGGAAATGTGAAAAATATCTGGTGAATCTTCTACTTCAGGGAATGCTTTGACAGTGGAAACTAGAGGGAGACAGAAGAATAGAGGAAACCGTGGAAAATCGAAAGATCGGGCAAGGTCAAAATCCAAGAGCAAGATTGTATGTTGGAACTGTGGAAATTTTGGGCATGTAAAGAAGGATTGTTGGGAGCTTTGGGACAAGAAGAAACAACAGGAAGAAAACAAGGAGGAAAATGTGGCATCGGGTAATATATGTCAGGATGCTTTGATTATTTCTTTGCATAATATTATTGAATCTTGGGTTTTAGATTTAGGGGCTTCTTTTCATGCTACTCCACATAGGCATTATTTTGTTGATTATGTTCAAGGGGATTTTGGGCATGTTTTTCTTGGTGATGATGAGCCTTGCAGTATAGTTGGAAAAGGTTCTGTTTAGGTTAAGATGCAGAATGGGAATACATGGATATTGAAGGATGTCAGACATGTGCCTACATTAAGGATAAATTTGATATTGGTAGGGAAATTGGGAGGTCATGGTTGTTCTATGATATTTACTGCTAACTCTTGGAAGGTTACCAAGGGTGTTCTTGTGGTGGTAAGAGATAAGAAGGTTAGAACCTTGTATTTAACCACTGATAGTACTAATGATTATAATCTTGTGGCTTCAGATGCAGATACAACATTATAGAACTATAGGCTCGGTCATATGAGCCATAAGGGCATGCACATCATAAAGAAGAATTTTCTGGATATACGAAACAAGTTTAGATTTCTGTGAGAAGCTGTATATATGGGAAACGAGAAGCGGGTAAGGTTTCTAAAGGTTGGACCTACGAAGAAAGAGAGTAAGTTAGAGCTGGTACATTTTGATGTGTGGGGGTTGGCTCATGTATCATCTCTTGGGGTTCAAGTTATTATGTTACTTTTATTGATGATGCAACAAACAAAGTTTGAGTTTATTGTATTAGAAACAAATATGATGTATTTGACACTTTTGTTAAATGGAAAGCCTTAGCAGAGAATGAAACAGTCTTAAGATAAAATGTCTCGAGTTAGATAAAGGAGGGGAGTATTGCAACAATGAATTTAATGATTATTTTTCTAAGAATGGAACCCGCAAGAAAAAGACAGTTCAGAACTCCATAGTAGAATGGGGTATCGAAAGGATGAATAGAACAATAATGGAATGAGCTAGGAGCATGAGGTTACATGTAGGTCCGCCTCTTTCTTTTTGGGTGGAAGTGGTGAGCACAACTATGTACTTGATAAACAGAGGACCCTCAAGTGCCTTGGATGGAGGCATACCTAAGGAGGCATGGTAGTTGATTATTCATTTCTTAGAGTCTTTGGATGTGAGGTGTTTGTTCATATAGACAAGGATGATAGGACTAAGCTAGAGGCTAAATCAGAAAAATGTGCTTTCATTGATTATGGTGGTGATGACTTTGGGTTTAAATGTTGGAGTATTAAGGACAAGAAATTCATTCGATCCCTAGGGATGTGGTCTTTAATGAGAAAGTCTGTATAAGCAATAGTTGCAGGAAAATAGGAAAGAATCCAAGAAAGAATATGCAGTGGTAGAGGATCTTCCGGATGGGAAAGTGACCCATGAATCAGTTCAGGAACCTACTCAACAGGAATCCCAAACTCCTACGGTGAGGAGTATTCCGGGGTAAGAAAAGAACCTGAATGTTTTTCTCCTTCTCTTTATTATTTATTACTCATTGATAGTGGAGAGCCAGAGAGCTTTGATGAAGCAATGCAGGTAGATGCCAGTAAGAAGTGGGAGCAAGCCATGGATGAGGAGCATAAGTCTCTCATGGAGAACCACACTTGGGATTTGGTGAAGCTACCGGAAGGCAAAAGAGCATTGCAGAACAAGTGGGTGTACAGAGTTAAAGACAAAGAAGGAGGAAAGAAAAGATATAAGGCCCGGTTGGTGGTCAAGGTTTTGCATAGAAACAAGGTATAGATGTTGATGAGATATTTTCTCTTGTAGTAAAAATGACTTCTATTAGAACCTTTCTTGGAATAGTGGCAGCAAAAAAAGAATTGCGCTTAGAACAATTAGATGTAAAGACTACATTTCTCCATGGTGATTTGGAGGAGGAACTATATATGCAACAACCAGAGGGCTATGAGGTCAAAGGTAAAGAGGAGATGGTGTGCAAACTGAAGAAGAGCTTGTATGGCTTGAAACAAGCTCCACGTCAATGGTATAAGAAATTTGATAGCTTCATGATGGAGCAAGGTTATATTAGATGTCATTCTAACCATTGCATGTATACAAAGAAATTTGAGGATGACAGTTATATTATCCTTTGTTTGTATGTGGATGACATGTTGGTTGCAGGTAAAAACATGCAGGAAATAAAAGTACTCAAGAAGCAACTAAGTGAATCCTTTGCTATGAAGGATTTGGGGGCAGCCAAACAAATCCTTGGTATGAGGATATCTCGGGATAGGAAGGAACGGAAGTTGACTTTATCTCAGGAAGAGTACATTAAGAAAGTCTTGGAGAGGTTTAATATGCAGGATGCTAAACCGGTTGGGACTCCTTTGGCAGGCCATTTCAAGTTATCAAAGGAGCAGTGTCCCAAGACAGAGCAGGAGAGAAACCAAATGTCCAAGGTACCTTACTCATCAGCAGTTGGCAGTTTGATGTATGCCATGGTGTGCACTAGGCCTGATATTGCCCATGCAGTGGGAGCGGTGAGTAGATTTATGAGTGATCCAGGTAGAGATCACCTGGTAGGCATAAAGTGGATCCTTTGGTATTTGCGAGGGACCATGGGGACAATTTTGTGCTACAGTGGATCAAACACCATTTTGTGTGGTTATGTAGATTCATATATGGTTGGAGATGTAGACAGCAGGAGGAGCACAACAGGTTATGTTTACACTGTAGGTGGAACAACAGTAAGCTGGATTTCACAACTACATAAGTTGGTGGCTTTGTCAACCATGGAGGCTGAGTATGTTGCTGCCACAGAGGCAAGCAAGGAAATGATTTGGTTACAACAATTACTTGAGGAGTTGGGGCATAAGCAAGAGGAAGAAAAGTTGTATAGTGATAGTCAGAGTGCTATACACCTAGCTAAGAACACTGCTTTCCACTCTAGGACAAAGCGTATACACTTAAGATACCATTTCATCGAGGACAACTTTACAGGAAGAGAAGTTGATGTTAGACAAGATTCATACCAGTCAAAATCCTGTAGACATGATGACCAAGGTGGGCACAAGGGAAAAACTTAAGTTGTCTTCAAATTTGGTTGGTCTTCACAGAAACTAGTGAAGGGTTGAGAAGCTTGCTCAGAGGAAAACTAGTCTCCAAATGGGAGATTGTTAGGGTGTGGAACCTATTTTCATGTGTGAAAGTGTTGAAGACTATACACTAAGAGGCTATACACTTTTCATGTATCCTTGCTGGGGTACGGGGGCGCAACCCCTGAAAAATAAAATTTTAGGCATAAATTTTTTTGGCCTAAAAAAAATGCACCGGACATATCGGGAAACATGCTCTTCTCATATGGGCGAGATATTTGACCCATAGGTTTATGGGATGGGTTTTGCCCATGGTTTTGATACTCCCCACGGTTTTGTAAAACTACTTAAGTAGTTGTCTATTTATATGGTATTATGCATATGATAGACATATGAAGAACATTGTAGATGTACTTTGAATTTGGCTGTGAATTCTATAAGATTGTTGACCATAGCTCAAAATGGATCTAGGTATTGTATTGAGAGAGTAGTGGCTTGGAATAAAATCGAGCAAGTGGTTCTTGGTGGACGTAGCCCAAATTGGGTGAACCACGTTAAATATTGTCTCTTTGTGTTGTGTTATTTTATTCTCGCAATTTTATTTGAGATCCGTAATAATTTCGCATATTAGATTCTTTTGTTGCGATTCGTGATGGATTATTCCGCATATTTTATCCCTTATTTCCTAACACATTTTGTCCTTTCGCACGTGAGAACTCCTCTCGCCAAGCTTTAAAACACATTAAAATACATTAAAATTAATAAATTAATATTTAATTAATTAATCCTTCCTTGTTTGATAAAATTAAATTTTAAATAGCTTAAGAGTATTTAATTAAATAAATATTAATTAAAATTTCATTCGACAAATTTTTATATTCCGGGAAGTAAGCTTACGCTTCTAATCGATGGGAATGCCAATTTGGCTTCTCAAACCCGGATTTCCCCTTCCCTTGAAATTTTCTTTTAATTTCTGCTTGTGGGATTTTCTCCACCGGTTCTAAATCATGGATTGGCTAAGGGACAAGAAATCTCCCAATTTCCCACATGGGGAAATCAAATGGGGATTACCACTCGCTTTGCCATTCCCATTGGCAATTGGCCGTTGCTTTGCCCATTTCCCCTAACACTTAAGTCCACTACCCGAGAAGAGAGGAAGTTGGATTAATCCTCATAACTTCCTCCATCAAACTTGTTGGAAAAAGTAATGTGAATCTTTCCGATTACTTCTTATTTCTTTTGAAGGACATAACATTTTGTCAACATCCCATAATACAAGACAAACTCATGCCATTATGAAGGAAGAACAAATCCACATTTTTCAGCTCCCATGCATTCACAATGTAGTCAGAGTCAAAGCCATAAACATTTGCCTTAGCCATAGTCCATGCAGTTGAAGAAAAGAATAGTCTATGTAGCAGGCCGCGCCAGGGATAGGTTTGCAGCTTCCCACACTAGTAAAGGAATAGACTAAACAACAATTTCCACGCAGGACAACAAGAAGAATAGTTTAAAAAAATTAAAAGCGAATCCATGCGCCCAACAAAGGAAACCACCATGCAGGAGAGAGAGAAAGATCAGGTCACAACCAGTAAAGGAAGAGCCCATGCATTGGCAAGGGAATTTTAAAATATTTTTATCACCCAAACATTTACCACATTTTTTGAGGAAACAGTCCAAAAAAATTTAAAATTGGAAAGGAGAATTCACACATGGAAAGGAGGAGACACCATAGGAGAGAGAAAAAGTGCAGCAAAAGAAAGATAGAATCCACGCGCCTAGGAGAAGTTTTCAATAAAACAAAAATTTAAAAAGTCCTTTCCATGCATGAGGGAGGAGGACAGCAAATTAAAAACCAAAGAGCCGCGCCTAAGAGGGAGAAGTTGGTAAAAAAGAATATAGTCTAAAGAATTTTTCAACGCCCAGATTGATAATTAGGTAAAAGAAAAACATTTTTCTCTTCCCCCCACATCGGGACAACATAACTATTGAGACATCAATCTGTAAAATAGTCAAAAATGAAGTCTTCACGCAAGAAGGGAAGAAGAAGACCATTTTAATGAATTTGAAGAGATTGGATAAGACAAATAAAGCTTGTATTTTGTCTAAAGGACCACGTCTTAGGGAGAAAAGACAGAATAAAGTTTAAGGGTTCAAGTAGCTGAAAGAGAATAGAAATTTCCCACTCATTGACAAGGGATAAATTTAAAGAAAAGCCATGCATTGGTCAAAGGGAAAGTTTTAAATCATTTGTTCCCACAAGCAAAAAAATCCTCCACGCGCCAAGAGCTTCCACGTAGAAGTAAAGAACAAACTCCCACGTGAGAAAGAGAGGAGGACGTTTCTATCACGCACAGCCCACGCCGCCTGAAGGAGGATTCACACACCGGAGAAGTAAAAATCAAATATCGGGATATTAAAATCAGGTGATTTTGTTTATTTTAAATTAAAAATAAATAAATAATCGTCACCGGAATCAGAAATTGTAACCTGATCAAGTTATTGTCATTATTATTATTATTATTATTTTAAAATAATAATAATATTATTATAACAGAAAAATATTTTTCTTGCATCAACGGGGTTTCGGAGACTGAGACCTGGCCCCATTTGCGTTGTCTTGCGTGCCTGAGTCATTCTTCTATAAAATTCATAATGGCTGAAAAATCCAAATCTGTAGGGAGATCAAGGAAGCGGTGGAGAAATCTAACAAATCTACCCTGAAATATGAATTCCAAGGAATTATCCCCCAATTCCATTAAGTCAAGCATATGACAACATCACTAGGTCACATCAACGTGCAACAATTTTGTGAGCGGGTGGCCGAATGCAAAACCATTTTCTCAGATAGACTTTACCATAGTGGTCTACCCCAAGCAACAACATTTCTTTTCTCGGTGTCTTTGTACATAATTGGTTATTTCTGTGCAGAGCATTATGACCCTGAGAGACGAGGAATTTTTAAAGATAATTGTGAGCCTTTCCTTTTAATCACACCATAACACATTGAGGAGTTGCTTAGAATACCCGACTTTCCCAAGAATGTGGATATCACTTGCCAATCAAGCACAAGAATTGGGATGAATAATCCACGAGATGGAGCAAGATGGTTAACAACAACCTGGTTAGTAACCAAGAGACATTGAATTGACAAGCTTCCCAAAGAACTTTACCGTGTTGAGTTCGTAGAATAACTGGGGACATAATTACTCTCCTAAGTTGAGTTTTCGATCTACCTTCTGCTAGGATTTTCCACCCATGGATGTATAAGTTTATTTGTATCATCCTAGCAAAGAAGAGTTTGTGGATTGGACCAACATCATCATAACACCCTTCACAAATAATTGATAGAAGTTAAGATGACTGGATGCTTCTACATGACATTGTATTTGACTTATGTGGTAGCAAGAAATCTATTTTCGAGGACTTGAAATGAGAGGGTCATCGGGCCGTTGAACAATGTTTTTCATTATTACCCCAAACTTAACTTCAAAAATAGTTCTCACCATTTTAGAAGAGTCAATGATGCATTCACCTTCCACATGATCGGAACCTGAATCGGAATACTTAGGAAAGGTTTTCTAAAGAAGCCATGAGTGTCATTTCCCAATGGGGAACCTGGTTTATTCAATTTTCATCTTTTTCCTATATTCGTGTCGGTGGCTTTCTTTGGGACCCCATGGAAACTCCCTAAGGACATCGGTGATAGATGGGCATTAATGGAGTTGGCGTGAAAATTATTCCAAGTTCACTACCTTATTGGTGACAAACACCGTTCAGGGAATTCATTTCCCAATTCAAATCGGAGTATACCAATGTTCAAATCTTTTTAGTGCACAACTCATGGAAAAAGAGTTCACTCTCATAACCATCCATCCATATGTGAAGAGAGACCAATTTGATATCAATGGATATATGCAAAAGATTCTAGGAGAAAAGTACGACATAATCCTACCACAGAAGATTTACGGGTTGTTTGTTTGGATCAACATGAGGTAAGAAGACGGGATTACTCTCACCTAACACTTGCTTTGAGATTAAGGGCTTCCGCATCAAGAGTCCTTCCAATTCATTCCTAGATGATGATGAGGATGTCATCGATCCCTCATATGATGTCGTTGCTTTTACCCCATTGCCTCAAATCAACTGGACCAAAAGAGATGAATTTTCTCTTGATGGCAAAAACCAACCAATTATTGAAAGAAACATATCTTGGTATGACAGGAACGTCCCATATTGCAATCAATTCTAGATCACATTTTAGGATCAAAAAATTACCTATACGAGGGGTCTCCATTCGACCAAGGTCTCTTCTTGATTAACCTCATTACCTTCTAATCATACACAACAAGCAAGAAAGGAGTGGTTTCGAAATCCACTTTGCCAAGCAATGTGTCACTGTGAGAAAGATCTAAAGATCCTAACCCCAAAGAAGGAAGAGAGCGTGTGTTCAGATTTTCTACCTCGAGTAGAGATTCTTCTACCCACATCGTTAATAGTGCTCTAGAATCTAGTAGAAAATGATCCTCAGCCATGCTTCAAATAAGCATCCACTCAAGTGTAGGTAATTCAAATATCAAACACTTCAAAGCATGTAGTTCATGAAGGGATTTCCCAAAATCTCCTGAATAATTGGGTAGTGGATATTGAGGTTTTTTCAGCTCAAATTGAGGTCATAGTTAGGATTCAAGAAGGATCTCATGATGTCGAAATAATGAGAATATTGTTTGAACTCTAAGATTCGTATGTTGAAATAGTGAATGATACTCCTTCTTGGGTTGATTCGAAAGTAAAGACAAGGAAGAGAGATTCTTAAGCCAATTGACATTGATTTTGGTGCCCTATTCAAACATTTGAATGATGCCATTCCTAAAAAGCCTAAGGTTCTTTCTCAAATAATGGTGGATAATGATGGAAACAAATTTGTAGACCTTGGCATTCCACAAGTGGATAAAGAGCGTGATGGTATGATGCCTACCAACTATGAAGTTTCTAGACTTGGACTTGGAAGATCTACATTAGTAAGTGACGTGGTGATGGCTCGAGATTTAATTGATATCATGCTAAAGAGACTTGAGAAATACAAGTCTCAAAACACTAAGCTCAAGGCAAAAAAGAATCAATTGGTGGAATATGTTCAACATTTGATAAATCCCATATCATCCACCTTCCCAGTACCTAATACAGTGGCTGACCCAAATGAATATACTCTCAATTTGTCAAAGGAAATAAACACATTGGGCCATGTCACTAAAACTTTGCTTTTATAGATTCTTGTTTTAGGCCAGGGGATGATCAAGACCGCGATTAAGCTTCATGAAGATCTCAGTGTGTATCTTGATCCAATTCTTTCTTTCAATGAAACTTTTATTTCTACTATATCAAATTTGGATGAGATATTTCCCAATTTACAGGAGATGACAAGTATGGAATCTTTAGTTTTAGCTATTGAAGCAATTCTCAAATTTGAACATCGAGGAACATGTTTTCTTTGGTGTCTACATCTCAAATCAAGAAAAATGCTTCTCGAGGATTCTATGATCCATTATGAAATCATGTGCAATGAAGCCTTCACTTCACTCTCCTTGATCTAGGAATTCATGGTTGAGATTCCTTGTAACCTCATAAATGAGCATAATCAAAGGTGTTCATCGGAGTAGGTGGAAGAGAAATTTTCACAATTGTTTAAGGACATGTACACTCTGCCAAATAACTTATTTGAGAATGCTCAATCCAAAATTGTTAATTCAAATGATATGCCAAGTAGAATTCTTGAATTCGCAAGTATTTATTGAGGCTATTCTTCGATCAAGTGAACCTCCAGAAGAAGAAAATATGTTTGAAACTTTAGGAAGGTTTAGATCCTTTCAACTGGCACAAGCAGCAGATCCTAATTTCACCAGCAGTGCAGGGAGTTGATTTTTTTGGTATCTAACGAAGTGGGTGAGTCCATTTCTCATACGCTTGAGACAGGTAGACCCCATTTTAATGGATAAGGCACTGATTATTATTGTATATTTTTAAAGGTGTTGTTATTTGTTTTTTGGAAACAATGGATATTTTAAGTAATTTCTATTTTCGGGTTGTCTTTAATAAAGTTGAAAAAGTCAAAGGTCACTTAAGTGCCTTATTTAATTATCATGTAAAACCCTAACTACTTTGTAACCAAATTTTGAGTTATAAAAGGAAGTGAGGTGCTCATTTGTAAAGGGGACTTTGAGAGAGGAAAAGAAAATACTTTTGTGTAAGCTTTGTTTCGTAGAAAGAAAATTTGTGTTCTTTTGTGAAATTTTTTTTGGAGTTAAAGAAATACAAACTTTCTGTCTCATTCATTGTCTCTAGTAACATTTGATGTTCTTATGTTCACTAGATGTTAGGTATTTTGAATCTTGCATGCAAATATTATCTTTGATCTTATCATCAACATTATTAATCAGTTATTCTAGTTCACAAAGTGATTCAAGCTTTGAATATCTACTTTCTCATGTGTGTTCCCTTTTACACGTTCATGTCCGGCTAACTCAAACTCCATTTTGTTTGTGTTGGTTATTCATCTTTCCTCTTCATGCAATATTAGGCTCTATTTTTACCTAACTCTTGCATGCACTTTTGATTCATTCCATTCCAATCCTTTCCTTCATTCCATTCCATCTCCCTCATTCACTTTTCTTTCCATTGATGTTCCAAAACACCCCCACATACAATTTTGAATGTACAAATGTAAATATAGTTTTGGTTCTCAATAAAGGCACCTAACCTTCATTAAGGAGGGAATTCATTCCCACACTTTGTTGTATGTCATTTGCATGGGTGAAAATACATATTCTAACATTATTGGTGACTCGCTAGAGGATTTAGGAGTCGTTAACCAATGGTTGGTTAAATCTTTATGACTATCCCCTCTTCACAAGCTCCAGTTCTTCACTAAACCTTGTTCTGATGAAGATTTCAAGGAGACATTGGTGCCAACCTTGAAAAAGTAGCTTGGGAAAACCATGAAAGCTTGTAGTAATTTGTGGTTGTTGATAGAGCCATTGATAGAGAAATCTACATTGAAGACCTTAGAAGAAGAGCACCCACACTTATGGCTAGAAGACCTCCTAGACACGTGCTTATCGTTATTCACCGACATGGTCCTCTTCCACCAAGGTAAAAAATTGTATGACTATTATAGGTAAGCTGCACGTACCCAAAATTGTAAGGTATTGTACTACTGGAACAACGTAACAAGTGCCCCAATGATGATACAGGTCTCCTCGCAAGGTGTTCGAAATCCGGAAAAGATCTCCAAGTGTGCGTTAACATCCCACATGCCCCGCTTAGCCGCCGCGTGCTTTGTTTTTCCCTTTTCCCCTCTTTTCATGGCCTTTTTCTCTTCAGTGATGAAACCGCTGCCCTGCATGGGCGGCGGTCTCGTGACCGCCGCCCGATCGGGCGGCGGTCTATAATGTCCACCACCCCGCTCGAGCGGCGGTCCTTTACACGTTTTCTAGAAAGTGTTTTTAACGTGACTCACGTAAAAATCAATGATTCACTAGCTTTTTTACCGACTTGGGCTTGCATTTATGTTTTTGGTCCCCTGGAATAGTGTTTGGCCATTGTTTATAGTTTTAGAGTTTAGTTTGGTTTTGATTTTTGGGTGAATGAAAAGCTATAAATAAATGGCTTGTGGTCAAACAAATGGTCTACCCGTTATTCACTTCTCATACTCTCATTTTCAATAGTTAGGATCTATTATTTTGCTTAGAAGCCATAGTTTCAATTCTTTGCATGTTTAGTTAGCATTGTTTAGCTATTGGTAAGCCACATATCCATCTTGTGCAAGGCAGTGCTATTATTTCACCCAATCCATTGGAGTAGAATAGCTTAGGAAGCCATTAAAGTTGCAGGTTTTGCTCCTCAAAAGCAGATAGTTTCGAGTTACGGACGCTTTATGTTGCATGACTCGCATGATAAATCCCGCTAGAATTACATAAGCCAAGCTCGTAGTCTTGCGCTATCCCTCTCCTACTCGCATTATATTCAGTCTGCATTCTGAGATGCCTTTGTCCTAATATCTACTTCTGTTGATGCTAGCATTACACGCTTTTCTAGATTTACGTGAACACAAAGGAATGAGGAGATCGTGTGAGGGGACAAGATCACACACACCATTGGATTCGCTTTGCATTGCAAAATCCAAGTTCTAGCTTTCAAAGTTCTAAAGTTAGAAATATATCAAATAGAGTAGATAATCACTTCTTTTCAGTTAAGTTTACTTTCGATATTGCCAGGGAAGCTGTGGGGATTGATAGTTTCTGAGAAACTATGATTCATTCCTCACTTCTGAGGTAGGATCGAGAGTCTGGAAAATAGATTAAGCAAGTTATTTCATTATTTAGAATAGATCTACAAATTGCACAGACAAATAACTACACTCGGTTATTTTGTTTGTTTTAAGTTTTATCTTAGTTGTCAAATTCTAGATACATTTAAATAGCTGCTTTCTTAAATTCTTAAAGTTTCTCAGAAAATACAAAAATATAAATTATATATATGTTCTAGATTTATTCCACGTAGTTAAAATTTGATTTGTTGTAGTTAGATTTACATTATTGTTTTGTATGACAATCACGGGACCCAGGGAGCCCAGGGAATACGTATTTGAGCCAATTGTACCTCAACCCAATCTCGTCATGGCAATAGTTGACATAGACCAGAACCTTAGAATACAAATCTTCCAAACAACAACAGATCATCTCTCGGTTGAGGGGATTAAATATAGAAGATGACCAAGCACACACGTTTTGTTCAAATCAACCGAACTACAGATTACCCTAGGTAAACATACACATGACTGTAGAAGGGTTCGAAAGAGAACAAACCTTTGGTTGTGATCCTTTGGTCCCACAGCTAGATGTAGGAGACACTCTTCTAAATATAGATACCAGCCTAAGAATACAGGTTGCAAGAACACCTGTGAGGTACTCTGAGAAGATCGCACAGTTATTGATCCTAAATATAGAAGCTGAGAAAGCATATGATTATTGGATACTAGGGATTAGGACTTGATTTCGTACATGACCAGAGCATGACCACAACAACCAAGAGTCTACGGTTGTGATCCAAAAAGCCCGCAACCTAATGAATCCATAAGTCAATCAGACATAGACACTGGCCTACGCATATTAGTATTCAGATCTACCCCACTTCCACCCACCATCGTTAAATAGTTATCCTTACTAGATATAGTAGCTAACAAAGCTAGAGAATTCTGGACTAGGCCAGAGAATCGTCCGTAGAGTCGATTGTATTCATTACCCACCATATGACCTTATCTGGAGACATACACGAAACTATCCTAGGTCATTTTCCATGTATTCCACAACCCATAGATCGAATCACACCAGAGCTCGATATTGATTGGAGCCTTCGAGCAGGCATCCTTGCCGATCGATCTATCACACCAGTTTAGGTTAGAAGGGCCTTCTTTGCCTTCGATTCGCAAATTCCCTTAGTGCGTATTGAAGACATTAGATTGCCTAACTAGTTTTTCTGCATCCCACGCATATTCCATCCCCACCCAGTTGTCTCGGCATGACCTCGGGAGGTCGGGTACGCGGAAGAGTTACCTGTAGATTCCCATGCTCGCTTGTCACTTTTTCGGCGTCACAAGGTAACCCACCTATCTTACAACCAAATATTGTTTTTATAGATACTCAAGAAGACATATCATCAGATTTTAGGCAAGGTATTTGGGAAAGCGCGAAGTAACCATCATTTTCATCTCACCGCACCGATTACTAGATAATGAAGAAGAGAAAGCTGCGATAGTTGCTAGAGTTATTCAGCGCAAATGGCTCAAGAAAGAGAGTGAAGAGAAAAGGCTAGATCCGGTCGAAACATGCTAGTGATCCCTTCACCATAAAGATTCAAAACCGGAAGGAAAGAGGTTTACACAAGGAGGAAAAGCTAAAGGTCGATCGACCCCACTTTTCACTTTCAAGGAAGATTTGGTTTCAAGTTATCTCCTCTAAAGAAGAACACACCTCATAGATCTAAAAGCCTTGCATCAAGTCATGAAAGAGAAAGCAAGGAAGGAATAACTACTAGTCAAGCAATTTTCCTTGATCACATTGTTTTACCTTTGTATACCACCTTTCCTCAAATGGTAGCCAATGTACCATGGGGAAATTCCATAGGCCCATTGGCCTTACCTGCTCGACATGAACTCCCACAAGGATCAAGAAAGATTCTTCCCAAGTTCGACGGAGATGGGAAAACGTCACCAATTGACCATATTTTTGCCTTTTTCCCTGCATGTGCTATTTTTTCTATAGGATATGAAGATGTTGTTATTATCTCTTCATTGAAACATTGGATGATGTTTGTAGATTGGTTTCATCATCGCCCAATGGATGTATCACAAATTGGAATGATATTAAAACTAAGTTTGAAAATTGATTTAAGATGGTAGAATATGAACATGCTCTTCTTGTCCAACTATCTCAGGCAAAGAAAGAGCCAACAAAACCCATGAGGAATTTCATGGCTAAATTCAACAAGATGGTGAACAAAGTTCCCATCAGGATTAAATCTAAACTTTGATGGACAAAAATGTTTCTTTATTAACACAGAACAACCGAGAAACATGCTATCAATGAGAAGGGCTAGGATGGCTACTTTGGAACTTTATCAATCTTTGGCCATAGAAATTGAAGATGACTTAATCATGGCAGGAAAATTCAAGAAAAATTCCCTCAAAGGAAAGAGTCAAGAAACCCCAACGCTTTAGAAACTATACTCACTAAGTTGGCTAATGATGTGTTGGCTTTGAAAAAGCAAGTTGCTCAAAGTAGTAAACCTACTCCTTACAAATACATCCCAAGAAAAGGATATGTTCCCAACAAAGACAGGATTGTAGGTGCTCCAACGAGGCTTGCTATTGAAGCAGCTCTCACAACTAATTCCAAATGTGATGTCATTAAAGAAAGCGAGGATGAGATTAAAGTCGTTAGGGTTAAAGAGGAAGTGTTATCACCGAATCACAGCACCCTAGTGTTTATACAAGTGCATATACTTGAACTCTTGGTGTGATTGGATAACATGGGTACTATATCCAAGTTGTGGGACTTGCTACTTGAGATAGACCTCCAGAGAAAGTTGGTTCTTGCTCCTAAACTACCTGCCACAATCTACTCTAATGCAGGATAAGCTAACTATTCTAATCTAAATTTCCAAGGGACCAGGGAGAGAGAATGCATAAAATGAAAGCCTACACTAAAGCGGTGATACACCAGAAAAGGAGGGTGTGAGAGTAGTCTCCAAATGTGTGAAATACAGAAGCAAAGTACACACTAGAAGAGGTGATGACAGTTCTCCATAATCTAGCAAAATGCATTCACAACAATATTCCAAGCATACACAATGATAATGGATCCCTACAAGAACATAATAATAGACACAATATTCTTGTAGAAAGATTAAAGGGGCAAGAAGAATGCAAGAAAACACAGCAGGGGAAGATACATTCACTGGCGATATTTTATTGCTTCATGATATGCACAGTTCAGTCTATTACAAGATAAGGGCCTGGATCACCATGCAAGGAGTCCACTACAAGGGCCTGCAACACACTGGCTTCACAAAGCAATTTTGGTAGAGCTTTGCTACCCAAAAACTCTCTCTTTTACAATGAGCCCAACACTCCAATTTATAGAAAAATGAGAAGGAAAAGAGAAGGGAAAATGGAAATCCCGAAATCTATCCTTCAACCACCTGTAAGAGGTATTAAATGGAGTGAAATGATTGTAAATTACTTGCAAAAGGCTCCCCATACTGTCCCATGTGCTGCAGCAGAGAAAGAATGATGACCATGCCTCTTAATTGCACTCTCAACTACCAAATAAAACACTGTTATGAACCCGGCCACGTTTTCTTAAAAATATCAATCAATTTCTCATCAAATCTAGAATTTCTTGATTGTTGTGTGTTGGAATCAGAGCCATGATTCCAATGGTACCAATTTTGTGTGATTTTGTTGAGAAATGCAAAAGTTATGGCCTTCTGAGTGCGGGCAGCTATTTTGGGTCTAGTAGGCGTTTTCTGTCATTTGACGGGAATGAGCATTAACTGACTGGAGCTGAATATATTTATCTTATTTAAATATATATACCCTCATCAAAAATAATAAATCCAGTTTTTGTGGCGTAGAGGACGTCGTGCTCGTTCCAGAAAGTCCAATTTTATGAAAATCGGAGCTCGGAGTCAAAAGTTATGGTCGTTTGAAGTTTCCGGACCAAACATTGACTTTTCTTCCTTCTTGTTGCCGCAGCCTACACTTCGTGTCCCACGTGTCCCTTTGGCCCAGATGTCCCAGTATGAAAGTCCTCTGTTTCGGCTGAACCGGCCGGTTCACGTCCGCCACGTACTCTTGTCCCGCTTATCCTGCATCGCTTGGGACAAATTCTTGGATTCGCGGTTGCTCAGGTTCGCGTACTTTTGTCCCAACTGTCCCGGTACAAAAGTTCTCATTTCGGCCGATCCAGCCAGTTTGCGTACTTCACGTACCTTTGGCCCAACTGTTCCAGGCTGCCTTAAGTCTTTTTGGCTGACTCGCGTCCTCCGCGTACTAATTGCCCAGATGTCCCAGACTGCCTGTTTCAACAGTTAGTCAATTTTTTCCATTTTTCGGCCAGTTCAGATTTCCGCGTCCCGCGCGTCCCAACATCCCACTTGTCCCAAATGCTGTGCAGACCGCCTGGCGGCCTTTCGGCCGGTTCGCGCCCAGATGTCCCTCATGTCCCAACTATTGCGAGGACTAGGACTTAGCCATTTTTAATGACTTTTTCTGGCCCGAGCTTGTTTTCTATGCAAATTTTTTACCTTTTCTCAGAACTTGCTCTCTCCTACTTAGACAGGGGAGTTAGAAAAAATATGAGGGGACCCTAGAAACGTGACTTTTTCCCTGAATCAATATAATTGCCTGGGACTTGAGAATTTAATGCATGTTATCAAAATTTACTCTGGGGGGCAAATTTTGGATAACAGGAAGAGCTAGATTCTGAGACATCTCAACCTAAAGTTGAAGATCCTAAGGGGGAAAGTAATAATCATTTCTTTGAGTATCGTTTAGAGGAAGAAGATGAATATGAAGAAATTATAGAAGATATGAATAGTCAATCTTTCACCATTTTCACATGCTCTCAGAAAAAGGAGTAGGATACCACTAAGGCGGGAGATAAAGAGGTTTCCAAGGAAACTCCCAAAGAATCTAAGACAAATGAGGCTCCTAAAGAATCCAAGGTGACTGAGGTTTCAAAGGTCAAATATATCTTAAAGAAAGGAGGGCCTTTGTTAGATCAATCGGTTAGTAAACCAACTATGAAGAAAGCTCCTTCTTCCACATCAGTGTCAACCAAGCTTGAGGCCAAGGTCAAAAGTGTGCCATCATTAAGTTTAAAAGAAATTATATCTGGAGACTTCACGTATGATTACTTTGCCTATATTTGATATCATTGATCACATCAATAAAACAAAAATTTCCATGTCACAGGCAGAGCACTTGAAGTCCAACAAGGATCAGCTCGAGAAATTGGTCTAGTTTATCAAAGGTGACTCTACTATTCATTCCTCTAAGGGAATTATGAAAACTCACAAAGATGGGAAAACTCAAAATATTGTGGTAGCCACTACATGTTCAAATGAAAATATCAAACCTTTCTTTGTGTCTTTTCTGATCAATAGATGCAAATTAAGTAATTACATTATAGACTATAGAGCCTTAGATAATGTGATGCTAACAAAACTAGCACACACTCTTAGTTTGACTTGTATGAGAACATTCAGATCATGTTACTCCATGGAAACAAAGCAAGTTCCACTAATCGGGAAGATTAAAGACGCCCAAATGGTTTTAGCCCAATTCCCTCAAAAGTGAGTTAAGGTAACCATTTTAGTTGTTGATATTCCCGCCTCGTATGGAATGTTGTTGAGTAGGAAATTTTGTAGAGATTTGGGTGGTGAGATTCAAATGGACTGGTCTCACACCATGATTCCTATCAATGGAGAAATGAAAAATCTTATCTTTGGAAGCTTAGGAAAAGTTCATGATAACTAAAACCAAAGATCCTCGCACAAAGATCCTTTTCCAAGGCTCAAGTATGGGTAATTATATGATGTATTTAGAAATTCATACCCCCGAGATCACTTGCCAAGATTCCAATGAGATCTAGACTCTCGAGTTTGATGGAAGTTGTTCCTTAACGAGCTCGGTGTAGGAGTGGTGCTCATACCTCCAAATGGTGGAATATTTACCTTTTCCTACAAACTCAATTTTTTAATACTAATAACAACTGCAGAGTATGAGGCATTAATCCTTGGCCTTCAAGTCTGCAGAGGAGAAAGGGATCAAATTTTTTAAGTCTTTGGAGATGCATAATTGATCGTGAAACATGTAAGAAATATGTTCCAAGTAAAGAATGATCGTTTGAAACACTACAAGAATAAAGTGTGGGACGCAATAGAAGTCTTCGATGCTTTTTCCATAAAATTTGTCCCTCGTGAAAAGAATGACAAAGCGGATTCTCTAGCAGTCTCATCTTCATTTATGATTCCTCATTTAGAGTTTGATCAACACAAATACACCATTGAAATGGTTTCTAGGACGAGTGTTTCTGACAATGTAGAAAATTGGCAAGTATTTAATGATGATCAACAAATTATTGCCTTCTTAGAAAAGAGAGAAAATTTTGAATAGTTATACTTTGAAGGAAGTGATTCAGCATTTCGTGAATCAACTACCTCACCCATTCAGGAAGGAGTTGACAATGAAGATCCTGGTGATGACATCATTCAAATCGAAGGAAATAAAATTCCCAAAGGGTTGATTTCACTTGAATAATTTTTTAACAAACATGATGACAGTTTATCAAAGAGAAAAAGTGGCTAGGACCTACGAATTCTGTGACTATGAGCAAGTTAATATTGGTACCAAGGATAAACCTCACCTAATCAATATTGGTAAGTGTTGCTCACCTGAGGAGTGCAAGAAATTCATAAATCTCCTTACCAAATATTCTGACGTTTTGGCTTATTCATACGAAGACTTGAAGTCTTTCCAACCCAGGGAAATGGAGCATGTCATACCCTTGAAGCCTAGTGCAGTTCCATTTAGGTAGAAGCAAAGACAATATAATCCCAAGATTACGGTGGACAATATTTCATGAAGTTAAAAATATGCTAGATGCACGAATAGTGTTTCCTATTCAACATTCAACTTGGATAGCTAATATTGTACCAGTTCACAAGAAAAATGGAGAAATTAGGATTTGCGTGGATTTCTGCAATCTTAATCAGGCTTCCTTGAAGGATAACTACCCACTGCAAGTGATGGACCATATTTTGCAGGAAGTAACTGGATCAAAAATGTTTCTATGTTAGATGGCTTCTCTGGCTATAATCAGATCGAAGTGGCTAGAGAAGTTCAACATAAAACCGCGTTCACTACCCCTTAGGGTACGTTCGCGTATAGAAGAATGCCCTTTGGTTTGATCAATGTTGGTGAAACTTTTCAAAGGGCCATGGATATGGCATTTGCATATTATAAAGACAAGATCATTGTGATATACCTAGATGACTTGACAGTGTTCTCCAAGAAATGAGAAGATCACCTAAGGGATTTGGAGAAAATATTGCAAAGGTGTAGACTTCATAAGATTTCTCTGAATCTAAAAAAGTTCATGTTTGGAGTTATAGAAGGGAAAATCCTAGGTCATATTGTTTCTAAGGAAGGAACTAAGATCAATCCTGAACGCGTTCAAGCTATTAAAAGTCTTTCCTTGCCTACAAGTAAGCCTGGGGTCCACTCCTTCTTTGGGAAGGTGAACTTTTTGAGAAGGTTCATACCGGATTTTGCTGAGCTGACTAAGGAAATCACTGATATGATGAAAGTAAAAGAATCCTTCAAGTGGTCAATGGAAGGTAGAGAGGAATTTGATAAAATAAAAGGTGCTATTGCAAAAGCTCCTACATTGGTATGTCCTGATTTTAAAAAGGATTTTATAATTTATTGATATGCTTCTCTGCACACAATCAAGAGGGGATAGAATCACCTATTACATTCATGAGTTCAGGATTCAAGAAACATGAAATTAATTACACTCCTCTTAAGAGACATGCGTATGCGTGGTAAGGGCCCCTGAAACACTTCATGTATTACGTGTTGAATTCTCACACCAAAGTCTTAGTTCCAGGACAACTGCGGTGAAATAAATGTTAACACAACAGAACCGAGATCTAAGAGAGGTAATTAGGTCTCCAAGATCAAAGAATATGATTTGGACATCAATCCTACAAAGTTGGTTTGAGGAATAGGACTTTGCCAACTCATTGCAGGAGAATGAACCACGAGATAACTCAAGAAGAACTAGTTGAAGAAAATTTACCATTCGTAGTTTTTGTCAGTACCATAGATGAATGGTATTATGATATTGCCTATTTCCTCACCTATGGCGAGTGTCCAGAGAATCTAACAGCTAGGGAGAAAGGAGCTATCAAACTAAGAGATGTCAGGTACATCATCTGGGATAACACGTTGTTTAAGAAAGGAATTGACAACATGTTTCTCAAATGCATTGATAAAGAACAACAACCTAGGTTGTTGGAAGCTTTCCACAATCATGCTTGTGGTGGTCATTTCTTTGGCCCAATAACAACCCATAAAATTCTGAGAGCACATTATTATTGGCCCACTATGTTTTCCGATGCTCACAAATGGGTGACAAAATGTGAACCCTGTCAACAGTTTGTTGGAAGACCAAAGTTGGAAACTTTGCCTTTGAAGCTAGTTGTCATTGAAGAACCCTTGCAACAATGGGTTTAGATTTCATCAAGGTTTTGAATCCTAATTCTAGCCTGGTCATACTCATGTGCTCACCACCACTAACTACTTTACAAAGTGGGTGGAAGCTATATCGGTGAAACAAACATCTATTGCGGTAATCTGTGATTTCATCAATGAAAATATATAAGTTCGTCATGGAATTCCACACAAGATTGTGATGGATAATGCCTTAAATTTCTCTTAAGTAGAGATGATAGGTTTTTTTATTGATATGGGATATCTTTGTCTCATTCATCGATTACTACCTTTAGGGAAATGGTCGAGCTAAATCTAGTAAGAAAAACCTCATTACTATTGTGCGCAATTTAGTCAAAGAAAATCAAATAACTTGGCACAAATAGTTATATGATGCATTATGGCCTGACCGCATAACTCCCAAAATGGCAATGGGGATGTCTCCATTTCAACTTTTGTATTGAATCGATGCTCAAATTCTGTCACACCTGGAGTTACCAACATTAAAACTAGCTCAAGTAGTTGATGATTAATGCTTCATCAATGCATTAGTTAAAAGGATCATGTTCCTAAGCAAGCTTGAGGAACAAAGAATTCAAGTGGCAAGCGAGATTGAGGAACATCAATCCAACGTAAAGAAATTGTTTGACAGGAAAACTAGAGAGAGACAATTTCAAATCAATGACTTAGTTCTTCTCTAGGAAAAAGATGTGAACCGAAAGGAAAGCATGGGAAGTTTGATTCGCTATGGCTAGGCCCGTTCAAGATAAGAAATTTATATGGAGATGGTACATATTACTTGGCATATCCTGATGGAACTCATTTACCTTCACCCTACAATGAGAAATATCCGAAGCATTACCAAAATTGAAAACAACTTCATTCCCTGTATGTACATAGGTAATTAGGATTTTGGTTTGTTTGTCTCCTACTTTTCAGTCTCCTCTCTTGTGTCACCCCTTTTTTGTGCCACATCATTTTGAGATCATGTTCATGACTATTTTGGTCTGGGTCCGTTGCTACATCCATGAAGTCCTTG
Organism: Taxus wallichiana var. yunnanensis; assembly: GCA_018340775.1. Lineage (NCBI taxonomy): Eukaryota > Viridiplantae > Streptophyta > Pinopsida > Cupressales > Taxaceae > Taxus > Taxus wallichiana. Next base: position 508,231,574 of record CM031242.1, read on the forward strand.
TCCCCAATTAGAGCCAATTGTTATCAGCTAATTTTGACTTTACAAAATTAAAAAAAAATAATAATGAAAATTTTGAAAATTTTCAAAAGTGTTACTTTGTGTGGTTCATTTCCCTCAGCGTGATCATCTTATTTTTGTGATCATTTCGGTCTTCATTTTGCCCTTTTCGGTGAGAACTCTTCTGCCCGGGCTTTAAAACGCATTAAAATACATTAAAATTAATTAATTAATCATTCCTTGTTTGTTAAAATTAACTTTTAAATAACTTGAGAGTATTTAATTAAATAAATATTAATTAAAAGTTCATTTGACAAATTTTTAATTGCCAGGGAAGTAAGCTTACGCTTCCAACTGTCGGGAATGCCAACTTGGCTTCTCGAACCTAGATTTCCCCTTCCTTAGCAATTTTCTTTTAATTTCTGCTTGCCAGGATTTTATCCACCAATTGCCAAATCATGGATTGGCTAACGAGTAAGAAATATCCCAATTTCCCATATGGGGAAATTGAACGGGGATTCTTAGCCCACTTTGCCATTCCGTTGGAAATTAGCCATTGCTTTCCCCATTTCCCCCTGGCACTTAAGTGCACTACTTGAGAAGAGAGGAAGTTGGATTAATCCTCATAACTTCCTCCGTCAAACTCATTAGAAAAAGTCATACAAAGCTTTTCGATTGCTTCTTATTTCTTCTAAAGGACATAATATTTTGTCAACATCCCATAATGCAAGAGAAACTCATGCCATTGTGAAGGAAGAACAAAGCCACATTTTTGCAGCTCCCACGCATTCACCAGGTAGTCAGAGTCAAAGCCATACACATTTTCCTTAGCCATAGTCCATGCAATTCAAGAAAAGAATAGCCCACATAGTAGGCCGCGCTAGGAGATAGGTTTCGACTTCCCACTCCAAAGAAAGGAGCAGACATAAATCAACAATTTTCCGTGCGGGACAACAAGAAGAACATTTTAAAAAAATTAAAAGTAAATCCATGTGCCCAAAGAAAGGAACCACGTAGGGAGAGAGAGAAAGAGCAGTTGTAGCTAGTAGAGGAAGAGCCCATGCATTGACAGGGAAGTTTTAAATCTTTTTATCATCCAAACATTCTCCACACAGGAACAACCAAACTTTTACCACATTTTTAAGGAAACAATAAAAGAATTGAAAATTGTAAAGGAGAATCCACACGTGGAAAGGAGGAGACAACTTGGGAGAGAGAAAAAGTGCAAAAGAAGAAAGACAGAATCCACGCGCCTAGAGAAGTTTTCAATAAAAAAAAATTTTAAAATTCCTTTCCACGTGTGAGGGAGGGGGACAGAAAATTAGAAACCAAAGAGACGCTCTTAGGAAGGAGAAGCTAGCTAAAGAAATACAGTTCAAATAATTTTTCAACGCCTGACTTTGAAATCAGCAAAAGAAAATGTATTTCTCTTCCCCCACATCCAGACAACATAAAGATTGAGACATCAATTTGTAAAGCATACCAAAAATGAAGTCTTCATTCAAGCGGGGAAGAAGAAGTTAGTTTTAATGAATTTGCAGAGATTGGATGAGACAAATAAAGCTTGTATTTTGTTTAAAAGACCACGTCTTGGGGAGAAAAAATAGAATAAAGTTTAAGAGTTCAAGTAGTTGAAAGAGAACAATAATTTCCCATGCATTGACATGGGTGAAATTTAAAGAAAAGCCACTCATTGGTCAAAGGGAAAGTTTTAAATCATTTGTTCCCAAAACAAAAAAATCCTCCACATGCCAACATTGCAAGAGCTTCCACGCATAAGTAAAAAGCAAACTCCCACATGAGAAAGAGAGGAGGATGTTTCCAGTCACACACACTGACACCGCCCTGAAGGAGGATTCATGCACGTAGGAGAAGTAAAAAATAAAATATTGGGATATTAAAGTCAAGCGATTTTGTTTATTTTAAATTAAAAATAAATAAATAATCATCATAGGAATCGAAATTGTAACTCCGATCATTTATTTTCATTATTATTATTATTATTATTTTAAAATAATAATAATATTATTATAAATGAAAATATTTTTCTTGCATCAACAGGGTTTCGGAGACTGAGACATGGCCCCGTTTGCGTTGTCTTGCATGCCTGAGTCATTCTTTTGTAAAATTCATAATGGCTGAAAAATCCAAATCTGCAGGGAGATCAAGGAAGCCAGTGGAAAAATCTAACAAATCCACCCTGAAATATGAATTCCAAGGAATTATCCCTCCAGTTCCATTAAGTCAGCATATGACAACATCACCGATACAAATCTAGGTCACATCAACATGCAACAGTTTTGTGAGTAGGTGAAAACTGAAGGCAAAACCATTTTCTCATATAGACTTTACCATAGTGGTCTACCCCAAGCAACAGCATTTCTGTCTCGGTGTAGTGTTTGGAATTGGTTATTGCTTGTATGGAGCATTATGACCCTAAGAGACGAGGAATTTTTAAAGATAATCGCGAGCCTTTCCTCTTAATCACACCAAAACACATTGAGGAGTTACTTGGAATACCCGACTTTCCGAGAATGTGGATATCACTCGCCAATCAGCACAAGAATTCTGGGATGAAGAACCCCTGAGATGGAGCAAGATGGTTAACAACAACTGGTTAGTAACCAAGAGACCTTGAATTGACAGGATTCCCAAAGATATTTACCGCGTTGAGTTTGTAGAAGAAATCGGGGACATGATTACTCTCTAAAGTCAAGTTTTCTGTCTACCTTCTCGCTAGGATTTTCCACCCATGGATGTACCATTTTATCGTATCATCCTAGCCAAGAAGGAGTTTGTGGATTAGACCACCATCATTAGTAACACCCTTCACAAATAATTTATAGAAGTTAAGATGACTGAATGCTTTTATATGACATCATATTTGACTTCTTGAGCAAAAAGAAATCTATTTTCAGGGCTTGAAACAAGAGGGGTCATCGCCCGTCGAACAATGTTTTTCATTATTACCCTTAGATCAGCTTCAAAAATAGTTCTCATCATTTTAGAAGAGTCAATGATGCATTCACCTTCCACGTGATCCAGAACCAAAATCGTACTACTGAGGAAAGGTTTTCTAAAGAAGCCATGAGTGTCATTTCCCAATGGGGAACCTGGTTTATTCAATTTTCATCTTTTTCCTACATTCGTGTCAGTGGCTTTGTTGGGACCCTGTGGAAACTCCCTTAGTACGTCAGTGATAGATGGGAATTAATGGAGCTGGTGTGAAAATTATTCCAAGTTCACTACCTTCTTAGTGACAAACACCGTTCAGGAATTCATTTCCCAATTCAAATCGGAGTATACCAATGTCGAAATCTTTTCAGTGTACAACTCATGGAAAAAGAGTTCACTCATAACCATCCATCCATATGTGAAGAGAGCCCAATTTGATATCAATGGATATATGCAAAAGATTCAGGAGAAAAGTACCAACATAATCCTACCACGAAGATTTCGGGTTGCTTGTTCGCATCAACATGAGGTAAGAAGATGGGAGTACTCTCACCTAACACTTTCTCAGATCAAGGCCTTCCACATCAAGAGTCCTTCCAATTCATTCCTATATGATGATGAGGATGTCGTCAATCCCTCATATGATGTCATTGCTTTTACCCCATTGCCTCTAATCGATTTGGACCAAGAGAGATGAAGTTTGTCTTGATGGAAAAAACCAACCAATTATTGAAAGAAGCATATCTTTTTATGAAAGGGAACTTGCCAAATTGCAATCAATTCCAAATCATGTTTCAGGATCACAAAAATTTCCTATACGATGGGGTCTCCATTCGACCAAGGTCTCTTCTCGATCAACCTCATACCATCTAATCATACACAACAAGCAAGAAACGAGTGGTTTCCGAAATCCACTTCGCCAAGCAATGTGTCACAAGCAAAAAGATCTAAAGATCCTAACCCCAAAGAAGGAAGAGAGCGTGTGTCCGATTTTTAACCTCGAGTAGAGATTCTTCTATCCACATCATTAATAGTGCTCGAGAATCTAGTAGAAAATGATCCTCACCATGCTTCAAACAAGCATCCACTCAAGTGCGAGTAATTCAAATATCAAACACTTGAGCATGTAGTTCATGAAGGATTTCCCAAAATCTCCCGAATAATCGGAAGTGGATATTGAGGTTGTGTCTCTTCATCTCGAGGTCGTAGTTAGGATTCAAGAAGGATCTCATGATGTCGAAATAATGAGAATATTGATTAGAGCTCCGGATTCTATATGCTTAAATAGTGAATGATACTCCTTCTTGGGTTGATTCTTAAGTAAAGAAAAGTAAGAGAGTTGTTAATCCAATTGACATTGATTTTTATTCCCTTTTCAAACTTTCAAATGAAACTATTCCTAAAAATCCTAAGGTGCTTTCTCAAATTATAGTGGATAATGATGGAAACAAATTTTCAGACCTTGTCATTCCACAAGTGGATAAAGAGCACGATGCTATTATGCCTTCCGACTATGAAGTTTCTAGACTCGGACTTGGAAGATCTACATTAAAAAGTCACATGGTGATGACTTGAGATTCAATTGATATCGTGCTAAAGAGACATGAGAAATAAAAGTCTTAAAACTCTCGGTGAAGGCCAAAAAGAATCAATTGGTGGAATATGTTTGACATTTGATAAATCCAATATCATCCACCTTCCTAGTACACGATATAGTGGCTGCTCCAGATGAAGATACTCTCAATTTGTCAAAGGAAATAAACACATTGGGCCATGTCACTAAAAATTTTCTTTAAGAGATTCTCGTATTAGGCTGGGGACAATCAAGACCACGGTTAAGCTTCATGAATATGTGAATGTGTATCTTGATCCAATTCTTTCTTTCAAAGAATTTTTTTTTCCACTATATCAAATTTAGATGAGATATTTCCCACTTTTGAGGAGAGGACAAGTATGGAATCTTTAGTTTTAGGTATTGAAGGAATTTTCAAATTTGAACATCGAGGGACACGTTTTCTTTGGTGTTGGCATCTCAAATCAATTTAAATGCTTCCCAAGGATTCTATGATCCATTATGAAAGCATGTGCAATGAAGCCTTCACTTCACTCTCCTTGATCTAGGAATTCATGGCTGAGATTCCATGTAACCTCGTAAATGAGCATAATCAAAGGTGTTTATCGGAGAAGGTGCAAGAGAAATTTTCTCAATTGTTTAAGGACGTGTACACTCCCGCCAACAATTTCTCATTAGTTTCCATGAAGCGGTGCATCAAATTAAAGAACTTATTTGAGAATGTTCAATCCAAAATTGTTAATTTAAATGATATTCCAAGTAGAATTATTGAATTGTAGGTATTTTGTGAGGCTATTATTCAACCAAGTAAACCTCCATAAGAAGAAAATATGTTTGAAACATTAGGAAGGTTTAGATCCTTACAACTGGCGAAGTGGAAGATCCTAATTTAACTAGCGGTGTAGGAGTTGATTTTCTTGGTATCTATCGAAGTGGGAGAGTCCATTTCTTATATGCTTGAGATAGGCAGACCCCATTTCAATGGATAAGGCATTGGTTAGTATTGTATATTTTAAAATGTGTTGTTATTTGTATTTGGGAAACAATGGATATTTTAAGTAATTTCTATTTTTGTGTTGTCTTTAATAAAGTTTTGAAAAAGTCAAAGGTCACTTAAGTGCGTTATTTAGTGATCATGTAAAATCCTAGCTACTTTGTAACCAACTTTTGGGTTATAAATGGAAGTGAGGGGATCATTTGTAAAGGGGACTTTGAGAGAGGAGAAGAAAATACTTTTGTGCAAGCTTTGTTTTAGGAAGAAACTTTGTGTTATTTTGTGAAAAACATTTTGGAGTTAATGAAATACAAACTTTGTGTCTCATTCATTGTCTCTTGTAACATTTGATGTTCTTATGTTCATTAGATGTTAGGTGTTTTGAATCTTGCATTCAAATATTTTCTTTGATCTTATAAATCAACATTATTAATTAGTTTTTCTAGTTCACAGTGATTCAAGCTCGATTATCTACTTGTTCATGTGTGTTCCGTTTTACATGTTCTTATTTGGCTAACTCAAACTCCATTTTATTTGTGTTGGTTATTCATCTTTCCTCTTCATGCAATATTAGGCTTTGTTTTTACGTAACTCTTGCATTCACTTTCAGTTCATTCCATTCCACTCCTTTGCTTCATTCCATTCCATCTCCCTCATTCACTTTTCTTTCCATTGATGTTCGAAAAACACCCCCACATACAATTTTGAATGTACTGAGATGTAAAAACAGATTTTGGTGTTCAATAAAGGCAGCCTCACCTTCATTGAGGAGGGACTTCATTCCCACCTTTGTTGCATGTCATTTGCATGCGTGACAATCCATATGTTAACACATCCTTAATATAATCCTTTGTTTTCCTTCCTATGAAGTGGCCTTCGACTGTTTTGTGACATCACACACCCGATTGAGTAGGCATTCCTCTACTATTTTAATCACTAGAGAATCCTAATGCTTCATTGCTTATTGGGGCATCAAAATGCTTCAAATATTTTCTCTTGTTGATCTACACACATCTACTAGATGTTTAAAGCGAGATTACGTCACACTAACACTTTAAAGAGGTGAAAAATCTAGACACCCCTAAATTACTCACATGTTCCCAATGTTATCCAAATACACCTTGTTATTCGTCCATTTTTATTAAGTTATTAAATCAATTAATTCATAGAGATTACACCCTTTGGATTAATTAAATTAATCCCTAGTACCCTTTTTACCCCCTTGAGCTAATTTAATTACTATTTATTATTTAAGTTTGCACATCATAGTCAAATTCGACTCAGTCAACAACCAATTGGACTCCATTTGGACTCCACATCCTCATCTTAGTTAACTACATTTCTAAAATCCTAAATTAGTGGGAGAAATTGAATTATACATACAACCACCTTCTCGGATACAACTTCTACAATTAATTCTATTATTTCCCTAAATTACCCGAAGTTGTGTTCTCCAAAGTGCTATTTTTAGCACGTGCATTCAATAGTACTCAAAAACTTCCAACTAGTCCTACCTATATAAAATGCGGGCTTATCCTATTTCAAACCATCTTGGATTCAAGCACAAAAACTCTTTTAAAATTTCTCCAACTTCTTCTATTTCTAAAGCAATAATCCAAGTTAAAAATATCTACTCATAGCATTGGTCAACCCATTCTATAGGTCACTCAAGAGAACCCACATCCATTTACAATGTTAAACAAGTAAATTTTGTACAACCTACTTGAGGTTTTGAATGAAAGGTTAGTGGAAGGTTTGCAGTTTGTTTGTCTATCTCCATTCAATGTGATTTTTCCTTGTTTATAGGGGGTCTAATGCCCACCTTTATTTCCAATGATATATTATTTTTTATAGATTTAAACAAAAATCTTGAGTGTGAAATTTCCTACATGAACATTAATTTATATACACACACACTAGGAGCCAAACGTTCTTCCTTTTCCTAGTCAAATGATATCATATTGTAATAATACAAAACTATCGACACAAATTCTTGCACTTTAGACATTATTTATTCCCGCTGATCTCGAGTACTATTTAAAAGGTTTTTGAGTGAATAAAGTACTAAATAAACCCCTGTATTTAGGCAATCTTATCTTATTGTATTTAGTCATTCCCACCCTTTACACCTACATCCCCAGTCATATTTCATCACTTCACATTATTTTAGCCTCAATGGGGTGCCCAAGGGCATCCTCGTCCCACAAGGGGCCCCCAATCATTTTCATACTTTCCCTCAACCTTTTGGGCTCTTTCTAGCCATTTGAGATCTTTATCATTTTTATGCTCACCATTTCCGGGTTAATTACAAAATAAGATCAAGATAACCCTATAAATATAAAGCTATGAGACCATAATGAGGGACCAAACCCTAGTCACTACTGTCATCGACCTAGAGTTGAATCCATCTATTGAATTGGAGATCACTTGCATCCATATAGCTCCATCAAAAGGGACAAGTATAGGAAATCTGCATATCACAAGCATATGGGTAGGATTCTATTTTATTCCATGCACACATTCTATTCCATTTTCTACATCTAGTTATTGCTCATTATTTCACAAAGTGTGACTGGCACAAGAGCACCTAAGGAACATTATGCACACACACACCATAACTACATTTGGGTCCTAAATGTAGTCTAACACTCATTTACTAAGCCCAATTTTGTGGTAGCTAAGGTTAGCCCAATCCATTCATTTTTATTCTTATTTTTTTTACGGTTTTTATATTCCTCTTTGGTATTTTGAAGGTCTTCTATTCATATTGGAATATCAGAAACATAAAAATAATTACAAAGATCTTGATGCAATAGACACTGAGGGTTTCAAACCATTTGTTGAACCTATAAAGATAATTTCCAGAGCTTTTACATAGACCAGGGTGCCAATTTTTCACACCAAAGCTCTTGGTAGGCACCCCAGATTCTCTTCAGGAACTCCAGTCCAGAGAATCATCCTAGATTCATCCTTTTAGGGGATCTTGCATAGTCATTCCTACACTCGTTTTTCAACTTTACCTCTACGGCACGGTCTCATGAGCATCTTCTATTGAGTTGAGTCTGTTCCTCTTATCTCTTGAACTTTAGGGTTTTTAATTTAATTAAAATAGTTTCTTGGGTCATCTTTACATTTATTTAGATCATCTATTTACTTTATTTCCAAGCATTCATAGGTTAGATTAAGTATTCCATATTATCCAAATTTTAGTTAATCATTTTGGTGAACCCGACTCGATCATTCATGCTTCACCATTGTAGGCTTTGTTATCCTTCCGTTATGGCTCACTCTCACAATGATTTTTTTGAAGAACATATTTCGCACATCCGCAAGATCTAGACTTACTTTTACATTTTATTTATAAGGATACTACTAATTTGGTGGAACTCAATGCTTCCACGGCCATACCCACTTCTTTTGCTACTCAGCCACTTTCTTATACTCTTCCACCTATTTTTACTATTCCTATCTCTATTACTACGCCTAAAACTAATTTTACACCACCCTTAATTTCTGATATATGGAATTTTTCATCCATTGGAAATCAAGACTTAACTTCTCTTTATCATGATATTCAAGCTCAAATTCGTAAGTTGCAATAGGCTACTTCGCATACATCACCATCTTTAGATTCTACCTTATTTCACATATGCTATCCGTACTTATCCACCTACTCAAAGTTTTTTAACCCATAAGCTTCCCATTTTAAATGAGCATTGTGACCTGCAGGATCATCTTAGACTGTTTTATGTCACTTGTCTATACTTTTCCGATGATCATATTCTTTTAGCTAAAATATTTCCTTGTAGTCTCCATGATTATGCAATGTGTTGGTTTTATGACCTACCTATTCACTTGGTAACTTCATTCACACATCTAATCGATGCTTTCCTTACTCATTTCTCCATCAATATAGGCTCTAAGATATCTTACACTCAGCTAGCACAACTTAAATAGGGATCAAATGAACACCTTGCTAACTATGTTTTGAGATATAAGAACAATCTAGCTAAGATGAAAAATGTACTTGCGGACTTTGAGCTTCAGGACTTGTTCATTTAGAGTCTTTTACCACCTCTCCAAGAGAGTGTTATTTTGAAACCTCTCCTTTGTTTGATCAGATTTTTCATACTCTTAAGATTCATGAGACAAAACTCCTATCCATAGGCAAGCTTAAATATTAGGAACAAGCTTTGTCCTCCACTCGTTTTCCAAACAAGATGCCATTCAAACCATCTTCCACTAAGCCAACCGATGCTAAAATCACCATCAATGCAGTCACTCCTACTAAAGAGGTTTAGTCACAACAACCTTTGCACATGTTTAGTAACTTTCCAATGGCTCCAAATGTCATCTCTGAAACAACTTCTCGAAATCAATCTTATTACTCTTCCACCACCACTTGAGTTACACCCATCATGACCCAAAGGTATGAAAGATAATGAGAACTTCCACTATGATTATCATCAATGCATTGGACATTCTTCAAATATATTTCTTAAGCTCCATACAATCATCCAAGATTTAATTGATGACAACAAATTAGAGTTTCTAGAATCCACTAGCTGTGCCCCTACAAACTACAAGGGTAAACTAAATCTCTTTAACAATTAATCTCAACATTGGGATAAAAAGATGTCTGAATCTTCTTCCAATCATACATATCATGCAGTACCTTATGGTAGATCAATAGCTCTATATTTCATAGTAGAAAACATCGACGCAAGCTGCCACCGATAACTTTATTCTCTAATCACGATTATCATGAAATTTTCCCATTTAATCATTTACATATAATAGATTATGTTGGCTATACCTCCATCAAAAATACTAAGGTTGACCCATCATGGCCCGTTAGTGCATGCTCTTTTTCACTTCTTAAGGTTATCGGTTATCCTACATCACAAATTGAGTTCCCTTTCCACAAATGCTTTGGGGTTGTAAAACTACACGTTACAATTGGTCCTCTTACAATGCTTATGTATTTCCTCATTAGATACATAGTTGACGGCTTCAACATGATTCTCGGTCTCAATTGGATTCGTTGATCTTGGTCTATCATTTCTATGAATCATTTATGACTTAAGTTTATTCACAATAATATAGTCATCTCTATTTATGGTGTCCCTCCATCCCATGGTCGTCATCTCCTCACACATTAGTTACCACATCATCTACTTCCTCTAACACATCACATTCTATGTTGCTCAAAGCAAAGTCTACTCCTAGCTCACCTATTTGTGCATCGTCTAAATGATTTCATCATTCTAGTAGTACTCTACATATGTATAGGCCCATTCCTAGGATAATTACCATATCATGACATAAATCACTACCTCAGTTTGTTCCATGCAAGTCTTCATCATCTTTTCATTATGCATCACATATATCTTCATCATCGACACATTTTTGATGCCACGACCTTCATAATACATTCATCCATCACATGTGTTTAGACATCATTCACAAGCAAAACAATTATCTACCATACCACCATTATTACATTATCATCATACACTTTCATCATCACTTACATCGGATGGAGGACCTTTTTCCTTCATGGTTATTGGTTACTTCACTCATGTACACTTGGGGAGAACGAAATCTAATAGCCCCTCACTGATCATAGAGAATCTACCATCTTTTCATGTTATTACATAAATCACCTAACATACACATATTCATTCATACTTTAGCATCGTCACTACCCAATGACACACTCTTGTTCTTCAATTCACACTTGACTATTGAGGGAATACTACACATGAACCCCACACACTTCACTATAGGCATTACAAATTGTGTTTCATCACACATCATGCGTCATATATCATACATCATAATAGTCATCATAATGTATATATCATATTTCTATTGTCAGGCGTTACATGTTAAATTCATCATATTACACTATTAGACTATCTACGCATCATGCATCATATTCTATACATAGTGTCGCTATACTACATCTAGTGACATATGCCTTACATCATACACTGCACATTTCCACATCACTCATATTCTACATACTATATTAGTCTTCATCACATATGAGTCTAACATTACATCATACTACATACTTCATACTACATAGTACATACTATGTAACATCTCTACCTTACTAGTCTACCTAGCTATACCGCATTACATAATTTTCATCATGTCTTCCACTTTTCTACTCATTTATTATCATCATGCATACTCCATCGTATTTTATGCGCTAAACTTACCACCTTATGATGCACTTTTGTTCCTTAGTCCATACTCAAATGCCGAGGGTTTACAAATCAAATGACCCTTATACTCATCACACATTCATCATTTAACCTTTCATCATGTGAAATTTCTACGATAGTGGCCTATGTTTTAGGATAAATCACCACCCCTATCATTTGGTAGTGATATACTCCTTAGGTTACATCACCACTCCTTTACCATTCATCTCATAGTGATATATGCTTAGGACTAAATCATCACTCATCCATTCATCTTATAGTGATATACTCTTAGCAAAAATCTTCACTTATGTTTATCTCGATCATGATATACACTTAGGTTATAAGGGTTCATGAACATACCATTATTAGGTCACATCTCATCACTACACCTACACATTCATCACAACACATTAGACACAACACAGACTTCGATCATTTCCCAATGACACACTCTCATTTACAGTTCATTCTTGAATGTTGAGGGGGAAAAATAAATGAACCTCACTACATACATTTCCATTCACTCAAGGGAATGCAACTCCTATCACTCCATTTTCATTCCATTCCATCCATCCACAACATACTACATATTATGGCTGCTCTTACTCTTGCTTAGTTTTGATTGTTCATGGTCACATTATTACACATGCTTGTTATATTCTGGTATGTCATTTATCTAAATCACCAGGACATTCACGTTCATTTCTTTCTCTAGTTTTGATCACGAGTATACAAGTCTCTTACATGCAACATCGATGCTCACCTTTTACCCTTCCTACAATAGTCATTAGGGGCATCTACATTCATCTCTTCCAGGTGCTATTATTTAATTTTGTACTTAACACTTTAAATTACTTAGTTCTACATGATTTTGGCATACTATTTATTTTCCTAACATGCTAACAGGTGCTTCATGTTCAACATTTATTATACAAGTATATTTTCTTCCATACTTGTTTGTTACATTGTATACTATTGTTTTGTTTTGTATATGGGCCTTGCCCTATGTTTGGTTTGAACTCTTGTTTGTTTATATGTGGCCATGATAGCATTTTCATGTCTTGTAACATCCTGAGTGATATCCCATGTTTCCAACCCACGTGGTGTGGCTTATTTTGAGTTCTTGTGTGTTTTCATTACTTTTCTTTGTAGATTTTACAATGTTTACATAGCTTACACACATTCATTTACATGCATGATTTTTCTTACTAACACTTGTTTTTGGCTAGTCATCCTTGTTTGTGGGAACCTTGGTTTCTACCGAGCACATTCCCTTCCCCCTACAAGGAATATTTTCAGAGGTCATGCACCGGTTTAGTTTACTTATATATAATGAGTGGGTTAAAACTAGTCTACAAAACCCATTCATAGTGAATTTTATAGGACATGGGTGTTCTTAGAATTCTCAGTAAATAGTTATAGGCTTAAAGGGTACATTGGGTGTTCCTCCCTACACTAATTCAGCCAGTGGCTTCAGATCTCAAAAATCTAGGACATACAAAGATATTTGCACACACATTCAAGGAATCAGTTACAAGAAGGAGAATAATGTATCTTTCTTCCTACACTTCTTCGACGAGTTGGTGTGAGATCACTAAAAAAAAATCACATGTACAAGATATCCTTCTACACTATCTTTCTTGACATGGATCAAGTGCACATGTTCCATTTACACTATTTCATTTTCTTATTTTACATTTACATAATTTTATATACATCTTTTACATTACGTTTTTACACATACATACATATTTTACTACTTGATCGTTTTCTCCTTGCAGGTTTGGTTGTATGAGAAAGAAAGTCAAATTGGGGCAACAACAAAAACTCGTGACAACACATTTTGTGTACTAACAATGCACGTACACTACACACATGAACAACTACACATGCATTTCCACCCTAAGTTGACTCTTATAAATGTTTTTTGATTTTTCATCTATAGCTTCCATGCTCCATCATCTTTTTGTCATTTCACTCTTTGTCTATTCCTTCAACATGTTTTCTATTACAATATTCATGGACATAAGGTATGCATCTCTATCTAATTTATGTTATCGTTCTTTCCACTCACCAACATAAAGTGTGGGAAAATGTAGATAGAAAATATTAAACTTTAGACATTATTTTGTCCTAGACTCATACTACTATCTAGAAGGTTTTGAGTGAAGAAATTACTAACTAACCCCCATCTTTTGGCCATCTTCTCTTATTTTATTTCTTCATTCCAAAACTTTTACACCTACATGCCTAGTCATATTTCATCACTTCATGTTATTTTAGCCTCGATTGGGGCACCCAGCTAGTATTGGGGTGCCCATGGGCACCCTTGTCCCACCAAGGGTTCCCTATGCTTTTCACTATTTCATGGAACTTTTTGGGCTCTTTCTAGCCATTTGAGATCTTTATCTTTTTGGTGGTCACCATTTTGGGGTTAATTACAAAATTAGATCAAGAGAACCCTATAAATATAAAGTTATGATACCATAATGAGGGACCAAGCACTAGTCACTACTATCATCCACCTAGAGTTGCATCCATATATTACATTGGAGATCACTTGCATCCACATATCTCCATCACCAAGCATAATTATAGGACATCCGCATCACACAAACATAGGGGGTGGATTCTATTCTATTCCATGGAAAAATTCTATTACATTTTCTACATATAGTTATTTATCACTACTTTACAAAGTGTGAATGGAATAAGAACACCTAGGGCTCATTATGCACACACACAGAACTACATTTGGGTTTAAAATGTAGTGCAACACTCGATTAGTAAGCCCACTATATTTACAATTGAGGTCATCTCGACCCATTCATTTACATTGTTTATTTTTAGGTTTTGATTATTCTCTTTGGTCTTTTGTAGGTCTTCTATTATCTTATAATATCAATGACATATGGAGCAAGAAAAGAACTTGATGCGACAAACAATGAAGATTTTAGACCATCTTCGAACCTCAAACCATGGCACCCATTTTATAGACTAGAGTTCTTGTAGGCACCCCACTCCCCTCTGCAGTGCTCCGGTTTAAAGAATTATCCCCTGTTCCATCCTTTTGGACGCTCTGCACAATTGTTCTTACTTCTAGTTTCCATAATCACCTCTATGACATAGCCTCATGAACATATTCTATTTAAGCGAGACCTTTTCTCTTCTCTCTCTTGTAGTTTAGGGTTTCGTTTTCATTACAATAATTGCTTGAGTCATATTTACAATTATTTAAAAATCTATTTACTTTATTTACAATTTTTCATAGCTTAGATTAACTAGTTCATATTATCCAAATTGTACGTAATAGAAAACATTCACATATTTGGAAAAATACACACAACTCGAAGCTTAGATTTTGGTGGGATGTATCTTTTCTTGCATTTATTAGTGTATGTTACAATTTTCATATCATTTGAGAATTATTCATAGTATGTTCTATCATTTTACTTTGAGGTGAATGTAGGTTATATATGGGTTATTACACAATGCGTGATGTTTGACATCATGCTCTACCACTCCCACCGAGTATCTTGGGGGCACGACCTTTATACATCCATTTGCTATCATTATAACGTTTACTACTTTAATGTATATTTTTATTCGGATATATATTATGACATACTATTCATTATCATAACATGTTAATGGGTTATTACACAATACCCGATGTTTGACATCATGCTCTACCACTCCCACAAAGGATCTTGGGGACCTTACCTATATACATCCATGTACTATCATTACAACGTTTACTACTCTAATTTATATTTTTATTCGAGATATATATTATGACATACTATTCATTATCATAACGTGTTAATGGGTGTTTCTTGTGTGGCATTTGTTTTTAGGATCAATTCGACCATGCTTACCTACTTCTAGTCTTTTCTTATGCCTTTTCTTTTATGATTGCAAATTATCTATTTTTGTAGGGTATGCCTTCTTATTTCTTGTTTTCTTACTTGCATGGTCTTGAAGGCCATTTGTGTCTTATTGCATCCTCATAAGTATCCCTTTTGTTCACAAGATACTACATTATTCTCTTGATGTGTTATTAGATGTTTGAGTTGTTTCTTTTATACTACGATGTGATTTGTTTTACTGACACTTATTGCTATCCTTCTTTCTATTTTTTTCATGTTCCATGGTTATTACCATGCACATTCATGTTCCCTTAGAGGAAAAATAAGTTTTATGTTTACATCATATTTAAGACCTCTAGTTTCTATTACGCTTAGTTTTTATCCATCGCACTCACCATAAATAAGGGAAGGCAACCATCAAGTTATTATTTCACCCTCTGAGCAGTTTAAAATATAGAAATAGAATGATATAAAGAACAATTGGGTAATAATAAAGACTCAAAAATGGTTTAGAATCATAAAAGAGATAGAAACAAAAGAGGTACAAAAGCACCAATAGTTAAGAATAACTAGCCATAGTGTACTACATATAAATTTTTTTCATGGGGAAAAAACATGTACATAATAGTTATAATTAGATCCTCTGTGGTATTTTTGCATAGGATATAGCAAAAATATTCAGATCATGTTTACCATGGAGGGAAAAGGAACAAAATCAATCACTTGTTTCATACTTTTGGAAAGCATACAAATTACTCTTCTTTCTTAGGTCAAATTTTTCCTACCAATATCTAATAAGGAGTGGTCCATAGTGGCCCATACTAGAATGAAGTTAAATTTGTGGCGATTACCACCGGGTTTGTTACCATATGTAGTGCCACTTATCCGTGGGGAAGCATCATGGACAAAGGAAGAAGATGAGCACTCACCCAACAGTCTTCCTCTAGTGTGAAGAGGACTAAAACCTCATAGTATTCACATAATCTTAACAATTTATCACTCGTGACCCCTTCCATCCATCTCATAGGGAAATTTTTCTAAGGAAACAATACATGGGATCATTTATCATTTTTATCTCGACATTCATGTATAATCTATCTATTTTTCACTTGTTTACTTTACACATTTATGTTCCATTTTTTTTTGAGTTAAAGTTTAATTACATATACTATGAGCATTGTTTAAACTTTTCTTATTTTGGAAGTTTATCACCATAATAATAAAAGTAAACAAAAATGGACAAAGGAGTAATCCTAAGCACAAAATGCCTAGGAAATGGAAGTATTTAGTTATAAATGTATATGTCCTTTTCAATATGTGTACAAGACACCACTAGGATTATTATCCCCTCTTAGACTCCATGATACACATTATATCATATCCATTTGTGTAATGCCCCGTTCGACATTACCCCAGCCTCTCTCTAACAACCCTGTTGATAAGCAGGGCTAGGTGGTGGGTGTGAGTTTGTTGATTGTTAGTCAACCTTGAATGTGTCCCAGAGAACGATTAGCACCCTTCCTCCTCATTTGGACTTCCCGTGTCCATGTTGTTGCCGATGTTGCTAGTGGAGGGCCTCTGTAGTGCCTTCTCGATTACCTTGTTAAGGAAAATCTCATTCTTGAGTTCTATAAGTGGTTTTAATGATGTGTTGATGTTGTTAACGGGTGATCATTATTAATACGGTTAATAAATTTGTGTTTTTATTATTATTATTAATAAATTTGTGTTATTATTATTAATATGGCAATCATTATTATTTGTGCTTATTATTATTTTACTTCGTTTTAGGTTTGTTTGTGTTTTTATTAAAACAAACAAAAAATAAATAACTAAAATAAAAGATTTAAAACTAAAAAAACATGAAAGTGGGGTGGATTTAGGGCAAAAAGGGGGGCTCGGGCTCCATGGCTTATTTATTTTTTTTTTTTTGTTCATCTTTTGGTTTTTTTGTTGGAGGAGAGTGCCACAACCATGGAGGGAGGGGAAAAACTCTAGACTAGTCCTTGCACACCCATAGAGGTTGAAGACAGTGTGAAGGAGGAGAATCTATCGGTTATGTAGATGGAAATGCGTAGGGTCTGTTGGAAAGAACACCTGAAGGAAACATGGTTTCACAGGTTACTTTGGTCACCATTTTTTACACAGATCCATGTGCTTATGGAATTTTTTTGTTGTTTTTAAAGAAATGCCTTGCTAGATGCCATCTCGTGGAATGCCATGGATTACTATGACCTATGCCAACATCCTCCCTGCCTATATCTTAAAAAATGCTCCTTTATTCGTGCGTGGATGAAAGAAAGAGGGGTTTTGTCAGATGTTGTGGTTGCAAATGTTGTGATTGATGCATATTAGGGTGTAATTTGAGGCCTCCAACCAAATCAGTTTACATTTGCCAGCATGCTTCCATCCTGTGCCAAGATGGAAACTTTGGAGCAGGGTATGAACAATAGAATCTAGTTTTTTGTAGAATTTTGTTCTTATAAGCGTCATAGTTGATATGCGTGAAAAATGTGGAAGTGTGTCATAGTTGGTATGTATGAAAAATGTGGAAGTGTATTCAAGGCATGTGAATTTTCGACAAAATGCCTCAGATATTTCATCCCATGGAATGTAATGTTTTTAGGGTATACATATATGAGATTGTTTTAAAGGCCTTTGAAACTTTGAAGGAAATGTATTTGGTAGTTGTAAAGCAACACTTAACAACCTTTTCCAACACCCTCTCAGCTGCGCCAAAATAAGTGTTTTAAATTGGGTATGGACATCCTTCAAAGAATTATGGAAAAGGGTTTTTGACATTTTATATAGTTGGAGAAAAGCATACACACAGGGTAGGAGAAATATTTGACAAAATGCCTCAAAGAAATGTTGTCTCATGGAATGCCATGATTGCAGGATATGCACAAAATGGATTTGTTGAAAAGGTGTGTGAACTGTTTGACATAGAAATGCTACCTCATCAATCGGGATGACTTCTGAAAACAAAAAATGGTTTTTTTATGAGACATGGGTGCACAACGAATGGCTTGGGTTTTCACGTGACTATCTAGCATCATGTGGCAATAATGGTGGTCTCAACGGATCACAAGTGTAAACCACTTGGAGTCCCTTATCCCCATTTTGCTTAACGTTCCTAGGCATGGTTCATTCTCCTTACCTCTCATAATTCTCATGTTTTGGTTCTCTTTTGCAACTTAATAGAATTGAAAAATATTAGGATTATAATAAAGTTACTTGTTTATTTCAACTCGTTGAAAAACAATGAAATGTCATGTCGTAACTCACGAAGTCAAAATAACTCGTTTGCATTAAACTTAGAACTCCCACTATCTTTACGAGGTGATTTAGAAAATTCTTATCCAACTAGATCGCTGCAATATTGTTTTATCAACCGGAGAAAATTTACTTTCCAAGTAATAAAGTTGATAATCACCCTATTTAAATAGTTAATTTTTGCATTTTAGAGACTCTTTAAGTATCCTTCATGACTCGAAAATGAGATGCTAAGATTCATTCGTGTACCTTGGTATGTGAGGAGTCACCTTAACCTTTGGATCAACCCCGAATGAACATATGTGATCTTTTCGATGCTCTTATAGGAGCCCGGTTACCTTTATTTTATAGTGGTAGAAAGATGTTAAAACTATAAATTTGGCTTTTGTTTTGAACCGCCATTTGAATCCTAGATAGACAAATTATTATCCATTTTCAGAAACCTCTAGTGTTATTACTAAACAATTGCATGGAACTTTCAGTTTAGGGAAAATCACTTTTCTGGATAGTTTGGCAAAGCCATTTTGTAGGCCTCTGGTCACAGTTTGATGAGGTCAAACTGGACCAATTTTGATTTGTCGCTCCAGAATACATGTCGCCAATCGAAAATGATTTTCTTGTTCTCCGTCTTGTTGACTCGGATGAATTCTCCTTATATAGGGGAACTGTAGGAATGGTCACGTTGCATGCTCATCCATTGAACTTTAGTTTTAGATGTGGTTTTCTAAGCCCTCAAGCTAACTTGTGTCAATTTACAATCTGGATCAACTACTATGACCCGGTAGCTCCGGAAAAATAGCTACCAAACGTAAAGCTGTTCACTTTTTCCAAAATTCCGTCGATTGCTATAAACTCTTGGTATATACGGGGACATGTAGAAAGTTAATCGTGGTTTGCATTCTCATCGAGAAGATAACTTTTGAAGTGGTTTCTTAGCCTCGATTTCATTTTGAACATTTTTGTAGCTAGTAAGAAAAGGTAAAAATAGAAAGGCTGTGGGACCCTTGTCGGTTGTCAAACCACCGTGGAAACTTTGCACACATGTAATTAAGCTGTTTAAAACTCTACGGTGGAACTAGTGTGATATAGAACTTTTGATAAATGGTGTTTTCTCTCTCTTCCCTTCTCTTTCTCTCTCTTGGGTTATAAAATGAAATGAAATGAAATGCATTGAATACATGCCTCTAAACTTTTCTCTCGCTTGCAAATTATAACTATTATTATATGTAAATGGGTCAAAGCATATAATTGTGTCCCACTTTTTTTTGTTTTTGTACTTTCAAAGCAAACTATGTCGACAACCAAAACATGGAAAAACACATATAAAATGACCAAACATGCATTTTTAAGAGGCTATAAATACCAAGGTGCAGGGCATCCGAATTTACCTAATTTTTAAATTTTTATAGTATTTTTAATTATTTATTTACTAGTCGATTTTAAAATGTTTATGGCCACAAAGTGGGACACACTTGTATGCTTTGACCCAAATGGGAAACTAAAAATGATAATTATGTTAGATTAGGGTGGATTCCATGCTAGTGAATTATCACTCATATCTTGGTCATGTGGTTTTGTAGGATGAAATAACGATGACGTAAAGGCGTTGTGTAATGCATTAATTACCATTGTAATTTCTATAGTTCATTGTTAGAAGAATAAATGTATAATATAGTCTCATGTTACGAAGGTTATATTTGATAATTTGTTGTTATGTATAAGATGCTAGTTTGAGGACATCTAGGAAATGTGCATTTAATCTTAGGTTCAATTTCCATTCATAGTACACATGGTAAAAAGGTTTGATATTTATATAAAGTAAATGAATTTGAAGTAATATCTTGTAGTGTATATTCAATATTCAATAAAGCGATCCATGACTCATCTTGTGCTTTCATACTTGGTAAATGTAATAAAGAGAATTAAATCGAAACACTCTACCCTTGTTCAATATCGGAGCATAACTAGTTTTTCATGTGCGATACTCCTTCCCTTAGAAGAAATTAAAAGCGTAGGATGAACTTAATCTTTACTCTCAATGGAACGTCCTAATTTAGGAAAATCGAGCTCAAGAATGGGCATATCCTCTTAGTCGGGATGTTTAGTGACATTTTCTTAAACCCGTCGATAAGAGTAACATAGCCAAAAAAAAAAATTAGTGTGTAGAGCTAACTCCTCTTTCATAACTTTGTGAGACTACCTTGTCACCTGAAGATAGATTTAAAATTAAGGTTTCTTCACCAAGATAAAAACCTATTAGATCCAAACATCATAGATGGAGGTTGTGACTTAGTTTTTCTAGGTTTTAAACTCTTGTTAATGAACTCCTTAGTTCTGCGTAGCCAAATGTGTTACCTTGGTCTATCTCAAAGACAACACAATGGTCCTTTCGTCAAGGTGGTGTAGATTAAACATGTCCTCTCGTTTAAATCTATTATATAGTTGAGGGGTAGAGCCTTAGGTTAAGTTGGAATTAATCTAAACCTCGGTTGATTTGTATGTTAACTTAGGGTTCACGTGTAGCTTCAGTCTTCTAATCATATATGTCTTCAAGAGGTTGGACAAACACTTCGTACCTCGTTTTAGAGAAAATACTAAAAATAAATCCATAATGTGGTGTAGAAAATAAAGCATATAAGAGCAAAGATGAGAATTGAGGTTAGGGATACGACCACTCTTGGAGACCTTATAACTCAATTAAATATCTTTATGTGTTTCTAAGAATATGTAGTGAATTGTTGTGATCAAACTACGAGAAAACAAAAGATATATATAAATATAAAAGGAAGTCATTAAGTCATTGATTTAGAATAACTATAGTAGGAAAATAACTTTTCCATGATTAAAGAATGTTTTGTGGTAAAAATCTATCTTGCAATAAAATCTCTGTTAAATCCTAGTATCGCTATTTGGACACCAAGTCACATTTGCATGAGTTGTAAGAGTAAAAAATAAGTAGACATTGAATATATGTTCGAGAAGAAGATTCTTAACATAAGGAAAAGATAATAAACTATTTTTTATTATTTTGAGCTATGCCTAATAAGTATGCAAGCTATGGAAATTCTTGTAAAGAATAAGAAGCCAACTTGAAAGGGGTGAACAATAATCTAACCACTAGATACGAACTTAAGAACCTATCGGTGGAGAAATGAGAAATTTACCCTTACACAATAATGTTCTTGGAATGTTAATCATAACTAAAATACAATTAAGTAAAAGATGTGTTATGGGTTTGCGTATCCTTGAGTCTTATTTTTGTGGTTGGGGCATTGCTATTATTCGTTCATTCGGAAAAGTGTGGCATTGATATGCCTATGTTGTTTTCATGTGTCTATGTGAGTCGATGACTTATGTAATTTTCATATGTCGAGTCAAGTTTCGTACTTGGATCCCTTGTTTTGTTGTGTGTAGTGAGTATTGTAGGTCAAAAAAATTTAAAAAATAATCCCGATATTTTCTTTGTTGTAATTGTGTGTGTAAAACGTGGGCACTACATATGGTATCAAAGCGGAGGTTCATGCTCTTGAACCTCTGGGATGGATTGGAGTTGTGATGATTCTACATGATGGTGGTGGATATTGGAAGAGTAATGTGATATATGTTGTTATGTGAACTATGTCGTAATTCTAACCTTATGGAAGCACATGTGGTGCATGTCACTTAGTGTGTAATTGTTATCATATTGATGTGCTTGTGATGAGAGTAATCACTCTCTATGTTGCTGATCAATGAGGATTCCATGTGCGATGTACCTCCTTGTTTGATTGGGAATGGAATATTATTGTGGATTGCAGAGGGTTAAAACATCTTGGATTTGTGTGATGTGAAGGTGTATTGACATATTGCATGACAAAATAGATGTAAAGTGAATCACATTTCATAGTGATGTCATCACCGTATTGTGATTAGTTGTGTGCAACATTGTTCTATATTACAATTTCTTGTATGTTGTAAGGTTAGACATTGTGTCCATCATACGTATAATTCATGTAATATGTGATGGTTCATGTCATTAATTAGGGGCATATGGTGAGTATGATCCCTAGGGTACGATGATTGCACTTTGGGTGCGGGACGTGGTAATGTGATGTATCGTAACCCATGAAAGTAATGATTATGTTATATCCTGTATATATATATACCATACATAAGATGTTATGGTTAATGTGCATGAATCACCATTGTGTTAGTGATGTAGTTATGTGTATGTTGTGAACCTTACACTAGACAACCCTAAGGGGATAAACTGTCAAGAGTGTATGTGTGGAGAGAGGAGGCATGGACCAGGTTTTCATAATCTTGAGTCGAGTACGAGTGAGGAAGTGGAGTCTTATATAGACTGAAAACCCACTTCTATCTGTTTAGTATACTTCGAGCTTGCTCAGTATATTGTGGGTGTGCACCACCTTAGGCTCAACTTATGCAACTAGAGTTCCATGCTCTTTCTATTGGATTGTTCATTGAATAATCCTATGTGATTTTGACTATGTTGATCCTTGTGGGAGTATGGAGGAATGATTCAGGCAGAGATGATGACAGTTACATTATTTGATATACTCATTTCTGGTTACATGTATATTTCTACGAGCTGAGGCTCGATGTCCGAGTGCCAACAACTCGATGAGTACCCCTTTGGTGGCGGTATGAGGCCACATAGTGATTGTAATGTGCTATTTTCTCAATACGTATTTTATTCATAAATTGATCATTATTACTTTTAGATAGAACCAGCTGTTTTTCTTGATTGACATGTTCTTATATTTTGGGCATTTATTTGATTGTTGCATTAACATTTGGATTTTGCACTAACCAAGGCTGATTAACCATTTGTTTTTCTTGGTTTTAAAACTTTCTTGTCATATTTAAAAGTTGATAGCCTAGCCCAAGGCTTTTGATTTTGCAACTTGGCATTTGATTGGATTGTTATCTTTGGTTCTAATGTTGTAATGTGTTGGAATAGGGTCATGGGATTAACCATGGAGTGGTTGAACCTATGGACCCGCTTTGTTGTATGGGGGTATGCCCCAAGGATTTACATATAACTAGCGGGTTGTTGAACCACGAGTTATTATGTCACTTAGGTTGAGGTGACGAGACTCTATGTGCCCGGGGTAATAGGGTGACCGGCCTCATTAAAAGGAGAAAGGAGATGAGCCTCTATGGTTGAGTGACCTGTGATTCTTGATGGGCCTCTATGGTTGAGTGACCGGCTAGGTTTTGGTATGATGATTCTTTCTCTATGAGAGGTATATGGAGATTATTTGGTGATGGTTTAGGAGGTATATGGAGTTGTTTTATGATACTTCAAGAGATATGGAGTTATTTATTAATATTTTGTGATGTGTGGAGTCAGTATAATCAGTTATGTGTACTCTTGTGAGTCTCGTTAGACATTGTTATGGTAGAGGATTGACATTTCCTTTTGTATTGACTATTGAATATTGGATTAGAACTATGTTGTTAACTTGATCATGGTTTTGAGACATGTGATACTAGTTACCTTTGTATCAGTGTGATGATTATGTTTTTCAGTCATATGTGTGTACTAGATCTATGCCTAGGACAAAATTGTTGGAAATTCTTTGCTATGTAGATAAGCTGGTTGTCATCCCATGGTGGAGTTAACGGTCTTGTGATGTGATGCGATCGTGAAAGTAAGTAGCAAGATGTATTGTGGGTTATTTGTGTTGTGTTAAGTTTTGTGCAACATCTTGATGTTAGTTATTGTTGGGCACCCATGCACTTAAGAAAACTAAAAAATTCTAAACAATGAATATTATAATCTTGAGATAAGAAGTAATGTAAAAGAAAATTCTAACTAAGTAATAAGGTAAAATGGAACTACCAATCTCCACAGAATCTTGAAAGTTAAAATTTCTCTTGGATGTTCCTAGGGCCATCCCGTGGCTATGATTTTGTGTAAAAAACTTAACCTTAGAGCATACCTTCACCCATATGTGTTACTTGTTGCTTACCATTTCTCTTACTTCTTTGTATGTCACATCGAGCACAATGCTTTTAAGAGGAGGAGAATGGAATGCCCGTTCAACATTACCCTGACCTCTCTCGATGACCTTTTTGATAAGTAGGGGTAGGTGGTGGGTGTGAGTTTTTATCATTAGTTGACCTTGACTGTGTCCCAGAGAACGATTAGCACCCTTCCTCCTCATCTGGCCTTCCCGTGTCATTGTTGTTGCCGATGTTGCTAGTGGAGGGCCTCCACAGTGCCTTCTCAATTACCTTGTAAGTAAAATCTCGTTCTTAAGTTCTATAGGTGGTTTTAATGATGTCTTGATGTTGTTGAAGGGCGATCATTATTAATACGGTTAATAAATTTACGTTATTATTATAATTATTATTAAATTATTAGTATTTATGATTATTATTATTTTACTTCGTTTTAGGTTTGTTTGTGTTTTTTTACTAAAACAAACAAAAATAAATAAGTAAAATAAAAGATTTAAAATTTAAAAAAACGTGAAAGTGGGGTGGATTTAGGGCAAAAGGGAGGCTCAGGCTCCATGGTTTATTTGTTTTTGTTTTTTTGTTAGAGGAGAGCGCCACCGCCATGGAGGGAGGGGGAAAACTTTGGACCAGTCCTTGCGCACCCAAAGAGGTTGAAGAAGGCATGAAGGAGGAGAATCTGTTAGTTATGTAGATGGAAATGCATAGGGTCTGTTGGGAAGAACGCCTGAAGGAAACATGGTTTCACAGGTTGCTTTGGTCACCATTTTTTACACAGATCCATGCGCTTAAGGCATTTTATTTTTGATTTTAAAGAAATGCCTTGCTAGAATCCATCTCATGGAATGCCATGGATTGTTGTGACCTATGCCAACATCCTCCCAGCCTATATGTTGAAAAATGTGCCTTTATTCCTACGTGGATGAAAGAAAGAGGGGTTTTTTTAGATGTTGTGGTTGCGAAATGCTTGGACTGACACATATTAGGATGTGTAATTTGAGGCCTCCAACCAAATCTTTTTACATTTGCCAGCATGCTTCCGGCCTATGCCAAGATGGAAACTTTGGAGCAGGGTATGAACAATAGAATCTATTTTTTGTAGGATTTTGTTCTTGTAAGCGTCATAGTTGATATGTGTGAAAAATGTGGAAGTGTGTCATAGTTGGTATGTATGAAAAATGTGGAAGTGTATTCAAGGCATGTGAATTGTTCAAAAAATGCCTCAGATATTTCATCTCATGGAATGCAATGGTTTCAGGGTATTCATAGATGAGCTTGTTGTAAAGGCCTTTGAAACTTTGAAGGAAATGTATTTGGCAGTTGTAAAGAAACACTTAACAACCTTTTCCAACACCCTCTCAGCTGCGCCAAAATAAGTGTTTTAAATTGGGTATGGACATCCTTCAAAGAATTATGGAAAAGGGTTTTTTGACATTTTATACAGTTGGAGAAAAGCATACACACAGGGTAGGAGAAATATTTGACAAAATTCCTCAAAGAAATGTTGTCTCATGGAATGTCAGGATTGCAGGATATGCACAAAATGGATTTGTTGAAAAGGTGTGTGAAGCTGTTTGACAAAGAAATACAACCTCATGGATCGGGATGACTTCTTGAAAACACAAAATGGTTTTTTGATGAGACATGGGTGCACAATGAATGGCTTGGGTTTTCACGTGACTTGCTGGCATCATGTGGCAACAATGGTGGTCTCAACGGATCGCGAGTGTAAACCACTTAGAGCCCCTTATCCCCATTTCACTCAATGTTCTTAGGCATGTTTCATTCTCCTTACCTCTCATAATTCTCATGTTGTAGTTCTTTTGCAACTTAATAGAATTGTAAAATATTAGGATTATAATATAATTAATTGTTTATTTCAACTTGATGTTAAACAATTGAATGTCATTGCATAACTAATGAAGTCAAAATAACTCATTTGCATTAAACCAAGATCTCCCACCCTCTTTCGAGGTGATTTAGAAATATTCTTATCGAACTAGATCTTTGCAATATTGTTTTATCGGCGGATGAAATTTACTTCCCGATAATAAAGTTGATAATCTCCTGTTTAAATAGTTAATTTTTGCATTTTTCAGAGACTCTTTAAGTACCCTTCATGACTCGAAAACAAGATGCTTGAGCTTCATTCGTGTACCTTAGTATGCGAGGAGTCACCTTGACCTTGGGATCAACCCGAACAAACATTTGTGATCTTTTTATGACGCTCTTACATGAGCCCTGTTACACTATTTTACCATTAGTTGGTCGGTGTGAGTTTTTTAATCATTAGTTGACCTCGATTGTGTCCCAAAGAATGATTAGCGCCATTTCTCCTCGTCTAGCCTTCCCATGTCAATGTCATTGCTGATGTCGCTAGTGGAGGGTCTCCACATGTGCCTTCTCGATTACCTTGTAAGTAAAATCTCGTTCTCAAGTTCTATAGGTGGTTTTAATGATGTCTTGATGTTGTTGACGGGCGATCATTATTAATACGATTAATAAATTTTTGTTATTATTATTATTATTATTAAATTTGTGTTATTACTAATAATATGGCGATCATTATTCTTTATGCTTATTATTATTTTACTTCGTTTTGTTTGTTTGTGTTTTTTTACTAAAACAAACAAAAAATAAATAAGTAAAATAAATGATTTAAAATTTTAAAAAAACATGAAAGTGGGGCGGATTTAGGGAAAAAGGGGTGGGCTCTGCAGCTCCATGGTTTATTTCTTTTTGTTTTTGTTCATCTTTCGGTTTTTTTGTTGGAGGAGAGTGCCACTACCATGGAGGGAGGGGGAAACTCGGGACAATCCTTGCGCACCCAAAGATGTTGAAGAAGGTGTGAACGAGGAGAATCTAACAATTATGTAGATGGAAATGTGTAGGGTCTGTTAGGAAGAACACCGAAGGAAATGTGGTTTCGCAGGTTGCTTTGGTCACCATTTTTTACACGAGATCCATGCGCTTAGGGCATTTTTTTGGTTGTTTTTAAAGAAATTCCTTGCTAGATGCCATCTCATGGAATGCCATGGATTGTCTTTGTGACTGTGCCAACATCCTCCCAGCCTATGTCTTAAAAAATGAGCCTTTATTCCTGCGTGGATAAAAGAAAGAGGGGTTTTGTCAGATGTTGTAGTTGCAAATGTTGTGGATCGATGCATATTAGGCTACGCAATTTGAGGCCTCCAACCAAATCTGTTTACATTTGCACAAAGATGCTTCCATCCTATGCCAAGATGGAAGCTTTGGAGCAGGGTATGAATAATAGAATCTAGTTTTTTGTAGGATTTTGTTCTTACAAGTGTCATAGTTGATATGCGTGAAAAATGTGGAAGTGTGTCATAGTTGGTATGTATGAAAAATGTGGAAGTGTATTCAAGGCATGTGAATTGTTCGACAAAATGCCTCAGATATTTCATCTCATGGAATGTAATGGTTTTAGGGTATTCATAGATGAGCTTGTTGTAAAGGCCTTTGAAAATTTGAAGGAAATGTCTTTGGTAGTTGTAAAGCAACACTTAACAACCTTTTCCAACACCCTCTTAGCTGCGCCAAAATAATTGTTTTAAATTGGGTATGGGCATCCTTCAAAGAATTATGGAAAAGGGTTTTTCGACATTTTATATAGATGGAGAAAGGCATACACACAGGGTAGGAGAAATATTTGACAAAATACCTCAAAGTAATGTTGTCTCATGGAATGCCAGGATTGCAGGATATGCATAGAATGGATTTGTTGTAAAGGTGTGTGAACTGTTTGACATAGAAATGTGGCCTCATGGATTGGGATGACTTCTTGAAAACAAAAAATGGTTTTCTTTGTATGACACATAGGTACACAACGAATGGCTAGGGTTTTCACGTGACTTGCGACATCATGTGGCAACAATGGTGGTCTCAACGGATTGCGAGTGTAAACCACTTGGAGCCTCTTATCCCCATTTTACTCAACGCCCTACCATGGTTCATTCTCCCTTAACTCTCATAATTCTCGTGTTGTAGTTCTCTTTTGAAACTTAATAGAATTATAAAATATTAGGATTATAATACGATTAATTGTTTATTTCAACTCGTTGCAAAACAATGAAATGTCATGTCATAACTCACGAAGTCAAAATAACTCATTTGCATTAAACCAAGAACTCCCACCCTCTTTACGAGGTGATTTAGAAATCTTCTTATCCAACTAGATCACTGCAATCTTGTTTTATCAAACAGATGAAATTTACTTCCCAAGTAATAAAGTTGATAATTTCCCTATTTAAATAGTTAATTTTTTCATTTTTCTGAGACTCTTTAAGTACCCTTCGTGACTCTGAAAACGAGATGCTAAGCTTCATTCATGTACCTTGGTATGTGAGGAGTCACCTTGACCTTAGGATCAACCCCGAACAAACATATGTGATCTTTTTGACGCTCTTACATCAGCCTTGTTACACTATTTTACTGTAGTAGAAAGTCATGTTAAA
The DNA here is from genome assembly GCA_018340775.1 of Taxus wallichiana var. yunnanensis. Taxonomy (NCBI): domain Eukaryota; kingdom Viridiplantae; phylum Streptophyta; class Pinopsida; order Cupressales; family Taxaceae; genus Taxus; species Taxus wallichiana. The sequence goes on from CM031242.1 coordinate 508,260,898, forward strand.
ACTATAAATTTTGCTTTCGTTTTTAACCACCGTTTGAAACCTGGATAGATAAATTATTATTTGTTTTCACAAACCTCTATTGTTCTTACTAGACAATTACATGGAACTTTCAGTTTAGGGAAAATAACTTTTCTTGATAGTTTGGAAAAGCCATTTTTTAGGCATCTAGTCATAGTTTGACGAGGTCAAACTGGACCAATTTTTATTTGTCACTCCAGAATACTTGTCACTCCTGAATAGTTCTCGATCTGTCGACTCGGATGAATTCTCCTTATATAGGGGAACTGTAGGAATTGTCACGTTGCGTGCTCGTCCATCGAACGTCGTTTTGGGCGTGGTTTTTTCGAGCCATCGAGCTAACTTTTGTCCATTTACAATCGGGTCAACTATGACCGAGTAGCCTCGTAAAACTATTTGCCAAATGAAAGCCGTTCACTTTTTCCAATTCCATCGATTCTTTATGAACTCTTGGTATATTTGGGGACATGCAAAAATTTAATTGTGGTGTGCGTTATCATCGGAAAATAACTTTTGGAAGCGGTTTCCTAGCCTCCAAGTCCATTTTGAATGTTTTTGTAGCTAGTAAGAAAAGGTAAAAATAGAAAGCTATGGGACCCTCGTCCATTTCCATACCACCGTGGAAACTTTGGACACATGTAAATAACTGTTTAAAACTCTATAGTGGAACTTGTTGTGTGATATAGAACTTTTGATAAATGGTGTTTTCTCTCTCTTCCCTTCTCTTTCTCTCTCCTGGGTTACAAAATGAAGTTAAATGAAATGCATTGAATACATGCCTCTAAACTTTTTCTCTCACTTGCAAATTGTATTTTCTATTATATGTAAATGGGAAACTGAAAAATGATAATTATGTTAGATTAGGGTGGATGCCATGCCAGTGAATTATCGTTGATATCTTGCTCATGTGGTTTTTACAGAATGAAAGGATGATGACGTAAAGGAGTTGTGTAATGCATTAATTATCATTGAAATTTCTATAGTTCATTGTTAGAAGAATAAATGTATAATATAGTTGTTATCCAAAATTCACCCCCGTGGTAAATTTTGATAACATGCATCGAATATTCAAATCCCAAGCAAATTGATTGATTCAGAGTAAAAATCAGGTTTTTAGGGTCCCTTCAGGAATTTTTCTAACTCTCCTGTCTAGGTTGAAAAGAACAAGCTCTGAGAAAATGCGGAAAAAGGTTGCAAAAGGCAAGTAGGTTGATCCAGAAAAATTGTGAAAATCGGCTAAGTCCTAGTCTTAGGAGAAATTGGGACATTTGGGACAAAATGCGCGGATCGGCCGAAAAGCCTCCAGACGGCCCAAATAGCATTTGGGACAATCAGGCCAAAAAGACGCGAACCGGTCGAACCGGGTGAAATGGGAACAAACAGTCCGAAGGCAACTGGGACATCCGGGACATCTGGATGCGAACCCGTCGGTTCGCGCGAAATCAGCACAAGGAGCACTAAGTGTTTGGGACATCCGGGACGAAAAGACGTGAAGGGCGCGAAAAAGCCGGCATGGCCGAGAACCAACCAGATCACGCCACGTGTCAAAAGGAGAAAAGTCAAAAAGTCAAAGGGGCGAAGTTTTGAGCATTGATCCGAACCAATGAAATAGCGTCACGTGTCCAAGTTTAAGGGCCCCACAAGGAAATTTCAAAGGAAATCCCACGAAAGATGGAGGAGAGATAATTTCTCGTCCAATCAGCACGTGCCACGTGTCATCCAGGTGGCAGAGCGCGGGAAAGATTTCAAAACACGCTTTCACCTGTTTTGTGCCCTAATTCTTCAGATCGCCATAACTTTCGATCCAGAGCTCGGATTTGCACGTTCTTTATATCAACGGAAAGATGGTGAAATTATCTACATGATTCCGGGGTCAATCTTGCGTTTTGGAGCATTCTGGAGGGAGAAAATCGAGATACAGCTCTGACGCGTGTTCATGGCCAGAAATGACATTCCAGCGACCAGATTTAATGTAGAATGGGTCGCATTCTCCTGTAATCCGGTCAAAGTGATAGGGTATGGGTTTGTAAGGTCCCCCATGCCGTTTTAATGCACCTGCAGTCAAGAAGAATGGGCTCCCATGCCTTTGTACGTTTTCTGTCTCCTGGGTTCGACCCATGCAATGTAGAAAAGCCAGATTTGGCTCATTTTCAAGAGGGGAACATTTTTGGGCATAGCAGACTTCTTCTTTCACCTCCAGCAAGTGATTGATGAAGGATCAGACCTCTCCAAGGATTGTAACAGTTTTCTTTTACCTCTCTGAGGGTGTAATGTGTGTTTTGACATTGAAATGATAATGCAAGCTCTGTGAATGGGTTTCAATCCTCTGTTTGTATTATTTGCTTGATTTCAGATAATAGATTATACATTATCAGTCTGTGTATGTCTTATGTTATGAACTTTGGTCTGTGTCTATTTGCATGACAAATATGTTTCACCACTCCTTTTGGTGCATCACCATCTTTAGTTAGTTTCAATTTTTGCACTTCTACCCCTGTCTCCTTGCAAGTTAGAATAGGATTAGGATCTAAACCTCTGTAGTTTTGCAAAATATAGATCTAAATCAGAGGAGTTTGAGGAACCAACCTCTAATCTGGAGATTCCTCTCTCAGTTTCACAAGTCCCCACACTTGGAGAGAGGTTTCCATGTTGTGCAATCACACTGGATGCCTGAATATCAACCTAGAAGCCTGATGTGCGTCCAGGGGTGCTGTGATTTTGCACTAACAGTTTTGGCACGCCCGGTGGGACCTTAGAAGTCTTCCACTTCATCTTTGCAGGTTGGTGTGTTCCGTGAATATTTCAGCCTTTGGAGGCACTTACAAACACATCTCGGTGACTCCATCCGATCGTAACTCATTCTCTCGAGTTACTGACTGCTTTTTCATCCATTTTCATCCATCTTTCTTTCCATCCCTTTCATTCTTTTCCATTCCATGAAGTTGTGCAATCATGACTTCATTTCCATCATGGAATTCACATCAACAACAGCAGTATTTTCCACCTCCAACATGTTTTACAAATCCTCTAGATCAGCATGCATACTCATATGAACAGCAGTGCCAAAGTCAGTTTGGCTATGGAGCTTTCCAAGAGCAAGAGTATGCAGACAATGAAGACCATCAGATCCAAGATGCTGGTCTATTGGAGAAAATCCAAAAGATGGAGGTGGGGATGGTGCAGTCCAGGGCTCAAGCACAAATGAAAGCTTTTGGAATCGGTTGTGGAGCACCCTGTCCATGGGTGGGACCTTTTCCAAGGCATTACAGCCCTCAGGAGAAGCTTGACTTCATGATTGCAACGCTGCCTTTGCTTGCAAAGTGGATTGAAGAAATAGAGGTGTATGAGAGGAGTTTTCAACAACCTTGTCAACGGGTAAGCACACCTTCTCATGCCTTTTCTTTTCCTCTTTCCCAATCTGTATCATTTCAGCAGTGTCAAGTTTCAAAACCTCCATCTGCTGTCCCAAATGTTGAATCCATGTCTCCACCTCTCAGTCTTCCATCTCATCTCGATTCTTCTTTCCTTTTCCCTTCCAAACAGTCATCCCCTCCACAAGAGCTAACAGAAATACCCCCTCCTCCAAGGAAACAAGAGTTTCCATCTCCTCCACCACCACAAAAAAATGTCAAATCAGTTGAGTTTCAACCCATCCCTCCTTTGCATTCCCAAATCCATGTTGGGAGGATGAAAATCAGAATGCCAGTCAAGGAAAACAACAGCAAAAAGAGAGGCCAAACAAAGATGAAGAAATTCAAAGTCTGAAGAGTTGGGCTCTCAAATTTGGGATAACAAAGATCCCCTTGATGGTTAAACTTACAGAAAAGGCTAGGGTTGGAGAACAGGTGGTGGTTAGGACTGATTTTGTTGCAGCAGAAGAAGAAGATCTTGCAGTCCCAACTTGTCCTCTAGAGCAGCAGATTGAAGAGTTTGACTTGACAAACTTCATGCTGGAGGAGGAGTTCAATCAAGAGCAAGATTGTCTTCAAACATTGGAGGAAGGAGAAGCTGCTCCAAATCCAAAAGAAGAGGAGCACATTCTAGCTGTGGAGGAGAAAAGTGCAGATCCAAGGGCTTTGAGCACAAAGCAAAGGCTACAGAAAACCTTCGATTCTTCTTTCCCTTCATCTCTCTCAAAACTAAAGAGGAGTTTGATCTCTCAAACTCAATATTGGAGAGTGAAGGAAACCATGGTGGTCAAGTTGCAGATCAAGAGGACACCATGGAGGAAGTTGAGCATTTGCAGCGGGGACAAAGAATGAGGCGGTTTACTCTGCCGATTTGGAGGACTGTTTTGATGGAGAAGAGCCGGTTGAGTTTTCACCATTCTCTCTTTCATCATCCACATTCCAAACACCAGAGCCTGCTGCCATGAAGGAGAGCTTTCATTTGCAGCAGCCTGCATCTTACAACAGCCCTTTGGAATCAAAATTGGAAGATTCTAATCTTCCCTGTTCTTCATGGAGGAAGAGAAAGGGCAGAAGGGTTCTACCATTGCTTCCACACCATCCATTCAAGGTCTACAAGAGGACTCCATTCTTGGAGTTGAAAATCAGAGCTATGGGCATATCAAACGGATCAGACCTTGCCCAATCAGGTATTTGGCTTCATTGGAGCCAAAGGAGAAGCCACAACCAGTCATGCTTGCTTCTGAGCATGAGGATGAGCTACAAAGTACCAAGGATCAGCTGCCATACCTCTCCAATCCAAATGTAGAGCAACTAAAAGAGGTATTGGATTTATTTTCAGTTGATACCTTGATGATTTGGATAGAAGACCAGCTTCTTGTTGATTTTCCATCCATCCAAACAGCCATGATCAATGTGCAAATCAGTTGCATGGCTGCCAATTTTGAAGAAAGGGAGCTATTTTGCACAACCGATTGCAGGTTTGTTTAGCTTGCCTTTGCTTCAGCTAAAGTAGAGTAGCTAGGTTTTCTTTCAGCAAAAGAAGTGCTTGTGCACACTCTCGCATGTTCCATTTGGAGCATGTATGATTTTCAATTTTGTACATAGTTTTTGTTGTTGCTGGTTTTGCTCTTGCACAGTTCTTGTCAAAGTGGCCTTTTCGTGAGAACAACTCCAGTTCAACGGGTTTCAAGTGGCTCAAAGGGAGGTTTTCAAAGTTCAGATCAGTTTTCGTGCTTGCTTATGACTCCATGCCCAATGGATTGCTTCAGCTCTCGGGTCTTTTCATCTAGCAGCAGTGATGACCCCACCGAAGTCGCCAATTGTTATCCAAAATTCACCCCCAGGTAAATTTTGATAACATGCATCAGAATATTCAAATCCCAAGAAAATTGATTGATTCAAAGCAAAAATCAGGTTTCTAGGGTCCCTTCAGGAATTTTTCTAACTCTCTGTCCAGGTTGAAAAGAACAAGCTCTGAGAAAATGCGGAAAAAGGTTGCAGAAGGCAAGTAGGTTGATCCAGGAAAAATTGTGAAAATCGGCTAAGTCCTAGTCTTAGGAGCAATTGGGACATTTGGGACAAAAATGCGCGGATCGGCCGAAAAGCCTCTAGGCAGCCCAAATAGCATTTGGGACAATCGGGCCAAAAAGACGTGAACCGGCCGAACCGGGCGAAATGGGAACAAACAGTCCGAAGGCAACTGGGACATCCGGGACATCTGGACGCGAACCGGCCGGTTCGCGCGAAATCAGCACAAGGAGCACTAAGCGTTTGGGACATCCGGGATAAAAAGACGCGAAGGGCGCGAAAAAGCCGGCAGGGCCGAGAACCAACCAGATCACGCCACGTGTCACAAGGAGAAAAGTCAAAAAGTCAAAGGGGCGAGTTTTCGAGCACTGATCCGAACCAATGAAATAGCGCCACGTGTCCAAGTTTAAGGGCCCCACAAGGAAATTTCAAAGGAAAGCCCGCGAAAGATGGAGGAGAGAGAATTGCTCGTCCAATCAGCACGTGCCACGTGTCATCCAGGTGGTAGAGCGCGGGAAAGATTTCAAAACACGCTTTCCTGTTTTGTGCCCTAATTCTTCAGATCGCCATAACTTTCGATCCAAAGCTCGGATTTGCACGTTCTTTATATCAACGGAAAGCTGGTGAAATTCTCTACACGATTCCAGGGTCAATCTTGTGTTTTGGAGCAGTCTGGAGGGAGAAAATCAAGATACGGCTCTGACGCGTGTTCATGGCCAGAAATGACATTCCAATGACTAGATTTAATGCAGAATGGGTCGCATTCTCCTGTAATCCGGTCAAAGTGACAGGGTATGGGTTTGTAAGGTCCCCCATGCCGTTTTAATGCACCTGTAGTCAAGAAGAATGGGCTCCCATGCCTTTATACGCTTCTGTCTCTAGGTTCGACCCTCCATGCAATGTAGAAAAGGCCAGATTTGGCTCATTTTCAAGAGAGGGACATTTTTGGGCATAGCAGACTTCTTCTTTCACCTCCAGTAAGTGATTGATGAAGGATCAGACCTCTCCAAGGATTGTAACAGTTTTCTTTTACCTCTCTGAGGGTGTAATGTGTGTTTTGACATTGAAATGATAATGCAAGCTGTGGAATGGGTTTCAATCCTCTGTTTGTATTATTTACTTGATTTGGATAATAGATTATACATTATCGATCACCAGTGTATGTCTTATGTTATGAACTTTGGTCCGTGTGTCTATTTGCATGAAAAATATGTTTCACCACTCCTTTTGGTGCATCACCATCTTTAGTTAGTTTCAATTTTTGCACTTCTACCCCTGTCTCCTTGCAAGTTAGAATAGGATTAGGATCTAAACCTCTGTAGTTTTGCAAAATATAGATCTAAATCAGAGGAGTTTGAGGAACCACCTCTAATCTGGAGATTCTCTCTCTCGCCACAAGTCCCCACACTTGGAGAGAGGTTTCCATGTTGTGCAATCACACTTGGATGCCGAATATCAACCTAAAGCTCGATGTGCGTCCAGTCTGTGGGTGCTGTGATTTTGCACTAACAATAGTCTCATGTTACAAAACCTGGTTATATTTGATAATTTGTTGTTATGTATAAGATGCTAGTTTCAAGGACATCTAGGAAATGTGCATTTAATCTTAGGTTCAATTTCCATTCATAGTACACATGGTAAAAAGGTTTGATATTTATATAAAGTAAATGAATTTGAAGTAATATCTTGTAGTGCATATTCAATATTCAATAAATGATCCATGAGTCATCTTGTGCTTTCATACTTGGTAAATGTAATAAAGAGAATTAAATCGAAAAACTCTACCCTTGTTCAATATCGGAGCATAACTTGTTTTTCATGTGTGATACTCCTTACCGTAGAAGACATTGAAAAATGTAGGATGAACTTAATCTTTTCTCTCAATGGAACATCCTAATTTAGGAAAATTAGAGCTCAAGAATGGGCTTATCATCTTAGTCAGTATGTTTAGTGACATTGTCTTAAACCCGTCTAATAGGAGTGACATAGTCAAACTTTTCTTGGAGTGTGTAGAGCTAACTCCTCCTTCGTAGCCTAGCATACTACCTTGTCACCCAAAGATAGATTTAAAAATTAAGGTTTCTTCATTGAAATAAAAACCTGTTGGATCCAAATGTCATAGATGGAGGTTGTGACTTAGTTGTTCCAGGTCTTAAACTCTTGTTAATGAACTCCTTAATTCCGCATAGCCAAATGTGTTACCTTGGTTTCTTTCAACATAACACCTTTGTCCTATCGTGAAGGTGGTTTATCTTAAACATGTCCTCTTTCATAAATCTCTTATATATTTGAGGGTAGACCCTTAGGTGAAGTTGTAATTAATCTAAACCTAAGTTGATTCGGATGTTAACTTAGGGTTCGAGTGTAGTTTCAAGTCTTCTAATCATATATGTATTCAAGAGGTTGGACAAACACTTTGTATCTCCTTTTACAAGACAATGCTAATAATAAGGCCATAATGTGGCGTAGAAAATAAAGCATACAAGAGTAAAGATGAGAATTAAGGTTAGGGATACTGCCACTCTTGGAGACCTTATAACTCAATTAAATATCTTTATGTGTTTCTAAGAATATGTTTTGCATTGTTGTGATGAAATTACGAGAAAACAAAAGATATATATAAATATAAAAAGGAAGTCATTAAGTCATTGATTTAGAATAACTATGGTATGAAAATAACTTTTCCCCGATCGAAGAATGTTTTTGGTAAAAAGCTATCTTGTAATTAAATATCGTTAAATCCTAGTATCGCTTAGTTGGACACCAAGACACATTCGCATGAGTTGTAAGAGTAAAAAAAAGTAGACATTGAATATATGTTTAAGAAGAAGATTCTTAACATAAGGACAAGATAATTAAGTATATTTTTACACATTTGAACTACGCCAAATAAGTATGCAAGTTATGGAAAATATTGTAAAGAATAAGAAGCCAATTTAAAAGGGGTGAATGATAATTTAACCACGGTATGAACTTAAGAACCCGCCAAAGTGGACAAATGAGAAATTTACCCTTACACAATAATGTTCTTGGAATGTTAATCATAAATAAAATACAATTAAAGAATAGATTTGTTATGGGTTTGCCTATCCTTGAGTTTTCTTTACGTGGTTGGGGCATTGCTAGTATTTGTTCATTTGGAAAAGTGTGGCATCGACGTGCGTATGTTTTTTTCATGTGTCTATGTGAGTCGATGTTTTATGTGATTTTCGTATACGAGTTTAGTTTCTGTACTTAGAGCCCATGTTGTGTTTTGTGTAGTGAGCATTGTAGGTCAAAAAAAAAATTTATCCTGGTATTTTACTGTTGTAATTGTGTGTGTAAAATGTGGGCACTACAATTTTCCACATCAAATATCCATTTATCGTGTTATCGATTACAACCTTCTTTAGATCTCCAAAAGGTATGATACCAAATATTTATGGTACCAAATATTTAATCACCATTATAAACTAGGTTCAAATATAGTTTAAAAACTATGCAATTATTACTAACAGATGATTCCTCTACTATGTTGTTATATACATGACTTGTATGTGAGAAAATTAGAAATAACTAACACCTCTCCTAGTCCTTGTATTGATTTTGATTGATTTTTAATGTGACATTGTTTTATAATTTCTCAATTTACACCTTCTAGGCATGTCACAAGGATCACTATATCTACCATTTTTTTAGTTTATATTTCTTGTCTTGGTGAAGATAACACCTAGTAAGGAAAAAAAGGTGATTGACGTTAATGTCCCTTTGTGGCGCTTTTGTCTAATCTTGTCTATATTTTATACCATCACTTGGTGCTTGATTTAGCCTCTTTTATAATTCTTATTGAATGTTTTTAGGTCAACATTCAATATTACTAAGTTTCATAATTTAATAAAAGGATTCGTATATATATATATATACAAACAACCTACTAACTACCGTAGGAGAAATCAAGGCTATTACTTTCTATCTACTACTTGAGCCAAAGGAGAAACTTAAAGAGTGAATATAGACTAAATTTTACTTTCTATTACTTTCATTAAGCTACATTTATAACTGGTTCTCATATTAAGGTTTAATTTATGTTAACTAAATACTATAAAATCCTTATTGTCACTAACTCTATTATGTCATTTTAATATTTTAAATAATATTTGAAACCCCAACTATGGCTAGAAAATCCTAAAAAAAAGTTTTGTTGAAGTGCAATACTCGCGCCACATATGTCAAGTACTAATATAAACGAGTGTTAAACAACACATCATTCTCCACATAGAATGTTATGTCCGAATGAATGAAACTGTGATTTGGCAATTGGAACCTCTTTAAAAATTCTTGGATTGAATTTGGATCTTGCTAGAAATTGATATGGGGATATTTTAGTTCTTTTAAATGAGGAAGATACAAATCTTGTCTTGGTAGATTTTTCATACCTATATATGTTTTGTCATAATGATTTTGAGTAATATTTATAAATATTAAAGGATCCTTGAATTCCTTTAGTGTTAATTTTCTAATATGTGTTGAGAAGAATTTCATGTTAGTAAATGAGGTGATTTGAACTTTCTTATATACGGCTCAAGGTGAATTATCATGGAAATTCCAATCAAGAGAGATTAATTGATCCAAAAATTAATATCAAATTGGAATATTATATGGAGGATATGTCATTTAAAAAGAGTACAATTATTTTGAGACCAAACTCCACTTGAGTGAAAACATGAGTGATTCTAGACATAGATGAAAAATATGAAAAAGGTTAAAACCTTTTATATGGAGTTTTCATATGGGTTTTAGGCATTTAATTCTTACAATATATAAACATATTAGTGAGTATGAATAAGAAACATAGACAATATACCTCAATATGTACCGACGAGGATAAAAAATTCTCTTCATCTTTATAAGAGTTCATTATAAAAAATACATATCAAAGGCTATTTTCCATGTTTGAGTGTTTGCATCTCTCCCCTTTTATGTTTGAAGTGAAAATTACATGATTAATAGAAAAGATACTTGGCTTTTTAGACACACTTTTTATTTTCTTGGAGTTATTTTTAGAGTGTTTTGTTTTGTTAGTGTTAGCATGCTCCTTCATGAATCCCGCAACATAAAGTGTAGTCGATATTCATTCAGAAAAGTCAACTTAAAATCAAATTTAAAATTGTTAGAAAAATAAATTTTTACATGGGAAAATTAGAGATCTCTCACCAATAGTGTGGGACTAAGTCCATCTTCTTGAATGGGGAAACTCCATTTATTGAAAATAGTTAAATTATGTATACTATTCTAAAAATGAGCAGATTGTCTTTCGATCGGGATCAAAGAGTTGTACTTCTCTACACCTATGGAAAAATGCTTGTAAATACTACAAGGGATGATATAGATTGAATGAGAGGTACAAAGAGAATAGTGAGAGGGTTTTGCATAATACATAACAAATTATAATTTATTTATTAAGAACATAATACATCTGTAAATTCAATGAGAAGCTACCATTAAGATTGAACAAGGAACACCATACAAATTAAAAAAGTCTAAGTGCATACATTCAATAAGTACATGCTCATGGAGTGTAGTTGAGATGGATGGGAAACATAGAAAAAGGTGTAATTTTGAAAACTTATTCCTATAAAAATATGGGAGATAGTAAATAAGAATAACCATCCTTTCAAATGAGGAGGGTATCCCAATTTTTATCTTTACAATGTAAATCTTCATCTATCCCCATATGACTCTTGATGTCCCATCACTTGTGAATTTTAAATTACCCTTATAAGAGAAAATTAAGTTCCTCTCTTATAGTATGAGAGGTAATTTTACACATTATGAATATTTTATCGTCACTTAAGTAAATAGGAAAAAATTTCATGATTACATATAGTGAGGAATTAGAAACGGAGGGAGAAGAGGAGAAATAATAAAGAGAGGAGACAAAATATGCTCACAAATATGGATGAAGGTAACTCCACCATTTATGGAAATAAAATCAAATTCCGATGATGATGGACTATTGATATGTGATGACTCTCCATGATGGTTCTCCACCGATGAAGATTGATTCTTTGAAAACGTTTCCTCTTCTAGAGCTCTCTAGAATGATGTACCTCTGAGCTCATTCGGATTAATTAAAAAAATAGGTGATGAACATATGACAAATGAAGGAAGTGAATTATTAATTACCTCTCTTGATCAATATTTTCAAGATTTAAAACACTAACATGCCTCCACACTATCAAGTTCTTGATGTAACATGAGACCATTTCCTATGCAACTCAACATGATCATCATGGTCCTTGGGAAATACAGAAACTAGTGAGATTATGTGAATAAAATTACAAACATGTGATTAATAAAGGTATGATATTAGATTTAATATTATTATAGGATTTAACAAAACCATCTAATGAAGTGAGAAGCATAGGAGATGAAAATCCACGTTTGTCACCAAAATTGGGTAATGAGAGGGCTCCTCTTTTACTTGAGACAAAATTCCACTATCCACCCATTTGATATAATTAAATTTTCCTATGTGAATTTTGATATTAGTGAGGTATGAGAAGGATGAAAAACATGAAAATTTTAGCATGTTCTAGACACTTACTATTTTTAGTAAGTTCTTCCTAGGTGACTAGTTTTGGCAATTTTTTGAATTGTCACTTTTGAGCACTTTCCTCTTAGGGGATGGAATAAATGAATTGAATCCATTTTTTCATTATAATTACAATTATTAATAAGTGAATTAAAAATAACTTACTAAAAATAGAAATTGGCCACAAAATTTCGATCGAGGTTAAACCGGTTTCCCAAAATTATACTTCACATTGGGATGCTTTGCTCTAATTTTCAAGGGTTTATCTTATCCAGATTTTTAAAAGAAGTAAACTTGTAAGTCTATTTTTTCTTATTTAAAAAGTAAAAATTAAAAATAAAACATTCATCCATATCTGTAAGCATACTTAATTTAACGAGGCAAGAAATTGCTCATTGGAAAGATGTTTTTTTAGATATTCATCTCCGATTTTGAGGAAATTCAGATCGCTACAAATCCGTATATATGAGGAGACATTTTTCATGGATGAAAATTAAGGGGACTATACAAAATGTATTAGATAATTTATGAGGTCATGTAAAAACTCCTCTTAAGGTATTTATCATGGGGAATCCAAACTCCTAGTGGCCTTTGGAGGTGGGGATTGCAAAAATAATTATAAATGTTTTTTCACCATGGTGCAGCCTAAATTTTCCTTATAACCATAAAATAAATATAGGGTGGTTGAAAACAATGGATAATCATGGAAAAATGGCTAATTGTTGAGCCATGTTTATATTTAAATTCCTTGAGCCATTTTCAAATGAATTTTCTCTCCCATTTTCCTAGTTAAGTCAACCTTCTTAACTCGGGTTAGATAAGACTCAAGGGTGAGGTTAAAACTCTATAAATGGGTATTATACCCTGTCATGCCCCTTAACACATTTAGTAAGGGAAAAAGCAACATCAGGGGTGTGAAATGTGCATAGGGGCAACTCATAATGAGAAAGGGGCATGAAGATGCAAGTTGTGAAGTTTAAAACACCTACCTAGTGCACAAGTCATGAGTTCTAGGTGATGGAGGAGGTGATCTTCATGGGGAGACACAATTTTTGTTCCCTTATCAAAGAGAAAAATGGACATCGTGCCTCCCAAGTGTGCATAGGTTATGCGTGTCATGAGGAATGTGCCATACTTGAGATTAAGGTTAAAAACATCTCCTAACAACCCAAGTTGTCACTTATGTGACACAAATCATCCCATCCATGTGGTGGTGGATTATTGTGTCCCCCATGTCCCCTTAGAAAATTTTAAAGGGATCTCACCCCATCATAAGTGTGCATATAGTCTTATCAACATGAAAAAGGGTCCAACTCTTGAAGTGTTTGGAAAAAACTATTCTAGCACCTTAAGTTACAAATTAAGTGACACAACTAATAATTATGAATATCCTTCCTTCAAGCACCCTATTGTTCCCCCATGTACCATTTGCATTCGTTAAAATTAAAATAGGGACATTAGGGATATCCAAGTGCGCATTTTCCACTTTTAGAAGTTGGGTGTCACCATTGCACTACTAAAAATATCTTATTGGAGTTCCCTTTTCACCTAATATCATCCATTGGTGTTTCCTAGGTGAAAATTATATTTTTTGACTCCAAATGGGATAATGACAACATTAAAACAATTTTAAGGAGAAAACTCTTTCTGAAATTTTTAATTTAACCCATTTTTATTCTAGTCGCATGCGGTTTCTTGAAGGTCAAACTACCACCGAAGAAAAATATAAATTTTTGTCAAACTCAACCTATGGAAGACATAGAGGGTCCCATTTTTTCCACTTTGGAATTTTAATCGGTGTCCAAATCTCCTTAGAAATCATAGAATCTTCACTATGATCAAGGTCTTTATCTTCACCGCCAAACCAATATCTACAAATATGCTTAGAATATCTTGAAAATTATTTCAAAATGAAGTAGAAACTCGTATATTTCTAATGAGTATATTATTTTTTTCCAAATCCTCATAAAGCTCCTGAAACATGAAAAAAACAATTTTGTGAAAAAATAATCCCCATCACTAAAGCAAAAACTAGCTGGTTTCAAGAATATTTTCCCAAGATTTGAAATCTTCCATAAAATTTCCTAAATAAATATAGTGAATCTTGTAACTCCTCTATAAAAATCCCATTTGGTTTTTCCCTCAATAGTCACTTCTAAAGGGTGTCCACCAATATGAAAAAACCTGAAGAATTAGCCTTTTTGGGCCTCTAAGAGAAATTCCTTCTCAATGCTCTTAAATGAATAGATGAATCACCTCCTACCATATGAAAAACACTTAAAAATAAAATTATAAAATTCCTCATAGCCATTATGATGCTAACACAATAACTTAGCTAGCCAGAGGACAAGTTTACATTGACCAGGAAGAGGGATTCTCAAATTTTGGCTAGGTTTTTGTGATAATTTTTTCCAAGTTTTTCATGAAAAAACAGCTCTATCATAGGGACTTGTTTTGTATCAAACATAGTGAGGATAGGACTTACATGAAAAAAATAATCTCAAGACACTACGTGGACTATTGCCTTATTCATTAGGCTTATATAGATTCAATCTGAAGACATACCATGAAGCTTCCTTTAATGAACATGTTGGTATCCAAATTTTTTCTCCTTTTCAAGCCGAGTAGCAACATAGATTAGAAATGGAGCTTAGAGATAGATAGATCATAATGTGTGTCATTTTGTAGTTAGGGAGGAGATCTAACTAGCCCTTTGTTACTCTAATTTGTGGAGAGATGGATAACACTTTTAAGAGGATTTGACAAATCCTCACTACTTTAGGCAGAGAATTTTCGAGCAGGGTGAGAGGACCCTTAGTGTAACCTATGTTTGATGAAGGAGATGGAGATATCTTTCTTTTGGACAAATTTAATGAAGAAAACCTTGGAAAATATGGTTAATACTCCATAAGTTAACTCTTAAGAGTTGTCACTTCTAAATGATGGAGATATTTTCAACACAAGGCAAACGTTATCAAGACATTAAGAGATCTTAATTGTTCAACATATTTTAGTAAGTAAATTTTGTTCCTTTGTAGATACACAGGGAAAACAGGGGTAGTTCAGGATGGATAAATGGTTTTTGAATGATTTTGGTGGGAGATGAAAAAGGATAAAGTTGATTATACTAGATCTTCGAAGGGATATCACAACAATGAACAAATTAACAACAACATAATAGTTAAGATTTTCCTTCAACAAGAAGGTGTGCTTCAATGGAGGCCTAGATCAACATGTTTTCACATAATATTTGAGACTCTAACATGAAGGCTTGAATTGAAAGACTCAATTAAACACCAAAGTCTCTGATCAATCACACCTAAGGTACACCCAAAGACTTACAAACAATATTTATCAACAAATGACAATGAATTGATTTTAAATTTGTTTATCTCATCCAAGATGAAGGATCTTCTTGAAATGAAATTGCAAATACCATTAAATTGTCACATGGATGAGATATTTTGTGATTTCACAAATATTTCAATGTAATATTGCAATAGGAATGAAAGAAACTATTTGCAGACATTCTAAAACAAAGCAAACACAAATTGCTAGAGATTGGACACAAATTAATTTCAAAATTGCTTAGATTCATCAGTAGGGGAAATATTCTAGAGAAATCTCAGTTCTCATCAATGGCTATACATCTGTAACCAACTTGACATGATAGAAAATCTAACACAGAAGAAAATAACAAGTTATCTCAGCTTGGTCTCTTAGGAAGACGGATTTCTCAAAATTTCTCTTAAGAATTCATCCCCGACCATTTACAAGAGTATTCTCATTGCATTTATACATTTTACTCACTCAATTTTCCCCTGAAAAAGAAAGAATATTAGAGGGACTTTTTCATGTTAACAATTTGCTTCAAAAAGTGACATTTAACAAATTGAAATCCGGAAGCTTCTAGGTGGACCAATTGTGAACTGATCATGTTTCTTGGGCCCTCAAATAATGACTAGGATGCCTTGCCACAATTTTTTGGCAATCCTTCTAATCATTTTGATTCTGTCATGATTTTTCAGAGACTCTGCATAGCTGGATATGAAAAGTAATCCTTTTCATTCTCGAGGAAACACCTTTTTCATATTTTGCACCTACACTTTCATCATTTCATCCTTTTTCCCTCTTTTCTCCGTAATTTTTCCCGCATCCATATCCTCTACTAATTTCCATTTTTACAAGTTTCTGAGCAATTCCAACTTCAAAATATTGACCTTAACAATCCTTGGACTCACAAATTAAGTTTTGAATCCATGAAATGACACTTTAGAGACATAGATGATAGGGAATTTCATCAAATAACTATGAAAAACCATGCGTATTCATGTCTCTAGGAATCTTGGAGAAACAATGGCAGAAAAATAGATGCAATACACAACAACCATTTATTCTGCCTTTTCTAATTTATATCATATCTGTCTCTGTGTTTTTGGCACAACCGTAAAGGAGAAGAATAGAGGCAATTCCCAAATAAACGTAAGCATTCCACTTGCTTTGGGCCCAAGAAAAACTCCTTTTGGGATTTGAAAAGTCTCAAAAAAAGGAGTCGGTGGGAGCCTCCACATGTCGCCTTGGCGCACCTTTGGCATGGCCCTCAAAAGTGGAGACCCAAACAAGCATGGGATAACCACAGATATCATCTCGACAGAGTTTGTTAAAAAATTGAAGGTTCAGCGGAAGGCACCATGTGTCTAGGGTCCGAGACATTTTTCTTTGGCTATTGAAAAGTCTAAGCAAAGGGTAGAGTGAGTGAAAGCCTCCAAGTGTCCCCCTGGAACTTTTTAGAATAAAACTTAGGGGCCAGCCCCCAAACAAGTGCAGTCCCTCCACATGTCCTAGGCCTTTCAAAATTACTTTGAAAAAGTTTAAGTACAAAGCGGAGCCAGCGGAAGCCTCCACATGTCTCCCTATCACAATTATTAAGGTGGGACCCTAAGGCAGATCCTCAAATGAGTACTAACCCTCCATGTGTTCATAGTTCACAAAATCGTACTAGCTGCATGAAAAGTTTTTCTAAGTCTTGGAAAAGTAGCACAAACCTCCATGTGTCCCCCCAGCACAACTCCAAGACCAAACCAAAAGGTGTATTTTCTAATGAGTGCCGTTGCTCCACATGGAGAAGTTTTGAGTTGAAGTGAGACTTAGAGTTTGTAGCGTGCCCCATCTAGCCACATCCAATAAGAAAGGGCCACATTTCCATTGATGTTGAGAAGTAAATTTGACCAGGAAAAATACACCCATCAAACCGTAAAATGCAAGAAAATCACTATTTGAGCCTAGAAATGAATCTTTCTTCAAGGACAAAGAATTTAGAAACGTTATAAAGCTCAAATATGATCCTCCAAGCTACATCCAATCATGTTTCCATAGGTATTTGGGACAAAAATGGTAGAGAAAAAAAATGTGACTGTGGAAAACATAATGAAAGGAAAAACCCAAGTTTTACACCCAATTACTGAGACTCTTTGAGATGCACAGAGGAATGAAAAAAATTATAGACTTTTAAGTGATCCTTGACTAAGGAAGGGACTGATCATGGCAACCAAATGGAGGACAAAGTCTTAAAGCATTAATATAGGGAGATACAAAACATAACATAGCCCACAAACCTGAAGAATTATAATGAAATATGGGGTAAGACTAATTTTAGCACCAACATAACATACACACAATGAAAAAAACACACAATAGTAAATGGAAAAAATCAATCTAAAATCACCTATGGTATAAGTGAGGGACAAACCACTTATTCTAAAGCACTTTTCATCTTTTGGAACATGTTACCCATGAGTTGGTAGCATTGGGTGATGGTGTTTTATGAAGCTATTGAATGGCTCAAGGAAGTAACATCCTTTCCTCAACCTGTTTATAAAATATAGGTGCTTTCATGAATGACTCGTACTTGGGAGGGGTGAGCTTACATAATTACTCTAATGTTTAGAGCTTATCCCAAAAATTCCATTGTTCTTACTATCAGTCTTAGATTACAAATTCTCTTCTATGTTCATCCACATTTCTGATCTCCCATTTTTCATTTCACTACTTCCCTAAGGATTATTTTGATTGGATTTTCTATATCCTCCAAGTGTTTCTCTTTTCCAAATTTATGCTTATTAATAAATTTTTAATGAGAAGTATTGTGTCCATCCTTTCATCTAATTTCATCATGAAACATTTGGGAACTAAATGAATAATCAAAATTAGTTTCATAACTATCTTGCAAAACCATAACATGAGCCATGATATCAATACTAAGCTCGGGATATTCCAATGCTTTTGAAACTTTTAAAATTTATTTCATAGAATCCTTAAACAATTCAAAAATCTCACCTTCTCTTTTATTTGAATAATATTCATTTTAAATTTGTGGAAACAATTTAGAGAAATTGATTCATCATCCCAAAGATCACTAAATTTCAATAATTCTTCATTATGGGAGGAATTTTCTCTAAATAACTCAATGACCTTTGTTTCAATCATTTCATCATTGAGAATATATTTCTCTTTAAATGGAAAAGAGAAAACTTCACTTTCATCATCAAATCCATCATCGATTGTCTTATTAGAGATTTCAGATTTAAGAGACATACCATATTTTTCATCTTGATCTATTTCATTATGATTTTTCAAAATAAACTAAGAGTTCATTACTAGATTCATACTTATCTTGCAATTTCATGGATTGCATTAGGAGTTCAAGGATGAGCTTGATTGTTTCTTTAGAAAATCTCATCATTTTTTACAGATTCATTTTAAAAATATTCTAAAGTCTTGTCACAAATTATCCTTTCTTCTTCATAGATGACATCCTCAATGAGAAGCTCAAAATATGTTTTATCAATAAACTTATCACAAAGAGAATATTATTTTTTGAATAAAAATAAGAATACCTCTTTTGATGAAAAAATATATTGGCTAGTTTTTCACTTAGGAACTCATCAAGAATCACTTCATCTTCCTTGTGGCTTGCAACATATGGAAATTTTGGGTTATTATCTCGAGATTCAATATCTTTCCAATCTTCATCATTGCTAATTTCTGAAAAAAGTAATTCTTGGTCCTATCAAGATAGGATTTTTAGATTCATCTTCATATGTTATGAAATGATTTCCATTCTCGTTTTCCTAGTACAAAATATTAGCTCTTGGATCTTATGACTTTTGTACCATGTATTTCATCTTTCTTACCGGAATTTTCCATTTTTCCCTTAATATGAATTGTTGTAGAAGGCTAATTCATTTTGATTTTACGTTCTAACTCCCAACATAAACTTCTTCTTAACAACATTTTGATTGATTTCAAAATATATGCTACCAAAATAGTCAACAATACTTTCTTTTATAGAAATTCAGGTGAGATCCATGTTGAAAATTTTTGTAATTGTGTAAAAATGGGAAACTCAAAACTTCATTACGATGGATGGAATTTGTGAAGTGAACCTAAGCTAGGGGAGATTCTTCTAGTTCAATATTGATTCTATTAGATTAATTAATGATTACATCAAACCGTAGCTATGTGTCTTTGTTAAAAATGTAACAAATCACATAAATCTGTAATTTCATGTTTATCCTCAACAAAAGAAGACAAATCCTTGAAGGAAAAATGTGAAATCTTGATGAAGACTGAAAAAATATAGAATAGATGAAGTGTTAAGTTTTGGAAAAATAATCATAGTTGCAGATCATAGCAATATCAAAGTTCATTACTAATGATTACATGTATTTTAAATTCTTTTCCTTTATGATTTAATACACTGAATTATGTTATTGAGTTTTTTAATTCATTATACATTCTATATATAAAGCAAAAATGTAGAAAGAAATACACAACTCAGTATCGGAATTCAATGTTTTATTCATAAGGAATTTCAAATGTTCCCACAAAAGCCGTGGGATGTAACTCAAAAGTAAATTACAACTATCTTGAAGTAGAGGCACTTATGCATGAAAACAAAAGTAAAGGAGTATGAAAGAACCATCATTTCCCTGGGTTTCTTTCATTTCGGCTGATGCATTTCCAACCCCAACTTTTCTCCATCTTCATCCCCGCTTAATGGAAAATGGCACTATACCTGAAAACAAGAAAATAAAGATTTTCAATCACAAGCTTAGGGTTGATTCATATTCCTATACTATCTCGATTTCATGCATGTGTATCTCCTAGAATCAAGAGGTATAAGTTACATGAAGATCAAAGTCATAACTAATAAAAGTAGTATTTTGTAGAAGCATACATGACTCAATCACTCAAAAATTGAAAAAACTATGGAATAAAAGAGAGGCCAAAAAGCCTAATGTTTTCTAACTAGTTTATCTAAATGTGCAGATAGATGTAAGAAGAAAGAAGTGATACATTCTATAACTGCAATAAGAAAATTACATTCATTTCAGTTCATATTTATTTCAGTTCAGAATAAAGATTGAATATAAAAATATGTTTTTGTACCAATTCATAGAAAAAATGCAGGTTTAGTGCTACATTTTCTAACAATTGGAATAAGAGAAGTTACAATGAAACATAATGGAAAAAGGAATCTGAGAAAATTTTGACAGGGCTTCGCCATGTAAAATGGAAATTTTACATCTTTCCATCATGCTATTTCAAGCTAGTACATGCTTAGATAAATCAAATAGTAATACAGAAAGGAGAAAATGCATGGTATAGTCAAAGATACAGATTCAGACAAGTACAAGTTACTTCATGTTACAGTATCAAAATAATGTAGCATTCAAATTTCCACTATAAAGGAAGCAGCATAGTAAAGCAAAGAGTCCTAGCAATCATGCAATCAAAATAAAATTTTAAGATACAAAGTTTTGATATAGAACCTACATGGCAGTTGTTTCAAAAAAAAGTATAGGTTTTCAGTTTTCAGCTATAGGCTCATCCATCTATGTCCATCTTTTATTCACATTACAAGTTACAAATTGGTAGCTATTTCATATATAGAAGTTTTTTTGATTTACAAAGCAAAAATGATGCAAGGAATGTAGTTTAGAAAGGTACCAACATTCAGACAAGATCAAGTGCTAAATTATCATTACAAAGAGTTCAAGAAAATAATACAGATTTTCTATGAGTTTAAGCCACTAAATCACAAAGTTTTCCATCCATATAAGCATCAAATTACAAGTACAGTTGGTTCAATATGACACAACTTAAAGGAATAAATCCACTACCAGGATCAAAGCTACAAGATCTCAATTTTGAAATGCATTATCCAAATAAAGAAGTAGAGGGTATCTCAACATGACAAAGAGAACCAAATAAGAAGATTAAGTGCAGGTTACTACTTCCATTTCAGAGTTGAATCAGTAAATTCAGAGGCCAAAGATAGATTACAAAGCTCAATTACATTCACCAAGTGAAAGTAAACAGTACTTATATCCAATCATTCAACAGAGAGTCTCTAGTTTTCTGTTTGATCATACAAACCACAAAGTACAATTTTTCAAGTATGCAGTTGAAAAATAGACATAGTTTCCAAACAATCATGTTCCAGGGGTAGTAGCAACAAGTATAGAAGATGTCAGGGACAATGCGAAAGTAAGAAAAATCAAATAGGATAAATTATTTTATACAAAATTAGGATAATAGAACTCAATGGCAGAAAATGTAGATTTCCATGAAAGAATCCTAATTTTAATAATTTCAATAGTATTCCTTTCAAAAATGAAAAACAAGAAGTCACAAGCTATAGTAATCATCGGATTCAATAGAAATACAAATTCTGGAGCTATATCATAAAAAGACAAGAAACAATACAACATAAGTGGACAAAAAAAATGAAAAATATTGTATTTTCTACATGAATCTCAACAAAATAATGACTGTAGATAAAACCCAATCAATAGGGATTATTTACATAAAAGATGGAGTCTCCAAGAGGATCCAACATCAAGTTCTATGATAGGAGTCTCAACTTGCACTGAAACATGATGTAACGATTATCTACACCTCTACATTGCTATGGAGACCATTGGTTGCATTGAGTTGGAATATTTAAGATTACAGAAAGGAGACTTCAAATTTTAAAATAGAACTTCAAGAAAATGATTCCACATCAAAATTTCAATCAAATGAGGTCTAATTCACCAAATTCAACAGACAATGGATATATCTTTCAAATAGAAAGAACAGATAAATAAAGACTTTAAGTAGGCCATCAATTAAATTAGAGTTGTTATCTCATCTCAAAGAGACAAATCATGCAGAATTTCAATACAAAAGTTCTAGTTTTCATAAAACATCCTCCAAAAGTTTTAGTTTGTAAACGAATTTATTGATAAGAAGCATCAAGCTGCAATAATTCATAGATAAACTCATTCAAGTTCCACTAAAATATAACACCCGGTGGAGCTTTAGAGCCCAAAGATCTAACTTGGAAATTTTGCATGGAGAAGATAAATGACATTTCCAAAATTACAACAAGCTTGCTGAATGGAAATCAAATTCATGTTTAAACACCAAAAGCATTTTTCAGAGATTATAGTATCAAATTGCAGTCATTTTACAACAGTCATGTAGTTATACAAATGTGTATGAGTTCTCAAAGGGTTTTTGAATGCAAAACAATGAACTTTATACCCCAAAAGACAAGAAAAATGAACCATGGCCGTTGAAAACAAAGCACAAGAAGCTCATACGGAAAAGGTAGTCGGCAAATATTTAGAAAGGAAGTAAAGCGGTTTATGGTCAATACAGAAAATGAAGTAAATACAAATCTCTCAATAGAGTTAAATATCAAAGCCGGGGTTTTGGTACTTACCTTTTGCAAAACACCAAACACTATTTATAAAAGGGGGTCGAGTTTTCTTCCAGTCTTATGACATCCACCAAGAGTAGAATGAATCCAAGTGCAAAATGATTCAAAATAAGGGAAAAGTACAAATCCAGGCCATTAATTGAAAAACCCATTAATGGGTATCAGTAAATTAGGGTTGGATCAAAGTATCAGAGGATAATACATAGATGGAGAGTATAACTCAAGAAAACAAAACCCAAGAATACATTCCTATCAAATCAAGGAAAATAACTCAGATCTTTATAAAAGAGATGACACCCATTGGCAAAAACTTCCTTTGAACTATGAATTTTGGAACCCATTATCAACATCTTGAACCCACAAAAGTTACATGAGCTTTAACTTAGAAATAACAGCCATTGTTTTAAGTAAAAACCGAACTCCATACTCAAAAATAGAGAATCAAAATATTCGGATAACAAATACAACAAGGCTAAGATCACATAACCAAAGCTCGAAGAATCTCCACAAAGGAACAATATCCACACATAACTAAAAAATAGAGAAATACCCAGATGAAAATGGGTATTCAAACTCTAAAAGTTCCACAATAAAGGAAGAATTACAAGAAAATCCATACCTTTTGAGTAGTGTCCAAGCTTCAAATAGAACTACAAGATTCAAAGATCTAGCTATGGTTGCTACACAGATCAGGGGCTTTAGAAAGAAATGAAGACCTTCCTTCGGGTGGAAGAGCTATAGAAGCTCAAAAACCCATTACAAAGTGCCAGCATGGTCGAAGAAAACAAAACAGAGCTTGTGAGGAGAAAAATCCAAGCTCGTTCTCTTCAATATCAATTAAAATCCTTAGACACCACACTCAAAAGACAAGATCCAAAACTTCACCATTACCGGTCAAGATATTGCAGAGAATAAGAAAATTGATTTACATAACCTCAAGAGTCAACAAAGTGTGAGGAAATGAGCTCAAGAAATCAACAATATCATCCATGACCACGAAGAGCACACTCACAAGCTTGAGAGAAAAAAACAATGAAAATATAGGTACATCGAGATTAGAAAAGTAATTTGCAGAATAACCGAGAGCTCAAAAGATCAACAATGGCATCCCGATAGCCACATAGAGCTCAAAATAGAGAGCAAGCCATACAATACATGAGTTCAGATGGAAGAACCAAGCTCAAGAAAGAAAAATAATGGTGGTCTGAAATAATTTTTCTAGGGCTTCACTACTCAAAATGAGAAAATCAAAAAGACAAAGTGACAAAATCGATGAGTTTATGCCCATCCTAACTCACTTGGAGTTACCACCATTGGCTACAATTAATCCGTGCAACGATCGATGGTTAAAAACAAAAACAACATAAAACCATCATGGTTATAGAGCCACCAACCATCATAATTACAAATCCGAACCCGAACGAGGGTACAAAAGGATCTTCGGTGTAAATCAAACATGAAGAGATCGATGGTCCCAAATAAAAGTAGGTAACACAACCACACTAAACCCTAACCGGGGTTAATGTCTAAGCCATAGATAAATCATGCAAAGGGTCGGACCATCATGGAGAGGGGGCCAACCCTATGATTCCAAAAATCATTTGCATTGACTTATTAAAGTTCCAAACCATGTGCTACAAAAATCAAATTCTGAAAAAACTTTTACATGTAATGATTAATCAAAGGGGTCCGATAACATGTGTGCCAAGTATGAAGGTTAAAAACTATATTATATACTATGCAATGGTAACCAAAAGGTGGCCGAATGTATAAGATGACATTCCTTTTAAAAGTGACCTTTGTTACCTTAAAACATAATAATGTGCCAAGTCAAAAGGGGTGCTCAATCCAAAATAAAGACAAGTGCTCACACCTCATAGTGGTCCCCACAGTGGGAGATTTTAAAAGGGAAACAATAGCATGGTGCATTCTTCATGTGACCACTAGAGGATAAACAAGAGGTCAACATCAGAGGACAAGGATCCTTTTGAAAGGCCTATTACCTTATTTTCCACAAAATAAGAGTAGAATATTATTGCACATGTGCTCATAGTGGTCCCCATAATGGGTGATGTGGAATTGATCAAATTTTTCTAAGTATAAGAGACAAGGCATTATTTTACTGGCAGGGAGATTATTTTTGCATGTGCATCCAAGAGGTAGCCTAAAATGCTATTTTTGCAATTGCAAGTGTATTAAAAATTAAGATGTTACATCAAGTATTGAAGACAAAATTTTTATGCATTGGAGAAGAATTTCTCATAAAGCAAAGATTATAAGTAGTAGATGTATTCTTGACTTTATCAAAAATAGAATAGTCAACTCGTGATTTGGACCGAGTTGTATTTTTGTAACCAAGTCTATTAATGCATCATTGAATTAGCATGCTTATTTTTATTCCTTTATTTATTCATGATTAAGGATAAAAATAGGATGTATGGGCGAGTATTATTTTAGTCTATTTTTAGGAAGGGTGGGATGGATAATTTTTCTATATATTGTGTGCATTGACAAAGCACGGAGGAGGAATTTTGGTTACGGTAGTGTGAAGCAAATTTTTACTAGTTATTTCCCTTTGAATGTGAAGTATATTTTTCCTTTAAATTGTTTGCATTCTTGTGTATGTTTTATTAATCCTTTTGAATTTCAAATTCCCTAGTTAATCATCTTACCCTATTGCAAATTTAGTAATTTCTGCATGATATTAGTGTGCATGTGTAGCTTAATTGTATTGTTGTGAATTTTACCTCAATACATTAAGTATCTGTCTTAATATTCTTTTTAGAAACTATTGGTTTGTGCATTCAGAATTCATTCTTAGATATTTGTGCATGTACTTAGTCAAAGCCCTCAACAATTTTGGTGTATCACCCCAGTTTTCAATTCATTTACTGGTCATTGCTTTACCCTCAAAATCCCAAAAATTAGTTTAGGATAAATCAAGAAGGAACCGAATTTCATACCGGAGACTCACCTCAACAATAGGTATCTATGAAAGAGAGAGATCCAGAGAAATATTAGAACACATGTAGCCATCTCTCTTTAGGGTGCACTTTCAAGAGATAACAATTTTTGGCACACCCGATGGGACAATGAATCAGATTTGTGTATTGTTATTGAAAAGCTTATAACAATTTACAACAAATTCACATAAGAAAGGTTACTTTCAGGATAAGAAGTTCTAGAAATTTATTCTAAAGATCAAAATATTTATTTTGGCGACTCTGTAAGGCTGATTTAAGGCTAGTTTTATAGCATGTTCCGTGTGGACTAAAGTGACTACAAGATCATCGGTAAGAGGAATTCCTTCGATTTTATTTCTTTACCTTTGAATTATGCGAGAAGAAAAATATTTGGTAACACCCTACCTTATAATATGCTTGGTTTTAACAATCCCCACCTAATCTTCCATCACTACGTATCAATTTCTTTGTTTAGATCCCAGCTTTTCCAATGGCTATTCAACCACTTAGGAATTTCGTGACCTTTACTAATGGCAAACCATTAGTAATTCAAGTCTATCATGATATCCCTAATGTTGCCATGAAAAATTTACCTACCTTTCTTGGTGAAAATTAGGTTACACCTACTGATCACATCAAAGATGTTGGAACCCTATGTGTAATTCATAATATTACTCACAAATATGTGGCTTTGAGACTTTTAGTTGCATCCTTTAAAGGGAAATCCTTGCATTGGTATATAAATTTAGAGATTTGAAGCATAAGAACTTGGGATGAGTTAGGTGGTAAATTGCTTTGAAACAATTTCAAGATAATTCAGATCATTTATCCCTCATAGAAAATTTGTCTACAATTAGAAGAGCTCCTCATGAATTCCAAAGAATCAAGCCAAGCCTTAACCCAACCATGCTTTCCTTTATTATCTTAGAGCATTAAACAATCGTATTTCAACTATGATTCAATCTATGGGAGGTGATACTCTCTTGGAAGCTTATGACATTGCTATAAAGGCTAAAAATAGTCTTATTCTAGTGGAAAGTTAACACCAAGGCCTTCAATGCATTTTTAGCATATTTGGCATGTATCCCACAACTTATCACCATTATAGAACCTTATATTATAGCCCCATCAAATGATGTGTTTAAATATTTACAGATAATGGGAAAGAAGTTCACTTCGATTGAAAAATAGAATTGCATTACCTAGTAGGCCTTCTCGGGATCCTTATTAGTAAAACAAACAAAATAGGTAGCCTTATCGGTAGAATCAAAATTATAGACAACCTTATCAACAAAGGTATTTATACCCGAAGGCTCCTAGTTCATCTAAAACTTTTGTCCAAGTTAATATGGCTACATAAAAATGGTGTCAACCTTGTAATAAACCTCATTCAGTTGCAAGTTTCCCAAATGCTTTCCTAAATATAAATTTAGTTTCACAACCTCAACCGAAGACATTGTTCTTGCCTCAAATGGAGGGTGGATAGTAAGAAAATCATGTTTCTAAAGCACACGAATAGAACTTGGTCAGTTTTAGTGAGGATGATTTTATTTTAGTTACTACGCGGATCAAAAAGGCCCGGGAAAGTGAAAAGTTTGAAACAGACACTGTTCTTCCCATAGTTATAGATAAAACTACAACTACAGGCCAAAAAAATCTAGTAGTTCTATTGTTTCACAAAAACAACAGGTGTTTTAGCTAGTAAAGAACAAGAAAAAAAAACAGCTACACTGATCAAAGAAGATCATTTAGACCTCGAGATATCAAAAGCGCGAGAAGAAAAATTAGTTTTCGCTAAAGCCTATGCTAAAATAGTAGAGTCTATTTCTAAAACTATTGCTTCTTTCAACATTGTTCATATAATAAAAATCATAATGGTAATATCTCATTGCAGGATGCTCTAAGTATTCTAGGACAACAAGAGCTTCGTTCTCATGAACTTGGTAAGCTCTGATTTCTTCAAAAACAACGAAAAAGGAAGTTCAAAAACAAATATGGTCTTGGGAACAATGGAATAGGACCACATTAAAGAAGTTAAATGGATGGTTCAAAAGGTCTTAAACACTCATGATATCAAGAAACCACCACCATTTTATTTTTCTCTAATTATTGGAGAGCATTTTTTCATAATCGCATGGTCGATAGTAGGGCAAGTAACATACTTATGCCAAAATAAATTGTAGAAAAGTTGGGTTCGCAACATGAACCTATAGAAAAGAGTGTGCTATAGCTTGATGGGTCTCAGTAATGAATGTAGTTGATGTCATCAAAAATCTGAGGTAATATTACATGCTTTTCCAAACGCGTTTCCATTTTGTAAGATGTTAGTGTTGTGGATTTACCTCCTTACTTTTCTATATGCTTATCTAGAGATTTCACACAAAAAATAGGAGGTTATCTCTCTTCAGATTGGTCCTTTTTATTCTTCACTACACATTATGAGACCAAAGTTACTATAAATTCTAAACTATTGGCCGGATATCATATTGATCCTCATGCTTCTAATGCATTAGCTAGTTATGCATCCTTAGACCAATCTGATTTCAATAATATAGCTCATGTTTTAACATTAGATGGTGTTTCTAATCTGTTTATGGATGAAAGGACACATGAGGAACATGATCATGATCCTTTCAAAGAAGTTGAGAACATTTGTTTGGTGTATATTTCCTACATGAGGAAAACACACCAATTCCTTGCTATCCGAAATGAAGTTGAATCGAAGGGATTTGGAAGCTTCATTATGATGGATCTAAGAACAAGGATAAGGTTTTATGGTCACTTCCCCAAAAATGAAAGGTATTTTCCATCTTTGAGTCTCTAATTTTCATGCACTTGTAATGTAGTTGAATACGAAGTGTTAATTCATGGCTTACTTTGGAAAAGAAAGAGAAGTATTAGTATGTTACTGATTTATGGTGATTCTTAGTTGGTTATCAATCAAGTAAGAAATTTTAATGTTTGTAAGAATCCATTGATGAAGTATTATAGACATAGAGTTTTAAACGTAATGGAAGATTTCAATGTTATTAATATCCAGTCCATTCCTAGAAGCAGAAAACAAGCATTGATAGGCGTGCAACAATTGGTGGTAGTTTTGAAGTGCTTGAACAAATTATAAACAATGTGATTGTTAGGCCTTCTATACCCGATAATGATTTGAATTGGTAGGTTTTGAAAGTGATGAACATATTTATAGGATTTTGCAACAAGAAACTAAATTTTCTGCAAGTAAATCAAGAGAAGTTCCAAAACTTAAATGGTGACCAGATTGTTCAGTCAAAGACGAATAAACTACCTTAAGGTTTGGTCACATTAGAAGACATATACAACACGATGATGAATTAAATAAATAAAAAATAAGTATATCAATGCATGCAAATAATTATGCAAAGATCTTAGTCGATGATGGAAAAAATTTATTTCTCGTAAAGGTATGTTCCTTACCAGAGAAAATTTATTTTATTAATATTTGTAAGGAATTTAAGAATGTTCTCGCTTGGAAATACCAATATTTGAAAGGTTTTGATCCAAATT
Source organism: Taxus wallichiana var. yunnanensis (assembly GCA_018340775.1). Taxonomy (NCBI): domain Eukaryota; kingdom Viridiplantae; phylum Streptophyta; class Pinopsida; order Cupressales; family Taxaceae; genus Taxus; species Taxus wallichiana. The sequence continues at coordinate 508,290,199 of CM031242.1, forward strand.
TGGCACAACATACTATTGAATTACAACCAAATTCAAAGCTAGTTAGGAAAAAGCAGAGGCCTATAAATCCCAAGATAGAGCCTTTAATGAGAAAAGAGTTATCTAAGTTGATTGAATTGGGTATTATCTTACTAGTTAAGCATTCAAGTTGGGTATCCAATCTTGTTCATGTTTGGAAAAATAACAGAGAAATTAGATTATGTGTGGATGATAGAGATTTTAATAAAGCTTCACTAAAAGATCATTACCTAATGCCCGATATGGATCAGATTTTAAGAGCGAGTTTTTGGTTCGATAGACTATCTCTTCTAGATAGTTATAGTGTATACAATTAGATTCTAGTCGAGAAGAATATAGGTACAAAAAATCTTTTACCACCAAGTGGGGCACTTGTGCTTTCAAAAGAATTCCTTTTGGACTTGTCAACACGAATCCGTAACTCGATAATATTTCACCAAGAACTCCTCGTGCTATGATTATTTTAAGTAACGCATGACTTTTGGTTTGGTGGTAGTAATTTGGAAACACAACAACAAACATAACACAAAAATACCACAGACTATGAAAAAAAAAGGAATGATGACAAATATGAGATACAACTGTAAAATATATTATTAACATGGAATTATTACAATCTCACCCATGAATTACTCCAAGTGTTACCAACTCCACTTGATTCTAACAATGGTTATGGGAGAAACTTCACAACGGATTCTTTAACACACCTTCTAAATGATGGCTTCCTTTACACACTTACTCATACAATTTTTCTCACTACTTCTCTCTATGCTAAATGAGGGGGGTGGCCTCTTTATTTATAGGAATTCAAGCTTATCCACCCTATCTGTAAGATAGGATAGGAAATCTCTTCTAGCCAATCATATTTCATGCCTAAACTCTTTCCTTTACATGTAGGCTTATTTTCTAAGATAAGATAAACCTTATCATCTCACATGGGTTCCACCTTTTAAGACTTTTCCACAAATAAAATACACAAAATATTTATGACATCACTCTTTGTCCTTATTACAAATATAATATTTCTAATTCCTAATCATGTAGAACCTAGTTCTCTACTTACCCAAACTTTGACATTTTAACATTACCGGACCACTTACGAAAAATATTTACTTTTTTACAACATTCCTACTTGTACTTTGACTGTTACCGTCATCGTACTTTGATGTTATCGTACTCTACTTTACTAACGGCACCGCAATGATGGCACTTTGTTATCTTCTATTGGATGCCACTACTAATTATACTTAACAACATCCTATTCCTAATACATATATTAATAAAATAGAAATTAAGGAGGAAAATTTTAATGTTTACATTTTCCCCCTTCCTAGCTTCTACTCCGTCCTCAAAGTAGACTATTCTAGTGCTTGACTAATCTTTAACTTGTCGTGGTTGACCTATTTTGTAATGGGGGTGCCATCCAATTTCTCCAAATCGATATGTACCATTTTCATACACAACTTTGCTATTTTGTAGGGCCCCATCCATTTGGGAAGAAATTTTCTCTACCTTATTTTTTTGTATACGGAATCATATACTAGAACTGAGTCATTCACATAAAATGGAGACCAACGAATCTTTTGATCAAAGTATTCCTTCGCTTCATTTTCTTCTTATAGCTTATATCCTTTGCTATTTCCCTCGTTTCCTCTAGCAAATGAAGATGCACCAACTTTTCTTTTCTTGAATCATTTTCATCCATCCTTTCATTTTTCATAACTCTCATAGTAGAAATATCAAACTCAATAGGAAGAACTGTATCAATGCCATAAGCCAACCGAAATGGGGAGTATCTTGTTACATGACTTTGATGTTGCCCTATATGCCCACAATGCGCATGAATCCTTTTATCCCACTTATGTACCTATAAAGCTACATCTTTTGCTAGAATTTGACATAACACAAAATTTGTTCATTCCATTTGTCCATTTACACTTGTCTTATATGTTTTTGTCTTCCGTGAATAATAGAAAACTTTTTGACTAAGGCTTCTACCACCTCATTAATAAAGTGGCTTCCTTGATCTGTTACAATTTCTAATGGGCAGCCAAATCTAGTGACAATGTTTTCATATATGAACCTTGCCACTTCATCCATAGAAATTGTTTTCAATGGCCTAGCTTCAACCCACTTGGTTAAATAATCTATGGAAACTACAATATACTTATTTTGGCATGGGGTAGTTGGAAGTGGACCTACAATGTCTATTCCCCACTTTTCAAAGGGACCAAGTGGAAGAATAGGGCATAATGGAGCTGATGAAGTCTTACGGTTACCATGTGTTTGACAAATATAACGTCTTACAATAATTATAACAATCTCTAAAAAGAGTGGGCGGTGATAACCTTCATCCAAGATCCCTTCACTGTAAGTTGTCCAGAGAAGTGTCCTCCACATGTACCATTATGGAATTCTTCTATCAGCTCCTTCCCTTGATCACGTCCAACTACCCTCTTATACTGTCCATTAGGTCCTATTCAAAATAATACTCCATGCAGAATAGAATATGGATAGCTAGCTTGAGTAATCTTCCTCTTAATATTTGCATTGGCACCATAAGGAAACTTGAATTCATTTAGATAATTCCAAATATCTATTTATTCACTAGGGATTGTGTCAAGGGATAACAATGTTATGTCTGGGAAATCATTATCATCACAAGATGAACCTAAACCGTCATAGGCTTGAGACAGTGCATCTGCATTGACATGCTTCTTTCCTGGTCTATCTATAATATCAAATTCAAATTCTTGTAGAAAAATCCATCTTGCTATCCTCCCTGATGGGTTAGGCTTATTTACAATATATTTTAGAGCCTGATGATCTATCACAACAATAAATTTCTGCCCTAGCAAGTAATTTCTAAACTTCTTTACAACAAAAGTTATAGCTAGAGCCCCTTTTTCAGTTAGAGTAAAATTTACCTCAAGACTTCGCTCATTTTTTTTTGCTCGTAAAGTAAAGTTTGGATGATCATTCCCATTTTCATCCTTTTAGCTCAGAGTACTTCCTAGTGCTGCATCTGAGGCATCAGTATACACAATGAATGGCTTGCTCCAATCTAGATTCTTTAAAATAGGTGAAGACACCAGGGCTTCCTTCAGTTGTTCAAAAGCTTCATGCACCTTATTTCCTGGTTCATAAGTAACATCCTTCTTCAAGAACTGGGTTAGTGGTTGTGCAATCTTTGAGAAATTCTTGATGAACCTTCTATAGTAACCCACATGGCCTAAAAATGATCTCAACTTACTTCTATTCATAGGAAATGGTAACTCTTTGATTTTTGAAACTTTATCAGGATCAGTACTAATACCATCTCTGGATACAACATGCCCTAACAAAATGCCTTTAGAACATCCAAAGACACACTTTGTAGGGTTTAGTGAGGCTTGTGCTTCATCTAACCTTTGAAATGTTGTCTCCATCTAGTGCAGTGGTCCATCTTGCTCCCATAGATGTAAAAATCATCCATAAATACTCTGATGAAGTTCCCAATGTAGGGTTCAAACACCCTATTCATCAAGAATTGGAACGTTGTCGAGAGTTACACAACCCAAAAGGCATAACTCTATAAGAAAATGTTCCCCAAGGAGTGGTGAATGTGGTCTTCACTCATCTTTCTTTGTGATACGAACTTGGTTGTATCCGCTATATCCATCAGCAAAACTATAGCACTCTGCGCTAGCTACTTCATCCAAGATCTGATCTAAGAATGGAAGATGGTAATGATCCTTCTTTGTTTCCTTATTGAGCTTCCTATAATCAACACAAATGCGCAGCTTCCCATTCTTTTTTATTGAGATCACAATGGGAGAAACCCATTCTAAATTCTCCACAGCAAATATGAATCCTACATCAAGCAACTTATCTATTTCTTCTTTTACAGTCTTAGAAAAATTAGGATTCATTCTATATGGCATTTGCTTTATGGGCTTAACACCATCTACCAGTAGCAATAGAATGTTCTACCCAACTTACTTCACGAGTTCCTTGTAATCAAAAGTGAATATGTGTATGTACCTTCAAAAGAGCTGGAGGTAGGATTCCTTCTCACTCTCCATCACAACATCACCAATCTTTATTTGTTGGAGACGATCATCAATTTCTTCTTCAGATAATTTTATGGGTTCATGAGTCGGTGTGACTAGAAGGATATCCATGACCAAAATATCAACCTCACTTTCTTCATCTTTTGTGTCCACTTCATTGGTACTAGAGTAATTAGAGGATGTCCAATCATCAGTTTCATCACTTGAATCCACAGGTTTTGTCTTATGATGTCGAGGGATCATGTTTATCTTCACCCTCTCTCTACCATGTCCAAGTGTCATGAAGCCTTCATTCCAGTAGTTTCTTGCATGAACTCTCCTTAGCCATGGTCTTCCCAACAACATTGGGTATGCACCAGTACCGTTTTTCATCACTTGAAATTCTACCACACATACAACACCCATAATAGATATTGCCACATTTGAAACTACACCTTCTAGTTTAGTTTTTCCCTTATTTAATGACCTTAACATAAGTGTTGAGGGGCGATCAATTTTTAAACCCAACATATTCATTACAGACTCGGTCATTACATTAACTGCAACACCTCCATCAACTAAGACATCATGAATTGAAATATCATTACATAATAACTCAGCTTGTGGAGCATAGGGATTTGCCTCTACCTCCAAAACAGGGACCTCAACCTCCTTCCTTCGTCGAGCATTGAGTCCACTTCGCAGCTCCCACCTCTTCTCAGAAGACATAGCCAAGAGTTGACCATATGTAATATTTGTAGGCCTTTGGAAAGATCTTCTAAGATGGAGTATGGTCCTTGTCCCTGTGAAATCAGAAAATCCTGCACACCCAACTTTCTTCTCCTATGTTTCTTATTAGTTTCTCCTTTCATCTTGTTAGGATCATTTTCATCTTGGTTATCTTTTTCTTTCTTTCTTTTTTTTGTTACAAACACATCTCGCTTCATTATTTATGCTCTTATCTACTACATCAAAAGAATTCTGGGGCTTTTCCTTTATCATTATCTCTTGTACTAGATGTAGAAGCTCTATATGGACAATTATACTTATAATGACCCTTTTATAACAGCCATAACATATAACTTCAGAAATATTTCTTTTAGACCTCTATCTCCTCCTTGAGAACTAAATTCTTTTCCTTGAAGAAGATTAACAGTAACTAGCCCATCTTCCTGAGCAGATCTTCATACTCAGTACATGTACTAGGAGAAAGATTTGTGCTCACCGAGAGTGGTTATATATTCTAGACCAAAGGTGTTGGTGTAGCTCTATCTTAGCAACAATTTCTTTGGGCTCCTCTTCCATGCTTTCTTCATACCTTCATGTAATATCCTTTGCTTATTCAATGGTAGCTGGGCGGCCATACTTTACAGAGCATTGTATGATCTCTGGCTTCATCCCAAGAATGAAGTGCTTACATAGGAGATTATCCACGCCATTCATCAATGCATCTGCTAATCCTTCCTTCCGAATATGGGCATCGAGCTTCCTCCTTAGCTCTAGAACACGAGCATGATAATCTATTATCTTCTCCTTCTCTCCTTGGGCTAGCTTTGTGATCTCGATCACGAGATCTATATATTTATGTTGTTCATCAAATTCTTCAAGAAAACTTTCAGTTAATAAATCCCATGAGTTTTTCACATTATCACCTAGTGTTTAAAACCACCTAAGTGTTGAAGCATCTAAAAAGGTAGGAAAAATTCAGTTCATTGTTCCCTTCTTATGAGGCCATTACAAATGCAAGATCATTTAAACTCTTGAATGAAAGAGGAAGCATCTTCATTAGATTGGGCTGAAAAAATAGGAGTCTTCCTGATTTTCAAAAGTAACCACAATGAAATACCAACCCACAAGTACAATCAACAAGAATTATGTGCACAAATGATTGGAATCACTATAATAGAAAGTGACTTTACACCTTTCTACAGTAAAATAGGAATGACCACAATAATATTACATTTACTATGGTAAAACTTGACTTACTACGGTAAAAACTGACTTTACTGTGGTAAACACTATTTACGGTAAAAATGAAGTTACTGGGGTAAACACTATTCATGGTAAAAAATGAAGTTACTATGGGAAATACTATTCACAGTAAAAAGTAAAGTTACTGTGGTAAATACTATGCATGGTAAAAAGTGACTTTACCATGGTAACTACTAGGCACAATAAAAACAAGGTTACCCTCCTATTGATTTATGACTAAGTGGGAATATCTCTCAAGAAAATCCACCAATGAGGAATGGTTCTGGAAACGGAACCAAAATGTCAACATGAATCCGACACTCTGATAATATTTCACCGGGAACTCCTCATGCTATGATTATTTTAGTAATGCATAACTTTTGGTTTGGTGGTAGTAATATGGAAACACAACAAAAAACATAACACAAAAATACCACAGACTATGACAAAAAAAGGAATGATGAAAAGTCTGAAATACAAATGTAAAATATATTATTAACGAGGAATTATTACAATCTCACCCATGAATTACTCCAAGTGTTACCAACTCCACTTGATTCCAACAATGGTTATTGGAGAAACTTCACAATGGATTCTTTAACACACCTTTTAAATGATGGCTTCTGTACACACTTACTCATATAATATTTCTCACTACTTCTCTCTATGATAAACGAGGGGGTGGCATCTTTATTTATAGGAATTTAGGCTTATTCACCTTATCTCTAAGATAGGATGGTAAATCTCTTTCGGCCAATCATATTTCATGCCTAAACTCTTGCCTTTACATGTAGGCTTATCTTCTAAGATAAGATAAACCTTATCATCTCACATGGGTTCCACCTTTTTAGACTTTTCCACAAATAAAATACACAAAAATTTTATGACATCACTCTTTGTCCTTATTACAAATATAATATTTCTAATTCCTAATCATGTAAACCCTACTTCTCTACTTACCCAAACTTTGACATTTTAATATTACCGGACCCCTTACGACAAATATTTACTTTTACAACATTCCTATTGTACTTTGGTGTTACCATACTCTACTTTATTGGCAACACCATCTTGAAGGCGTCGTTATCTTCCATTGGATAGAACTACTAATTATACTTAACAACATCGTATTCCATTTACATACATTAATAAAATAGAAATTACGAAGGAAAATTTTAATGTCAATGAGACTTTCAAATCTTTCAAAAGTGCGACATTTCAACATACGCAATGGACATTGATTTTTGTAGCCTATTAAATAAATGCATACTTGGTTTATTTGAATGATGTTACCGTATTTTAAAAAAATTTAGATGAACATCTAATACATCTAAGGTAGACTTTTCGGTTATGCGAGACAGTTTGGAATATCTTTGAATCCCAAAAAGTGTATATTTTTGGTACATGAAGGTAAATTACTTGGTCATATTATTTCTAAACAAGGTTTAGTAATTGACCCTTTCAGAATGAAAGCCATATCATAGCTATCATTGCCTCATAGAAAGAAGGCATTACAATTTTTTTTGATAAAAATCAACTTTGTAAGAAGATTTGTTTCAGATTTTTTAGCATTGTTTAAACCATTGACAACTATGTTGAAGAAAGAGAAGACTTTCTCTTGGACTGTTGACAATTTTACACTTGTGAAAAAATAGTCAACTCGAAACTTCATCGTTACAATGAGAGTCGTGGGTGAAGTATAACTAATCTAAAGAAGTTTTGATGTTATTAGTTACTGCTGAATTAATTAATGATTAAGTTAAATCTGCAATTGTGTGTTCTGTTACAAAATGTAATAGATCACATGGTCTGTAATTTCATGATACATTCAGCAAAAGAACATAAAGGCCCTGAAGGATAGCTATGTTGTCTTGATGAAGACATTGAATTACAATGTAGGTGAAGTGTTGAGTTTTGGGACATCAAACATAAGTGCAGATTATAGAAATTAGAGTTCATTATTGGATGTTACAGGTTCTCATCAATGTTATTTCCTTCATGATTAAGGCATTCAATTATGTTACTGAGTTGTTTAGTTCATCATACACTCCATTTAGAAGCTTGAAATGCAGAAGGAAATACACAACTAATTTTCAGAATTCAATGTTTTATTCACAAGAAAGGTCAAATGTCTCCCACACAAGCCATGGGATGTGACTGAAAAGTAAAGTACATCTACTGAAGTAAGAGGTACACATCCATGAAATAGAAAGCAAAGGAGTATGAGTGAACCCATCATTTCCTTTGTATATTCTTTGTTGTGCAGAGCATCTCCTTACCAGCTCCTTTCATCCTCAAGGCATGGCACCTGAAAAGCAAAAATAAGGAAATCATCAATAAAGAGCTCAGGGTTAATCCATATTACTACAATGTTCTAATTCATGCATATGGATCTCTAAGAAACAAGAGATATAGCTTTCTCAAAGATCATACTACATAGCTCACTCAGAAAGAAGAGATAGAAAAGAAAAGAAGAAACATGGACACAAGAGAGGCCAAAAAGCCTAATTTTTCTAACTATTTTCTTAAAGTGTGCAGATACAGGTTGCAGCCAAGAAGAAAGAATCATATACATGCTGAAAAAGGAGGACCAATGTAACTAAAACTCAGATATTGTCTACAAATGGAAGAGGGTTACAATACAAAACAAAGAAGATGCTTGCAGATAAGGTACATTTTCCAAATTTCAGTCAAAGGAAAGGAATTCTGGGAAAATTTTGACAGGGCTTCACCATGTAAAATGGATATTTACAAATTTTCCAATATCTATATCAAAGCTGAAATCAAAGAAATGCAGTAAAAGTAATAGAACAAAGTATCTAAATCAAGGCTTATGCCTGATAATGGCATCAAAACAGATCAAGAATTGCTTAAAATTATTGCAGGTATCAAAGAGTATAAGTGCAACTACAGGTTACAAATAGGCATTTCAAAAGTGAACTGAAGGAAGAGATGTACAAGAAACCACTTCATTTACATATTTTATCAACATCATTCAACCTTGCAAACTCACACATATCAAGTCAAAGAAATGTTACAGTATTTCAGAGATTTTCATTTCCATTAAAATCATATTCAAGTTACATTATTAGAGTGTGTACAGATCTGGACCATTGATAAAACATTAATAGGAATCATCAAGTTTAGAGAAATAAGTGCAAGAGAGAGAACAAGGTTCAATTCGAAATAACCAAGGCCAAGCCCAAAGATATACAAATAAACTCTCAATGAAAAATCTAGATCTAGGGATAGCAAAGCAAAATATGGAATACCCAGAACGTAAACTATCTAGCAAACCCTCCACAGTCGGTTCGAAGAAAGCTAATAGTAATAACCAAGAAAGTTATGGTGACACAAGCTTATCAATATCAAGCAAAACAGAGTATTCATACTATTGAGCCATTCATAAAAGGGTGAATCTAGAGTTACCTCTAACCGTGGTCGGAAGAAGTTCAAATGGTAATGACTGAATCCTTGAAATTAAAGGAGCCATGAATTCTAACCAGAGCTTTAAAAAATGGTCAAGAACCAAAGCCATACAAGTATGTATTCATAGTTGCACAAAGTGCCAAGCTCTAAGAGAATGACTATGGCGGCCAATAGACCACAAAGATCCTAAAAACAGAGAAGAATCAAGCTTCAAAACTCACCATGGAGGCCATTGCAAAGACCAAATGTAATAGAGCCAGGTATTGAATAATCAACAATAACACCCCATAAATGCTTAGAAGCTCTAAATAAATCAAACATATGAAAATATAGATCACGAGAGTTCAAGAAACCATTTTGCAGAAGGAACCAAGCTCAAAAGCTTCAAACAATGGTGTCAAGAAAAAAATTTGCCAGGGCTTCACCCGCATAGTGAAAAAACAAATGAAGTGATCATTATGAGCTCCCTCAATGGATGTAAAATCGAGAGATGAATTAGTAGAATTCAACCATAGTTAAAAGATCAATGATCAAAAATGACAAGTACATAAATCAAAGGCCAAAGATCAAGCTCCGCGATCAATGCAAACCATGGTTAAAATGCATTTATGACATGGCGAAACCCTAAAATCATGCTTTATGGATCAATGATAAAAAATCGACAAGTATAGAGATCGACGATCACAAACGAGTCATCAAAATTGAGGCAAAATTTGTTAGGTTGGAATGGTAGTTGAACTTAGTCAATTTACCAAAATTTTAAATTGTCAAAATTTCATCCGTAGGCCCGAAAGAGTACACGTGGCACCATCATGGCAGAAGTAGAGAAATGGAGGTTAGGCCCTCTTTAAGTTTTCAAACTTTTAAAATGCAAAATTTAAAAGTTTCAAAATTTCCCACAAGCCCGAGCCTCTGCAAGGAAAAAGTCAATATCAGGAGAAAAGTCAAAAATTGATTCCACATAGTATCGGCGGAGTGGTGGGTTTTCTCAAAGTTTTGAGACTTTATGCAAATGTGGTTAAAATTTCAAGTTACCCCATAGGCCCACAATTCCCTTGAGTAGGAGATCGAGTAAATGTTGACTTTAAGGCTCAAAGCGGAAGAGTTTAAAATGCCAAAGTTTCCCTTGCAGCCCGAAAACTCACCAAGGGGAAAAAAAGCCACAAAAGGTCCGAGAGTCCACAAAGGACTTAAAATTTTCAAAAAATTTCCGCATGCCCGTAAAAAAATGGGGCTGACCAAATTATGCCATCAATAATCACCGAAAAGGTAAAATTTTAAACTATATTCTTTCAAATACAAAGGCTGACACATATATACATGTATGTATTTATCAAAGGTGGCAAAGACTAAAGTATTATGGCATGTATATTTCTAAGTCCACAAGAATGGCCAAAACTCAGTTGAAGACAAGTGTATGAATCAGAAGTGGTCCCCACAGTGGCTGGATTATTTTGCAAATTTTGCAAGTGTTGTAATTATTTTGCTCACAAACAAGGAGTTATATTTTTGCATGCCTTCACAACAGGACATAATAGAGATGAAGACAGAGTTGCATGTTCATGGAGAGAGACTTTCCTAGCAAGTAATCTTATTTTTAGAAAATTATTCATCCTTCTCTTTCTTAAAAATAGATCAGTCAACTTTAGTTGACCAATTGTAATCAAGGCTATTAATGCCTATTTGTAATTACATGCTCTATTTTTATTCCTTTATCTATTATTAAATAAAGGATAAAAATAGAATGCATGGGTGAGTACAAGCTTTATGTTGGTTTTAGAAAGAGGGTAATTTTTTTTTGCTATATATTGTGTGCCTTTTCAAAGCATAAAGAGAACTAGTGGAGGAATTTTTAGATATAGGAGTACTGAAGCAATTTTTTCTAGTTTTGCCTTCTGAGTGTGAAGAACTTCTACCTTACCAATTATTTGCAGTCTTGTGTATGTTTCTATTAGTCTTGTGAAAGAAAATTCCCTGATCAATCATATTACCTTGCTATAAATTCAGTATTCTCTACATAATTTTAATGTGGATGTTAACTTATCAGTATTGTTGTGATATTTTTCCCTCAATACAACAAAATTTTTTCACTTAAATTCTATAGAAAACTGTTGGCTTGTGCATCAAAAATCCTTCACATATCAATTGTGCATATACTCAGTCAAATCCCTCATAAAAATTTGGTGTATCACCTTAGTTATAATTATTTTACAGTCATCTTTTACCCCTAAACCCCATAATCAATTTAGGATACATCAACAAGGAACCAACCTTGATACCAGAGACTCACCTCAAAATAGGTATACCCATAGACCTGAGGTGTTTCCATTGTATCTACAAAAGGGAGAGATCAAATTCTACAAGCTTAGAAAACTTGTAGCCATCTCTCTACAGGGTGTACTTTCAAGAGATGCTAGTTTTTTTCACGCCTAGTGGGAGAATGAATCAGATCTGCATGCCAATTACAAATTCTATAGCGATTCTTACAATGTCACTTTCGGGAGCAAGTTGCAGCAATTTATTTAAAGATTTGAATATCTTTTAACGACTCACAGAAGCTGATTTTAGATCAGTATTACAACATGTTCCATACCTAAAGTGACTATAAGATCATCGGTAAGAGGAATTCTTCCGAGTTTGTTTCTTTACGATTGAATTCTACTAGAAAGAGAAGAGTTGGTAATACTTTACTTTATTATAGACCTGGTTTTGATAACCCTCCTCCTAATATTCCTTCACTAGGTATTAATTTGTCTATTAACATCCCATTTTTTCAAATGGCTATTCAACAACCAATGAATTTTTGACCTTTACTAATGACAATCCATTAGTAATCCGAGTTTACCATGAAATTCCTAATACTACCATGAAATGTTTGTCATCATTCACGGGTGAAATTCAGGTTACACCTCTTGAACATATCAAAGATGTTGCAGCCCTATGTAGTCTATAGTATCACTCATGAGGATGTAGCTTTAAGAATTTTAAGCGCATATTTTAAATGGTAGGCCTTACAATGGTATAGAAACCTAGAAATTGGAAGCATAAGAACTTGGGATAACTTAGGTGAAAAATTACTGAAACAGTTCCAGGATAATATTTGTCTCTCATTGAATAGTTGTCCACTATTAAAAGATCTCACAATGAGTTTATGTCCAGTTTCAATATCCATTTTTCCAAAACCCGGGAAAGAATTCTAGCTAGTGTCAAGCCTTAAGTTGAACATGCTTTCCTTTAGTATCTTAGGGCATTAAACAGTGATATCTCAACTATGATTCAGTCAATGGGGGGAGAGACACTCCTAGAAGCCTATGATATCACTATCCAAGCTGAAAATAGTCTTACACAAGCTGTAAAACTAGCACCAAGGCCATCAATGCCAATTTTTTTACAGATTTAGCACCTATTCATCAGTCTATTACAATCATACAACCTAAGTTGTAGCTCCATAAGATGATGTATTTAAAGCTTTGCAAACTATGGGAAATAAATTGGCTTCGAATGATAATAGAATTACATTATCTAGCAGACCCTATCAGGATCCTTATTAGCAAAATCAACAGAATCAACAAAACAGGTAGCCTTATCAACATAATCAAAATTATAGGCAGCCTTACCAGCAAAGGTAGTTTGACCCAAAGGCTCCTAGTTCATCTAATGCTTTAGTCCCAGTTAATATGGCTACAAAAGAGTGGTGTCAACCTTGCAATCAACCTCATTCAACTGCAACTTTCCCAAATGATTTTCTGAATCTGAATCTTGTTGCATGACCTCAATTTGAAACATTGTTCATGTGTTAAATGGAGAGTGGAAAACAAGAAACTCATGTTCGTAAAGAATCGAACAAAATATATTCGGTTTTAATGAGGAGGATTTCATTACAGTCACTACTAGGGCTAAAGGGAAAGCTACTGAAAGTCAAAAACAACAAAATAGGCCTATATTGGCTACTGTCACTGATAAGACAACATCTACAGTTCCAAAGTCAACCAAAATCCCTGTTATTCCTCAAAAAAGCAAGTGTTCTAGTTGATAGAGGCCATCAAAGATAGCTATAGCCTGATCCGAGAAGACTATTTAGACCTCAGATATCTAAGGTAGCTGAAGTGGAATTATTTTTTGCTAAGGCCTACTCCAAGACAATTGAATTCCTTCTCTAAAATAGTTGCTTCTTTTAACATTGTTGATGTAATGAAAAATCATAAAGTTAACATCTCCATGTGGGACGCTCTAATTACTCCTAGACAACAAGATTTACTTTCTCATGAACTAGCTAAGCTGTAGATTTCTTCAAATACAGCAGAAAAGGAAGTTCAGAAGGAAGACATGGTCCTTTGAACATTTCAACAAGACCGCATTAAATAAGTTAAGTGGATGGTTCAAAAGGTTCTGAATACTCATGACATCAAGAAACCACCACAATTTTATTTATCACTTATTATTGGAGCACATCTAGTTCATAATTACATGGTGGACAATGGGGCAAGTAGCATAGTTATGCCAAAAATGATTGTAGAAAAATTGGGTTTACAAAGATGAGCCTATAGAAAGGAGTGTCTTACTGAACTTGATGGATTTGTAACTAATATATTGGTATAATAAAAATTTAGAAGTAACAATACATGCTTGCTCAAATGTTTCTATTCTACAAGATATTATTGTTTTGGATTTACCTCCATACTTTACCTTATGGTTATCTAGAGATTTCACGACAAAAATAGGAGGTTATCTCACTTCAGATTGGTCCTTATTTTTCACTACTTGTTATGGCACTAAAGTTACTATCAATTCAGAGCCATTGGCAGATTTCACATTGAGCCTCACTCTTCAAATTTAGCGGCTAATTATCAGCCCTAGATCAGTCTAATTTTGATGAGGTAGCTCATGTTTCAGCATTGGATGGTGTTTTTCTAAGGTGTTTATGGATGAAAATATAGTGGAATAACATACTCATGATCCTTTTAAGGAATTTGAATAACACGTGTTTGGTGTATATTTATGCATGAAGAAAATACACTACTTCCCTTATTGTCTAAAATAGAAGATTTAGTAGAAGGGATTTGGAAGCTTTATTTTGATGGAGCTAAGAATAAGAAAGGAAAGGGAGTAGGTTTGATGCTCACTTCCCCAACAAATGAAAGGTATTTCTCAGTGTTGAATCTCCAATTTTCATGTACTTGCAATGTAGTTGAATACAAAGCTTTAACTCATGGCTTGCTTTGGGCTAGAAAGAAAGGTATCAACATGCTACAAATTTTTGGTGACTTTGAGTTGGTTATTAATCAAGTAAGAAATTTCAATGTTTGTAAGAATCCATTAATGAAGTCTTACAGACATACAGAGTTTTAGACTTAATGGAATATTTTGATGCTATTAACATTCATTCTATTCCTAGAGCTGAAAACAACCATGCAGATAGACTTGCGAAGTTGGGGCTTGTTTTGAAGTGTTGGAACAAATTGAAAATAGAAAAATATAGCCTCGTATGAAGTTAATTGTCAAGTTCTCAATACTTGATAATGATTCAAATTGGCAAGTTTTTGAAAGTGATGATCAAATCTGTAGGTTTTTATAGCAAGAAGATGAGTTTTCTGCAGTTAATCAGGATAAATTACAATACTTATATGGTGACCATATTGTTTAGTTGAAGATAAATAAACTACCTCGAGGTCTGTTCACATTGGAAGACATCTTCAACACTGATGATCAATTGAGAATGGTCAAGACTAAAATGTCAACTCAAGCTGATAATTATGAAGAGATCTTAGTTGATGAAGGGAAAAAGCTATTTCTTGGAAAGGTATGTTCCTTAATTGAAAACCAATCATTTATTAATATTTTCAAGGAGTTTAAAGATGTTTTTGCTTGGAAATACCAAGATCTAAAAGGATTTGATCCCAGTTTAGCACATACAATTGAGTTACAGCTAAATTCTAAACATGTTAGACAGAAATAGAGGCCTGTGAATCCCAAAATAGAGCCTCTGATGAAGAAATAATTATCTAAGTTGATCAAATCAAGTATTATATTTCCAGTTAAATATTCAAGTTGGGTAGCCAATCTTGTTCCTATTAGGAAGAAGAATGGTGAAATCAGACTATGTGTAGATTTCAAAGATCTTAATAAGGCTTCATTAAAAGATCATTACCCACTCCCAAATATGGATAAGATTTTGAGAATAGTCTCAAGTTCAGATAGACTATCTCTTCTAGATGGTTATAGTGGATATAATTAGATTTTAGTCGGGAAGAAGATAGATATAAAATAGCCTTTACCACCAAGTGGGGTACTTATGCTTACAAAAGAATGCCTTTTGGTCTTTCAAATGCCGGTGCAACATTTTGACATGCAATGGATATGGCTTTTCACCAATTTTTAAATAAATGCATTCTTGTTTATTTAGATGATGTTATTGTATTTTCAAAAGATTCTGAAGAACATCTAATGCATTTAGGGTAGAATTTTTAGTTGTGTAGGCAATTTGGAATATCTTTGAATCCACTTAAGTCTATCTTTTTAGTACATCAAGGAAAACTACTTGGTCATATTGTTTCTAAGAAACGTTTAGCATTTGATCCTTAAAGGATTGAAGCCATATCACAACTATCATTTCCCCATCATTAGAAGGCATTACAAAGTTTTCTTTGAAAAATCAACTTTGTTAGAAGATTTGTTCCAGACTTTGCAGCATTGGTTTAACCACTCATAACTATGTTAAAGAAAGACAAAACTTTCTCTTGGACAAGTGAAGGGAGAGAGGGATTTGAATCAATCAAAGAAGCTATCTCTCAATCTCCTTCTCTTCCAAATCCAAATTTTGATAAAGATCTTATAATATATGCACTCGTAGGAGCTAAAACAATCTCAACTATCTTGACTCAGTTCAATGATGAAAATATTGAACAACCTATTGCTTTCTTTGGATAGAGCTTGCATGATTACAAAACAAGGTACACATTTCTTGAAAAATAGGTACTTTCAGTAGTCAGAGGACTAAATAATTTCAAGTATATGCTTTCGAACAATAAAATCCATGTTCTTGTTTCTCATCCAAGTGTGAAAGCATTCTTACTAAATAAGGAGTTGAATGAGAAAAGAGAAAACTGGATAACAAAGGTCATGGAGTATGATGTTGATATTTGATTTGCTAAAATGGTTTAAGGGAAAGGTTTATGTGAACATATAATTGTTGATATGGAAAAATAACAAGTTACTGAGAACAGATGATTTAGAACAAGATGCTTTGAACTTCCATATCAGCAATAAAAATCATGGTTCAACTAGAAAATCAGCAGCTTGAGCTCACTCACGATATTTAGGAATCAAGATGGATGACTGATTTGGTTAATTATCTACAGCATGACACCTATCTAGAAGGTATGGACAAGAATAAATGAAGGTATTTCAGATTACAAGTTGTACCTTATATCTTCATTGATAATGTGTTATTCAAAAAATATATAAATGGAATTTTGCTGCGATGTGTTGATTATGATAAAGTTCAGAAAATATTGTCAAAATTCCATGAAGGACTCAGAAAGGTCACTTCTCAGCACATACCACAACCTTAAATATTATGAAATATGGTTACTATTGGCCTAGCATATTCAAAGACTATTTTGAATGGATTAGAAAGTGTAAAAAATGTGCTTTCTTTGTTGGAAAAGAACATCTAGCTTCGTTGCCCTTGCGTGACCTATATTAGTCGATCAGTCTTTTTATGCAATGGGGTGTTGAATTTATCGGAATGATAAACCCACCCTCATCACAAGGGCACATCTTGATCTTAACTACTACAAATTACTTTACACGATGGATGAAAGCAGTAGTTTTAAAAGATGTTAATGAAGCTTTAATACTATCCTTTTATGAAGGTATAGTTTTGATAGATTCGGTGTTAAGATAATGAGATAGAGCTTTCAACATGGAATCTATCTAAGTTGTTCATCTAATTATTACCCACAAGGTAATGGCTTAGCTGACAGTACTAACAAGAATCTGTTAAGGATCATCAGAAGAAAACTTAAAGATAATCAAAGAGCTTGGCATCTGATGTTGAATTCAGCACTTTGGGCTGACAAAGTGACTCCTAAAAGATCAGTTGGCAATTCACCATACAAACTTGTGTATGGAAAAGAAGTGAGAATGCCTATTTTAGTTGAGTTACCAACATTGGATTTGCTACACCAAATGGAGCTTCTTGAAAATGAACCATTGTAGGTTCGTTATGTAGAGTTAATGGAATTACAAGAGCTAAGAGATCAAGCTCATTTAAATATGGAGAAAAATAAAAAACAAATGAAGAAGAATTTTGAAAAGAAAGCCAAATTCAGAGTCTTCAATGAAGGAGATATTGTGTTAAAGTGGGATGCTGATCATGCAAAGCCAAGAAGACACTCAAAGTTTGATACACTCTAGAGTGGTCCTTACATGATTTCAGCTAGCAAGGAACACAATGCTTTTCATCTTTCAAAGCTGAATGGAGAGGAACTTCCCATTCCTGTGAATGGTATGTTTCTCAAACACTATTATTGAATATCTTACAGTGATTGTTAGATTAGGATTTCCCTTTCAATATGTTCAGTTTCTACACATTGCATCATTTTTCAATTCAATAAGTGCATTCATGCACGTGATCTAGTTTACCAGATCTTTTCCCAATTTTAGTTCCATTTTGGAAGGGTTGGACCTTTCGGAAAAGGTATATTTTGGTTATATGCTTTGGACTCTATGCCTAATGGACAAGAGCAAGGCACTAGTCTTTAACCTAGCAGGTAGCTTCCCCCGTAGGATCGCTAGAAATGTTGACAATTTTTGCACTCTTTCAGAAATGGGAAACTCGAAACTTCATCGTTACGATGAGAGTCATGGGTGAAGTATACCTAAGCTAAAGAAGTTTTAATGTTATTAGTTACTACTTAATTAATTAATGATTAAGTGAAATATGTAGTTATGTGTTCTGTTACAAAACATAATAGATCACATAGTCTGTAATTTCATGATACCTTCAGCAAAATAACACAAAGGCCCCAAAGGACAACTGTTGTCTCGATGAAGATGCTGAATTATAGAGTAGGTGAAGTGTTGAGTTTTGGGACAACAAACATAAGTGCAGATTATAGAAATCAGAGTTCATTATTGGATGTTACAGATTCTCATCAATGTTCTTTCCTTTGTGATTAAGGCATTCAATTATGTTACTAAGTTGTTTAGTTCATCATACACTCCCTTGAGAAGCTTGAAATGCATAAGGAAATTCAAAACTAATTTTTAGAATTCAATGGTTTATTCACAAAAAGCTCAAATGTCTCCCACACCACCGTGGGATATGACTGAAAAGTAAAGTACATCTACTAAAGTAAGAGGTACACATCCATGAAATAAAAAGCAAAGGAGTATGAGTGAACCCAACATTGCCTTTGTATATTCTTTGTTGTGTAGAGAGAATATCCTTACGAGATCATTTCATCCTCAAGGCATGGCTCCTGAAAAAAAAAATAAGGAAATCATCAATAAAGAGCTTAGGGTTAATCCATATTCCTACACTGTTCTAATTCATGCATATGGATCTCTAAGCAACAGGAGATATAGATTTCTCAAATATCAAACTACATAGCTCACTCAGAAAGAAGAAATAGAAAAGAAAATAAGAAACATGGACATAAGAGAGGCCAAAAAGCCTAATTTTTCTAACTATTTTCTTAAAGTGTGTAGATACAGGTTGCAACCAAGAAGAAAGAATCATATACATGCTAAAAAAGGAGGACCAATGTAACTGAAACTTAGATATTGTCTACAAATGGAAGAGGGTTATAGTACAGAACAAAGAAGATGCTTGCAGACAAGGTACATTTTCTAGATTTTAGTCAAAGGAAAGGAATTCTAGGAAAATTTTGACAGGGCTTTGCCATGTAAAATGGATATTTACAACTTTTCCAATATCTATATCAAACTGAAATCAAAGAAATGTAGTAAAAGTAATAGAACAAAGTATCTGAATCAAGGCTTATGCCTGATAATGGCATCAAAACAGATCAAGAATTGCTTAAAATTACTGCAGGTATCAAAGAGTATAAGTGCAACTATAGGTTACAAATAGGCATTTCAAAAGTGAACTGAAGGAAGAGATGTACAAGCAACCACTTCATTTACAGATTTTATCAACATCATTCAACCTTGCAAACTCACACATATCCAAGTCAAAGAAATGTTATAGTATTTCAGAGATTGTCATTTCCATTAAAATCATATTCAAGTTACATTATCAGAGTGTGTATAGATCCGGACCATTGATAAAACATTAATAGGAATCATCAAGTTTAGAGAAAGAAGAGAAAGCTCAAAATGAGGTTCAATTTGAAATAACCAAGACTGACCCCAAGATATACAGATAAAATCTCAATGAAAAAATTCAGATCCAGGGATAGTGAAGAAAAATATGGAATACCCAAAACGTAAACTATCTAGCAAACCCTCCACAGTCGGTTCGAAGAAAGCTAACAGTAATAACCAAGAAAGTTATGGTGACACAAGCTTATCAATATAAAGCAAAAAAAGTATTCATACTACTGAGCCATTCAGAAAAGGGTGAATCCAGAGTTACCTCTAATTATGGTCGGAAGAAGTTCAAACAGTAATGACCGAATCCTTGAAATTAAAGGAGCCAAAAATTCTAACAGAGCTTTCAAAAACAGTCAAGAACCAAATCCATACAAGTATGTATTCACAGTTGCACAGAACCAAGCTCTAAGAGAATGACTATGGCAGCCAATAGACCACAAAGATCCCAAAAATAGAGAAGAATCGAGCTTTAGAACTCACCATGGAGGCCATTGCAAAGACCAAACGTAACAAAGTTGGGTATTGAATAATCAACAATAGCACCCCATAAATGCTCAGAAGCTCTAAATAGATCAAACATATGAAAATACAGATCATGAGAGTTTAGGAAACCATTTTCTGAAGGAACCAAGCTCAAAAGCTTCAAACAATGGCGTCAAGAAAAAAAATCCAGGGCTTCGCCTGCATAGTGAAAAAACAAATGAAGTGATCATTATGGGCTCGAGTTACCTTAATGCATGCAAACTTGAGAGATGAATTAGTAGAATTCAACCACAGTTAAAAGATCAACGATTGAAAATGACAAGTACAGATCAAAGGCCAAAGATCAAGCTCTGCGATCAATGCAAACCATGGTTAAAATGCATTTATGACATGGCAAAAACCCTAAAATTATGCTTTATGGATCAATGATAAAAAATTGACAAGTATAGAGATCGACGATCTCAAACGAGTTGTCAAAATTGAGGTAAAGACTTGGAATGGCGGTCAAACTTAGTCAATTTACAAAAATTCAACTTGTCAAAATTTCATCCACATGCCCGAAAGAGTACACGTGGCACCATCATGACAGTATAGAGAAACAAAGGTCGAATTCTCTTTAAGTTTTCAAATTTTTAAAATGCAAAAGTTAAAAGTTTCAAAATTTCCCACAAGCCCGAGCCTCCACAAGGACAAAGTCAATATCAGGAGAAAAGTCAAAAATTGATTCCACATAGTATCGGCGGAGCGCGCGAGGTTTTCTCAAAGTTTTGAGACTTTATACAAATGTGGTTAAAATTTCAAGTTACCCTATAGGGCCGCAATTCCCAGAGCATGAGATCGAGTAAATGTTGACTTTAAGGCTCAAAGAGGAAGAGTTTAAAATGCCAAAGTTTCCCATAGGCCCGAAAACCCACCAAGGGGCAAAAAAGCCACAAAAGGTCCGAGAGTCTGCAACGGACTTAAAATTTTCAAAATTTTGCCCCACATGCCCGTAAAGGAAAATAGGGATGACCAAATTATGCCATCAATAATCACCGAAAAGGTAAAATTTTAAACTATATTCTTTCAAATACAAAGGCTAACACATATATACATGTATGTATTTATCAAAGGTGGCAGAGAATAAAGTATTATGTCATGTATATTTGCTAAGTCCACAAGAATGACCAAAATGCAGTTGAAGACAAGTCTATGAATCAGAAGTGGTCCCCACAGTGGCTAGATTATTTTTCAAATTTTGCAAGTGTTTTAATTATTTTTCTCACAAATAGGGAGTTATATTTCTGCATGCCTTCACACCAGGATAGAATAGAGATGAAGATAGAGTTACATGTTCATGGAGAGAGACTTGCCTGGTAATCAATCTTATTTTTAGCAAATTATTCATCCTTCTCTTTCTTAAAAATAAATCAATCAACTTCAATTGACCAATTGTAATCAAGGCTATTAATGCCTATTTGTAATTGCATGCTCTAGTTTTATTCCTTTATATATTATTAAATAAAGGATAAAAATAGAATGCATGAGAGAGTACAAGCATTAGGCTATTTTTAGGAAGAGAGTGAATTTTATTTTTGCTATATATTGTGTGCCTTTACAAAGCACAAGGAGAACTACTGGAGGAATTTTTGATATAGGATTATCGAAGCAATTTTTGTCGGCTTTTTCCTTCAAGGCGTGTGAAGAACTTCTGCCTTACCAATTATTTTCACTCTTGTGTATGTTTCTATTAGTATTTTGAATGCAAATTCTCTGATCAATCATATTACCCTGCTGCAAATTTAGTATTCTCTACATAATTTTAATTTGCATGTTAACTTATCAGTGTTGTTGTGATATTTTTCCCTTAGTACAACAAAGTGTTTGCCCTTAAATTCTTTACAAAACTATTGGCTTGTGCATCAAAAATCCTTCACATATCAATTGTGCATATACTCAGTCAAAGCCCTCATACAAATTTGGTGTATCACCTTAGTTATAATTATTTTACAGTCATCTTTTACCCCTAAACCCCATAATTAATTTAGGATACATTAAGTAAGAACCGGTCTTGATACCAGAGACTCACCTCAAAATAGGTATACCCACAGACCTGAGGTGTTTCCATTTTATCTACGAAAGGGAGAGATCAAATTTTGCAAGCTTAGAAAAACTGCAGCCATCTCTCTACAAGGTGCACTTTCGAGAGATAACAGACTAGTCAAGGGAGAGAAGGGTTTAAAATAATTAAAACAACATATTTCTCAAGTTCCTACTCTTGTAAATCCAAATTTTGATAAAGATTTAACAATATATGCACTTGCAGGAGCTGAACAACCTCATCCACATTAACTCAGTTAATGATGACTATATTGAGCAGCCTTGGTTGCTTTCTTTGGACAAAGTTTGCATGACTACGAAACAAGGTAAACATTTCTTGAAAAATAAGTACTTTCAGTAGTTAGAGGACTAAATAATTTTAAGTACATGCTTTCAAACAATAAGATAAATGTTCTTGTTTCTCATCCAAGTGTAAAAGCTTTCTTGTTAAATAAAGAATTAAATGAGAGGAGAGTAGGCTGGATAACAAAGGTTATGGAATATGATGTCGATATCCATGTGGAGAAAATAGTTCAAGGAAAAGGTTTATGCAAACACTTGATTGTTGATATGGAAAAACAATAGGCTACAGAATTAGAAGATCTACAATAACCTGCTAAAGTTACATATCAGCAATTAGATAGCATGGTGCAATAAGAAAATAAGCAACCTGAGCTTGTTCAAGAAGTTTCAGAATCAAGATGGATGACTAATTTAGTTAACTATCTACACTTGGCACTTATCTAGAAGGCATGGACAAGAATAAATGATGATAATTCATGTTACAAGCTATACCTTATGTTTTTACCGATGGTGTGTTATTCAAAAGAGATATAACTAGAATCTTCCGTGATGTGTTGATTATGATGCAATTCAACAATTATTATCCAAATTCCATGAAGGACTGTAGGAGGTCATTTTTCAAAGACGTACTATAGGCTTGAAAATAATTAAAGCTGATTACTATTGGCCCATCATATTCAAATATTGTTTCGAATGGATCAGAAAGTGTAAGAAATGTGCGTTCTTTTTTGGAAAATAATGTTTAGCTTCGCTTCCCTTATAGCCTATTTCAGTGGATCAACCTTTCATGCAGTGGTGTCTTGAATTTATTGGAATATTAAACCCACCTTCGTCACAAGGACACAAGTGGATTTTTACTACTACTGATTACTTTAAATGTCGACCGAAGCAATAGGTTTGAAATATGTTAACAAAACTTCGAAACTATCCTTTTATGAAGGTATAAAATGCAGATTTCGTGTTCCAACAACTATCATTTAGATAATGCCTTAGGATTCCTTGGTGTAAATATACGAGAGATAAATATCGAGCTGGGGGTTTGTGGTACTTACTGTTTCAAAGCACCAATCTCTATGTAGAAAGGGGGTCGAGTTTTCTTCCAGTTTTATGACATCCATGTAGATAAGAATGAATCAAAGTGAAAAATGATTCAAAATTAGGGAAAATTCTAGATCAGACCATTAATTGGAAAAGCCATTAGTGGGTATCATTAAATCAAGGTTGGATCAAAGTATCGAGGATAATACACTGATGGAGAGTAGAACTCAAGAAAATAAAAACCCAAGAATACATTCTCAACAAATCAAGGAAAATAACTCAGATCTTTATAAAAGAGACAACGACCATTACAAAAACTACCTTTCAACTATGAATTTTAGAACCCATTATCAACATCTTCGAACCCACGAAAGTTACACAGAGCTATAATTCAGAAATGATGGATGTTGTTTTAAGTAAAAATCGAACTCCATACTCATAAATAGAGACTCAAAAGATTTAGATAACAAATCCCATAAGGCTAAGCACGCATAACCAAAGCTTGAACAATCTCCACAAAGGAACAATATGAATACCTATCTCAAAAAAGGAGAACTCGCCTAGTCAAGATGGGTATTTGAACTCTGAAAGTTCCACAATAAATGAAGAATTACAAGAAACTCCATACCTTTTGAGTAGTGTCCAAGCTTCAAATAGAATTGATATCTCTATATCACAACACCCTATGGTTTGCACAAGTGTGTGTGCTTGAACTCACATTGTGATTGGATAACATGGGTACTATCTTCAAGTTGTGGGACTTGGTAATTAAGATAGACCTCCAGAGAAAGTTGGTTCTTTCTCCTACACTACCCACCACAATCTACTCTAATGCAGGTAAAAATATCTTGTCCTAATCTCACTTTCCAAGGATCGGGAAGAGAGAATGTATGAAAACAAAGTCTACACTAAAGAAGTGATACACCGAGAGAAGGAGGGTGAGAAAAGTCTTCCAATGTGTGAAAATTAGGAGAAAATTACATACTAGAAAGGGTTATAGTAGTTCTCCACAATCTAGCAAATGCATTCACAATATATATGTAATAAGTTTGAAGGGGCAAGAAGAATGCAAACAAACACAGCAGGGGAAGATACATCCACAAACTTGCATCTATTGCTTCATAAGTATGCAAAATCCAATCTATTACAAGATAAGGGCCTGGATCACCATGCAAGGAGTCCACTACAAGGGCTTGCAGTACATTGGCTTCACAAAATAATTTTGACAGAGTTTTGCTACTCAAAACTATCTCCCTTTACAATGAGCCCAACACTCCAATTTATAGAAATTTGAGAAGAGAGAGAGAGAGGGAAAATGAAAATCCTGAAATATATCCTTCAACCACTTGTAAAAGTAATTAAATAAAGTAAAATGATCTTCTATTTCTTGTAAAAGGCCTCTCATAGTGTCCCATAACTTGCAGCAGTGAAATATGTCAGCCCATGCTTCATTAATGCATCCCAACTACCAAATAAAACATTGTTCGAATCGCCATGTTTTTATCAAAATAGCAATATATTCCTCAAAAAATTCTAAATTTATTTATTTATATCCATTGGGATCAGAAACAAAATTCCAATGATACCAATTTTGTCCGTTTTCGTTGAGAAATGCAAAAGTTATGGCCTTCTGAGCGGGCAGCTATTTTGGGTCTACTAGGCATTTCTGTCATTTGACGGGACTGAGCATTTAATTCATCAGATCTGGATATTTTTCCTTTATTTTCATATATATACCTTCATTAAAATTAATAAATTTGGCATAAAAGACGTTGTGCACTGTTCTCGAAAGTCAAAATTTGTGAAAATCGAGCTCGGGGTCAAAAGTTATGGCGATCAAAGTTCGGGAGAAAAAGTTGACTTTTTGTCTTCATTCGGTCATTTTGGTATTTAGGGAAATCATGTTCCATGCATGCTTGGACATTCTGGGAATCCTTTCCCAATTTTTTTATTTCCTCTTTGTGTGAAAATTTTAACTCTTTTGTGTCATGTTTGTCCCGACGTTCACCGGGCCATGAGGGCCATTAACCTCCGCTTTCACCGCACTACTTTGTTGATAAGATTTTCCACCTTTACGGGTCCGTGTGTACCTATGTCCCAGGTATCTTGTGGATTGCGTGGGAAAAAAATACGTGATTTCACTGATTTGAACTGCCTGTGGCCATTTCAGCGATGCTCATCCGGATGTCTCGATGTCTCGTGAATCTGTTAGGGACCTAATTTTCTGATTTTTCTACACAAAAAGGAATGTAGCCATTTCAGGTTTTTGGGTCCCAAATGTCCCACATGAACTTGTGCGGCCTGGGACAAAAACTTCCACTTTTTCCACACTACACTAAAAGAGGCCATTTTTTGGGATTTTTTCAACTTTTTCTAACTTCTTGGATTTTTCCTTGGATAGGGAAGTTAGAGAAGAGCCAAAGGGACCCCCAAGACCTAATTTTTGGGCCTTAAACCAATTCTTCTTGCTCAAACCTGAAGAAATTATGCAGGTTATCCAAATTTACCTTGAGGGGTGAATTTCGAATAATAAGAACTCAAGGATTCAAAGATCTAACTATGGTTTCTACATAGATCAAGGGCTTGTAAAGAGTTAACGACCTTCCTTCTAGATCATAGAGCTATAAAAGATTGAAAACCCTGTTATAGTGCCAAAGCATGGTCTAAGAAAACAAAAAAAATCTTGTGAGGAGTAAAAT
The DNA here is from genome assembly GCA_018340775.1 of Taxus wallichiana var. yunnanensis. Classification (NCBI taxonomy): domain Eukaryota; kingdom Viridiplantae; phylum Streptophyta; class Pinopsida; order Cupressales; family Taxaceae; genus Taxus; species Taxus wallichiana. Next base: position 508,316,591 of record CM031242.1, read on the forward strand.
CCACACTCAAAAGACGACCTCCAAAACTTCACCATTAGTAAACAAGATATTTCGAGAGAATAAGAAAATCAATTTACAAAACCTCATAAGAATTGATGATTGTGAGGAAATGAGCTCGAGAAATCAACAATATTGGCAATGACCACAATGAGAACACCCTTAATCTCGAGAGAAAGAAACAACAAAAAAATAGATACAACGAGCTTAGAAAACCAATATTCAAAATAATTGAGGGCAAATGATCAACAATGGAAGAACCATAACCATACAGAGCTCAAACAGAGTGAAATACATACAATACGTGCATTGATTATAAAACAAAGCTCAAGAAATAAAAACAACGATGGTCTAAAATAATTTTATCGTGGTTTTGTTGCATAGAATGAGCAAATGACAAAGACCAAGTGACAAGCTCGATGAGCTTATATCCAACCTAACTCACCTGGAGTTACCATCAACGGCTAAGATGAAGTTGTGTAATGATCGATGGTCAGAAACAAAAACCAAAGCAAACCATAATGGTTACGGTGTCACCGATTATCATAATTGCAAAGCTAGAACTCTAACCGAGGGTACAAAAGGATCTACAGTGTAAGTCAAACATGACGAGATCGATGGTCCTAAACAAAAGAAAGTAACACAACCGTAGTAAACCCTATCTAGGGTTAAAGTCTAAGACACCGAAAAAGCATGTGAAGGGTCAAACCATCGTGGAGAGGGGGCCAGCCCTATGATTCCAAAAATCATTTGCATTGAGTTATTAAAGTTCAAACAACGTACTACAAAAATCAAATGCTAAACAAACTTTTGCATGCAATGATTAATCAAAGGGTTTGATAACATGTGTGCCACAAATTAAGGTTTAAAAACATAGTATATACTATGAAATGGTACCCAAAAGGAGGCCAAATGTATAAGATGAAATTCCTTTTAAAAGTGACCTTCTTACCTTAAAACATAATAATGTGCCAAGTAAAAAGGGGCGTTCAATCCAGAATAAAGACAAGTGCTCACACCAAATAGTGCTCCCAATAGTGGGATATTTTAAAAGGGATTCAATAGCATGGTGCATTCTTCATGTGGCCACTAGAAGACAAACATGAGGTTGACATCAGAGGAAAGGGAGCCTTTTGAAAGGCCTATTACCTTATTTTCCACAATATATGAGTAGAATATTATTGCACATGTGCTCACAAAGTGGTCCCCATAATGGGTGACGTGGAATTGATCAAATTTTGCCAAGTATAAGAGACAAGGCATTATTTTATTGGTAGGGAGATTATTTTTTGCATGTGCATCCAAGAGGCAACCTAAAATGTTATTTTTGCAATTGCAAGTGTATTAAAATTGTAGATGTCACATAAAACATAGAAGACAAAGATTGCATGCATTAGAGAAGACTTGCTCATCAAGCAAAGTTTATTATTAGTAGAATTATTCACCCAACTTTATTAAAAATAGAACAGTCAACTGTAGTTTGATTGAGTTGTATTTTTGTAACCAAGGCTATTAATGCCTCATTGTATTAGCATGCTTATTTTTATTCCTTTATTTATTTATGATAAAGGATAAAAATAGGATGCATGGGTGAGTATAATGTTAGTAAGGGTGGGATGGATAATTTTGCTATATATTGTGTGCATTGACAAAGCACAAGAGGAGGACTCTTGGACACAGGAGTGCTGAAGCATATTTTTTCTAGTTATTGCCCTCGAATGAGAAGTATATTTCTAACTTCCAATTGTTTGCAGTCTTGTGTATGTTTTATTAATCCTTATGAATGTCAAATTTCCTAGTTAATCATCTTACCCTATTGCAAATTTAGTAATTTATGCATGATATTAGTGTGCGTGTGTAGCTTAATAGTATTGTTGTGAATTTTTCCTCAATACATTAAGTATATGCCTTAATATTCTACATAGAAATTATTGGTTTGTGTATTAAGAACTCGTTTGATACCAAGAATCACCATAGTTTGGTGTATCACCCCTGATTTCAATTCATTTATAGTCATCTTTTACCCTTGAAAACCGAAAAGTTAGTTTAGGAGACATCAATAAGGAACCAAACTTGATACCAGAGAATCACCTCAATAATGGGTATACCCATAGACTTGAGGTGTTTGCATTGTATGTACAAAAGAGATAATCTATAGCAAGATTAGAACACCTAGAGCCATCTCTCTACTGTGGTGCACTTTCGAGAGATAACAATCCACTTGTGCATCCTTGATCCACTCCATAAGTGGTACTTCCTTGGACTCCATGGAGTTACAAGATCCATTTTCCCATTTCAAGGTAAGTGCAAGAGAACTGGGAACTTTAATGGGCATTACATTATTAGAAGCAATCGAGTCTATTATATAATTATTCAATTGCTATCCTCCAATGAGAAGGGAGAGATAGAATGGATAAATATTATTGGTATTTGATGTACTCATAACAAGTATATTATGATATGGAAGAGTAGGTGGAGTTAGTAGTAGTTCTTGTAACGAAGAACCATAGTATTAGGATTTGAACTACTACGTTCAATATAACAAAAAGTTTATCAAATTATCTCAGGTAATTCTACAAAATATCAGATTTAGAAATCTAAACTTAAGACTTACTTACAATTTATTGTTAGTGTAAAATCACAAAGATCCCCGAATGGCCTAGTTTTGTGTGGGTCATTCGGTGTGATCTCGTATAACATTGGACCATATCTCAAGATGTGCGACTTGTGAACTTAAGATGAACCTCTAGAGAAAGTGGGTTCTTATTCCTAAAGTACCTACCACAATCTACTCTAAAAACGCTAATAGAATCCTAATCTAACCATTCCAAGTAACCAAAGAGAAAGAGAGAGTGAAAGAGAGCCTACACTAAAGCGGTGATACACTAGAAAAGGAAAGAGGTAAGATACTCTACCGAGGGAGGATGAAATAGGAGAAAAGGGAGATTAGGGAGGCCAAACAGTAAGTGACCTGGACTCCAAATTCTAATCCACCATCAAAACTCCATGAAACACAACATCCCGTACATGTAAATGTGAAATACATGCACAGGAAGCAAACACGAAATGGAGAGGCACAAAGAAACAACAAAACAATGCAAAGGGTTGAAGAACACCACAAAAACATGATTTTATTGCTCTATAAGGTGCACAAACTATTACATTTCTTCTTAGAAGCACAAATACGCTTTCGGGTGTATTAGAGGAATTGCAGCTCAAATGGAGTTGGGAAACAAATTTTACAGAGTTTCCCCACATCCCAGAATGTCTCTCTTCTCAAATGAGAAGTATTTTCAATATATAGAAGGTCGAGGTAAGAGAGAAAGAAAGAAAAATCAGATTTTTCTACGAAATATAAACCACCAACCATCAATGCCCTAAAAATCTGCCTAAAATCTATCAATTTTGGTTCCCCATGTCTGTTTGGTGTGTTGGAGAAGGAAAAATGGAAAATTGGATCAGATATGGGTAGATGAAACAATCGGATCTGTATTAATGGATTGAAAGAAGTTTTCCAATTTTTCAACCACTCAACCTTGCCAAAATTAAAATTTGAGGATTTCATGGTGTAAAGGAGGTAGAGATCTTTCTAATGGTACCAAATTTGTTGAATTTCAAGTAATAGATTGAAATTTATTCCCATTTGAATATTTGAATTGAATCTACAAAATAATGGCGAAAAAACTAGTTTTACAAAAACAGATCAGTGGGCCCGAAACTCACTTTTCACAAAAAACCTTTGTGGGTCAAAAATTGAAATTGCACTTTTTTCACAAAAATTTAAAAAGTGCAAACATTCCCCCAGCAACCTGCAAGCCCACAATTTCACATTTTGCATTTGGCGAACAAACCTCCTCGGGCTTAAAGGCCCGCACTTGCAAACTACTCCATTTGCAAAAGTTGCAAAATTTCCAAAGTTTCCCGATGGCTCGCTTCCCGAGAAATTGACAAAGGCATGACACGTGGCTTCTCCGGGCATTAGCGGAGGTGTGGATTAATTTGATACTTTGAAAACAAAAGAAAAATTCAAACTTCCTTTGGCAACTCGCCTTCCTACTTTGACTTGAAACATGGCCACGTGTCCCTTTACAGGCCATAGGCATTTTTTTCTTCATTTGGTGCAACGATCCTCCACTGGCTCATGGTCCCGTAATTGTAAATTGTGCTTTTACAAAATCTCAAAGTGCCAAGATTTCTCTGCAGCCCCGCTGAGTCCATAATCTTCCCTTTGGGGAAAAGTCTTCCCTGTGCCTCTGCCGGTCTAGTTTTGGCAAAAAATCCTTCAAGGCCCGTCGACCCGTAACTTGCAAAATATGAGGAGTTAGAAGGATTTATTTATATTTTTGGAAAGGGGAAAAAAATTACCACCTGATGAAGATGTTTACATGAATCCTTAAGTATTTGAAATATGTAAAAATCAGATTGAAGCACAAAACGGGGAAAAGGGGTTAGTTGACCAAAAATAAGTGTGATCTTATTTTGGTCAACAATTTGGTGACTCATGGGGATCACCTACCTGCTAGGTGAAATGATCAGTTGCCTTGAAGCATCCATTGGGCATGGAGTCATGAATGATAGCTTGATACTAATCTTTAACTCTGAAATCTGATCCCTGAGCCACTTGGAACACCACTAAACTTGGAGTTGATCTCACCAAATGCCATTTCCAATGCACTGTGCATGAGAAACAAAATACCACAACACACTATGTACAAAATTGGAAATCATACACACCCCAAGTGGGATATGTAGAGTGTGCACAAGCACTTATTTTGTTGGAAGCAAACCTACCTAATTTACTCTAACTAGAGAGAAAGGAAACTCAAACAAATCCTGCAACTGGCAGGGAGAAGTAGCTTCTCTTTCTCAAAAAGGGAAGCCATGTAAATGATTTGACACTGAATATGGATGCTTGTATGAGGATTAGAAGATTGAATTTAAATTGTTTCTTCAATCCCTCCATCAAGGTATTAACTAGAAACAAAACAAATACCTTTCTAATCTTCTCATGTGACTTGGTTCCAAGAGGTATTTTTGTTGATCCTTAGCACTTTCAGGCTCTCACTTGTGCTTAGAAGTAAGCATGACTAGTTGTGGCTTCTCCCTTGGCTCTAATGAAGCCAAGTACCTGATTGGGTAAGGTCGATCCGATGGGTGTGCGCTTTTCTCGAAATTCAACTCCAAGAATGGAGTCTTCCTGCAAACCTTCCTAGATGGATGGTGTGAGAGGGATGATGACATCCTCTTGCTCTTTTCCTTCCTCTGCAGCAGGTGTGGCTTTTGGAAGATCAAAATCTTCCAACTTTGATTCAAGAGGTATGTTAAAACTGTAGGTTGTGCTTGCATGTTCTCTTCCATGGTAGCAGGTTCTTGTGGTTGAAGGATGAATGATGGGGGAGAAAAATTTGCAATTTCAAATGGCTCCTCATCAATTTCTATTCTTAAGTCTGATAGGAAATCAAACTCTTAGCTATCCTATTGTAGAAATGTTTCTCCCTCTTGCATGGTGATCTTGAAATCTTCATTATTTTCACCATATGAAGCTTCATCTTCAAACATGAAGCTAGTGAGTTCAAACTCTTCCAAAAAATTAGAATTTTGGAGAGGTTGAATGGGAGAGAGATTTGTAATCTCTTGTGTAACTGGCTCATGATTCAGTGCCTCTGAATATGTTTTGGTCACCTTCATAAAGTCCTTTTTAATTTGGCTTGGAGCTGATTGTTCTTCTTCCTTCATGGATTCATCAATCAAATTAGGCCCTTCAAATGAAAGAAAAAAATCTTCAATAATGCTTCCTTCATCAAGTGGTTTCAACTCTAATTTGATCTCTTCCAGTTGCTCCTCTTCAATAGGACTTGGAGCTGATTGTTCTTCTTCCTCTATGAATGATTGTGTAGCTTGGATTAGATCAACATCCTCTTCAGACAAAGTTCCATTATGGACACTGCATTCAGAGAAAACAGATTGCTGATCTTCTCCTTCTTGTTCTTGTTCTTCTTCTGCTACAAACACAACCTTAGCCACTACTAGCTCTTAACCTTGACCTGCTCTATTGGCTTAACCATCAAGGTGATATTCGTAATCCAAAATTTGAGAGCTCATCTTACCAATATTTTGGTCATTTATTCTCTATTTTTCTCTCCTCCATGTTGTTCTCCTTGACTGCTCTTTGGAATCTCTTCCCCACATGGAATTGGGAAGGCATGAGGACTTGGGATTTAACCAAATTTGCTATTGTTTGTGGTGGAAAGGGAAGTGGAACTTCTTTTTTTTTGGAGGGAATGACTGCATGGAAGGGAAAAGGGAACAATAATTAAGATGACATGGAATATTAGGAGATGGAGAAGGGAAAACAACATTTGGGGCACCAAGTGAGGGGCTTGAATCTTGGCACTATTGAAATGATAAATATTGAGAAAGAGAAAATTAAGGATAAGGATCAGTGAATGACTTACCCATTAAAAAGGTTGTCTCACACTTTTCTCATATGCCTCAACATCCTCATTCCACTATGTAAGTTAAGGTAGCATTTCAACCACGAAGACAAGCTTCTCCCGAGGGCTGTAATGTATTGGAAAAGGGCTTTCCATGGACAATATACCCTACAACCAATCCGAACTCCTTCATTTGTATTGTAGCCCTTGACTAAACCATGTCATCCTCCATCCTTTGAATCTTCTCCAACAGATCAACATTTTCCATGTAATTGTTATCATTATATGCATACCCTTGTTCTTGATAATCTCCATAGCCAAACTAGTTTTGGCACTACTCATATGGGTAAGCATGATTATTCTGAATCTGATCATAATGTTGATTTGGAGGAGTTGTGAAATACATTGGAGGTGGAATGCACTGCTGCTGCTACAAGTGTGAATTCCAAGATGGAAATGAAGTCATGATTACACAACTTCATGGGATGGAAGAAAATGAAAGATGTGGAAAGAAGAATGGGTGAAAATGGATGGAAGGAAAGTTTGCAACTCAGAGAATGGGTTGTTGACTAGATGGAGTCACCAGATGTGTTTTACATGTGCCTCCAAAGGTTGAATCTCACCAAGAACACATCAACTTGATGAAATGAAGTGGTAAGGTGCTTCAAACCTCTCCCACCAAGTGTGCCAAAAATGTTAGTGTAAAATCACAGCACCCCGAATGGCCTAGTTTTGTGTGGGGCATTCGGTGTGATCTACATAACATTGGACCATCTCTCAAGTTGTGGGACTGTGAACCTGAGATGGACCTCCGCACAAAGTTGCTTCCTGCTCCTAAAATACCTACCACAATCTACTCTAACGTACAAAACACTAATCTAATCCTATTCTAACCATTCCAATAAACCACAGAGAAAGAGAGAGTGAAAGAGAGCTTACACTAAAGTGGTGATACGCCAAAAAATTAAAGAGGTGAGATACTCTGCTGAGGGAGGATAAAACGGGGGAAAAGGAGATGAGGGAGGCTAGACAGAAGTGACACAGACCCAGATCCTAATCCACCATCAAAACTCCATGAAACACAACATCTTGCACCTACAAACATGAAATACATGCATAGGAAGAAAACACGAAATGGAGAGGCATAAAGAAAAAACAAAATAATGCAAAGGGTTGAAGAAAAAAAAAACATGATTTTATTGCTCTATAAGGTGCACAAACCATTATATTTCTACTCAAAGGAAAAAATATTCTTTCTAGGTGTATTAGAGGGATTATGACTCAAATGGAGTCAGGAAACAAATTTGAAAGAGTTTCCCCACATCCCAAAATGTCTCTCTTCTCAAATGAGAAATGTTATGAATAAATAGAAGGTCGATGTAAGAGAGAAAGAAGGAAAAAAATTGGATTCTGCTCTAAAATCTCAACCACCAATCATCAATGCCCTGTAAATCCGCCTACAATCTGTCAATTCTGGTTCCCCATGTCTGTTTGGCATGTGGGAGAAGGAAAAAGGACAAATCAGATCAGATCTAGGTAGATGAAGCAATAAGATCCTGTATTAATGGCTTGAAAGATGTTTTCCTAATTTTCACCCACCGAACCTCTCCAAAATTAAAATTTTAGTCTTCCATGTGGAGGAGGAGGTACATATATTTCCAATGGTACCAAATTTGTTTAATTTTGAGCACTAGATTGAAAGTTATGCCCATTTGAATATTTGAATCAAATCCGTACAAAAATGGCAAAAAAACTAGTTTTGCAAAATGGATCCACAGGCCAAAAATTCACTTTTTCCAAAAAAATCTCTCGGGCCCAAAATTGAAATTACATTTTTTGCACAAAAATTTAAAAATTACAAACATTCCCCACACCCCCGCAAGCACGCAAATTCACATTTTGCATTCGGTGAACAAACCTTATTGGGCTCGTGCGCCCACACTTGTTATAGACACCTAAAATATGCTTACACTTAGTATTTCATCCAATCCAATCAATTAAAAACACTTCATTAATTCCCCATACTTTGCTCCATTTTCAAATGCCCTTTCAGGATACTCTTTCGTTGTATTCCTTCTATAATTATCTTATTTGGCTAATATCTTTCTTATTAGTTAAACATTCCTCCTTTCAACCATTTAAAACCTCCCTAGTTCTCTCTAGAATACTTCTATTGGCTTTGTAGGCTATGTATCAATCACAATTGGTTATCCGGACCCTCCTAACACTCAATGAGTCTCTAATCACTTGCTAATCAAGTTTAAATAGCCTAATCCTAGCTTAACTAAGCCTAAAGCATGTTTATCCTAATCTAATCTAAAAGTGCTTTTTGACCTTTAGTCCCTCATGCACCCAAATTCCAAATTCTCCCAAGTGGAAAACTATAAATACAAGGCTAAGCCTACCCATTAAAACTACAACTTTACACACACTGTTTACATAACAAAATCCCCCTCACATTTGGAGATATTGGCATTTGAAATCATTTGTGATAGCTTTAAGCTATAGAACATTTGGATATTGGCCATACTCCATTTTAAGAGCTCCCCATCTTGCATCCATCCATTCAAAATATAGTTAGTAAGGGAAGATCTAAAGCTTGGCCATGTATCCAACTTGGGTAGATATATTCTTTATGTTTGGGAGTAAACAACACACAATTTGATTGTTTGAATCTAACTAGGTTCACTTTCATCAATATTTCATAAAGTAGAGAGTAGTATACATGTTAGTTTTTGATTTTTGTCAAAGTTATAATTCTTGCATGTTAGTTTCTCTTGTTTAGCTCTAATCTCATGTTGCATGGATGAGTTAGCAAAGCTTTGTGTTCTTTAGCCTCATTCCATAGCTCTAGCAACTTTCCATTGAACACATTTGGCATGTCTGGTGGGGCACTTTGTCCATCCTCTATTAATGGAGTCATTTTGAAGCTTTTATTTTAGTTTCTAAATTTTTTAGTTTCAATGTTTCTAGATTAGTTTCAAGCTTTCTAGATTGGTTTTTCAAAGTTTTTTAGATTAGTTTCAAGTTTTTAATTTGTATGCGTTTCTTGTATTAATGGAAAAATATCAAGTTTCTTAGCTATTTTAGCTAGGATTTTCTTGTTTTTTTGCGCTTTACGGGATCAAAGGAGGTGGAGTGCTGCCAAAATTGAGCCAACTCGAGAAATTTTTGATATTTTTGAGATTAGTTTTGAAAAATCCTGTGTTTTTTTGGCCACCTACAAGAAAGGGAGTGCACATACCATTTTGTGCACGTAGGTACAACTCGACAATCATTTCTTTACAAAGGTGCATAGGTAGACTCACAATGGCGTAGGTACACTAATAGTGCTGCAGGTAAACTAATAGTGGTGCAGGTACACTAACAACGGTGCATGCATCATTACCAATCTTTCGAAGGCCATAAATTTTGCTCCCGAACTCGAAACGACTCTGTTTTAATTGCATTGGAAAGGTATTGAAGTGAAATACACAATGGAAACATAAATTTGGGGTTTTAAGTTACCAAAAATTTAAGGTTTTCATTTTTATTAAACTACTCATTTCTAACATGTCTAAATGCTTTGGAAAATTTGGTCTTTGATGTTCTAACACCTTGCAAGTTTTATTTTGAATCTAAGTTATGTTTTGTAGGGTGTGTTTACTTGTTTGATGGTGATTTGACTTGTTTAAAGGTTAATAAACATTTCATGTTTAACCATGTGATTAGAGTCGTGTATGCTCTTCCTCGCACTTTTTAGGTGATATTGGGAATCGAAAGCGATTTCTAGGTCTCTTTTTGTTTTGAAAAATGGTTTTTCTTCAAATAATGACTGTCAAAGTTTGTTGCAAAGAACAAATATTTCATTTGAACTAAGTGTTTTCCATTTTTGATTTTATATTTGGATTCTATGTCACATACACTCTTCTCTTGCATCTTAGGATGATCTTGAGAATCAAAAATGATGTTTTATCCCCTTTAGGTTTTTTTATGGAAAATTACTAATCCATTGTGCAGAACCACAAACTCTTGTCAAAGAAAGGTGGAATTAAAACAAAGTCAAAACTGCTAATATAGTTGTCGTATAAGTTGCCAAAATGTGTTCAAAAAAACCACATAAAAATTAAACAAATTAAAAAGAACACCATATTCAAAACACCTGTATTGCAGGCTTGGGAAAAGAGTACGTCCCTATCCGCTCAACTAGAACATAACCCATTTGGAATAACACCTTAAGCTATAACAATGGGAGTGGTACCATGAACACTAAAGTAATTTACCACTGTGTAACCTCGTTGATGAAACATGAAGCGCCTCACTTACCCACTTGACTAGTTTTCCTTGTGAGTTAGAATTACAAAGTTGTCTGTATCATGACCTTGGCAAGAGTACACAATGGATGCAATTAGTGCCCACTATACTTGAAGGGGGAAAATCCGAGATACTCCCAAATTAGTCAGTGTAACTTTTTGGGTAAATCGTGCCCACTCTTAGATGGCTTTGTAACACCTAGTTGAGAGATCTTATTAAGGAGGCCATTTTTTCTTGAGGCCCACTTTACTATTCCTTTATCATGTCTTGGCCATCACAAAGTGATAACTTGTTTGGATTCAGAACCTTGTTTTTCAAACAAGGCAAGCAATCCACTTAAGTTGGATCTAAGTGTCTTTCATCATGGAAATTGGATGACGTTTACTTAGCTTAGATTATTTCTTGCCTTCGACAAGGCGAATCTCTACCCAAGTAACACTTAGTTCATTTCCATATTTTGATCTACACCTTTGTGTTCTTGCTGCCTATTTACGGAAACTGAAGGCATCTTTCGGGAGTGTTGTCATAGATAGTGTTCACCGCTTTTTGTCCATTTACACTCATCCTTGTTTGCAGTTGAGTTGTTAAATGTCTACAATGCATGGATGCCTCCTTATATATTTGATGGCCACTTGATCTTGATAATAGTTTAGATTTATTCATCATTTTATCTCCCTTTGATGTGTTACCTTGTTTCATTATCTTAACACAATTAAGATACTTATGTCATGTTTTTCATAAACATGATCTAAGTATCCACATTGTGGTGTTACGCTGCACACATTTTAGCACATCTTTAGTATAATTTGACTTATTTTTACTTCAAACATTGTCCAAAATAGTGAAGAGTGTCGCTTACTTTGTTTGTGTCATTTCGATACCACTTTGACACTAATATCTCGCTTCTCCGCGAAGCTTGATAGACATGTCCAATTGGTGTGGTTACGTGGCTTACATTTGTAATCCTCACCCTTTAACATTTAGGCCTTGTTGTTTGTTTAACTTGTCATGGTATCCAATGGTTTGGAGTCACATCTAGCCTTTGTTAATATTTACACCTTGTTCATTTTGAGCTTGACATAAATATTGACATTGTGTTGATCATTTTTGCATCGAACTATCACTTTGCACACACATTTTCATAGGGTGTATTTCCTTGTTGATTGGATTTGTGTTTCACACTTCCATGATTGTTCCTTGTGATTATTCATTCAGAAAAATTATTTTCTAGGAAAATCCCTTTTTATCTCATCGATATTGTGTCAACACAATGTCTATTTTCCTTAGACCTTCTTCAGAAAATCATGCACGCATCTTCGTACTTACACAATGTCTTGTTGGTTGTCCTTATGCTAAAAAAATTGACATGTCACTTCCTTCCCTTTGAATTTGTTCCATTACACTATCTAGATCTAGACATTTGTGCTTAAAACAACACCAAAAATGACTCGAGTATCATTAAGGTTCCCCATACTTACAAAAATACGGAACCTAGGTTTAGCAATTCAAACCAAGATATTCCCATTACAACTAAACCTTGTTTGGTTCTTCGTCTAGAGATCCCATACGAGTAACTCGTTCCCCACCTTCATCTTCTTTTTGGTGGTATGATTTGGATGCTTCTGATCCAAATTATTATTTGAGTTTGCCCCACTCTTCTTCTAATTCTAATCCAAACATTTCCTCTTCTAAATCCAATCCAAATATTTCCTCGACTCTTCTTATGATTCAGATCCAAACTAATATTCAGATCCAAACTACTATTCAGATATATCTAATTCAACTCCTAAGTCATCTAATGCGAACCCTATGTCATGGTACTCCCTATCTTCATAGAAACCTCTTCATCATACATTTAATATGACTCCTACATCAAGACCCCTTTTACTAGTCTCCTTTATGACGTATTCTTCCTTTGAAGATACGTGCAACTCCATATCACTCCAATCAAACATCTAATACAATTCTTGAATCACGGTCCTCTCTTTCTTTACAGGACTATTGTTATTATTCATCTAATATGATTCTTGAATCACGGTCCTCCCCTTCACAGGACCTTCTTCATCAATTACCCCAATAAATCTTCCTTCTTTGAAGATTCGTATGACTCAAATTCCTTCGATTTAAACGTCTAAATTGACACATGTGTCACAATCTATAGACCATAGACTTAATCCTACTAGTTTATAGACAATATACCGTCGTATAGGTAGGTCCACGCAACTCTCTTCTACTCCCGATACATCTAGCTACACATCTTCTTCGTCCCCCATCATCTTATTCTAACAATCATCATCAAACATATCCTAAGTCTTCCACACCAAGGGAACCTCTTTCTTCCAATCAACCCCCTGGTGATTGATCAACAACTCATACCAATTGATCTATTTCAGAATGAAGAAACAATCGGGGCACTTATAGGAGCAAATGAAGATATTCCTTTAGCAGATTACAAAAAGGATTCTCCTTAGACTTTGATACATCTGCATATTGTGAGGAAAAGGTTGATTCCTTTTATCAAGAAACGAAGGAAGAGCTTCAGATCATGCAACTTGATCCTCCTCTTAATCTTCCATCTTCCCATTCTTCATTACGTGATAAAACTCCTTTGTCTTGCATTGATCCATGGCCTATCTTCTCATCACCTAATAACTCTTTATCTATCATAATTCCTCAATCAAAATCTCTTATGGGGTCAATGCCAAGTATCCCTTCATATTCATCTAGGTGTGGGTCACCTTCTAGTAGCCCTCCCTCTCGCTATTTGTGGGACATTTTCAGTAGTCCACTATCTTCTATTCTTGGGGCATGCCAAACTAACCCCTTGTCTTCTAGGTATGGATCACCCCAGGTTGTCCATCATCGTCTACTCTTGGGCCACATCCTAGTAGCCCATCATCTTACATCTATGGGTCACATCCTAGTATCCCTTCTTCTTCTATTCTTGGGCCACATCCTAATAGCCCTTCATCTTCTATCTATGGGTGACATCATAGTAGCCCTTCTTCTTCTATTCTTGGGCCACATCCTAGTAACCCTTCATCTTCTATCAATGGCTCACCCCCCAGTAGCCCATATTCTTCAATCCTTGGACCATATCCTTTTCATCCATCACATTATTCTTCGACCAAAGATGGTGGGAATCCCATGGTCATTTCTCACTTCAGTTCTTAACATACACGTTCACTTTCTTCTCCTTCTTGGGATCAGACAAGTCACATGTTAGCTTATAAGAAACCCAAATATCTTCTTAATCAAGCTCATATCAAATTTGCAAAGAGCTCTATAGCTCCCAACAAATCAAACAATCTCAAAATTCTAAATCAAGCATGATTCAAGAATGCACACCAACGTAACCATTAATTATGGCACAAAGTGTGTAAACCTCTTAATGGGGAATTAAATATCCCACATATGAAATCCATGTTTCAGAACAAATCACATTCATTTATTGAGTGTGAACTCACCTCGATCATCAAGATCGGGGATAATATCACTCTCGATAAACAACGTGCCTAGTCTTCCTTATCAAGGAAGTCACAAACATTATTGTTGGATCTTAGCACATAGAATGACTTCATTAGTCCCAACCTCTTAAAAGCTGTCAAAAATCTAAAAATCAAAAATAACTCAAAAATACAAAAACATGAGAAAACATTAAAAAATCAAAGGTACAAAGATCAAACATTGCAATCAGGTATTATGTACACATGGATGTTTCTTTCTTCCCTTCCTTGTTGTTATTCTGCAAGTCTTCCTAGCATTTTCATCCCTTCAATGATAATTTGGTTAGCCTATTTGCATGCATTTTGTGACATTTATCTCTATGGTATCCATTTGACCTAGTCTTTTATCACCTTGGTAAATTAAACAACGACATTGACCTCTTAGAGATCCTATCACATTCAACATCTAATAAACTTGTTGTGAAGAAATTTTAGACATATTTGTTGACACTATCCAATGTCGTCATCATAATCACCTCCACCTCCTTCCATCAAGCCATCAATGGTTCTTAACCCTTGTCAAACAAGAGAGTTGAAATATTTTTTTAGAAAGAAAAAAATCAAAACCAATCAAATAATTTAAAAGCTAAAAGCAAAAAGCAAATTGATATATAACTCTCTCTTCGTATCTCCAATAAATCTATTGGGGCTATGGATGTCTGATCTGGTAGTAGAGAAATGTTATGATTAGAATCAAATACATATTCGTTGGGGCTATGGACACTTGGTCGACAGAGGAGCAATGTATGGCTATCCTTTCACCATCCATTAAAAAAATAACCTTTCAAAATCAGTCATTCCTACGCATTGGCTAGGGTGTATTCACTTATTTTCTATTAAATCTTCCCTTCAAGAGGTAATAAATTCCACATGCACACACTGGATCTCTATGAGTAAACATGATTAGTATGTTACCAAGTGTCTTTTTTGGACCTTGTTTAGACTCTTAGTCTAGTCCATATCTCATCTCACAATTTGTGCATTTGGCTAATCACTTCTTCGTCCACAACGTTTCTAAGCTACATTCATATCATTCACATTGTTCTTCTAATTCATTCAGAAACATCCATCTATATAAGATTAATTTTTTCAATATTTTTGGGCACCTTTGTCCCCTTCCACAAAAAAATATTCTCGTTCCTTTCTATCATGTGCTTTTAGGCCACCTTATCTGGGGCATCCTTTCTTCTTCCCAACACTTCATTGGTTTATGTTCACCATCATCTTGAACCTATCCATAATGGCCTTGGGTCCTACTTCCACCTGTGAAGAGTTTTCCTTTAAATACTCCCACCTAATCACCTGGGGTCTTTTTGCATCTTCACCTTTCTCGCACGCATGTGGCCTTATGCCCTGTACATCCCATCTATCGCTAGGGACATCCATGCTTCCTTTTCTTCCTGTAAATAGTGTTAGAAAATTTTCAAAACAATCAAAAACATTCAAATATGTTAGAATTAATAAAAATATTCAAATATGTTAGAAAAATCAAAAGATTTAAATATGTTAGAAAAATCAAAACATTCAAATATGTTTAAGGAAACTTCTAAAAGTTGAAAATCATCCTACAAAACATCAGTCTTTGGTTCTCACTTGTTCATGTGTGCAACCCGTGGATCATCTTGATCTACCTCCATCAACAAAAGTTAGGTTGCTTACTTCATCTCAGTACGGGACACAACTAGTTGCCTTGTATTGTTTCATAGTGCACATTGATTTTTCATCAGACCGAAGTGTCCTCGATTTCCTTTCCATGTATCCTTGGTTGAGGAACCATCATTAACCCTTGTCATTAATTCAAATAGGTTGGAATTGAAGCTTGATAACAAAAACATTACATTATGTTTCTCTGTTAGATTAGATTGTTTACTTTCTTGTATTACATTGCATTTTGTATGTTGCATGGAGTTAAGCATCTTTTACTTTCTCATATTGCATTTCATTTTGTATGTGGCATGGAGTTGGTCTTTTTATCAATGGACATTTGTTCGTATATGGATTTTCATGTCATACTACACTTTTGTTCATTCTTTCTAATAAGGACCGATGATGAAGATCCCTAGCAATATGATGAAAATAAAAGTTGTTTAAAAGGCACTAGATGGATTTTACATCATTCGCGCTTTCTCATACTAATTTTCTTCTATATCCCCTTTCTTTTCTTCTTCTTCACATTATCATTTCTTCTATTGTATTTTTGTACTCTTTTCAATTGTTGATCGAGTTCATTTATCACCCCATCACCAAGTGAGGGGGCATCCTTCATTATTCTCATTTCTTCATATATCCCTTCAAGATTTTCTACTTGTTTATGCTTGTCTACTTTCTTTGAAGTGACATCACTTACGTCACCCCAAAGAGGGGCAAATGTAGATACCTAAAATATGCTTACACTTAGTATCTCTTCCAATCCAATCAATTAACGACACTTTGTTAATTCCCCATACTTTGCTCCATTTTCAAATGCCCATTCATGACACTCTTTTGGTCATATTCCTCCTATAATCATCTTATTTGGCTAATATCTCTCTTATTATTTAAACATTCCTCCTTTCAACAATTCAAAACCTCCTAGTTCTCTCTAGATGACTTCTATTGGCTTCGTAGGCTATCTATCAATCACAATTGGTTATCCGGACCCCTCCTAGCTCTCAATGAGTCTCTAATCACTTGCTAATCATGTTTAACTAGCTTAATCCTAGCTTAAATAAGACTAAAGCATGTTTATCCTAATCTAATCTAAAAGTGCCTTTTGAGCTTTAGTCCCACATGCACCCAAATTCCAAATTCTCCCAAGTGGAAAAATATAAATACAAGGCTAACCCTACCCATTCAAACTACAACTTTACATACTTTGTTTACATAACAAAATATCCCTCACATTTGGAGATATTGGCATTAGAAATCATTTGTGATAGTTTTAAGTTATAGAAAATTTGGATCTTGGCCATACTCCATTGTTAAGAGCTCCCCCATCTTGCATCCATCCATTCCAAATATAGTTAGTAAGGGAAGATCTAAAGCTTGCCCATGTAGCCAACTTGGAGATATCTCTTCACTATGTTTGGGAGTAAACAACACACAATTTGATTTCTTAGAATCTAACTAGGTTCACTTTCATTAAGATTTCATAGAGTAGAGAGTAGTATACATGTTAGTTTTTTTATGTTTTTGTCAAAGTTATATTTCTTGCATGTTAGTTTCTCTTGTTTAGTTATAATATCATAGTGCATGGATGAGTTAGTGAAGATTTGAGGTTCTTCGGCCTCATTCCATAGATTTTGCAAATTTTCATTACACACACTTGTAAAATGTGCCATTTGTAAAATTTGTAAAATTTCCTAAGTTTCCTTGAGAGCCCGCTTCCCTGTAGTTAAAAAGGACCGACACGTGGTTTATGTAGGCATCGATAGAGGTTTGGCTTAATTTTATACTTTACGCATTTTTAAAACAAAAGACAAAATTTAAAATTTCTCTGGCAACTTGCCTTCTGTTTTGACTTGAAACATGGCCACGTGTCCCTTTCAAGCCATAAGAATTTTTTTCTTCATTTGGCGCAAGGATCCTCCATGGGATCATGTGCCTGCAATTGTAATTTGTGATTTTTGCAAAAAGTACAAAGTTCCACGATGTCTCCCCATCCCCACCGGTCCCTAATCTTCCCCTTTGGCAAAAAGTCTTCCCCAAGCCCACCGGCCTGCCGGCTCGTAACTTTCAAAATTTGAGGAGTTAGAAGGAATTCTTTATATTTTTGGAAAGGGAAAAAAAGTTTCCCAACTGATGAAGATGTTTTCAAAAATTGTTAAGTACTTGAAATATGTAAAAAAATATATTGAAGCACAAAAGGAGGGAAAAGGTGTTAGTTGACCAAAATAAGTGTGAGCTTATTTTGGTCAAGCAGATTATATGATATCAAAAGAGGTGGATGTATAAGATGTATAAGTTCTCATCAATGTTCTTTCCTTTATGATTAGACATTCAATTATGTTCTTGAGTTGTTTAGTTCATTATATAATCCATACAAAGAAGCTAGAAAGTTGCAAGAAATACACAACTCATTTTCATAATTCAATGTTTTATTCACAAGGAGAGTTAAATGTTTCCCACACAAGCCGTGGGATGTAATCGAAAAGTAAATTACAGCTCTGAAAAGAAAGGTAAACATGCATGAAAGAGAAAGAAAAAGAGTATGAGTGAATTCATCATTGCCTTGGGGTTTCTATTCTTCAATTGAAGTATCTTCATCTCCATCTTTTGTTTCTCCTTCATCTTCATCAGAGAAGCCTTTGTACGAAAAGAAGAAAAGTTAAATGTCGGTTACATAAGCTAAGGGATCAATTCTTATTCGTACACTATCCTACTTCATGCATATGTATTCTACTTGAAGAATAAATTGCATGCATTCTTTATTCACTCAGAATGAAGAAGGAGAAAAGAAATAAGAAAAACATGGACATAAGAGAGGCCAAAAGCCTAATTATTTTCTAATTGTTTTCCTATGCATGAAGGTACAGGTTGCAACCAAAGAGAAAAATAGACAAGTCATAAGTGCATGCAATAAAAGGAAGAATGTAACTCAAAGTTCCAATAACTATTCTGAAATGGAAGAAGTTACAGTGTAGAAGAGAGACTAGCAATAGAAGCACATGTTTTAGTTTGCAACAGAAGAAAAAGAAGAATTTGAAAGTTGATGTTTGGCTAAAAGAGAAGGTCACAGTTGAAAGGAATGAAGACAAGATTCTGGAAAAAATTTGACAGGGCTTCACCATGTAAAATGGACATTTACAACTTTCCATCATGCTTAAAGGAATGATTTAAATCAAGTAAGTGACACAAAAACAACAAAGCATGTTATGATCAAGATAACACAACTATGATGTCTCATTTTATTTACCAATCCAACTTCAAACATGAAGTGTTATGTTTTGAATCAGAAAATACAACTACTATGCTAGAAATGGATGGAAGAGAGAATTTTGGAAAAATTTTGCCAGGGCTTCGCCATAAAAATCAACATTTTAAGTTTTTCAGTTGCTACAGGAAAGGATAAAATTTCAAATTAGAAGAAATAAGTTGTCCATCAGATTATTATACAATGTTGAGATACAAATAAGATTGCAAAATACTACAAGTAATAGCTTCAGAGATCAAATTGAATGCATGATTTACAGTTACAAAAATAGAAGTCATTCAGAATGAATACAAAGATGTTGCCATATCAAAGAAGTACAACTATCTATGCAAGGAAATTGATCAAATACAGATGCAACTATAGGTGAAGCTCAAGTACAATATTGAAGCACAAAAGAAATGGAACTACATTTTTGAAAAAACTTGAATTTTCCAACATGCAAGAGTTGTAAATGAGTTCCAAAAATAATATGTTGTGCAGAGGTTCAGAAAATAGTATACATTATTTTCAGAAAGTCAAGAACATTGTTACAGTCAAGCATTCAATAGATGAAATTTTCAGAAAACAATTGCATTCAAACACTCATCTCATGGAGAATTTCAATGTTCAAGTGATCTCAGTTTGAAAATGATTAAAGAAAGTATTCTCAAAAGGGTGCTATAGAATTTCAAAGAATCAAGTTGATCCTGAAACAATGAATTGTAACAAATAGATTCTCCAGAATACAAAATTGAGCCAAAGATTTCAGAATAGACCTGAAGTAATGTACAAAACCTATATTTGTAGAAAATCATAACCATCATTTCTACAATATTCTCAACAAATGATGAGATAATAGTTGTCCTGAAGTTTAAGCACAAAGAACTCATACAGAGAAGAGGATGGAGTATGAGTATTCAGAATGAAGAAAATACTTTATGTCCACCACAGTAAAACAAAGGAAGATACAAAGTAAATCAAAGTTTCATAACAACAAACACGATAATCACAAAGTCTTTTCGAGCTCATTATATCAATGGCCGAGCATGACAAATACAAGAAAACTAGGAAATATGATTATATTGCATGATGAAACCAGTACTTCAAGCTTTTACAGGTATTTTCCACACAGAGTTGAAAAATTTCTCAAGGTCACATATCTACAGATACCTAGAACTGAAAATAATTAGATCTATAATTCATGATGCAGATTGGGCTGAAGAATACACTCACCGTAGATAATCAAATGGTCAAAAATTTTGAGCAACTGGATGATGAAGTGAGAGGTCCACATGCCCACATGAAGTTTCAAACTCGGGAGTCAATCAAGAGAAACAAATCACAGAACCCACAAATATTTCCAAGAGTTCAGTGATACATTTAAAGAAGAAAAGAAAATAGAAGTGTATGCGTACAAGAGGAAATTATCTCACCTATAATGACTATGGTGGCCAATAGAACAAAAAGATTTCAAATAATAGAGAAGAATCAAGCTTCAGAAACTCGCCATGGAGGCCAATACAAGAAAACTGAATCTACAGAGCTCGAGAGAAAGGAAAACCCATATAAACAACAAAACGAAGCCGAGCTTGGTGACCTTCAACTATGGCGGCCTTTAAAGGAAACTCAGCTTTTGAAAATACACAAAGGCATGAATGGTATAGAAGACCAAAGAATGATAGAGATGAGCTCAAATAAACAATAATGGTGGCACACACTTCAACCACCTTGCTCAGAAAGCTCTAATAGAGTAGATACAACTCAGAGCCTAAAAGTCCAACCAGGGTTTCAAAAATACAAATCCACAGAGATCGAGATGAAAAGAATAGTGTCTACAAAGAAACCTCACAGAGCTCATGAAAACAACAATGGCTGACACTTTGAAGGAAAAGCTCATAAATGAACCAGATAAATCTTGAATAAATAGAAAATGTTAGCCATGAAAACCTGCAGATAGCTCCAGAGAAACAAGAGCAACAGAGAATCATTTATTCAGAAGGGCCGAGCTCGAAAGAACAAAATAATGGCGTTGAAGAAATTTTTTTCCAGGGCTTCGCCATACAACCAAAAAACCAAATGAAATGTGCTTGTGGGTCGAGTTCCCTTTACCGCCCGAACCCAAGAAGTGGGTTAACTCTAACTTGACCATGATCAAGGATCAACGATCACAAAACATCAAGGACACAAGATCAATGTCCTCAGATCAATCACAATAATCAATGCAAACCACCGAGTTGATGCCACCATCAACATTCAATGCGGGCCAAAACCCTAACTACAGGTCAAAGATTGACGGTTTGTGATCAGACAGACACCAAATCCATGGCCTCAAATCATTGCAACAATCAAAGAAAACTCAACCAGAGTTGATGCCACCGACAAAGTCACCAAGGGGTGAGTCACCATGGAGAAGGGGATAACCCACGTGTCCACCAAATAAATCATTTTCCACGAGTTTCAATGTTAGAGTAGGTATTTACCTTAGCTCATGTTCACCTAGGTACTTTATTTACCTTTATTATATTTATCCTAACACACTTATGTGTGTGGATGTTTCTTTTATATTATTTAGATATTAGGAGATATTATCTAGTTGTTAGGTATAGTTTTTCCTTGATCTATGGTATTGACTAGTTCTTTCCTTGATCTATATTATTGACTAGATCCTTGATGTCAAGTTCTCTCCTAAATCTATGGTCTTGACTAGTTCTTTGATGACTAGTTATTTCCTTGATTTATGGTGTGATCTACGACCTTGATTGGTTCTTAGATAAATTATTCCTTACCTATTTAAGCAAGGCCCATTCTCAATGTATTACATTGAGTTCCATAACACTATATGATATTGTTGCTCATTTGTTTGCAAAGGTTTATATAAAGTTATTCAGCAAATTTCTTTCATCTTATTAATCATGATGTTTGATTAGCATTTGTGTTCTTGGCTTCGCACAATCTGGTTATTGTTCCTTTTATGGTATCAAAGCATTTTCTTCATTGGTTTTGAGAAGATACTTGATTGGGATCACACATTGATAGACCTCCTTTTTTGTTCACTCAACTCTTTCTGAGGATCTGAGCAACACATGAGTTCTACATCTTCACTCAGGCTTGAGAAACATGAGATTTCAGTTTTCATACATGATCAACTCCGACACACGTTTTGATATTCTTCGCATGCACCCATTGTGCATTTTTCACCAAGTCATATATAGGTATCTTCTTCAACCATCCGTGTTGATTTAGGGTGGATATATGATCACTCGTGGTGGCAAAATAGGCATTCATTGAGAGGACTCTACACACATGGATCCTCCACCATTCAGCCTCTTCCTCCACTTTCTATACCTTATGCATTGTGATGCTTCTTGTTTTGAGCATTTTTCTTTAGTAGGTGTAGTGTATCTCTCTTGTTTGTTGAGAGATTTTATATCTATATTTTCGACACTTTTGACATGTTGTGATCTCTCTTATGGGGGAGCTATTCTAGTGGAGCCCAATGTTAGTTTGTCAGTGTTCGAGTAGTTTTTTTGAAAAATCATATAGATTTGTAGCGCCACTCCACCCATTCAGTAGTATGGGAGGGTGTGGTGTTGATCCTGCTTCTTCAGGTTTTGTGTCCTTGCCTTATTACCTTAACTTTTCTTGGATCGTGACACTCTTGATTTTGTGTCCTTTCCTTGTTGCTTTGGTTATTATTCTTGGATCATGGCACACCTATTTGTAGCACTTGATCAAATTATGTTTGGTGTTTTTTTGCACTTTCGACATCACTCCGTTGACAGTCTCCTTGTATGGAGCTATTCTGGTGGAGCCCAATGTTAGTTGTTTTTGAGTTTTTGATCGAGTAGTGGATTCAAACCACAGTGCACACCAAAATTCTTGACATTGTATGAGTTTATTGAGACGAGCTTTTGGAATGCCTTGAAGCGGGTCTTTACTCTCTTTACTTTTTGTTACTTGTTTTGGGTACCTTTCGGTGTCCTTTTTTCCTAGTTATTGTACATGAGTATCTCATCGAGGCCTAGTTAGGGACTCGTCATTGTGGACATGCCACTTCTACTTTTGGCCCCTAGCTTCACTTGAAGGGGGTGTTAGAGTAGGTATTTACCTTAGCTCATGTTCACCTAGGTACTTTATTTACCTTTATTGTATTTATCCTCACTCACTTATGTGTGTGGATATTTCTTTTATCTTATTTAGATATTAGGAGATATTATCTAGTTGTTAGGTATAGTTATTTCCTTGATCTATGGTATTGACTAGATCCTTGATGTCTAGTTCTCTCCTAAATCTATGGTCTTGACTAGTTCTTTGATGACTAGTTATTTCCTTGATTTATGGCTTGATCTACGACCTTGATTGGTTCTTAGATTGTTATTCCTTGCCTATTTAAGCAAGGCCCATTCTCAATGTATTTCATTGAGTTCCATAATAATATATGATATTGTTGCTCATTTATTTGCAAAGGTTTATATAAAGTTATTCTGGTAAATTTCTTTCATCTTATTGATTGTGATGTTTGATTATCATTTGTGTTCTTGGCTTGCACGATCTAGTTATCGTTCCTTTTATTCAAAGTCTAACTTTAGTGCATGCTCGAATAATGTAAAAGGGCCAACCAAATTATATACAATGATCACCAAAAAGGTGAATTTTATAATATGCCAAGGCCGACAAACTCAAAGGTGGTAGACCATATGGTATGGTCATTCCAAATAATCAAAGGTGGTCGAGCATAGTGTGGTGGCTTTACAAAGTGCCCCTCATGTTTTTTAAACCATAGTATATGCTAAGTCCACAAAGAGTGGCCAAACCCAATGAGGACAAGAGTTCACAACCACAAGTGGTCCCCACTTCAAGGAGCTAAAATTGATTTGCAGAGTGTCACTCATGTGACCATTTTTAAAGGAGATGTCAATATCAGAACATGTGCACATAGCAGGTGGTCCCCACAGGATGTTTATATTTTGCAAATATTGTAAGTATTGTAATTATTTTGCTCACATATAGGGAGTTGTTTTTTTGCATGCCTTCACAACAGGACAAAATAGAGAAGAAGACAGAGTTGCATGTTCATGGAGAGAGACTTTCCTAGCAAGCAACCTTATTTTTAGCAAATTATTCACCCTTCTTTTCTTAAAAATAGATCAGTCAACTTTAGTTTGACTATAATGTAAGTAAGGCTAATAATGCCTATTTGTAATTATATGCTCTATTTTTCCCTTTATCTATTATTAAATAAAGGATAAAAATAAGATGCATGGGTGAGTACAAGAATTAGGATATTTTTAGGAAAAGGGGGATTTTATTTTGGCTATATATTGTGTGCCTTTACAAAGCACATGGGGACTTCGGAGGACTTTTCGGATATAGGAATGAAGAAATTTTTCCAATTTTTCCCTACGAGTGTGAAGTATTTCGCCTTCCAAGCTATTTTGCAGTCTTGTGTATGTTTCAATTAGTCTTATGAATGAAAATTTGTTGATCAATCACCTTACCCTCGCTATAAATTTAGTCTTTTCTACTTAATTCTAATGTGTATATTAACTTATTAGTACTGTTGTGATTCTCCCTCAGTACAATCAAGTGTTTTTCCCTTAGATATTCTATAGAAAAACTATTGGTTCATGCATCAAGAATCCTTACCAAATTAGTTGTGCATATACTCAGTCAAAGCCCTCATAAAAATTTGGTGTATCACCTTAGTTTTAATCATTTTACAGTCATCTTTTACTCTCAAACTCCCATAAATCAGTTTAGGATACACCAATAAGGAACCGGCCTTGATACCGGAGACTCGCCTCAAAATAGGTATACCCATAGACCTGAGGTGTTTCCATTGTATCTATGAAAGAGAGAGATAAATTATGCAAGCTTAGAAAACCTGCAGCCATCTCTCTACAAGGTGCACTTTTGAGAGATAACAATAACTAGTTCAAATAATTTATAGTAGTATAATATCCTTAGTCACCTCACCTACAAACCTAAAAATACCTTGAACTAGAAGTCAAGGATTATTTGGAATTTGTCTAAATTGTGTCATAGTTTAGTCCATGATAAACATTATGATGTCAAACCACGCAACAATCTCTTTTCTAAGTTGATATATTTCAATGTGTGAGTTCATATCAAATAGAAATCCTTAATGAAAAATAAAACTTATGAATTCTTATTAAAAAGTATAATACACTTATTAATGGAAATTGGAAACTTCAAGAGAATTTGTTGTAAAAATTCATAACTAATTCAGAGTTATCACATATTCCCTAATATTAGTAGTAAAACCTAGTAAAAACCTAAAAATGTTTTAAAGACAACAAAAATAAGATTAGAGGCCACTCTTCTCATTGTATAAACCTCAAAAATAATCCCATCATCTTTAGCTTATCAAGCCATTGTTTCATGTTGTAAAAGCATCAAATTACTAAATTATTTTCAACTAGATGTAGATATTAATACTAGTCGAAGAAATATGTTGTGTTTAGTAAATTTATTAATTAGTTCCAATGTAGGTGACAAAAAATGTTTTTAACCAAACACGAATCTTTTAAAACAATATCTCGACACGTGGTTTGGTTTTGTAGGGTGTTTCACATCACAAAATGGCTCCACATATGGATGACACTTAGGATTTTGAGAGAGGGTAAGAATAGAATGCCACAAAAAGAAAACAATATACATAACATTAAGACATCTCTATTTGATACCACATAGTACATGAATAAACCATACCACACTTTAGGAAATGACCTCTAGTTCCACACCATATCATTTTGTAGATATAATTCTATAAACAAAACACCTATGACACAACAAATATGAATCATTTCCAGTCATCATTATCATGTTGGACTTATAGATTAGCTATTTGAATCTCTAATTATCTAAAAATAATTGTCCTATTGTGCTTTTATCATTTCCATATATCCATATATCTAGAACTTTAATTTAGATCTATATTTTGATTTATGCATTAATGTTTATTAATTAATTAGAATTTATGATATATCCTAAGCTTACACCTTTGAAAAATAATGACATCAACTCAAAATACCTTATTTATTTATTCGGGAATATTAAATTTCATGGGTTTCTACATGAGCTACGACTATGTCATAACAATGATAAAGTGGAATATTTCTAAAAATAACTATGTTACTTTCTTTTTGTTCTTACTTTACGATGTTCTCATAGTTACTTTTATTTAAATAATGTGACCATGTTTCTGTCCCAATATTATCTTTAATTTATTATTTTTCATAAGTTAATTAATTATTATTTTTATATTTCTCTCCTTAATGATTATTTTTAATATTTTTCACTTTTCTTGGTCTACTTGAAGTTACAGTTACCACTTCCTTACAATTTAGTATTAGTGAAACTCTATACTAGTAATTTGATATGAAGTTTTATTTTTGATAGTGAGAGTGCTTGGCAAATGTATCTTGTGCACGAATATTAAAATATCTCACCTAATAACTAAGTGTAATATATTATAGTTTCTAGTTGTATCGTTACATTTTATTATTTGTTTTGGTGGGAACATAGGTTATACCTAGATGTAGCAATTTAACCTAAGAATAAAGAATTATTATTGCACATATATGGTTTTATTAAACCAATTGAATCTTGGAAAACACTTAAATATCACTTATTTTATTGACCATGTCAATTGAGATGGAGGAAGAGAAGAAAGTGGGGATGAATTGTTGCAGTCAAGTTTTGGTTCCCACTACCTTGCATTGAAATATAATTATTGTTTTTGATTGGTAAAAGTGTGGAGAATAAATAAAGGAGTGGAAAAATAGATAAATACAATCCCCAAATTATAAGACAGAAAATAAAAACACGGTGAATTAGGAAGAGATACTAGAGAAATGAAGAAAGAAGAAGCAAATACTCATGTTGGTTTTTTAATGATTAACTTGTTTATTTGAAATATGTTTATGAGATTTTATGGAATGTATTTGATATATGGATAAGAATCATTGAAGGTAATACTAACCTATTTACATATTTAGTTATTCCTTTAAATGTAAGTTTTATATCATTTATATCTATTTGAAATTTTGGTGTTCATGTGTTAAGAATAATTTATCTCTATTTATCTATGACATTGGATGAGTCCACACTAAATTTTACTTGATTTTAATAATTTTATTTCAGTGTTTATTTATACCCTCTTTACTAATTATTCTACATTACTTTCTTGATGGGTTTTGTTTAATTTTCTAAATTGTTTGTGAGCAGTTCTCATCGAATGTTTAATGTGCATCGTTGTTTTTTTGTTTTGCATGATCAATATTTTCACATGATTTCTTGTGTGCTCTCTTGGATCCCCAATAATATTCCATCAAACCTTAAGTTGAAGGATGGGTTGGGTAGGTCTATTATGGAAACCACTAAAGGTTTTGATCATAATTATTTATGTAGTTAATTTTTCAAGTTATTTTCCAATGAGATATATCTTATAAAAGGTAATAACTATTTATTATGCTTACATTTGTGTTGTATTTGAAATCAGTATGATATTTTCATATTAATTTTGATGATGCTTGTTATGTATGTTCTAAATATAATTATGGGAGGTTGTGATCTCACAAAATTCATTATAATTTATTTTTATAATTGATCATTGTATAATTATAATGAAATAATAATGAGATTATCTTTTTCTCTCTCTCTCTCTCCAACACACACACACACACACCCACATTGATAAAAATCCAAGGGCCAAGATTACCCTAGTGACATTTGTAGTGATCAAACAAGTGGAATGGAACAAAACCATTGATTATATTCACTAAATGACATTAACTATATCTACTTGTATATGTTCTCCATGTAGCTTACAACTCTTTATTAGGGATTTTAAAAATTTGTTCTATACCCTAAGGACCTAACCTACACTAGTTTCTTACTTGAATCCCCCTGTAATGAATTAATCACTCTCATATAGTTTGTTGGGCCTCCCATACAAATTATATAACTTTTTACGTACATCTTTACTTGTACAACTCCTACTAACTTATTTACTAGATATAAAATGGTGGACTTATCCTCCTTCTATAATGATGTGTTCTAGTTATCTCTCTTTTCTTTGAATTCTCCTTTTATGATGGATGGTCTCTTATATATGTTTCTATATCTTCCCGCTTGGATTAATATTTTAACTTGATCTCATTAAATGATGAGAACTACCTCCATATAGATGTTTTCCTATCATTCCACATGTATCTAGATATTAGGCACTTATGATCTTTCAATCTTTATCAACGTCATTTGTCGGACATATTATTATAATTCTTTTTTTCTTTTGTTCCAAACCATAACTATGTTATACACTCATTTCTCACAATCTTTTGCCACATCTATTTTGTTCTCTACCGCACACTCTTTTCTTTGAGCTACATCT
Organism: Taxus wallichiana var. yunnanensis; assembly: GCA_018340775.1. NCBI lineage: Eukaryota > Viridiplantae > Streptophyta > Pinopsida > Cupressales > Taxaceae > Taxus > Taxus wallichiana. The sequence continues at coordinate 508,345,127 of CM031242.1, forward strand.
TTTCCTTTATTCTTCAAATTTCACTTGGGATTCTAGGTATTCCTTCGCATATCCACACTCTTCCTTCACAATCTCATTTATTTTCTGATGTTTATTTTCATTTACTTGTGTCTTTTCACACACTCTCGGATATTTCACATAACTCAACAATTTTAGCATTTCTTTTTAACTTGGATAGGTCAAAAATTTTTTTGCTTCCCAATGTCCTATGTAACACTATTGTGCATTATTCTTGCATGCCTACTCTACATTGTCAAACCTTCCATGCAATATTACTCTCCCACTTCATCTATGAATGCCATGTGCACTATGTTCCTTGTTGATTACTATTACTCATAAGGCTCACACACTTCTATGTAATCATAAAACCATTATGTTTTATTTCCTCTTCCAATTCCATGTACTCTTCAACCTTGTAAACAACCTCACTTAGCCAAAATTATTCAATATTGCTCTAGACCTTTGATGTTTCTTAATCAAACATCGAGGTAATTAAAACACTGAGTTCCACCACAAGTAGACCAAATGAGTGGTATAACTTCCATTTACAATATTAAAGATGATATTCATGCATCCTTCATGCTCGAGCCTTAATCTATGCTTGGTTGATCATTTGGAATCTCTTTTAGTCCTTCATCACTTCATAGTGACTCATCCATATTATCTTGTACATGTTAGCGAAAATAAACTCACCATAGTTTAACATCCTCCTCTAAATGGATCTTTCACCTTTATTATTTATGAGTATCTTCTACCCAAGTATGGCCCAACTCCATCTAATTCCTTCAATTATTTTCTTCTTCATTTTGAATATCATTTATGGGATCCTTTCCTTTGTATGTTTCTTCTTCATGCACTTCCTTTTCTCTACATTTACATTATGACCTTATTCTCTTTTTGGGAATCCTCAATGCTCTATATATTTGTGCATTTTTTCCTTCTCAATTCTCATTCTATAACCTAGTTTCTCAAACCTCTTCTTTATATACATTATTATTTTATGCACGTTGTTGTTTTATTTCCTTTGAACCTCCTCTTTACGTTATATAATATCTTTTATTCTTCTTCACTTCCTTATTTAGGCACCCATCTCTCCATGTGTTCATGGGATTTGAACCACTATAGAATGTCCCCTTCTCTAATTGTTTTTTCCATTCTTTCTTCCATATATATTATCCTTTGAAGCCTTACGATTATGTTCTTTGCATGTCTACCTTATTGAGCTCTCTTCCTTGAACATTACTACTATGCAATCGTCATCTGCATGCCCGATATCTCCTTGTGATAGTATCATTCAATTATATGTTTATTTAACTATACTATGTCAAATCACATTTTCCTACATATTTTTAGGCCACTTTGTCATCTTTCTTGAAAAATTCTCTCATCTTTTTCTTCCGCCTCACTACTCCACCATTTTTTTAACTTCCTGGTGTGCCATCATCTTTTACACTATCCTTGCTATGTTTTATTCTATATTTTCTCTTACTTCACATCAAAATATGCCTTTATGGATAACATATATATCTAATCTACCTCTTCTTAAGGTATATTATCCTAATTGTTCCTTTCCTTCTTTTCTTCTTCCTTTGTAGAATATAAAAGTGGTAAAATTTTACATCATCTAGAAGCGTCTCTACACCACTATTTATCCCTTTAAAGTATAAATATTCCTACTTTTATGTTCCTATTTCATTATACACTCCTGTAATATCCTCCTCGAGAACACTCCTCCCTTTTTTTCATTCAGAAACTTCTTCTTCAATATATAATTCCTTCTTTATTATGCACTATCCTTCTCTTGTACACTCCTCTACATCCTTTACTCCTTTGAGATTAATACATATCTCTTTATTCTCTAGAGTGCTTTGTTTTGCACGCACTCTCATGGTATCCTTTATGCACACCACTAAATAATTTTCCCTCAAGGAAACTTTTTATTCTCTTCTATATGTTTCCTTAAGCATTGTTCTCTTATCATTGTGTATTCCTTCTTATGTTCACTCCTCAACTACTTTTCTCAAATTTGTGTTCTCACTCACTCTTATTATATCTCACTTACTTCTACTAAGGTATGCTCTTTTACGACTAAAATTTCCACCTCATTTCCTCCTTAGGGACATTTTCATTTTTCAAACCATTTGATAGTGCATTAGACTCCATCGGGTACTCCTCGATCCTACCGATTTAAGAGCCAACAAAGCGGATAGAAAATTGATTCTTTTTCTATTTATATATTTGAAAGTCCTTTATGGAATCTACAATGTAGATTATGTCTAATGGATCATACAGTCATTTACATGGAGCTTTATAAGGTTTTATGGTATTCCCATAAGACATATCCTATAATGAACTATGTTCTTATAAGAACCTTTTACAATATTAAATTTACAACTATTCCACCTCTCAACCTTCAACCCCTTTCAACAACCTAAAAATGGTGAAATACACTCCCATTTATATTTTTGTGTCTTTTACTTTTCCTACCTCTGTTATTTTTTGAATTCACCTTTAGGCGCACTTCTTCCTCCTAGACACTTCTTGGCTTTCCATTAATATTAAAATTTCAATTAGATTTCTTTAATGATCTAACCTACCATACCTATGCTTGTGCTATGTCATTCTAGCTATTGTATATTCTGACCCTTTTCTTAGTCACCAACCTATGTTAGACAAATTTTGACATATTTTTGAATTCTACACACTACTCATGTTTTAGTTCAAAAACTTTCTCATGCTCTTCTCGTACACAAAGTGGTTTACTTATGTCACGCATTTTATTTCTTGAGTTTCACCTTCAAAATTCTTCCATGCATAATTCTTGGGCTTCTACGTCTTTTTGAAATATCTGGACACCCTTTAATCAACAAGGTTGAGTCAAAACTCCACCGCCCTTCCAAAATATTATACACATCATTGTTCCTTATTCTTTTATGCCTACCCCTTCCACTTCATTCCATATGTGCCCCATTCTTGTGTGTACCCATACTTAGGAAAACTTGTTGAGGATTACACTAGACCTTAGATGTTCTGTTGTTGGTGCTCAAATTGGTCTTGCCCGTTTGTCAATGAAATTCCTCGGTTTGCAGCCTCTATAATATTTTCTATCTCCCCATATTGATGCTTGAAGACTTTTTCCTCCATTTGGATGCCATGATCAATCCCTTCATTCGTCAAGGATCACTTAAAAGTCTATATATTTTTTCCTCCGAAAGAGTCTCGTAGCTTGGGTGTAAAACTCAAGTTTTTCCTTTCCTTCCATTTTCCACAGTCATGTTTTGTTTTCCCTGTCATTTTAGTCCCAAATACTCGAGGAAACATAATTGATGTAGCTCGAGAGGATCATATTTGAGCCTTATAGCATTTCCAAATTCTCTTGTCATTAAAGAAATATTCATTTCTTGACTCAAATGGTGGTTTTGCTACATTTTTATGGTTAAATAAGTGAGTTTTCCCCGTCATATTAACATCTTTGCATTAGTATGAATGTGGCCCTTTTTGGTTGGATGCGGCTCGGCGAGGCACTTTAAAACTCTAAGGCTCACTTTAACCCAAAACTTGTCCACATGCAGGAACAATGCTCATTTTAAAATTCACCTTTTGGTTTGGCCTTAGAGTTACGCAGGGGGACAAATGAAGGATTCTGCTACTTTTCCCAAACTTAGACAATTTTTTCATATAGTTGGTATAATTTTGGTGGGCCATCGACATGTGGAGGGATGAAACTCATTTGACGACATGCCTCAAGGTCCCACCTTAACAATTACGATATCTTTGACATGTGGAGGTTTCCGCCGTCTCGCTTTGTACTTAAACTCTTCAAAGTAATTTTTTGAATCCTCGGACGGGTGGTGAGCTCGCCCTTATTTAGGATCTCCGCTCTTGAGAAACATCTCGAAGTTACGCCATGAAGATATGTGGAGGCTTCCACCGAGTCTTCCATTACTTAGAATTTTCAAGTAACTTTCTAAAGTCCTATGACATGTGGAGGGACCAAGCCTATTTAGGGACCAGACCCTAGGTTTTATTTTGAAGAAGTGTTAGGACAACACTTGGATGCTTTTTCTTAGTCTGTCGTTTTGTTTGGACTTTTCAACGGCCAAAGAAAAATGTCTCAGACCCTAAACACATGATGCCTTCTATTGAACCTTTAACTTTTTTAACAGACTCTGCCAGAATGAGACACGTGTTAAGCCCGTGCTTGTTTAGGGTCTCTACTTTTGGCGACCACCTCAAAATGTGCCATGGAGACAAGTGGAGGCTTCCACTGGCTTCTTTTTTCACTGAGACTTTTCAATGGCCAAAATGCATTTTTCTTGGGCATAGGGTATGTGGAAGCCTCGCACTTTTGAGACTTGCCTCTGTGCTTATCCTTTATAGTTAAAGAAAGGAAACATGTATATGACTATGATATAAAGTAGAAAAGGGGAAGAATCAATGGTTTCTATGCATTTAACCTATTTTTCTGCCATTATTTCTCCAACACTCCTATAGATGTGAATACGCACTATTTTTCAGCATTCTTTGATAAAATTATTTGTCATCTATGTCTCTAGGGTGCCATTGAATGGATTTGAAACTTAAATTTTGAGTCCAAGGATTGTTAAGGTCGATATTTTGAAGTGGGAATTATTCAGGCACTCGTAAAAATTGGAATTACCAGAGAAAATGGATGCAGGGTAGAATTACAGTGGAAAGAGAGGGAAAAAGGATGAAAAAGGTGTTGCCACAAGAGTGAAAAATATTATTGGTCATATCCGGTTTGTGCATAGTGTCTAGAAAATGATTAAAAAGGGGATTTCTCACATGACAGAATCAAAATGATTAAAATGACTCCTGAAACATTGTGGCATGGCATCCTAGTCATTAGTCGAGGGCCAAAGAAATGTGATCAGTTCACAATTGGTCCACTTGGCAGATTTTGGATCTGAATTTGTTAAACGTCGTTGTGTGAAATAAATTAGTAATAAGAAAAGGTCCCTCGAATATTCTTCTCTTTTGGGGGAAAATTGAGTGAGAAAAATGTATAAATGCAATGAGAATATTCTTGCAAATGGTCGATTTTGAATTCTTGAGAAAAAATTGAGAAAGTCGTCTTCGTGAGAGACCAAAGCTGAGATAACCTGTTGTTTTATTTTTGTTAGATTTTCTATCGTGTCAAGTTGGTTGCTTATGTATAAGCATTGACAAACACTAAGAGTACTCTGGAAGCTTTCCTTTGTTGATAAATCTAAGTAATTTTGAGATTAATTTCTATCTAATCTCCAACAATTTGTGTTTACTTTGTTTGAGAATGAGTACAAAAAGTTTCTTTCATTCTTATTACAATCTTACATTGAAATTTTTGTTAAATCACACATGATCTCATCTCTATGATAGTCTAATGGTATTTGCAATTTCATTTCAAGAAGATCCTTCATCTTGGATGAGATAAAACAAATTTAAAATCAATTCACTTTCATTTGTTTATAAAGATTGTTTGTAAGTCTTCGAGTGTACTTTATGCATGATTAATCAGAAACTTTAGTGTTTAATTAGGTCTTTCAATTCTAGCCGTCATATTTTAGTCTCAAAGATTATGTGAAAACATGCGATATTGGCCTTCGTTAAAGCACACCTTCCGGTTGAAGGAACGCGTCTTAACTATTTTTCTATTGTTGAATTTGTTCATTATTGTTAAGTCCCTTCAAAGATCCACTATAATCAACTTTATCCTACTTCATCTCCCATAAAAATCATTCAACAAACCATAAATCCATCCTGAACCACCCCTGTTTTCCTTATGTATCAACAAAGGAACAAAATATACTTAAAAAAATATGTAGAACAATCAGGATTTCTTAATGTCTTTAGTAACCTTAGCCTTGTGTTGAAAATATCTCCATCGTTTAGAAGTGACAACTCTTAAGAGTTAAATCATGGAGTATTGACCATATTTTCCCAAGGTTCTCTTCATAGAATTTGGGCAAAAGAAGGATATCTCCATATACTTTACCAAACAGAGGTTACACTAAGGGTCCTCTTACCCTAGTCAAATAGGCACGACGTAAAGAGGTGAAGACATGTCAAATCCTCTTAAATATGCTATCCATCTCTCCATAAATTTGAGTAATAAAGGGCCAGTTAGATCTCATCCTCGGATACAAAACAACGCACACTTGTGATCTATCTGACTCTAAGCTCCCTGTCGAATCTGTGTTGCTACTCAAGTTGAAAAGGAGAATGAATTGGATACTAACACTAGTGGTGTCATTGTTAGGGAGTATTTGAAGAATGTGAAAAAAGGTGTATGCATACTGAGACCCTGGTAATGGTTTTTATAGATTTTAAAGTGCAAATACATTATTGAAACATCATTATTTGTTCAGATATGTAAGAATTGTTCAAAGTTGTGAGTTCTAAGTGTAATATTTCCAGCTTATATAGTTATTGCACTAAGATTTATATCATCATTGATAAATTTGGGTAAAATAAGAGAAGATCTTGTAATCTTTGCATGAATCTAGTATTGATAGACATTTGATAGGTCTTTCATAGTGCATTTTCACAAACTAAGGTGAAAATCCTTAGTGGTGACTCCATGTTGTTTAAATTATTTATAAATACCAGTGTCTTAACATATATCAAGTGATATTTGTCATTAATATCTTTGAAAGCTGGAAGAAAGAAGATCTTTCTTCACCAAGGACCCTAGTAGAAGGTTGTTTCAAGAGCTAGGAAAGTCTAATTCAGAAGGAAGAAGAATTTGGAAGGCTGTTGGAGATCAAGCATCAAGAAAAGAGATCTCCATTGGTGAAACTAATCAGCCTATGATTGAATATTGTAGTACTTCCTCAAGTTCTTCTTGAATTAGGTAGTCTCTTTGTTGAATTGAATTCTCCATCTGGAGAGGGTCCATCATCTGTATTTGAAACATTTTCTTCTCAATTTTCCCTTGTATTTTCAAAATCTAATAGATTTTTCCAAGAGACAGAGCCTTTAGAGGGAAGTCATTCTAAAAATTGTATCCCTGTACCACACAAACCCCTCACTCCTCATCATTATGTTTCTCCTGTAAGATCACCTCCCCAAAATAATATGGCTCATCCTCCACCTAGACCTCCATTTGTCGTTAATACTTTTGGTCCCATTAGTTTTAGAGGCATGGCTGGCTATCCAAATGTTGTGCCATAGGATGTAAGAAATAGATTTCCTAAGTTTCAAGGAAATAATATAATAACTGGTGATCAACACTTGAAACTCTTTGTCAATATGATGGAGGACTTGAAATAGAGTTTGAGGATGTATACATTAAATTATTTATCCATACTCTAGAAGAAGATGCAAGGGACTGGTATAAATCTCTACCAGATAATTCCATTGACTCCTAGACAGAGATGAAGAATGCTTTTAGAATGCAGTATGGTGATAAAATAGACCCTAGGTTTCTTTTATCAGAGTTTGAAAATATAAAAAGGAATCCTAATGAATCAAGTACATGACTTCAAAACTAGATTAAAAAAATATTGAGAAGAATGCTGTTAATTTGAGGTCATGTGATGAATCATGTCCGATAAAGTATTCATATGCATTTGATAAGGAAGTTGCTTACTATTTGAGGGATAAGAACACTTTGAGACTTTGAGGTCGGCCTTTACCATGGCTCTAGAAATTGAGAATAATATTATGGTAGTTGTAAAACCTCCCGAGAAGGAGGGTGTTAAACTAATCATCCCTGAAAAGCCTCAATCATGTAAGGTTTTGGATCTTGAGGAAGTTGTAAGGAGTTTCATCAGGTACTGTCAAAGAAATATCTTATAAGAATGCCAAAAAAAAAAAGGAATTGGACAAGGTTCTCGGGGCTAATATAGGAAATAAGGACAAGATAGACTTGTGAATTATCCTGGAAATGATCAAAGGTCGATGACAGAGGTAAAAGACCCATGGGAGCTAGAAAACCCCAAGGTAGGGAGAATAGAGTAGTACCTGATCATCTACATGCTAGATTTGTTGTTGTTGAAGAGACAAATCAAATGGATTGGTGTGACAAATGCTTCTTACCCCACCTACCATGTGAAGTATATCAGAAAGTTGAAGAAGTTGATGATGATGACAACATTGATCATGATGCATGCATGGTGGACTACTCTACAATCTCACAACAAGGAGTAACTTCAACTGAGGTAATAAGAGCAAGAACTACTGCAAGTTTTTGGGACTGCATTCACTAGGTACCTCTCATGCTTTAGAAATAGATATGCTACAAGCATTTGAACTTCCTAATAATGATTTTGAGTACCTAAGAGCTCTAATGATTAAGAAGTACGATGGAGGAATCCCATCGAGAATAGGATAGAAAAATTCTAATGAATGTTGTTATGGCCTAAGAAATATAATATAACACACAAAGTAAAGTTGTAAAAGGGGTAGGGCCTCAAGCAAAAACAAAGACCCTAGTTCTCACCAATTTTTCAAAAGAGACTCCAATGTAAGATGCACTGGTAAAGGACTTGTTGTCTCAAGTAGAATTGCTCTGCCAACCCATGCTTAGAAGGTTGAAAACCTTGTTCCATCTAATGAGTTTGTCAAACTTTCTCCAAACGCCGCTTTGCCTAAGTACATTCCCTATGACATTGCCCAAGTCTCTAGTCGGATCAAGATTTTTGTCCCAATTGTGGAACTACCTAGGATTCTTGAGCATAAGAAGAGGGCTTCGATTATTTGGGATTGGGAGAAGATAGGAGTACCTAAGGTAGAAATATAAATAATATAAACATTCCTCCTTCAACCATTACAGACCTAGAAAAAGCCCCAACATTAGAGGAGATAGGTGAACTAGCAAGTGTACTTCTTTGGATTCTAGAGAGGTCTAAGTTATAGGGTGTGTGAAGGTTTTGGTGGTACAACTTGCAGCTTATCTAGGTAAGAACCTAAAACTTGATGTTGTCATTGTTGATTGCCCTACCAAATGGGGCATGTTGTTATCAATAAAGTGGGTTGCAAGTGTTGGTGGAAGTGTTCAGATGGATATGTATTTTTCCATCATTCCAATTGAAGGCAACCTTGTAAAGTTGTATGGAGAGAAGAAAATTTTGCACCTCATTGAAGATCCAAATAATGCTTCTTATGAAGTGTTATATGTTGATGTAGATGTAGATAACTTTGTGGGGTTTGCTGATGGCAAGGAGAATAAGATTGATCAGTTTAAATTTCGTGAACAAGTGGGTTTACCTTGGACCTTTTTATTTAATAGAGCCTATTCCAAGTTTTGAAATGGTGTTGGAATTATTATGATCTCCCAAGATAAGAAGAGTTTGTATTTTCTTTCAAACTTAACTTTTATTGCACTAACAACATTGTTGAATATGAAGCATTATTATTAGGCCCGAGAATTGCATGGAAATATGGTATAAATGATGTCCTTGTCAAAGGGGATTCGAGAATTGATTGTCAAGGAAATTAAGAAAGCTGTGTATGGTACTAAAAATCAAAGAATGAAACAATACAAGCATGCAGTTTGGGATTTGATTGAAATGTTTGACTCTCTTAATATTGTGCACCATGATAGAAAGTTTAATGATGTTACGAGAAAACTTAGTAGTGCTAGGATCTGGATTTGGGAATTGTATAATGTCTTCACTTTGTGAGTATGATGTTGAAATGCTAATAAGGCCATTTTTCCTTGATAACGTTAAAAATTGGAAAATGTTTGTTGATTATGCCCGGGTAAAATAGTTTCTATAAAGGCAAGAAACGTTCTTGACTAGAATATAGATTGGGAACGAATGGTGTGTGTTCTTTGAAGGAAAGCAAACATTGTTTGGCAAATACATCATCGAGTTGAAGACAAACACAATTCCCGAGTTTTGGTGGCTCTTGAGTCGAACTTTGATAATGTTGATTGCATTATTAAAAGAAATATGTCTATTTCAAGAGGTGTGGAAGAGCACGGCCTGGGTACAAAGGAAAATCCATGTAAAATATGGTTAGGAAGCAATATCAACAAGGAAGAGAAGTAGTTCTATAATGAATTGTTGAAGAAATATGAAGACTGCGCCTAGCTTGGTCTTACTCGAGTTGATGGCATATAGGGAATATTTGTTCCAACATGAGATTCCTCTTGAATCTAATTACCAAGCCTTTCAAGTAAAAACTAAGGCCCATTAATTGACTCCTTTCTTTGAAGATGCAATAAGAACTAAATAAGTTGATGGATGGAGGGATCATTCAGCCCACAAGGTACTCTTCTTGGGTTGCAAACCTCGTGCTTGTCAGGAAAAATAATGGTGACATAAGGCTATGCATAGACTTCGGGAACTTGAGTAAAGGATCATTGAAAGACAATTACCCTCGCCAAACATGGATAATATGCTACAATTTACAACTGGTTTTGAACTTTTATCCACTCAAGATGATTTCTCTAGCTATAATCAAGTTGTTGTGAAGGATTCGAGAAGAGTAAAGACTTCCTTTACTAATCCTTGGGGAACTTATGTCTATGTTAGGATGCATTTTGACTTAATGAATGTTGGAGCAACTTTCCAAAGAGAAATGGATGTAGCATTTGCTAGTTATATCAATGATTTCATTGTTGTTTATCAAGATGATGTAATTGTGTTTTCTAGAAATAGAAATGATCACTTGCAACACTTGGAGAAGATGTTGATAAGGTGTAGAGAGTATGGCATATCATTGAATCCCAAGAAGTGCCACTTTGGAGTGCAAAAGTCAAAGCTACTTGGTCACATTGTATCAAAATAAGGGGTCATGATAGATCTAGAGAGAGTGGAAGCCATCAACAAGGTTCTAATTCAATGAACTAAGAAGGGAATTCAATCCTTCTTTGGACAAATAAACTTTATTAGAACTTTGCTGACCTAACCATTCCCATTACTAGTATGTTGAAGAAGGACCAGGTTATCAAATGGGAAGAATTTTTCATTCAAAATTTTGATAGGATCAAAGAAGCACTAAAGCATGCCCCTGTTCTAACAGCCCCAAATTAGAAGAAGTCTTTTCAAGTGTTTTCTTTTTCTTGAGAAAACACCATTACATCCATTTTGTTACGAAGGATGATGAAGGGGCTGAAATACCAATTTCCTTCTTGATAGGGCATTGCAGGGGGATGAGTTGAAGTACACCATCATGTAGAAGCAAGCATTTTCCTTGGTCAAAGAAACAAAGGTTTTCAAAACCTACATCTTGAGCTCTATAGTTGTTGCTTATGTTCCCAAACCATGGTGAAAGACATCTTACAAGAGATGGAGGTCTCAAGAAAAAGATGCGAGATGGGTGAACAAGTTGCAGGAGTATGATATGGATATCCAAACCACGAAATTGGGAAATGGTTTGGGACTATCTAAACTTATGGCTGAGAGAAACCTACGGACTATTGACGTGAATGAAGTAGAAGGAGAAAGGGTGGATTTCCTTGAAAATTTGGTAAGTTCGAATGCTACAAAGATATAATATTTTATCTCGGACATCTATGTTGCCCTCGAATATTTGAGTAAAAATCAGAAAATACCTCTTAAATTATCCTCTCAAAATTATCTCATTACTAATATTGGGTTAGCTTGGAAGAACCCCAAGGAGTGCTCTTGAGATGCATTACTAAAAATGAGGCCCCAAAAATACTTGTTGATCTCCATGGAGGGGTCTGTGGGTGACATTTGATGGAAGAGTTACAACACATAAAATCTTGAGGGCTAGTTATTGGTGGCCAACTCTCTTCAAGGATACAACTCTAATGGTGAGGAAATGTTAAAGTTGCCAACATTTTCCCTAAAGAATGAATGCTTGAGTGGTCCCTTCCTTTGCATCCTATGTCGATTAAAGCCATATTCGAGACAATGGGGATTGAATTTCATTGGGGAAATTTCTGATCCTTCTAGTGTTGGTCATAAATGTATTATTGTAGCCACCTTGATTATTTCACTAAGTGGGTGGAAGAAATCCCAGGAAGAAGGTGACATAGCCGGTTATCGGGACTTCATGCTAAATTAAATCATATGTATATTTGGAGTGGGAGCTAAAATTGTTGCTGATAATGACATGATTTTGAGCCAAACCTTTGGTGGAAATGTGCAAGGAGTATGGGATCAATTTGACATATTCTTTCGACTACAATCCCCAAGGAAATGGACAAGATGAGTCCAGTAATAAAAACTTGTTGAAGATCATTAGAAGAACTTTGGAGCTGAACAAAAAGAAGTGGGGTGTGTAAGCGATGTTTCCTATTTAGGCCGAGAATCACTATCAAAAGAGCTCTTGGTAAAATCTTATTTGAATTGGTATATGGAACTCAAGCTTTGATGCCCCTCCATTTGCAATTGTCTTCATTTCAGTTTTTTCAATAGATTGAAGACCAAGAAGTTAGTCCATATGATGCTCGAATCAATCAGATTATTGAGTTGGATGAAGAAAGAAGGGCATCCCATCAGTGACATGTGAAGTTTAGAGAAAATTTGAAGAAGCTATTTGAAAAAAGGTGACACCCAGAGCATTCAACATTACGGATCTTGTGCTTTTATGGGATAGAAGGTATGAAGATAAGGGCAAGCATGGTAAATTTAATGCATTGTGGATGGACCCTTATTCAATTGATATTCAAATTGGTGAAAATACCTTCTTCCTAAAATACTTAGATGGGGAACTACTTGAATTTCCTATTAATGGAAAGCATTTGAAGAATTTCGTTGATTTATTTCTCAAAATCAAGGTATACACCATTTATATAGTGTATAGTTCTTTGTTCTCATCTTGTGTTTTTGTTTATTCTTATCCTTGGTGACATGGTTTTTCCAGTTTCTCGGTTCATTTTTTAGAGGATGGTTGTGGTTGTTATTCTCTGCAAGTTTATTCTTTGAATCTATTGCCCAATGGTCTACTATTTGTTCTTGTGGCACTTACAGGGAATGCCCATCCCCGAGTCGGAGCCAATGTTGGTGCTCAAATTGGTCTCACCCCGTTTTCATTGAAATTCCTCAGTTTGTGGCCTCTGTAATATTTTCTATCTCCCCGTATTGATGCTTGAAGACTCTTTCCTCCATTTGGTTGCCATGATCAGTCCCTTCCTTGGTTGAGGATCACTTAAAAGTCCAGAATTTGTTTTTTCATTCCTCTGAAAGAGTCTATAACTTGGGCATAAAACATGGGTTTTTCCTTTCCTTATGTTTTTCACAATCACGTTTTGTTGTGCCTGTCATTTTTGTAACAAATACCCGAGGAAATGTGATTGGATGTAGTTCGGATGATCATATTTGATCCTTATAAGATTTCCAAATCCGTTTTCCTTGAAGAAAGATTTATGTTTGGGATCAAACGGTGGTTTTCCTACATTTTAACAGTTTGAGGCGTGAGTTTTCCCCATCAAATTTACATCTCTCGCATCAGTATGAAAGTGGCCCTTTTTGGTTGGATGTGGCTCGGCGAGGCACTTTACAACTCTAATTCTTGCTTTTCAACCGATAAATTTTCCACATAAGGGAATGACACTCATTTGAAAATTCACCTTTTGGTTTGGCCTTGGAGTTGCATCGGGGGGACACATGGAGGATTCCGCTGCTTTGCCTAGACTTATAAAAAAATTTCATACAAACTGGTACAATTTTGGTGGGCAATGGACACGTGGAGGGATAGCACTCATTTTAGGATCCGCCTCAGGGTCCCACCTTAACAATTGTGACAGGGAGACATGTGAAAGCTTGTCTTGGCTCTGATTTATACTTAAACTCTTCAAAGAAATTTTCTAAGGCTTGGGACACATGGTGAGCTTGCGCTTGTTCAGTGGTCTCTGTTGTATGTCACCATCATGAAGTTGAGCCGTAAAGACACATGGAGGCTTCCGCTGGGACTTTCCACACTAAAAATTTTCAAGCAAATTTCTAAAGGCTTGAGACACGCGGAGGGACCACGTCTTTTGGGGACTAGCCCCTAGGTTTTATTTTGAAGAAGTTCCAGGAGGACACTTGGAAGCTTCCACTCACTTTGCCCTTTGCTTGGAATTTTCAACGGCCAAAGAAAAATGTCTCAAACCCTAGACGCATGGTGCGTTCCACTGAACCTTCAACTTTTTAAATAGACTCTGCTTAGGAATGAGACACGTGTTGAGCCCCCACTTTTTTGGGGTATCTACTTTTGGGGACCATCTTCAAATGCACCATTGAGACATGTGGAGGCCTCGCTGGCTCCTTTTTTCACCGAGACTTTTCAAAGGCCAAAAGGCATTTTTCTTGGGCCCTGGGTACAAGAAAGGCTCATGCTTGTTTGAGACTTGACTCTGTGCTTCTCCTTTATAGTTTCACCAAGGAAACATGTGAACGACTATGATATAAAGTGGAAAAGGGGTAGAATCAATGGTTACTATGCATTTCACCTATTTTCCACCATTTTTTTCTCCAAAACTCCTGGAGACATGAATACGCACTATTTTTCATCATTCTTTGTTGAAATTATTTGTCATCTCTATCTGTAGCATGCCATTGAATGGATTTGAAACTTAAAATGTGATTCTAAGGATTGTTAAGGTCCATATTTTGAAGTGGGAATTACTCAGGAACTCACAAAAATGGGAATTACCAGAGGAAATTGATGTGGGGTATAATTTTAGAGGAAAGAGAGGGAAAAGGGATGAAATGATGAAAGTGTAGGTGCAAAAGATGAAAAAGGTGTTGCCACAAGAGTGAAAAAGATTACTGTCATATCAAGCTATGTAGAGTCTCCGGAAAATGATTGAAAAGGGGATTTCTCACATGACAGAATCAAATGATTAAAAGGACTCCTAAAATGTTATAGCATGGCATCCTAGTCATTAGTCAAGGGCCCAAGAAATGTGATCAGTTCACAATTGGTCCACCTGGAAAATTTTGGATCTAAATTTGTTAAACATCGCTATCTGAAAAAAATTGGTAACAAGCAAAGGTCCCTCGAATATTATTCTCTTTTGGGGGGAAAATTGAGTGAGAAAAATGTATAAATGTAATGAGAATACTCTTGCAAATGGTTAGAGTTTGAATTCTTGAGAAAAAAATTGAGAAATCCATCTTCGTGAGAGACCAAAGCCGAGATAACCTATTATTTTATTCTATGTTAGATTTTCTATCGTGTCAAGTTGGTTGCATATGTATAGCCATTGATGAGCATTGAGATTGCTCTGGAAGCTTTCCCCTGTTGATAAATCTAAGCAATTTTCAGATTAATTTGTGTCCAATCTCCAAGAATTTTTGTTTAATTTGTTTTAGAATGTCTGTAAATAGTTTCTTTTGTTCCTATTACAATCTTACATTGAAATTTTTATGAAATCACACAGGATATCGTCCCTATGAAAGTATAATGGTATTTGCAATTTCATTTCAAGAAGAGGCTTCATCTTGGATGAGATAAACAAATTTAAAATCAATTCACCATCATTTGTTGATAAATATTGTCTATAATTCTTCGGGTGTACCTTAGGCATGATTAATCAAAAATTTAGTGTTTAATTGAGTCTTTCAATTCAAGCCTTCGTATTTGAGTCTCAAATATTATGTTAAAACATGCTGATCTAGGCCTCCGTTGAAGCACACCTTCTGGTTGAAGGAACGTCTTAACTATTCTGAATCTTTCTATTGTTGAAGTTGTTAATTGTTATGAAGTCCCTTTAAATATCTAGTATAATCGACTTTATCCTTCTTCATCTTTGACCAAAATCATTCAAATAACCACGAATCCATCCCTGAACTACCCCTATTTTCCCTGTGTATCAACAAAGGAACAAAATCTACTTGTAAAAATATGCAGAACAATCAGGATTTCTTAATGTCTTCAGTAAGCTTAACCTTGTTTTCAAAATATATCCATTGTGTAGAAGTGACAACTCTTAAGAGTTAAATCATGGAGTATTGACCATATTTTCCCATGGTTCTCTTCATAGAATTTGTGAAAAAGAAGGATATCTCCATCTCCTTTACCAAATAGAGGTTACACTAAGGGTCCACTCACCCTAGTCGAAGAGGCACGACCTACAGTAGTGAGGACAAATCAAATCCTCTTAAAGGTTCTATCCATATTTCCACAAATTTGAGTAACAAAGGGCTAGTTAGATCTCATCCCCAGGCTACAAAATGACACATACTATGATCTATCTACCTCTAAGCTCCCTGTCGAATCTGTGTTGCTACTCAGCTTGAAAAGGAGAATGAATTTGGATACCAACACCTGCATCAAACACCAAGGTAAACTTAAACTTGAAGTCCTTCTTAAGTAGATTGAGTGAGTGGTATAACCACCCTTTGAACTATTGAGGAAAATAGTTCAAGTTCCTTTATGCATTGAACCTATTTTTAGCCTTAGCACTTCTTTTGGTGTCTCTTTCTATTATTTTTCACCTCACTATCACTTCCTCATGCTATCTCATGTATCCTTTTGAGCTTCTTCGCCCACCATATCCCTATCACCAACTCCGAATAGAACTTTTTGTTTTATCCTTCTCGAGTATCTCTTCTATGTTAACCTTCTTTCATGGAAGTCTCTTCTTTCCTTGAACCGTTCTCATCCTCCTACATATTCTTCAACAATTCTTATTATATTTTATTCTCCACTCACTTCTAACTCTCTCCTACGTGAGTACATACTCTCCCTTATGTGCCCATTTTCACGAAATCCTATGGGGATTTTCTCTTTTCTTTTTGAGTTTAATCTTGGGCTTCCTTCTCTTATGCCTTCACTTTGTGTGTACTTATCCTATTATAATATAATTATAACTCCCTTTCCATGGTATTCTCCTTTCATGCCCTTGTTCTCTCCATGTTATTCCTCTACATACATGATCTTTATGCAATTTTTCTAGTTCCTTTATTTTATTTACTCTTATGCATCCTCACGGAACTTTATTTTCTTTCTCTCCTCTTCATTTTACATCAACTTCCTTGTACAATTATGGTTTGGACCTACTACTGAGATAGCCTATCTCTAGGTATTTTTTCCATCTTTTCCCTTCTCTATACAATTCTTCTCTTTGCAATGCATCTTCTTCTATGTGTGCTCTATTTTGTGCATTTTTCTTACACAATCTCTTCAATCATGTCCGATATCATTTTGTGGGATCCTTTATATCTTATTATTTCTATGGATACTACACTATTTTCATTTGTCCCTTGGTGAAATGTAGTCTTCTTTCATTCTATACTCTTCTAATCCTCGCTTTCTCCCCATTCACGATTCTCCTCCTTTGGCTTTGGGCCACATCACTTTTTTCTCTGGGTAACTCTATTTTTTCATGCTCATGTTCATTAATGAATTTCTCTTCACCTTAACCTTTGAGAACTAATAATATATCATTATTCCTCACTTCCCTTCTTAGGCTTTGATCCTTAAGTAATTATTCTTAAACTTTATCCCGACACTAATTCTTTTATGTGGCCTTCAAGATAACTTCTCTTTCTTCAAACAATTCCTTATTTTGGTTTTCTATTATTCATTTGTGTGTTCTTCGCATATTCAACATCCTTGAGATCTTCATGTAATTCATCCTCCTTTAGGGTACTCTACCAACCTCCTTTGTGTGCTTCTCTTCTTCAATTAGCTTTTGGGTAACTTCTATAATCTCCACTTCCTTTACATTGGTGCTCCCATTTTTGTATGTAAATATAGGTCTACACTCTACAAGTATTATTCTTAGAGTTTCTTCATCCATGGAATCTCCTGTGCTCTAAATATACTCTTGGGTCTCTTCATATGATCATTAAACTATGTATCCCATTTTTCCTTCCTCTGGGACATATTTTGTATATTCATCGGTGAAAACCAATCCTCTATCTCGATACTCTTTCTTTTCAAACTCTTCATCCTTCACCGCACACCTATTTGATCAATTCCTTAAAATACACACACTTCTCACCATTCTATCTCAATAGTCTCCAATTGTGACATTAGGGTACCTTCCTTATGCACATGGTTTCCCACGACTAATTCTTCCTCTTGTCCCTTAATAGGGACATCCTTTTATACATTCCTCTCTTAACTTTATTGGACTCTTTTGTCTTATTTCCACCACTCCATATCATGGTTTGTAGCAATGATCTTCTTTTCTTTGGAAATTCTCTCCTCTAGCACAATACTCTTGCACATTGTTATCTAGTGTTGGGTGAATTCTCATTTCATTCTCTACTAATATCATGAGGTCTCTCCATGCACTTTGTCTTGTGCATCCTTTGGTGGTACTCCTATGTATGTTTCATGTTCACTCTTTTGTTTTTCTCGTAACATTTCTAGTTGTGTTGCTATTCATGTCCTTTATTCTTTACGACACTTGTCTGGTGATTTCTTAATGAAATATTATTTGTGCTCTACAATTCTTACTAATTTGTCACATCCTTTAGTGGTCTTCCACAACATCCTCTAGTATGGTATTTACACCATTACGCTCCTCCATTACTCTCTCCAACATCTTTGTGACTAGTGCATCTTAATAGACCACATTTCATGGTGAAATATTGGATTGTCATCAAAGATATTTACCTCCTTTGGCCCCTACATATTAGGATCCTTACTTTTTCTGTCCACCTTCCTCACGATGGAGAACAAAAATCATAGGCATGATGCCTTACGTTCAATAATGTTCCATCTATTTATATTTTCTCACCTTCCCATAGGAATGAAAAAACTTTGATACCACACGATAATGCATCGGCCTCCACGAGGTATTCCCAATCCTAGCATTTCCATAATCAACACATTGGATGGATTGCTTTTATGTTTTCCTTGTATTTCTTTCAAAGGCCTTTCTGATTCTATAGTTCATATACCTTCAAATAGATATTAAATTCATTTATGTTGAGATTTACAAGATTCTATAGTGTTCTGCTAAAACCTATCTTAGATGTACTAGATGGTCACAAGCATATTCTACAATCTTGGCTTTACATTCACATTGATTCTCATCCTTTAATCCCTTTTAACAACTCAAAATTGTGAAATCACCTCCCTTTTATAGTTGTTTTCCCTCTTATTTTCCATCTTATCTATCTTTGTTCAAATTCACCTTCAAGAAAAATATTTCCTTCTCGAAAACTCATGACATACCATAAAATCCAAATTTGAATTGATCTTCTTTAATTTTTTGACCTACCTTGCCTCCACTTCTATCATGTAAATCTTGTTATTGGATCTTCTGACCTTTATCCTAGTTATAATCCTTCTTTATACACCTTTTAACATATTTTCTCACTTCTTCCAACTATTCATCTTGCCCGCATTCCTTTCTTCACACTCTTCACCACACATTTGCTAAAAATTTTTGTGCACTCTATTTCTTGAGTTCAATGTTCAAAATTATTCCACAAATCATTCTTAGGATTCTGGGTCTTTTCAAAATATCCACACACCCTTTAGTGTTTAAGTTTGAAATAAAACTCCACCCCCTACAAAAATCCTATGAGCATCAACACACCTTATTCTTTTGTTCCTATTCCTTCCTCTGCATTATTTATGCACCCCATTCTTGCACGTATCCATACTCATGAAATTTTTTCTAGGATTTTACTCTACCTTGGATGTTCTTGCATCACCATAGCACCCTCCATTATTTATTCTAGGACTCCTTCTACACGCCCTTAATTATCTAAGAATGTAATCTAGTGGTCAAAGCCTTGGACTTTAATCACATCTCGCCATTCCTTCTTGAAGGCATATAGTTGCAACATTAGGTCACCCTCGATGTTATTAGGTCTCCCACAACCATTTCTTAGTTTTTCTATCACTTTGCTGGGACATTCATCTATGCGTTCCAATATGTACTTGGATGTATACTCTCTTCTATCTTTTCATCTACCTTTATGTGAAATATCACATAATCTTCCATATACTCCCAGTTTGAAGTAACCATGTCCTCTTACATGTAAACCTCCAGACATTGTGTAATACTCCTACATATTTCCATGTACCTTTGGGTGACATCTCTCTTCACCATTATCTCACCTTATGATCCTTTATAAAAATATTTTTATTAGAAAAATGGGAAATGTTATGTGAGTTATATGTTCTTAATGAGGTTAAAATTACACACGTAAATATAAAATTTTAATATTATTAAATTTTGTGAATAAAAACTCATATCCAATATTGCATGTGTGATTTATAATAAATCATGTATACAAATGTATGATAGACATTATAGGGTGAGTAGCTGAAGGATTTTCTTAGATTATAAGGATGTAAAATCCTATATTTCTAGAGATATGCTTCTTGTATTATGACAAGATTGAATGCAGTTTTGTTTGTGTGTTAGAGTATGATTATGGTGAGTTTATATTTTAAAAATGTTGACAAAATTTATCATTTTGTATCGAGTAGGATGGAAAATTATGTTTTCTTAATTATTATTTGAGGGCATCCATATTTATTTGTTTCCCAAATAAATGTTATTTTACATCTTGTGTATTAGCCATCCTATCTATATAGAATCCATATGAGCATGTTAAAGGATTTCCATATAAGTTTTAGAGCCTTATGAAGCTTTACATATGAAAATTTGAGATTTTTAATCATTTACAGATTGTGGTGCATTTGTACTAGTTTATTAATGATATCAAAAACAAATATCAGAGAAATCGTTTGACTATTTTTATCTTCTTGTGCTTAATGTTGTTGTACTACTACATGTAATTTCTTCCCACCACATATACATAAATATTGTGCTTCAATTTTTCGTATTACTCTATGTGTGCACATTCATAAACCAATGCATTAATATGGAGTGTATATGCATTTAAGTTGTATAAAACCTTATTTGCGCCTTATACATGAAGGACGAATAAAATGCATAACTAAGCATGAAGGAAACATTCATAAATTTATTTATGTATATGATATAAATAAACTGATGATAGGATAAATATATAGAGTTTCATAATGTGGAGAGTACTAGATTGTGATTTGTAACAACTTATAGGGGTCAATCGACTTCGTGTCCATTCTAAGCAAAAATTTTAGTATCAAAAGTGAAATCGAATATATACTGTGATTTTAAGTCATTATGTCATGTTCAAGTTTTGTGTCTTTAGATGGTTTTGTCAAAAAGAACATATAAGTCATAGTTTTTAGGATTGGATTTGTGATATATTGTTAATAAGCTCTAGTATTTAGTTGATCATATGACTTATATGGTCAAACATTTTTGTGAATATTGTGTTTTAAGAGTTATTATGTGTAAATTTTTGTATGTCATCAAATAGTATTATTATCACAAATTTGTATCAAAATTCTATTTTAATGTATTCAAAGGTCATACAATCATCTTAAGTAAATTATATGCTAGTAGTCATATTTTTAAAGTCCCACGTCTTAGGAATCATTTGTGTGTATTTCTATTAAAAATCATCTTGTCATTTGTAGTGTCAAAATAGTGTTTGAAAGTTTGAAAAAAAATCATCACACATACATTTTTTTGTTACCCCATGTCATATGAGAAATAAAGTGTTTCGCATTGTGGATAGGAAGAAAACAATAATCATGATATTAAAATAATGCTTCAAAATGAAATTTTCTAAGTAAGATAAAATTGAAGGAAGGAGGAAAATAAATGATCTATCATCAACCAAAAACGATGGGGCCGAGACAATGTTGTTGTGGAATTTTATTTTAATTGTTTTTTTAATTATTAGTTGTTTTGTGTGTTCTATAATAAGAACAACATTTTATTCCTATTCAGGATTTCTATTTCTATGTAAACCCATGATGTAATGATATAGTCAAAAGATTAAAGGAAAAGGATAAATAAGCATCATGATACTTGAAGAGGGTGAAATGAGCGTCGACCTAGTTTTAAATTAACATTTTTAAAACCATTATACTTTGTGTAGATGGTTCCTACTTGAGTTCCCACATTGACTAGTTGATATTTTCTCCCTATATTGAATGATTGAGAAGAAGATAATTCATATTTTTAGTTCCCACACCTTTGGTTAAAACAAAATATTTCCTAGCGGTGCATCTTCGATGAGACTTTGATGATTTCCATTTCTACATTCATTATGATTTGTGTAAAAATATATTGCGAACACAAGGATGGAACATAGAAAAATAAGTGTGACTATGTTTCTCGCATATGCACACTAAGGGGATAATGTTAAAAAATCATTATAATTACTTGCTTGAGAATTTTTGAGTGAGTTATATGTTTATATAGATGTCAGAATTAATCATGTAAACAGTAAATGTTAATATTGTTAGATATTTTTAATAAACAAATTAAATAACAAAATTAGTTGTGTGAGTTATAGCTGGTCACATATATAGTAATATGAGATATATTATAGAGTTAGTAGTTGAATTTGTTTCCTCTATTATAGGGATGAATATCCTATATCTATGACGTGATCATTATTTAATTGTTACCCAATAAAGAATGTAGTGTTATTGTTGTGTAAGAGTTTGATTATATTTATTTTTTTATATAAAATCTGACCAAATTCATCACCCTCGTTCACTATATTTCACGCATCTGCTGGAGGTACACCTGTGCATGGTTAATGTTATCTTTTGTTTTTCTCTACTCCTGAAATATTTGTCTATGCCTCTACCCACATCTTTCTCATCCTTAGTGTTCAAATGGTGCTCTCCTTGCACAATATTTTATTTATCGTTGAC
Source organism: Taxus wallichiana var. yunnanensis (assembly GCA_018340775.1). Classification (NCBI taxonomy): domain Eukaryota; kingdom Viridiplantae; phylum Streptophyta; class Pinopsida; order Cupressales; family Taxaceae; genus Taxus; species Taxus wallichiana. The sequence continues at coordinate 508,367,732 of CM031242.1, forward strand.
TCTTCATTGATTCCCTTTTTTTCTTGTTTGTATCTTGAGCCACGATACCCCTCTTTCTCCATTGGTATTCTTCCATGATCTCTGGTTTCGTCCTTACACTATTTATTTCCTTAAACATATTCTCCATCATTCATACAAATGCTACATCTGACACATCCCTTCCCCTTTGTAGTGTATTTCCTTTATGTGCAATAACTTTATCTCATTTTGAAACTGCACTCTCGGTTGTCTTTTTGCTTTATAATTCCATTTTTTTTCTTATAGTGAAGAATATAAAACCTCTACTAGATACCTCACATTTAGTGTTTCAAAATATTTTCCTCTTTTCTCTCGTAGGAACCTATAGTTCTATGATACCACTTAATAACAATACAAGTTATGAGACAACCCTAGTGTGATTTTTAGATCTCACGCAATGGAATGAAACATACTTGTTTAAATTCACTAAATGGCCTTACGCCTTAATTATATTTACATGTAACTTCTTTATATGGACCTTAAAAATATTTCATGGGGATTAAAAGATTTTTGTATACCCGAAGGACCTAACCTGAAATTTATTCTTTCTTGACTCATCTCTAATGGTGTGAAATGACTTTGCCTCTCTTAGCTATCTTCTTTTGCCTCACATGTACATCAAACAACCTTGGCCCCGAATCTCTCATTTGGATACTCTTGCTTACTAGTTTATGACTATAAAATGGTGAAATCGTCATCCTTTTATAGCTACATGTTCCCAATTCTCTCTCCTTACTTTCATAATCCTATTATGTGCGCTTTTCCCTTATATATATTTGATTATATTCCTTCTTATATTCAATTTTTCTCTTATTCTCATTAAATTCGATGAACTATTTTCATCTACAAATATCTCTATTTGCCACTTTGATCCAATTCATGGGATCCTCTCGATGATTGAATCCTTATTAGTATTCTTTTAAAACATATTGTAGCAAATATTTCTCGCTTTTTTCCAATAACCAAATTTACATTGAACTTCTTGTTTGAAATCCTTTTCAACATCTTTTTCGACTATGCCTCACACACTTTTCTTTGAGCTACAACTTTTCCTTTCTTCCATGTACTATCCTTGGTATTCTTGGGTTTCCTTTGCATATCCGCTTACATATTTTTCAATCATTGTAATCCTTCTTTTCAAGTTCTATGATCTTTTATGCACTCCCTGATATTATACACAACTCATTCAAAATCCTTTTGCAACTTTAGTCCACCAAGCTAGGCAAAAAAATTATATGATCCTAAAATTCTTTCTTGAACCACTATATATTATTCTCCAATGCCTTATCTAATCTTATATACGTTTTGTGCAATATTACATGCCAAATTCATTTGTCCAATCCACTATGTATTATTCTCCAATGCCTTATCTAATCTTCTATGCATTTTGTGCAATATTAAATGGCCAATTCATTTGTCCAATCCACACACACTACACTTATTATTAATTTCCATTGCACACAGTACTCACACAATTCCACATTCTCTCTCTCATTTTATTGCACAAACTCCGAAATAGGAAAAATTGTGCATGATTTCTCTAGATATTAGATGCCCCTTCATCTCACACATGCACGTGTTCACACACACACACAATATGATATTTCTTATTATTGCACACAATTGATATTTAAATTTCATTTACATTTATAATAATGGTTAGGAAAATGCATCATAAGGTCACTCTTTCTTATTTATTAGTTGGGGTTTCCTTTTTGCTTGATTTTCATAAAAATATTTTATCCCTACTATTATCATGTAAAAATTCATGCTCATTTTTAAAAAACATCTTAACATTATTTCTATTCTCGTGAATGCGCCTGTTATCTCTCAAAATTGCCTTTGTATAGAGAGATGGCTACGGGTGTTCTAAGCTTGCAAAATTGATCTCTCTTTCGTAGATATAATGGAAACACCTCATGTCTATGGGTATACCTATTTTGAGGTGAGTTTCTTGTATCAAGGCCGATTCCTTATTGATGTATCCTTAACTGATTTTGGGGTTTAAGGGTAAAAATGACTGTAAAAATAATTAAAACTAAGGTGATACACCAAACTTATATGAGTTATTGACTGAGTACATGCACAATTGATATGGAATGAACTTATGATGCACATGCCAAAAAATTTATGAAGATAATTAAGGGTAAACACTTTGATGTATTGAGGGATAGAATCACAACAATACTGCTAAGTTACACATACACATTAATATCATCCGAAATTCATCTGAATGTGTAACAAGGTAAGATGATTAATAAGGGAATTCAATATTCACAAGATTAATAGAAAACATACACAAGACTACAAATAATTGGAAAGGCAGAAAATACTTCACATTCAAAGGGAAAAACTAGCAGAAAATTTCTTCAACACTCTTATATCTAAAAAGTCCTCTTTGTGCTTTGCCAAGGCACACAATATATAGCAAAATTGATTCACCCACCCTTCCTAAAAATAGACTAAGGTTGTACTCACCCATGCATCCTATTTTTATCCTTTATTTAATAATAAATAAAGGAATAAAATAAATTAAACTAGTACAAATATAGGCATTCAAAAATACTCTTGCAGTATTAAGCAGAATCAAAATACAATATTTGCAAAAACTATAAAAATATTTCATGCAATCATCCACTTGATGGGGACCACCTCCAAGCTCAGGTTCTGATGTTGACATTCCTTTGTCTTCTAGTATGGTAACATGATTTCTTTTTCCATCTTTTAAATATATCATTTGCAAAATACAATACCTTTGTTCTATGCTAACTCCATGTGGGGACCACTCTAGATAGGTGCACATGTCTTTGTTGAGTTTGGTCTTCTTGTAGACTTGGGACATTGCCATGGTTTTAAACATATATATGTGGGAACTTTGTAAAAGGCCACCATGCCATACTCAGCCACCTTTGATTAACACACGACCATGCAATTACTTGTCGGCTTTTGCATTTTGAAGAGGATAAGGTTTAACTTTACCTTTTCGGTGATTATTGTTGGCATGTATAGTGATTGGCTCTCTTTGATCATGAGGACATAGTCTATGGTTTAGAATTTTGAAATTTGATGCAATGATAAATTTTCTTTAATCATGGGGCTAGCCCCTCTCCATGATGACTCACCCCTTCACATTTTACGCTGGCACTTTGTCTTAAATATATTTTCCACTGTGATTGGCTATGACCATTGATTTTGGCACTTAGATTCTTGTGAACCATCGATCTTGATCTTCGTTTAGGGTTTCACTTGGATTTTAATGCGGTTGTTGGCATTTAGCCATGGTGATTTGATTTGAGAGTTGGCGATGATATTATCCATTGATCTCTATACTAGACATCTTCATGTCGTCAATTTTTACCGTGGTTGAGTTTGAACGTAACCCAACTCTTGAGCTTCATGGTAAAGCTCATTCGACCTTAATGATCATTCCATTAATTTTTCTATCTTGTGGGAAAAGCCCGGAAATTTTTTGTTTCAATGCCATTGGTTTATCTTTGAGAGTGAATCCCTAGCAAATTCTATCTAGGATTTTCATTCGATTTTGGGGCTCTAGGTGTATTTTTTTCTCAAGCACATTATCATGGCCGCCATATTTTCTTGCTTGGAGTTATAATTTTTGATGATCTTCAAGCTCAATCCCAAAGATATCTTGTGGAATTTTGAGCATGAATTTATAGTTCTTGTCATCATTGGTGCTTTATGGTTTGAAGCTTGTATTTTCTCGGATGCTAAAGTTTGTAACATTTTGTTTAGCCGTTTCCGTCACTGTTTTGATGTTGAAGTTTGATTTAGTTCCCTTTATGGTTTGTACAATGAGATTTACCTCTGAGAGTGTGCTTCTATAATGAAAGCTCTAGCTCTTTCGATTGAAAAAAACTCTTATTTTCCCTTGGTGAGGAAAAATGGGTTGCCATAATCTATGTAAGGAGCTCGAACTTTAGGGCACATTTGGAGCTCCATATCGTAAAACCGGTGAGCTTCGTACATTTTACTTTCCCTAATTTAGGTATTATTTTGCATAAGAACACCATTCAGTTACAAATGTGGTTATCGTTGTTCGTGTTACTTTTTCGTTATTCTCCAAATCTGGGTTCGCACTATTTTTGTTGGTATTATGCTCCAGGAAGGGTCACGATGATTTTATGTTCATCTCGATATTTCTGCATTTATGTTAATAAGCAAACTTAAATATACCATTTCATTGCATTTACCCTTAATATGAATTCAAAGCTTCCTTTCTTCTTGTTTTCTAAGCATTTGAACTCTATGGTTTTTAGATCTGGGTGTTTTGAATTACCGGTATTTGCATTTCGAGATAGGTATTTTCATTGGCTATGACCGCACATGTTTCTACAAATTCGGGCTCTATTTTTCCTACTCATAGTGATTTTGAGCTTATATTCTTCACCATTTCTATGATGTTGGAGCTTTTGTGAAAAATTTACAATATGGTCATTTTCATCTATTTCAACTTGAGCCAACCATGACCTTAACCACCTTTGAAGCTCTAGCTTGAAGCTTTTATTTCTCTGGAATTATTGGTCTTGGCCGCCATTAAACTAAGAAAGGTAAGCTCTATTTTTCACAACTATATCTGTTTATTTGTTTGCTTCTTTCTTATTTGGCACTGATTTGTTGAAAACCTTCATGTTTCGATGTGATTTTACATGGCTATGATTTCTGAGCCTAGAAATACTTCTGGGTATAATTTTTTGGAATTCTCCAATAATTCCACTGTCTGTGAATTTTCATTTATTATTGAGGGTATTGGCGTTACTCTATCTTCAAATGTCTCACAAATTTTTAGTGATTTCCTTTTTTCCTACATATTATCCACTTCTTTCACTAATAACATTGACCTTTGTGATATCTAAATCATGACCTGATCATTTGTTTGGAAACCCATTTTCTCATTCTTCTTGAGAATAATAAGGTTTAAATTTGATCTTTATCTATGCTAAAATGCTTGATTCAAGGTAGAGAAGAATTCTCCCTTTCAAATTTCTGCTTGGTGGGTTTTGTGACTTTGCCCATATTTTCCACTTGTGTTGAATGAATCAATTTGTCTACCATTTCTAGTGATACGAAGCTCGAGCTGTGCTATTTACTTTGAATGAAAATGTTGTAGAAAACTTAGTGTGTAAGCCATTATCATGGACTTTTACTGGGCTCAATTTTGTTTTCTTTGAATTGCTACAAATACCTAGTTTGTTGTTGTATTGTTACTCATAAATTTGAAGTTCAAAATATGCATTGAATTTGTTATTTTGAAACAAGGATTCATTTTGAAATGAAAAATTTGTACGTGCTTGCAAAAATAATTGAGAATCTGGGTGCATATTCTTTTATGTTTGTGATCATAGTGTAGCATTTCATGACTGTAATGATAACCATTGTTATAGACTAAGCTCTGATTTTTCTGGCTTTTAAAGCTTTGAGATATTGATGTGCTCATCTTTGCAAAACTACTTGTTCATTTCTTTCATTTGATTATTTGCTAAATATAGATTCTCGCTTATGAATTCCTTTTGTACTTTTCCAAGATTTAACTTTACTATGAGATGCTCCCTTTGATTATGTCTTTCATGTATCTTACATGTGCTTTCTTTAAAAGGTTCAATTACATAAAATTACAAACACGTGGAAATAGACCAAACCTGGAGCTCTAACAATATATACTTTGTATGTTCATAGGTACTTTTGCTTAGAATCTGGAGATGGGGATGAAGCGAGGTGAAATTGAAGTAAATTCAAAAGCATGAGAGAACCGACCCAAACAGAAATGATGGGTTTCTACTCTCTCCATTTGCTTATAGATTTAAGTATATTCATCTTTTATTTCCAGTACATACAAGTTACATCACATGGCTTGTGTGGGTTCACTGTACTTTTCTTCCATATGAACAAATGAACTATTTTCTTGTAATGAGAAGTATATCTTTATTTTTTGTCCTTCCTTCATTTGAATGGATAATAATGAACTTGTATAACTCAACACACTTAAATAACTCACTTAAGCATGGAAATAAATTAAAATCAAATGTACCTTTTGATGTTCATTTGATGACTGAATTTTATTTCACACCCTATTCACAACTTCAAAACTTCATGTCTAATACATGTTGCCTTTCCTACCTTCCTTAGGGATTTGCAATGGTTGTTTACAAATGTTGCACAGTTCTGATGAGGGTTTCAAATAGAATGGATGCATCTATGAGGCATGGCATTCTATAACTACAACCTATTTGGAGTTTGATCCAAACATGACTTCCAAGACTGTCCAAAACCAAACAATTAAAATTTGTATGTTATTCTGAGGTGGCTGTCCCAAACATAGTCAAACCTCGACTCGATCAATTTGAGAAACTTAAAAGTTTCGAGTTGACCCTTTTTCATAAAATGCAAAAATGTCAACAACACCTTGGAAAAAGATTCCATTCTCATATTACCATTGTGTTTCCCTTCATTGTATGAATTTTCATCTTTATCACTTGTTTTGTACCTTACATGCTTGTCCTTCCCTTGTGTCTTGTCAAAATTCAAGCCATTTTTTTACGGTGAACTGATGCAAGTTTTTTTATCATTTTATCGGTGCTTAATTATTTGTGGAGGCCACCTTTACATCTAAATTACTTCCCAAGTAGTATTAATCCCTCATATACACTGATTTTGTTCCTAAAAATCTTAGAAGATGCTTTGGATATTTTAGGTTCTAATTTTGATTTGAATTTTTACCTTTGACACCTTGGTTCCCTAAGGTACCTCTATTTACACTTTTTCACTTAAGGGGTGCTTGAAATGTGCTCCCCAATGCACGTTTTTACTTTTTTTTACACAAACACCTCCAAGTGCACATTTTTCTATTCACGTACTTAATTCATTCGCTATATACACTTTTGAAACATGTTATGCTCTAATTTTAAGATAACATTGATATTTTTCACTTATGTTGGCTTCAAAAACCATCCTCACTGCACTATTACACTTTTGGTCTTATGTAATTCTTCCAATGTAATTTTGCACTTGAGTTAGTTCTTAAAGCATGTCTCATATGTCATTTAACACTAGTTAGTTCTAACAACATGTAATAAATGGGATTTTACAAGTATTCATGTTCCTAACTTCCTCTTAAAATGTGTTTTTTTACTTACCTTGTTCTAATTTCATGTTACTTGTTGAAATTTTCTCTATCATGGTATATTTTAATGTTAAGATTGCACGTTTTTCTTATGAACAATCCTCCATACACTTCTATAAGTTAATTATTCCCAAAACCTCTCCTTATGCAATTTTAACTTTATTTGTTCCAAAAGAGTGCAAAGTATGGTCCACTTTTGTGAATTTTGAGGTCGAGCAATTAAATATATATTAAAAATTTAGATTAAACATTATGAAATAAATATAATAAAAAATAAAAATATCATATTACACATATAAACACGAATTTAAGTGGAAAACCCCGTAAGAGGTACAAAACAAAAAGAAAACTATAGATTTCCATTAAAGAGAAACTTTTACAATATCCAATAAACCCCTTATTCACTCACTTCTCTTTGATTTTAGCATTTCAATTATATTAAACTTACCGAGCCCCAAAATACCTATTTATGTGGGTTGACTGGTGTTTCTTCTTGTGAAGCACCCTCCACATAACAAATTGATTTTAATTAATCAATTAACACATAACCTAAAGTTTATATTAAATATTTTTATTTATTTAATTATAAACTAAAGCTTATAACATTTATAAGAACATTAAAGAGGGGATTTAAACTGTACTTAAGAATTTTGTTTTAACACTCAACATTAATATTAAGTGGGATATATATGCTAAAATAAGCTATTTATATAACATGATTTACAATCCTTAAACCAAAATAAGGGTTTGGGGTAGCATATTACATTTGAAGGATTTATACACATTCATGATGCTAAAATTTCATTTTGGTAAAAAATTATTTGGAATCCATAAATTAAAAGTGGTGATTTAGGCTAACCATTATTTGTGAGACTGCATCTCATAGATTCTCAAGGAAAATATATATGGGAATCTCTAGGATAATTTGATAAAGTAGTGACCTTCTTTACAATATTATCTTTTATTATTGGACTACAAAAAAAAAAGATATAGTGATAAATTTACTAAGATCATATAAATATCTTTTACAATGCTTTAATTGGAGCATAAGTATAGAGGTGAAGAAGAAAACACATTGCTAAACATTCAGAGGTGGAATTTTCATGAACACTCCCCCTTAATGGTAAATTTGAAAGGCCATTTATTACACCAAACTTATAGAACATCAAGGCACACAATGCCTTTGGAAATAAGTCTTTAACTTGATCTTTAGTAGGGTAAAATTTGATATCTATATCACTCTTGAGTACCTTCTCTAAGATGAAATGTATATGTATACCTTTATGCTTTGTTCTCTCATCTTGATTTATATTATTATATAGATAAATATTACTCCGAATCTAAAAAAGAGATGATTACATCCTTTAACTTCCATGCCAATTTATTCCAACATATGTTTGAACCAAATCGATTCTTTCACTACTTCAATTGCACTTCATTATTCTACCTTAGTAGAAGAGGTGGATATTGTTGGTTTCTTCGCTACTCAAAGTAATGGAATCTATACAAAACTTGAACATGTATCTAGTTGTAGATTTTCTATCTATCACATCACTAGTATGGTCAAATCCAAAATATCCATATAAGTATGAATTATTTGAAGAAGTGTAATCTAAACAAAAATTTATTATCCCCTGTAATTTATCTTTAAAATATTGTTTCTACCTTCCAATGGTTACGGTATGGTTCTGCACGACTCTATATATAATACATATTACATATCCAATATCATGTTTAGTGATTGTAAAATAATTTAAATTACCTACAATATGCTTGCATCGAGTAGGATTAGCTTTTTCACGGGTAGCTTGAGGATAAATTTTACAACCAACTTCAATCGAGAATGGAAATTGGTTTATAATCCATCATATTAAATCATTTAATAAAATTAGTAGCATATTGTGACTAAGATAGAAAAATAGAATGGTTATCTTGAAAGATTATTTGTTGGACATTGTGCCTTAATGTTGTCATTGATGTAAATTCCATTAATAGAAAAGGGTGTCATGAGGTCATGTGAGTCTCCATGAGGTTTTAGTCAAAGGTCAAACATGAAGGTTGATTGGTAGTGTCATGTTTGGTGTTGTTGTATGAGCTCATGCAACATGATTCAATGTGCATGGTCATAGTTTGAGTCCTCCCAAGTTGAATCAAGGTTATTTTAGGTCCATCATGGATGGTATTATGTGTCAATAGTTTCTAAGATTTTTCATGTGGTATAGAGGTCATTTCATGTGATTCCATGGTGTAAAGCAGTTATTCTAGGCCTATTACTAGTCTTAGAGCATGCAGTATCGTATGTTGATTTGAGATTTGGAGCTGATAAGTGTTATTGGAAATTGGTAGAATAATTTTGATTAGGTAATTCGTATGTATAATGATTTTATAGTCATTTCTTATAGGTATAGTGCATGTATGAGGTCATTGGGAAGAAAAAAGGTGAAGACAAGCTAGGTAGACATAGGTAAGTCATTATGGTTGAAGTGTTACAGGAATATTTGAGATATATGGTGAGTATGGATATTTAGATGTTTTTTTCATGATGCTTCATGAAATGTTCTAGGTCAAGGTGAAGAATATTTTTAGGATACATCGGTTTTGGAAAACCTAGGATTTCTAGAGTGAGTTTTTGTGCTAAATGTTGACCTTCCGATGCTTGTTCGGATTGTGTGCTTTTCACCGAAAACAAAAAAATTGAATTTTTTAAAAAAGGATATAAGAAGAGATTACAAAAAAATTAGGTTGTTTGATAGTAAGTTTTTATGAACGATCGTTAAGAAGATAAGTTGGTTTGAAACCCTAGTTAAACCCTAGATCAAAGTGACTTGCAAAAAAAAGGATTTTATTGAGCATGTTTTAATTAATTTTTAAAAATTTATGATCATATTTTGTATAGGATTCTTCCATATAAACATAAATATATATTAGAGTATGTGACTATATGTGGGCCCCACTCAAAATGGCTTGTTTCTAAAGATGTCCAGATTGTGGAAAATTTCTCCTAAGAAGGTATGAAATAAATTGACATTATTTTTAGTATAGGAATTTTTGTAAAGTTCCATGATAGTTTTGGATCATGGTTTATGTGTTAAAGTGTAAAGTGTGCCCTATTTTTGAGGACTTGTTTTTGGAGCAGTTTGGAGCAGTATGTGGTAAAAGTGGATTTGTAAGAGATACAAGTGGAGTTAATACATGGTTCAAGTTTTTTTGTGATCCTGGTTAAAATATACTTATAATTATATATATAAATTGTTTCTTATAAGGGATGATTAAGGTATCATCTATTCTATGAAGGTCAAATCTCAAAGATGTCCGACAAGCGTGTTCTTGAGTAAATTCATGAGGTTGGTTATTGTTATGAGTTTATTCATGCTTGTTGAACTTTTATATGTGATTATAAAAAAATTATAAGGGTATTCCATGATTTGGTTAATTTTTGAAGTGACTTTAGAGGTTATAGAGCAAGTTGAGCTAAAGACTAGCTCTTGAGTTTTAAAAGCCTAAATGAGCGGTTTCAAAGATAGACCTAGTTGAAGGCCTTCCACTTGGAGTTGGAAAGAAAATGTAAGATGTTATGGAAAATAGATTTAGAGTAAGTTACAATGGTATAATATTTTTATTTTTATAATGATCTTTGATATGTGAACAAACATAATTTATGAATATGAAGTTTTCTTATTTTCAAGACATGATTACTCTTCGCTTATAAGATGGAAGTGGAAGTCTATTTTTAGGATTTTTTTATTTATATAATTTTTAGAGTGAAGAGGGATGAATTTCTTGTATATATTAATATTTTTTATGTATTTAAACTTATAGTAAGGGTGCAAACAAATTGCGTTTCCAAAACTACTTTCTAGGGAGCTTAGTTTGGTGAAGAAGAAAGTAAACGTTGTTTGCATGGATGGATGTTTTATGACATATAACAAGAATTAATGTGATATAAAGGTGTTTCTATTTCCAATGAGTGGTTACATGGAATATTTTAAGTTCTATGGTGTGATCTTTAGGTCCATCGGTGAGGATTGGTTACTTGAAATAATTTTATTGTCAAGGAAATTGTCCATCTTGTTAATGTTATGAAGAATTTGATTTGTAAAAGATAATGTATGACCATTGATGGTTTTTTTATGTCATATTTGACATGTTTAAATACTTTATAATTTTAAAAAATCATGGTGATGAGTTGCGAGGTCTTTAGTAAACCAGTTGATGGGATTTTGAGCCATTTTTGGCTTGTTTAGTTTTGTTGGTGCATGACCAACCTACATGGGTCCATTTTATGAGTTTATATGAATGTAATTTTAACTTGTTAGGTTTTAATTTTCTTTATTTTTCGTAAATACAAACCTAATTTATTTTTGAGAGTTGAGAATCATATAAACCTGTTTGCTTGGTTCATTTTTGAACAAGTTGAGTAAGAGGGGAAAATTAAATCTAAGTGAGAGTGTTAAAGTTGTTCAAAGGATTAAAGAGAAAAATAATAATGAGAGAAAAAAATATAAGAATGTTAGAGAGAATTCTTGTAAGTGTTTAAATCCAAATCAGTCCAAGAAAGAAGACGATAGAGCGAGTTGAAGAGGAGAGAAGATGAAGAGGGTTTAAATGTGTTATGAGCTGAAATTTGGGAACACAATGAGCTATGAGATTATAATAATTGGAGTGATCAAACTTATGCAACATCTCTTATGATGATTCTTAGTCATAGGAATCTCTTGTATTTAGTAATATAAGTGAGGGTTTATGGGTTGGTGCATTACGAGAGAAATATATTGTGATGTGCAATATTCACTTGAGTCTTTTCTTCCTATAACATAGGAAATAGTTTTTAATGTGTTTTCTTCCCCATGAGGGTTTTCCACTTACATCTTACATCTATGTGTACCTATCTCATGTTCCATGTTCATTTGAATTAATGGTTCACACCTAATAAGCTAATATGAATGTATGCGATCGAATGGATGTTTAATGGATATTGAAAACAATGGTAAATGAAGTAAGAAATTTGTAGGACTGATTCACTCCCTCTCTTAGTCCATAGTGCTTCCAAAAATTTGTATCAGATCAGGTCCTTGAGAATCATGTTTAATCACTTGAAGGAGATCCTCTTGGAGCATAAGAAAGGGATAAGCATCTAGATGTTGAGGTTGTAGTAAAGATGATGTATGAAGTTGTAGAGTCATTGACTCATAGCTTATGAGATCATATCAATTTGATGGAGAGAGAGCATGGTCAAGATATAAAGGGTTTGGTCATAAGACCAATGATTTTGGCTAGAATCTAAGTATCTATGAGCCAAGAGGAAATAATAATGTCTTTTGTTTCAACTTTCAAAGACTATGCCAAGTAAAGAGGATGTTCATTAAAAGGTCTTATCCTAAATAAATAAAGATGAAATTTAAAGTACCTAATCATGAAGGTCAAGCTAAGAATGATGATACAAAATCGAAGGTGTTTAGTATGAAGACTAATTAGATGATGTTTCTTAAAGAGGGTTCTATCGCTATGGAGGTGGTAGAAAATTATATCAAGACAAAATCATATCAATAAATTATGTTTTCTCTAGGTGAAGATATTAGAATTAAATAAATCCATATGTGCCTAACTACTATCTAATCTCTAGTTCATGACAAGTTCAAGAAGCTAGGATTTTGGGACACTTCAAGAGTCATAAGGTATGGAATGTGATCTCTCCATGTGTTTTTGAGTCCTTGTTAATTGTATGTGTCTAAGTTTAGAGATCCTATATTTCGTGTTGTCATCTAATGTGAGTTTTGAATGTGTCTATAGAGGTTGTTTGTCAACATATTTGTTTTCATGAATCTATAATAAGTATAGTATATGTAATCATTAAGTGTATTGGCAAGGATAAGTTCTCAAGTTTTATCCATGTATTAAGAAATGTATAAAGTAGTAAGGTATGTGATAGTTTTGAAGAACCATATAGTCTCAAAGTGAACACTATGGAGTCAAGTTGTATGTATTAGGATGTTCAAGAAAATATTGGCAATATAATATCTATATGATGTGTGTTCAAAATATGTATTGCTATGAATCATATTTATAGAATTTTAGAAGGATAATTGAAGCTATGAGTATCTTGTGAGAGTGTTAAAGGCCTATAATTCCATGTTCTAGAGTGTGGTCTCATAAAAATTCGTGTTTATTCAAGAAGAGAAGTCAATTGGTTATTTTCTCTAAACCTCGCTTAGTCATGATGAACCCTTGAGTATTTTGAAGTGTCTATAATAAGTCGAGGGTGTTTAAAAAGATTCAAGCTCAGTGAGAGTAATTGTAGTCATCATAAGGAAAAAGGGTTTCATCTTGGGTCGTGCTTAAAGTATGTGTTCATTACTCCACAAAATATTTCAAAGATCTCGATCTATTTTTTTGAAATATGAAGATGTGTGTTTCCATCATCATGTGTTTTCATAAAATTATTGTTAGTTCACTTGGTCAAAGTGATCAACTTCTTTAGAGGTCTGTGATTGAGGATGAAGTCAAAAATGAAGGTATGAAATCTTTTGTAAAGTATCTCTTTGAGTTCGAATTGAGATATTCTTGTCGGTGTCCCAAGTCGGTGAGTAAATGTCAAGGATGCCTAAGGTACTATTCAAAAGTAATCATAAGAGGCGTGTCTTTGAGCAAAGAAGAGTCGGTAAAAATGAAACTATGTGTATTAAAGGAATTTTTAGTCCCTTAAGTAAAATTATGATATTTTAAATGACTAAACCAAGAATTGATACATAGAGAATAGTAATCAATCATACATTCAGCTATTCAAGACAGGTTTTGAACAATAACTTGACCTATCTCTGCATTTGAGGATCTTTTACCAAGCCTAGATTGGATAATTCAAAATTTTTACCAATTTACCTTGAATAGATTCAATTCTCAATATGACCTACTTCATACCCTACCTAAGATGTCATTTTAATCATGTAACTCAATTTATTCACTATAAATATTTGTTGACTTGTCCCTCTTCTTGCTTTACTAGTTCTAAGAACAAACTATCAATTTATTTATTTTAGCCTCCACCAAGAATGTCTAACTCCTTGAACTTGTTTCAAAATTTCAAATAAGTGTTATCAAAATCTTTAACTTGATTCATAATATTAAATCATCGTTATGTACTTATATTTCTCAAATTGTCTTCTTATACCCTTAAGACAATTTTTATTAATACTTACATGTTTGGAATGATTTAGGAGTACCCATAAATAAGTAAAAAAACATTCAAGAATTATTTATATTTAATAAGTTGTGCACTAAATTTCAAAACCTGACTCGCAATACTCTTTTTTCAATCACCTTTTTTCATTTAACCTTCTACTAGGTCCACTAGCCCTGAGACAATCCTGATTCCACCACAACTTTATTTTCATGAAGTTTACACCCACACTTTATAAATTTTTCAAAATCCATTTTATAGTTATTAATGCATGTAAATTTTCAAGACTACTCTCCTAAGATGATCCCTAGTTCCTTTGTAAATTCCCCTTCAAATTAGGTCACTAACTGGGGTTGATTTTCCTTTTACCAACTGTCATGCATATATCCAAAATTGACCACTAAATTTGAAAAATTACTTTTAAATCCTGTAAAAGGGTCCCTTGTCATGATATATTGAAATTTACAAAGAAAAATTCACGATTTGGAGCTTCAAATTATTTTTCCCAACAAAAACCCTAACTATGGCCATATACAGAGCCCGAGAAGCGATTTTGTTATAAAATTGACGGTTCTTTGTTTCCAAGCTTCAAAATTGTCCCCTATGATTTTTTTGACTCCCTCTTACATCTGTTTCTACCAGATAACATTGAAAATGAACACTATAGTTTTAATCAATAATTCCTCGCATGCTTACATGTTGGATTAGTGTATCTAGAAACCCTCAAGTCTATAGTTGGGAAGAATTAAAATTATTTAATATGTAAAGGTTTCATTCAAGTTTAAACCACAATTCTTACAACCTATCATCCATAAATTCATATTATTTACTTATTACAATAGTATTAAACTTGTTCAAATGATAACATACATCGACATTCCTCAACACTTATTTCATTTCAACATGCATGGTACTATAATAGATATTATGCCTTTTAGACCATGAAATACCTTCAATACCACTAAGAAAACAACTCACACACTCATTTTAACGTGAATCACCAAAAATTTACCTCCACATATGTTTTCAAAGTCATATTCATTATTCACTATAGTCAAGGATCCATTTATTCATTAAAACAGAGCATTAGTTCTTATAAATTTTATTTCATCGGTCCTTAAATAGAATCATTTAAGTTCTAAAACAATGAACATAGTTCATACATTCTCCATAAGGAAGGACTCCTCATTCAAAACAAAGATTATCAACACAGTTCAAAATACTTATAAGAAGACTAATTCTTGAATGCAACAACATTTATCTACTTCATACTCTATTGTACACAAAACTTGATGTATTATCTTGTGGAGTTTGTTTTCATGTATGAAAATGTTGATGATTGCACAATAAAAGTAATGTAAAATATCCACATGTTTCTCTCCAATGTTCAGAGGTGTAGTCCCTAAGAAAAAATGGCCTCGAATAACGTTATCGATATCTTGAGAAACGTGGTCTTCAAATATGTGCAATATTTTTACCCATAGGTTTATGGGGCAGTTTTGGCCCATGGTTTTGGTACCCATAGTATTGTAAAGTTTCTTAAGTAGTTACATATTTATTTTGGGAGACATATAATTATAGATGTGTGTTAGTTCAATTGTGAATTTAGGAGAGTTTGTTGAGCACAACTCCAAATAGATCTGGGTATTGTATTGAGAGAAAGAGGTGGCTTGTAATAAAATATGAGCAAGTGATTCTTGGTGGATGTAGCCCAAATTGGGTGAACCATGTTAAATATTGTCTCGTGTTGTCTTCCTTTATTTTTTCAAATTTTATTTTAGATAAGTGATATTATTCTGCATATTAGGTTCTACTATGGTGATTCTATGTGGGATTGTTTTGCATATTTTATCCATTATTTCATACAAATTGGTATTAGAGCCTAGTTTTGTTTGTTGAAGTGATGAATCACAGGGAAATTATTAGCTTGAGTGAGAGCTATGGCAGATAATGAAAGATCAAAGCTTGATAAATTCAATGGGAATAATTTTAGTCTTTGGAAGATGTAGATGGAATATTACCTTTATCAGAAGAATCTTTATATTCTACTATTTGAAAATGGGAACAAATCCTCAAGCACGATGGATGCAAAGTGGGATTTTTTGGATAGGAAGGTACTTGGAAAAATCAGGCTATGTCTTGCATCTTTTGTATTATTTAATTTTTCAAAAGAAAATACTACAAAACAACTTATGGATGCATTAGGTAAGTTGTATGAAAAACCATCTTCCTCTAAATAGATATTTTTAATGATAAATTTGTTTAATATGAAGATGTACGAGAATAGTTAATTAGTATGTCACTTGAATGATTTTAATATAGTTGTGAATATGCTAGGTTTAGTCACAATATAATTTTTTGAAGAATTTAGGACTTTATTACTTTTGTGTTCCTTACCTAAGATTTGGAATAACTGGTAATGGCAAAGAATCAAATCCATTCTAGCTAACTCAAAGTTAATGTTTAAGGATGTTGTAGGGGTGATTCTAAGAGAATGAATGTAAAGAAAAATCCCTCAGAATCTTCTAATTCAGGTAATTCTTTAATGGTGGAAACTAGAGGGAGACAGAAAAATACTAGAAGCCATGGAAAATCAAAATATCAAGTAAGGTCAAAATCTAAAAGAAAGATTGTATGATGGCACTTTTGAAATCCCGGGCATGTAAAGGACTATTAAGAGCTTTGGGACAAGAAGAAACAACAAGATGCCCTAATTCTATCAGGATGCCCCGATTTTGTCTTGGCACAATGTTATTAAATATTTGGTTTTAGATTTGGGGACTTCTTTCCATGTTACTTCAGATAGGTAGTATTTTGTTTATTATTTTCAAGGGGATTTTGGGCTTGTTTTTCTTGTGATGACAAGCCTTACAAAATAGTTTCAATAGGGTTTGTTCAGGTTAGGATGCAAAATGGGAATACATGACTATTGAATGATGTGAGGACATGTTCCTACATTAAGATGAAACTTAGTGTCAATGCGGTAGTTAAGAAATAATGTTTGAACTCTAATATTTACATTGGAATCTTGGAATGTTACCAAGGGTTCTCTTGTGGTGGAAAGCAGGTATGAAGGTTGTTACCTTTAATTTAACCACTGATAATACCAATGCTTGTAGTCTTGTAGATTTATACACAAATACAACATTATGGCACTATAGGGTTGGTCATATAAGCCATAAGAGCATGCAGATCATAAAGAATATTTTTCCTAAATTTACAGAAATAGGTTTGGATTTCCATGATAACTTTGTATATGGGAAACATAAGTGAGTAAATTTTCTCAAGGTTGGACCTAGGAAGAGAGAGATTAAATTAGAGTTGCTACATTCTCATATGTGGGGTTGGCTCAAGTATCATCTCTCGTGGGTTCAATTTATAATGTTACTTTTATTGATGATGTAACAATGAAAGCTCCTGGGTATATTGTATAAGAAATAAATATGATGTATTTCACACTTTTGTTAAATGGAAAGCCTTGGTAGAGAATGAAACAAGTCTTAACGTATAATGTATCATGGAAGATAATGGAGGGGAGTATTGCAACAATGAGTTTTATGATTAGTGCTATACAAATGGAATCCACATGAAAAATATGGTTCCCGAAACTCGTAGTATAATGGGTTATAAAAAGAATGAACATGATAATAATGGAACCAACTAGGAGCATGAGGTTATATAAAGGACTAACTCTTTATTTTTAGGCGAAGTTGTGAGAAAAATTGTGTAGTTAATAAATAAAGGACCCAAAAGTTCCTTAGAATGAGGCATACCTAAGGAGGCTTGGTCTGGTAAGAAGGTTGATTATTTATTTATTATAGTTTAATGATTTGAGCTGTGTGTTCATATTGACAAGGATGATAAGACAAAATTAGAGGCTAAGTTAGAAAAATACACTTTCATTGGTTATGGTGGTGATGAATTTGGATATAAATGTTGGATTATTAAGGAAAACAAAATAATTTGATCTAGCGATGTCATATTTAATGAGAAAGTTATGTATAAGAAACATTTGTAGGAAAACATGGAAGAATCTAGGAAATAATATGTAGTGGTAGAGGATATTTCGATTGGGAAAGTGACACATGAATCAATTCAAGAACCTATTCAATAGGAACCCCAAAATCCTATATTGATGAGGTATTTTAGGGAAAGAAGATAACTTGAATTTTTTTCTCCTTCTCTTTATTATTTATTAGTCACCGATAGTGGAGAGACAAAGAGATTTGATGAAGTAATGCAAGTAGATGTTAGGAATAAGTGAGAAAAGCCATGGTTGAGGAACATCAGTCTCTTATGGAGAAATAGATTTGGGATTTACTAAAGCTACCCAAAGGAAAATGAGCATTTCAAAACAAGTGGGTGTACGAATTTAAAGAGAAAGAATGATGCAAGAAAATATATAAGGCATGACTGGTCAGTAAAGGTGTTTTCACAGTAAAAGGGTATATATTTTGATGAGATTTTTTCTCCTCTGGTAAAAATGACTTATATTAGAACTATTCTTGGAATAGTGGAAGTAGAAGACTTGCGTTTAGAGCACCTAGATGTAAATACTATATTTATCCATGGTGATTTAGAGGAGGATCTATTTATCAAGAAATCAAATGGTGCAGACACAAAATCATGCACTTTAGACATTATTTAGTCTCGGACTCATTGTACTATTCAAACGTTTTTGAGTGAAGAAAGTACTAATCAACACCTATCTTTTGGCAATTTTATTCGCTATATTTCATCATTTTTGACCTTCATCAAATATATGCCCAATGTATTTTTAGCATTTTCCATCATTTTAGTTTTGATTGGGGTGCAAGGCTAGTCTTGGGAACCGATAGGCACCCTGGTCCTAGTTGGGGTGCCTTGAACCTTTTACACTTTATTACAACTTTTTGGGTAATTTCTAGCCGTTTGAACATTCTATCTCTTTGGTGGTTGGCCTCTTCAGGATTAATTACAAAATTAGAACAAGAGAACCATATAAATATAATGATATGAGTCCATAATGAGTGACCTTACACTAAGCACTACTATCATGACCTAAGGTTACATCCATAAAAGGCTCCATTTGCATTCATTTAGCTCCATCATAAGGCACAAGGCTTGTTCATTTTCTTCCATCCACCATTATATTACATTTTCTACACATAGTTATTCTTTTCTACTTTCACAAAATGTGACTAACACAAGAGAATCTAGGCCATGATTGCACACACTTGTACATAGAACTACATTGGTTTTGAGATGTAGCGAAACACTTAGTTGATAATTCCAACATTGTGTCAATTGAGGTCAGTCCGACCCATTCATGTGTAACTTTGCTTTTAGGGTAGTGCAGGTCTCTCCTTCATCACTCATTTCCAATGACATACTCTCATGTCCAAAGAAATGCAAAGTGTGAGAATGAGTGAAGGAAAAAAATATTCACCGACACATCAAGGAAGGTTTATAGATATTTTTCATAGACTAGGAGCCTAGAAATCAGACTAGGGCACCCACAGGAGATTTGATCCTCTCCCGTGGGCCATAGTCAACTCATATTTCTTAGATCTACAATTTTTTGGAACATGGAAAATTTGTTTCCTCCTATTTCTCTAGCCATCTCTATGACACATTCCAAAGAAGCTCATTCAATCAACTAAGCTCCTATCAACCCTTCTTTTCATATTATGGATTCTATTTTAATTAATCGAGTTGTTTATGTCACTTTTTATATTTATTTACTACCATTATCTAATTTTGTTCCTAGTTAGATTAACTACCATTAGTCAAAATTTTAGTTAATCATTTTGGTGAACCCGATGTTTAATGCATCACCATCTTTAGGTTTCACCTTGTTATCCCATACTTTGTTTTCTTTTGCCATCGCACTTATATAATTCCTCCTAGTTTTTTCACCCCTAAGCTTTCCATTTTCAATGAACATACCGACACACAAGAGATTCTTAGGTAGTTTCATGTCATTTGTCTCGATTTTTTAATGATCATATTATTTCGTATAAAATATTTCCCGTAGTCTCCCTAATTATGTGATGTGTTGGTTTTACAACCTATCTATTCACTTGATAACTTAATTTATGCATCTATCGATGCCTTTCTTATGCATTTTTCTATCAATATCAGCTCCAACATCTCTTATGCCTAATTTGAACAACTGAAATAGGGACCTAAAAGAGTTAGTGAGAATCGTATCAAAAACTATGCAGCACAATAAAGTTGCACTCTGAAGGAAACGTAATAGGTCTAGTGTAATCACAAGGAGGAATCAATAAATCAATGGAAAAGCTTGCATAACAGAACAAAGATTACACATAGAAAAAAGAAAGTGCAGTGTCTTGGCGTACTCATAAATGTTAAATGAAGGGATACATATAGGGTGTTGAGTAACCCTAGTGCATGACACACAAGCAAACCCTAAACCTAACCCATGTGAGATGACCCTCCATATGTGTGTGGAGGACATATAGGATCCCACACACCAACACCCCCCCTTCATTGAAGCTGGGGTAGTGGCTATGATGAGTCAGATAGAAAAAGAAGACACTCCTAAATAACTAAAAAGTTGTGTCAATGGGGCCCAACAACTAAAGGCCTAATAAGGTGCCCATGTACAAACAACATATTCCTAGAAGAAGAAGAAGATAAGGACTATATAGCCGAAGAAGATGAGTAGCTACATAAGACCTCACCCCAAGAAGAGATCGCAAGTGAAGAAACTTCACCTTAGTTAAGGGCTTGGTTAGTATATCCGTAATTTGATCGTGTGTCCGAAATCATCGAATGTCGATGATACCATCATGAATAAGCTCTCGTATGAAGTGCATATGGATCTCAATGTGCTTCGTCTATTGATGTTGAACTAGATTTTTGTAAATTGAGATAGTGCTTGTGTTGTCATAATAGATAATGGTAGGCCACCGAAAGTGGATGCCAAATTCTGTCAGAATAACTTGTAGCCAAACACCTGTCGTGGCAGCGTTAACTACTCCTCTGTATTCTGCCTCTATAGAAGATATCACAATTGCATTATGCTTCTTACTAGACCAACTAATAGGACCCGAACCAAGAGAGAAACTATAGCTAGAGGTAGATTTATGATGATCTAAGTCACTCTGACCGGACTAGAATCTGTGAACCCAACCAATTCAATATCCACCCCTCCAAAATAGTGAATGCCATCAGTATAGGTGCCACGAACATAATGAAGGATCCACTTAGCTGATTTCCAATGCAACACATGTGGCTCCTGCATGAATCGAACATCATCCCAATAACATAAGATAAATCCATTCAAGTGTGATTCAAGTAAATCAAGATCTCCACCAACTATCGATAAAGGGTACCATCAACCAAGGAAGTAGAGCAATGAGAAACCAACTTAACCCAGAAAGAAAAGGAGTAGGAGAAGACCTAAAATTAGACATCTGAAAATGAGGAAGCAAGTCAAGAGCATACTTAGGTTGCGAAATAAAATTTCCGAGTCGATTGTGAAATCTAGATCTCAAGAAAGTAATGAAGCAGACCTAAGTTAGTCATTGAAAACTTGTTGACCAAGGAAATCTTCACAGAATCAATGATAGCAGAAGAGTTACATGTGATCAACAAGTAATCAACATAGAGAACAAGAATGAGTATGGAGTCATCTTGCCATAGAATATAAACATCTAGATCAAAGTGACACCTAGTAAACCCTAATGTAAGTAAAAGGAGTCCATCTTGGCATACCAAGCTAGAGAGGACTTGTTTAAGGCCATAAAGAGACTTATTTAACTTACAAATAAGGGAGGGATCATGGACATAACCCAAAGATTCTTCCATTTAGATCCCTTCCTCTAGGTCACCATGAAGGGAGGCACTCTTAACGTCCATTTGATGGAATTTCCATCTTTTTGTTGTGGTAATGGATAGGGTCATCGAATAGAAGTCATCTTCGCAATAGGAGAAAAGTTTTTAGTATAATCAACCACAGCCTATCTAGGATAAACCCTTAACAACTAATCGTGCTTTAAAATTTTTGACTTCTCCATCTACTCCATACTTTTTCGGAACACCCACTTACACCGAACGATTTTTCTTCCTTTCGAAAGAGGGGTGAGATCCCAAGTATCATTCTTTATAAGAGAGGAATACTCCTCATCCATGGAAAAATCTTAATCAGAATACCAAAAGCCTCCCAGAAAGACTTTGGACTAGAGGAAGAGGTGAAAATAGAGTGGGGTCTAATGAAATCTAAATGAGTATGTCTCATATCGAAGTAGCTCCAAATAAATCTCCGAGTTCTTTGCAGAGTTTTCCTAGCCCAAAGAGGACAAAGAGGATCAAGCTCAGATTCAGAAGATTCTTCACTCGAGTGAGAAGGGACATATTCCTCTTCATCACTACTGTTAGAATCAAAAGACTCAAGGATATGATGGTCAGGAGGATCAGTAAGAGGAGCACACTTAACAACATCATTATCGATGATTCAAAATTTGAATCATCAAGTTGAAGAACCTTAATAGGTAGAGAAGTAGAAGTCGAAGAAAACTCATCAAACTTAACAATTCTCTCAATACAAAGCTCATGAGAATTATGATTCAACAATTGATATCCCTTCATGCCATCGGGATACCCTACAAAGCTACAAGGTTTGGATTGTGGTTCCAATGCCTTACGTTTCTTCTTTAGAATCTAAGCCATAGCCTTGGTTCCAAATACTCGAAAGTGCTCAACATTAGGCATGTGTCTAAATTAGGCTTTAAAGGGTGTCATTCCTCTTACTACCTTGTGTGGAACATGATTCTTAATGTAATTAGCACAATTCATTACTTCATCCCAATACCGCAAAGGAAGATACTTGAATGAATCGCACAAGTGACCATCTCCTTAAGAGTACGGTTTTTTCTTTATGTTACTCCATTCTCGTGAAGGTTTATAAGAAATGGTATGTTACAAGGAGACCCCTTCATAAGTACATAAATCCATGAATCTATTGTTTACATATTCACCTCCATTTTCAATTTGAAGAACTTTAATAGACCATTCCACTTGTTTTCAAAGCAAGAGCCTTAAAGTCCTAAAAAGTTCAAAGACTTAAGACATAACCTTATGAAAATATACTCAAGTATATTGCGAATAGTCATCAATGAAGGTGAGCACATAAAGAGCTCTAGTAAACGAAGGAGAAATAAATGGACCAAAAATATCATCGTGAACAAGATCCAAAGGATGACTAGATCTTCATGATTTTCCTTTGTCGGAAGTTATTTTGAGGATGCTTTCTAAGGGTACACCCCTTAGAAAAATTGACGTGAGGTAACCCATTGACCATTTTTTTTTGGCTCAATTGTTCAAGTTAGTGATAATTTAGATGTTCGAAATGCTCATGTCATAGCTTACTAACCTCATTTTCATGAGTGAACAAGGTAGTGGGCATAGAATCGAAGTAAAGTGGGAAAAGGTATATAACAATGAATGAAGTGATCCACCTTTCCCGTAGCCACTATAGTGTCATCATTAAGCTCATGAATAATCACCGAGTTAGGACCAAATTCCAATCTTATTATTTCACGAAGGTGAGTAATTTTGTAAACCGATAGGAGATTGGTAGAGAGATTAGGAAAAATCAACACTTACTTGAATGTTCCCTTATCCATCTCTATCGATCCACTACGTAAACCGACACCGTCACGTCATTACCCATTGTGATTTGGGACATACCACAAGGCTCGATGTTGGATAACTCAACATGCAAAGAAGTCATGTGGTGTGAGGGACCTGGAATATATAATTCACGTCGATGAAGGAACACTTTGGCTACAAGGTCCTTTCCTTTCTTCTTATCGATTTATAACCTTTTATAATAGAAGACTCGGCCTTCGGAGCATTTTATTTGATAGACTCAGAACACCTATTGTATTTTTCTCAAGTAAATGAGTAAGGTAATATATTTTTTTTTCATACACCTATGCTCTTTATGACCGGGCTTCTTGCAATAGGAATACATATACTTCTCTTTCGTGCTCTAGGCTCGAGAAGTTGAAGTGTTCATGTTAATTTTATTTTTGGTCTTGGTTTCCTTCTTAGGTTGATCCTTTTTTTCTTTGTTGTTTTTAGTCTTCTTTTCCTTGCTAGTACTTACCATAAGGGCATGTGACTTGTACTTGAGAGACCCTATTTGAATGAGTTTGTCTTGTTCTCGAATGAGTTGGGATGAAAAACAGTCGAAGGAGGGCATATTCCAATCCTTTCCCAAGGCATGATTTGTAGCGTAAAAGTTGACACAAAGATAGAATATTCAGGACCTAACTTAGAGAGAATCGACAAGATCAGTTGAGAATATTTCTTCTCTACTTGACATTCCTTTATCAACAATCTAGTGTTGACAAACTTAGAGAAGAATGCTTGTAGATTTTCAAAATTACTAGGATTTAACCCTTGTATTTTATTTTCCAATTGATGCACTCTAATGCCATCTTGTTGTCCAAAAATTCCATCTAATGTTTTCCATGCATAATTAGGTGTTTTGAACGACTCAATGTGGAAGATAAAGTTCGGAGAAATGGACATGCAAAGAAGACCTAAAGCTTCATCACTACAATTTAACCACTTAGATTTTTAGTGTCATCTTGTGGTTTAGTAGAAGTTCCCATGGTGATGTGGAATAACCTTTTACCCCTTAGTTTCATAATTATTTTTTATCTCCATTCGAAGAAGTTGAACAGCATAAGAAAAGGAAATGAAAGTGCGTCCATAGTGAAGAGAGAGAGAGAGAGAATGCAGAAAAGAAACACAATAACCACAACCACCTATGACAATATAATAACCCCCCTTCTTTCGGAACTTTATAGTTTAGTGCATTGAATACAATTGGGTCCGAGCGTGCATCTTGAAACACTTGGTAACTCACCTTGCAATCAGTATAACAATGCACAAGAGAGGAGACAAAACTCGTGTTTCGTGGAGTGCATCAAGGTGACACCGTACATAAGAAAAATTGCAAAAACTTGGAACGAGGTGAAATCAAATTCTTTTTGTGAGAAAAAGCATCTCACATCGTGAAGGATACCCCCTGCTACAAATTGTGGTTAATGCACTCACTAGTCACAAACAATAATAAGGGTAAGATATAATGTTTTGAATGAACTCAATATGAGTCGCAACGATCTTTAGAAAGCTGAAAAAGCATGCGAGAAGACAAATAGGAGCTCGGAGTGTTTGTAACACCCACTAAAACTCCCACTTGAGACCCAAGAACAACTAGTTAGAATAATTATGGAATAATTGTTTTTTAAAAAGTGTTCACAACAAAATTCCTAGAGTCCATTACATCAAGTAACAAATCACCTTACAAAACACTAAGAGAGTGAAAGTTATCCTGAGCACAGTTAGATTATCTTCTTGCGGGGCGCAAGAAGAAATTTCTTTGGGCGTGGAAGGAGGAAATCGAAGGCAGGCGTGGAAAAAAATTTCTCTCGAGCGGGGGAATAATTTTATCTTGTTTTGAACTTGATTATTTTCGAAGATGAATGAAGTAAAAAATTTTGGAGGCCATAAATTTTGATAGGGAATTTTCTCCCTGGTATGGAAGAAGGGCATGGGAATAATTTTCTTCTAGGCACGGAAGAGGGGCACGCGAATTTTTTTTCTTCTTTTAAACTTAGATTATTTTGAAGCCCAATGAAGTAAAAAATTCCGGAGGGCATAACTTTTGATAGGGAACTCAGTTTTTGGAAAACAAGGACTTTATGGAAATATCTCGACTTCCTCTTTGCACAGTAGCCTTAAAATTTAATTTAGATAAAGTTTTAAGGGTCTATTTTGAGAAAATGTTTTTCTCACAATAAACAGGTGAACCGGTATTTCAAATTCTACATTAATTCTTTCACAAGATGCCAAACAGACATGGAGGATTTCAATTGGGATAATTTAGGATGGATTGCAAGGGTTAAGCTATTTGATTGATTATAATTTCAAAATTTTAATTTTGACAGCAAATCGACTGAGATTTTGGCTATGCCCGATTTGCAAAGTTTTATAGAAATTCCTTAATAGTTACATTGACAAAAATATGATCTATACTTGAACACAAACAAATATATTTCTATTTACCAAACTTTAATATATGCATTCATTTCCAACTCAAATATGAAATTTTAAGTTTGTTTTAAATCAACTTTTGCAAAAAGCCAGAGTGTAGTTCTAATTTTCAAATCATACATTCCAAAGGAAAAGAGTAATATATTCTCTTCATATGTATTCCCTTTTCAATTTTCCAAATAGAGATTTCATACTGTATTTCAAACACAAATTCCCAATGAAAACAATATCATTTTTGGTAAATAAAGAAATTCCATTGACTTGGATGATTCTTTTACAACTTCCTTTTTCATTTCATTCCAAAAGATAGAATACAAATCTTTCTTTTCTTTCCACAGAATAAAATTACAGAGTATGTCTCTTTCTCATTTAAACATAAAATTTCATTTCCAAAATAGAATAACTATCCAATACAAATAATATTATGATTCCTCCACTTGAAGTGGGAAAAAGGTTCACAAAAAGAAGTCTCACAAAGAACTGTCAAAACTGTCTTCTTTCTCATCTCCATAATAGCAGTATGAATTTCCATCATTCTCCAATTTTATCACAACAGAACAAGGGGAAAAGCAACACTCTCCACACAACCAAGACATCTAATAAAAAGGACAATCTTTCCTCTTCGTTGGCCCCCGAGCCCCAACCACATTGCAATAGGGAATGCGAATCAACACATGGCAACAAAAAGCTTCCATAGTACAAAGGATATCTTTCACATGTGAAAATCATATTTAAAACACAATTAAAAAAACACCATTTTTACCAACCACAACATACACACACAACAATATTCAGGCTTCATCAAGCAAGCCAAAGGAGAAAGAAACTATGGGGGATGCTGCTTATGCCTCCCTAGGGGAAATGGGTATCACCACCTAAGAACAAACCACCAAAATATATATCATTTCAAATCCCTGACATGCCCTTATGCCTCCCCCAAGTACCCCTTATTCCTCACAATTTCTTATACCTCCCCAACCTCTTATGACACCCCATAATGAGTAAAGAAATGCAAGCTATTTCTTTTTACAAGGTGGAACCCAAATCCCCACTCCCTCCACACTTATACCTCCCCAAGGCACTTATGCCTCCCGCAAGAATACCCCATAGTCTTCTCCTACACCATCCCTAAGCCATCTACCCAACCAGCCAACAAATAAAACAACACATTCAAACATTCAACCATTCACATATGCATAAAATAAAAGAAGAGCATTTCAAGAGCCAAGCTCCTACCTCTCCATGATGGAGTTTGTTCCAAGGCTCCAAAACAACAAGCTTTCTAATGCAAATAGTCCAGATCAACAATCCACAAGCATTCAACAATCTCCAACTTTCTCCAAATTTGCAAGAGCTCAAACACCCCAAGAGAAGTCACCCAAAATGAAGTGATAAAAGGGAAGAAACCAAGCACAAGTATTAAAAAATAATCCCCCATGTCTTCCAAAAGCAAGGGATCTTAACAATAAAAGAAGTCACCCGAAATGATGCATCCACAAGTGAAGCAACCCAAAACAAGGTAAGGAATTCAAATTTTATAGAAGAGGGAAGAGAAGAGGATGAGGTGGATCCATGTAGGATGCCACATCACACATCCTCAACCCCAACACAAAATTCAACTTCATTCTCCAATGCATAATAAATAGGTGGGTGAATAATATGACAATTTTACTTACACACTCAAATCAAACCCACACCCAAAAGGACTGAAATTAAAACATGAAAGAAAAGTGCAATTAAAACATTCAACTTGACTTTCAAAAATGCATAATGAAGGTCTAAATTTAACCCTCCAACCATAGGTATGGTTGGTAAATAAATTTAAGAGGTGTGGGACAAGTTTAACTTGTCCCACAAGCCTCCAAAATCAGCCTCCAAGGACAAATTCGAATTTCAAAAGAAGGTGGAGTGTTTCATACTCCAAAAATAACTTACATATCTCTTACACATTACTTACAAATTACTAAAACATTTAAAACAAGAGCCAACAACCCTAATAATTACTTTCTTATGTCCCAATTGATTTATTAATCTTTTAACAATATGTTTTCTCACATACTTTACCACAATTTATTTGATTAAATAGAAAGGGGAAACACATCACTTTTAAAACACATACTAACTTAAACAAAGGAACCAAATAAAATAAAATACACAAAGTCCCTTGGTCACATTTAAAGGTGATCCCCCCCATGGGAATCCCTAACACAATCAAACACACACAAACAATTACAAGTTGCCATGGTGACCTTGTTGAATTCATCTAGAATTCCAAAGTGGTTGGTCTCCAATCCTCGATGTTTGTTGTGATATTTTTAACCTGCAAAATAAAAATACCTCCCTCAGCCTCATGGCCATATTAGAACATCCAAATGAATATAAATATAATTTCAAGGTCATCGATATATATGTGAATCACAACAATCATCAAGACAATCAACAATATCACTCACAGTTTCATCAACAACTATATCATCATCAATTTTAATTCAATTTTCTCGGTCTACTCAATCTATCCAAATATCACATGTCCTAACCACATCCATAAATATATATAACCATGTCCAACAACATGTTAACATCTATATAAAAATGTCTCTAACAATCATCATGCATCATATGTGAATCAGAGTCGATAATAGTCCATGCTCTAACATCTAATCATCATACTGAATCAAAAGTCACAATAATGTCCATAATATAGTCCATAGGGTCAAAATCCATAATAAAAGGTGTCGAAGGGAAGTGGGCACTACATCCCCCTCCCCTTAGACTCAACTTCCTCCTGGAAGTCACTGGAACAGATGTGGAAACTGAACTTGTAACAATGTAGCATCCTCCCAAGTAGCTACAGTCTCATCATATCTATCCCACTGCACTCACACCTGATCAATCTCTCTACCTTGAAGGCCCAGGGTCCGACAATCTATAATGTGAATGGGTTCCACCATCACTGCACCTACAATGAGGTCAAATCTAGCACATGAGAAGGATCAGCAATGTATATCCTAAGCACTAGAACATGAAACACATCATATACGTGAGACAAGCTAGGTGGAAATTATAGACACTAGGCCAAAGGGCTGATACACTCCAAGATCTCAACAAGACCAATGAATATGGGAGATAACTTAGAACCTTTTCTATAACGGATAGGGATCTTATGTGTCTTAACATGAAGGAACATCTTCATGCCCACATCAAAACTACGGTCATCCTATGTTGACTGCATACTTATTTTTCCCCTGTCATGTGCCTCTTGCAGTCTTTGTCTCGACCAAAACCACCTACTACTCCATGTCTAATAATAAAATTTTCCTCTAACCTATCCCACCTAAGAAGTGTCTGCACTCTCTACCATACAAAGCCTCAAAAGAAGCCATGCCTATAGAACTATGAAAACTCCACCAAGTATATGTACTCCTCCCATCTTGACTGAGGATCCATAACATACATCCCGAGTGTAGTGCCCACTTCCCTTTGAAACTTTTGATATTGATCATGATCTTTGCTGACTATATTATGGACATTTTTATAGTTTTGATTTAGTATGGTGTTAGATATTAAATCATGGATTATTGTTGACTCTGATTCATATATGATGCTTGATGATTGTTAGAGACATTGTATATAGATTTTGACATGTTGTTGGACATGGTTATATATATATTAATGGATGTTGTTAGGACATGTGATATTTGGATGTATTGAGTAGACCAAGAAAATTGAATTTAAAATTGATGATTATATAGTTGATGAAATTTTAGGTGATATTCTTGATTGTCTGGATTGTTGTGATTTATATATATATATTGATGATTTTGAAATTATATTATATTTATTTGGATGTTCTGATATGGCCATGAGGCCAACGAGGTATTTGTATTGTGCAGGTTAAAAATATCACAACAAACATTAGGGGATTAGAGACCAACCACATTGGAATTCTAGATGAATTCAATAAGGTCATCATGGCAACTTTTTTTTTTTTTTTGTGTGTGTGTTTTATTGTTAGGGATTCCAATGGGGAGGATCACCTTTTAAATGTGACCAAGGGTTATGCATATTTATTTACTAGTTTGTTCATGTTCTTGATGCTCATACATACGTGCCTATTACAATACCACATGTTGTGTATCCTACGTTTTCTTAGTTGCATGGATTTTTTGAGAAGCATACCACTGCATTCTATTCTCGCATGCTCCATTCTATGGGTCTCACTAGTAGATTCATTGGAAAACATTCACAAGGTATTATTTCCTCTATTCCACATGTTAAGTGGAATTCTCGTCATGACATTGGTTTTCAAGCAAATACTTCATTGGGATCACACATTGACATAGCTCCTTTTTTTCACTCGACTCTTTTTGAGGATCATGAGAAACACATGAGTTATGCAACTTCACTCAGGCTTGAGAAACCTGAGATTTTAACTGTCAGACATGATCAACTTGACACACATTCTGACATTCTTTTGCATGCACCCATTGTGCATTTTACACCAAGTCATATGCAAGCATCTTCTTCATCCATCCGTGTTGATTTGGGGTGGATATCTTATCACTCATGATGATGACATAGGAATTTGTTGAAAGGACTCTATAGGCATGGATCCTCCACCATTTGGTCTCTTACTCCACTTTCTATACCTTTCGCATTATGATGCTTCTTGTTTTGAGCATTTTTCTTTAGCAAGTGTAGTGTGTCTCTCTTATTTGTTGAGAGATTTTGTATCTGTATTTTCGAAACTTTTGTCCTTTTGATATTATCTCTTGTGGGGGATCTATTCTAGTGAATTCTAGTATTATTTTTCGGTGTTCGAGTAGTTAATTTCGAGCAACTCATACAAATTTGTAGTGTCACTCCACCCATTCAAGTAATAGGGGAGGATATGGTGTTGATCCTGCTTCTTCGAGTTTTGTTTCCTTGCCTTGTTACCTTGGCTTTTCTTGGATCATGACACTCTAGATTTTTTGTCCTTATTCTGTTGCTTTGGTTATTGTTCTTGGATCGTGGCACACCTATTTCCAACACTTGATCAAATTATGTTTGGTGTTTTTTTGCACTTTTGACATCATTTTGTTTATAGTCCGCTTGTATGGAGCTATTTTGGTGGAGCCCAGTGTCGAGTTGTTTTTGAGTTTTGTGATCGAGCAAGGGATTCAGACAACAGAGCACACAAAACTTCTTTAGTATTGTACAAGTTTTTGAGTTGAGCTTCTTGGGATGCCTTGGAGCGGGTCTTTACTCTCTATACCTTTTTATTCTTGGTTTTCGGTACCTTACGGTGTCCTTTTTTTCCTAGTTATTGTACATGAGTACCTCATCAAGTCTAGTTATAAGGACTCATATTGTGGACATGCCACTTCTATTTTGGCCCCTAGCTTCACTTGAGGAGGGATGTTAGAGTAGGTAGTTACCTAAGCTCATGTTCACCTAGGTACTTTATTTACCTTTATTGTATTTATCCTCACCCACTTATATGTGTGGATATTTCTTTTATCTTATTTAGATATTAGGAAATTTTATCAAGTTGTTAGGTATAGTTCTTTCCTTGATCTATGGTATTGACTAGATCCTTGATTTCTAGTTCTCTCCTAAATCTATGGTCTTGACTAGTTCTTTGATGACTAGTTATTTCCTTTATTTATGGCTTGATATATGACCTTGACTTGTTCTTAGATTGTTATACCTTACCTATTTAAGCAAGGCCCATTCTCAATGTATTACATTGAGTTCCATAATAATATATGATATTGTTGCTCATTTCTTTGTAAAGGTTTTATGTAAAGTTATTCGGTGAATAGCTTTCATCTTATTGATCATGGTGTTTGATTAGCATTTGTGTTCTTAGCTTGGTATGATCTAATTATTTTGTTGATGAGTGCTCGACACCATGAAAGGAATGATAACAAGATCATACCACGCCAAGAAGATAGATGAAAATCAAACACCATGATCAATAAGATGAAAGTAATTTTCCAGAATAACTTTAGATACAACTTTACAAAATAAAACTTACAGATGGATGTCAACAACAATCTCCATCTCTAATACCATGAAAGGAACGATAACCAGATCATACCAAGCCAAGAACACAGATGCTAATCAAACACCATGATCAATAAGATGAAAGCAATTCACCATAATAAATTTACATAAAACCTTTGCAAACAAATGAGCAGCAATATCATATATTATTATGGAAATCAATTCAATACATTGAGAATGGGCCTTGGTTAAAAAGGCAAGGAATAATGATCTAAGAACCGGTCAAGGTCGTAGATCAAGCCATAAATCAAGGAAATAACTAGTCATAAAAGAACTAGTCAAGACCATAGATTTAGGAGAGAGCTAGACATCAAGGATCTAGTCAATACCATAGATTAAGGAAAGAACTATACCTAAGAACTAGATAATATCTCCTAATATCTAAATAAGATAAAAGAAATATCCACACACATAAGTGGGTTACGATAAATACAATAAAGGTAAATAAAATACCTAATTGAACATGAGCTAAGGTAAATACCTACTTTAACAATTTGGTGCCAATTTCCATGAATGAAAAGAATGAAATTAGATTTTATTAAAAACAATATACTCCATTTAGATTGAAAATAAAATCCATTGAGCTTGTTGTAGACATGAATTTTTATGATAGTGTCTTTTTGACTATGTATCATTGTGTTAAATATGAGGTTATCTATAATTTATATGATCATTATGGTCGTGCTATTATATCTACAAGTTTTTCTAATAACGTAAATATTTACTTTGTGTGTAATTGAGTGAAACGAGGAATTATGATCTAGTTATTTATTAAAGAAAAAGTAGGTTATAATAAAAACCTATTACAAGGCATAGTGAAGTTTATAATACTATTGGATGTAACTAAGCTTCATATCCTACAACACGATGTTTATAAATTTAAGTAAGAATGGATGTGTATTATATTGCTAACTATTATAGCATCAACCTACTTTTGGGGTGATTAATCATGGATACAAATGATTATGGTTCATATTATGGTGTTTAAGATATTTAAATATCATTGTTTTTAACAACATAGATTTCATTATGAATTAAGGAGTAAACTAATAATACTATCTATTTCTATAATCTCGTTATAAACTAATGATTGTATAACGAAAAAATTATGATATGAAGTGAACTTAAACGTTATGAAAATATGATAAATACATATAAACATGATGATAATTGTAAGTGTATAAACATGTAGCAATGACAAAACATCTTTGCTAAATTCTTATAGCAGCAACATACACTTTAAGGGATCAAGTTGTATCATCGTATACACAAAATTTATTGACATGAAAAATAATATCTAATGATATGAAACAAATTATGAAGATACTTATAACCTCAAAAAGAATATAGATGTACATATATGTCCTAAGTAAATTAATGTGTAAGTAACAATGTTTAATTTACGCTATGAAATGATTTAAGTCATGTACTAGCGTAAATGTAGCCTTATAATGTATTAATTTGAAATAGGTGATTGTCATGTTATAAGAGGTACACACATTATGAAGTGTATCGAAGATACCTATATAAACCTGCATTATAATTACATAAGAATAGTAACAATGAAATTTATAAATTAAGAAATGGAAACGAGTCTCGATACTTATGTGCAGTCATGAAACCAGACTTGCAAGTGCAATGCAAAAACTATGGCCATAGTATTGAAAATGAATGATTTCATTATCCATCACCATTTATAATTTTAAATCGTGTCATGAGGGGGAGGTTCACATTAAGAAAATACATAAAGATATTTATACATTTAGAAAGGTGTAACCAAATGATTTACTGGGTATATTATTTTGTGTAGAGAATTGAAAGGGGATCAAGTAGGAACTAAACCCTTATTCTCACCCATGGGTATCATAGATTGTCTAGTTGGATTTTAAAAATAATTAATGTTGGAATAATTCAGCGGTTGCTATAAATGATTTTACTCATTTCAACATAAGAAAACTTAAGGTATTTATAACTCTTGTATGCTGGAATTTTAATTTATGTGTGTTAAAATTAGTGAAGACATTAACTGTAATTAATGAATTGATAAAAAAATTCCTTAGTTTTTGATGAAGCATAATATAGAGGTGTTACTTTTTGTGTGTCGATTTGAATGTTGTATCTCATGGACTTATTGGGTCTTTATGCTAACTGAATGTATTATTTTGTTGATAAAATGAAATGGATAGGTCATGAATGAACCATGGGAAATAAACCGTACCAAAGTGTGTTGTAGGTTTGGTGGTAAATAAGTTAGATAACACTCTAACGCTCCTTCATGACACACAAAATTTGAAGGTTGCTTGGAGCATCCGGTAAAGTGTGAACATGATCAACCAAGGTAAACAACTTGAATTGATTGATAACAATCAACAAGGGAGTTGCTTGATTGTTGAACTATATTGATAGAAGATTTGGGAACTTGAATCCAATGTGAAATTTAGCCCAAAAAGAGTATATTAATTAGACATGTGTGGAAGGTCTACTATGGAAGCACTATGTAGAAAGGGCCAAAAATGCTAGAACAAAATTTGCAGTCAAATTCCAACTCGAAAAGAGTACAAGTATACAATAGCATTAACTCTTCTTCACCTTAAACTTTAGGAAAAATTGGTTAAAATGATGTGGAAAAAATGTAGACTACGGGATGAGTACAACAATAATAACTTGTTGTAATTTTGAGTAAGGGGAAGAACAACGCTGTAGTAATGAAAATATTACATGTTATGACTAGTTGTAATGAAATACTAATGTCATAATGTTGATTGTGTGATAGTTTTTTTGGTTGAAAGGTTGTTGCAACTAATAAATTTGAATTCAAATATGGAAAAGTGCAATTTTTTTATAAGAATTTTGACTTTTCTCCTTAGCTATTTGATATAATTATGTGTTTGATTATTATGATTGTGTTTAATGAGTAAAAATCATTGGGACAATGATTCATTAAAGGAAAGTATGTCGCATTCAACAATTTTGGTCCATTTTATCGCTAGGATAAGTCGAGAGATGTGGAGTTTTTAATAAGAGACGAGGAATAAGCCATGCTTTGTGTAGTTGGGTATGCAGCCGGATGTGTGTATGTATATCCTGAAAAGGATATACACACATATGCGTAGTTGTATGTGCAAACACACAATAGTGTTTCTCACCAATTGTTCATAAAGCACTTAGCATTTATGACTTATTCTTGTTTTTCTTTGAGGTTTGAATGTACTTACCGTGTTGTGTACAATGTTGATGTTTGTACATGATGTATAGTTTGATTTCTATATTGGTAATAAATATGGTAGTACACCTTCTATGCTTGTTTCTAAATGTGATGATTGGATGCACGGGTTTATTCCTTTGTTGTTGTATCTCGACATTGATATTATGGTATATATAGCTTGCTGGAATAATGATTACATAATGTGAGGGAGATATTCATGTATGCATTACTATTATATGAATATTGAGTTAAAGATATGTGTGTATGATTCTAACCTTCCATGGTTTTTTCGGTCATTGTCTGTAATACATTAAAAATAATTTTATTGCTAGGTTGACGATAAAAATTCCATTATGGAGTTGACATGTATTGTGATAGTGTAATATGAATGTAATGTGTCTTACTTGACAATTAATCATGTGAAGATGGTAGAATGGTTTCACGTCACTATTTGGTTATACTTTATGAATTTTGGTCTAAGACCACATAGAAAAAATGTAACGTTTGTTTATTTATTATAAATCCATTATTATAAAGAAATAGGTAATTGCATATGTATCAAACTAAAAATGGCCTAAGATCACATGGTTGACCTAGAGGATTTTTTGATTTATAGTATGATCAAGGACCATGATCAAATTCATTATAATATATTTATATGGCCTTTGACCAAACCTCACGATAAACTATCTCTAATTGTTTCATTTGGTATAAAGGGTCTCAAGTCATAATGGTGGGAATTGTTATATAACTCATTTAAGTGGAAATAAACCAAACTACTTAGTGAGAATCATTATGATTTTTCATTTTTTTGTGACTTATAACTATAGTCAACCACATTATCTTTGAAAGTGATATTGATAACTATTGCAATGGTCTAACACCATGGAGGTAAGCATTATAATTGTCTGAAAAAAAGGGTCCTTAACCACACACCACACACTCCATTCTCATTGAATGTTTAGTTATTTTTTAATAATTTTTGAGTGCTCGTGAAATCGAACCAATGCGAGCATGGGTAATTTACTTATTTTAAGTTACAAATTTGTGACCATTCCTTTGAAAATCCTCTTCCGCTAATTTGCGGGGGGAAGTAATTCAAAAATTCAATTCTAACCACTAAGTGGCATTTTTGGAAATTATTACATTTAATGCACTAGGATTTTGTGGGAGAATGAAGCTTCTCAAGGAAGCTAATAAGGCATGCGAAAATTCAATTGTATTTTATTTGGGAAAACTATGGTTAAACCCTTTTGGGTGGATTGTGAATGCAAACTTAATAGATGACAAAAGTCAAACTATTATGGGGAACTTCCTTGTTTTGGTTAAGTTATCTTGAGAAAAGAGTGCATGTAGATATTTTGTGCATGTAAAGGAAACTACAAGCTTGGTCCTATTATAAATAATTAGTGCCTGTTAAATTTGAGTTGGAATCGGGTACAATTATTTCAACTTGGGGAAATGATATATAAGAAAACATTCAAAGAGATTTCTGCGAATTTTAAATGATATGTTATTTCCAAGCACCGAGGGTAGATTATTTTCTATTGAACTAAATGTTTAAATGTTGACTCCTTTCTTTGAGAATTTGTGACGTTAGCGTCACTTACGTGGGAGGTAAAAGGGCTCATCTTGAATCATATTATTATGAATAAATTATCATTTTGAGGACAATAGGAACATGTTAAGGATGGCTCCTATTACCTAATCGATTCATATGGTAAATAGATTTGAGTATATGTTTAGTTGAATCCAGGATCTTTGAAGGATTTTTCATGTACCTTTCTCTCGTTTGTAGTGAACCCCTAGTTAGGAACTTGCATCTATTCAAGTAGTAACTATTGATTAAAAAATTGTGTTCAATGAATCCATTCATTGTGTCTTGAAATGGCAGGTAATTACTACTCGCAGATATTTGACTTAAGAATTTTTAATTATTTACAGGATTAATCTAGAATAAAAAGTATGGGAAAAGTTATCTTTTAGCAAGATTTTTCCTTAGGAGACATTTCTTATTGCATGATTTATCAAATAAGAATATGCATGAAATAAGCTTGTATGAATGTATCATGTTTATGATTGTTATACTTGTATATTGATTGAATAAAGTTGATTAGAGGGCATAAGTATTTAACCATTAGCAATTGACATTAATATATTTGCAAAATATTATTTGGAGTGTAAATTCGGGAAATTTAGGATGGAGAAGATGTTGAACGTCCTTCCTTGATTCTTTTGTTTCAATCAAGGTTTTTAGAAAAAATGAACTATTTTAAAGAGCATTGATATATAGTTTTTCTTAGGTTGTATATTTAATTCTTGATTGTTATAAAACAAATTCTTAAGTTTATTCTATAATTTGGAGCTGTGAATAAGTAGGAAGATGGGAACTTGGTTTATGTAGTGGGATCATTCCATTTGAATTAAATATATTATAGATTATGATATTTGGTTTGTTAATTACTCAAACCGGTGAATATTTAATTAATCGTAATGAATTAGCTTAGTATAGATTTGTGTATTCCATTCCCAAATTCTTGGGAACCGACCATGTACACTGTTGTATTTTATCATTTTCAGTTTCAAGATTTAAGTTAACTTTGAGATGAGAGATGAAATCATGATTTGACTATCATTGATCATTTTTGTTAATTTTAATGAATTAAAATAATAAAAAAACATTTGATTAAAAGTGATATATTCCTTGAGATTGAAAAGGAAAACCATTGATCTTATTATATACTTGACTATTTATGATAGTCTCTTTTGGACTATGTATCATTGTGTAAAATTTGAGGTTATCTATAATTGATATGATAATTACAACCGTGTTGTGAAATATACAAGTTTTGTTGAATAACAAGAAGATTTCCTTGTGTGTAAGTAAATTAAAGGGGGAACTATGATATGCTTATTTTGTAAGGAAAAGTAGGTTACAATAAGAACTCTATTACAATGCATAGTAAAGTTTATAAGACTAGTGGATTAAACTAAGCTTCATAATGAACAACACGATGTATATAAATTGAAGTAAGAAAGGATGTGTATTATACTACTGATTATTTTAGCAGCAACCTACCTTTGGGGTGATAAATCATGGATAAAAATGATTATGGTTCACATTATGGTGTTTACAACATTTAAATATCATGGGTTCGACCAACATAGCTTTCATTATGAATTAAAGAGTAAAATAATAATACTATCTAATTTTATAATCTCAATATAAACTAATGAATGTATAATGAAACAATGATGATATGAAGTTAACTTAAAAGTTGTTAAAATATGATAAACACAATGATAATTATACGTGTATAAGCATGTAGGAAAGAGAAAACATAATGTTGCATTATTATAGCAGCAACTTACAATTTAACGAATAAAGTTTTATCATGGTATTAACAAACCTAATTCCAGTGAAAAATATTTTATAATGATATGAAATAAAGTATGAAGGTACTTGTAAACTCAAGAATAATACATATGTACATATGTGTCCTAAGTAAACTAATGGGCGAATAATGTTTAATTGATGCTATGAAATTATTTAAGTCTTATACTAGCTTAATTCTAGCCTTATGTCATAATCTGATATAGATTATTATCATCCTATAAGAGGTGCACAAATTATGCATTATCTCGAAGAGACCAGTACATACCTCTATCATGATTACTTAAGAATAGTAACAATGAATGTAATAACTTAAGAAATAGAAATGAATCGATTCCATAAATGAGATGATTGTGCGGTGAATGTAAGGACATGTTTAAAGTGGTTTATGTTCAGTCATGAAACCATGCTTCCTAGCACAATGCCAAAACTATGGCCATAGTATTGCAAGTAGTGATTGTATTATCTGTCACCATTTATACTTTTAAGCTATGTTGTGTGCGTGAGGCTGCCACTAAGATGATACATACAATTCTCTATACCTTTAAAAAGGTCTAACCATATGATATACTAGGTAAATTTGCTCATGTAGAGAATTGAAATGGGATCGAATAGGATTTGAACCCTTACAGTTGCACATGGTTATGATAGATAGTCCAGGTTGGATTCTAACCATTAACTAATTGTAGAATAGTTTAGCGGTTTTTGTAAATGATGTAACTTATTTTAGGGTAAGAAATTTTAAGGGATTTATAACTCTTGTATGCTGAAATTTAATTGTTTCTTGTTAAATTCAATGAAGACATTAATTGTAATTAATGAGTTGTTATAAAAAAATTCCTTTAGTTTTTATGAAGTGTAATATAGAGGTGTTATAGGGGATAGAATTATTGCCTTGATATTACAAATTTATTAAAAATCTATCGATGATTATTGACAATAATAATTCTTTAAAACAATTAACAATGAAGAATTTCATAGTTAAATAATTCTCTAATGATTACTATTAACTTTGTATAATTTAAAGGTTCATTGGCTTCTATAAAACATTTTTTCTATATATAAAGTAAATTGAGGCGTGATTAGATCAATTTAAATATTCTTTTAAAGAACATATGAACACAATAAACAAATTTTTAATTTATGTTTGATATGGTACAAATTATTATTAAATGGTACTTTTTTCTTATAGATCTAACTTACATATAACTAGCAATAAAATCAAGTTCAAAAAAATTATAATTGATATTGGCAAGAGACTTTGAAAAATTACCCTCAACAAATTAATGAAAAATTCTCTTCTCTTTGTTACACGTTCCTTTTGTCTTTCCTAGAACTTGTTGAATATACTATACAAATTATGCTCAAAGCTCTTTATAAAACAAAATATGTTCTAAGAAAATATTTTAAACTATGTAGTATGATGGCCACATATATGCAAGCTTGTCGATCTCTTTGTTGCCCAATTGTTTTTATCAAATAAAATTATTAGAAAGAGATTATAAAGGAATGCAAATTCAAAAGCATACAAAACAAATAATTAACCGCATTCTCAAATACATGGGAGCCCAACTTAGTTTTAAAAGAAAACCATAGTGTGATGTAATATATTGAAATTAATTCTATCTTTTAAACATCGATTCGAGATTGGTATTAGCTCAAAAAGATGGCGAGGTCATTCCATAAGTACGTTTTGATATCATAAGTCTTGACATTAAAATAATTGTGACGCCACTTCCTTCGTGTTATTGTTAAAAGTCTTCTAACATTTAATATATGAAGATGTCACGAAATAATGGCAATGTTAATATTTTTAAATAAATCGAAATCTTGATAAAGAAGCTTGGGGAGATTGGAGTGAGGAGCTTCTTGAAAGAAAACTATCAAGATAAAATTACATTATTTTAATCTCTTTCTCAAGAGTCCTTCGAGGGAAAGTAAATTCTATACTCCCGAAGATTTTGGAGTTTAAAATTTCAACACTTTACCCTAGCATCACAGCAAATAAATAAAATGTTGCTAATATATGTTAGTTGGATGAGTTTGTGATTTTGTTCTTTTCGAAAGTTCTAATTATAGACCGTCTCTACACTTTACAATGTTGTAGGATAATTGAAGTTGGAACTCAAAGTACGAACTTTAGTTGGAGACAAAATCTTGTATTTTAATTTTTTTATAAATAAGTATATTTTACAACCATATTATTTTTATCAAAGTGTTCATTATACATGTTATTTATTCATTTGTCTTTGATATTTACACTTTTAAGTTATTTAAAAGTAATGAAGTTCACAAGTTGTATTCATATTATAAATCCAGTTTAAATCAGAAAAATAATGGTTAAATTAATGGAAACATATATTATATTATTAAGTAGACAACTATTGGAAGTACTAATGTAACCAATAATGACATGTTTGGCATCTTATCGAATTGCTAACTTAAATTGACCAAATTGAATATATTGATGAGATTTTGTATTAATGAAGGTACTGATGTACGCCACTCATATATATTGATGTTTTCCATTCACATATACCGATGTCTGCCACTCATATATATATTGATGTTTGTCATTCACATATACCGATGTCTACGCCATTTATATATAGTACAAGATTATAAAACATATTCAATTGTAATTATGATAATAGTCATCTTTATTTTTATCAAACAATTTTTACAAGACAATCATAAGTAATAAATAAATTTTATATGTTTGACCAAAGAATTACTACAATTAACAAAAATTAAATTAATATGATACAACCATATTTTTAAAATCTTAACAAATTTCATATTTTATCACTTCAAAAGGATGGATGTAACGCCACTAAAAGAAACACACACAAATACAACACTGAAAAATGGACAATTTTTTTTTTTACTTTACTTGAAGATATAACGACACTTTAGGTGATCTCAAAGGCTACAACTAACTCTCAAAAATCTTGACACAACCTTAACCACCTAGGTATAGGGAAAAAAATATGACACCCATCGCAAACAGTTCACTCTCCCTTACGAAAAGATAGGGCATAATGGTACAAGAACATGTTACGTTTACAATTGGGGCATCCCACTATGAAAATTATCATAAGGTTATTTATTTTGCTAAAACATGACGTTTAAATTAATAACTTACGTTCTAGGGAATGCGAGGTTATGATCTGAATGATTCTTCTTAAAAGTTATATTCCTTTCCTTTTAGTGGAGGCATTTAGCTTTCGGTAAAATTCTCTGAAAGAGGATCATCGTTAAAGGGACAATTATTTGCTTGATTAGTTATAAGATTAACACTAAAAGTGGAGTGGGGTGAACAAATTCCCACAAGGTTATCTTAAACAGACATTAGCTATAGAATCCCACTTCAACCTTCACCGCACAAGGAGACGAGAATAAGCTCCAAAGGAGGGAGACACCATTTTAGGTTCGGAACAAAATCTCCTTTGTGCAAGGTTAAAGATTTTATCATTTCCTAAGAAGGGTTACAAAGTCTACGGTAAGGATTAAGGGCAACAAGTTAAGTAGAATTCATCATCCCGATTTCATGGGATAATGACCGAGTGCTTTACTAGGGCTAAGAATTTATCAAGAGTGGTTCAAGTTTCATCTATGTTTTATTTTATTAGTTTTGGCAAGGTAATACAATCAGGTTTCTAAGATCGATGAGCCAGACTCATAGTTTCTTAACTATTCCCTTTACTTACGAAGATCTAGAATTCTCCCAAGGGTTAGATATTGTTTACACTTTAATATCATTTATTGTTTCACAACCATAACAATTAAGGTTAATAGTTTATCCTAGGGGCGGAGAGTAATTATTTTTACACAAGTAGATAGTTCCTCTTCTTCCACCTAAAGCTTGGGATTTTATCCATAAGGTCACCAATTCCTATATATTATTTTTTTAAATTTATTTGTTTGTTCATTTATTTATTTTTTATTAACTTTTATTGGGATTGTCAACCCACTTGATTATGCCTAAAATTACATCAATGCCAAGACCATGGAATGTTATCATATAATAAGGTTTTGTGATGCCCATTAAAACAACCCACTTGAGACTCAAGAAACAACCTAGGATTAGTTAGGAACATTATGGAATAATTTTTTTATTAGAAGTGTCCACAACCAGTTGCAAGAAAAACGATTGACACTATCATGTTCCGAACAAGTCTAATATTACTAGAACATACTTTACTTTTAATAACAATTATTAGAGGTCACAAGGTCCAAATTTTAGGGTTAGAAGTTTCAGTTAGGTTCAGGGGGTAAAATATCACTATACCCACTCTCTAACGAGCTCGAGTTTCAAATTGAATTTTATCACACCTAACACATTAAAAATTTCCTGAATCATTCCCATTGGATAGTAAATTTTCTCACCTTTCGGTGATATAAAGAAGTCCTCCTAACTCCTTGTAAAACTCCAGTTATGGTTCGATGAACTTTAGAGGTCAAATTTTCCCCAAGGGGACACGTGTCGAGTGGGGAAGAAAAGAAATTTTGGGTTGGCGGGTCATGGGGCAGCATTTGGAATTTTTCCTTATGTGGGAGAAAATTCCCATTTGCACCCGTGCCTCTGTGGGTCCTCCAAGGACACGTGTCGGGTCCTGATCCAAAGTGGGAGAGGGTGAGGGAAGGGCAGAGCGGCGGGAGAGTTTGGGGCATTTCACCCAAGAGGGAGAGAAATCAAAATAATGCCTACATGCCAGAGGGTCCACTAGGGAAATGTGGCACTCAACAGGTCATTGCAGGGATGAAGGAGAGGAAGACAGGTGGAGCGGTAGGGAGATTTTGTGAAATTCACCAAAGGGAGGGAAAAGGTGATAGATTCGACGTGTGGGCCTGTGTGTCCATGGATGGGACTCCTCCAAGGTGAGTGCGGGGGCGCAGGCCGTGGGAAATTTTAGGAAAAATTTATGAAACAAATTTTGTAAAGATAAGGTTTGCAAATGTTTCACTCCTCTGTCGTGCCACGTGGTAGTGTGTGATTAGCTACGTGCTAGCGGGGAAAGATAAGAAAATTTTCTAAAATTTTCAAAAAAATGCCAAGGAAGAAAATGGTGCCACGCTTCCACCGTTGTGTCGTGAGACCATGTGGAAGCTTTTGATTGACTGTGGGATGGTGGGGTGGCAGGGAAAATGTTAAATTTTTTACCAAAAAAAATTTTCAAAATTTTTTCTAAGGATATTCGACGGGAAATTTTCGGGCCACGGGCCTGCCAGGGAAAATTGTCCCAAATTTTCCCGCCAAGGTAGGAAAACTTCATAGGACCATAACTTGAGCTATAAAGTTCAGTTTTTTGAAAACAAAGACTTTCTAGAAATATCTCGATAGCCTCTTTGCATAGGAATTTTGAATTTTACATTTTCATAAAGTTTAAGCGGTCAAGTTTATAAGAATGAATTGCAGGCTTTTAAATAGCAAACTGGTAATTTCCAACTTATAAATTTGATTAAATTGGACCTCTTCCTTCATTCAACATGCCAAATAGAAATGGAGGATTGTTCTAGGAAGGATTTAGAATGATTTAGGAAGGTTAATTTACTCAATTGATTCCAATTTGAATTTTTTGTCTAACAATTGAGGAAAACGGTGTGGAAGGGATTTGGCTCAATTTTGCAATGTTTAAATTTTTTTCTTAAGTGTTCCTTGTCAATTTAAGTTCATTG
This sequence comes from Taxus wallichiana var. yunnanensis, assembly GCA_018340775.1. Lineage (NCBI taxonomy): Eukaryota > Viridiplantae > Streptophyta > Pinopsida > Cupressales > Taxaceae > Taxus > Taxus wallichiana. The sequence continues at coordinate 508,412,469 of CM031242.1, forward strand.
GTGTCCTAACATGCTAAATCATATCATTTTCAAGTTGATTATTATGTGGAGGTCTGAACTGTACAATTTGATTGAATTTATTTCCTAGTATTAATTTTTTTACAATAGAGGTCTATTTCTTTTTAAAATGTATATCAATTTTATCATTCAAGTGTGGAATTTCATTTCTAGTCTATTCTAATACATTTATTTGTTTATAACAAATCATTTCAAGGCTAATTTTCAAGGTATGATTTCCAATTTAATATATTTCCAAAAGATACAAAGCAATATACTTCCTTCATACATATTTCTTTCCTTTACAATTAAACGAGATATTCCAATCACAATTTTATATTTTAACTTAACACAACAATGAAAATGAGAGATGAACTTGCAATTCTTTATTAATTCAAAATGAGGGGCATCTTTACATTCTTTCATTCCTTAAATGCAATTAACAAAATTCCTATTTATTTCTTTCCAATAACATAACAGAATAGAACCATCCTTCACAATTCAAATATATATATACTTCCATTAACAATTACAACATCTTTTCTTCACAAGAATACATTACATATTTCATCCACATCACAGTGGGAAAGGATTACAATTAAATTTGTTGCACAAGGGGCTAGAAAAACTACATTTTCCCTTGCTCCAGAACATTAACATGCAAGCTTTCTTTTTCTCCAAGCTGATCACAACAAAAGTGGGGGAAAAGCAACTCCCTCCACCCAACGAAGACATCCAATGAAAGGAGACTCCTTCCTTCATCATTGGCCCTCGAGCCCAAAAAAACACAATAAGAGGTGTGATTCAACCCATGGCAACAACTAGCTTCCACAACACACAACATTCTTTCAACATACTTAATTCATATAAAATACAGTCCAAACAAACACAACAGTTTACAACTGCAATTGAAAACAATCAAAACAAAACTCAGGCTTGATCATGCAAGCCAAAGGAGAAAGGTCTATGGGGGAAGCTTCTTATGCCTCCCAAATGGGAATTGGGCATCCACCTGTTACAAACCACCAAATAAAATTCACCACACATTCCTTATGCCCCGCAATCCCTCCTTGTACCCCCACAAAGTAAGAAATGTAAGCTATTTCTTTTCCACGGTGGATCTCAAACCCAAACTCCCTATAGAAAATTATGATGCCAATGGCATTCCTTTATGCCCCCCCACATGGGTTTCCCATATCCTTCTCCTACACCAGTCCTATGGCAGTCTACCCAACAAGCCAACAATTAAATCAAAACATGCATCATTCACACATCACAACAAGAAACTAACAACATGAAAGAAAGGGTAAACTCCTACCTCTCCATAGTAACTTTTATTCCCAATAGCAAGCTTTCAAAGCCAGAGACACAGTCCCAAAAGAGAAATCTACAAGCATGAAAAGTTTCTCCAAACTCCTTCCAAAAGTAAGAGCTCCAAACACAAGAAAAATGCGCCCCCAAGGAAGTTTGCAAAATGATTCAACAACCCAAAACAAGCAAAGAGTTTGAATTTTATAGAAGAGGGAAGAGAAGAGGATGATGTGGATCCATGTAGGATGCCACATCACACATCCTCAAATCCAAACACAAAAGACAAAATTTCATTCTCCCAAGCACAATAAAGAGGTGGGTGAAAATATGACAAGTTACTTGCACACTCCAAAAATCCCACACCCCAAAGGACTGCAAATTAAATAAAATGTAAGAGAGTGCAATCAAAACATGCAACATGATTAATAAAATGCATTATAAAAGTCTAAAATCACCTCTCCAACCATAAGTATGGTTGGTAAATTAAATTGAGAGGTATGGGACAAGTTTTACTTGTCCCACAAGCCTCAAAAATAGCCCCAAGGACAAATTCGAGTTTCCATGGAGGTGGAGTGTTTCATACTCCAAAACTAGACTTACACAACTCTTACACACTCTTACAAATCCCCTACATAATTAATACAAAAGCCAACAACTCCCATTATTACTTTCCCATATCCTAATTTAATTTATTTAAATTTTAATCATATGATTTCCCACATTAATTCTTGACAATTTAATTAAATATAAGAAGGGAACAATTCACTAATAAAATACATAAAAATAATAAATAAAATTTAACCACATTAATAAAATACACAAACCCATGGTCACATATAAAGGAAATCCCTCCCATGGGAATCCCTAACAAAACAACACACAACACAATAAAATAAGTTGCCATGGTGACCTTGTCAAATTCACCTAGGATTGAATTGTGGTTGGTCTCTAATCCCCCCATGTTTTGTTGTGATATTTAACCTACAAAACAGAATTACCTCCTTGACCTCGTGGCCATATCAGAACATCTAACATGATATAAATATAATCACAAAATCATCTAAGTATGTGAATCACAACAACATCAAGGCAATTTAACATTATCACATACAATTTATATCAACAACTATGTCATCATCATATAATATCCATTTTCTAGATCTACTCATAATATCCAAAATCACATGTCCGAACAACATCCATAAAACATCCATGTCAAATAGTATATCATCATCCACATATGAGTGTCTCTAATAATCATCGTGCATCGTAACCAAATCAAGATCACAATAATCCATGATCAAATATCTAACATCATACTAAATCAAAGCATAATAATGTCCATAACGTAATCAACAATATCAAAATAAGCATCAAAAGGTGTCAAAGGGAAGTGGGCACTACATATTTTATGGCTCGAAATAAGCATTTACCATTACTTGTCGAGAGAACAAGAAAGTGACACAATTGGTCAAGTCACGCTAAAAATTTCATGATTGATATAATATCATTAAAAAAGACACATAACAAGGTGATGATCGAGTTTAAATCCTCACAATAATAATTACAATATTTGCTACAAAAGGACAAGACAACCTTATTTCACATCTATAGAAAAATCCAAGGCAAGAGGCCTACCAAACTCCCTTACAAGCACCATTCCCAAATTTACAACACTATAGACATACGTACAAGGAACTTCATAAATCAAAATGATGAAACCTTTACAAATATTTCCTTTATCTATTTGCACAAGCCATCTGCAACCAATTATCCACCTGAGTCAGTTCGCGAGAACTGAGCACGATAAACGCTATAACATTAAGACATTGTGTTGTTATCTAACTATTTCAAAAAGAAGAACACTAGTTGTTTATGAAAATAATCCAAGTGTCCAAAACAAGAGTAATTAAAAGGTTTTCCAAAAGGATAAAATTTTAGAATAAAAAAAAGAAGGCACTAGCTCTATTTGAGTATCAAATGGTCATAGGAGAAGTTAGTAAACTATCATAATTAATTACCCCTATATCACAATAATGAATATCTTTTAAACATGATAAAATTTTGAAAAGCAACCAGTTACAAGAAAATAATTAGTTCAAACATGATCTATCCCCATTAGTTTAAGTTAGTTCACCAAGCCAAAGATGCACTATATCACTATCATTTCCCAAACAATCAATCAAAATGTTAAGATCTAAAAACACAATGAATTAATAATATTAAGATGTTTCTGTATAATAGTTAATTTTATATAAATACGAGAATAAATAAATAAAAAATGGATGAAATGTAAAAATGACCGAGCATGGGTCACACATCTTTGTCTAGCAATCCTACTATCAAAAACCCGCTTCTAATCCAGTATAATTCCTTAAGAAAAGAACAAACTTGACAACACCAAAAATAACCATTGTATATCTTACATGAGGTTTACTTAATCATTCACAAGAACACAATCATAGGATACAGAGATTCAAAGGGATCTACCATCAATTACAAGTTGACATAAAACTTATCTCGATCAACACATAACCATTCTACTAAAATGACAGTAAGAAGGTCGTATCACAATGTGCATCACAATAACTAGTCAACGACTGAATTCCCAAATACACCAACCTCTAAGCTACAGGATAATGAAATTTAAACAGTTTTAAGGAGCAAAACGTAGAGTACTATCTTACACATGAAACCAAGATCCCGGTTTTGAGAATTGAAAACTTCCTTAACAATGATCAAGTAGATCTCACATCTTCCAACATATGTGAAACAAAATAAAGGTACAAACAAGAGTCTTTACTATGACAGTTTAATCTATCCCAAAGATTCAAGTACTATCTCAAGGAGACATTTCATAGGATGAACTACATTCCTAAAAAAACAATACTTACCAATGAAGCAAAGATCATCCTAAGGACAAGAATCTCCAAAAGATGAACTAGAACTACTACCAAATTATGATGATCATGCATGATGCTTGAAGACTAAATAGTTCTTCAAGGGATTTACAAATAAAAATTACTAACCTAGTTTGAGAGTAATACCAACTTGGATATATACAAAAATCATTTGAGTTAAGCACAAACTTAAACCGACCCGAGACAAAAATTATACATTTACATCATTCACCTATACATTATGCACTTACAGTGCTCAAATACTATTTTACAAATACCCAACATGAGCCAAAATGAAGGATTACGAACCGAAACAAGATTCTGAAAATAGGCACTATAAAATCGAGTTGAACAACAATATTTGATAAAACAACCAAATCGTAAGACCATCAAAATGAAATAGGAATTTCATCACAGGACCCCCTTTTATTTTATTATTATTAAGAACAAAGTTGACCCAACTGGTATTTATTAAAACCTATAAATTAATATAAAAGGCTTCAAACAACACATTCGTTTCTAACACTAGAAACTAATATCCTCCTAGAAATTGTGAAAGAGAAAGGGAAGTAGAAACCACACAATAAAACCATCACACGAGACATTTATATGAAGAGAAGGGTCATTTAATGAATCATTTAAATAACAACATAAGACTCAAGGGTATTGGGAGTATCATTCCTTATTTAAGCTCCCATACTCCACGTAGAACAAGGTTTGCAACAACATCTCAAGACCAAACTCCACTATCCTCAAGCTTGCTAGGTGGTCTACACTCTTCTCATAGCCATGTTTGGAAGCAGGTAGGTTACGACCAGTGCGATTCTCCAAAACATTGATTTACAATATCTTGAAGGAAAAGTGGTCTCTATGACGGTAATGATAGAAATTTTTGCACAAAAATGGCTTGATCTATGACTTTAATTCCATCATATATGACCAAAAATTGGTGTCCAAACTACTCAGCCCACCTTTCAGTTTTTGTGCATTGGATTGTATGTGAAATGTGTAAGAGAAATATAAGTGGAAGGTTAAGCGCTGAAAAAGTGCCTCAAAGAGATGTGGTCTTAGGAAATGCCTCGACTATCCGATATGAACAACAAGACAAGAAAAAAATGAAGACCTTGATAACCATGGGCAACTAGCAACAACTACTCCACAAGATTCACGCAGCTAGCCTCAAAAATTTTCCAAGCGAGTCACACACGCAAGACTCCACACAAAAAAATTTCCACGTAGCCACCACACTTGGCACAAGTAGGTTACACCAAGGCCAAGTATGGTAAAATAATAAATAGAAAAGAACTTGTAAAAGGAATAGGTGCCCAAGTAAAACAATCACAAAAGTTTCAAATGCTTCTCAACAACCTCTAATGCATATCCTTCACCATGGAATCCCATGCGGCCAAGAAATAGCATTTTCAACCACAAAAGGGAACCAGTGCATGATTGAATAAAATTAGTTATAATCCAAGCTACAAGGCTCCTAGATCTAGTGTCTCCTTCCCTCAAAACATAGGCTAAAATATGGCGTGAAAAGGGAATAAGGTAGTCCAAGTCATTAATTATAAATAGGTCATAAAATGGGTTTGAAAAATAACTTAGAAGACAGGTGGCTAACCTCCCACTTGGCATTAAGCCCAAGAAAAAGACCAACATGCCTTGTCTTACAAAATATTAATGGAGTGGTAGGTGCTCCTCCTCCAATGCATTTCACTAATGACCAAGGAATTAAATAAAAAAACTAGAGTATGTGGCTGGCAGGGAAGAAAAGAGGGTGGGGGTGGGTGGATGCCCCCATACAACCAAAAATATTTACCGACCAAAAAGGTTATATTCAAAAAACATGCAAGGACATCTAGATGGCCACAGAGAAAAATTATAAGAAAGAGTACCACTTCCTAAACAATGGTGCCACCAATGAACAAGCTCCTCCTCTTTTGTGCAAAAGGAGGCTCGGGCTGAGAGTGACAATATAAAATAAAATAGCTTAAAGGTAATTAATAACAATATTGATAAAAATTGAGAATAAAAAAATGATTGTCAATTGACAATTTAAATTATAATATTATTATTATCATTACTTTTATGATTTTACGGTTAAAAAAGTTATTAAACATATTAATGACGACAACCAGACAATATCAAAGAAGCGAGAACATGATTTTCCTTTAATAGGATAATCATATAGGATGCTACAAGGTCCATAGTTAGAGGTGTCGACTATGACTTGAGAAGGCAAGATGGAGAGGGAGGGTGGTAAATGTTCACTACGACAAGGACGATGGTAAAAAATGATCAACGGGAGCACACACACAACCTTCCCATGCTTAGCAAAAAGGTCATCCAGGTCAAGAGCTAGGGTAATGTTGAATGGGCATTACATTCTCCTCCCCTTAAGAAAGCATCATCCTCGATGTGACATAACACAAAAGGAAGGAAAGGTAGTAAGCATCAAGGAACAAATAAGGAAAAAAGTACACCCTATGGTTAAAATTTTAGATGTTAGAGCACGGCCACGGGGTGGCCTTAGAAACATTTTGGCAGAATGTTTAACTTTCAAAGTTTTGTGAAGATTGGCAGTTCCCTCTTATTCATTATTTAATTAGACTCTTTCCATTTACATTATTCCTAATTCAGGTTCTTTAAAATTTCATTGTTGTATAATTTTAGTTTATTCATTCTTGTGGGTGCCCAACATGAACTACAATCACAACACCCTACCAGGGTCATACACAACACTAATGATTCACAAGCATACTTTTACATACTTTCATGTCTATACCACATCACAAAAGCTTGACCAAATATAGAAGAGAACAGACTCGGTCCACAAACATAGTACTTGTCACACATCTATGATTGACATATAATTCTTGAACAAAAGTGTAAGCTACAATAACTTTAAATTTACACAATTCCCGGATGAATATTTTACATAACTCAAAAATAGCTACATGTACTTAGGTTCAACAAGGGAATCAACACCATATCCACAACATCATGAAACAAATCCAACTAACATGAGTAACAAGTACATCCTAAGACCACAACCAAAACATCATAACAACTTTGTATACCTCCCAAAGCATCAATCACACACACACACACACACACACACACACACACACACACACACACAAATATTCTTATGCCTCCCTTAATCTCTTATACGTCCCTCAATCTCTTATGCCTCACTCAGGTCTCTTATGCCTCCCTCAAGTAGGCTGGTTTCCCTATGGCCCTAGGCACCAAGAGTTTAGAAACCCCTAACCCAAGTGACATAATAACTCGTGGATCAACATCCTACTAGTTATTTGTAACTCCTTGGGGTGTACCCCCATACAACGAAGTGGGTCCATAGGTCCAACCATTCCATTGTGCATTCCATGACCCTATTCCACACATTATGACAATAGAACCAACATATCAATCCAATTCAAATGCCAAGTGGTAAAAGTACAAGCCTTCGGAAAGGTAGTAAAATTTTAAAATTTTAACAGAAGATCCAAATCCAAGCAAAAATAATTGCCAACTAGCCATAGTTAGTGAAAAATACGCATGTTAATACCAAAAACCAAGGGAATTCCCAAAATATAAAACATGACAATAAATAAAATTGCTGGTCCTCGTAGAAATTAAAAAAAAATCAATTTACAAATAAGATACATGTATAAGAATGACACATTACAATGACTATTCGGCCTTGTCTAGCCACCAAGGGGGTATTCAACGAGTTCTTTGGCACTCGAAACATCGAGCCTAGATTTCAAAATAAGACATCAATAGTACAAGCTGTCATCATCTCTATATGAATCATCACACCACCACCTTGAAAAGGATAAAGATGATCATAAACACACTTAGATTAAATCCACACAACAACCACAAGGAGAGAGAGAAGAGAAGTATAGGTCATCATCATCCTTGAACCTAATGTAAGCTCAAATTCGCCCATGATACCCATTCCCTCACTCAAAACATACACCTTCACTAATTTCCCTTAGTGTCGAGTAAACATAAGGTTCACAACATAACATGCAACTACATCACTAATACAATGGTGGTTCGAGATACATTACCATAAAATATCACGCATGACACTAATACAAGGTATATCATAGACATTAGATTCACGGTTTATCACGAGACCACATCACCACATGCTGCACCCAAAGTGCAATCATTGTATGATAGGGATCATATACCCACCATATGTCCCTAAATCATGACATGAATCATTACATATTACATGAATTATAATTATGATGAGCACAATTACAACATACAGTCCGCTGCCATATACAGGGAAATACACACATTTCTTCACATATGATAATGACATCATTAGGAAATCCAATTCACTACAACCAACCCGGTCATACAACATTTGGGACACCCACATGTAACAAGATGGTACATCACACTCAAATTCTTAGAGAATTCATGAAAAGGAGAGAGAATACTCTCATCTCCAACACATCAACATGCTAATAGTTACACACTAAGTGTCATGCACAACATGTGCACTCATAAAATCACATTTATGACATAGTTCACATCACGCTTATGTCACATTACTCTTCTAATCACTACCACCACCACCATAAAACCTCATCATCACTCCAATCTATCCTAGAGGTTTGAGAGCATGAATCTTCACTTTCATACCATGTGTAACGCCATAAAAAAACACACACAAATACAACTTTGAAAAATCATACAATTTTTTTTTTGACTTTACTTGAAGATATAACGACACTATAGGTGATCACAATGGCTACAACTAACTCTCAAAAATATTGACACAACATTAACCACCTAGGTACAAGAACACAAAATATGACACCCATCTCCGAACAATTCACTCTCCCTTACAAGAAGATATGGCATAATGGTACAAGAACATGGTGCAAGAAAATGATACATTTACATTTAGGACATCCCACGGTGAAATTATCATAAGGTTATTTATTTAACTAAAACACGACATTTAATTTATAACTTACGTTCTAGGGAATGCAGGTCATGATCCAAATGATTCTCTTTAAAATTTATATTCCTTCTCTTTAACTGGATGCATTTTGCTTTAGGTAGAACTCTTCGAAAGAGGATCGTCGTTAAAGGGAAAATTATTTGTTTGATTACTTATAAGACTAACGATAAAAGGGTGGTGGGGTAAACAAATTCCCACAAGGTTATCTTAAATAGATAGAAGCTATAGAATCCCACTTCAACCTTCACTTTGCACAAGGAGATGAGAATAAGCTCCAAGGGAGAGAGACACCGTTTTAGGTTTGGAACAAAATCTCCTTTGTGCAAGGTTAAAGATTTTATTAATTCCTAAGAAGGGTTACAAAGTCTATGGCAAGGATTAAGGGTAAGAGGTTAAGTAGAGTTCTTCATCATAATTTCATGGGATAAAGACCAGTCTTTTACTAGGGGTAAGAATTTATCAAGAGAGGTTCAAGTTTCATCTAGGTTTTACTTTATTAATTTTGGCAAGGTAATATAATTAGGTTTCTAAAATTGATGAGCTGGACTTATAGTTTCTTAGCTATCCCCTTTACTTAAGAAGATGTATAATTCTCCCAAGGGTTAGATATTGTTTATACTTTAATATCATTTATCACTTCACAACCATAATAGTTAAGGTTAATAGTTTATCCTAGGGGCTCTTTTTACACAAGTCGATAGTTCCTCTTTTTCCACCTAAAGCTTGGGATTTTATCCACGAGGTCACCAATTTGTATATTTTATTTTTATTTTTATTTTATTTGTTTGTTTGTTCATTTGTTTATTTTTATTAAAATTTACTAGGATTTCCAACCCACTTGATTATTCCTAATATTACATCGATGTGAAGACCATGGAGGGTTATTATACACGATGGTTTTATGGCTTGAAAGAAGCATTTACCATTACTTGTCGAGAGAACAACAAACTAACACAATTGGTCAAGTCACATAACAAAATTTCATGATTGATATAAAATCATTAAAAAAACACTTAACAAGTTGACGATTGAGTTTAAATCCTCACAATAATAATTACAATATTTTCTACAAAATGACAAGACAACCTTATTTCACAACTATAGAAAATCCAAGGTAAGAGGCCATCCAAACTCCCATACAAGGACCACTCCCATATTTACAAAACTATAAACATACGTACAATAAACTTCATAAATCAAAATGATGAAACGTTTTCAAATATTTCCTTTATCTATTCACACAAGCCTTATAGAACCAATTACCCACGAGTCGAGTTCATGAGAATCGAGCATGATAAACGCTATAACATTAAGACATTGTGTTATTATCGAATTGTTTCCAAAATAAGAACACTTTTTTATGAAAATAATCCAAGTGTCTAAAAAAGAGTAATTAAAAGGTTTTCCAAAAGGATAAACTATCGAATAAATTAAAAAAAAGGCACTAGCTCTATTTGAGTATCATTTGCTCATAAGAGAAGTTAATACAATATCATAATTAATTATACCTCTATCACAATAATGACCATCATTTCAACATGATAAAATTTTGAAAAGAAACCAGTTACAAGAAAATAATTAGTTCAAAACGTGATCTATCCCTATTAGTTTAAGTTAGTTCACCAAGCCAAAGATTCACTATATCACTGTCAGTTCCCAAACAATCAATCAAAATGAAAATATTTTAAAACACAATGACTTAATAATATTAAGATGTTTCACCTATAACAATTAATTTTATATCATTATAGAATAAATAAATAAAAATAGATAAAGTGCACAAATTACCCAGCATGGGCCACATACTATCCTAACAATCCTACTATCAAAAACCCTTCTTCTAATCCAAGAGAATGCCTTAAGAAAAGAACAAACTTGACAACACCAAAAATAACCATTTTATATCTTACAAGAGGTTTACTCAATTATTCACAACAACACAACCATAGGATACGAGCTTAAGGGATCTACCATCAATCAGAAATTGACATCAAACCTATATGATCAACACATAACCATTATACTAAAATGACAACAAGAAGGTCGTACCACAATATGCATCACAATAACCAGTCAACTACTAAATTCCAAAATACACCAACATCTAAGCTACAAAAGAATGAAATTTAAATAGTTTCAAGGAGAAAAACATAGCATACTATCTTACGCATAAAACCAAGATCCCAGTGTTAAGAATTGAAAACTTCCTTAACAATGATCAAGTAGATCTCGCATCTTCCAACATATGTGAAACAAAATCAAGGTATGAATAAGAGTATGTACTCCGAAAGTTTAAGCTATCCCAAATATGTGAGTACTATCTGAAGGAGACATTTCGTAGGATCAACTACATTCCTCAAAACAAACAACAGTCACCAAGGAAGTAAAGATGATCCCAAGGACAAGAATCTCCAAAAGATGAACAAGAACTGATACCAAATTATGATGATCACGCATGATGCTTGAAGACTAAATAGTTCTTTGAGGGATTTACAAATAAAAAAATAACTAACCAAGTTTGAGAGTAATACCAACTTGGTTCAATTCAAAAATTAGTCAAGTTAAGCAAAAACTTAAGCTTCGAATTTGACGAGAAGGGTAACTAGAACCTGAAATGAACAAAGAAAGCGTAATAAAGATAGAAATTACATCATTCACCTATACATTATGTACATAGAGTGCTCAAATACTATTTTGTAAATACCCAACATGAGCCAAAATGAAGGATTACAAACCGAAACAAGATTCCAAAAACACGCACTATGAAATTGAGTTGAACAACAAAATTTGATAAAGTAACCAAATCGTAGGACCATCAAAATGAAATAGAAATTTCATTACAAGACACCCCACTTTTTATTTTTTTATTATTTAGATTTTTTTACACAACTTGTATTTATTAAAACCCGGAAAGAAATATAGAAGGCTTCAAACATCATAGTTGTTTTAAGGCCAGGAACTAATATCCTCCCAAAAATTAGGAAATAGACAAGGAAGTAGAAACCACACAATAAAACCATCACACAAGGCATTCATATAAAGAGTAGGGTCATTTTATGAATCATTTAATTAATAGTATAAGAATCAAGGGTATAGGGCATATCGTTCTGATTTAAGCTCCTACTGATCGAGCACACGTAAAATAGGGTCTGCAGCGAGTATCTCAAGCCCAAACTCCATTGTCCTCAAACTTACTTTGGGTTGTCCAAACTCTTCGACAGCCAAGTTTGGCATAGGCAGGTTATGGCCAGGGTATGGAGTCCCCAAAACATTGATTTACAATATCCTAAAGGAAAAGTGATCTATAGGACGGCAATGATATAAATTTGTGCACAAAAAGGGATTGATCTATGACCCGATTCCATCATATATGACCAACAAATCGGTGTCCAACCTACTCATCCCACATTTTTATTTCCTTGCCTTGGATTGTATACAAAACGTGGAAGAGAAATATAAGAGGAAGGTGAATTGCCTAACAAAGTGCCTCAAAGATATGTGGTCTTAGGAAATGCCTCGACTGTAGGATATGCAGAACAAGACACGCAAAAAAAAAGACCTTGATAACCATGGGCAACCAACAACAACTGCTCCATAAGGTTCATGTAGCTAGCTTTAAAAATTTCCACGCAGTCCCACACAAGACTGCACACAAAAATATTTCCACGCAGCCAAACACACTTGGCGCGAGCAAGTTACACAAATGCCGGGAAGGTAAAATAAAAAAGGAAAAAAAAGAACTTGTAAAAGGAACAAGCACCTAGTAAAACAACACAAAAGTTTCTAAGGCTTCTCAAAACCTCCAATGTAGATCCTTCACGGGGAGCCCGTGTGGCCAGGAAACAAAATTTTCAACCAAAAACGAACCGGTGCATGATTTCATAAAACTAGTTATAAACCAAGCTACAAGGCTACGATATCTAGTGTCTCCTTCCCTAAAAATGTGAGCTAAAACATGGCATGAAAAGCGAGTAAGGTAGTGTATGTCATTAATTATAAACGTGTCAAAAATGGGTTTGAAAAATATCTTCAAAGACAGAAACTAAACTCCCACATGGCATTAATCCCGAGGAAAAGACCAACATGCCTTGTATTACATAAATATTAATGGGTGGTAGGTGTTCCTCCTCAATGAATTTTTCTATAGACCAAGTAATTAAATTTTAAAAAATAGAGTATGCGGTGGCAGGGAAGAAAAGAAGGTGGGGTGGGTGGAAGGCCCCATACAACAAAAATGTTTTAGTGATGAAAAAGGTTTATATACAAAACATGCAAGGACATCTAGATGACTACAAAGAAAACGATAAACAAGAGTACCATTCCTAAACAATGGTGTCATCAATGAACAAGCTCCTCCACTTTTGCGCGAAAGGAGGCTTGGGTCGGAAAGAGACAACATAAAATAAAATATCTTAAAGGTAATTAGTAACAATATTGATAAAAATTGACACTAAAACAAATGATTTTCAATCGACAATTTAAATTATAATATTATTATTTTTATTATTAGTAAATAGTTTTTGAAAGGGACTATACCCTTGTACATTAAGTGCTCGGAAGACGGATGTGCCAATGTGAGTAAAATAACATAAGATCAAAATGTGGATAACACAATAATCTTAAAGGTAGAAAGATATCCTACCAAGACAAGTACCAAAACCCACAACATGAAGTGAGTAAACAATAATAAAGCAAGATCAACTTAGGTGAAAACTGTTATATCCTTCTTTAGTGCACTGAGGCATGAACTCCCCACGAAACCACGGTATGATTTTCTACTTATAGTACACCAATCTGAATTGTTTCCGTCTTCCACATCTAAAACCACTTCTAATTTACCGTTTAAATTGGGTGAATCAAGATTTGAATCCCGCTCCTCCAAAATTATAATATTATTATTAACATTATTTTTATGATTTTACAGTTAAAATAATAATAATTATTAATCATATTAATAATGACAACTAGCAAGCTCGAAGAAGCAAGAACAAGATTTTCCTTTAATAGAAGAATCATACGAGGATGCTATAAGCTCCAAAGTTAGTGGTGTCAACTACGACTCGAGAAGGCAGGATGGAGAGGGAGGGTGCTAAATCTTCACTGCGACAAGGACGAAGTCAACCAACGGTCAACATGAGCACGCACACAACCTTCCCATGTTTTGTAATAGGATAGTCAAGCCAAGAGTTGGGGTAACGTCGAGGCTGGGCATTATAATGGAGGAATATTTATAGATTCATCTTTAAACTAAATTTGATTTTCATTTTTCTAAAAAAATGATTTTAATAAATATAATTTACTCTTAAACTATAGGGTAATAAGTTTCATTCATTTACCAGATATCCTATAGTTTACATAGTACAATATGTCTTATGAGAGGATATGTTGTGTACATTGTTTATTATGATGAAACATTTATAGTATATAATATTCGGTGATATTTTTCTTATAGCACTCCCTTTCTCTCTATGTGTTGATGTTGGTTAAATTAAATAGATATAAGTTGTTTGATCTATAATATTCAATTGACTATTACATTTTGATTGAATATTTATATTAGAATCTTAATTTAGTTACAATGAATATAATTCATCAAGTTACCTAAATTAATAAACTACCTCTACAAAACTATATCTTAATTATAACACAATGGGAATGAAACTAATAAGATTTGTGGAATTTTGTTCATCTCCACAACATAACCAAACAGATAAAACACACATAAATTCATACAAAAATTGAAAAACATTATTACAAAAAAAAATCAAAATATACACACAACAATATTCATTCCATAAATTAAGGGTGTAATGCCAACAAATTCGATGCTCTGAAACCCCATTACTCCTTAAACAATTATCTCGGAAGTTGTGGAAATTTTTTTATTTTTCTTAAAACTAGTTCTAAGGGTGTCAAAACCTAAAATACATTTAATTAATTCCTACCAACATTTACTACACTGCAAAGGATGGACCAGGTCTAGGTTAAATAATTAAATATTCTTAATTCATTTATAAGTTCAAATTAATTACAATCTACTAGGAAGGTGCCATAAATAAATTTACTTGGTTAAATATTTTTCCCCCTCTTAGATTAACCTTCAAACCCATATTTATTTAACCCTTTTCCTTAGTTACCTTAGTTCTCTTAAACTATTTTCTTTAAAGTCCATTTAAATAATTACTAAACATACTAGGAACTAAATAAAAACTTAACATACAAGGGTATTAAATGGCCCCATTCACCCATTTACACATACCTTTAAAATTATTTAAAATACCCATAATATTCATTCCTACCTAACAATTGTAGGGTTGATTCTCAACCCTTAGATCAAATTAATTGTGGCCACTAGATCTTAGGGTTCCATACTAACCCTAACTATCCTTATGAAATCTTATTAAACCTTTTTCTTTGCCCTAGCCTCCTCATTTGGTCACTTTTATTTTGTTTAGTTTGTAGATTGATAAATGGAAGCCATGGGAGAAAGAAACGAAGAATCAAGGAGGATTTTAAAAATATAGCTTATTTTATTTTAGGTGATGGATTTATTATTGTATTGTTTTTCATTTGAAGATTGAAGGGGTCTCCACTCCAAATATGGAGTTGTGATTTAGCCAATTCTTTTTAAATATATTTTTTGGGCTAAAACCCTACTTCATTTTAAATCCATGAGATTGAATGCTTTTAAATACCCATTTGAAGATTTACAAGTTTAGAACAATGAATTTATGCCCTTATGGCTTGCTAGTGATTTTCTCTACAAATTTGCATGCTTAAATTTCTAATGAAACTAAGTTTATAATTACACTGAGACATGGATTTTCATTTTTCCGCCGTCATGTGATGAACCACCACCAAAATTAGGTTGGCACTCCTCGGACCTTTGTCATGCCTAGGTGACAATTCAAAAACAACCGCCTTTCTGATCGGTAAATCAAAGCGCCGAATATTATGGCATAGGGAAGCCATCATATTCTTTGAAAACATAACCATTAATTTGGAAATATTTCAAAAAACAAGTTTTACTGGAGTGTTTCTACAATTTATCCTTAGTCTAATTTAAGTTCCTAAGGTCTCGAGTTGAAGGACTTAACCAATTATTCAATCCTTTCCTAAAATTACTAAATTTAAAGATTTAATATTTCCATAGTGACAAGAAAGAAACTATAAGATCATTTTTATTTTCTTTCAAGTTCAAGAGTAAGAAAGAAGCTTAATCTATTCCCAATATTATTGTTTTCCTTTCCTCAAAAAAATGCAAATTTTTCAACACAATAACTTACTTAAATTTTATTGCATCTTTCCATTTCTACTACAACCATTTGTTCAAGTAACTACAAGCAACTTTATTTCACATTCAAATTTTCAATGAATACACTATTAATGTTTTACAACTTCTATGTTCTTCTTTCCATTTTACCATAATGTAACTTCAGCAATGATAAAAACTTTCTTTTTCTTTGAGCATAGCTAATTTCCTTAAAATGCTAAAAGCTTTATTTTCCGCAATACATTTCAACTTTGATAAACAAATATGCAATGAAAAATTTTATTTCAAATACAATACTACAATTCTTCCACCTTAAGTGGAAAGAATAAGAAGATTTTCTCATAAAGAAGGATTTATTGACTTCACAAAATATCTAAGTACCCATTCTTCAATAAGAGCTCCACCATTTCATCACTTGATCACAACAACCAAAATGGGGAAGAGGAAAGACTCTCCACCCAACAAATAATCCAATGAGGAGAAGAATCTATCCTCCTCATTGACCCCCAAGCCCCAATGAAAATGTAATACAAGATGGATCCAACTAATGATAACTACAAAAAGCTTCCACATCATAATCAATTTTCACAACCATTTCATACCTATTCAACACAAAATACAACCACAAGAATGCAACTTATCAAAATACACAAGGCTTGAAAATGCAAGCCATTGGAGCAAGGATCTATGGGGAGATAACTTATGCCTCCTAATGAGAATTATGTTCCAACCTTATAATACTTATAAAATACATCTTAAATCCCTACACAACTCTTATGCCTACCTCAAGATTATCTTATGCTTTCCACATTCTCTTATGCCTCTCTAAAATCTCTTATGTCTCCCTCAAAAGAACCAAGTAAGAAATGCAAGGATTTTCTTATCCAAGGTGGGGCACCCAACCCAAAATCACTCCAAAAACATGAAGTAAACTCTTATGTCTCCCAACATATAAAATCCCCATAGTCTTCTCCTACACCATACTTAGGCATTCAACCCAAGAACCAAACAAACATACCAAAACATTTAATATCATACAAATATACACATAAGAGAAAAAAAAATAAAATACGTGTATAGATCCTACCTTTCCATGGTAGAACTTCATCAATGAATCACCCTCCAAGATCATACAAGCTCAATCCAACTCCAACAAGCTCAAAAATTCAACAAGCACTCCAAAATCCTCCATCTCCAAAAATACAAGAGAAAAAGTGAATGAACTAACTCCTAAACAAATCTACAAAAGGAGAGAGGAGGGTGAGGTGGATCCATGTAAGATGCCACATCACTTATCCTCAACTCAACATCACAAGTAAAACCTCAACCTGTATGCACAATAAATTGGTGATTGAGAGGAATGACAAGCCTTTTAGAACAAAAATTAAAACCCACACCCCCTAAGGACAAACTTTAAAACCCATGTAAGAAAAGTGCAATAAATGTCACTTTTTGTCTTACAAAACACATAATGGAATCTATTTTGACTCCCCAATCAATAGGTAGGGTTGGCATAAGAAATTAAGAGGTTTAGGACAAGCTTAGCTTGTCCCACAAGCCTCTAAAAATGGCCCCTAAGCCCAAGTCCTAAATTCCAAGGTAAGGTAGAATGTAAAACACTCAAATTAAATTACACTCAATCAAAATCACATACCAAAAGACTAAAAAATATAATAAATGACTCCATTTGTCACATCCCTAAATCACTTAATAACATTATTTAATTTATTTAATAAAGGCACATTAATCTACTATGATTAAATAAATCACATCACAAAATAAATCACATACTCTACAATAAATCAAATACAAGGGAAGGAATTGTACACATGCCCGTGGGCAAAATTTGAGGTGATACCCCCGTGGAAACCCCTTAACAAACTAAACAAACAAAAACATTACATAAGTTGTCGTGGTGACCTTCGTTGTTTCCATCCGGTATTCCACTATGGTTGGTCTCAATATCCCTTTTGGTTGTTGTGATATAATTACCTTCAAAAATCACACATTACCTCCTTTGACCTGGTTGACACATCAAAAAATCAAAGATAAAATATACGCACATTAATCGGTAACCATTGGCATATAACTAAATCATCATCTCTACTAACAATGCTATCATTTGTATAAAATTTTAACATCTCAATTCTATCATTTATAAATATCAACAAGATCACAAGATTAGTTCAAATGCTAAATCCTACTCAACAAAAGCTGTAATTCTGAATGTCGGTAAAATATATGCCAACAACACATCATCATCATCAATATAAAATGTCTCCCAACATACGTAAGAAGCCACACAAATCAAACTATGAATCGAAGTTCATCAATTATAAGAATATATATATATATATATATATATATATATATATATATATCATCTAACATCATGCTAAACCAAAATGATACATTAATATCCATGTCTAAAGTCAATGGTAATCAAAGTCAACATATAATAATTGTCAAAAAGGAGTGGGCACTACATTGCCCTCCCCTTAGAAACTTCCTCCTTGAATTTACTAAAATAGGTGTGGAAATTGGACTCATAAAAACATAGCATCCTCGCATGTGGTCGTAGTCTCACCATACATATCCCACTAGACTTACACCGATGAATATCTCAGCCTTGAAGGTCTAGGGTCCTACGCTCTAAAATATAAATGGGCTCCACTATCATTTGATCCGATCCTGCACCTGAAATGTGGTCCAATCAAATGCATGAGATCGTCTGGGATATATCTCCTAAGAAAAGATACATGAAACACATCGTGCACGATAGACAAGATGGGTAACAAGGCTAGATGATAAGCTAAGGGACCAATCTACTCCAAGATCTCTAATACCCACAAATCTAGGAGAAAATGTATAGCCTTTTTGTAATGGGTAGGACTCGTATGAGGTCTAACATGATGGAACACCTTCTTTCCCACCTCATAACTATAATCAAATCTCCTTTGATATGCATACTTCGTCTGCCTATCTTGTGCCTCGCTGTAATCTCTATCAAACTAGAATAACCTACTACTCCATGTTTTCTAAATAAGCTAGGCCAATAGATACTTTTTCCTTAAGTTTATCCCAACTCAAAGGTGTCTTGAACTCCATGTCATATAATTCCTCAAAAGGTGTCATCACAATCAAACTCTAGAAACTATTATTGTAGGAAAACTCCACAAAAAAATTACTCCTCCCACTTTGACTGATGATCCATGACATACATCCAAATTATTTCCTCAAAAATCTGATTCACCCACTCTATCTTTCCATGTCTCTAGATGATAGGCTATGCTTTGAACTTGACACTTGTCCTAAGGGCCTGCTGCATGGTAGTCCAGAAGTGTGATGTGTATAATGGATCATGGTCACAAATGATCTTCCGCAAAATCTTGTGCAGTATAACAATCTCATCTAGGTACACTCTCACTATTGCACTAGTTGTATAGTTGGTCTTCACAAGAGAAAAATGAGCAAATTTCATCAATCTATCAACCATGACCATGGTGGAATCGTGGTGGTATCTTGATGTTGGTAGCCCTACTATAAAATCCATGGAAATGGTTTCCCATTTCCACTCTGGGATAACATGTGGGTAAAGAAGTCCAATTAGATGTTGATGTCCGGCCTTTACCCTCTAACACTCTAAACAATGTGACAAAAATTAAGTGACATCTATCCAAAGACCTCTCCAATGATATAGTTGTCTTAGAGTGGCGTGCATCTTGTTCACTCCTGGATGGGCTGAATAAGGATCACGATGAGCCTCTTCCAAGATATCCTGTCTCAAACCTCCATCTCTAGGTACATAGATCGGGTCTATGTGTCTAAGAAGTCCATCTTACTCTAATTGTAAACCATCAAACTTCCCTTCAAGGGATATGTGAGAATCAATTTCTATGCTATCTGCATAGGTAAAAATGTTATGAGGATGTTGTTAAAAAATCCTTCTCTGTAAATTTGTACCCACTAAAGTAGCCTTAACCAAAAGTCTTCGTCTACTCATAGAATCGAAAACAACATTATCTTTCCCATTCACATGATTTATCTCCATGTCATACTCACATACCAAATCCATCCAATGCTACTCATGAGAGTTGAGATTTGGTTGCATGAAGAGGTTACGAAGACTTAAATGGTCTCTCCTCAGGATAAATCTCCGCCAAGAAGGAAATATTTCCATTGAACGAAGGCATGCACAATTGCTACAAGATCAAAGAAATGGGTCAGATAATTGATATCATGATGTTTGAGTTTTTGAGACTCAAAGGTAACAACATGGCTGTCCTGCATCATTACATCTCGTAGTCCTACCAAGGAAGCATCTGTATAAATGAATAACTCTCCATTCAGATCCGACACTACAAGAATTGGTTCTGATGTAAGGAATCCCTTTAGTGAAATGAAGGCCTACTCACATCCATTGGACTAGACAAACTTCTTCCATTTTCTTTGAAGAGAAGTGAAGGAGTGTGTAATCAGAGAAAATTCCTGAAGAAAAAATTTGTAGTAACCTACCAACCCCATAAAATTGCGCACCTAGCTCACACTAGTTAGTGTAGGCCAATCCATAATAGCTCAAATATTGGAAGGATTGAAAGTGATATGTTCCCCTGAAATGATATTACCTAGGTAATGCATATATGAATGAAAGAATGCACACTTCTCTAGGTTCCTATAAAGTTGTTGCTCACAAAGACACTGCAGAACCTATCAAAGGTGCTCCTTGTGCTCCTCACACGTGTGTGAGTAAATCAAAATTTCATCAAGAAATATGAGCACAAAGTGATCTAAGAATTTCTAGAATACCTCATTCATCAAACTCATGAATATTGTGGGGGCATTCGTCAAACCAAAAGGCACTATTGTGAACTTCTAGTGGCCATATCTTGTACGGATGGTTGTCTTATGAATATATGCCTCTATGATCCTTAGCTGATGGTATCAAGACTTAAGATCTATTTTGGAAAATATTGTGGCCCCTTTCATTTGATCAAACAAATCATCAATACGTGGAAGGGGGTAATGATTCTTGATCATTACTTTTTTCAGCGATGATAATCAATACACAATCACAGAGATCCATCCTTCTTCTTTACAATAATCACCGGTGCACCCAAAGGGAATACTATAAGATAGATTAGGCATTTCTCAAGAAGGCCCTCCAGCTACAACTTCAGCTCATATAGCTCGGGGATAGTCATCCTATAAGGTGCTCATGAGATAGGATCTTCTCCCCAGAATCAAATCAATGTGAAAATCTCTCTCATTTAGGGAAGGTAACACCGGTTGCTCCCTTGGAAAGACATGAAAACTCCCTCAAGATATTATGATCATTGAGTGACATCCCACTAGACTCATCCTCGATCGCCGCTAACCTTGACAACATACAACCAAGCAACCTCATCATGCACACCAATTAATTTGCATAAGCGATATGGTGCAAATAGAGGTGGGTCTCGACCCCAACTATTACCGACTTGAATCCCAAATCATCTCGCAATCGATATTAACTTACTATAACAACCAACTTTACCCATGTGTGTAGCTAACCAATCCATGCCAAAGATAATCCCATTGGAACCCAATGGAAGGATATGAAGATCCAAGATCATGGAAAAATAGTTCGAGGTCAACTATGTACTCTTTAACTAAGGAGACCACTATGAGCTTGGCTCTAAAAGCCATCTCCACATCCCAACTATAGCTATGTCTAATCGCCACCAGATTGCATCGCTCTAATATAAAAGGAGAAATAAGATAATCTCAAGAACATGAATCAAATAAAACAAGAATAGAAATGCCATCAATGCTACTTATCATCTCACTCACCATATTCTGGTGCTCTACCTAGCGGTTCTTGACAGTTTCATAAATCCTATGGCTCCTAGCCATGTTTCCTACTGTAGGCTCTGAAACCGGTGCCTTACCCTTGTTATTAGGATTCTTAGGGCATTGTATCTAATGAAACCCAAGTACTCCGCACCCATAGCAACTACCAGGTCTCCTCCAATGAGAAGTGGATCCTACAGGTACTCTAGTTGTCTATGTCATGGATCTTGATGATGTTGTTACATATTATTGTGGTCACTTTGTGGATGAGCTCATGTTGATTGATCTCTACGTGGTGCACGAGTCCTAATTTTTCCCCTAGAAGGAGGCCCCATGCTGCATCCCCTCTAATCATCGAATCTCTATGGAGGCCTAAATAGAAGGTGAGTCTATTGTTGCTGCTGAGGTGGCTATTGTGGTGGTTTGAATGAATATTATACAAGACCATGTCAACCACGAGGAGGTTGGGCTGAACCCCTTGATTTTCTATCCTACATCTCTTGGATGAAACTCCGCATTGTATCTCTAGCCCTCTGTGTCTTCCCCCTGGTCTCCTCTACAATATAGGCCTTCTCAATGGCCTCTGCTAATGTCTATGGGAAATGAATGCACACTGCCCCTCCAATGTCTAGGTTCATGCCCTTGATGAACCTGTGGATCCTCACCTTCTCATTCGCCTATAGTCCACATACTTTGGAGAAAGTATAGAATGTGACTCTCATACTCTACCACTATCATGGATGCTTGACGAAGGTCGTGGAACTCATATATCCTCTGTTGAATGAACCTCCTAGACAAGTATCTTCTCCTTAATCACACCTCGAAGAGATCCCAAGTAACTGTCTTAGAATCCATATGGATATTTTTCTCCTTGTTCCTCCACCAAACCCTGGCTCTGTCTCTCAAAAGCTAGATGGAAACAGGAGCCTTCATATTACTAGTACTTGGGCATATCTTAAAGCATTCGCTCAAGCTAACCAAGCATGCCTCTACTTTAAATTTTCTAGTGTCTCCAACAAAATGAGATGGATAGAGTTTTAGGATCTTCATGATGGGATCTACCACTATATAAATGTCTGTCTCTAGGTCTGTCAATGTGCTCATCACACTTTGCCTAGGGCTCCTAGATCTAGCCCTTGGTCATGTAGCTCATTCCCCACCAACTCTCTATGGTGAATATCATCGACCATTTGATTCCACAAGGGATTTATCTTATGCTCATTGCTATGTCAAGAAGGTTCACAAGCATCTACTAATGGCTCTATGTCTTGTTTTTTGTGCCTCCCTCCCAAGGATCTTCCACATATAACAACATTAGCATATTATAATGTCTAAAGTATCTAAGGTAATATGGCCAATACTACCTTATCTACAGATGGTAATTCTAGATAAACATGCAATAACCCCTCATTTTGTCCATACCTCCTGCATAGACCAAGGCAAGAGTTAGTTTATTACTCTATATTTTATTTCATTTTTCTAGGTTTTCTTCATTTCAAATATCATGCAAGTTTTGTGATCTAGGTTTAAATTTGTGCTATGTTTTCTTGTTATGTCTTATATTTCCAAGACTTCATGCGGTCCAAGCATTGAACCTCATTCTCGATATCAAATGTAACACCCACAAATTTTACATTCTAAAACCCCATTAATCCTTAAACAATTATCTGGGAAGTTGCGCCAATTTTTTTATTTTTTTAAAATAGGTTACAAGGGTGTCAAACCATAAAATATATTTAATTAATTCCTACCATTTTGAACACTGCTTTTGCAAAGGATGGACCAGGTCTAGGTTAACTAATTAAATACTCTTAATTCATTTCTAAGGTCATATTAATTCCAATGTACTAGGAGGGTGCCATAAATAAATTTACTTGGTTAAATGTTTTCCCCCTCTTAGATTAACCTTCAAACCCATATTTCTTTAACCCTTTTCCTTAGTTACCTTAGTTCTCTTAAACTATTTTACTTAAAGTCCATTTAAATAATTACTAAACATACTAGGAACTAAATAAAAAATTAACATACAAGGGTATTAAATGACCCCATTCACCCATTTACACATACCTTTAAAATTATTTTAAAATCCCATAATATTCATTCCTACTTAACAATTGTAGGGTTGATTCTCAACCCTTAGATTAAATCTGTTGTGGCCACTAGATCTTATGGTTCCATACTAACCTTAGCTATGCTTATGAAATCTTATTAAACCTTTTTCTTTACCCTAGCCTCCTTATTTGGTCACTTTTTTTTTGCTTAGTTTGAAGGTTTGAGAAATGGAAGCTATGGGAGAAAGGAAAGAAGAATCATCAAGGAATTCACAAAATCAAGCTTAGTTTAGTTTAGGTTATAGATTTATTATTGTATTGTTTTTCATTTGAAGATTGAAGGGGTCTCCACTCCAAATCTGGAGTTGTGATTTAGTTAATTCTTTCTTTTTTGGAAAAAACATAATTCATTTTAAATCCATGAGATTGAATTCTTTTAAATACCCGTTTGAAGATTTAAAAGTTTATAATAATTAATTTATGCCCTTATGGCTTATTGATGATTTCCTCTACAAATTTGCAGGCTTAAATTTTTAATGAAACTAATTTTAAAATTACATATACGCATATTTATATTTTTCATCCTTCGGTGAAGGAATCTCGCACCCAACATTTGTTGGCAGCCATGGGACTTCTGCTCTACCTATGTGATTGTTGACAAACTACCACCTTGCCTTAGTGGAATTTAGAGACTACCGCTCTCTGTATAGAGCGAAGGTGCTGTTTTTTTGAAACAAAACCATAAATTCTATAATTTTTCCAAAATCAAGGTTTAATGGAGTGTTTTTACAATTTATCCTTAGTTGACTTTAATTTCCTAATGTCTCTAATTGAATGGTTTAACTACTTATTCATTCCATCCCTAAATTACTAAATTACTGAGATATTTTATTTCGTAGTAACAATAAAACAACTACAAGATCATTATGATTTTTCTTTCGACTTCAAGAGTAAGAAGGAAGCTTAATCTATTCCCAATATTATTGTTTTCCTTTCCTCAACAAAATGTAATTTTTTCAACACAATAACTTACTTAAATTTTATTGCATCTTTCCATTTCTACTACAACCTTTTGTTCAAGTAACTACATGAAACTTTATTTTACATTCAAATTTTCAAAGAATACTTTGTTAAGGTTTTATAACTCCTGTTCTCTTCTTTTCATTTTTACCATAATGTAATTTCCATAGTGATAACTAGCTTTCTTTTTTTTTTGAGTATAACTCATTTCCTCATAATGTAAAAAGTTTTCTTTACCACAATACATTTCAACTTTGATAAAAAAATATGCAATGCAACTTTTTCTTTCAAATACAATACTACAAGTCTTCCACCTTAAGTGGAAATAACAAGAAGGTTTTCTTGAATTCACAAAATCTCAAGTTCCCATTCTTCAATAAGAGCTCCACCATTTCTTCACTTGATCACAACAACAAAAATGGGGGAGAGGAAACACTCTCCACCCAACCAATAATCCAATGAGGAGAAGAATCTATCCTCCTCATTAGCCCCTGAGCCCCAACCAAAATGAAATAAAAGATGAATCCAAATCATGGAAACTACATAAACTTTCCACATCACCAAAAAAATTCACAACAATTTCAAACACATTCAACATAGGAAACAACCACAAGAGTTCAACTTATCAAAAGACACAAGGCTTGAAAATGTAAGCCGTTGGAGAAAGGATCTATAGGGAGGTCATGTATGCCTCATAATGGGAATTAGGTGCCCAAATTAAATCCCTCAAAAATACTTCTCAAACCCCTACGAAATCTTATGCCTCCCTCAATATCCTCTTATGCCTCCCACATTCTCTTATGCTTCCCTACAATCTCCTATGTCTCCGTCAAAATAACCAAGTAAGAAATGCAATCATTTTCTTATCCAAGGTGGGGCAGAAAAACCTAAATCCCTATCAAAACATGAATTAAAATCTCATTCCTCCCTACATATAAAATCCATATAGCCTTCTCCTACACCATACTTAGGCAGTCTACCCAATAACCCATCAAGCATACCAAAACATTCGATATCATAAAAATATACACATAAGAACAAACAAATATAATATGTGTGTAGTTCCTACCTTTCCATAGTAGAAATTGACCAATGAATCACTCTCAAGATCATACAAGCTCAATCCAACCTGTAACAAGCTCAAAAACGTCAACAAGCCCTCAAATATCATCCAACTCAAAAAATACAAGAGCACACATAAATGAAGTAACCCCAAATAAACAACTAAAATTGCATATATAGAAAAGGAGAGAGGAGAGTGAGGTGGCTCCACGGAGGATGCCAAATCAATTATCCCCAAATCCACATCACAAGTCAAACCTCAACTCCAATGCACAATAAATTGGTGATTGAGAGGAATGACAAGCCTCTTACACACAGAATCCAAACCCGGACTCCCTAAGTACAAACTTTAAAACCTAGGTAAGAAAAGTGCAATAAATGTCATTTTTTATCTTACAAAACACATAATAGGGTCTATTTTGACTCCCCAATCCATAGGAAGGGTTGTTGTAAGTAATTAAGAGGTGTGGGAAAATATTATCTTATCCCAAAAGCCTTCAAAAATGGCCCTTAAGCCTAAATCTGAAATTCCAAGGTAAGGTAGAGTGTAAAACACTCAAATTCACTTACACTCAATCAAAATCACATAGACCAAAAGATAAACAAATCTAATAAATGAGTCTATTTGTCACATCCCCAAATCACTTAATAACATGGTTTTATTTACTTAATAAAGGGACATTAATATACTATGATTAAATAAATCACATCACAAAATAAATCACATACTCTACAATAAATCAAATACAAAGAAATAATTACACACATGCCCATGGTCATAATTAGAGGTCATCCCCCCATGGGAACCCCCTAACAAACTAAAACAACAACATTACACAAGTTTCCATGGTGACCTTTGTTGTATCCATCTAGTATTCCACTATGGTTGGTCTCCAATCCCCCTTTTGATTGTTGTGATATAATACCTGCAAAAATCACACAATACCTCCTTCGGCCTTGTGGCCACATCAAAACATCAAAGATAAAATATACACACATAAATCAATAACCATTTGCATATAGCTAAATCATCATCTCTACTAAGAATGTTATCATTTGTCTAAAATTGCAACAACATCTCAATTTTATCTTTTATCAATATCAACAAGATCACAAGATTAGTTCAAATGCTAACTCCTACTCAACATGATGAGAATTCCAAATTTCAGTAATATATATGCCAACAACACATCATCATCATCAATATAAAATTTCTCTCAACATCTCTAAGAAGCCACACAAATTAAACTATGAATCAAAGTCCATCAATAGTCAGAATATCTCTATCATCTAACATCATGCTAAACAAAAATGATATAGTAATATCCATGCACAAATTCAACGGTAATAAAAATCAACATATAATTAGTGTCAAATAGGAGTGGGCACTACAAAGGGCACATACACTAATGATTTCACAACAAGAATTTTTTAAAAATCAATACTTTATTGGTTGAATTAGAAATATTGTTACACATGGGAAGCTGTACCATCAATTAAAAATGGATGTATTACACCCTTTCTCTACCCAAAATTTCACACTATAGAAATATTTTCTTTAAAAATTAACATATCTTCTTGGAAATCATTATAAATAAAAGTATTTTCTTAATCTCAATATTCAATCTTCAATCGAGACTAAATCAAAAATGAATATAATGGGAAAAAAAGAGAACATAATAGAATTTTACACAACTAATATTTCAACCACAAACCAACTACCATCATTATGATTCTTACTCCTTGTAATTGTTACACATTACTTGTTCTTAGGAATATGTAGTATGCAATCATCACATCAACAAATTGCATTAAATACTAATATGTATTGAAACATATTGTTATGGATCCATCACTTCCCAAAATATATAATTTCTCATTTATCATCATTTATGATCATTTGATTTAGTAATTATTGTCTACACATAAGGATCCATGCGAAGAATTGAAGGATTAGATCACATGTCTTAGAAACTAACATAAATGTTTCACATCATATTTGTTTTTTCAATGTAAAAATATAGTAATAAATTTAGAAGTTCACAAACACACAAACTCATTTTGAGATCTTCTACGCCACATGAATGTAAATTACATTTCTTAAATTTGTAATATACAACACATTCATGCACAGTAATATTTCAATACTTTATTGCAAACATTTTTTTGAGACATCAAAGGTGCAAAATTAATGTTTTCACCTTAAAATTTATAACATAACTACAAAATAATTTATCAAGGATTATAGTATGTAAAAATAAATAAGAACATGTTCTTTGACTATTGAGGTTTATAAGCATGCAAAGAGATGAAAAATTGCTTAATTTTACTCTCAAATTGTGTGGGAAATGAAAAATTATTTATAAACGTGGATGATCT
This sequence comes from Taxus wallichiana var. yunnanensis, assembly GCA_018340775.1. NCBI lineage: Eukaryota > Viridiplantae > Streptophyta > Pinopsida > Cupressales > Taxaceae > Taxus > Taxus wallichiana. The sequence continues at coordinate 508,441,287 of CM031242.1, forward strand.
TGCATCATAGAACCTAGGCAAGAGAAATGAATAAAGGTTAAGTTCATGTACATCTCATGAGTTATTTTATTAAAGATCTATGTAAATAGTAATTTATAATTCATTCAATCAATCCACATATTGTACTCACCTTCTTTTTCACATCATTTTAAATATTATTTACTATTTTTCCATGTATGTTCTTAACAAATTTTTAATTAATAACTTGCACAATTTTTTCGTGCATTTTCTATATTAATTTTTTCTTACAAAATAGTTTTTGGGAAATTCATACATATTACAAACTTTGAATATAGGAAAAAGGTATGTTCCCTTAAGAAATTAGACCATATATCCATTTGACAAAAAAATCCTCATCACTCATTATTGTCAAGTTTATTCCATTTGAAGTTATCATATGTTGATTCAAAGAAACTCTCATTCCTCATCGTGTTAACACCCTATATCGCACGTGATATTCATGTACTCTCTTCTTGTTATCTATGCATGACTTATACATTACATTAAACTTACCAAAATGATATGAATTACACCTATCTAAATGGTCTTTAATTTCTGGTGTATACCAAACATATAATCAAAAAATAATTATGATTATTAATTATTTTCCATTCCTCTTTTAAAGTCATGTATTATGTGATACATCATAAACTATGCACATTTTATGATTTTTGAAATGTTATCTCTCGGGTGATATTATTTAGTAAATTATTTTAAGAAACTTTTATAGTTTACTAAGATTATGTCCCACAATGCCAAATTCTATACAACCAAACATAAAAAATAAATTAATGACTTATTTATTATACCTAGATATTGAAACACCCAAGAAAAGTGTTAGGTATGTTGAATAAAATTAGTGCAAATCAGTTTTTAAAATATAGTGGGTTTATAACAATACCATTGAATAAGTGAGGCTCTTCTTAGAGTTATTATAGTTTTTAAAGTGGTTAGAATATATAAAATATAAATATAAATATGTAAATCACACACTATAAGAAAATGATAGTTTCTGGTCAATTAGGGGACCTTCATTTAAATACCTAACCTTTAAAATGGTTATGGAAAATACATGTAAGACATGTAATCAATAAATGAAATGAAGGACCCCTTTAGGGGTATGATGAGAACAAGACATGCCGTGGTGTTTTTTTGTTAGATTTATGATTGTTGATGGTCTCTTATCTTATTGGAACATTTCACTAGTTGCAATCTGAAATAAATCACAAAGTAGTATAAATCCATTCATAGGTACGATTCACAACAATGTTAAGAACATGAATATGATTTCACATTGAGTTTTAGGGTATCCAATGTCCTTGTTTCTCTTTCATCAAAACTTTCATGTAGAGAATATGAACCAAAGAGAAAAAATTACAAATGAAGTATGCAATAGTGACTAGAGAATTGGAATGAAATATTATTGAATGAAGTAGTAGTAAAGAAAATCAAGACAATTTCTTGAATGGGTGATAATGGGCATAACATAATGCATGTGGAAGAATATAACTTATCTCATGACATAGGTGTTGGCATAGGAGGTGGGAGAATAGTTACGGGTATGGGAAATGTAATAATGACAAGAGGGTTGTAAAAAAAAAAGGTAGTGATGAATTATTGTACAAAAACATTGAAACACAGTAACAAAATCATAAAGATGAGGTTAATGATGATAAATAAGATAAGAATGAAGAAGAACCTAGATAGGAGGTTAAAAATATCAAGACTATAATGCATAGTATAAATAAGAAGTTCATGATGGTGTAGATTATGATGTAGATGGTGGAGATGATGAGACAAAATGATTATGTGGGAGGAGTGGGAGATGAAGATTGATATAATAGATAAGTGACACAGAGATAATAAATGGGTGTCAGAGCATCTTGTGAAATTATCATATTGATTTTAGAAGGTGAAGTGGGAGGAGATAAAAGATCAATAGAAATTTTCCTTTTTCGAGTAGTTATTCAATTATATTGTTAATGTTGGGACATTAGTCATTTGAATGGAAATTGGTGTGATGATAAGATCATTAATAAATATTTTAACCTTACAAGGTTAGGGAGGGAATAGATGGCGGGGTTATCTATGCAACAATAGGAAAATTTAGGATATTAAAATATACAGATTGAGTTATTGAATTAAATTTATTAATGGGTTAATTGAAGCCTTAATATTTACTACAATGTAATGCATGTGAAGGTCTGGGTGTATGAAGTGTGAAGATGGTGGAAGATTCCTATTAGAAAATAATGTCAATAAATAAATGTAGTGATGGAATAGGAGGTGGAGTAACTGAAATACATGGAAAGGAAACATGACACCAATATATGTACATCCTTGATGGACTGAATCATGGGCAAAACTTCATCAAAAAGTGCTTAATGGGAGCATTAGAAAATTGTGTGAGATGTGGGGAATTTTTTTAGAAAATAGTTCAATAAGTTCTAATTATTGAAGTCTAAAGGAAAGGTGGTTATTTAGTGAGAACCTATGCAAAATAAAGATAATAATGTACTCATCATAATATTGTTGAAGCATACAAATGCCACCGAATGTTAGGTATAGGGGAAGTGTGGATGGATACTTCAGATAGTAAGGTGTCAATGGATTTTATTTTTTGGAGTGCATTTTTATCTAGTATTTGGTAAGAAATAGAAAGTGAGAATATGTGTAAGAGTAACACATAATCATGTTTAATAAAGTGGCATGCATACGAAACTAAATGCCAATGATTTGTATAATTTGGGGTCTTTATTTCTCGTGAGCTTGTCAAATTTTGGTATTTTAAATTGTGGTGTATATGGGTTATTAGGCACCAAGGGGTGTGTTGGTACCCAAATTTAATCTGCTTCAAAGACCGAGTAGCATCATGGATTTAACAAGACACTCACGGGTAGATAGATAATCATCTATGTCATTTTGTAGCTAGGGAAGTAATCTATTTTACTCTTTAGCACTTAGGTTTTGACAGGAGTGAGAAACACCTTAAAAGGATGTGATCTGATCATAACTATTTTAGGTTGTGCCTTTTAACCAAGGTAAGAGAAACCTATTTCGTAACCTCTGTTGTTGAAGAATAATGATAAATTCTTCTTTTGCATAAATTTTATAGAGAAGACCTTGGGAAAATATGATCAACACACCAAATATGACTCTCACGAGTTGTCACTTCCAGATCATGGAGATATTTTCACAAAAAGGCAAAGGTTACTAAAGACATTTGAAATCCTAGTTGTTTCTGCATGCTTTGGTAATGGAAATTATGCATTTGTGCACACACAAGACAAACAGGGGTAGTATGGGTAGGATTGGTTGTTTTAAATGAATTTTTGGTGGGAGGTGGGGTAGGATGAACTTGATTCACCTAGATCCTTGAGGAATCTTACAAAATGGAAGGTTAAACCAACAAAATGTGACAGAATAACTAAAATGTGTCTTTAACTAGAATATGTGCTTCAATGGAGGCCCTGATTCACCTTTGTTTCACACAATATTTGAGATTATATCACAAAGGATCAAGTTATAAAATCTAACATAGCGTTAAGGTCTAATTCAAATCATGCCTAAGGTACACCTGTGAGGCTTACAAACAATCTCTGTCAATAGATGAAAGAAAAGTGATTTTAAATCGATTATTCCAATCCCAGATGAAAGCTCTTCTAAGAAAGGAAATTGTAGATGCCACTAAACTGTCACAAGGATTGAGGCCTGTGTGATTGAATCAGATTTTAATACAAGATTGCAATGAAATAATAAAACTACTCATATACATTTAGAAATAAAGCAAACACATTTTTCTCAAGACACCACTGAATAACTCGAATTTGATTAAATTTATCAGTAGGGGAAAGTTTCTAGAACAGTCTAAGAGCTTGTCAATGGTTGTACACTTACAACCACCTTTACATGATCAGATTTAATACAAAAGAGATATACAAGCTTCTCAAACACTTCTAAAAATGATGGGCTTTGTCAATATTTTTCTATTAGAAAATTTAGTCTCAACCCTTAGCACTCCAACCATTTACAAAAAACATTTCCATTTATAAAATTTGCAACAGAGAACCTTTTTCCATCCAAAATCCAGGACCTTGAGAGTTACTAGTGCTTTCCATGATCATGATCATGATTCCTAGAATCAGATCTATAAAAATTTGTCAGGTGCTCAAGGGGTAGATCTCATCGAATATCTCCCACATTCAACTCCTTCCTCTAGTAGATCACTCCTTCAATTTTCCAACCACATCCAGCCCTAATCTTTCAAATCTAGCTCCTTTACATGCTTGGGAGAAGAAAATGGAAAATTCACTCAAGCATGATATTCAAACCATTTTAATGAGGAAAGATATCTTCTAGATCTCCCCACCAAACTTAGATATCAACATTAACTCCCCTCTCTACATGACATGTAGAAAATACCAAGAAACCATGAAGACTCACACTTCCGAGGTGTGTTTTATTAAAATGTGAGAAAAATCGATTCAAACTCTCAAATTTGTCATTGATATTTACCTTTGAATTCAAGCCGTCCACATGGAAGATTCAATTTTAAAACAGCCCGGGCATTCCTCTCGACTTTTTACAAATTTTGGAGAAATTGAAAATTTTCACATTTTGTTCCACACCTTTGCCCTTAGGAAATGAGCGACACGTGTCCTAAGGTGGGTCTAAAAGGAGCCGCGGATAAATTCTACTATTTGACCCTCTTTTTGGAAAAACAATTTTTTTCCAAGTTTTCCCACATCTCCACCCTTCCACTTCAAGTTTGCAATGTGGGCCCTAATGGAACGCTACTCCCTTTTATACTTCTAAGTTCTTTTCCCACAAAGGGAAATTTTTTCAAATTTCCTCTAAAGGTTTACACCTCTGCCTTTGATTAGAGAAAGCTTTAATCTTTCTTCATCAAGCTTGCATGCCATTTTGATGTTTTACTCCTTTTGAAATCATGGGGAAAAAATGCAAGTTACTCCTGATGGTTATCTTCCCCGCTCATTTTGACTTTTCAAACTACCACGTGTCACAATGACACATCTTTAGCAGTACCCAAATGTTGAGAGCTTGAATGAGCATGGGCTCATGATGTGTCTTGACCAGAAAAATTTATTTAAAGGCTAGAAGATCAATGGAAGGCTCTAAGTGTCATGCTCCGGGAAGTCTCTTTTGGCTATTAAAAAGTCCAAGAAAATGCAAAGTGAGAACAGGCCTCCAAGTGTCCTCCGTGCACTTTTTTAAAAGACTACGAGCGACCATGGGCTCGCCACATGTCCCTATTCTCTGCCAAAGTATTTTAGCTACACAAAATTTATCTAAGTCTAGGAAATGTAGTAGAAACATCCACGTGTCCTCTCGCCGCTACTTCGAGTGCCAAACCAAAAGTAGATCTTCAAATGAGCGTCATTCCTCCACGTGGACACATTTTTAAGTTGAGGTGATTCATAGAAATTTTGAAGTACCCAGCTGAGCTACATCCAACCAAAAGATGCCACATCCCTTGTCAATGCAAGGATGTAAATTTGACTAGGAGAAACACTGTCAAACCGTAAAATACAGAAAAATGATCATTCAAGCCCGAAAATGAAAATTTCTCCAAGGATAGAGAATTTAGAAATGTTACAAGGCTCAAATATGTTCCTCAGAGATACATCCATTCATTTTTCTTCAAGTATTTAGGGTAGAAATGACAAGGAAGACAAATCCTGACTGTGGAGAATGGAAAATATGGGAGAACCCGAGTTTTTAGATGAATAGAGAACAGGAGACCCAAATTATAGACCTTTTCTAGAGGAACAAAGAAACAAGGAGCAAACTATGGAACCATACGTGATCTACGACCCAGAACAAATTGAAAATGGAAAAAAAGATTAACCAGGCAGAACATGGGGAAAAAGAAAGTGACAGAGCCCATAAATCGATAGATTTTCAAAGGTAAACTAGAGCGAGACCATTTTGAGCACCAACATCGGCTCGGACTCAGGGATATGCACTCCATGTGAGCGCCACAAGAACAAAAGTAGACCAATTTATAAAAATATTCATTGGGCAATAGAGTCAATTTGCAGAGCAAAGAAATAGAGCCATCTCTCAAAAAATGAAATAGAGAAACAAGCAAAAATAGGTCATCGAGCACTAGAATGAACAAAAACACAAAATACAAGAAACAAAAAACAAACTATACACTCTACATAATATTTTTTCCTTGATTCAGGGGAATCAATCCAATAAATTCTTCAAATGCCTACCATTAATAGGAAATTCGAGAAGTTCACCATCTAATTGCTTGAGGAAGAATGTATGCTCACCAATCCTGATATCAATGAAGTAAGGGCCCATCCATAAAGATTCAAACTTGCCATGATTTCCCTTAAACTCATGTCTGCTATCCCATAACAGCATGAGATCCCCAACATTGAAGGCCCTGGGAGTGACCTTCTTCTCAAATAACTTCTTCAGAATCTCTCTGAACTTTACATGCCTTTGGTGGGATGCCCTCCTTTCTTCATCAAGTTCAACAATCTAGTTAATGTGAGCATCATAGGGACCTACCTCTTGATCCTCCAGCTATTGAATGAACTGATATGAGGATAATTGCATATGTAGGGGTAGTAGGGCCTAAGTTCTATACACCAACTCAAATGGAATCTTTCTAGTGGCTCTTTTAGCAGTGATCCTATCTGCCCAAATAGCAAACTTCAACTGTTCACCCCACTTTATCTTGTTTAGCTCCAAGGTTCTTTTGATAATCTTCAGCAAGTTTTGTTACTTGACACAACTTGTCAATTTCCCTGGGGATTGTAATTGGAGGCATACGTCAAGTTGATCCCATACTCCTTGCACCTTGCCATCAAAGGTTTAGCTCTAAATCTCATAGCATTTTCAGAAACAATCTTGAATTGCATCTCAAACCTATAAATGATATGGTTCAATAGAAATTCCATGACAATCTGGTGTGTTTCTCTTTTTGTGGGGATTGCCTCCACCCAATTGGTGAAGTAATCGGTGGCTACAAGAATCCACTTATGGCTAGCATTGAAAGGCTTTGAAATCTCACCAATGAAATCCATTCTCCATTGCTTGAATGGAGCTTCAATTGGTACAGGCTATAAAGGAAGGGATCCTAAAGCTTTCAGTCTTCCGAGAGAAGCATTGACAACTCTCACATCTTCTAATGAAAAGAGTTGTATCATTGAAGAGATTTTACCACCAATAACTAGCCCTTAATATCTTGTATGTTATTACTCTTGAAGAAAAATTCTCCCCACAAATTCCTCCATGGAGATCAAAAATTATCTTGGGGCTTCTTCTTGATAATGCACTTTAAGAAGAATCCCTCCGGGTTCTTCCATGGTAACCCAAAATCAGTAATGACATAATTTCGAGAGGCCAACCTAAGAGCCCTTTTCTAGTTCTTACTTAAATGCTTAGGGCAATATAAGTGTCAGAGTTAGAAAATTACATCCTTGTACCACTCATAACTCACCAACCTTTCAAAAGCACCCACCCTTTCTTCTTCTACCTCATTTACCTCAATAGTTTGCAAATTCCTCTCAGCCATAAGCTTGGCTAAGCCTTAACCCTTCACCAACTCCATGGTTTGGATATCCATATCATATTCTTACAACTTGTTCACCCACCTGCATCTTTTGCTTGAGACCTCCATCTCTGAAAAGATGTCCTTCACCATGGTGTGGGGAACATAAGCAACCACTTTAGAACTTAGAATGTAAGGTCTAAAAACCTTTGTTGATTTTACCAAGGAAAATGCCTTCTTTTCCATGATAGTGTACTTTAGCTCAGCCCCCTACAAGGCCTTACTAAAGAAGGCAATTGGCCTCTTAGCCCCTTCATCATCTTTTTACATCATGATAGAAGAAATAGTTTTCTCTGAAGAAAAGGAAAATAGTTGGAAAGGTTTCTTATAGTTTGGAGCTATTAAAATAGGTGAATACTTTAGTGCCTCTTTAATCCCATTAAAATATTAGATGGTAGCCTCCTCCCATCTGATGACCTAGTCTTTCTTCAACATGGAAGTGATTGGAATGGTCAACTCGGGAAAGTTTGATATGAATCTTCGATGAAGTTTATCTTCCCAAAGAAGGACTGAATTCCTTTCTTGGTTCTTGGGATTAGGACCTTGCTAATGTCCTCTACTCTTTCTACATCAATCATCACTCCTTGTGACATAATGTGACCCAAAAAAATTCCTTCGCTCTCCAAAATGGCACATCTTTGGATTGAGTGAGATGCCACATTCTCTACATATTATCAACATCTTCTTGAAGTGTAGAAAGTGGTCACTTCTCTTTCTAGAGAATATAGTTACATCATCTTGATAAACTACAATAAACTTGTTCATGTAACCGGAAACACTAACATCCATTTCTCTTTGAAAGGTAGCTCCAGAGTCATCGGACCAAAGGGCATCGACATAAATATAGGTCCCCCAAGGAGTAGTAAAGGCTTTCTTGATCCTTTTTATTCCTTCACCACAACTTGGTTATAACCAAGGAAACCATCCAACGTAAAAAGTAACTCAAAACTAGTCACTAAATGTAGCATGTTCTCCATATTTTGTAAAGGATAATTATCCTTCATTGATGCTCTATTTAGATTCCTAAAATCTACACACAACCTGATGTCACCATTCTTCTTTCTCACTAGCACTAGGTTTACAACCCAAGAAGAATACCTTGTGGGCTAAATAATCCCTCCATCCCTCAGTTTCTTTAGTTCCTCTTGCATTTTGAGAGATAAGAGTGGATTGATGGGCCTCTTCTTCTGCCTAAATGGCTTTGCATTAGACTCTAAGGGAATCTCATGCTGAAACAGGTCCTCTCTATATGCTTTTAGTTCTAGAATAGGTCCAAGCCATGCAATCTTGGTATTTTTTCAACAACTAGATGTATGACTACTTCTCCTCCTTGCTGAGATTACTACCTAACAAAATTTTCCTTGGCTTCTCCTTTGTACCAAGGTCATGCTCCTCAATATCCCTTGAGGCTGCTATGCATCTATTAACAATGCGATCAACATTATCAAAATTAGACTCAAGAGCAACTAGCCCTCTAGGAATGGTATTGGTCTTTAGCTAGATGATGACCTTGCCAAACAAGGTTTCGTTCCCTCTTTTGTACATGCCATTGGATCCAAATCAATGCATTCATCAATAAACTATCCCTTGTTTTGTAGAAATCTTCTGATCTGAGTGTCATCATCAAAAACCTGCTAGTGTTTAATGTTGTTAGGGATAGAGGGTCTTGTCAATACCTCAACCTCATATTCACAATATGGGGACATTGTACAATTGTCAAACCAAGACCCCAACACTGCAAGCTTGTTTACCAATTCATTGAATTTCCTATCATGATGCACTATGTTGAATGAATCAAACATCTCAATAAGATCCCAAACTGCATGTTTATACTATTTCATTCATTGATTCTTTGTGGCATACAATTTTCTGACTTGTTTTACAATTAATTCTGAGTCTCCTTTGATAATGATGTCCTTGATACCATATTTCCAAGAAATTCTTAAACCTAACAATAATGCCTCATACTCAACAATGTTGTTGGTGCACTCAAAGTTGAGTTTGAAGGAAAAACAAATTTTTCCTGACCAGGAGAAAGTAGAACAACACCAGCACCATTCCCAAACTTAGAGAAAGCTCCATCAAACAATAAATTCCAAGGAGAGTCTACTTGTTCAAGACACCTACATTCCTCAATCTTGTGCTCCTTTCCATCAGAAAATCCCACAAAGTTGTCAACATCAACATTTGTGGACAATACTTCATAGGATGCATTTTTGGATCCTTAATAAGATGCAACATTTTCCTTTCTCCATATAACCTAACAAGGCTGCCTTCAATTGGAATTCTAGCATAGGAAATATCCATTTGGACACTCCCACTAACACTAGTAGCCCATTTTCTTGACAATAACATGCCCCACTTGGCTAGGCGGTCAATGATGACAATATCAAGTTTTAAATTTTTACCTTGGTAGGTTGTAAGCTGCACCACCAAACCCTTCACACATCCCACCACTAACACTTTTCTAGAGTCCATGGCAGTGCACTTCCCATATGCTACTATCACTTTGATATTTATCTCATTCATAACTTATAAATACATGACATTGCATGATGCCCCTAAGTCAAACATGCGGTTGCAAGTAGTATGTTGTTAATTATCAAAGTGGTGAAGAATGGATCCACATTCATTTGAGTGTCCACCAAGGATATCCCCAAATAGACATTAGGTGGTTCATCTAGCTCCTCTAATACTGGTGGTGTCTCTAATTCTTGAATGATTGGAGGAGTCTCCACAATATTTACATTTTTGCCTAGGGCAGTCTTCTCTTCTTTCAATCCCAAGTATTCAAATGCTCTCTTTTTGTGCTCAGGAATCCTAAGCAACTCAACAATTGGAATAGATACTTTGATTTGACTTAAAACTTGGGCAATATCATATGGGACATTCCTTGGAAAGGCAGTATTGGAAGGAAAGCCAACACATTCATTAGGTGGTACAGGATTTTTGACAACTTGGGCATGAGTAGGGGTATGATTTTTGTTTAGAACTGCAGGGCTCTTGGGATATGCATCTTTCTTAGGAGCCTCTTTAGGAATTTTTGAAAGTAAGGGAGCTTTTGGCTTGGCTTGAGGCCCTGTCCCTTTGATAACCTTACTTCTTATGTTATATTCCTTCTCTTGAGCAACAACAACATTCATCAATAATTGTCTATCCTCCTCAGATGGAATTCCTCCATCATACTTCTTTATCATTAAATGCCTTAAATATTCAAAGTCATTATTGGGAAATTTAAAATCCTGTACAATATCTACTTCTAAATAATGATAGGGAGGAAAAAAGGTACCCTATGAATGTAGTCCCAAAAAGTGGCAGAAGTTCGAGCACTTATCACCTCAGTTTAAGTTGCCCCTTGTTGTGAGCTTGTGGAGTAACCCATCATGCAGACATTATCATCATCTTCTTCTTCTTCTTGTCGATCTTCTTCACAAGGAACATGGGGCATGAAACATTTGTCACACCAATCAGTGACATTTTTTTCCTCCACAACAACAACTCTTATAGCCAAAGGGTCAGGCATCATTCTGTGTTTCCCTACCTTGCGGATGCCTATTTCCAAATCCAATAGGTCCTTTGCCTTTGTCATCATATCTTTGGTGATTTGTAAACTTGTCTTGGCTTTGTTGCTTGTGTTGACTTTATGAGCTCTGCCCAATTCCTTTGTTAGACTTGGCTAGTTTATAGGAAATTTCTTTGACAGCCCCTACCAAAGTTTTCACAATCTTCTCCAAATCATCAACTTCACTCGTTTGAGGATTTTTCTGGGTTAATCAATTTTACACCCTCCCTTTTTGGAGGCTTTCCAATCACCTTGATGTTGTTCTCTATTTGTAGAGCCATGGTGAAGGCCTACCTCAAATTTGTGGGGTTCTTGTCTCTTAAGTAATATGTAACCTTTTTATCAAATGCATTAGAATATTTTATCAAACATGACTCATCACAAGGCTTTATCCTAATAGGCAATCTCCTCAAGGTCTTATTAAACCTTGTGTTGAAATCATATACTGAATCATTAGGATTATTTTTTATTTTTTCAAATTCTTTCAAAAGAAACCTAGGGTCAGTTCTATCACCATACTGCAATCTAAATGCATTACTCATCTCAATCCAAGAATCAATAGAGTTATCTGGCAATGCTTTATACCAGTCCCTGGCATCCTCTTCCAAGGTATGGATAAACAACTTGATATATACATCTTCATGTTCAATCTCAAAGTCTTCCATCATATTGATAAAAAGCTTTAGATGTTGATCACCAGTAATAACATTGTTCCCTTGGAGATTTGGTAGTCCATTCCTTACATGTTGAGGCACTACATTTGGATAACCAGCCATTCCCACAACATTTATAAGTCAAAAAGTGTTTACAACAAATAGAGGTTTGGGTGGGGGCTGGGCCATATTGTTTTGAGGAGGTGACCCTGGAGGGGTGACAAAGTGATAAGGGGCTAAGGGTCCTTGGAACATAGGAGTATAATTTTCAAAATGGATGCCCCCTAAAGGCCTTGTCTCTTAAAAATCCCTATTAACCTCAAAAATGACAGGTGCAGAATGTGAAGCAAACTTTTCAAAATCAAATGAAGGCCCTTCTACGGTTAGAGAATTCAATTCCATAAAGAGGATACATGATTCAAAGTCACTTGAATGGAAGTCTTCAATGATAGGCCGATCACTTTCAGCAATGGAGATCCCCCTTCTTGTTTGTTATTCTCTCATAACTCTCCAAGATTTTCTTCCTTCTAATTTTGCTTTTCCTAACTCTGGAAACAATGTCCTATTTGGATCCCTAGAAAAGAAAGATCTTCTTCCTTCCGATTTTCCAATATTAGTAACAACTCGACTTTGATAGAGTTTTAAGACATCGGTACTCATTAAAAATCACATCAACAGAGAGTCACCACTAACGATTTCCACCTAGTATGTGCAACCGCACTTTGAATATGATCTATCAAATGTTTGTCAATGCTAGAAACTAGAAATGGAAAGATTTTGACATTTCTTTACCCAAATTTATCAAATGAAAGCTAGTGTTAAAAACTTGTAAAGATTAGAAAATTTACAGAGAGCACCAGGGTTTGAGTATAAACTATAGTCCCTAGAAAAGGCGTCAGAAGCGTGTTGGTACCAAAATTTAATCTCTTTCAAACACCGAGCAACATCATGGAATTAACAGGACACTCAGAGGCAGATAGAGAATCATGTATGCCATTTTGTAGCCGGGGAAGCAATCTATTTTACTCTTTACCACTCAGGTTTTGACAAGAGTGAGTATCATCTTAATAGGATGTGATCTCGATCATAACTATTTTACGTTTTGCCTTTCAACCAAGGTAAGAGAAACCTATTTCATAACCTTTATTCTTAAAGAATAATGATAAATCCTTCTTTTGCATAAATGAACTATAGAGAAGACATTGGGAAAATATTATCAACACACCAAATATGACTCTCACGAATTGTCACTTCCAGATCATGGAGATATTTTCACAATGAGGTAAAGGTTACTAAAGACATTTGAAATCCCGATTGTTTCCGGATGCTTTGTTAATAGAAATTATGCATTTTTGCACACACAAAGGACAAACATGGGTAGTATGGGTAGGATTGGTTGTTTTAAATGAATTTTTGGTGGGAGGTGGGGTAGGATGAACTTGATTCACTAGATCCTTGAGGAATCTTACAAAATGGAAGGTTAAACCAATAGAATGCCACAGAATAGCTAAAATGTTTCTTTAAATAGAATATGTGCTTCAATGGAGGCCCAGATTAGCACTTTTTCACACAATATTTGAGATTCTATCATGAAGGATCAAGTTAGAAAATCAAACAAAGCATTAATATTTGATTCAAATCAAGCCTAACGTACACCCAGAGGCTTACAGACAATCTCTGGCAATAGATGAAAGAAAAGTAATTTTAAATCATTTATTCCAATCCCAGATGAAAGCTCTTCTCGAAGTGAAATTGCAAATGCCACCAAATTTTCACAAGGATTGAGGCTTGTGTGATTGAAAAAAATTTAATATAAGATTGCAACAGAAATAGGAAAACTACTTGCATACATTCAGAAATAAAACAAAAACATTTTGCTCAAGACAACACAGAATAACTCAAATTTGATTAAATCTATCAGTAGGGGAAAGTTTCTAGAACAGTCTCAGAGATTGTCGATGGTAGTACACTTACAACCACCTTGAGATAATTAGATTTAAAACAAAAGATATATTAAAGATTCTCAAACGAATTCTCAAAATGATGGGCTCTGTCAAGATTTTTTCTATTAGAAAATTTAGTCCCGACCCCTAACACTCCAACCATTTGCATGAAAAATTTGTGCCATTTATAACATTTACAATAGAGACCCTTTTCCCTTCCAAAATCTAGACCTTGAGTGCTACCAGTGCTTGCCATGATCGCGATTCCTAGAATCAGATCTGTTAAAAAATTTCGGGTGCTCGAGGGGGTAGATCTCATCGAATATCTCCCGCATTCAACTCCTTCCTCTTGTAGTTGAATCCTTCTTCAATTTTCCAACCACTTCCACCCCTAATTTGTCAAATCTTGCTCCCTTTATGCTTGGGAGAAGAAAAATAGAAAAATCAATCGATCATGATAGTTAGACCATTTTAATAATGAAAGACAACTTCTAGATCTCCCCATAAAAATCAAATATCAATATTAACTCCCTCTCTACCCGACATGTAGAAAATACCAAGAAATCATGAAGACTCGCACTTCAGGCATGTTTCAAGAAATGCAGGGAAAATCAGATTCAAACTCTCAATTCACATTGTTGATATTTACCTTTGAATTTGGGCCGTCCATGTGGAAGATTCAATTTTTAAAACAGGCTGGGGTTCCCTCTAACTTTTTACAACTTTTGGAGAAATAGAAAAATTTCACATTTTGTTCCATGCCTCCGCCCTTAGGAAATGAGCCTGACACGTGTCCTGAGGTGGGTCCCAAAGGAACCATAGATAAATTCTACCATTTGACCCTCTTTTTGGAAAAAGGAAAATTTTCCAAGTTTTCCCCATAGCTCCGCCCTTCCGCTTCAAGTTTCCAATGTGGGTCCCACCGAACCAAGATCCCTTTTATACTCTAAAGTACTTTTCCCACAAAGGGAAATTTTTCCAAATTTCCTCCGATGGTCCACACCTCCGCCTTTGACTAGAGCAAGCTTTGACCTTCCCTTCATCAGGCTTGTGGGGCATTTTGATGTTTTGATCCTTTAAAAATTAGGGGGAAAAAATGTCAGTTACCCCTGGTGGTCCACTTCACTGCTCCTTTTGACTTGTCAAACTACCATCTGTCATAACAACAAGCATCTTCAGACAGTCCCCAAAAGTTGAGACATTGAATGAAAGAGGGCTCGGCACGTGTCCTGTTTTGGAAAAGAATGTTTGAAGGCTCGAAGCTCAGTGGAAGTCTCCAAGTTTCATGCTCTAGGGTAGTCTCCTTTGGCCATTGAAAAGTCTAAGAAAAATGTAAAGTGAGCGGAGGCCTCCAAGTGTCCTCCTAGCGCTTCTTTAAAAGACTCTAAGTGAGCGCGGGATCCCCACGTGTCCCTGTTCTCCGCCAAACTATTTTAGCCACATAAAATTTATCTAAGTGTAGGCAAAGTAGCAGAAACCTCCACATGTCCTCCCACCACTACTCCAAGGCCAACCAAAAAGTAGATCTTCAAATGAGCATCGTTCCTCCACGTGTTCACATTTTTAAGTTAAGGCAATTCATAGAAATTTTTAAGTACCTAATTTGAGCAACATCTAACCAAAATATGCCATGTCCCCTATCGATGCAAGGATGTAAATTTGACCGGGAGAAACACCCATCAAACCATAAAATATAGAAAAAAATCATTCGAGCTCGAAAATGAAAATTTCTCCAAGGACAGAGAATTTAGAAATGTTACAAGGCTCAAATATGTTCCTCAGAGATACATCCATTCATTTTTCTTCAATTATTTAGGGTAGAAATGACAAGGAAGACAAATCGACCATGGAGAATGGAAAATATGGGAGAACCCGAGTTTTTAGACAAACAGAGAATGGGAGACCCAAATTATAGACCTTTTTGGAGGAACAAAGAAACAAGGAGAAAACCATGGACCCATAAGTGATCTACGACCCAAGAAAAAAATTAAAAATGGGAACAAAGATTAACCAAGCACAACAGGAAAAATAAAGTGACAAAGGCTATAAATTAATAGATTTTCAAAGGAAAACTGGGACCAGACCATTCTGAGCACCAACAGGGTGAGTAGCTTCATTTAAAATTCCATGATACGTAAAGGGAGGTACATGTCCCCCAAGTTTGAAAAATCAAACTTGGCAATGCAAGAAAGGATTTCTTGGTTGATTGTGTCATTGTTGCAAGGAATAAGGTAATGAATTGAATCCATGGATAATTTATAATGAGAAGGGATAAGTAAATTGTGTGTAGAGGAAATAGAGTGGGAAAAATTTCCCTAAACATGTAGGTTTGATAAGAGGGAGTAGGGTTGAATGGAGTACATAACAATGAATAGATAATGTAGGAAATATCACATTGTATAGGGGGAATGGAGCATGTCTTGGAATAAAGAATGCATAAGGAACAATGCATATCTTTAATATACAAAATGAGGATGTGAGGAGATAAACTAGTTGAAGACCAACACAAGTTAGTCAAACTATGATGTTATTACCTAGGGGGTGTGGTACTTTTAATTTAAATAATTTATAAAAAAATCGAGGGATAGGTCACAATTAAGTCACACATGTGTCCAAAGGTGAAATGGGGTGAGGTGTTAATAATAGTTTTACGGGGTGAAGATATGAATAATGGTATCAATCGTTGTTGTAATCTTTTATGATATATAGGATACTAGTCATGACATATGGTACTCATCACGATTATAAAAATTCATAATTATGGATGGGTGATAATTTAATATGCATGGATGATAGTACAATAGTGAATCAAAAATGCACTATGGATGATGTTGTTAATGGAGGGCCACAAGCAAAAGTATTTAATGAGTACAAACAATAGGATCACTTCTCTAACTCTAAGTACTGTTGGTGTAAACTGAGTGAAGAAAAATAAGAGACTTTTGATATTTGAAGATGAGGATAAAGGTCTGCAATCACAACTAATACCAATCTACATGTCATGGGATGGATTATGTCAAAGTAGGTAGGAAAACACTATTAATAAATAAACTAATGGATTGGGGTCGGGAAGATAAAACTTTTGCAACCATGTTAGATATGTATAGTTTTAGTTTAAAAGTAGCCTCAAGAGGCACAATAGGGAGTAGCATTCCCATAGGCTTCTTACTCTATATTTCATATAATAACAATTAAGTGTGATTTTATAACATGTGTGACAAGCCACATGGTGCCTATGAACACAATTTGATATTAAATTAGGAACCAGTCAAGTTTAGAACTACAAAGGTTAAGGTGTTGGGAAACAAGACCAAGAAATAAAAAGACTACTCAAATTTGAACAAAATTGATGACTATAACAAAGTAACAAAACATTTATAGGAACTTCTTATTATAAAATCAAGGGCAACCTATAATATGAATTTGAAGGTAAATACTAAGGTGCATATGTGGTAATAAGTTCAGGAATTGAGTCGAAGGATGGATTATCTATGAAAATTAACTTGCATTTTAAAATTATATAAAAATAAATGAAAAGTAGAGATATTTCATGGTGTAGTCATGGCCATGATCTATAAATAACCAGTGATTTAGTTATGGTGGTGAAGGAAAGGATACATTTTTTGTGGAGGTTAGAGAAGGTATAGATTAAAGCGAGAAGAGGTATGATAATTTTGATGAACTGATTACGAAATAGGTATTACATGACTGTGGAAGGAAAATTAAAGCATAGATGAGATGGTATTTTGGATATAGATTGGTAGAAAGTACTAATGTTAGGTAGTGAAGTAAAATTAATATGTGCGGAGGAATAGAATGAGTCGAATGAGAGGGTGATACCAAAGAATGATGGGTGGATAATGGTCGTTGCTACAAGAAAGAGATAATGTAAATTTTAATGAGGTAAATATATAAGGGTTAGAATAGGAGGATGAAAATTAGCAGAAATTCACAGGGTGGAGATGGGGATAGGGGGTTGTTCAAGAGGTTAGGTTGATAGAGGCTAGAGACTCATTCATCGATGACCTAGTAGTATGGGGAAGAGTGGCAAGTAAGAATATTATTGTGATAGAAGGAGGATTTATTGTAATAGGGGAAGGGAAGATGGTATTCACAACTATAACCCACCTTGAGATCAAAAGAATAACTATATATGTGCATGGAATGGGTGAATTTAAATAATAATTGGGGTATTATCGAAATAGTAGTGAGACGAGTGTTGATTTAAGGAGATAAAGGTTGTGGAATGCGTGGTTTGATGGAAAATATTATTTAATTTATTAAAATGATTTTGTGTGAGGAGATCGACAAGAGATAATGGGGTGGAGTGTGTCGAATGAGTAATGAAGAGTGCAAGTGAAATAATACACATATAGGGGATCATAAATTGCAAGACTTAGATATCAAGTAAATGGGTTTAGAGCATGGAATAGGTAGAAAAAACATATAGGGGAACTAAGAGTGAAAAATGTGAAATAGAGATCACCAAAGGACATGATCAATAAGATAGGGTCTAAGGAGTGAATGAAATAAAATGGCCATGCAAAGTTAGAGACTAATGTCTAGTAATCACAGTCTATCATAGTTGCAAGAAAACTTAGGATTACCATACTAATTATTGCATGAAATGAATCGAACAAGCATTGAAGTTTAGACTCTCTCGGTGATGAGTTGGGTTTGGTAAAGATATGAGTGGAATAATGCAAGGAAGTAACACTTTTCATTTGGAAAACCTTAAAATGGAATGAGTTCCGTGAACAATGTAGAATCTTGGAGATAATGTGTTCGATGAAAGTGGCAGACAAAAATATAAGCCAAAGATGATTGGATGTGGCTAATAAAAGTTGTATGTGGTTATAATGGTATAGTTTTGGAATTTTTCTATTTTTCAATGAAAATTTGTTGTATATTATATGTTTGGATCTCTTTATATAGTGTTATGTTGATGTACCATTTCATATAATAATAGGAAAATATACCAATCCTCTTGATATACATTCCCTTTTAATATACATATCGATATGTGGAAGAATACTCCCCTCTTGATATATGTAATCGTATGTGAGATAGGAATTCACAAAAATCGAGAAATATAGTACAAAAAGACGTAAATAGTACATGAAAGGAACTTATCAAATAAGTGGAATTAATTTATAAAGAATCCCTTGTACATAATCCAATGGTGCTCTATATTTTCAAGGTTCATACTAACAAGATTGAAAATATGAAATGGGGGGATGGAATTATTTGAGTTTTCTTCTAACTCCTTGGAAGTTTATAGAGACGATTACATAGACACCATTTTTGTGGATATGTTAGACAATATGTGTATTAGTTCAACACAATGGATTTACCCATAAGCATGATCCAAAAGTATTGTTAATACCAAGCACTAAAATGAGGTAAAATTCCTAATGATGTGCACAATAAGAACACAAAATATCATAATTATTTTTATTCCTAATATCACATGAAAGCACAAGGGAAGGTCATATTTAAAATAGGATGTATTTGATCATAATATATAAAGATATAGATACACACACACACACACACACACACACACACACACACACACACACACACACACACACACACACACACACACACACACACACAACACACACACACACACACAACAAGTACATAAATAGAATGATTAACATAAATTTTAATATTTTTTATATTTTTGATATAAACAAAATAGTGCAAAAAAAATACTTGTGACTCTCTTGCACCCATCTTTTGGTGTATTTTAAAAAAATACAAGGAAAAATGTTAGATATGCACTAAAAAAGAGTCTCATAAAAATATAAAAAATGAAAGGAATGTAAAACCCTAATTAAATATTAAGTTATATATATAATATGGAAGTTTGAACGTATAACCAGTTGGTCCCACAATAGTCACCATATGTATGCATAGATATTGAGCCACCATGCAAAAGTGTTAGATAGATTGAATAATATTAACTCAAAATTAGTTTACTAAGTAAAATGTTCTTATGGTGTTTCCATTGAATAAGTGGTGGAATTCATAAGGTTTTTCTAATGAATAAAGTGGGTTAAATCTCTAAAATATGTATCAAAATATAAAAATCACATGTCTATAGGAAAAAGTTATTTGTTTTTTAGTTAGGGGGGATATCTTCCTCATATCCCTATTATTTTCAAGGTTGATGAAAAAAACTTGTAAAACATTAAATTTATAAAACAAAATGTTGAAAATGAAATGGTGCACCTATTTGGGGGCTTGGATGGACCAATTTATGTTCTAAAATTTCTTTGTGGTACATTTTTTAAATTTTTGATGGATTCTTCATTTATTAGAAGTTATCTTTAGTCATAAGCAATCCGCAATCACAATTGTAGATAAATCACATAGTAGTCACAAGCCATGCCACATACATAACTCAAACAATTTTGTAACCTTAAATAAAATTCTACATTTAGCATTGGGATATTTAATTTACTTTATTTATCCATCGTGAAAACATGCAAGTGAAGAATATTTGAGAATGAAAATAATTTATTAATAATGAAAGAGTATAAGAAGTTTAAAAGGGGATAAAGGGAGGGTTTGAGTTCTATTTTATCATTTTGGGGTGCATAGAGCATTGGTATGGATATGTGTGCAATGTGCATAGAGAAGTAAGAAGATAATGTTCCATAGTGCATTAGAGAAGAAATGATTAGGTGGAGTGTATATATGGATGTGAATACATTTAATGTTAATGGTGAGATGGATAAGTAAGGTGGCATGTATTAAGATTGTCACACTATATATTTTTACTTTTTTCTAGATTATTTGAGTTTTTGGGATTATTGTCGTTTTATATTGTTTTTTTATTTCTATTTTAAGTGATCTTAAATGAAAGGAACATTTTCTAATGTGTAAAATATTTATTTTACCATCCATATATGGATGTTATGATGGGTTCATCTCGATTTTTCATTTTAATTCCTCAAAATTTCCTTCTGGAAATGTTTGTTTTCAATAGACCTTGCATGGGTTCTTAGGACATAAATTCTCCACATTAGATTATTTAGTCTTTAACATTTTTGTAGGAAAATAATAATTGGAGAAAAAAATTGATTGTAATTTATTATAATATGAGTAATAATGACATAATGATAGTATTTGGTAGAGAAAATAATGTTTCTTTCTCTTGCATAATATTTAAAATAGTGTATCGAGTAATTCAAAGATTGTGGGAGGAATCTAGATTATATTTGAATACCTAAATTGTGGAGATACAATATCTATATAATGTAGAGTCTCTCTTGAATAATTTATGTTAATTTAATCTAATCATGCTTTCTCAAGAAGGGGTAACCCAAACATTTGGTATAAGATATTTTTCTTAAAATACATCTTTAACCTCCAACCCACCAACATTCTATTTATCCAAGTAGAGAAAAAAATGAGTAAGATATGTACGCCATATGCAACCATGTTACCTTGTTTATCTCCATTATTTTTTTATCAAATTGTTTAAATAAAGATTATTTAGTATAAGCCATGTGTAAATGTTTTTTCTCCTATTCACCATTCATTCCCTTTGTTAGTGGTACAATAATTGTGGGACAAAAATGAATCCATTTTAGTACACCATTAATTTACATAGTCTAAATCCTTTTACTCTATTCATTCTATATGATTTTTTCAATACATGTTTTTTTTTGTGTTTATGATCAGATTAGGTTTTTTTATTCTAGATTTTTATTTAGCTATATCCATTAGTTATTTTAATAGATTTTTTGAGCTCCTATTATAATAAACATTTTCCTAAAATATATTACAGTAATTATAACCTTATAGTAGGGTTCATAATATTCTAAAAATGGGAACCGTTGTAAACCCGATAAATTCAAAGGGTATTTATAGATATACATGATAAAATGAAACAAAAAAGAAGAAAATTCATTTTCAAAGTTAAAAAAATGTCTACTTAGGCAAAACACCTTGTTTTCATGTTCACATAAATGGTGTTTGTAGATATAAGTTTTACATATATACACTCCTAGTTTAATTTTATGTTTTGTAACTATTGTATTATCTTTGATGTCACTTGATTAGATTTTTAAATATCCTTGGTGTTTTACCCCTACTCCAATTACCTACTCCTACATTCAAAATTGAATCTAGAAAAGACTAAGATCAAATAACATCCATTGGTGAATTATGGAACATTATGAGTTGGATTAAAAATTTGGAGATGAAATATTCAAAGATCTTATTTTGTATTGAAGATTCATATTATCACTCAAAATTTTACTTATCTTTGTGACATATTTATTTAGTGAATCTAAGTTGATATTGTCTCAAAGTTATCATTGAAACTCCTGCAAAATTTGCAAAGTTAACTTTTGGGATTACCCTATTTATCGGGAGATTATATTTATGTATATCCTTTGGTGATTTTTATCCTTGATATCTTCAAATAATTGAATCATCTAGATATATTCGATTTTTATGTCTTCCCCTCTATGTTTAACACTTTATCTAAAAATTTTATAATCTACAAACACCATGTATCATGTCAATATCGACATAGCAAGAGTACTTCAACCTTGGAAACAAACACCTCTTAATTCACAATAATTTGATCTTATCTCAAAAAAATCCCTTCATCTCTTCATGTAATTATTTTTGTAATCATTTGGGTGATCCCATGGTGAATTTCTTAGTATTTAGTCACACATTGACCTTAATAAGCTTATAAATAAAACTTAGCCCTATTTTTTATTATTTAAATTTCTAACCAAAGGACGACATTTTAATTTTGGTTGCATCTAGGTTTATCTATTATTTATATTTTCTTTTAGTTGAAATTCCATATAGTTTAGCCCCATTACTTTGTCTTCAATGACAATGCATCTTCAAATCACATGTTACTAAATAAAATCCCCGACCCTAAAGTCTAAGATCAAGAAAATAAATGTTTTTTATTGTTTTTAAATATAAAAATACATTCAAGTAAACAATAAAATTATATTTGGATATTTCAATGCTTGATAAAATTTATATCCTAACCAAAACTACTGAAGAATTGGGGTTGAGGTAGGGTTAGGGGTTGACTCACCCATATACCCCATCATATTAAACTTAAATTAGAAACATTTTCTAAATAAATATTAAAAATAATATTTTTTAAGGGGATATACAATATTTTCAAAGGTGGGAACATATTTTATGGTTCTATTTTTTTGCAATTGTGGAAAATTTCTTGTAATATGGAAGGGGCAATATTTTCCCACATTTTTAAAAGAGAGTGAATTTTTGCAAATTGATAGAAATTAATCTTATGAATGTTTAGAAAAATGGGCGAATTTTTTTCCTATAGAGGATTTTTTAACAAAATTAAGGGGCCGTTATCGTTTACAATTAGTTTTAATTACATTCCAAATGTATTTTGTATTAAGGGGAAAACTAAAATACATATAAACTTCAATTTTTACATGTAGTATATATATATATATATATATGTATATATATGTGTGTGTGGAAGGAAATAGAGTAAATGACTAGAGATGACCATAAGAGATTTATATAGCCCAATTTATTTGTTTCTCTCATGTGTTTGCATAGTAAGGAGGGAGTGGTAGTAATGGTCCTCACATGAGTGCTTATGACTTAGGTTCTCAACATTATTCTTTTTACTTATTACTATTTGTGCCAGAAAATAATAATTGAAATAAGCAAAAATTGGATTATAAATGATTATTATATCAGTAATAATAACATAATAATAGGACTTCGTAGAGAGAATAATCAAAGTATCTATTACTCACATAATATATATTGTGGGAAGATAATAGATGATATTTGAATCCCTAAGGTTTTGAGATCACCTCTTCATATATTGTAATATATATTTTGAATTATTTATGTTGATTGAATCTAATTGATTGCATTATCTTTTCTGGGTAAAATGGGTACCCACATTAAATTAAAACATTTTTATCATGATCATACACAATGTTGTAAGGAAATATATGTAGCCTAACAATTTTGATCAAAATACATATTTTGCATATATGTAGAATCATTCTTATTTTTATATGTAATATAATGTTCCATGTTGGATATTATACCAACTACAAATGTAATAGACGTGCAAAATTTTTTTGTTCTAGGAAATTTTAAATTAATTCCCATGATAATGTGATCCCAAGGGCTGATTAGAATAGGTAATTGGTGATTAAAATTACATTCTAACTTATTCCTTTTTCCAAATAGAAAATCATACATTCTTATTATTTACATGTGTGTGTGCGTGCACATGCACGTGCGTGTGTGCATGTGTGTGTGCTTGTGCGTATTAAGAGATAAATATTTTTACATTCAATTATATAAATGTTTAACAAATGAAAAAATGGAAAACTTGTCATCCATAACGCTTCTCATTCACTAAATTATCTTTACATAGATCCTTTTCGTATATATAATTATGTTATGTTGAATAAAAATCCTTCCTATCGGATATTTTATAACTATAGTATTTTATAGACATATATTATATCTACGAATACCCTCCAAAACTCCTTGAAAGACATCTACTAAATGTAAACATACTTTATTGACTGAAATCCGATAACTTCAAATTGCTCATCAATTCGTGAGACATGTCTTTTATTTAGTACATGTACTAGTCTATTAGAACGTCCACTCTCGTATTCCAATAAAATTGATTAAATTTTTTAATAAATACACCCATTTCATACGTCTCAAATTAAATTACGCCACCTTCTTATGAATTATAGTGCTTGCTATTCAATACACAACACCAAATATTTATGAAACAAATAATGTCCAAACTTTTATAAGAAATCAATATGGTGCAAAGCATGCTTTATAAGTTAATATTTATGGGGAAACACACACATTGTGGACACATAGGTTAAGAGGAATCTATATTATAAATAAAATATGTATATTACATTGTCAAACTCAAAGGCTAATACTGATTAACTATATCAATTTGTCATAAAGGGAACATGTATTGGAGTGCATGGTTACTAACAAGCCAACTTATTTATTTAGGATTTGAATATATGGGGAGATATATATCAATCTCATAAAATGGTTTAGAGAAAATATGTGATTCATAATTAAATATTTATATTGATATATGCATGATGAAGTGAGAAGTGTGTGAACAGAAAAAGATAGGTTCGTAGTTACATTCTCAACTATAGAGATATTATTTAAGACTAGTAACACCAAGTCTATACAAAGGTGCTCAAACAATAATAGCGTCATAATTATAAAGGATAGTGAACCTAAACCTATGATATATATAATTTTATGAGGCCTACAACAAATATTAATTTATGTATCATACTAGGATTTAGAATTAATAAGTAACCATGAGGAATACTATAATAAGACAATCCAATAGAAAAATGGAAAACTAAATGTACTATAATGGTCTATAATAATGAATCACCAAGATACAACATATAAATAAAATATAAATTACTACTTGTAGCATGTGTGTAACTATTGATATGTAATCCTCCATGGAGATGACAAGACCTGGAGAGAATCGGTGTAGGTAGAGAAGGGGCAACATAAAAAATTGATATCTAGTCCTAACTCACTATGGTGACCAAATATGTGAAATAATAAGGAAACCAAGTAATAAAATCAATGTGAAATATTGTGAGCAAGATTAAGTGTAATTTTTGATAAGTGGTGGTTTTACAACAAAAATATCAAACATATATAACTAATGCATTCACCTCATGGTAATGAAATTAGCTATGGAAAACCAAAATCTACACCATTAACCATAGGATATAACATCAACCTTTGTGAAAAGCCTAACACAAACAAGTGTAAAACATGAGAAATTTAGGGGATAAGAGAAACAAATATTAATGAAAAGGTTTGAAGTGAAATAAATCAAGGGTAATATGTACAATAAAAAGAAACAAGTAGACACAATGGTAAAAGGGGAGATAATGGGTCTAATGCGTGAACAAAAAGATGACATAAGGAACATGTAATGTGAATAAAGATAAATAGCTCTATATCTCAAATGTTGTGGTCTATCCCATATGACCAAGTATAACCAAAACCCAATTCATGGAGGCCACATAAGGAACATACTCAAGAGGATATTATGGCATCATCTCAAGTAGAAATAATACTATTAGCTACTATAAACAACGTTGTGTATATGAGAAAGAGATATTGTGTTTGCATTCTTATTTTTGTGATGTTAAGATAAGTCTACAATTATAAATAATCTAATAATCTTATTTTAATAATATAATGGGTAGAGAATTTGACAATTGTATTTTTAACAATAATTATTTTTCCCACCTAAATATATATGTTCTATGTAATATTTTTCTACATGGTTGGTTCATTGTTGTACAATACTTAATAAGCTATTTAATTCCACGATATACAAATCATTACAGCAAGTAAATTATAAATGACTCTATCATTCCCTAACATGCCATTAATGTGAAGAATTATTTGTTAGAAATATTTATTTAGGATTTGAAATGTATGAAAATCATAGGAAAAATCAAGTAGAGAAAACAATAAAAAGAAAAAGAGATCAAATGTATGTTAAAATAGAATTTTGACCATAATTTTCTTTCTAATTGTTGTTGTAGAATCACATGACACCCCTGAAATCAATAAATTAATGGGTTAAGATCCTTAATGTGATTTGCACAACCTGGAGCATCTCAAAATGTCTGGGACTTTGCGAGTCGAGAGAGCTCTCTGGATGAAGGACATCTCCTATTCCTCTGTTCACGTGCACACGTTTAGATTGCAAAGGGTCATTCTAAATCCTCCTCTAACTTGCCAAGGAGACATGGTTAAGGGAAAACAAGAAATGAAATATAATCTAATAGGGGTGATACACTAAAGGAATGATGAACACGTGCGTTTCTCTTAAACATAAAAAATTAAAATGTGATACAATATCCATGCATAGATGACTAGAAATTGCAATGATCGATCAAGAAGAAGAAAATAAACATAAGAGAGGGTTAAAATCATCCACAAACTTATTCTATTGCTCCAAGAATTGATATAGTGCATTACAAAGAGCCATGAGGAAGAAATTTCTTTACAATTTGGATGGAGGGACTCGAAGATCCACAAATTCACTTGTAGAGCAGAGGAAAAGGGAGGGCACAAAGCAAGAATGTCCAACCTTTTTAAATTATCCCTCTTGTACAATATATAGGAAGAATGAGAAGGAGAAAGGAGGGAAAATCAAACCCTGTTCTAACTGCCTCTGAAGGAGCATTGAATTCCCCTAACACAATGATGAGTCCCAATCTAACACCCATGCCCCCATCATTGTTCCTTGTTGAGAAAGAGAGGAAACCCATTTGTCATCATGGTGGCGGTGTGGGAGACTTGACGGCCTTAGAAATGGTGTGTTGAAGCATTAATGGTGGCCGGTGGGTAGTAGGTTCTCAAGAGCTCTCTAAAATGTCCCCTGTCGCTGGATTCCAAGATTTTGATCGAAACATATGGCTTCCTAAGGGTACTTTGGGTCTAGAGTGTGTTTTCACTTATCCACATTACGGCCTTACACATCTTAAGGTTTCACCCCCTCATCTATGCTCTTGAAGTTGTGCAAAGACACATGTAGCGGATTCTCGTGGGCATATTTTATTCACTTTGTATTATGTCTAAGCTTCTCTATTGGTGGAGACATTGTACTTGAACCAAGACACGTGGAGAGTCATCACATGTTTGGGAACCACTTTTGGATCCTACCTTTGAAGTTGCATGGATGAGGCATGTGGAGGCATTCGTTTCTCCATCCTTCCTTTCAAACAATTAGCTCTCTTTTAGGCACTCGGGACACATGGAGGGCTTCATGATAGTTTTGGAACTACTTTTGGATATGCCCCTTGAAAGAGCACCGAAGAGACACGTGGATCCTTCCTTTGCATCACCTTATACTTAGCTGATTTGGGATGTAAGTGAACATTTCCTTCCTTGTCCCTTTGGTGAGTTAAAGGGGCCCACTGTATACAATGCCAAAAACCCCTTACGTGTGGGACCACCATAGCTAGCATCCTAAAATGTGACGGTGGGATATGTGGCATCATCCACCGGCCACTCCTCCATTTCCCTATGTTTTGCTTAGTCCCTTTTGTTTGGTGGGGCTGTATGTCTGACTCAGGACACGTGGAGGGCTCGCGCATGTGTGGGTTTTTAATTTTGGTTCGTGCCCTTGAATTTGTGTCGTTGGGACAAGCTCCTCCCACATATCTATGACTTTTTAACAGCCGAGGAGACCATTTTCTGACCTTGGACATGTGGTGGGTCTATGCTTGTTTGGGGACATGCTCCTCTGTCGAATTCTTGACTTTGCACTGACCGATACATAGAGGCCTCACGACCATGTTGCACTTAGCCGATTTGATCCTGTTTTACCCCCTCCTAACTCGACCTCATGGCAGGTGGCACATCTTTAAAATATGGCACTAAATTCTACCTTTGAAGGAGTGCTAATGGGACACATGGAGGCTTCCGCATACTCTATTCTATTTTGCCGATTCAATTTGTCATTCATGCCTCGCTTTTTCGATGCTTGCCACGTGGTGATCTGGTACTTGTTGGGAACCATGTCTTTTACTCCACTCTTGGAAAAAAAAATCCCCCGCGGGCCTGCACTTGAATATTACACCATTTGGTGAAAATTTGTAAAATTTTCAAAATGCCCGCAGACCCGCCAGCCCGTATTTAGCAAAAGAAATCATCCCTTGGCCCATCGGCCCACATTTTCCACTTGAACCTTTTGCAAAAAGAGAAATATTCAAGAGTATCTCCCACCGCCCCGGCGGTCCACAACTTTCCCTTTGGCAAAAAATCTTCCCCAAGCCCGTCGGCCCACCGGCCCATAACTTGAAAAATATGAAGAGTTAGAAGGACTTGTTTACATTTTCGGAAACGGGAAGAAATTTCCTATCTAATGAAGATGTTTTTAGGAAACCTTAAGTTCTTAAAATATATAAAAAATCATCTATTGAAGCACAAAAGGGGGTAAAAATGGGGCTTAGTTGACAAAAATTAAGAGTGAGCTTATTTTAGATAAAAGTATGGTGACTCATAAGGGGCATCTAGATACTAGATGAGATGACCCGATGGCCTTGAGACATCCATTGGGCATGGAGTCTACCTAGTAATTTCAAATCAGGTCTCGAACTTCCTTTAGTTCCATGCACTCTTATCTTTGCAAGAAAATCTTAGATTCAAGATTTTTGAGAGTAGAGAGTTTTGTGAAACCTGGAAACTTCTCCCTCATTTGATTTTCTACAAACCTAATTTATTGGAGTGTAATGAAAACATCTAGACCTACTCCAATATGGATACTCTCTGATTTATTTTCTTGTGGCAACAAACCTCTTCTTGGAGTGAGATGGGCTGTATGCAAGCATACACCAAAGGCAATAGAGCATGTTCACCAACACTTAGGAAATTGAAATCTAAACTATAACAAAAGCGATGTGTATACGCATTTAGAGAAATTGAAAACCTAGGCTAATATTTACAAGGGTGAGAAACTTTCCTTTTAATAGCAATGTTTGAGGTAGATCCTGTTGGTATCCAAATTTTTTCTCCCTTTCAAGTTGAGCAACATCACAGATTTGATATGGATCTTAGAGATAGATAGATCATAATGTGTGTCATTTTGTATCCAGGATGAGATCTAACTTGCCCTTTGTCACTCAGATTTGTGTAGAGATGGATAGCACCTTCAAGAGGATTTCACTTATCCTCACCGCTTTAGATTGTGCCTTTTGATGAGGGTGAGAAGATTTGTAGTGTTACCTTTGTTTGATGAAGGAGATGGAGATATCCTTCTTTTGCACATATTTTATGAAGAATACCTTGGGAAAGTATGATCAATACTCCACAATTTAACTCTCAAGAGTTGTCACTTCTATAAAATTAAGATATCTTTGTCAAAACAAGGTTAAGGTTATGAAGACATTATGGGATCATGATTGTTCTCGCATATCTTAGTAAATAGATCTTGTTCCTTTGTTGATATATAGGGAAAATAGAGGTAGTTCGGGATGGATTCATGTATTTTTGAATAATTTTAGTGGGAGATTGAGTAGGATAAAGTTGATTATACAATATCTTTGATAGAGTTCACAACAATTGGAAAGCTAAATGATAGAAAGATTCGGAATAGATAAAATATTCCTTCAACCAGAAGGTGTGCTTCAATGGAGGCCCAGATCCACACGGTTTCACACAATCTTTGAGAATATAACACAAAGGCTCAAGCTAAAGACTCAATAAAACATCAAAGACCCCTGGTTCCTCATGCCTAAGATACACTCAAAGGCTTAAAAATAATCTTTATCAAAAATGAAATTGAAGAGATTTTAAATTATTTATCTCATTCGGGATGAAGGCTCTTCTTTAAATGAAATTGTAAATAGCAATAAACTATCATAGGATGATATCCTATGTGATTGGGAGGACTTTAACAAAATATTGTAATAGGAATAAGAAAAATTACTTGCAAACATTTTGAAATAAAGAGACACAAATTGCTCCAATATTGACATAGATTAACGTGAAATTTATTTAAATTCATTAGCGGGGAAAGTTTCCTTGAACAATCTTAGATATTTTCAATGGTTATACACTCGCAACCTACTTGACATGATTGAAATTAAAAACACACGGGATATTAATAGGTTTCTTGGATTGGTCTCTTAGGAATATGGGCTCTCTCAAATTTTTATCTTAAGAATTCAACCCTCAAAATTTTGCAAGATATTCTCTTTGCATTTATAAATTTCACTCACTCACTCATCCCAATTTTTTCCCCCAAGAAAGAATAATATTCGAGGGACCTTTACTTGTTACCAATTTTCCTTAGAAAGTGACGTTTAACAAATTCACATTCGAAAGCTACTAGGTGGACCAATTATGAACTAATCACAATTCTTAGACCCTCGACTAATGACTAGGATGTTATACCATAACCTTTTTGATAGTATTTTTAATCATTCTGATTTTTTCATCCGAGAAATCCCCATTTTAATCATTCTTTGGAGGCTCTCAGATAGCTAGATCCGAGAGGTAGTCCTTTTCGCTCTCAAGGCAACACCTTTTCATCTTTTGCACCTACCACCTCCATCATTTCATCCTTTTCCTCTCTTTCCTCTCGTAACTCGCCCCACATCCAACTTCTCCGGTAATTCACGTTTTTACAAGTGCCCGAGAAATTACAATTTCAAAATCTCAACCATCCTTGGACTCACAAATTAAGTTATAAATCCATTCAATTGCACTTTACAAACAAAACAACAAGGAATTTCATCAAAATTGTGAAAAACAATGTGTATTCACATCTCTAGGAGTTTTGGAGCAAAATAGTGGGAAAATAGGGGAAATGCACAACAACCGTTGATTCATCCCCTTTTCTACTTTATATTATAGTCATCCACATGTTTCCTTGGTGCAACTACAAAGGAGAAGTACAGGGCAAGTTTCCGGACAAGTGTCTCGCCGACGTGCCCTAGGTCCAAGAAAAACTCCTTTTGGCCTCTTAAAAAGACTTAGTAAAAAGAAGCTAGTGGAAGCCTCCACATGTCTCAATGGCCTATTTTGAGATGGTCCCCAAAGTTGAGACACACCAAATAAGTCCGGGCTCACCACGTGTCTCGGTATAATAAAGTTGTTAAGAAAGTTGAAGGATTAGTGGAAGGCAACATGTGTGTAGGGTCCAAGATAATTTTCCTCGATGTTGAAAACTCCAAGCAAGGAAAAAGTGAGCGGCATGACCTCAAAGTTTCCTCCTGGTGCTTCTTCAAAGTAAAATTTAGGGGCCCATCCCTAAACTAGCACGGTCCCTCCACGTGTCCTGTGCCTTAGAAAACTTCTTCGAAAAGTTTAAGTATAGAGCAGACTGTTAGAAGCCTTGAAGTGTCCTCCCGGTGCTTCTTTTAATGTGGGACCTCGAGGCGAGATCCTAAAATGAGTGCCAGCCCTCGATGAGTCCATGGTCCACCAAGTCCATACGACCACATGAAAAATTTGTTTAAGTCTAGGCAAGGAAGCGAAAACCTCCACGTGTCTCCCAAAGATAACTCTAAGGTAAAATCAAAAGGCAAATTTTCAGATGAGTGTCGGACCTCCACGTGTACAATTTTTGAGTTGAAGTGAGCCTTAAATTTTTCAAAGTGCCCCATTAACTACATCCAACCAGAAAGGGTCACGTTCCCACCGATGCTAAGATATGAATTTGACCTGGAAAAGTACACCCATCAAACCGTAAAATGTAGGAAAATCACCATTTACACACTGAAATGAATTTTTCTTAAAGGAAAGAGAATTTGGAAATGATATAAGGCCCAAATATGATCTTCTAAGCCACATCCAATCATGTTTCCATAGATACTTGGGACAAAAATGATAGGGAAAAAAACATGACTGTGGAAAATGGAAGGAAGGGGAAGAACCCTAGTTTTCACCCAAGTTATAGATCTTTTCACATTGATGAAGAATGAAAAACTAATTCTAGATTTAAAGTCATCCTCAACCAAAGGAAGGGACTGATCATGGCAACCAAATGAAGGACAGAGCTTTCATGCATCAATACGGGAGATAGAAAACATGATAGATCCCGCAAACTAAAGAATTTTAAGGATAAATGGGGCAAGATTAAAATGAGCACCAACAGATCCCATTGACTGGAATATGAGATTCTTCGCCATCCAACATATCTAGCTAGAAGGCATTACTACCTTTGCATTTTTGATCATTTATGGACCACTCTATATGGCATCAAACTTGGAATGCTTTCCGGCTTTGTGTGGTCATCATCCCACTTCAGTACCAAGTCTACAACTTGGAATTCCCTAGCTTTAGATTCCTTGTCAAAGCATCTCTTAATTGAAGATTGATTCTTCTCCATGGTCTGTACTTCATGTTCTCTTTCTTCTTCTAACTCTATCATCTCTGCATACTTGACCTCCATAGGCTCAAACTCATCTAGTTCTAGTTGTTTCATGAGTTCTAATGATGACAACTATAATGATATAGGCAGATATGCTTCCTTTCCATATACAAGCTTGAATGGAGATCTTCCTGTAGACCTCTTAGGGGTGACCCTATCTTCCCAAAGAGATGATTTGAGTTTTGTGTGCCAAGTTCTCTGATTCTCATCAAGATTCCTTCTAATGATTCTTAGCGAGTTATTTTTGTGGACTCTGCTTGACCATTACCTTGAGGGTAGTAAATCGAAGAGGTGTTGAGATATACACCATTCTTGAAAGCCCATTCAG
This sequence comes from Taxus wallichiana var. yunnanensis, assembly GCA_018340775.1. Taxonomy (NCBI): domain Eukaryota; kingdom Viridiplantae; phylum Streptophyta; class Pinopsida; order Cupressales; family Taxaceae; genus Taxus; species Taxus wallichiana. The sequence goes on from CM031242.1 coordinate 508,474,340, forward strand.
TGATCTTTGTGCCAAGGAATGCCAATGCATTGTTTGATATGATAGTAGTAGGGGCACCAAACCTTGTGACTATCCCTTCATAGAAATCCAAGATGTTGTATTTGTTTACGTCCTTAAGTGCCACTGCTTAAGTCCACTTGGTGAAATAGTTAGTCATTGTGAGTATCCACTTATGGCCCTAGATTGAATTTGGGTTGATCACTCCAGTGAATTCACTTCTCCATTGCATGAATGGCTGATTTATAGAAATTAGGTGAAGTGGCAGGACTGCTAACCTTTACTTCCCTATGAAGAATGCACACTTCTTGCACTTCTTGATCCACAAGTAGAAATCTGTAAACACTGTAGGCCAATAGTAACCATCCCTCATAATTTTGAGCGTTGTTACCCATGGAGCAAAGTGGCCTCTAGCTTCTCCATCATGGAACTCATGCAACACCCTCTCAATTTGGCTGTCCCAATGCACCTCAATAGAACACTATTGATGTCCTTCTTGAACAAGACACCACCAATAAGCACATATGGGATGGCTTGTAATCTGAAGTATCTCCTCTTTTCTTTGTTCCATTATGGAGGGCACAAACCTGTTTGGAGATAATGCACCAAGGCTTGAGTCCAACATGGAATGGGTGCATCATTAGTTTGCTGCTCGAATCACTCGTACTAGGAAAGCAACCTCTTCTTATCCTTTCGACTTAGTCTGTTTCTTGGAAGCGAGCTGCTCACACAAACCTTTTCCATGAACCACCTTGTTCAATTTGATTTCAATATCATACTCCATTATACGAGTGATCCAACCTACTCTCTTCTCATTCAAGTCCTTTTTAGGAGAAAATCCTTGACACCAACATGAGACACTAACAAAGTTGAATCTTGTTATTTGAGACCAAGTGTCTGAACTTCTTCAAACTCCTAATGATAGCAAGGACATGATTTTCAATGAAAGAATAATTTACTTTGTAATCTTCCAAGCTTTGATGAAGAAGGCTATGGGATGTTTTGAACCTTCCTTGTTTGGCTGAACCAAGATAGCTGAGATTTTGTCTAACCCTCCAAAAGCATACAACATGAAGTCCTTTGAAAATTTTGGGTTAATAAGAGTTGGGGCCTATGATATTGCAAGCTTGATGGCCTCAAAGCTCGCTTTGGATTACATTGTCCATTTGAATGCAAGAATCTTCTTTAACATCACGATTAAAGGCTTTACAAGAGTGGAAAAATTAGGCACAAATCTGTAGACATAGTTTATCCTTCCTAAGAAGCTTTAGAGGGATTTCTTATGATGTGGTAGTAGTAGTGTTTTAATGGATTCAACTCTTTTCGGATCCATTGTCAACCCTTCTGTTGAGACAATGTGGCCCAACAACTTGCCCTCATGTGCCAGAAATATAGATTTCTTTAGATTTAATGACACTCTGAACCTTCTACACCTTTGAAATACTTTCCTGAGGTGAAAGAGATGGTATGTTGCATTCTTTGAGAAGAAAATGATATCATCTAGATATACCAAAACCATCTTGTTGATCAAGCCCTTGAATGCCATAGCCATAGCTCTCGAAATGTTACTCCGGCATTGGACAATCCAAATGCCATTTTCTTGTAAGCATACATGCCCCATTTTGTGGTGAATTTTGTCTTGTACTAATCTTACTCTTTCACCATTATCCGATTATAGTTCTGAATATCCATCTAGCAATGAAAACCTATTAGATCTAGCTACAACCTGCAAGATTTTCTCCATCGATGGAAGTGGATAGTGATCTTTGAGTGATTCTATGTTTAGATTATGGAAGTCTACACACAATCTGATTTCTCCATTTCTTTTCCTCATAGGTACTAAGTTTGCAACCCAACTTCAATGATTGATAAGGAAGATGATGTCATCCTTAATTAGCTTGTTCAAATATTTTCTCATGAGAGGTTCAATGTGAGGGTTTACATGCCTTGGCTTCTTTCTGAAAGGATTAGATCTCAGATCCAGCTCGATAGTGTGTTGTGCCAACCTTGGGTTGAAACCTCTTAAGTCCTTGTAAGTCGAAGTAAAGACATCTGGTAATTATTGACAAATTTAAATGAATTCAAATTTTTTTGTTGAGTACTTACCTTGCCAATTCGGAATGTTTTGCCTTACTCGTGGAAATGGGCTCGAATCTTCACCCTTTACTCGAATATTTGTTTTCTCCTTCTAGAATTGATCATTTGGGTTGAAGATTGACTCAAAAGTTACAAGACCCTTTTGTAATGTGTTGGTTCTCAATGCACCACTTTGTCACCATACCGTTGTTCCAACTTGTCTTTGTTTTCGGCAGAGAACTCAGCTTCTTCTTCTAAAAAAACTCAGTCAAGTTTGGAATGTATCCGACTTTGTATCGGTTTCATGGGTGCTTGGATAATCTTCTTGATCAAGGGCTAAACAATTTGAATTAATTGGACTTTATGTATGAGGATCAATATGGAATTTTGTGATAGGCTCGAGATCTGATTGTAGCCTTAGCGCATACCTTGTTCGAATAACATGTGCGACTAGTCGATGACAAATAGCCTCCAATTTTAGCAATGAAGTCTCTTAAAAACAAAATGTAAAGTGTGGTGGCACGTCTATGGTGATACATTTTACAAGATGGTAACATTGGGGCATGCATATAAGGTGTGGCTCAAATCCTTGATGACTCCAACCATTGTCATCATTGTCCCATCTAGTTACACTATGCCCTTGGAGATGACTTTTTTGAAGACCCAGTTGATTAGCTATTAGCTTCGACATGATTGAGCTACTCTGCTCCTAAATCAATCATGCAATTATGCACTATCTTGTCTCCAATGATCAATTGAAACATAAAATAGAGGGGGCTTTAGATTCTTACCTTGTTTTTCTCCATGATTTCCTTCAAAGCTATGCTGCATTAGTAAGGACTTTCCTTTTTAGTTGGTGGGCTGATTTGAGGTTGACCAATTGGCCATAGTAGCTGCAATAGGTCTCTATCCTAGGATAGTAAATGACTCCCAAACTGAGATGTTTAAAATTTTTTTCTTCATCTATTCAATGATCTTAAATGGGAATGAGACATCTTTTTCTCCCCTTTCCTTGCACATGGGTCATTACAACCGGTGCCTGAGTGGGTCTAGAAGGTGGCTTGGGCTGACTTTACACATTGGGAGTTGCACTTTGTGGGGTAACAGAGGGCTATGCACTGTTTGAATTGGAGGATTTCCCTCTCCAATATTCCTCTTCTTGGACTGTGTATTTCTGCCACACTATGAGGAGGTGCTTGATTCATACCACATAAATCTTCAGCCTGCCAATTGACAAGCATGGTCTCACTTGGAGGTGCCTCTTTTTGGGTTACTTCTTGTTGTTGATTCCCTTCCTAGCCTGTCTCTTGTTCCACACCAGTTGTTGTCACCATAAGAGATTGATTCAAAGCACCATTGAAACACATTGACTGGTTATGGGGTTGATTGCATGGAAAACACCAATCATATTCCTGAGCCATGTTATTTTTTTGGAACCAAGGCCCTTGATGTTGAAGCGGCGTTTGGATCATATGGTCGGAAATTCCTAGCCATTTGAGGCTGCCCTTGGTTTTGGTTTTGATTTGCAGCCTAAGCTTGTGGTCTATTTTGCTGATATGGGGGTATAGCTTGATACGGCCTAGAACTTTGAGCTTGCTTTGCCTTTTGATAGTTACTAGCTCATTCCCTAGGTTCTACAACTATTTCATAACCTCTTGTATCTATTTTGAAGTGCTAGAAGATGATTTTGAACCTTCAGCTGAACTTTGATTCCTTGGGGCGGGTATGGGAGCTAATGTGGGAGTTTGACTAATGATTGGGGCTCCTAGTTCGGATATAGAGGCATAGGTGGCCTAAGTGCAAGTTTACCACTGAATTAATAAATTTTCAGCTCTAATAGTAATGTTATATGAGGAAGGTAAATTTCTACCTCCCATTGATTGAATCATCACGAAAAGATCAGAATTTAAATATCTAAGGAAGTGTAGAAAAGCACCTTTGTCTGTTGGTCTCATGGTCACCAAAATCTTATCCCACATACACTAGAATCTGAAGTTGAAATCAGTCAACTTCTCATTAGAGCCCTCTTGATGGTTTTAAAATGTTCAAACAAGGATAAATTATCCCCCTTCTCTCAAAATTGATTTTGAAGATTTGTTCACAAACTTTCCCAATTCTTAATGAATCCCGTGGTTAAACTTCAACCACTTTGTAAAGCTTTACTCTTAAAAGATGAAGCCAAGAATTTGACCACAACATTCATTTCAATGATCTCCTAAATTACACGTACATTTGTAATATACTGGATGTGGTCAATTGGAGTCATCTAGTTCTCTCCGATTAAATATGGAATGCTCTTTAGTCTTTCAGGCGCACTAGAACTGGATTTTGTGTGTTGAGAGCGAATGGGTTCTTTTTGCTAGTGAAGTTGATGTATGGGTTAGGTTATGCCATCTTGATTGGTTGGAAGACTCTAGTCGATTAAACGAAAGGTATACTAAATGGAGGTGTTGAAAAGGTTTTTTTTGGAAAAGACGAAGACCTTTGAGCCCTTCTTCCTCTTCTAGATCCTTCGGGGATAAATGTAGATAGAAAAATAGTCCCTCCTCTCTAGTTCTTGACCTTGTTTATATTCTTCTCATGAACTTGACGAGTTTGGACTACTGAAACAAGTGGGTTTTGCCTCTTTTGGAGTCACCGGAGGTACAATTTTAGAGCTTCTTACAACCTATGAACTTACAAAAAGTTCACATCAATCTTGTTGTAGTAAAATGAAGACTTCTTGTCCCATCGGGTGTGCCAAAACTATTGATGCAAAATCACAAAGACACCCCGAAATCAACAACTTGATGGGTTAAGATCCTCAGTGTGATTGCACAACATGGAGCATCTCTCAAAGTGTGGGACTTTGCGAGTTGAGAGAGATCTCCAGATGAAGGTTAGCTCCTATTCCTCTATTCAGGTGCACACGTTCAGATTGTAGAGGTTTGTTCTAAATCCTACTCTAACTTTCCAAGGAGATAGGGTTAAGGGAATACAAGAAATGAAACCTAATCTAACAGAGGTGATACACCAAAGGAATGATGAACAATTTCATTTCTCTTACACACAAACCATTAAAATGATATACAATATCCATGCACAAATGACTAGAAATTGCAATGAGGGATCAGGAAGAAGTAAATAAGCATAAGAGAGGGTTAAAATCATCCATGGACTTATTCTATTACTCCAAGAATTTATACAAAGTGCATTACAAAGTATCAAGAGGTAGAAATTGCATTATAATTTGGACAGAGGGGCTCAAGGATCCACGAGTTCACCTATAGAGCAGAGGAAAAGGGAGGGCTCAAAGAAAGAATGTCCAAAATTTTGAAATTGTCCCTCTTGTGTAATATATAGGAAGAATGAGAGAGAGAAAAGAGGGAAAATCCAACCCTGTTCCAACTGCCCTTCAAGGAGCATTGAATTCCCCTGCCAAAATGATGAGTCCCACTACAAAGCACCCATACCCCCATCGGTGTTCCTTGCTTTGAGCAAGAGAGGAAATCCATTCTTCATCATGGTGGTAGGTGGAAGACTTAATGGCCTCGAAATTTGCAGTCGAAGCAATAATGATGGCGGGTGGGTAGCTGATGATCTTTGAGAGCTCTCTAAAACCTCCTCCCACTTGATCATGAGGTTCTAATCGAAAGATATGGCCGCTAAAGGTACTTCGGGTATGGATTCTATTTCCATGTATCCACCTGGTGGCCTTGCACATCTCAAGGTTTTGGCCCCTCATCTACACTCTTGAAGATGCACCAAAGACACAAGTGGCAGATTCTACAAGCCTATTTTATTCCCTTTGTATTATGTCTAAGTTCCCTATTAACGGAGACAATGTACCTTACCCGAGACATATGGAGAGCCATCACATGTTTGGGAACCACTGTTAGATCTTTCCTTTGAAGTTACATGGATGAGGCATGTGGAGGCCTCCGCTGGTCCTTCTTTACTTTTATATAGTCAGCTCTATATTTTGGACCATTGGACATGTGGAGGGTTAGCACTAGTTTGGGAAATGATTTTGGATCCACCCATTGAAAGAGCACTTTGAAGAGACACATGGAACATTCCGCTGCATCGCCTTATACTTAGCTGATTTGGGACCTAAGTGAACACTTCTGCCTCGTCCCTTTGGTGAGTTAAAGGGGCCCACCATATATAATGCCAAAAACTCCTTATAGGTGGGACCCTCATAGCTAGCTCCCTAAAATGTGATGGTGGGACACGTGGCATCATCCGCAGATTTGCTCCTCCATTTCCTTATGTTTGGCTTAGTCCCTTTTGTTTGGCGTGGTCGTCTGTCATCGAATCACGACACGTGAAGGGCTCGTGCATGTTTGGGTTTTTCCTTTTGGGTCATGCCTCGGTTACGCGTTGGGACACCTAGCTCCCTCTCCGCGGCTCTGTGACCTTTTCAATGGCCGAGGAGACCATTTTCTGACCTTAGACAAGTGGTGGGTTTGCACTTGTTTGGGGATTCACTCTGTATTGAACTCTTGACTTTTCATCGACTCGACAGATGGAGGATTCCACCAACCTTGTTGCACTTAGCTGATTTGTCCCTATTCTTCCCCCTCCTAACTTTGACCTCATAGCGGGCTAGCACATGTTTGAGATTTGGTGCCAAATGCTTCCTTTGAAGGAGCATCGATTGGATGCGTGGAGGCTTCCATAGACTGTTCTATTTGGCCGATTCAATGGTGGTCCCCTACCCACTTTTCCTTGACTCCTCACCATGTGGCTATTTGGCACTTGTTGGGAACCCTATCTTGGACTCCACTCTTGGTGGAATTACCCCCGTGGTCCCGCGGGCCCACAATTGAAAATTGCACCATTTTGTGAAAAGTTGTAAAATCTACAAAATGCCCCATGACTCCGCTAGTCCGCATTTACACTTGGGTAAAATTCCTTCGTGGCCCCATGCAGACCCGCTTGAGTAAAATAAATCATCCCCGTGCCCATCGGCCTACATTTTCCACTTGAACCTTTTGCGAAAAGTGAAAAATGCAAAAGTATCTCTCGCCACCTCGCCGGTCTACAATTTTCCCATTGGTAAAAAAATTTCCCCAAACCTGCCGGCCCACATTTGGCAAAAAATCCTTCCTAGGCCCGTCGGCCCATAACTTGAAAAATATGAAGAGTTAGAAGGACTTCTTTACATTTTCAGAAAGGGGAAGAAATTTCCTATCTGATGAAGATGTTTTCAGGAAACCTTAAGTGCTTAAAATATATTAAAAATCATATTGAAGCACAAAGGGGGAAAAAGGGGGTTAGTTGACCAAAAATAAGAGTGAGCTTATTTTAGACGACACTAATTTTAAATTGTGTAAAATTTGGATATAAAATCAAAAATATTAGATAGTTATGTAGAATAATATCTCTTTATGGTGTTGATTTTATTGTGTTACTCCAATTTTTGTATATGAAGGTGTGCAAGGTGTCTTAGGAGGTTGTAGAATTAATTAATGGTCATTAGAAGTCCATTTCGGGATGTATAAGTGAAATGTACGCTACAATAAATTCAAATAATAGGTTTCCCTCCAAAAGTGTCATTTTGAAAATTAGAATTGGTATTAGGTATTTTTGGCTTAGGATGTGGTATTAATGGTATTATCATGGTGAGAGAGACTTATTAATGTTTAATCATGATGTAAAAGTCTAATGTGTATGTATGGAGACAATGATGTAACTAGAGGTTAAACTATGACTTTGAACCATGACACGTAGACATGAAAATCAGTTAGGGATTAAAGATAATATGTATATAAGAATAAAATATAGTGGGAATAAAGTTTTTTGCAGAGAGGGTGGGAGAGGATCATGTAAATATGCCTCAAAAGGGAAGTTTTGTAATGAAATACGATCGTGAATGAGAAATCTCTTTGCATATAAATAAATATTGTAATCTTGACATGTTCGATCATGAATATGAGTTAATCTAATCAAGAGACGTTGTGAAAATTATGAGTGGCGGCTTACAAGTTCTTTAATTATTTTAATAATGTATTCTTATGGTTTTTAAATACATGGATGGAGACTTATATTAGGAATTAGTTGATATTTCTTTAGAAATTTTGTCCGGGAAGGTTGAGGCATACTTTACATAGATTTGATTTTATGGTTAAATTCCATCTAAGGAATAGAGTGGTAAAAATTCCAGATGAAACCAGTCATTACAAAACTTAAGAAAATGATCTTGGCTTGGGAATAAACTTCTTGAAGTTTATAAGTATTTGGATGTTGAATAGTCTACATCTTTGTTTTAAGAAGCGATGAAGAGATTATTTTAAGTCATAATTATGATCGATTGTAATAAGAGTATATTTTAATTTCAATGAGTTCAGTAAATATTTCCTTAGATATTTTATAGAATACTTATACTTCATAAAATGAGTCTCTATCATTCATTTGCAAGTTTGGTAATAACCAGTTTGGAGAAACCCTAGGAGACCATGTTCATGGTTAAATACAATAAACTAAAGACCCTTGTTGAAGAGTGATTATTATTTTTGGCTGGTTAATATCACAAGAATAATAGGTATGAGAGTATAGATATGTTGTAATTAATTTTAATATTGAAGACAAATTTTTAAAAAATTGGTCACATTTGCAATTATCTAGGATATTGTGAAACCGTATTAGGGTTTGTAGAGGCAAGATAGTTTAAAGCCTTTTAATAGGTATTCAAGAACTAAAATTTGTATAAACCATCTCCATAAAATTTCCATACATATGAAAAATGATTACATACATGAAGAGGTCACAGTTAATAGATGTTTCTCGAGTCATATGTGAGCCTCTAGGAGTGGGATTTTAACACTATGCACTCAAATCGCAAGAGTTGTTGAAAAGAGTAGTAAAACATATCATTCAACATATAGGAGTGGAAGTAATCATCTACATAAAGTATTATCTAATAAATCAAAATAATTTTATCGGGATGGTTTCAATTACTAAGACAATGTTGATAGTCGAAAGACTAATCAGAAAGCTAACGGTTTGTAAGTTTATTTTTCAATCATTACTCTAAGGAAAGAAGGTTAAAATAGTCAAAAATAAATTTGTAACTTTTATAAGTGACCTAATTTTATTGTAAATCCATACTCAAGAATAATTAATCCTTTGGTAGCTATTAATTGCTAAGAACTTATGATATAATGTTCTAGCCTTTGAGTGTTGTTAAGAAAAGATGATGTAAAACTTTAAGAATTAAGCATTGTACTTTGAATTGAATTTAAAAAAATTGTACATAGAACCACTAGGTTCTAAAGAAGTTGTCTTAAAAGGTTTTAAAGATTGGATACCATGTTCATGAAGCCACAAATTTTACAGGTTGGAGTACAAACCCTGTGAGGAGTCGAGATGTCTAATTCGGGTCCTAGAAATTGGAAATTGGGAAGAATTTTGTAAAGCAAGTTACCCATAAAATTTGTAGACAATAACTAAGGTCTAATTTGAATCCAAATATGTTTCTATTTATAAAATGAGTCTCGAAACAAAATCCAGTGATAAAAATTAGAAAATTAGGGCTAAAAGAATAATGAATAAGCTAAGAGAGTTGAAGTGGAGAAAAGATATTAGAAAAAGAATTGATAAATGAATTTTTTTCCAAATGTTTGGATGAATAAATGGTACTAAAAAGTGAATTTTTATTTTATCTTGGAAGTTTTTAGTTTTTCCCACCTACCATCTTTCCTGTAGCATACCCTTAAGACGCCATTAAGGGCAATTTTGTGATATAGAAGTTGATAAGAAGAGTTTGGCTAAATTGACAATTGTGATGGTTGGATAGCATAGTGCGAGTCCAAGAAATATTTTTATATGATTTCCTAAGTCAAATAGATCATTTAAACCAAAAATTTCATATTTAGAGAAGGATTCTTGACTAAGAAAAGAAGAGTTATTTCCAAGTTTTGATAAGTTGGTGTTATTATCTTTGTTCTAATTGAGTGTATGGATGTGTTTGCATTGAAGCTCTGCATTAATTGGTATTAGAGTTGAATAATACATTCTAGAAAATATATTTTTTTATTCCAACAATAAGTTTTCAAAGTTGTTTGTGATTGTTGATAGGAAAGAAGCAGGAGGAAATTTCGAGGGTGAAAAATACTTGGATAGAGAGAGAAGATATTGAGAGTTAAGAGAAGAAGGTCGAAACACAAAAATGCCAGGTATAAATCCTAGGTGAGGTGTATGAAGAAGCAAGGTGAAACATTGTTGCTTGAGAAAAAGAGAGAAAATTTAGTTGAGAAGGAAGGAAAGATAGAGAAGATGAATATTTTCTTGTTAGAATAGATGGAAAACAATGAAAATAAATGTGATAGAGAGGAAAGCAATGAAGGTAGAGTGAAGAAGGTTTGGAGGTGGCATAGTGGTGAAGAAGATTATAAAGCCAATTTGTAAAAGAGGAAGAACAAATATGATGAGTTAGATGAGATTAAATATTTCAGGAAGCAAGAAGACAAACAAGAATTTTGAGTGGTACAAGGACAATCAGATGTCGGGCAAGGGGAAAACAATCATGAAAAGATGATAATTGCAGCCAAAGAGGAAGATACATTGTTAGTACAAAAAGAGACTCAAGAAGAACAAATAGAAGAAAGCAAAAAATTTTGGAAGAGAATGTAGATCAAGAATTTACAGAGAAGATGCAAGGGGATTTTAAAGCTCAATTTTTAATTATAATACTTATTTAAGTGTTGTGTATGCAGGTGTGTCAAAGAAAATAAAGATAGAGCAATCAAAAGAAGGTGAACATAGCAAGAAAAAATCACTAGATTAAGATTTTGAAGATAAGATCAAGCGAGAAGAGGATCAAGAGGATGAAAAAGATGGAATAATAGTCCTCTATAGTTAAAATTCATCGCACATGAAATGGGATCACATTTATGTGCTCAGTCATCAAGTGAAGAAGCCTAACGTCAATCCAAGAAGCATCATTTTTACAAGGATGTGATCATTTCAAAGACTAAAAGGCTAGTGAAAGACATGATGTAGTTGATGAAGGAAAATAAATCCTTGTATTTAGTTATGGATCTTCTCAAGGAGATCTACTAGAATTGGAAGTATAAGAAGAAGACTAAAATTGAAACAAAATTTTCACTGTTGGGAGTGTGATGCAGAAGCATCTCTCTTCAAGGTTTTCATTTTAGTGTGTTAGTACAATTTTTGTATGTGAAGGTGTGCAAGGTGTCTTAGGAGGTCCTAGAAGTCATTAATGGTGATTAGAAGTCTATGTCATGATGTCGAATTGTAGTCTAGGTTTTAAAAAAGTTCAAATAATATATGTTTCCCTCCAAAAGTGTCATTATGAAAATTTGAATTGGTCTTAGCTATTTTTGTCTTGGGATGTGATGTTAGTGGTCTTAGCATGGTGAGAGGGACTTATTAAGTTTTATTTATGATGTGCAAGACTCCTAATGTGTAAGTATGGATTAAATGATGCACTTAAAGGTTAAAATATGACCTTCAACAATGACATGTAGACATGAAAATCTGTTAGGGATTAAGGATCATATGTATATAAGAACAAAATATCGTTCTAATGCAGTTAGTTGCTGAGGAGGAGGGAGAGGATTATGGAAAGGAGCATCAAAACGGAAGTTTTGTAATGAAATACGATTATGAATGAGAACTCTGTTAGCATATGAAGAAATATTGTGATCTTTACATGTTAGATCATGAATGTGAGTAAATCTAATCAAGATATGCTATGAAACTTATGACTGGTGGCTCCTAAGTGCTGGTAAGGATCATAATCATGTATTCTTACGGTTCTTAATTGCATGCATGGAGACTTGTATTAGGAATTTGTTGATATTTCTTTAGATATCTGTAAGAGACAATTTGAGGAATACTTTACATAGATTTGACACCTTTTATGGCTAAATTCCATCTAAGGAATAGACTTGTAAAAGAGCAAGCTGAAACGAGTCATTCCAGACATCAAGAAAATTATCTTGGCTTGGGAAGAAACTTCTTGAAGTTTATAAGTGTTTGGATGTTGAATAGTCTACATCTCTGTTTTAAGAAGCAGTGAAGAAAGGATTTTAAGTCATAATTGTGATCTCTTGTAATAAGACTATATTGTAATTTCAATGATTTTAGTAAATATTTTCTCTGACATTTGAAAGAATACTTAGACCTCAGAAAATGAGTCTCTATCATTCATTTGCAAGTTTGGTAATAACCAGTTTGGAGAAACCGTATGAGACCCTGTTCATGGTTAAATACATTAAATTAAAGACCCTTGTTGAAGAGTGAGTATTATTTTTGGCCGGTTAATATCACAAGAAGAATAGGTAGAAGAGTATAGATCTCTTGCAATTAATTTGAATATCTTGAAGACAAAGTTTTAAAATTTTGGTCAAGTTTTGAAGTTACCCAGGATACTGTGAAACGCTTTTGGGTTTGTAGAGGCAAGACAATTTGGATCCTTTGAACATGTATTCAAGAACTAAAAATTTGTATAGACTATCTCCATAACATTTCCATACCTATACAAAAGGATTCCATATAAAAAGAGGTCTCAGCTAATAGATGTTTGTGACAGTCATATGTTAGCCTGTAGGAATGGGTTTTGAAGACTAAGTGCTCAAATTGCAAGACTCGTTGAAAGCAACACTAAAATATTTCTTCCAACATCTAGAAGTGGAGGTAATCATCTACAAATATTATTATCTCATATAACAGAATAATTTTACCTTGAAAGGTTTCAATTACTATAATAATGTTGACAGTCAAAAGACTAATATGTAGGCGACAATTGTAAGCCTATTTTGCAAGCAATACTATAAGGAAAGAAGGGGAAAATGGTCAAAAATAACTTTGTAACTTTGTACAAGTCACCTACTTGGAGTATAAATCCATAGTCGAGAATAATTAAGCCTTGGGTATCGATCAAGTGTTGGTAACTTCTGACAGTCATGTTCCAGCCTGTGAGTGTTGTTAAGAAAAGTTGACGCAAAACTTGAGGAATTAAACCTTATACTTGGAATTGAATTTAAAAATTTTAACAGTTAACCTTCAGGGTCTAAGTAAGGTCTATTAAAAGTTTGTAAGGCTTGGAGACTATTCATGAAGCCACAGTTTTACCAGTTGAAGTACAGACCGTGTGAAGAGTGCGGATGTCTAATTTCGGTTCTAGAAATTTGAAATTGGGAAGAATTTTCTAAAGTAAATTAACCTTAAACTTTGTACACACTAACTAAGGTATAATGGGCATCCTAAAATGTGTCAAGCTTGTAAAATGAGTCCGTGAAACAAAAGCTAAGTGGGGAAAATAAGAAAAGAAGGGATAAAAGAAGAAGAAATAACCTAAGAGAGTCAAAGTGGAGAAAATGTATTATCAAAAGAATTTAGAAACAAAAATTTTTCCACACCTTTGGATACGAAATGGTACTAAAAAGTGTTTTTTTATTTGATTTTGGAATCTTGCAGTATGTCCTACCTACCATCCTACTTGGAACATGCGCTTAATAAGCCATGAAGGAAAATTTTCTGATATAGAAGTTGATAAGAAGATTTTGGGTAAATTGAACAAGTGTTATGGTTGTAATAACATAGTTTCAGTCCGAGAAACATTTTGATATGATTTCGTAAGTCATTTTGATCATTTAAACCAAAAAATTCATATTTTGAGAAGGATTCTTGTCTAAGAAAAGAAGAGTTATTTACAGGTTTTTATAAGTTTGTGTTATTTTATTGGTTCTAACTAAGTGTTTTGATAAGTTGATATGTTTGTATTGATGATCTACATCAGATAGATTCTTCAATAATGTTTGATTGAATTCAATTTTGTTTTAATTGGTCGATTCTATAGTGAAGGTTACAACTAGTTGAGTTTTTTTAGTTAATTGTATATCTTTCATACACTTCTAAATTAATAATTTGTAGAGCCTTTTTAAATTTTAAATTTTTCATTGATGTTAGGAAGTTATGACTAGTGTCACCTGTCTAATTTTTTAATAAGGAATATTTAATAAAATTGAGTCTAACACCAAGTGAAGCAACCATTTTAGCGATCTTAAACCAAGAACTTGAAATGGGCATAACTTTTGCTATAGATGTCCATTCGAGTCCATTTGTTTTTGGAAACCACATGTTTCGACGATTCAAACACACCGGTCAACCCACTCCACCACTTGGAGCACATTTCAACACATTTTTGGGCCCGAAATATGCCATTTGAAGGCGGAAAATTAGGATCTAAGTTGTAATTCAATTTTTTTCCTATTTTAGGACATTAGTAAATTGTAATCTCTTGAATGCATAGTAGGTTATAAAGTTGGAAATTCCTCTAATTTATGCATGTGGAAGATTTGTGGAAATTTATGCGCCCATATGAATAAGCATGTGATCTTACTAAGAATAGCAACATCTAGTTAATTGCTAAAAATAGTAAATTCCACCACCTAGAGTAGATTTAATCAAATTTAGTAAGAATTTTCTCGACAATTCGAGTTGGGAGTTATTTTATTTTTTATGAAGAATTTTAATTCATGATTCAAAAATGAAGACAAAGATTTATTTTCTTTGAGTTTAAGATATTTGTAGTATGTTGAGTGTATGTTAAACTTGGCTACATTACTTGTCATTACTTGGTAAAATATCCATGTAAATGTAAACTTCAAACATAGTCAAATTCATCTCATGTACAAGATGATGCCATGTGCACCCATATAGGAAAACATGATTATTTATTTCTTTCAATGTCTTCCTTTCTATTTCTTCTAGGATCATGGTTTGAATACATATTCCATCATCTTGGAATCCTAGACTCCAATTGTTTTTTAATGCAATGTATTCCTTTACATATTTCCTACATCCATGAGATAGTGCCACATAATTGAATCTTATGAAAAATGTAAAATTATTTGTCACAATTAATTGACCAATGGGTTTTCCACATGTCAAGATCCTATAGATTTTTGAAATTTTCTCATGCGAAGTAAATGCAATCGTGACACGTGCCTAGTTATTAAGCAAGAACCTTATTTGAATCTCTCTCTCTCTCTCTATATATATATATATATATATATATATATATATATATATATATATATGGAGAGAGAGAGAGAAGCCTACGAAACCAATTTCACTTTTATCTTACATTTTATTTATAATTACTTGTGTATATATAGATTACACATTCTATTATCCTAAGAAATGTTATACTAAACCCACAAGTTTCACCTAGCATTTTGTTTACAATGATATATGTTTATAATTTTTAAATATATTTTGGGATGTTGGAGGTCATGTTATCTTTATTAGATGTTGACAACATTTCATGACATTGTTTTTTCAGATCACATTTTAAGGTCCCAAATCTTATTTAAATTTATTTCTTATAAATATTTCTTATGGAACTCCATGTTAAATGACAAATGAAGGAAAAAAATGTTTTAAAGTGTTTTGAGTATTACTTTAAAATGATAAAAAAATTAAAAAATCATGTATTGTTATACATATATTTGAAGAAATTCCCAATAAAACATTATATGTACGATTCATAGATTTATTCAAGGTTAAAAAGATATAATAAAGTTCCTTAAAATTTGTTGTTTAACATTTTCCCCTTTTGTTTTTAGACTTGTGTTTTTTTCTTTTTTACATAATTAATATTTAATGTCTAATCATGATGTATTTTTTTCAAATCATCTAGAAAAAAATTTACAATCCAAATTTATGATTTTGATATATGAATGAAACTTCTTATTGTGTGTTTTGAATTTATATTGGATATTTATGCTCTGAAGAGGTAACTTTTATTTCAAAATTTTTGAGTCGTCATATCTAGCCTTATTCATTTCCGTAATCGAATACTTTGAGTGAAAATCATGACTAGAGGGGAAATGCGATGGAAATATTAAAACTTTCTCAACATTACAAGTGATATACATGTCATTGATGTGGTATTGTATCTTTTAAGTTGGGATTTTATATAATTAAGGATATTTGGTTTCTTCTTCATTAACTATAAATGCAATATACACACAAGTGATAATATCTATTTATATTTTTTATTATTAATAACAATAGATTTCCCATTAGTCTTTGATATCATAATTTTATAATTTTTATTGTTATTTATCATTTGGTAAAAGTGATGGAATAAAATATAAGTTCTATTATTTTAAAAATTATTTAATGTTATCGTTTTCTGTGAAACAATATCTAACTAGTATGATTCCTTGTTGAGCATAAAAACATGTAGTTATACATGTAATTGATGCATGGACTTTAAAAAGAATTATAAAATAAGACGTTTCACAATTAAACTCATTATTTTGAACAAAGAACAACGCGCACTAGCTTTAAAAAGATTTATAATATCTATTTACACTTAATATTAATTAATAAAAATACTAGTGGATTTACCAATTTTTCTTTGAAATATATTTTGTATAGTTACAAACTATAATGTTTCATTTTTCATAAATTAAAAAGTTCATTTTCGTAAATTACCATTCACATAAGTCAGAATAACAAATTTGTATTCTTAAATATGAAAAAAATATTTCATCATGTTCTCAATTGACTCAAAATAAATTTATTATTTGTTTTCTCAAATATAAATGGTTTATTAAAGATCAATTTTTTTAATTGGTAATAACGTGGTTTTAAAGGGACCAAAAACCATGTACATCAGAAAAGATAAGACGTTAAAGCTCAAAAGGACCAAAAAAGAATTAGGAGAGAACCCACATCAAATACACAAGATCCTACAAGAGACTGAAATATAAATAACTTGATTTTGAATCGCAAGAAGGAACTTACAAGAAACTAACCATTATTAGTGTCGTGATTCCTAGTTTCTCTTAGTCGGGTAAGAAGAGCGTGACATTTTATTTTTGACATTTGTCCATCCATCTTCTTCCTCCTTTTAACTGAAATTTCCACCTTTCCAAAAGTTTTAGACATAACCATTGCTACCTTTTTTACAATTTATCATAGATAGAATTTGAATCATCATTTCCAAAGGAATTGAAATTGAGTAAATGATATATATACATACATACATATGTATGTATGTATGTATGTATGTATAATGACTTCTTTAGTGAAACATGTCTTTTCTACTAAATCAAAAATGAAAATCAAGAGCTTGAAACAATGAGTAATTTAAACTTTAGGACTCTTTTTTATATGTCTAGACATAACCATGTGTTAGGTCTACTTAAAAAAACTAATCATGAAGTGTGCAAAGGTTTATTGTGTGCAAATCAGCACATTCAACCATTTCATAAACATGATAATAAACATTTGGCTCATCCTCTCCAACTTGTTCATAGTTATGCAAGGGATACACTTGAGGAAACCTACATTAATTCCTTTCTTTATGTCCTATAATTGATTTATGATAATAGTAGGATTACTTTGACCTATTATATAATGAAAAAATATGAAATTTAATATTAAATTAAAATATTTTTTAAATTTTGGTTGAAAACATGTTCTATTTAAAAACTAGAAGGATATGAACTGATAATGCGTGTGAGGATATAACTAAATAATTAGATTTTTTTTGCACTTCTTGTGGATTACAAAGGGAGTTAACAAATCCCTATCACTTATAGTAAAATGGAGTTTATCAAAGAAAAATAGGACCATATTATAATTAGAAAAGAAAATATTAAACTATTCTATTTTTAAAAACATTCTATGGCCATGAGCTATGATCACTACTTTGTAATAATCATTTTAAAATTATCCAAATTAATGGAATTTTTTATAGAAAAACCTTTAATTATAATTATTTCCTTCAATAATTTTCATCTTACATCAATTAAAATACAACATAATTAAGATTTTAGAATCCATGTGTAATTATAAGGGTCAAACGTATCTACCTAATCCCCCTTAATTCACTCTAACCGAGTTTGTACAAATTTAATACTTTTGGTCAAGCCTTTTAACACGTCTTGACAACTATGCACAACTCATATTTGTCAACTTGGAAATATGACAAGTTTCAATCCATCCCATATCTGACACAATTAGTTAGGGGTATACGACGTGACTAAATAGTGTAATAAGCTAGATACACTACTTGGCCAAGTTTTGAATCATTTCCTTACAAGCTTAGTTTTTGCGATGTGCACTAGAAAGATAAACTTGTCTCCATTACTACATAACAATATTATAAATAGAAAGGAAAGTATTACACACTTCTAATTTTTATAAATTTTCATTGCCATGAGAAGTACTTTTCACATGCTTATTAAAGTTACTACAAACTATCTAACTAAAAAAGATCTCTAGAAATGTTGGCGAAAAATACACAAAATATTTAGATCAAATCAAAATTTATGGTATCCATACTCATTTTTTTATTTAGAAAGAAGAAAAAAATGAAACTTGATCCTACCCTCTACCAATGTTTCCATATAATAATATGTTGTATCCATAATTGAAAATTGATCCTTTAGGAAAAAATAAAGTAGTAAGGGTTTATGATCCATTTAAATGAGATATCATTATAATAAAAACATTAAAATTATTGAATAAACATTTTTTGGGTCTTCTAGATAGCCCTCTCAATTTTGTATCAATGAGGAAACTAATGGTGAAGATGAATATTAACTAAATATGGACATAATAAAACATTATTTTGATGGGAAAATGTTACATTTTTTCACATATCAAAAATATTAAATGGGCTCAATAAGTATTAAAAGTAATTTAACCTCAACAACGTAACAAAATTACTAGGACTCATCTTATATATCATTCCATAATGACTATTTATGAGAGTTAATCCATATATTATGAGGAATATAAGCAATGGTTTATTGGGATGGATGGTATAATATTTTAATATGGTTGTCTAATCAAACACCATAGATGGAAAATCTGCACTTTACCAACAAATTCTTTTTTGATCTTTGTATATTTACCAAATCATATACAATTCTATGGGTGGAATTGAAAAATTCATTGAAAGGTTAGTATATGATATTGAAACCTTCACTTATATTGCAAAAATGAGCAATTTAAGGATGTTCCTTTCTCTTGTAGCCCAATAAGATTGGGAAATACACGAAAAGAATTTTGAGAATGCATTACTAAGTGTTGATGTTAAACAATAAATTTACATGTATCAACATAAATGCTTAAATAACCTTATAAATAACATTATGTTTTTGGTTGAATAAACCCCTTTATGATCTGAAACAAGATCCTAGAGCATGATACTCAAGGATAAAAACTTATTGTAAAACTTTAGCATTTTCTAATTGTTTGTTTGATAATTATATATATGTAAAAGAAGAATCTAATTAAATATTCTTAATTGTGTATTATATTTTTAATATTCTCATAGCTAGCATTCAGAATAACCTATTTCATAAAATAAATACAAGTTAAAATAATAATATGAGATGACTAGTCAAGGCTTGCTTCATCACCTTCTTAGCATGGTTATATATCAATATCATAACTCAATAATTGTTTCTCAATCACATTATGACCATAACCTTCTCATAAAATGTAACATTATTAACACTAAACCTATCTCTATATGTATTCAATTTTGCATCAAACCTGATTTAAAATTAGCATTTGAAAAATAATCGTACACTATATATGCAACTCACTAGTGTATTCCTCGATGTTGGTCCACCATGTTCAATTTTGTGTGTATGTGTGTGTGTGTGTGTGTGTGTGTGTGTGTGTGTCAATTTGATTAATTAAAATTATCTTACTAAATAGAATGGGCCTAGCATGTTGTCATTCAATAAATGAGGAACTTCATAGGTTTCTTCCAATAAATGCGTAGGTTAATTTTTCAAAAATTTGATTCTAAATATACAATAATAACACATTATAAATATATAGCTTTATTTTAGGCTATGAAACCTCACTTTATCAATTACCTATCCTTTCCAAGTTTTATATAAGAGTATGTAAAACATGAAATAAAAATGGAAAAAATGAAATGTAAGGGTATACATGTTTGGCAACCAAGGGAAAAATCCATGGTGCAGGGTTTTATAGTTGTAGTTTTCTTATTGTTTATGTCATCTTTTTGATTCGATGTTATCACTAGTCTTAGCTTAGTCGATGCATGATTATACAAAAATTATAAACCAGTTATAGATGTGACTCATAAAAAAGTTGAAAATATGAAATCTAATTATGCGGTGAGATTCGGTTGTCAATATGATCTTCCTTTTTATTTAAATAAACTTGCAACTAAGTCATATATAATAAAGAACTATAATTATAACAACTAATAAACGATGAAGGGGGGGTGAGTGTAATTTTATAGATTTCCTATTCATAGAATATTTTTAAGAATATAAGTGCATTATTGATCTATAAACTCTTCAACTTTGGAATTATCTAGAGAAACACAAATAAATGTTGTTGTTCTACTTTATATTAGAAAGTGACAGAGATAGCTAGTGAATGAATTATGCTTATGCTTAGAATCCACTATTGTAGGAAAGGAAAGAATTTAAGATCATAAACACTGGAAACATCTAGAGGAGGAAAAACATTTGAGAAGGAAATTGCACTTTCTTCCCACTTTTATTGTCCAATTCAAAATAACAAGTACATAATTTATAAGTAAGTATGAAAGAGAAGTAGATAATATCTCACATTTCCTCCCATATACTTCTTGCTCTAACTCAACACTCCTTTCTTCTACAAAACACAATTCCAGTAACTAAGAACATCTTTCTCACTTTCTTTCATGCTTCCATGATCCTATTCTCTTCTAAAAACATGTATTTATATCCTTTCACATCTCCTCCTCCACCTGGAGAATGGGAAAGGTCATGGAGGAGAAGAGACATGAACAAGCTTCTAAATTTTGGGCTGATCGTTTCATTATTTTGTTATATGTCTGAAAGAGCCAAGACTACCGCCCAATACAGATCGACGGTCCCAGGACCACCACCCTGGTTGGGTGGTAGTTTTGTAACCACCACTCTACACAAAGTAACGATCCTATTACTAAAAAGATAGACCCTCCATGTTCCAATTTTCCTTCTTCGTGCTGACTTTTTTAATGAAGTAGATTGATTTTGGATCCCTATGGATCACACCACCCAAGCGTAGGAGGATTTTGGTCCCACAAAATATTAGTGGGGGAGTAGATGAGCAAATAATTCTATTACTTTCTCCTTTGAATACCATCGGCGCTGCCTTGGTGTTTTTCCTTTCAGATCCAATCTACCAAGACTCCTACGAACCTCTCCTAGTCTCTCTAAACTTCTACCGCAACACTACATCCTCCTTCAATTAGCCTCATGAGTCCAAGATTCAATCCTCAATGGAAGATAGAAAATGTATTCCTTCATCTTCATCTAGCATGAATGGCTCATATAGGTGTAAGTTTTCATAGTTTACTATAGAGTACATCGTCATAAATGACAAAAATCAAGTCAAAAGCATTTTCTTCAACCTACTCCAATATGGTGAAGGGTACATATCGTAGTGGCTTGAGCTTCCATGCTTGACCTTGTAGTATCTCCTTGCTCAAGTAAAGCCACACTCTATCTCCGACATGTAGCTTATGTTCTCTCCTATGCTGATGTGCATATCTTTGTACTTGGCTTGATATTTCGTAGTTATTATTTGACTTTGAGATGCATTTTCTGGCTCCTATCAATGAATTTGTTTTCTCTAGTCACCTTTGTGTCTTGTGTCTCCTCCTCATCCCCGCTGCCCAACTACTATGTCGAGTGGATTTGAGGAATATATTCCAAGCATGCTTCAAACAGGTGACTTCATAGTGGATGTGTGTACCGCCTGGTTATAGGAATGTTGAATTTAGGCTAAGGAATCATCCCAAGTCCTTGGATATTTGTTTTTATACCCTCGAACAACCTGTACCAAATTACTATTTACCACCTCTGCCTGTCTGGCCCATCCTGTCTTTGGTTGGAAATTTGTGCTCATCCGTAACATGGTATCCATCTTGTCCCACAATTTCATCCAAAACATCCCCATGAACCTGGAATCCCTGTCAGAAATAATAGACTTTGGCAAACCCAAATGCAGCCATACATTAGCAAAGAAAATATTTGCTACGTCATGTGATTTTAGGGTAACTACACGAAGTTGGGGTGTAAAAAGTGGACAAAATCCTTAAAATAGATGAAACGTGTATGTGTTTTGCTAAATCACGCTCACATTTTAATTTCTTTGATCGGAAATCACCAAACCTATAACGCATATGTGTTTCAAGGAATTCAAAATGCATACACGTTATAACGCGTATAACGCATACGCATTTTGAGTAGTATGGACCATGTATATGTGTTTTCATGTTTTATACGTACAAAAATAAATGTTAAATTTAATTTATACTTTTATTATACTTTTACTATTTCTTATACTTTAAATTTATTTTAATAAATAAAAGAAATTAGGGTCACTCTACACCTTATAGAAGTGGTCTCATAGCTCCAACAGTTATAATCTAGAAGATAGTTTTTCAAAATCTAATCTGGTCAGTACTTACTCATTTTCAGGATTTCAGCAAACAACCTAAAACTTTCAAGGCATATATATTGTACTCGGTCTTTTTTTTTTTTGGGAAAGCATGTAGTAATTTTTAGGTTTTTGACCTTCTAAAATTGATTTTGGCCCTACCAATGCTTGAATTGGTACTAATTTTTCAATTTGGTCAATAATTCACTTTTGTGACCATGAATTAACTCTATGATGTTTGTCTACTTCTTACTAAAAAGAGATTCTCACTTTGTAGATAGAGGATTGTTCCCGAATGGGATTGCTATCCTATGGCCAAAATGAGGTGACTATAATGTGCCTCCTCCTTAAGGTTTGATAACACTTCTAGGTGTTGAATGAGTTATTACAAAAAGTACCAAGTGAATTGCATCAAGTTAACTCAAATGATTTCTCATTCTTTGAAACATGGTGCTCCATATAAAGATCATCCCCTCACCTTTTCTAGCTCTAAAAGAATCCTTTAATTTAATAAAATTCATGATTCTCAAACATTTTCTTGCTCATATGTCTCTTATGGAGACTAACGATGCCTTAATACTTCACAAATAATGGTCTTTGATAACTCGGTGACATGACTAGCTCATTTTAACTTGTTTTGAAGGTCTGTTTAATTAACTACTGAGAATGGCCAAAAACTCCTTTTAGGTATTCAAAGGATGTAGTCTCTCGTCAAAACTAAATGAGTCGATCGATCACCTTAAACACTATTCCCTACACACCGAAACATGCCGAATGATCTTTTTAGGACTTTCCTTTGGGTTAGGGTTTATGATTTACGATTTAGGGTTTAGGGTTCATGGTTTAGGGCTCGGGGTTTAGGGTTTAGGGATAAGGGTTTATGACTCAAGGTTTAGAGTTAAAGGTTTAAGGTTTAGTTTTTAAGTCTCACGGTTCGATTTTAGGGTTTAGGGCTTAGGGCTCTGTGGCTTAGGGTTCATGGTTTAGAGTTTATGGTTTAGGGTTTAGGGTTAAGGTCAAGGTTTAGGGTTTATGGCTCAAGGTTAAGGGTTTAGGGTTTAGGGATCGAGTTGATGGTTTAGGGTCGAGAGTTGAGGGTTTAGTTTTTAGGGTTTAGGTTAAGGGTCTATGTTTGAGGGTTCAAGGTTTAGGGTTTTGGCTTAGGGCTTTATGGCTTACCGCTTAGGGTTTGGGGCTTAGCATTTAGGTTTTAGGGCTCAAGGATTTGGTTTTAGGGGTTAGCGTTTAGGTTATAGGGTTTAGGGTTTAGGGCTTAGTTTTTAGGATTTAGGGTTTAGATTTTTTAGTTTAGGGCTTAGGGTTTATGGTATAGGGTATATGGTTTAGGGCTCATGGTTTAAGGTTTAGGGCTAAGGATTTAGGGTTTAGGGTTTTGGAGTTATTTTTAAGGTTTATAGGTCAGGTTTGAGGGTTTAGGGAAAAGAGTTAAGGGTTTAGGGTTTAAGGCTTGAGGTTTAGGGTTTAGGGGTTTGGGGTTAGGGTTTAGGGTTCAGGAATTAAGGCTCATGGATTAGGCTCACCCATTTAGTCACAGTAATGTTCTATGCATTACCCATTCTTATAAGTATTGACAAAGAGTATTTAACTAAAAAAGGTTAATCTACTTCATAGGCAGAACATTCAAGGGAGTCATCACAATTTGATGCATTTCATCTACTGATATTTTAAAGGAGGGAAATGCCCATTGCATGTGAACTATTTCACTCACTGTAACGTTTTGTGTCTTACCCATTCTTATTAGTATTGATAGAGAGTATTCAATTGAAAAAGGGTTCATCAACTTTGTAGGAACAAAAATCAAAGAGATTCATCAAAATTTGATGTCTTTCATTTGTTGATATTTTGAAGGAGGGAAATTCCCACCGAGCTCATAAACAAGGTAGTTGTAAAAGAAGACTTAATGATGGTTCTAGGCACAAGACTAGGAAATATGGTCTTAAGATATTCAAAAAATGAACTCACTCATGAGACCTACTAGAAATATATAAGGTTTAGGGGTTAGAGCTTAGGGTTCTAGATTTATTTTTTAGGGTTTACGGCTTACGGATTAGGGCTCAGGGTTCAAGGTTTAAGGTTAAGGGTTTAGGGTTTAGGGTTCATGTTTTAGTGTTCAGAGTTTAAGGTTTATTATTATTGTTTTAGGGTTTAGGGTTTAGGTCTTAGGGTTAAGGGTCGAGGGTTAAGGGTTTAGATCACAAAGTTCAAAGTTTAGGTTTAGTGTTTAGGGCTTAGGGTTTAGGGCTTAGGGTTTTAGGTTTAGGAATTAGTGCTTGGAGTTTAGAGTTTAGGGTTTAGGGGTCGTGGTTTAAGGTTTATGATTTATTTCTTAGGGCTTAGGGTTTAAGGTTTAAGGATCTTTAGGATTTAACATTTAGGCCTTAATGAACTTAGGGTTTATGGTTTAGCACTCAAGGCTCAAGCTTTAGGGTTTAGAGGTTAGGGTGCATGGTTTAGGTTTACGACTAAGGGATTGGGGTTCGAGTTAGGGGTTTAAGTATTAGTGGTTAGTTATGGGTTTAAGGTTTAGGGTTAGAGGTCGTGGCTCTTGATCTATGGTTTAGGGCTTAGGGTTTAAGGTTTAGGGTTTAGGGCTCAAGGATTAGGGTGTAGGGTTCAAGGCTTAAGGTTTATGGTTTATGGTTTATGGTTTAGGTAATAGGGTTTAGGTTTCATGTTTCATGGTTTATGGATTAAGGTTTGGGGGTTAGAGCTCGGGGCTCGAATTTAGTATTTATGGTTTAGGGCTTAGGGATCAAGGTGTAGGGTCAAGGGTCAAGGGTTTAGGGTTTAGGGTTTATGTTTTAGGGTTTAGTATTTAGTGTTTAGGGTTTAGGATTTATTATCTAGGTTTTATGGTTTAGGGTTTATAGTTTAGGTTTTAGGTCTCATGGTTGAGGGTTAAGGGTTAATCGACTTTGTAGGTAGAACATTCAAAGAGATTCATCACAATTTGATGTCTTTCATCTATTCATATTTTGAAGGAGGGAAATGTCATATTCTGACAGATACAATCCTTCCAAAGACCCTAGTAGTCCTAAATCTATTGATGTATAGGAGAAAGCATTACTTGGCTTCCATTTATAATGATAAAGATATTTGTAAATTCATGTTATGACCTCTAAATCTATATAAATTTCAAGTTTCTTGGAAATCACATCACACCCTTCACTAGGATTGATGACTACCCCTATGTTTTTGTTTAGGGGATTTTGAAAACATGCATGGGTTTATCATATAAGGAATTATAAATGAATAGAAGGTCACTAAGTCATCAGCTAGATAACTCCCATTTAGAACTAAAAAAGAAATATTTACTAGGTGATTGATAACCCCTTAGTATTCTTAGCCATTCACTTGTTTCTATGCTTATTTTGAACACTTCAAGAAGTTTAGTCAAATCTACTATCCATTCCAAGAGAACACTTTCACTTTATCTTTCTCTGAAGGAGAGGATACTTTAGGAAAGTGAATTATGATCCTACACCTCTACATTGATATATTCTCTATGTTTCCTTTGTTTCCTTTAAGATTAATTTTTTTGTTGTGATGGTTATTTTTCTAGCTTCCAATGGGTCATCTTGGCTTGCATAATACCATACATGGAAATATGAGAATTGTGAAATTTGTTTCAGAGTGTGAATAAATTTACATTCAAGAGCGCAAGTATATGTGGGGAGAAACAATTTTGGAAGAGATGTGTAATATATGCATTACAAGGCATAAGGTATATGTCATATCCATTTAGTTACTTATCCCAGCTCTCTCACAAACAAGGTAGTTCTATAAGAAGACTCAATGATGATTCTAGGCACGAGACTAGGAAATCTTGATGAAATATGGTTTGGGGTTCGTGGTTTAGGGTTTAGGGCTCATGGTTCAGGGTTTAAGGTTTAGGGTTTAGGGTTCAAGGTTCGTGGTTATGGTTTAGGATTTAGGGTTTAGGTTTAGGTTTTAGGGTTTAGTGTTTATGGTTAGGGTTTACTGAGATCAAGGTTAAGGATTTAGGGTTTAAGGTTTAGGGTTTAAGGTTTAGGGTTTAGGGTTAAGGGTTTAGGGTTTAAGGTTAAGGATTTAGTTTTTAGGGATAAGGGTTTATAGTTTACAATTTAGGTGTTAGGTTTATGGTTCAACGTTCGTGCTTTAGGGTTTATGATTTAATGTTTATGGCTTAAGGTTTAGGGTTTATCATTAAGGGCTGGGGTTTAGGATTTAGGGTTTAGGGTTTAGGTTTTAGGGTGTAGGTCTTAGGTTATATGGTCAAGGGTTTAGGGTTTATATTTTAGGCTCTGCATAAGGTTGTAGGTTTCAAGGCTTAGGGTTAAGGGTTTAAGATTCATTGTTTAAGGTTTAGGGTTTGGGGGTCGGGATTTAGGGTTTAGGATTTAATTTTTTACGGTTCAAGGTTTAGGGTTTCACATTTACGGCTCATGGTTCATGGTTTAGAGTTTAGGGTTTAGGGTTAAGGGTCTAGGGCTTAGGGTTTAGGGCTTAAGGCTCAGGGTTTAGGGCTCATGGGTAAGGACAAAATGTTTAAGGTTTAGGGTTTAGGGTTTAGGTTTTAAGGTCTATGGATCATTGTTAAAGGTTTAGGGTTTAGGGTTTGGGGCTCAAGGTTTACGGTTTAGTGTTTAGGTTTATGGCCTATGGTTTAGGGTTTCGATTGTAGAAGTTAAACACTAAAATATTTAGGTCGAATACATCGAAATCCTTAAAAATACCTATGTATTGACCAAATTATAGTTTAAAAACTATCTCCTAAACCTTGATTCATGGAGCTATGAGACTAATTTCATAAGGTGCAGAGTGACCCTAATTTCTTATATTTACATAAATAAACTTCAAGTATAATAAATAATAATAAATGAAAAACTTATACTTATAATAAATAATAATAATAATAATAGGGTTAAACATTTATTAATGTAAATAGAAGTATGTCAACAACATACATAATGTTTATACTACACTAAACGCATACGCGTTTTATATTTTCTCTTTTTCCAAGCCATGCCTCAAGGCTTGGGATAAGGTTTTGATCCCCAATCTTGAGGCATGGACTTGTACAAACACAACAAACAACGTGTTTTTGTAAGCAAATGTAAACGCCACTTCTTTTATGATAAATCAAAATAAGAAAATCGATCCATTTTAAAAAAATATAGCATGACGTAGAGTAGAGTTTCTTCTTTATAAAAATATAAAATTTCAAATTTTCTTACTAATATAAGGTTTCAATATTATTTATTTTCTAAATATGCCTTTTTATAGCTATTTTTTGAAGTGTAAATATGTCTATCTTTCATGGTGTGTTTTTTTGGGTGATCAAAATTTTAAAAAAATTATACTAGCCCAAACTACGCAAAATTCTATACATATTAAAAAAAAAAAAAAATCAATATTTTTGAGGTAGTTGGGGGTGATATCAAAGCTCTGTTATTTTTCAAAACATAATGTTTTTGTACTAGAAAAATCATAAATAAAAAATATTTGCTAATTTTAATTTTTTTAAAAATGGAGCCCAAACTAGATGCTCCTAGCTATCTTTCTCAAGTGTTTTCAAAAATATTAAATGGTGGTCAAAAAAGGTGGTGGCACGAAAGTTGCTCTATTATGTTTTTTAACAAAAACAAGAGCATCTATTGGTATTTTAGTTGTTTGACCCACTTAAGCTTATTCATTTTCAATAAAATTTAGTATCTTAGAAACTAGACTCAAAATTCTACGATTCATATTTCTACAACATCTTCCAATTTTGAGTGTAACTATTTCAAAAAACTCATACAAGTTGATTTTTTTTTCGAACAATACGTCCACTTACGACCCCCTTTTGGCCCCCCAACTTGGTGCACTTACCCTTTACTATCTTTTTACATGCCTTAAGAATACACATGTTACTGGATCTATCAAGAACAACATATAAATAGTCATGGCCATGTTTAGACATAGGTAATCATCCTACAAAATCCATAGAAATGGCCTCCCATGGATGAGTAGTACTGAAAAGGCATAAACAAACCCTCCTTCCTAGTCTTATGCTTGCTAGTACAACAAAGTTTACATCCACATATAAATTTTGATACTTCTTCTTCCATATTGGGAAAATACAAGTACCTTTACAAGTGGGATAGGGTCTTACCAATACTTGAAATTTCCTACTACTTTCAAGGTATGTTCTTCCCTCATCGGTAGAATTATTTCTTCTTTTGGCATGCAAAGCTTCCTCCATTGGTAGATCAGCCCATCCTTGAGATAACAATATTCAATCCCCTGTCCTTTCAGCCCCTTGAGACCGCAACTACTGAAATATCATCCCAAAGTCTTTGTATTGGGAATATGCCTCTCTGTAAGCTTCATTTGTGAATGGCTTTATCTAAGAGATAGTGGCCAAACGGGAAAAATTCTCTGTGTGGGTGGCCTAGACAACTTGTTTGCCACCACGTTTGTACTACCCATGTTGTATTTGATCACCAGATGGAATAACTAAAGGAACCCCATCCATTTGTAGTGCCTTTCCGCTGCAATTTAGACTATGCATACAAATACTTTGGAGAGGTTTGTGGTAAGTGTGCAAAGAGTTTTTTTACCCGACAAATAATGCATCCGTTTTTAATTTCCGAACTAATGCATAAATTTACTTATCATATACTCGAATATCCTTTAACTATTGAAGTGAAAGTTTTGAATGATAACATACGGGTTTACCTCCTGAAGTAACACTGTACCCATGGCATAATCATCGGCATCTATCTCGACTTGAAAAGGTCGCTGCAAATTAGGAAGAGAAAGTAATAGACCATGACTAATCTTGTATTTTAATAACTCAAAGGATTTTTCTTATTCCTTATCACAGTCAAAACCCTTACTCTTTATGGCCACTGGGTGTAGAGGTGATGCAATCATGGAGAATCTTGAAATGAACTTCCACATGTACTATAATGCTCCCACAATACTCCTAGTCTCTTTGGCTCCTATTAGTGTTGGCTAGTTAGTGATCGCTTCCACCTTATTTGGATGCAATCGTAGCTCCCTCCTCCAACCACGTGCCCAAGATAGACAAGTGACTATTTGGAAAATTCATGTTTCTTCATATTACAAAGCAGTTGTTGCTCCCTGAGAACACGCAAGATTTGATGTAAATGAGTTATATGTTCTTCCCACAAGGCATTAACTATCATAATATTGTCTAGATATACAATGACACATGAATCTATTAAATCGCATACAAGACATCATTCATTAATCTCATAAATGTATCGTGTGCATTGCATAACTAAAAAGGAAGTACTAACCATTCATAAAAACCCTATTTTATTTTAGAGGCGTCTTCCATATATCCTCCTCCTTCATTCTAACTTGGTGATAACCAAACTTGAGATCCAACTTCATGAAGAATTTGGCATGTTGAAGCTGGTCCAAGAGATCATCTATGTGGGGAAGTGGATATCTATTATTTATGATGATCTTGTTCAAAGTGTGGTAGTCAAAGCAAGTTCTCTAAAACCATCCTTCTTTGGCACCATCATAATAGGCAAACCACATGGTGAGGTGCTCAGACATATCACCCCTTGGTCTAGTAGTTCATGGAGTTGTTTCTTTACTTCAGTACTCTCAAGCAAGGATTTCCTATACAACCCGATGTTCGGTAGAGGGGACTCTGGAAATAGCTGAATCTCATGCTCTACTTCCTATTTTGGTGGTAACCCACTAGGAGCCTGAAAAACTTCCTGAAAGTACTGAATAATACTATCCAAATCATGCTTTCCCGGTTAGAAATCTCTGAAACTTCTACCCCATCTTGTTTGTCCTTTAACAAAAGTAAACAAAACTGATTATGATTTTCCTAAATAAGTCATTTTTCTTGGTTAGCACTCACCATAGTAACCCGTGTCTTACGCTGGTGTGCCTGGATGTTGTATTTGATCCCATCCTTGACCCATTTGTACCAATTTCCCTTCTCATAAATATAACATCCATGATATACACGTAAGGACTCCCAAATACAACATCAAAAGCATCAAGTTGAATAACGTTAGCTTCAAAAACATCAAAATACTAGGAGTTTATCCCAAAATTGACTTTACATCTTCTTATTACTTGAGCTTCAAAACCCTTCTTCACCCAACCCAAAGGATAAGGGTGTGGATTCTCGTAAGTCTCAAGACCAATCTTATTTACAACCGCTTCATAATTTAAGTTAGACTCGAGAACCGGTATCAACCAAAGCTTTTACCTTAGTTCTCTAGATCTAGATTTTTATCTAGAATAATCTGCTCATCACTTCTTCTTGGCTGTCCATGTTGGTGGCCATGCATCCAAGCCTTTCATCTACATCAGATTCATCTTTGATTTCCAACTCCCCTTCTCGTTCTTATAGCTGTCATGGACTTCTTCAAGTCCTTGGTTTGGTTATTTGAATGCAACTCCGTGATGTAACTTTTCTAACATGTAGAATCATTATGACCATTAATATCATAGTTCTTACAAAAATTATTGGGATCTTTACACGTATTTAAAGTAGTGGCAGTTTTTAAACCTTTCCCTTCGCACTTACCCTTGTTAGTTGTTTTCCCATTCTCTTTTATCTACTGGTTTTTTCCGCTTTGCCCTTGGCTCGCTTCCCCTTGCTTCTTTTCATCATCTATGTAGTATGTTTGTACACACGCCTTGTTGAGATATTTGGGCTTGCTAGAGATGACTTTTCTTCAAAGGTGAGTGTGAATTCCTCCCAAGTACTTAGTTATAATAACCTCATCCTCCAAGTCCATGTTTAACAACATGGCCTACCTCCAAAACTCGTAGTATATTCCTACACACTTTAACATTGCCTTTTCTAAAATACCGCCATTTAATCATTTGGTCAGTCTTGTGGCCAATAGGATTGAAGTTAGCCATAAGTGATTATTTGAATTCTTTCCAAGATTTCACAATAAGATGCTTCTTCTTTTCATAAGTGTTTAGATGGGTTACGCACAAAACTAGAGCATGTCCCTCCATTTTGAGATGTGCAAAGGTGATCCTCTATGTCTTAGTGACATTATGGATACTAAAGTAGACTTATAACTATTTTAAACACTTATCAAGATACTCCACATCTACTTTTCCTTCAAAGCTTTTAATATCAACAATCATCTCAACTTTAAAAGGAGCATGATCAGATTTTACCTTTTCTCTTGTGTTTGAAATCTCTTCTTTATTCTCTTCCTCATAAATTTCCTCGTGGTGGCTCTCTCCTATTCAAAAAAATTCAGCTAATCCCCAAACCGCTGAGTCCATGGAGTCTTATTTGACAAAATTTGTCTTTTGTAAATCAACATTATCTTCTTGCCTTCTAAACATCATGTTGGCTCCCAAATTTTTTCTCCTCTTCAAGCCAAGTAGCAACACCGATTCAACATGGAGGTTTACAGCTTAGCCATATCATAAATATATGTTGTTTTGTAGCTAGGGAGGAGGTATGACTGTCCATTTGTTACTTGGATTTGTGGAGAGATGGGTAACACTTTAAAGGATATGATCTTATCCTAACTATTTTAGGTTGTGCCTTTCAACCAAGGTAAGAGAACCTATTTTGTAACCTCTGTTATCAGAAAGGAGATACAAGTACCCTTATTTTGCATAAATTTTGTAGAGAAGACCTTGGGGAAAATATGATCAACACACCAGATCTGACTCTCACGAGTTATCACTTCTAGATCATGGAGATACTTTCACAACAAGTCAAAGGTTACTAAAGACATTTGGAAACCTGATATGTTCTACATACTCTAGTAAAAGGATTTGGTCTAGTGTGGGTATACAGAGCAACAGGGGTAGTGTATGTAGGATTGGTTGTTAAATGAATTTTGGTTCATGGTTTATGGCTTATTGTTTGGGGTTCAGATTTACTTGTTTAAGGTTTGAGGGTTAAAGCTCGGGGCTCTGGATTTAGTATTTAGGGCTTAGGGCTTAGGGCTGGGTTTAGCGTCTAGGGTCAAGGGTTTAGGGTTTAGGGTTATGGTTTTAGGGTTTAGTATTTAGTTTTTACGGTTTAGGATTTATAATTTTGTTTTTAGGGTTTAGGTTTTATAGTTTAGGTTTTAGGTATCATGGTTGAGGGTTAAAGGTTAATCAACTTTATAGGCAAAACATTCAAAGAGATTCATCACAATTTGATGTCTTTCATCTGTTGATATTTTGAAGGAGGGATCCTTATTTTTGATAAGGGCTCGACTCAAGGATGAGCACTTCCCGTGAGTGCCACAAGAACAATATTAGACCAAGTGAAAAATATCCATTGGGTGACAGAGTCATCTCGCATGTGCCAGAGAAATGAAGCCATCTCCAAAAAAAAAAAAATCCACAAAAAATAGGTCTCCAAGGACCACAACAAACCAAAACACAAAACAAGAAACAAACAACCAATCATACACCATACAAGAGGTGTTTTCCTTAATGATTTAGAATCCTACCATTAATACGAAATTCAAGCAATTCACCTTCTAGATCTTTCAAGAAGAAGGTGTGTTCACCAATTCTGATGTCAATGGAGTAAGGGCCCATCCACAATGAGTCAAAACTACCATGCTTGCCCTTATCCTCATGTTTGCTATCTCATAATAACACAAGATCTCCAATATTGAAGGCTCTAGGAGTGACCTTCTTGTCAAACAATTTCTTTAGCTTTTCTCTAAACCTTATATGCCTCTGGTGAGATGCCCTCCTCTCTTCATCAAGCTCAACAATTTGGTTGATGCGGGCATCATGAGGACTCACTTCTTGATCTTCCAGTTGTTGAATGAACTAATATGAAGATAATTGCATATGCAGGGGCAGCAGGGCCTAAGTCCCATATACCAACTCAAATGGACTCTTTCTAGTGGTTCTCTTGACAGTGATCCTATCAGCCTAGACAACAAACTTCAGCTATTCACCCCATTTTCTCTTGTTCAAATCCAAGGTTCTTCTGATAATCTTTAGCAAATTCTTATTGCTAGACTCAGCTTGTCCATTTCCTTGGGGATTATAATTAGAGGCATATGTCAGATTGATCCCATATCCTTTACACATTGCCACAGAGGTCTATCTTCAAACTCATGGCATTATCAGTTATGATTTTTAATGGTACTTTAAACCTATAAATAATATTGTTTAGCATAAAATCCATGACAACTTGGTGTGTAGCCTTCTTTGTGGGGATTAATTCCACCCGCTTGGTAAAGTAATTAGTTGCTACAAGAATCCACTTATGGCCAACACTTGAAGGGTTTGAAATCTCACCAATGAAGTCCATTACCTATTGCTTAAATGGGGCTTCAATTGACATAGACCGCAAAGGTAGGGAGCCTTCAGCCTTTCAAACCTTCTAGAGAAATGTTGGCAACTCTCACATCTTTTGACCAACATGGTTACATCCTTGAAAAGAGTTGGACACCAATAACCAGCCCTTAGGATCTTATGTGTTATGAATCTTACAGCAAATGCCCCCACAAAACTCGTCCGTGGAGATTAGCAATTATTTTGGGGGCTTCATCTTCATGATGCATCTTAAGAGGACTCCTAGGTTCTTCCATGCCAACCAAAAATCAATACGACATATTTATGGGAAACCAACTTAAGAGCTTTGTTCTGGGTTCTTATTCAAATGCTTAGGGTAGTTTAATTATTTGAGATAGAACATCACATCCTTGTACCACTTAGAACTCATCGATCTTTCAAAAATAACCACCCTTTCTTTTTCAATCTCATTTACCTTAATGCTCTGCAAGTTGCTCTCACCATGAGCTTAGCTAACCCCAAACCTCTCACCAAATTCATGGTTTAGATGTCCATATCATACTCTTGCAATTTTTTCACCCATCTACATCTTTTTACTTAAGATTTCCATCTCTAACAAGATGTATTTTACCATGGTATGGGGAACATAAGCAACAAATTTTGAACTTAAAATATATGGATTGAAAAATTTGTTGCTTTGACCAAGGCAAATACATGCTTTTCCATGATGGTGTATTTCAATTTCGATCCTTACAAAGCCTTACTGAAAAGGCAATGGGCCTCTTAGCCCTTCATCATCCTTTTGTAGTAGGACAAAAGTAATAGTGTTTTTGAAGCAAAAGAAAATAGATGGAAAGGTTTCTTGTAATCAGGGTTGCTAAAATAGACACATGCTTCAATTCCTCTTTGATTCCATTAAAAGCGATGACAGCCTTCTTCCCATTTGATGATCTGATCCTTCTTTAACATGGAAGGGATTGGGATAGTCAACTCAAGTAAAGTTTTATATAAACCTTCTAATGAAGTTTATCTACCCAAAGAAGGACTGAATTTCTTTTTTGGTTCTTGGAGTTGGGACTTTCTTGATGGCCTCCACTCTTTCTGGATCAATCATCACTCCTTCATGTGACACAATGTGACCAAGAAATTTTTCCTTCTACACTACAAACGGAATTTATTTGGATTGAGTGAGATGCCATATTCCTTAAATCTGATTAGCATCTTCTCTAATCATAGAAAATGGTCATTTCTCCTTCTTGAAATTTTTTTACGTCATCTTGGTAAACATCAATAAAGTCATTGATGTAACCAGCAAAAGCAACATCCATTGCTCTCTGAAAAGTGGCTCTAGCATTCATTAGACCAAAGGGCATCCTAACATATACATACATTCCCCATGGAGTAGTGAAGGCTATCTTGATCCTTTCCGATTCTATCACCATGACTTGATTATAACCAAAGAAGCCATCTAAAGTAGAAAGAAACTCAGAACTAGTCACCAACTATAGCATGTGCTCCATGTTAGGTAAAGGATAGTTGTCCTTCATTGAGGCCTTGTTTAGATACCTAAAGTCCACACACAACTTGATGTCACCATTCTTCCTTCTTAGTGGCACTAGGCTGGAAACCCAAGAAGAATACCTTGTGGGTGGATAATTCCTCCATCCCTTAGCTTCTTTATCTCCTCTTCCATTTTGAGAGATAAAAAAGGATTAATTGGCCTCTACTTCTTCCTGAAGGGTTTTGCACTAGGCTCCAAGGGAATATCATGTTGGAACAGGTCTTCTCTGTATGGTTTGAGCTCAAAATAGGTCCAAGCCATGTAATCTTGGTATTTCTGTAACAACTGGATGTATGACTAATTTTCATCTTTGCTAAGACTGCTGCCAAACCAAATCTTCCTTTGTTTCTCTTTCATGCCAATGTCATGCTCCTCAACATCCCTCGAGGTTTCCATATGCCTATTAATAATGCAGTCAAAATTATCAAAATTCGATTCAAGAGAAACCAACTCTCTAGGAATGGTGTTGGTATTTAGCTGGATGATGCCTCTTCCAAATAAGATTTCCTTCCCCTTTTTTGTATAGACCATTGGCTCCCAATCAATGTTTTGATCGAAAAACTCTCCATTGTTTTACAGAACCTTTTTACCTAAGCCTCATCATCAAAACTTGCCAATGTTTTATATTGTCAGGGACAAAGGGTCTTATCACTACCTCTACCTCATATTCATAATAAGGGGATGTTGTACAATTCTCTAAATTGAGAACCCAACACCGTAAGACTATATATCATGTCATTGAACCTTTCCGTCATGATGCGTAATGTCAAGGAGTCAAACATATCAATGATGTCCTAAATCGCATGCTTGTAATGTTTCATCACGATTCTTTGTGGCATACAATTTTCTCGACTTGCTTAACAACCAATTATGAGTCTCCTTTTAAAATGATGTCCCCGACACCATAATTCCAAGTAATTCTTAAACCTAAGAACAATGCATCATATTCAACAATATTGTTAGTACACTCAAAGTTAAGCTTCAAGGAAAAAACAAACCTTTCATAGCTTGGAGAAATTAGGTCAACACCGGTACCATTTCAAAATTTGGAGTAAGCTCCATCAAACAAAAAAGTCCAAGGAGAGCCTTCCGCTCAAGAAATTTAGACTCCTAAATATTGTGCTCTTTTCCATCAAAAATCCCACAAAGTTGTCAGCATCAACATTTGTATATAATACTTCATAGCACACATTGTTGGGATCCTCAATAAGGTGCAACATTTTCTTCTCCCCATATAATCTAAAAAGGATGCTTGGTACTAGGATGGTGGCATAACACATGTCCATTTGGACACTACCACCAACACTTGCAGCCCACTTTCTTGACAAAGCAACATACCCGACTTGGTGGGAAATCAACTATGACAACATCAAGTTTTAAATTTTTACCGGGTAGGTTATAAGATGCACCACTAAACCCTTCACACATCCCACTATTGGCACCTCTCAGAGTCCATGGCAAGGTAATTTCCATATGTTGAGATTACCTTAATATTCAGCTCATTCATGACCTCCAAAGGCATGACATTACATAATGCCCCCGAGTCAAACATGTAGTTATGGAGCAGCCTATCCTTGATGATCAAAGTAATGAAGAATGGATCCACATTCAGATAAGATTCTACTAAAGATGTCCCAAAATAAACGCTCAGGTGGTTTAGCTAGCTCTTCGATGTTGATGGTGTCTTAGACTCTTCAATGGCTAGAGGATTTGCCACAATCTTCACCTTTCTCCCCAAGGCAATCCTCTCTTCATTCAATCCCAAGTATTCAAATTCTCTCTTTTTGTGCTCAGGAATCCTAAGCAACTCAAAAATTGGGACAGAGACTTTTATTTGACTTAAAACTTGGACAATGTCATACGTGACATTCTTGGGCAAGGTAGTATTGGAAGGAAAGTTTATACATTCATTGGGTGGCACATGATTATTGATAGCTTTAGCATAAGGAGGGGTATGATTTTTGCTTGGAAATGCGGGGATTTTGGCGATCGATCTTTCCTAGGAGCCTCTTTAGGAATGTTAGAAAGTAAAGGAGATTTTGGCTTGGTTTGAGGACCTGCCCCTTTGACAACCTTACTTCTTGTGTTATATTCCTTCTATGAGCCACAACAACATTAATTAATAATTGTCTATCCTCCTCGAATGGGATTCTCTCGTCATACTTATTTTTATCATTAAAGCCCTTAAATATTCAAAGTCATTATTGGGTAATTCTTGTACATTATCTACTTTTAAAGTATGAGAGGGAGGGATAATATGTACTCTATGAATACAGTCCCAAAAAGTGGCAGAGTTCTTGCACTTATCTCCTCGTTAAGGTTTCCCTTTGTTGTAAGCTAGTGGAGCATCCCATTATGCAAACATCATCATCATTATCATCAGCTTCCTCTTCTTCTTCCTAATCTTCTTCACATGGAGCATGGGGCATGAAACATCTGTCACACCAATCAATGAATTTTGTCTCTCCCACCATAGCAAGAACTCTAGTAGCCCAAGGATTAGGTACCATTCTAATTTCTCTACCTTGAGGCTGTCTATTCCTAAATCCAACAGCTCCCTTGCCTCTGTCATCAGATATTTGGTGATTTGTGAACTTTTCTTGGCCCTGTTGCTTGTGTTGTCCTTGTGAACTCGCCCAACTCCTCTCTCAACTCGGACTACCTTATTGAAAATATCCTGACAGACCCCTACCAAATTTTTCACCACTTCTTCAAAATCAGCAACCTTGCTTGTCTAAGATTATTCAGGTTAGCCTGCCTTCACACCTTCCCTCTTAGGAGGTTTTCCTATTGCCTTGATATTAATCTCTATTTGTAGGGACATAGTGAATTATTTCCTCAAGTTGGTAGGGTTCTTGTCCCTTAAGTAGTAAGCAACCTTTTTATCAAATTCATCAAGTATATTTGAACAAAATGACTCATCACATGGCCTTATCCTAACAGAAATCTCCTCGAGTTCTTATGTAACCTTCTATTGAAGTCATCTACTGACTCATTTGGATTCTTCTTGATGTTTAAAAATTATGATAGAAGAAACCTAGGGTCAATCCTATCACCATATTTTAATCTGAATGCATTACTCATCTTAGCCCAAGAGTCAATATAATTATCTCGGAAATGCTTTGTGCTAGTCCCTTGCATCCTTCTCTAGAGTGTGAACAAATAATTTGATGTATACATCTTCATTCTCAATCTCAAAATCTTCCATCATATTAAGGAAGAGCTTTAGATGTTGGTCACCGTAATATCATTATTTCCTGGAACTTTGTAATTTTGTTCCTTACATCTTGAGGCACTGGATTTGGGTAACTAGCCATTCCCACAAAATTTATAGATCCAAAGGTGTTTACAACAAATAGAGGCCTGGGTTGAGCCATATTGATTTGAGGGGTGATCCTGGAGGGGTGACAAAATAATGGGGTAGAAGGTTCTTGGAACACAGGAGTATAATTTTCAAAATGGATACCCCCAAAGGCCTTGCTTCTTAGAAATCCCTATCAACCTCAAAAAACACAGGTGTAGAGTGTGAAGAAAACCTTTCAAAATCAAATGAAGGTCCCTCTCTAGCTTGGAGAGTTCAACTCCACAAAGAGGCTGCCTAATTCAGATGCACTTGAGCTGCAATCTTCAATGATGGGCCGCTCACTTTCTTCAATGGTGATCCCTTTCTTGTCTGTTGTTCTCCCACAACTCTCAAGATTTTCTTCCTTCTGACTTTTCTTTTCGTAACTTAGGAAACAATGTCCTAGCAAGATCCCTAGCAAAGAAATATCTTCTTCCTTCCAGACTTTACAAATATTAGTAACAAATATTACTTGATAGAGGTTTAAGACACTGGTCCTTATCAAAATCAAATCAACAGGGATTCGCCACTAAGGATTTTCACCTTAGTTGTGAAAATGCACTAAAAATATTTTGTCAAGTGTCTATCAGCACTAGAAACTAGAAATGAAAAAATCTGACCTTTCTTTACCAAAATTTATTAATAAATACCATTACAAAACTTCTGGAAACTAGAGAAGTTACATAAAATCACTTCTAACTTTGAAACCTCTTACAAACCTGAACACATGATGATTTTTAAAATGGATTTCTAGAACTTTAGAGCATATAAGAAATGTTTACTAGGGTTTGAGTATGAACTATATCACAATGTCCCTAACAACGACACCATTGATGTTGGTACCCAAATTTGTTCTCCTTTTCAAGCCAAGTAGAAACATTGATTCAACATGGAGCTTAGAGGTAGCCAAATCATAAATATATGTCGTTTTGTAGCTGGGGAGGAGGTCTAACTGTCCCTTTGTTACTTGGATTTGTGGAGAGATGGGTAGCACCTTAAAAGGATGTGATCTTATCCTAACTATTTTAGGTTGTTCCTTTCAACCAAGGTAAGAGAACCTATTTTGTAACCTCTGTTATCAAGAAAGGAGATACAGTACCCTTCTTTTGCATAAATTTTGTAAAGAAGACCTTGGGGAAAATATGATCAACACACTAGATCTGACTCTCATGAGTTGTCACTTCTAGATCATGGAGATACTTTCACAACAAGGCAAAGGTTACTAAACACATTTGGAAACCTGATCTGTTCTGCATACTTTAGTAAAAGGATTTTGGTCTAGTGTGGGTATACAGAGAAAAACATGGGTAGTATGGGTAGTATTCATTGTTGTTAAACCAATTTTGGTGGGAGGGGAGACAGGATGGACTTGACTCACCAGATCCTTAGAGAGCTTATGCGAAATGGAAAGATTCAATCAACAAAATTCCACAAAAAGTTAAATTGTTTCCTTAACTAGAATATGTGCTTCAATAGAGGCCTAGATAAGCACTCTTTCACACAACCTATGGGATTATCATGAAGGTTCAAGTCAAAGGACCCAATAAAGCATAGAAATTTAAACCAAGCACACCCGAGGTACACCCAGAGAGGATTACAAATAATCTCTATCAAAAAAATGAAAGAAAAGTGATTTTAAACCATTTATCCCATTCCTAGATGAAGGCTCTTCTAAGAAATGAAAATGTAGATGCCACTAAACTACCACAAGAACTGAGACCTATGTGATTGGAGTATACTTTGGTACAATATTTTAATAGAAACAAGAAAAACTATCCGTATGCATTCAGAAATAAAATAAATACACTTTACTCAAGATTGACACATAATAACTCAAAGTTTGATCAAATTTATCAACAAGGGAAAGTTTCTAGAACAATCTCAAAGATTTTCAATGGCTGTACACTTGCAATCACCTTGACACGATCAAATTTGACACAAAGAGAGATATATAGGCTTCTTTAGATGGCTTCTCAAAATGGATGGGCTCTGTCAAGATTTTTCTGCTAAAGAGAATCAGTCCTAATCTTTTCCAATAAATCCCAACCATTTTCAAGATGAATTTGTGCCCTTTAAAGCATTTCTAATCTAGCCCCTTCCTTTGAAAAAAGAAAAAAATTTTAAATGCACTAGTGCTTGCCATGATTCTTTCGTGATTCACAGAATCAGATCTGTAAAAGTCTGTAGTGCTTGAGGGAAAATCTCTTTGATTTCTTCCCACATTTAACTCCTTTCTTGGGAAAAACATGCCTCCATCCATTTTCCAACCACTTCTGCCCCATATCAATCAAATCTAACCCCTTGCGTGCTGAGGAGAAGAAAAACCAAAAACCAGATTGGCCTTGAGAGTCAAACCATTTTAATAGTGAAAATCATCCCAGATCTCCCCACCAAACTCTAGATATAAAAATTAACTCGCTCCTCTATTTGGCATGTAGAAAATAGCAAGAAATCATGAAGAATCGCACTCCCATGAGTTTTACAAAAAAATGGGGAAAATTAGATTTAGACGCTAAGATCCATTGATCTTTGATTTTGAATGTGGGTCGTCCATGTGGAAGATGCAAAAATAGGCTCGGGGGCTTCCTTTGACCTTTTCTAACCCTTTTGAAAAAATGGAAAAATTTCCCATTTTTCTCCGCACCTCCACTTCTAAAAATGGGCCCGACACGTGTCCTGAGGTGGGTCCCAAAGGAAACGTGGAGAAATTCTACCATTTGAATCTCTTTTGGAAAAGGAAAATTTTCCAAGTTTTCCCCATAGCTCGCCCTTGAGAAATACTTTTGACACGTGTCCCAATGTGGGTCCCTAGCGGAACTACGCTTCCCCTTTTACTTTTAACTCTTTTTCTCAAAAGGAAAATTTTCCAATTTTCCTCGCATGGGTCCGCACCTCTATCGTTGACTACGGAAAACATTGACTATTTCCCATCGGGCTTGCAAGCCATTTTGATGTTTTAACCTTTATGAAGCAAAGAGGTGAAAAGTTTAAGTCACCTCCAATGGTCCACTTTCCTATCGCTTGTGACATTTTAAATTACCTCGTGTCACCATGGGGCACCTTGAGGCGGTCCCAAAAATTTGATACCTTGAATGAGCGCGGGCTTGCCACATTTCTTGCTCTGGAAATTTTTTTTGAAGGCTTGAAGCTCAATGGAAGGTGCCACTTATCAAGCTCTGAGGCAGTATCCTTTTGGCCATTGAAAATTCTAAGTAAAATGCAAAGTGAGCGGAATGCCCACGTGTTCGCATGGAACTTCTCTTAGATGCCACGCAAGTTGAAGACCTTGAATGAGTGTGGGCTATCCACATGTCCCTATTATGCCAAGCTGTATCCATTTGCATAAAAATTTTCTAAGTCCGGGCCAAGCAGTGGAAGCCTCATGTGTCCTCCCAATGCTACTCCAAGGTAAAGGCCAAAAGTAGATCTTCAAATGAGCATCATTCCTCCATGTGTCGTGGACTTCCTGAAAACCTTTTGAAATTTGTGTAAGTATGGGAAACTTAGCAGAACTCTCCATGTGTCTCTTTCATGCCAGCCCTCCATGTGTCCTCCCGGTGCTACTTCAAAGTCAAACAAAAAAGTTGATTCTCAAACAAGAGTCATTCCTCCACGTGGACACATTTTAAAGTTGAGGATTTTTATAAAAGTTTTAAAGTATTAAGTTTACCGCATCCAACCAAGAGGTGACACGTTTCCCTATCAACTAAATGATGCAAATTTCACAAGGAGAAATTCCTGTCAACCCATAAAACACAAAGAAACATCCATTCGATCTAGAAAATGAGGTTTTCTTCAAGGACAGAGAATTTAAATTGTTGCAAGGCTCAAACATGATCCTTAGGGACACATCAACTCATTTCTCCTCGAGTATTTAGGGAAAAATGGTAGGGACAATAGATCTTGACTGTGGAAAATGGAGGAAACGGGAAAACGTGAGTTTTGAAGGAACGAAGCACGGGAGACTCAAAATATAGAGCTTTTCTAGAGGAACAAAGGAACCATGAGACAAATATGGACCCACACATTATCTTTGACCCAGGAGTAGATTAAAATGGAAACAAAGACTGGCCAAACACAAAATAGGGAAGGATAAAATGATAGAGGTCATGAATTAATAAATCTTAAAGATCACAAATGGGGTGAGACAACCCGAGCACCAACACATCCTATCCATCATGGTCTTCAAAGCATCTCGATTCTATGAACCAAGTTATCCTCCTCCATCATTTTTCCCCAAATTATCTTTTTCCACTTCTTTGTTGAAATATCCGGATCGCAAGGTAAAGCCTCTTCACCTTTAGATCTCGTCATTGTCATACAAATCCAAGAATGAATACCACATCCCGGATACTTGTTAGCTCGATACCAAAATGATCGTCAGAAATCTTCACTTTTGAATTATCCACAAAAACACAAATAAACTCTATTGTTCTATTTTCTATTATAAAATTACTGAGATAACTAGTGAATGAATTATGCTTATTCTTAGAATCCACAATTGCAGGAAAGGAAATAATTTAAGCTCATAAACACCAAAAAATTTTATCCTGAAACCTCTAGAGGAGGAAAACTAGTCGAGAAGGGAAATTTATCTTTCTTCCCACTTTTATTGGCCAATTCAAAATAATGAGTACAAAATTTACAATAAGTAGGAAAGAGAAGTAGATAATATCTTACACTTCCTCCCATATACTTGTTTTCTTTGTCTCAACACTCGTTTCTTCTACAAAACACAATTCTAGCACTAATATCTTCTTGCTCACTTACTTTCATTCTTCCATGATCCTATTCTCTTCTACAAACATGTATTTATATCCTTTCCCATGTCCTTCCATGAACTAGAGAATGAGAAAGATCATGGAGGAGAAGAGACACGAACAACCTTAAAAATTATGGGTTGTTCATTTTGTATTTTTGTTTTCTCGTCGAAAGAGCCAGAACGTCGCCCAATGTATACTAGTGGTCCTAGGACCACCACCCTGGTTGGGTAGCTGTTCTATAATCGTCGCTCTTCACGAGTGGTGATCCTATTACTAAAAAGATAGAACCTCTGTGTATCATTTTTCCTTCTTTGTGCTAACTGTTTTGATGAAGTAGATTCATTTTGTATCCCTATGGATCAATTATGCATATAGAGGTGAGATGGTAAGAGTCCATAGTCCATTGGAGGCACAAATGGGTAGGTACACTATATAAATCAATGTGGAAACATTCTATGTTAGTCATTGAGGATAAGGAAGTAGGTGAAATGTATTAAATAAACCATATCTTTTATTAGTTAGGTGTTTTGTGGGAATATTTGAGTTTTAGGTATTATTATTATTTTCTATTATTTTGTACTTTTAGCTTAATAGAGCTTCTTTGGAAAGTGTGTTTTTAAATTTTTACATGTTACTCATTTTTGGGTTATGTGTTACAACTAAATTATGCACCACAAAATTTGAAGGTGATATGATGGTTGCCCATCCTTATGAAAATGGTTATCATGCACATATACTTAAAATGTTAATTTGATAGTTAGGAACCTATAAATGTGAACAATTGGAAACCTTAATTATTCTATGAAGAGTTAGATAAATTAACTTCATAATATATATACTCTTTGTTAATTTTACTAAGATAAATGGTGGTTGAGTTTCATAATATAAAGGAGAAGGGTTTGGTTATGTTTTTCCCTCAAGTTCTAGTTTTTAGCCATATGTTTCACCTAACTAAATTTCAACAAAAAGTGACAATTAATAAATAATAGAAAATGAACTAAGGTATGTGATTCATTATTGAGGTAATGAACTTGTTTCCATAACCACGTGTAAGCATGAAAGTGTTGATTTACAAGAACAATATTTGATGGAAATTATAGAGAATGTGAGAAATAATTCCACAAGTCAATATTGATTATTAAAAATGAGTGCAAAAGTGGATGTCCATTAGAGAGTGTGAGAGTGGTGTTGGCCCTAGCCAATAATAACGAGAAATAATTTTAATTCATTTTCAATAAGAATTTTGTTTACGAAACAATTATGTGCAAGGTATAAAAATCCTAGTGACGTTTAATCTAAGAGGGATGTATTGTAATTGTGTATGTGACATGATTTTAATGATAGTGGAAAATAGATACATATTTGTAGCATCATGATTTTATGCAAGTTTTTT
The DNA here is from genome assembly GCA_018340775.1 of Taxus wallichiana var. yunnanensis. Classification (NCBI taxonomy): domain Eukaryota; kingdom Viridiplantae; phylum Streptophyta; class Pinopsida; order Cupressales; family Taxaceae; genus Taxus; species Taxus wallichiana. Next base: position 508,519,183 of record CM031242.1, read on the forward strand.
TAGAAATATGGTTATCTAGAAGGCCTCAATCATTAGTGAATAAACAATATAAAATAGGAGTTTAATCAAGGTATAAAGTTCACCTAGAAATATATTAGCCATATTGTTCATTGATATCATCTATGTGTGCTTGCATAAAAAGGAATTATTTGTTAAATTAAATAGATGAAAGATAATAAGTGATAACACAAGACAATGTCTATGTGTGATTGAAAAAAGTGACTTGTTATTTATGGGATAGAGGGAGACTCTTAACCATGCATTTCTCTAGCATCATCCAAGTTTATATAGCCCCAAAAATATAGATTTTATTCTAATAAGATATTTATCTACTATCATCTAGGTATCCATCGAAATAGTAGAGATATTAACGAGAACCCCGAAAGAGAATTTTGATATTGTATTATTTATTTTAATCATTTCTTTTTCTCTTTGATTTTATTTTTATGTTTTTGAATTTTTACACGATATTCAAATATATCTCTCAAATTTTAAAGTGTTTTATAATCAAAATTGGCTTTATAGAAGAGATGAAGTTAGTGTGGAGATCATATTGGATAACATCAAAAGATAATCCTCAAGGGACTTAATGAATAGATTCTTAGTGTTGTTTAAATGCAAGGATTTTAATAAGAATATTTATTCTTAAATCTCCATTTAATGAGAGACTAGTTTAAAGATACTTTAGTACAAACTATTGACTCACAAAATATGAGAAAAATCTAAGTAAGACATCTCTTAAAGTTATGAAATGAATCCTAATGTGAAATCTAAATGAATTATAAAAGAACAATTTAAAATTGAATTGAGAATTTGAATGAATTTAGGATTAAAGGAGAATTAGTTGGGATTAAAAATCCATGAGTAGTGTTGGTTTATTGTGTTATTTTCTAAAGATATATAGATGTTTTTAATTTAAAGATGTTAATTTATTTATTTTATTCAGGTTTGTGTTATGGTGAAATCAATGCACCACTTATTGCTTGCAAATGATTGGTTGAGGAAGTTGATGTGATTTTTCAAGCATGGAGTTATCCCAAAGTGTGGCACTTTAAGATCGGGATAAATCTCCGAAGAAGGATGACATTCTATCCTATCCTAATGCCAACTACTCCAAATTATAGAGATTTATAAATCTAACCGTAATTTAAAATTTCCAAGGAGACATAGATATAGAAAATTCATGAAAATAAAACCTACTCTAAGGGAAGGTGATGCACCGAGAAGGATGTTGAACAACCTGCACAATAAACACAACACTACTAAAACCTTCCAATGAAAAAGACAACAATACACAAAAATCTAGAATGCAATGAAAGATAAGAAAGATATAATAGAACATAGAAGAGGCTCTAAAACATCCACATATCTGACTTTATTGCTCTTGAAGTTGATACAATACAACACATATAGGTCCTAAAGTACAAATTTTTCATTACAATGTTCAATAGGGAGGTTTTGAGCTCCACAAATCTCATAAAGACAAGAAATATGGGAGTGGCATATATAAGGTGTCCAAAATTTTGAAATGAGCCCCTCCTTACAATATATATGAAGAATGAGAGAAAGGGAGAGAAAAGGAATTCAAAATCTTACTTCAACCACCCTAAAATGCATTAAAATCACCTACAACAATGATGGGTGCCACTTCAAAACCCATACCTCCATGTGCCTTTCCATTTTAGGGAAGAAATGAAGCCCATACCTTCATCATTTCGGTAACTAAGAAATATGGAAACATTACCCATACCCATAAGGTAGTTGATGAATACATTAATCAACTAGAAATAATGTTTTAAAAAAACTATTACTTAAAACCTATTGTAATGTGGTGTGCATACACTTTATATTAATAATTTAGAGGAAACTTTAAAATATAAGTGTTGTGTGGTAATGCATATATCAAACCTCATGGGTAGAGGAAATATATATTTTCCACATGTCAAGTAAAACATAATAGTGAGGCTTACGCTATTAAATATGGGTTAAGATGGTGACAAAATGATGGAGCAAGGTCTATTATCACGTGAAGTTGTGCCTTACTAAAATGATGTTCATCACCTTAGTGAAACATGAGATGATTTATCAATGTGTGACTTGCATGTATGATATAGACCTATGGGGAAGGTTATATTCCTATACCTATGTTAATAATAATAAACTACTCCTGAGATAGGTTATACTCTTTGAACTACTGGGGAAAGGGAGAAGGAATTCATAAAATAAAAAATAAGTTAAATAATGGTGATAGAAAATAAAAGGGGTCGTATCTTTCGTTAACATCTGAGAAAAAGGAAGTATCACACAAGATTGAAACAAAAAAATTTGACCATAATGTAGCTTAACAACTATATAAATATGAAACCCTACATATTACATAGTGAAATGATAAAAATGTATATATAGTCCACACACAACATAAAATAAAAAGAAAGGAGAGGAAAGAACACAATAATATAGGAAAAGGGTGGATCAACATTTGAATAATATTATTTCTTATAAGGATTAAAACCTATTATATTCACTCATAAGACATTAGATGCCATACAAAATATTAAAACAAAGATATACAACTTCAGTCTAGTCAACATTTTAAGATGCTAAGTTTACAAAATTAAATGAGGATTTTTAACAATGAAAATGTGTTGTAGTATATAGAAAATAAGGGAAGAGAGAGGGAGAATATAATATTCCACTAGTAAGGAAGGAACAAACCACTTGCCACCTATGATGGAGCGATTTCCATTAATTTCATAAACTAGGTATAAGCGGATGATGTTGATCCAATCGTATGCAATTAGATCACTAATTAAGGAGGAATGCATCATTAAAAATTAAATTCTTGTTGTTGGAGTTAATGAGCACCCGGTTCAAAATATGAATTGAGTTTTTTGTGTTCCATGGAATTCAGATGATATATTGTCATTCCTCTATCTTGGGTGGTTTTTTTATGTTTCTACTTTGATCGATATGATTTTCATCTTTCAATGGACTTTCATATATTTTAGAAGATTTTGCATGATCCACATACTTGTTTGATTTCTTCTCGTAATCAACAATTAGAATTTTTCCTTCCATGTCCTATTCTTGTACCTTTAGGTATATTTCTAAATATTTCTCTTTTAATTCACTCTCTACCTCTTTTCCATCAATTTTGAACCATCGTGTAAATTATTTGTTATGTGTCCTTCAAATATTATTCTTCCACAAACAACGCTTCTTTGTTCGTAGATTTCCTTTCTTTGTGAGAACTTTTTGTGTTGCATGATCTTTCTTCGATTTACCTATTTCCATGGATGAACATTTGTATCATGGAATTTCCTCTGTTGTGTGGAATTTTCTTTGTTTCGTGACATATAAATTTTTGGTCATTTTTCTTTGTAACATGGACCTTATAAACCCAAGATGTACTATCTTACTTAAAACCGTCAAATATTGTACCTATTAATTATTTATACGAAGAAATTACTCCTTTGTTCTACAAAATATTGATGTTTCAGATCCACATAAGCTTTGAGCCCTTATTCCATTATTTTTTGGATTATCTAAACTTGTGAAACATTATTTTCCTTCATTCCATAAAATACTATCTTTCTTTATTTTGTAGTGTTCCAAAAACACATTGAAGTTGTTGACTTAAATGAGTTGTCAAAATAGCATTGGTGTTACTTTGTAAACCATTTTGATGACTTTCAGGGGACATGTACCTACTAGCTGAAATGCCCATTAACCTAGCATATCCATTGGGCATGGAGTCAAACATACATCTTCAAATGATCCTCAAATTTAAATCCTATCCTAAACCTACATGAAACACTGAACCTTGCATTGGCGTGGATATTCCATTTAAACATTGATTACTACCATAAAATAAATAATATAGAATGTGATCATTTGAAAAGAGGATTATAATTTTTTTTACAAAAGTGAAAATCATACATTATCCAAATGGAAACATGTAAAGTGTGTACAAGATCTTAGGAAACTAAAAATACTCCAAGTAATAACTCAACACCTCCATAATAACCCTTGGAATAAATTGGAAATATAATAATATTGTTATCCATTTTTGCCCACGGGAAAAATGGACAATGAGGTAGGACCGGAATCGAGAACTAGCAAGGCCCTCATAGGAAAATCTGGGTGGACAAGTAAAATTTCATGTTGTTAGTGTGAAATAAAAACACCCTCAAATGAGTTATATAGATCTGATTTTCAAAGGCAGGGTCATTTGGTGTGATTGCATAACATTGAACTTTCCCCAAGGTGTGGGACATTGAAAAAATAGAAAAGTTCTCCAGATTGAAGGTTGGTTCCTTATTCCTCTATTTAGGTACATACGTTAGGATTTGCAGAGGATCTATCTCTATACCTAATCTAAAACTTTCCAAGGAGATAGGGATAAAAGAGTATAAGGAATAAGAGATAACTAAACTACCAGGTGATGCACCAAAGGAATGATGAACACTTATTTTTGAATAGACACAAACCAACAAAATGCATACAATAAACAAGCACAAATAACCATATCTATAATGGAAGACCAAATGAAAGAAAAAGAGACAAGAAAGGATCTAAGATTGATCATAGACGTGTTTTATTGCTCTATGGATTGGTACAGTTCATTACAAAATAGCCAAAAGGAAAAATATTACAATTTTAATGGAAGGCCTGAACCCCACAAATCCCTTTGCTAGAAGGAGAAGGGAGCCTACAAAACAAATAATGTCCAACCCTTTATAATGAATCCTACCCCTGTATTTATAGATTTGATCAAAGAGAAGAAAGAGGGGAGATAAGCGGGAAAAGAAGGTTGAATCTCAACCACTGCTGTTAATGCTTCTGATAAAATTTTCCCCCAAATCCATCTTTACTACATTATATGTAATCTAGTTGTTGAGGTAAGAAGATCCTATATTGAAATACTGAAAATGTTTCCTCCGTTTTCTTCACCTAACCTCCTCAAAATAAAAATTTTAGGACTCCATGGCGTGGGTGAGGCCGAGATCTTACCAATGGTGTCGAATTTGCAATATTTCGAGCTCGAGTCAAAAGATATGCCCCTTCAAAGTTTGTATCGAGTTTGTACAAAAGTATGAGAAAACAATTTTAAAAATGGGTCCGCTTTTTTAGATTGGACACGTGGCAGCTAGATTAGAGCAAAAATCATGTCTACGGGTCTGCAATCTATGTTTTTTCCCTTTCACGCAAAAAATGCAAAACTCAAAAACTCCAACAGACCCAAAGCTCCGCCTAGACATGTGGCTCCTTTTGATTGGCTGGGGAATGCTATTCTATCTTTATCTTTGAGCCTTTTGAATGAAAGGAAATATTTAACTTTTTCCTCGACTCCCCACTTTGGATTTGACTCGGGCTCAAACACTAACTTTTTCTTTGGACAAACTTGCAAGCCATTTGTAACTTTTACCCTTTTTGAGATAACAAGGGGAAAAGAACCAAGTTTTCCCTTGACGGTACACTTTCCTCTAGGACACGTGGAAGTCTAAAACTCGTTTGGAAACCTTTTCTCTATTCAACCCTTGAATCAGCACCATTAAGACACTTGGCAGCCTCCACCTACTAGGCTCATGCATTGACTATTCAACTAAATTTGCCCCTATGGAATAACACATGGAGGCACCGTGCTCACTTGATAACCCAACCCAAATTTTTCCCTTGGAGGAGCATCGAGTTGACACTTGTTAGCCTCCACTGATCTGTGGACTTTTCAATGGTCCCTCTTACTTTTTAGACTTTGGGCTACGTGTGAGCTTGCACTCATTTGGGTTTCCACCTTGAGATCAACTCTTGGAGATGTGCCACACTGACACTTGGCATTCTCCACTGATACATCTATACTTAGCCAATTTTGAATCCCGTCATTTGACTCTATTTTTACCCTTTGCTATGTGGAGGGATGGCACAAATTTGAGTCTCCACCTTGGGATTCTTTTTCAAATTTTCACCGAGTCAACACCTAAAACCTTATTTTTAGTTGAAGAATTTTCAACACCTCGCAACTTCTTTAGGGCTCTGGACACGTGGAAGTATGACACAAGTTTGGGTTCCCCTTTTGGATTTACCTTTAGATAATCATCGTTAGGACACGTGGCTCCTTCTGTTATCTCTTCCATACTCGGTCATATTTGGGATTTTTCTAGAACCGTTTCGAGCTCGATGATTTCATATCTTCAGCATTTCTTCCACTTCTTGTTTCTAGTTCCTCTATGGCATCACCCCTTCTTGTTTGACCCTTCTATCTCATAGTTGAGTCTACTTGTAACTTGGAGATTGGATTTAGGATGTGGAAACATCTGACAGAGTCATTTCTATTGTATAGGGTCCCTTAGTCTCTCATGGCCCCTGCACGCCCCCTCATTTGTCAAGTTTCTCTGAAACCATTCACAGTTCCGAGTGATTTTTCTTAGGTTCCTTCTATGCGGGATCATGGCTGATCCAATATTTCACCCGGGGTGAAATATGGATAACAATTTGGTGACTCACAAGGGTATTATCCTGCTAGATGAAAAGACCAATTGCCTTGTTATATCCATTGGGAATGGAGTCAAGAAAGACGATGCGGTACTAATTCTACCTCGATTCATGAGATTGGCTATTTGCACTCTTTATTTTCATCAGAAATCTTTGAAGTGAAGGTTTCGAGAGTAGAAAATTGTTTTGACCTAGGGATCCATCTATCTTCTCGAATGGACTCCATAAGAGCCACAAAACAACACCACACTATATACAAAAATTTAAAATCATACATGTACTAAATCAAAGATATAGAGCATGCAAATATCTTAGGAGAAAAATAACCTACACTACATCAATGTGATGTGCACAAACACTTAGTTGAAAGAGAAATTAAACTAATATGTACAGTGTGATACTTTCATTTTAGTAATGTGATTGCTTAAGATATATTCCATTCACTGGAATATGCAACTCTTCACCCTTGAATGTAGAAAATTGGAAAGCATTGCTACTTTTGCATCGTGTGATCATAGAGGGGCCACTCTAGAGGGTGTCAAATTTGGAATGCCTTCCTGGTTTTGCTTGATCTGCATCCCATATCAAAACCAGTTCCCCTTCCTATAAGGTCCTTGCTTTTACCTTCTTGTCAAAGCATTTCTTGATTGAAGCTTGATTCTTCTCTATTTCTTAGAGAGCATGCTCTCTCGGTTTCTTTTAATTCTACCAACTCGTATACCTAGTCTCCATTGGTTAAAATTCAGACATCTCTAGTTGCTCTCCGAGCTCCAATGCTAGAAACTCAAGTGATATAGGCAACATTGCTTCTTTCCCACACAAAATTTTGAATGGAGAGCTTCCTGTAGATCTCTTTGGTGTTATTATATCAGCGCATAAGGCCATTTTGAGTTTTTATTCTAAGTTCTCTAATTCTCATCAAGAGTTCTTCTGATGATCCTTAGAAGGTTCTTGTTTGTGGACTCAACCTGGCCATTACCTTGAGGGTAATAGTTTGATGAAGTGCTCAAATAAGTTCCATTCTTGACAGCCCATCCTTTGATATTGGAACCTATGAATTCAAATGCATTTTCTAATATGATGGTGGTTGGCACTCCAAATCTAGTTACTATCCCTTCATAGAAATATAGGATACTAGAATCATTAGCTTCCTTGAGTGCCACTACCTCGGTCCACTTGGTGAAATAATCTATCATTGTCCGAGTTCAATTATGGCCTTGGCTAGAAATTGGAATGATGATTCCAATGAAGCCCAATCCTTGTTGCATGAAAGTTTGGTTGATCGAGATTGGGTGCAATGGAAGTGTTGTTATCCTTTCCTTTCCATTAAAGAATTCACAATTCCTGCACCTTTTGATCCACGTGTAGAAGTCACTAAACACTCTGGGCCAATAATATCCCACTTTCATGATTTTGAGTGTTGTCACTCTTGGAGAAAAATGGCCTCTAGCTACTTCAACATGGAATTCTTGTAGCAATCTCTGCACCTGATCTGTCATAATGCATCTTATCATAATGCCATCGATGTCTCTTTTGAACAAGACACCATCAATAAGAACATATGGGATGGCCTATAACCTAAAATGTCTCATTTTTTTACTCATCCCATGAAGACACAAGCCTGTTTTAAGGAAGCGCAGCATGTCTTGGGTCCAATAAGGAGTAGGTACATCATATCTCCTTCTTCTTGATCATATTTTAGAATAAAAGCAACCTTCCTTTAACTATTTGTTTAATCTTGTTGACCGAGGCTAGTTACTCACACAAACCCTTCCCCATGGACCAACTTGGTGACTGGATCTTAATTTCATATTCCATGACATGAGTGATCCATCCTACATGCTTCTCATTCAAGACCATGCCTTTGAGAAGGAACTCTTTAACTCCTGCATGAGATACCAATAGTTGGATCTTGTTGTTTGAAACCAAATGCTTAAACTTCTTCAATCCTCTAATCACCACCAGGAACCTCTTATAAATTAAGGAGTACCTCACCTCATAATCTTCCAGAATATGGCTATAGAAAGTAATTGGTTATTCTGTACTTTCTTTGTTCTGCTAAACCAATATTGCACAAATCATGTCACTACCACCAAAGGCATACAAAGTATGAAGTCTTTGGAAAAATCTAGATTCACAAGAGTTGGGGCTTGTGATATGGATTCTTTGATAGCCTCAAAACTTGCTTTCCTTCAGCTGTCCACTTGAATGCTAATCTCTTCTTCAGCATCAACGTTATTGGCTTAACAAGGGTAGAAAAGTTTGGAAGAAACCGACAAAATTTATTTTTCCCAAGAAGCTTTGAAGAGCCTTCTTATGACTTGGCAATGGCAATGCTCTTATTGCTTGAACTCTCTCTGGGTCAATTGCCAATCCTTTCTTTGATACAATATGGCCTAGAAGCTTGCCTTCATGGGCCAAGAATATACATTTCTTGGGGTTCAATGACACCCCAAAACTTCTGCACCTTTGGAACACCTGCCTTAGATGGAAAAGATGGTCTGCTGCATTTTTGGAAAACATTGTAATGTCATCCAGATAGATCAGTACTATTTTGTTGATCAGTCCTTTGAATTCCATATCCATTTCCCTTTGAAAAGTGGCTCTGGCGTTGGATAATCCAAATGGAATTTTCCTGTAGGCATAGGTTCCCCATTTGGTGGTGAAGGTTTTGAATTGATCATCTTCTTTCACCATGATTTGGTTGTACCCCAAGTATCCATATAGGAGGGATTACTTTTCTAACCTAGACACTACTTGTAAGATCTACTCCCTTGAAGGGAGTGGGTAGTGATCTTTGAGGGAGGCTCTATTAAAATGTCAAAATTCAACACACAACCTAATTTCTCCATTTTTCTTTCTGACTGGGACCAGATTTGCAACCCAACTTGAGTGTTTGATTGGAAATATGATACTTGCCTCTATCATCTTGTTCAGCTCTTTCTTCATTAGAGGCTCAATATGTGGGTTGACTGGTCTCTGCTTTGATGGGCTGAGCAGCTAGATCTAGTTTGATTGTGTGTTGTGATAGATTTATATTTAAACCTCTTAGATATTCATAACTCCAAGAAAACACATCTAGAAATTCTTGGTAAAGTTGTATAAATTCATACCTTTTTTGCTTGGTGGCCACTTTGCCAATTTGAAGTATTTTGTTTTCTCCAATTAGGATTGAATTTGAATCTTCTCCTTGATCTTTATGTTAGCCTTATCCTTTCTAAACTAATCATTGGGATTGAAAATAGATTCCAGTGTCACTAAGCCTTTAGGAAGCTTGTTTGTATGCAATTGTACTATCTCATTCCTATATTATTGCTTTACTCTGCTTTTGTTTCTAACTGATAATTTAGCTTCTTATAAAAATTTAATGATCTACTGATCATTTTCAAACACTTTCCAACATGTGTTGTTATCTAGCACTGTTGGCCTCACAACCACATGGATATGTGGTTGTTCTCTATCCCTCTTGATCTTTCACAACCACATCAAATGTTGCCCACTTGTTGTGAGTCTATCAATAGCTTCATTCTCCTTCCTGGGTATGGACACAATACTAAAGGCCTTGAAATCCTCCATGAGATCCCATATCCTACTCTTTTAGTTCTTGAGTAGGTAATTTTTAAGATCATTAAGTCTTTTGACCTGATTGGTAACCAGTTCAATATCACCAAACACTTACAAGTTCTTGATCCCCAGCTTCCTTGACCAATGGAGACCTTGGACTAAAGCCTCATATTCAAGTAATATTATTTTGAGCAAGAAAATTGGAATTTGAAGGATGAATAATATCTCCTACCTCTAGGGGACACAATCATGGCTCCTCCTTCATCTCCTTCTCTACTCCTTGATCCATCAAACAACAATTGCCATACCTCATTGTCATCATTGTATTCGGCTTAATTAGATCAAATGAAGAGGATGATTCTCTTCATGTAGGTAGTAGACCCCTAGCTCAGATTCTTTCATCTTCTTATAGGGGTCAAAATCATGATTTTTTTGTCCCAATCATCAAGAGTCATGTCCGGGATACATCACTCCTTGGTATTTTCTTCAAAAGTGCTTAGCAGGTCTTCTTGATCAAAAATTGAGCAATTCGCATTGATTTGGCTAGAACATGATTCAATATGATACTCAGCAATAGGTTCAAATATAATTGTGGCCTTTTCCCCATACCTTGTCCTAAAGAGCATATGTGACCAATCAACATACATGCAGCCTCCAATTTTGGCGGTGAAGTCCCCTGACAGGACACAAAGCAAAATGTGGTGGTGAATCTATGATTGATACATTTTGCAAAAAAGAATCACATTGGGGCAGGCATGTAGAGTGATTCTTAGATCCTTGATGATTCCTACAAAGTGGTCACTACTTTCCGATCTAATTGGACTACTCCTCTAGAGATGACTTCATATTAGAGACCCAACTGGATCAGCTACTTGTTTGGGCATCAAAGAACTACTAGCCCTAGATTCAATCATACAATTGTGGACTAATTTGTCTCCAATAATTAATGAGACATAGAAGGGTGGAGGTCTCAGGTTCTTACCTTGTCATTCTATATGGTTTCTCCCTGGTTGAGCTACATTGGCCAAAGCACTCTCTCTTCTTTGGTTAGGGGGTGATTTGAACTTGACCAATTCTAAGGGGCAAGTATGCAATAGATCCCTCTACCCTGGAATGGCTAGTGACTCCCATAGTGAAATGTTCACACTTGTCCTTTTCATTTTGTCAATAATATTGAATGAGCTATTTTTTTTTTGCCCCTTCCCAGACACATTTATTTCTCGCACATGGGTTGTTACAATCAGTGCCTGACTAGGTTTGGGAAGTGGCTTGGATTGGTTATGAATATTGGGAATTCTAAGCTGGAGTACCGGGACCTTGTGGAGTGATGAAAGATTGAGGGTCACCTAATTTAATTGGTTGTTCCTCTCTAATATTCCTCTTTTTGGACCGGGTATTGGCAACCACACCTTGAGAAGGGAACTGATTCATTCCACAGAAGTCTTCAACCTGCCAATTGACAAGCATAGTCTCTCCTAGAGGTCCACCTTGTTGAGCTTCTTGTTGTTGATCTCCCTCTTGGCTAGGTTCTTGTGGCACCATACTAGTTTGCACCATCAAGGCTTGATTTAGAGCACCATTAAAGCACATTGATTGGTTATGTGCTTGATTGCATGGAAAACACCAATCATATTCTTGTGCCATATTGTTCTTGTGTTGGAACCAATGCCCTTGATGTTGAAGCTGTGTTTGGATCATATGACTGAAAGGTCTAGCAGCTTGGGGTTGTCCTTGGTTCTAGCTCTGATTTGCAATCTGAGATGGTGGCCTATTCTGCTGATACTAGGGTCTAGCTTGATATTGACCCTGAGACTGATCCTGAGAGTGATATGTCCTAGAACTCTGATCTTTTTGTCTTTTGATAGTTACTAGCTCATTCCCTAGGTTTTTAAGTTGTTTCATGAATTCCTGGAGTTCCTTAGAGGTGTTAGATGATGAAGTGGAAGCTTCAGCTGAACTTTAATTCCTGGGGGTGCGTATAAGAGCTAATGTAGGCATGCGGCTAGAATCGGGGCTTCCTAACTCGGGGTATTGAGGCATGGATCGCCTAGGAGTGATTTTTCAGCCTAAATCAAATGGTTCTCATCCCCTATGGAAAGGCTATAGGATGCAGTAAGGTTGTGCCCCCATTGACTGAATCATTAGAGAAATATTATAATTTAAAGCCCTAAGAAAGTATAAGAAGGAACCTTCAATAGTGGGCTTTACCGCTATTTGAATTCTATCCCAAGTCTATTAGAATTTGAAGTTGAAGTCTTTTAAGCTTTGCTTTTTTGGGCTCTCTTGATCGTTGTTAGTTGTTCCAAGAAAGATAGGTTATCACCTTTCTCTCCAAACTAGTTTTGAACATCTATGCATAAGCCGATTCAAATTTCGGATAGAGCGCCTCAAGCTTCCGAACCATTGTGAAGCTTTCCCTTTGGGTGAAGAGGAGAGAAACTTGACTACAATATCCATCTCATGAATCTCATGGATTATACATAAATTTGTAATATATTGGACATGTCTACCAGAGAATTTTTATTTTCCCGAGTTAAATATGGGATACTCTTTAATGTTGTAATAAGAACTGGATTTTTTACATTCAAGGCAAGTGGACTAGTGCTAGTAAAGTTAACATAAGGATTTGGTTGAGCCATCCTGATCATTTTGAGCACCCCTCTTGATTGAATGAATGGTCAACCAGGAGGAGGTGTTGATAAAGCTATGCTTGGTGGAGATAGAGACCTCTGGGTTCTTCTTCCTCTTCTCCCTTTGTTTGGGGATAAGTCTAGATAGAAAAATAGTCCTCTTCTCTGGTTCTTGATCGTGTTTGTATTCTTCTCATGAACTTGCTTGGACTACTGAAACCAGTATTTTTGTTTCTTTTAGAGTCATCCAGATGTACAATTTTAAGGCTTCTTAAAATCTAGAATCACAATAAGTGTACATCAATTCCTACTGTAATAAGATGGAGACTTCTTAGTCCCACTGGGCATGCCAAAACTGTTATGGTGAAATCACAGCACCCCAAAAAGAGTTATACTAGTCTTTTTTTCTAAGGCTGGGTCATTTGGTGTGATTACATAACATTGAAATTTCCCCAAGGTGTGGGACCTTGTAAAAATGGAAAAGTTCTCCAGATTGAAGGTTGGTTCCTTATTCCTCTGTTTAGGTGCATATGTTAGGATTTGCAGAGGATCTATCTCTATACCTAATCTAAAACTTTCCAAGGAGACAGGGATAAAAGAGTATAAGGAATAAGAAATAACTAAACTACTAGGTGATGCACCAAAGGAATGATGAACACTTATTTTTCCAATAGACACAAACCAACAAAATGCATACAATAAACAAGCACAGATAGCTAGATTTGTAATGGGAGACCAAATGAAAGAAAAGAGACAAGAAAGGATCTAAGATTGATCACAAATATGTTTTATTTCTCTGTGGATTGGTACAATTCATTACAAGATAGCCAAAAGGAAAAATCGTATTACAATTTTAATGGAAGGCCTAAACCCCACAAATCCCTTTGCTAGAAGGAGAAGGGAGCTTGTAAAAAAAAAATGTCCAACCCTTTACAATGAATCCTGCCCCCATATTTATAGATTCAATCAGAGAGAAGAAAGAGAGGGAGAGAAGTGGGAAAAGCAGGTCGAAGCTCAACCACTGATGTTATTGCTTCTGATAAAATCTTCCCCAAATTAGTCTTTACTACATAAATCCTTGGTTCGGTGCCTTGAAGGAAGAGGAAATGGTGAAACAGATCAGATCTAATCTAGTTGTTGAGGCAAGAAGATCCTGCATTGAAATCCTAAAGATGTTTCCTCCATTTTCTTCACCTAACCTCCTCAAAATTAAAGTTTCAGGCCATGATCTTTCCAATGGTGTCATATTTGAAATATTTTGAGCCTTGAGTCGAAAGATATGCCCCTTCAAATTTTGTATTGAGTCATTACAAATGGGTGGGAAAGAAATTTGAAAAATGGATCCCCTTTTTTATATGGGACATGTGGTAGCCAAATTACAACAAAAATCAGCTCTATGGGTCCGCAATCTATACCTTTGCCCTTTCGCGCAAAATGACAAAACTCAAAAAAATCCCAGAGCCTTGAAGCCCCGCCTAGACACATGGCTCATTTTGGTTGGCTAGGGAATGTAGTTCTATCTTTATCTTTGGGCCTTTTGAAAAAAAGGCAATTTTTCACTTTTTCCTTTGACTCCCTTCTTTGGCTTTGACTCGGGCTCAAACGCTGACTTTTTTATTTGGGCGGAGTTATGGGTCATTTGCAACTTTTACCCCTTTTAAGATAACAAGGGGCAAAGAACCATCTTTTCCCCGATGGTACTCTTTCCCTTAGGACACGTTGCGATCGACACTCATTTGGAAACCTTTTCTCTATTCAACCCTTTAATCGTGTCATTAAGACACTTCGCAAAGCATCCACCTCATGGGCTCATACATTAACTATTCAATTTGAATCTACCCCCTGGAATAACACACGAGGCACCACATTCATTTGATAACCTGACCCAAACTTTTTCCTTGGAGGAGCATCGAGTTGGCACTTGTCGACCTTGAGATCAACTCTTGGAGATGCTTGTGCTCATTTGGGTTTCCGCCTTGAGATCAACTCTTGGAGATGCACCACACTAACACTTGGCATTCTCCACTGATACATCTATACTTAGCCAATTTTGAAGCCTACCTTTTGACTCTATTTTGACCATTTGCTATGTGGAGGGCTGGCACAAGTTTGAGTCTCCACCCTAGGCTTCCTTTCTGAATTTGTGCCGAGTCGACACCTAGCACCTTCTTTTTAGTTGAAGACTTTTCAACGCCCCACAACTTCTTTGGGGCTTTGGATGCGTGGAAGCTTGGCGCAAGTTTGGGTTCCCCTTTTTGGATTCACCTTTGGAGAAGCGTCATTAGGACACGTGGCTCCTTCCACTGCCTCCTCCATACTTAGTCATTTTTGGGATTTTTCCTAAACCATTTTGAGCTTGAGGACTTCGAGATCTTCACCATTTCTTCCCTACTTCTTTCTAGTTCCTCTCGGAATCGCCTTTTTGTCGACCTTGCTATCTTATAGTTGAGTCTACCTGTAACTTGGAGAACAAATTTAAGATGTGGAAATGGATTGACAGAGTCATTTCTATTGTACAGGGTCCCTTAGTCTCTCTTGGACCTTTCCCCCTCATTTGTCAAGTTCCTCTGCAACCATTTATAGTTTCGAGTGAGTTTTCTTAGGTTCCTTCTATGCGGGGTCGTGGCTGATCCAATATTTGGCCCGTGGTGAAATATGGATAAAATATGTTTCGGGAGCATTGTAGTGATTCAAAGGGTGTGAAATCACTTACAGAATTTTTTTGTCTTGGGCTTTAAAAAGGATTAGATTTTACTTAGGGTGAAAATCAGCTTTGACACAGCGCTTTCAATTCAAAACAAGAAAAAGGGGAAAAACCAACATTGGGCTCGAAATTCATTTTACTCAGACTTGATAAAAGGATATGAGGTTCAAGGTAAAAATTACAAAAATTTCCAATGAGGAGCCTCAAGCCAAAAATAGCTCGCCACCAGCTCACCGAGCTTATGAATGAGTGGCGAACGTTGCAGGAGTTAATATAAGACAAAGATATTTTGAGCTCACCAAGAATCTAGCTAAGATTCTTAATGAGATAGTATGAATGGAGAGCTCATGTGTTTTTCTTTAGCTCAGGTGACTTAGGGGAACAGAAAATGCATGGAAGAATCCACATGATTGAAGGGGTGGCTCTCCATGGTGAGTTGACAAGTCGAGAGGCGAGAAAAAAGTGAGGAAATATTTCACAAATATTGAGCCTGCAAGGAATCCAAGGCTAGGGTGTTTTGTGTTGGTCATGGTGATGAATTTATTGTCGGTGTTCACGTAGATAAGATTGAGCCTTATGGTTAGTCGTGCAGCAACGGGTCGGCTCACCACCCACCGAGTTCGCAGTGGAGGAGATAGTAAGAGTTCGGTGTTGAACCGATTTAGCGAGAATGAGTGAGCTCACCTAGGGGTGGGATGATGTCATTTTAATGAGGCAGAGGAATGAAATGAACTCATGTCATGAGGAAATTGATCAACTTAGCGAGCGCGTTTAATGCTCACGAGGGTGCTTTGTGAGAGTTCGAGACGAGTGGCTCAAAGCATTGAATGGAGTGAGTTGGAAAAGATGGAGATAAAGCTCTAGATCAAAGGGACTTAATGGTTTTTCCTAAACGGTGGAGGTGTGATCCTAAAGAGTAATGAGGATTGTATCGAAGGAATATAGATAACTCATGTCAACGACCTATAGGGAAGATAAGCTGAGTTTGGTCAACGAAGTGTTTGTGACATGGCACCGAGGTTTTTGCATAGCACAAAGTTTTGAGTTTGGTACGGATAAAATTTTATGGAGTTTAGGGTCACCAAAGTCCAAATTTCAGACATCAAGGATGCAAAACTTCGAGTTTTCGATGAGTGAGTGAATTGTGTCAAGGAAAAAGTAGAGAAATGTATGCAAAAATGACATTTGAATTTTAGACTTTCATTCTTTCAAAAATAGAATATTTTAGGGGCTTGGTCCAAATAACAAGTATAAACCTTGGTTGGGGTCAAAACTTGAAACTCGATCAAGTTGATTTTTGAAGTGTGCGTGGATTTCCGGGGACCGTGTTGAAGGTAGGTGGGGTTTGTTGCAAGACAACCAAATTGAGGTGGCCACTTGGATTTCAATATGGGGTTTGAATTAATGTCCGAGTCAACCGTGATACACAAGTAAGGTAGTTAGAATGATTTCGGGGATGACTAATCAATGAAGACTTACCGAAAGGAAGCAAAATACATGTAAAGCGGTAGGCATGAGATTTCAAATGTGGATCCAAGTGAGGTAGTGAGCAAGGATCCCAGAGGGTCACTAAAAAAATAGTACTCACCGACCAATGTGGGGTGGATGAATAAGGAGCTTGCTAGACATACAAAAAGTTATATTTGGGGCTTATTGTGGATAAAAAAATGAGCTAAATGTCTAGCTCGCGAGAAGCTCGATAAATTTTTCAAAGTGAGCTAATCACCCCAATGTATGAAGAGGTAAAAATTGACAAGGAAACCTCATAATTAAAATTATCATAACTTTATCTTTGTACTCCATTTTTCCAAAATCACAGTTGATAGAATCGTTAGAATAAAAGTTACAACCTAGAATCATAAAAATATCATAGTTGTAAGAACTTTCACACTTGTGAATAGTGCAAGTGTAGGTGGGGAGCCTTTAATGAAGCATGGGAACATAGTCTTCTCCTACAAGGAAGAGTACGGGAAGTGTGGTCATCAATAGAAGACCCCATATCATGATGCAAATTTCCATGGTGACCCATAATGCAAAAAATTCCTAATTTATTCTCCTCTTGCTTTAATTTCTTCTATAAATGTAAAGGGGATCCATCATTGTAAAATGTTAGGTATTTTTTCTCCCCATGCTCCGCTCTTCTCCACAACCGAGATGTTGTTAATTTTGAGGCTTCGAATCTTCACTATGAACATTCTAATAAAATATCTTCACTTGTCTTGCTAAAATGGTGTACTTTGCAAACTAATAGAGTAATGAAAATGGTGTTCTATGATACTTGCCTATCCTTTTCATTATTTTTTTCTTTCTCTTGCCTCTCATTGTCCTCGAAGATTTTTGCATATCTTCATTTCATTGAAGGATTCAATGTTCGTTGTGTCTATTATGGAATGTTGAATGCATGTTTTGTGGTGTGTGGTACATGCCCACCCTCTTTATGGTCATCTTTCTCTCCTTTGTAGGGATGGGAGTCATCTAACAACCCCTTCTCCTAGTGTTATCACCCCTTAGTGTATGATTTCCCTTACTTTATGTATTTTTTCTATCCATGTCTCATTCAAATTATTATAATAGGTTGATTTAGGTTTTTTATTGCATTGGGAATAGTTGTAGCATAGAATTAGGAAGAGAAATCCATCCTTCTCCAGATTTCCATATAAAGCCCGCAAGTCCCACAACTTAAGAGATGGTACCCAATCACACCAAATGCCTCAGTGAAATGCTAGTAATTTAGGCAGTTCTATGATTTGGTTATAACAGTTCTGGAATGCCTAGTGGGAAAAAGAAGAAGTCAACGTTGTATTATTTATTTGGTGTTTCATTGTAAGATCTTAGCCACCTTATGAACTTCATTTCTTGATAACACTCATAGAACAATCGGTGGGAAAAATAATTCATTTTTTCACAAATTTGGGGGCATTTGGAAAAGACTTCAGATTTTAGAGGTTGCAGATTTCAGATTTTGGAGATTGCATTATAGGGTCAAAGTTCCAAAATGATATTTTTGGGGGTTTTACATATGTAAAGTGTCTTAAGTTCTGAAAAAGGATAGATCGAAGTTCGGAGATTGCAAATGTGGTTTTAAATTTTGATTTTCGAATTTTAGAATTTAGGGGTCATCTTGCATTTAGGAATTCGAGACTTGAGAGGTTCACTTTGTATTTTGGACATTGGAGATTTTGGATTTTGGATTTTTCCTGAAATTTGAGATTTGATATTTTTGGGTTTTGAACTTTTTGGATTTCAGAATTTGGAGGATTTTCCACACTTTACATTTCAGACTTCAGATATTTTTGTGCATGAACTAGGTTCCAAATTTTGGTTTTTGAAGATTAACTACTGCTAAACAAGATCCAACTCGCCGAAATTGGGTTTTAGGTCTTTCAAAGTTGATATTTTCATTTTATCAAGTTGTTGATCTCTTGATAACATATTAGCCTTCGTTGGCATATTGAAAGCACATTTGGTGACTCCATCTAGTAAAGTCTCTGTGTTACACACATTCCCTTTCTTCTAACCCATTTCCATCACTTTTTATTTCCACATATTTCCATCTTCTTCCATTCCATAAAGTTGTACATTCATGACTTCATTACCACCATGGAATTAAAATTTGCATAACCATCCATATATTTTTTACATACCTCAAAATATGCAAGATCCATCCCCATGTTATTATAAATCACCTCTAGGTATATACT
This sequence comes from Taxus wallichiana var. yunnanensis, assembly GCA_018340775.1. Lineage (NCBI taxonomy): Eukaryota > Viridiplantae > Streptophyta > Pinopsida > Cupressales > Taxaceae > Taxus > Taxus wallichiana. The sequence continues at coordinate 508,538,274 of CM031242.1, forward strand.
ATAATGAAAGTGAGATTCAATATGAATATATATATGAGTTTGGATGAAGGTCATTTTTGCCATCCATAAAGATATCGAGCTAATGAAGAGCAAGGATATGCAGACTATGGAGGCCATCCCACATATGGAGATGATGGTTTGTAGGAGAAAATTCAAAACATGGAGGCTAAGATGGTGCATTTAATGGCTACATCTTATATGCAAGCATCCAAGATCGGTTTTGGGGCACATTTTCCATGGGTTTTTCCAATGCCAAGACATTTGAGCCCTTAAAAGAAGCTTGAATTCATGATTGAAATGTTGCCAATACTTTCAAAGCTTAGCAATGAGATAGAGGATCATAGATATAATGATAGTTAATATTGACAATTGGGGACCCCTAAATTACCATCTCATACTCCTCTTCTCATTCCCCAATCAGTGTCATTTTAACCTAAAACTGAGTTTCCAAGCTTATCACTTTCTTCCCCCATTGTGGATTCCACTTCTTCATCTCCTATCCTTCCATCCCATATTAAATTATGTGCCCTTTTCCCTTCCAAACCTAAGTCCCCTCCACAAGAGTAGAATGTAATACCTTCCCCTCTACCGCTAAAAATTAAAATATCAGTTGAATCCCAACCCACCCCTCCTCTTGCATTCCCAAGTCCATGTTGGGAAGAGACCCAAAAACTAGTCAAGAGTAATAATAAGAGGAGCCTAATAAAGAATAATCAAATTTTGTTCTAAGAATTTGGGCTTCAAGGTTTGGAATAGAGAAGATCCCCTTATTGGTAAAGCCTTTGGAAGAGGCTAAGGTTGGGGAATAGGTGGGGAGAATTGAATCTACAGTAGTAGAAAATCAAGAAAATAAGAATAATATAAACAATCTTTGTGTTCAAAATCTAGTGTTCATATGGGCACTATTTTTTTGAGGTTTTAGGTCCATCATCCATGATAGAATCAATTGAGAGGAAGAGAAATCAACTCTAAGTCCAAGAAAGGATAACATGGAAGAGAACTATATATAGATTAAAAGGTATTGAGTTTAAGGCATGCCATAGAAGAAGCTTCAAGCCATCCTCCCAATTCTTCCTCTAAATATTCTAATCTCAGGGATAAGTTTAAGATTTCAAACTTCATGTTGGATGAGGATGATCGCAGTGAATGGGTTATAGATTCCAAGGTGATTGTGGAGGAAGGGATAACAACCCCAAATACAAAAGAAGAGGAGCATATTTATTTCATGGAGGATAATAAGAAAATTTTAAAGGCCCTACAAAAGGAGTAGATCATTGAGAGATTATTTCCTCTCTTGTGGTGATGAAAATTGAGAATTTTCTCTCCCTTTATCTTTTCATTGAAATGGCTTGTCTAATGAATCCACTGTGGAGGAAAGTATTGAAAACCCTATTACCTAAAGCAACCCTCAAGAGCATCAAGTAGAGGAGTTTGACCTTTCAAACTTCATGTTAGATGAGGAGGATGTATGTGAAAGTCAAATTTTTCTTAGAGGAGGGAAGGAGGAACTCCCGAGTGAGCATAAAAATATGACTACGTGCACCAAGTCACAAATGGTTCTACTATAGGCTATTGTTATCCAATTTTGCTCCTCACAAGAAATTGGACAAACATGACCTCAAATAGAGAAAACGAAAGGATTGATTTAGACATGGGACCTCGCAATTGTAAGTTGAGTCTCAAATCAATGGGAGAATGACATGAAATGATCATAGAGGGGTCAGGGTCAGGTCAATAATGAGTCATTGAGCCAAAGACATGAGGATTTCGTAGTGTAAAAGTGGCCGAGCTATGGAGGAGAGATTGAAATGGACTTGCCCAAGTTGGGGGCCATGTCTATAAAGAAAGGAAGAAATAAAGGCTCAAGGTCGAGCTGAGAAATAAATTTGGAAAACACAAAGTCCCAAAATCTAAAATTTTTAGACTTTAGGGATTGAGGAATTCAAAGTTCGCGTTGTGGAAAATGAAAAAAATGAGGCGAAATCCTGAAAGTCTAAAATATTATAGGGCTCGGAAGGTTTTTGGGTTCAACTCTGATTTCGGAGGTTAACGGCGTAGGAACTTCGAGACTCATCGTAAAGAAGTCAGAAAAGGGGAGAGAACAAAGGTCCAAAACCCAAAGTCTAAATTTCAGACTTTGGGGTTTTAGAGATTCGAAGGTTTCATGAACTCAGTTAGATGAACAATACCATGAGCCCAAAAAACAAAATTCTAAAACCTAAAGTTTGAATTTTAGACTTCGTGGTTTCAGATTTTGGGACCTTTTTGCTCTTATTTGGGTGAACAGTGCCACATAAGATGAGCTCGAGTCAAACTATGAAGTCTAAATTTTATACTTTAGAAGTTTGGCATTTTAGAACTCTCAAACCAATTTGTTGGATGAATAGTGATGATTATCTCCTAAGTCTAAATACATAAAGTTTTAAATCTCGATTGTCTAAAATTTCAAATTTGAGATGGTGCGATGTAGGGTGGAGTCTAAAAACTTAGATCAACTTCCGGCATTTATTGAGGTATGGCACCCTCGTCTTCATATGGCCATAACTTTCGATTAAGAGCTCAGATTTGCACAAAATCAAACATTTTCGAAATATCTTAGTGTCCTATACACAACTGAAATGGGGAAATAAAAAATGAGGAAACACAGTTTGCCATTTTAGAGGAATGTTTCAAGATTTCTTACTGACAAAAATGATTAGGTATGGGTTTTCTTTCTTCCTAACAACAAGTAAGGTACAATTTAGTATGGGCTTGTGATATTTGTCCATTACTCTTAAGGAAAATGATGGATTTTGTAGGATATTGGAATGCATTTAAAAATTTTCTTCCCTCTCTCTCCTCATTTCCTCCTCTATAAATCGTAAGGGGGTCACATTGTGAAAAATGTTCATCATTTTATCTCCCATGCAACCCCTATTCCGTTAAGCTTTAGGCCTTCCTCTAAACTCTTTAATGTATGCATGCCTTCCTTGACATGTAATGTACTATGTAATTATTAAGGGAAACAAAATTGTGTTTTGTGTTGATTATTATGACCTCTATATGATTTTACTATTTTTTTGTCTTGGATCTCGTTACAAATAAATAGTTATGTATATCGTTAATCATTATAGATTTGGGTGCGTTGTGATTATTTTGGTAATGATGTACTAGGTGTGATCTAGTTTTTGGTATAAGATCACCCTTTATAGATTCATTTATTCATCAATGTTGTAGGTTGGGGATGTTATCAAAACTCCTTCCTTGGCGTATCACCTCTCACGAGTGTAGGTTTCCATTCCATTTATCTTTCTCCCTTTCCTCTTGGAAGCATTAAATTATGAATAAATAGTATTTTATCTACATTAGGAGTAGTTAGTGGCATGTAGGTTACGAAGGAACCGTCCTTCTCTCGAGAGAGATATCCCATTTGAAATGTCCCACAATCAAGATAGGTCCATGTTATGAAATCATGCCAAATGGCCCATCTCAAACAGGGCTATTTGGGAGATGATTTGATTTTGACATAACATATCCAAGAAATCTCAAAGAGTTACATGTTGTCGAGGATTATTTAGTTTACATAGAATGGAAAGGAAATTAAGGTGACACCACTTTGAGTATAGTTATCAAGTTAGAAAATTAGTTGTTGTAGATGAGCAATAAAGCAAAACTCATCTCACAGATAACCCCACTTTCTATGAAGGTATGCATGAGGACTTCATTATTGAACTTGGATTTGAGAGAAATGGGAAAATCTAGAGGGTGTGACATTTGCCAATCAAGTATTTGGCTTCATTCAAGCCAAAGGAGGACCCACAACTATTCAAATTCACTTCAGAATGTGAGGGTGAGTTTCACAGTCCCGAGGATTAGCTGCAAAGCCTCTATTAAACAAATGTTGAGAAACTAAAACAGGCATGCACTCTCTTTCTAGTTGATTCCATGGTGAACCAAGTGGAGAATTGGGATTTTTTAGTTTTTATGCTCAATCTCAGCCATGTTGGTTTTTAAATCATCTACATGATTACCCATTGTAAGGAAAGAAAATTACTTTACATTGCCACTATTAGGATTTGTTTATAGTTTCCTTTCCTGTGGTTAGTGTGGGGAAGGAGTAGGTTTGTTTCCAACAGAAGAAGTGCATGTGCATACTATGCATGTTTCACTTGAAGCATGTATGATTTTTAGTTTTGTACATAGTGTGTGTTATGTTTCATCATTGCACTTACAGAGTGTGTTGGAGGTGGAGTGTTCAAAAGAAGAGTAAAAATCAGAATTTAATAGAGTTCCATGATGTCCCAACTTAGAATTTTTTTACTTAAATATATGCAATGTGAAATGCATGCCAAGAAATAATTGGTTTAATTATTCTTCATACTTGGTAAAATCAAGTTTCGAGACAGGTTTGGAAGACAACTTTAAGTCCCAAAGATGAGGATTGTCCAGAGAAAGAGAAAAAAATTCAAACCAAAACAATTTTAGACATACAAACTTTGAGATTTTCTTATGAAGATTAGGGATGCAAGTGACTCGCGAGATACTTTCCAAGATCAATTCTAGGTTCAAGTGTTTTGAGTAACTTCTAGGTTCCAAATTTCGAGAGGTTTGGATTAGTTACTAGCTATCAACAATGAATCCATTCCAAAAGGACCCATATATGTTATTGGCCAACACATTCACTAGGAATATATCCTCAAAATTCATGAATCTATTATCCATTTTTTCCCCAGGAAAAATGGACAATAGGCAAGACCAAACCCATGTACTGGTGAGACCCTGTAGGAAAATATGGGTTCACATGTAAAAATTCATTTTGGGAGCATTAAAGTGATTAGAGGGTGTGAAATCATACAAATGATTTTATTCTGTTTTTTTTTAAAGGATCAAATTTTACTTAATGTGAAAATATGATCGATGGGCCCACTTTTGATCCAAAATGAGAAAAAACGGGGAAAATGACATTGGGCTCAAAATTGATCTTACTCGGTCTTCACAGGGCTTATGTTTGGAGAAATTAGAAAGAATCCATGTATCGAGGTAAAAAATACAAAAATGGCCTATGAGGAACCTTAATCTAAAAATGGCTCGCCACCAACTCATTGAGCAAGGAGTGATCTGGATGAAATTTGTGGGGATTTGATGTGATTCTAAGCTATTTTTGAGCTCACTGAACAACTCTATGAGCTGCTTTCCAAGCTAGTATGGATGCATCTAGCGGGTTATGGATTAGCTTGGGTGAGTTATCGGGTGATTTTGGGGGGATAGGTAAATACACGAAGGAAGCTATATGGTCAAGGGTTGGCTCTCCATGTAGATTTGATGATTCACAAGCAACGAGAAAAATGTGATGCAAGCTCGCAACAATAGTGAACCTAAAGGGATGCTCGGTCAAAGTTGTTTTTGAGTCAGTCATGTAGATGAATGGATTGACGATGTGCATCCAGAGAGGATTGAGCCATATGGTTTTAAATCGTCGAGTTGAGGTAAGCTTGCATAAGGACTTCTTAGTTGAGGAGATAGGAAGAGTTTGGCATTGAAGTGAGTTGGCCAAAGGAGAGAGCTTTCCAAGGGCCAAGTCGATGTGAGCGAGATAAGGTAGATGTTATCTACTTTTTCCCCTTAAGGAAAAATTTCACAAACATCACTTCACATAGAGAAATTAGAGGGATTGATTAAGTCTTGAGCTTGGATTTTTGGCCCAATCCAAGTGAGTTGAAGTAGCAGAGATTTCAGACTTGGTGGATTGAAACTCCTAAATGGTGAGCTCAAAAGTTTGAAGGACATCAAAGTGCGAAGTATGAAATTCATACTACATACATTCGGTAGTTTGTAGTTGGCCACAAGCTCAAAGTGATGAATAGTGCCATGCAGGAGCGAAGAAGTTCAAACCTGAAGTCAAAAATTTGGACTTCGGGCTTTCAGGAATTTAGAGATATGTGATGAAAAGATGGAGGAACAACCCCCGAAATCCTAAAACTCGAATAACTAAAACAATGAAAACCCAAAACCCCAAAACCTCAAAAAGACAAAGTTCCAAAACCTGAAGTCCAAATTTCAGAATTCAAGTGTATCATAATTTTAGAACATTGAATCCCATTGCACTCAAATCATGACTTGAAGTTTGAAACCAAAGTCTAAATTTTAGACTTCGGGGTTTTGACATTTCGGAGGTTTCATGTGTCTTTGTGAAAGGTGAGTAGTGATAGTGACCTCCGAAGTGGAAATGCTCAAAGCTCTAAATGTCAATAGTCTGAAATTTTGGTATTTAGAGGGTGTGATGTAGGGTCGAGTCCGAAAAGGTAGATCAACTACTTGCATTTACAACACCAAGGATGGGTCCAAAGTATGGAAACTCATCTTTGGATGGCCATAAATTTTGACTCAATAATTATAGAGGGTGCTCGGATTCGAAAAAAATTGGACTTTTGGAAATCTCTAAGTGTCCTCTTATTTTTAGTAAGGTTAAGTATTTAAAAATGGGGAAATATGGTCCTTCATTTTAAAGGAATATTTCATAATTTATCACCTACCCAAATGATGAAGGTATGGGCTTCCTTTCTTCCCCAACAAGGAAAAGTACATGGAGGTATGGATTTGCAGTGGCACCCATCATTGTTGCAAGTGAGTTTAATGCATTTTAGGGTGGTTGAAGCAAGATTTCAAATTCCTTCTCTCTCCCTTTCTCTCATTCTTCCTATATATTGTAAGGATGGGCTCTTTTTAAAAAGGTTGGATACCTTGTATATGAGTCTTCCTTCTTCTTCTTGTGTGTAAGATATTTTATGGAGATTTAAAACCTCCCTATTAGACATTGTAATGAAAAATACGTGACTTTGGGATTGAGTGTGGTGTTTCTTTATCAATTTTGGGAGAAATATACACATATTCATAGATTTTTAAACACCATTTTCTATTTTCTTACGGGGCTTACGGTATTTTATCACATGAAAATTATTTTGCAATGTTGTGTTTTCATTGCAAGATTTCGTTGCATAACATGAGATTTGTATCTCTTTTTTTTCAATATTTTAGTTTTGGAATCAATAGAAGATGAGATACAACATGGAATCATCAAAAATGGATTTTGGGGAAATCTGGAACTTTGAAATTTTAAAACTCTCACAATTGTGAAAAGGGGTGCAGGGAGTAGGTGGGGAGCCATTAATGAAGCGTGGGCACACATTATTTTGGTACATGGTAGATTACATGAGGTATGCACATAAACAAGATACCCCATATCATGATGCTAGTAGGGATGGAACCCTATAATGCCTAGAAATATGAATTTGTTCTCCTCTTGCATGAATTTATTCTATAAATTTAAAGGGGATGCGTCATTGTAAATACTTAGACATTTTTTCTCCCCATGCTCCCCTCTTATCCACAACTGAGATGTTGTGAATGTTTGGGCTTCAAGCCTTCACACTAAATTTCTTAATGGCATTTCTTGCCTTCTCTTTCTAAAATTTTGTACTTTGCATACTAATGGGACAATGAAAATGGTGCTATGATACTTGTCTATCCTTTGGATTATTTTTTTGTTTTCTCTTACCTCTCATAGTGCTTGCAAGTTTTGTGCATATATTCATTTCATAACATGGTTCAATGTTTTGGGGAATGGTGAATTTATGTTTTGTGGTTTGTGGTGTATGTCCACAATCTATATGGTTATGTTTCTCTATTTTTAAGGGTTAGGAATTGTCTAACAACCCCTTCTTTTTGGTGTTTTCATCCCTTAGTGTATAATTTTCCTTATTTCATGCATTTCTCTATCCATGTTTCCTTGGAACTATTGGGATATGTTTAGTTAGGTTTTTTTCTTACATTAGGAGTAGTTGTAGAATAGTGTTAGGAAGAGGAATGTGACCTTCTACCAGGTCCATAAAAATCTTGCAGTCCCAAATATTAAGAGATGGTACCCATGTTACCTAATCACACCAGATGCCTTATTCAAAAGATAGAAATTTTGGGGGTGTTATGATTTGGTGATAACCACTACTATGTACAAGATGAAACTTCACCTTAATAATAATGCTTGAGATATCTCCCATTAACTAAGATATGGAATTCCCCTCCATTTGACCTTCACAACTGAAAATCATTTTGTGATTTATAACTTGAAATAACATAAGGACTAGTCCATATTGTGTCAAATTTTTTGTTCTTACATGGTTTATCTCTATCCTTATCCCATTTGAGGACAATATATCCTTCATAAAAAGTCTTTGTCACTATTTTCTTGTCACAATATTTTTTTATTACAGTTTTATGAAGCTCCATTGTAAACATTACTACTAGAAAATAAGGGATAAAGTATGTAGAACAATCCCTCACGAATAGAAATAATAGAAAGTAAAATGCGAGAAAATATTACAGTTATGAAATAAAAGTGCAAAAAAACTAACACAATGCAAAGAGATAGTATTTAATGTGGTTCATTCAATTTGGGCTATGTCCACCAAGAATCACTTGCTCAAAGTTTAGTACAAGAAACCACTCTCTCAATATAATACCAGATCTGTTTGGAGCTATGATCAACAAACTCTATAGAATGACACCCAAATACAAACACATCTACAATGTTACATCATACCTACTTTATGCACAAAACCACATAAGTAGACAACTACTTAAGTAATTTTACAAAACCGTGGATATCAAAACCATGCGCTAAAACCATCCCATAAGCATATGGGTCAAAAATCCTCCCATATGAGAAAAGCATGTTTCCCATTATCATGGGCACACTTTTCGAGGTATCTTGGGCATATGGGTCAAAATAATTTCTGCGGGGCTACACCCATGAATCCCCACTACTGGGGGCTGCTGCTCCTAGACCCGGCTTAGGGTTCGGCCCCCCCAAACCCTAGAGATACAATTGTGGAAAGTGTATAGTACTCTTAGTGTACAGTCTTCAACATTTTCACACATGAAAACAAGCACCACAACCTAACAATCACTTCGTCTCTTAGTTCAACTAACTCCACATTCTCTTCATATCAAACCTCTATGGAATCTTCTTCAAACATCTCGAGTTGGTTAATGATTTCTAGGTATGGTAACCTAAGGATTATTGATAGTCTTCCCTCTTTACCACAAACAAACATCTAAGTTGATCTTGAAATAGACCTTCAAGGAGTGATGTTATCAGTACTTAAGGCTGATTTTGACTTTGTGTGCAACATTATTTGATTTTCCTCTAAATTTATCTTAATGATTCTTCAAAGATTCTTGTTTGTGTATTAAACAATCCCATTACCTTGGGGATAGTAATTTGAGGATGTACTCAAATTAATACAATTTTTTTCATCCCACATATTTATTTTGGTGCTAAGGAATGACAAGGAATTATTTGATATTATTGTGGAGGGACTCCAATCATACATATAATTTTTCATAGAAATCAAGGATGTTATCTTCATTTACATCTTTCAAGGAAACTACTTATGTCAACCTGCTGAAATAATTCGTTTTGTTAACAACATTTATGTCCCATGATTAAATGTGGATTAATTACCCTTACAAAATACATCCCCCCTTCGCATGAATGGATTCTCAACTAAAATAGGGTGGAGAGGAAGGGCTACAAGTTTCTATCTTCTAACAAATAAGGCACATTTGTGACACTTTATTGACTCATGAAGTGAAATATTTAAATACATTCAAACAATCTTATTTTCCTTTCACGATTTTAAGTGTTTTTACTCTTAGGGCATAATGCTCACCTAATGATCGTAATGGAATTCTTACAAAATCCTCTCAATTTTATTTTTGCTAAGAATTCTCAAGTTAATTTGATTTATATATTTTTAAAACAATATGTCATTTGAAAAAACATAAGGAATAGGTTGTAGCCTAAAATATCACCTTTTCAATTTGTCAAGATATTGAGGGTATTTACATGTTTGAAGGAAATGAACCATATCATAATTCCAAATAAAAGGTATTGTAGTTGTAGTGGGTTGTTTGTCATGTTGTAGAACTAGGATAAAATTCTTACTATATCCACATCATATGCCAATACTTTCAAGATCCAACCTTCCTCTTCTCGTTTACATCCTTACTCAGGAGGAATTGATTTACTCATGGATATCAGACCATTAAATGGAATTTATTATATGAAATCAAGTCTTTGAAGTTATAGAGATTCCTTATAAGAGAAAAAAATTATTTTTTTACAAAGGAGTATCTTACCTAATAACCTACGAAGCCTTAGATAATGAATTTTATTAGTTTGTACATACCTTCATTATTCTACTACACTAACATAGATGAAATAAAATCAATTCATTTAAATGTGTATAATACAAATACTTTGCAAAAGTCCATATTTATGATGGTAGGATCTTGTCATATATCTACCTTAATTTCTTAAAAACTATTCTTTCTTACTCTACTCTAGAAAAAAACATATTATTCTTCAACATAGAGGTTAGTAGTTTCATTTGTTTTTAAAAATAAGGAATGAATCTCCTAAGAAAGTAAATTTTTCCTAGGAAACTTTGTAGTATTCCTTTTGACTGGGAAGTGACAATTCTATGATAACACTTAATCTTTTAGTATCAATAACAAACACATTATTTTAGACAATATGGCCTAAACATTTTGCTTCATAGACTAAAAATATGCACTTATATGTGTTGTGTGACACTCCATACTATATAATCATTTGAAAAACTTTCCTAAGGTCAAATTATCATCTTCGTGATTGGAAAAAAATATAATATTAGTAGGATAGACAAGCACAATGTTATTAATCATCCCCTGAAATGCCATATCTATAGATCTCTAAAAAGTAGCTCCTACATTAGAAAAATCAATATGCATCTTCCTATATGAATATGTCCCCCATTTTTTAGTGAAGGATATCTTAAATTAATCCTCTTCTTGTACCAATATTTGGTTATATCCTAAATAACCATCAAGGAGTGAGAAATTCTCGAACCTATCATAATTTTTAAAATATGTTCCATAGAACGTAATGGATAGTGGTCATTTAGTGAAGCTCTATTCAGATCCCTAAAGTAAACACATAAACTTATCCCCCACTTATTTTCTTCATAAGGATTACATTTGAAACCCAAGATGATTTTTTAATAGGAAAGATTATGTTAATCTCCATTAATCGATTAAACTCTTACTTCATGAGAGGATATATCTTTAGGGTTATATGCATTTTCCTTTTCCTAATATGTTTTGTATTTAGGTACAACTCTATAGTTTAGTGTGCTACTTCTAGATTAAATCCTATAAGATCACCATATCCCCATTCAAAAACATTGTTAAAATCTTGAAAAAGCTAAACAAGTGCATGTTTTACCTCTACTATACATTCATTTCCAAGGTTTAGAAACTTTGTTTTCCATTACAATTTTTTTGATATTCTTCATGAGTAAGCATCATATTTACTTTCTCTCCTCTAATCTGGTCATTACTATTGAAGATGGACTAAAGAGTGAAAAAAACCGAGATAGATCATTTGACCTTAAATGGATGAATTGATATTTATATTGATGCTTTAATGTGTCCTCATTCTTAATTGATAACTCAACTTCTTCTTGTAAAAATGATTTTTTTTTTCATTTTAAAACACTTTCCAATTTGTATCACTTTGAAGTACATATATCCTTACAACCACCTTAATATGTTGTTACACTTTTCCCCTCTTTATGTCCCTAGGAATGTAAAAAAATTCCCAATATAAGCTAGTTTTCATCATGTTTTTTCTCCCTCCTAGGAATGAATTGCACGTTTACATATTAAAAATCATTTATAAGGTCCCATTCTATATTATCATAGGACTTCAACATGCTTTTTTGTTACAATCTGCCATGAAATGTGAGTTTTTACCAAACAAAAATCAAGCTCGATTAACTTCAATGCAACTTTTAACTCGACAAAATCTAAAAATTCTTGACAAAATATCAAATCGCAGAATTCGATATGTTTTCTAACATTTATAAACTATTAAACCGAGAATTATTTTCATTTTTCAGAAGGTTTATACATTTTATCATTTAATCTATTTAATTGAACAAGCTAAATTGAGTACATTCATGTTTTATATAATAAAACTAATAAAACATTTAAATCTATAGACTACGGTTAAACAAGATTAATTAAGGTTAAACATGAATAATTAAATATCTTAACACGACATAAGATGGACACATGGAACTATTTTGTGTCTTCTCTTAACAATTCCACCTTACGGACTCCTGTGCTACCGGAATTACCTAAAGACCAAACAACTTGAGTCGAGATAGTTTGCGAAGACAAAGGACAAAGACAACTTGAAATAATTCATTGCGAATGATATCTATTTCGACACTATGAAATGTAATATGAATTGGACATTTTTATTGGGTCAAGATTCACATTAAACAGAGATCGATTAGTACAAGTTTGAATTTGTGAACAAGGTGGGATGATCTAATTGGATCATACTTCACAACACTCGAGAAAAGATCGACAAAAACATGACATTGCGAAGCTATTAGTGGTTATCTCATTGGTTAAACCTTCTCAATAGTCAGTAAGTTTGACGGCGAACAACACATGGGTATTTTGCATTGGATAAGACTTCGTAAAGGCACTAAGACTCGACTCTACGAAACAAACATGAAATGTTTTAATTCTAATTTTGGAATAGAGTATACATAGGAAAAACTTAGAGATTAATTAATTTAACACAATAATATTTCTTTCTTCTATATTCTCACCATCACAATACATGGCTATTATATAGCCAAACAACCAATGATTATTTAGGAGGCATTATAACAAATAACCAATAATAATATTAACCCATATAGCACTCTAATCACTAACCTATACGAATAACCACCCAAACCTATATTAGTGAGTTGTTTATTAACAACTTCACTATTACAATAGTAATTACATTTCTGCATTTATAATTACTAACACCACAAATATAAATGTAAACATTATTTTCCTAACATTCACCCCTTAATATTTTCATGGTAGAAAAATAAATTTCACACTTACTCTATAGATAGTCATCCGCACTTGCTCAAAGATCTTGGTACAATACTCGAAATGAATGAAGGTAGAAGAAGGAACACATCTCGACCGACAAGGATGGGAACACACTTAGGAATCATCTACTTAGAAACCAGTCACTCTAGGGATCACATCTAACATAGTAGTGTGGGAACTCAAGTAGGAACACGTCTCGAATAGGCTTTAATGGTTTTCTAGAGGCTAACCAAAAACCTAGGTATGAACAAGAACACATCGAATGTTCATCCTCTTCAAGATGCGTGATGCTGCATTTTTAATTCCTATCTATTCTTCACTATGTTATTACATCAAGCAATGGTGTAAGAATAGTCACATACACAAGTGAACATGAATGAACCTTTGTTCTTATTTCTCACACCACACTGAAAATCACACCAAACTCAAATGCTGAAATCAAACACACTGCATGCTAGATCAAGGCATACCAATCACACACGTGTCACCAAATTAGGGAAGCAACCCCATCGTTGGTGATTAACGAGAAGTTATTGATTGACCTCTAGTCTACGATGCCTCCATCCTGTAGCTTTGTTGTTGTTTAGCTCGGGCCCCTGATATTGACTTTTAGGTTCAATTAAAAATGCCCCTTCTCGATTTTTATTCGGACATCAAGTAACACCGAAAATACGTCTCGTGAAGAAATTTTTATTTTTATATTATCTTTTTATTTTTAAATTTTTTGCAATGATACAACTTTAACGACTAAACTACTAACAAGGATTTTGATTATACAACTTAAAATTTTTTTCTTATAAACACGAAGGAAACTTCATAATAATAAAGAGTTTTATGATATTTTACTCTATTAACGAGGACTCACATTTGAAACTTATGGAAAATTTAACCTTTGACAATAACATAAAAATAAAAGCAAGTATTGACGATGATATTTTTGTTATTTTTCCAAAACTCACACAATATGCCTTTTCATTTAACACTTTTTCATGGGACAACATTGACGTACACAAATACTAATGTGACAATGACAATAGGATAACCCAAAAAAGCATGATGAACATGTAACTCAAAATAAACACCATTTTTACATTTACTATTTCTCTAGAAAAATGACCGCATTGAAAGCATTAAAATACTTCATGAAACAAAATGAAAACACACCTTGACAAATTACATGAAAAATGGAGTATGGCCCGTATAGCTGCAAAAGTATAAAATCCACATGTCATGCAAGGCGAGATGATTCTTGTAATCGATCACATAAGTTTTGGCTATGCTCAAAACACATCCGAAATATCTAAGAATTTCCCCAAAATATAGATGTAAGGATGCAGACTCACAACTACTCATGTAGGAGGATAAATAAGAGCGTCAAGGTTGAGGTCCACCGTCTAACTCATAACACCAAAGCAAAACATTGTCTAATGCTGATACTACTTTTCTGATAAAATCATGTAGACAACAAATAAATTCATCGCTCGTTGAGTCGATATAAAAATTTGTATGAGCTCGAATGGATCACATGTGGGACTTTACACATCCATGAATTAATATGCACAATGGAAATAAAACACATAAAACGAGTAAATGGAAATAAAAGTAGAAAAATAGACAAATCACATAGACACAGAGATTTACGTGGTAAAACCCTCAAGAGGGAAACATCCACGGAGCAATAGTATCGGTTCTCTTATTATTCAAGTTATGAAATTATAGACAACCTTTTTCTCAACTCTCTCACGTCATAAGACACACTGCCTCAATGGGCACACACAGATTTATAGCAGTTCATACAAAACTGACTGCATTTAATCTGATCCTATCCTTTTCCTAACTTAGGCTGTCTGGTTACAACCAAAAGCTGAATAATAGGATCTGAATCCATGTAGAGAGGGATTCATTGTCATCTCATTTCAACAATCTCCACCTTGACAATAATTAACCTGATACTTTGCTCATTTTCTCATCACCTTTTTTGCAAGCCAAGAGAAGCGATGCACCACCGTAGCTTCTCTAATATAATCGAGTTTTGTGAACATGTCTGCACAATTCTTTTGAGTGTGGACCTTATCAAGAATAACCTATCCTTCATCAATAACATGTCTTACATAATGGTATTTAACTAGAATATGCTTTGACTTACTATGGTAAGTTGGATTCTTAGCCAAATAAATTACACTTTCACTATCACAAAAAAAATTTACATTTTTCTGAACCTGTCCTAACTCACCCAATAATCCTTTCAACCATACTGCCTCTTTACAAGCATGTGAAGCAGATACATACTCTACCTCAGTAGTGGATAAAGCAACAATGCTTTGAAGCTTTGACATCCAACTAATAGGACCACCTGCAAGAGTAAAGACATAACCTGAAGTAGATCTCCTCTTGTCCAAATCACCTACAAAATATGAATTAACATAACCAAAAACCTTATCACTGCAACCAACAAACGTGATATCTCCTCTTGTCTAAGATCTTTGGAGCACCCATTTCACTACTGCCCAATGTTCTTTACCTAGATTTTCCGTGTATCTACTGACAACACCAACTGCATGTGAAATATTCGGTCTAGTACTAACCATCACATACATCAAACTTTCTACTATATTAGCATACAGTAAATGAGACATATACTCCTTTTCTTCATCATTACTAGAACATAAACCTGAAAAAAGTTTAAAATGCGAAGCTAAAGGGATATTAACTGGTTTCACCTTATCCATACCGAATTTCTGAAGTATTTTCTCCACATACTTCTCTTGTGATAACCATAGCTTGCCTTTCATCCTGTCTCTATGTATTTCCATGCCCAAGATCTATCTTGCTACTCCTAGATCATTCATATCGAATGTCCTAACCAACTGAGCCTTTAACCTGCTGATATTAACCATGCTCCTGCTTGCAACAAGCATATCATCAACATACAATACCAATATAATGAACATGCCGTTATCAATATTTTTGAAGTAAATGCAATGATCATATTCACTCCTGGTAAAATTTTGGCTCACCATGAAGGAATCAAACTTCTTGTACCATTTTCTTGAAGACTGCTTCAAGCCATACAATGATTTATTGAGTTTGCAAACAAACCTCTTGTTGCAATTTTGAACAAACCCTTCTGGTTGTTCCACATAAATTTCCTCATCCAAATCTCCATGTAGAAATGCAGTTTTAACATCTAGCTGCTCTAATTCAAGATTATGCAATGCAACTAGTGCTAACACCATACGAATAGAAACAATTTTTACAACTGGTGAAAAAATCTCATGAAAGTCAATACCTGCTTCCTGAGAAAACCCTTTTGCGACCAGCCTCACCTTGTACTTTGAAATAACATCATCAGCACCTTTCTTCAACTTGTATACCCACTTACAACCAACCAATTTCCTATTCTTAGGAAGTTCCACCAGATCCCATGTTTTGTTTTTAATCAAAGCATCAATTTCCTCTTTCATGGCATGTTTCCATTTGTCACTATCTGAAACCTCTATTGCTTCTTTGTAACAACTTGGTTCTCCTTCATTAGAAATTAAAGCAACAGAAGTGACAAAATCATCATACCTACTTGGAACTGATTTGATCTGTGTAGACCTTCATAAGGCTTGCTGTGGTATTTCCTTAATTTCTTGAGGTGTTTTATTCTGCTCATCCTCCTGAGTGATTTCCTCATGAATATCCTACTCACGGACATCTTCATGATTTTCACCCGTGGATGAATGTATATCAAATTGAATTTGTTGTGACTGTGGTACATCAACCTATTTCATAACATTCTTTCCATCCAATTTCATGAGTGAAATTTCATCAAATATAACATCTCTGTTTATGATGATCTTATGGGCAGTAGGATTCCATAATCTATACCCCTTCACACCATCACCATATCCAACAAAGACTAATTTATGTGACTTAGGATCTAACTTGGAACGCTGACTCTTCGGAATAAGTGCATAGGCATCACAACCAAAAACTCTAAGACTAGAATAATTACATGGTTGACCTGTCCATACCTCTTGTGGAATCTTGCAGTCAATTGTTGTCGATGGTGATCGATTAACCAGGTAACAAGCTGTAAGCAAAGCTTCTCCCCACAATTCCTGCTGCAACTTTGCATTACTGAGCATGCTCCTTGCTCTCTCGAGAAGAGTCATGTTCATGCGTTCAGCAATGCCATTCTGCTGAAGAGTGTACACGCTTTTTTATGCCTGTCGATCCCTTCATTCTTGCAATAATTCTCAAACTCCTTAGAAGTAAATTCCCCTCCATTATCTGTTCTAAGACATTTAATGGATTTACCTGTGCTCTTTTCAACCAAAGCTCTAAATTGTTTAAAAGTGTTAAATACATCAGCTTTCCTCTTTAACAAATAGATCCAAACTTTCCTCGAGTAATCATCTATAAAACTAACAAAATATGATGATCCTCCATATGAGAGTTTCGGAGCTGGACCCCATAGGTCTGAATGAATATAGTCTAGGATACCTTTACTTGTATGTTTTCCAGGTTTAAAATTTTGTCTAGCTTGTTTCCCATAAACACAATGCTCATAGAACTTTAAATCTATAGTTTTTAAACTAGGAAGAAGTTTATGATCAGAAAGTACATTAATTCCTTTCTCGCTAATATGACCCAGTCATTGATGCCATAAGCGAGTGGATTCACCTACATCCTCTAATGTGACTCTGCTTGATCAATTTTTGTCCTTCCTTCAAGTTTATATAGGTTCCCAACTTTGTTAGATTTCATGACTATCAAGATACCTTTTGATATCTTTAAAACTCCACCTTTAATCGAACCCTTATGTCCACTAGAATCCAGAACTCCCAAAGATATCAGATTCTTTCTCAAATCAGGCACATGTCTCACATCTATCAGTGTTCTAACAATCCCATCATACATTTTAATTTTGATACTCCCTATCCCAACAGCTTTTACATGTAACATCATTACCCATGTAAACTACCCCGTCATCAATATATTGATATGTAGAATACATTTTCCTATGCAGACACATGTGATGGGATGCCCAGAATCAATTAACTAGTCATAATGGTACTGTGAGACAATAGACGTAGATAATACCTCATCAACCATACCTGAATCCTTCTCAAATATGTTAGCCTCTTTTGTAGAGCCCTACTCCTTAGATGCCTCTTTACGTTTCCAACAATCTTTCTTGAGGTGTCCTGATTTGTTATAGAACCAACACTTCAACTTGCTCTTTTTCCCTTCGACTTGGATCTAGCTGGGCCCTTCGAATGCTATCCCCTCTCAGTAGTTCTGCCTCTGGCCATCATAACTTATGTTGTCAAAGTTTCCAGAGAAGATCTCTTTCGAGTTTCCTCAGATATCATAGCTCCAACAACAACATCAAAGCTAATGACCTCTTTAGAACTAAAACTAATAGAGGTTACGAAATGATCCCAAGATTCAGGTAGAGAACTTAATAATGTTACCGTCTTATCTTCATTCGAAATTTTGTCACCCGTGTTGTCCAATTTACAAATAAGAGTATTAAAAGTATTTAAATGTTCCAAAATTGTCATACCTTCCTTCATACGCAAGGTATACAACTGACGCTTCAGGAGGATTCTATTCGTCAAGGATTTAGTCATATACAAGCTTTCTAGTTTTTTCCAGAGTCCTGTTGCTATTGTTTCAGACACGATGTTGAATAATACATCGTCGGCCAAGCATAGGCAAATAGCACTGAGAGCACGAGTTTCCATCTCATCCCAGTCATCATCATCCATACTCGCGGGTTTCTTTGCCTTTCCTGCAAGTGCCTTCACAACACCCTGCACGCACAATATGTCCCACATCTTGACTTTCCATAACTCAAAATTGTTGCTCCCATCAAATTTTTTGATTTCAAATTTCAAACTTTGTGTCTTTGTCACCTCTGCAAATCACATGTTTTTCCTCTGCAAATTGCTTGCCACGAGTCTCGCAATCACCGAACGCGGCCGTGAAATATTTCTGCGCGTGTTTCCCTACCACCGAGTAGCCTAACCATGTCAAAGATTTGCTACATAGGGTGACCTTTCCAATGGTCACCACAAGCTTTGTTCAGAATGCATGTCCCTTCCAAAATCGCGACCCCCGAACTCACCTGGCAAAAAACGCAGCCTTTAAAACTTGCCTTAGTTCAAATTTTGTACTCATCCTTCATGGCCTCGGTCAAACACGTTCGATACCTCTTGTGGGACTTTACATAGCCATGAATTAATATGCACAGAGGAAATAAAACACATAAAACAAGTAAATGGAAATAACAGTGGCAAAATAGACAAATCACATAGACAAAGAGATTTACATGGTGAAACCCTCAAGAGGGAAACATCCATGGAGCAATAGTATCAGTTCTCTTATTATTCAAGTTATGAAATTATAGAGAACCTTTTTCTCAACTCTCTCACATCATAAGACACACCGCCTCAATGGGCACACACAAAAATTTATAACAGTTCATACAAAATTGACTGCATTTAATCGATCCTATCCTTTTCCTAACTTAGGATGTCTAGTTACAACCAAAAGCTGAATAATATGATCTCGAATCCATGTAGATAGGGATTCGTTGTCATCTCATTTCAACATCGCAAACTCCGTATGTATGTTATTCACAATAAATATTTTACTAGACCAAATCTTCAATAAAAATAGATACGCAGTTAAAGCAATAAGGATGATATAATTCCTGGATGAAATCACTTCTCCCTCTTGTATGTAGATCCTCCAGGATGGGCGATATGATTTGTGAGATCATTGTTCTTAGAACTCACAATCTGTGTACCAATGTTTCTTTAATTTTATTATATATTGCTTTAGGAACTATTATACTTGTTAGAGTTGGCGGTAGTAAGATAGAATTTAGGCTTGTCATGTTGAATCCTCGATCTCTCGTGTCCCTGTCTTCGTGTTGAAAATAAAAATGGAGTCCACATTGCTTGTTTAATAGATTTGGGCATCGCTAAGATACAAATCAATCTAATTGAATATATATCACCCAAATATACTATAACGTCCTTCGATGATGTAGTCAAGTCATCGACTTGATTCTTAGTGTGCGGATCATAGGTCCAAGATCCTAGTTCAATCCCAATCTTCCAATGCTGGTCTACAAAATAGAAATATTACCAAACACTAAATACAATCATAAACTAAAATATCGATTGATATTAAATTGTGTAAAAGCATAAACATATTTAATTACACTCGCATACTAAGGCATCCAACTAGAAATAGTGGCTCTTGCCCCTCTCACAACCTCACAAAACACATACTCACTTTGTGATAAAGACACCTACTTTGATAGAGAATCCAATTTTTCTATAGAGTTTGCCTGGGAAAGAATGAAAGGATAATTTATTTGACACAATAATATTTCTTTCTTCTATATTCTCACTATCACAATACAAGGCTATTATATTGATAATAATGGTATAGCTTAGATACCAAATGATAGAATAGAATAAGATTGCAATGACCAAAGAGGGACAGAAGCCTCACAAATATTATTGATCATGAAATCAGATTACATAACAATGCAAGAGCTGTAATATTTATAGATATTAGATAGCCTCATATGGATAGACATGACACCCTAGCAGACACCAACTACGAGATGATAAGACCCATCTCACATGCACATGTAATTACTACTAATACCAATATTGAATGTTATCCAACATAAAAATATTAAATGCAAGTCACTAGACTAGAGTGCACATGTTGCACATTATTAAATAAAAGACAATGCAATAAAATGCAATAAATATGCCTATGCTAAATTATGCTAACATTCCCCCCCTTAATTTTGCATAGTTTCCAATGAAGTGGAGAGGAACTCTCTAAACAGTGTGAATTTGTCATGTGTAAGTGACTTAGTGAAAATATCTGCCTTCTATTCAGTTGTAGGATAGAAATGGAGCTGTATGTTGTGCTTCAAGACATGCTCGTGTATGAAATGAACCTATACTTCAATATGCTTGGTTCTCTCATGAAATACTGGATTGTGAACAAGCTTTAGAACTCCTTCATTATCAACATATACTGGAGTAGATTTCTGTTGTGGTAGACCAATTCCTTCCAGTATTCGGCGTAGCCATATTGCTTCACAAACAACTTCACCTGCAGCTCGATACTCTGCTTTTGTAGAAGAGCGAGAAACAAAGTTCTGTTTCTTGCTTCCCCATGATATCGGTCCAGATCCCATAAAGAAGACAAAGCCTGATGTTGACTTCCTATCATCCATGTTTCCTACATGATCTGAATCTGAATATCCTGTCAAGAAGAAATTGTCATTCTTCTTGTACTCTAGACCAAGGTCAACTGTACCCTTTAGATATCTTAGTATTCTCTTTGCTACTTTCCAATGACATATTTTTGGTTCTTACATGAAGCGTGATAAATAGTTGACTGCAAAGTTGATATCTGGTCTAGTATATGTCAGGTAAATGAGACTCCCGATCAACTGCCGATAGAGAGTTGCATTCACCGGTGGTGATGGATCGGAACGAGATAACTAAAGTCTCGCTTCCATAGGTGTAGCAATAGGAGTGCAGTCCATCATCCTAAATTTCTCGAGTGTTGTCTTGGTGTATTTCAACTGTGACACAAAGATATGATTCTCTTTTTGCCATACTTCCAACCCAAGACAATAGTGCATGAGCCCGAGATCTGTCATGTCGAATGATCGATTAAAATCTTTCTTTGTTGCATCGATCATCTTCACAAAACTTCCTGTAATGACTAGATCGTCGACATAAACAACCACAATGACAATCTCCCCCCCTTGCTTTTTGAGGTAGAGATTGGGGTCATAAGGATTCCTTTTGAATCCATGACTTATGAGATGCTCATCAATTTTGATGTACCATGCCCGGGGTGCCTGTTTTAGGCCATATAGAGATTTTATGAGTCTGCATACCATCATCTCTTTTCCTGGTATTACATAACCCTCTGGCTGAGTCATATAGACTTCTTCTTGCAAATCTCCATTAAGAAAGGCACTTTTCACATCCATTTGGTGGACTTTCCAACCAAATTGTGCAGCTAGAGCAAAGATCATCCTGATTGTCTTGATCTTGGCTGTGGGAGAAAATGTCTCCTCATAATCAATGCCTTCTTGTTGTGCATACCCCTTTGCTACAAGCCTTGCTTTATACTTGTCAATAGTCCCATCTGATTTGTACTTAGTCTTGAATATCCATCTGCATCCAATGGGTTTCTTCCCTGGTGGAAGGTCGACAAGTTGCCATGTGTTGTTCTTCATCACTGACTGATACTCTGAATCCATGGCATCTTTCCAAGCTTTTGATTGTAGGGCTTCCTGAACTATAGATGGCTCAACTATTTCAACAACTCTGCTCATTAGGGCATAATTGACCTCTTCACGAGCTTGACTGTGAGTTCTAGGTCCAGGATTGGACGATGTGCTAGGTGCTTCATCCAAATTTACATCTCTTATTAATTGATTATACCATTTAGGTAACTTATTAGCTGTTCCATTGGATTGTGGTGGATCCAAGTTTTCACCATCATCCAATTCATCACTATTATCTTCAGTGGGAACATCAAATTCTATCTTCACAAGAGGTGTATTATGCATGTTTGTTGAGTCGTTGAGTGGAGCATCTGCTTGTTTCTTCTCAAAGAACTCAACATCCCTATTTTTGTATACTTTCTTTGCTTTCGGATCCCATAATCTATACCTAAGTGCTTCTTCACTGTATCCAATGAATATCAATTTCTCAGCTTTCATATCCAACTTGTTCCTATTCTTCTTGGGTATGTGCATGTTAGCTTTACACCCAAATACTCTTAGGTGTGCAATTGATGGTTTCCGATTTGACCATGCTTCTTGAGGTGTCACTCCTTCAAGAGCTACTGTGGGCACTCTGTTCAACAAATAGACTGCAGTTCTTGCAGCTTCTGCCTAAAATGTCTTTGTTAAACCTGAGTCATCAATCATACATCACACCATTTCCATGATAGTACAATTCCTTCTCTCAACTATACCATTCTGTTGTGGTGTGTGAGTAGGAGGCATTTTTCTACGAATCCCATGAGCTTCCAGGTAAGTCTTGAACTCATTGCTTGTGAATTCCCCCCCTCGATCTGAGCGGAGAGTTTTGATCTTGCGACCAACTTCATTCTCAACAAGTGCTTTGAACTTCTGAAATGTCTCAAAGGCTTGACTCTTGTTTCTTAGACAATATATCCACATCTTTCTTGAGTAGTCATCAACACAAAGCATGAAGTATTGACATCCATAATGACTTGGTTGCATGGGCCCACAAAGATCGGTGTGCACCAAATCAAGCTTTCCCTTAGCTCTATATGTGTTCTTTTGGAAGGGTACTCTGTGTTACTTTCCAGCTAGGCAATTGTGACACTTGTCAGTGTTGTGCTTGAGTGTAGGCAATCCTTTCACCATGTTGCCCTTTTGAAGTGTTTGGAGATAGCCAAAACTAATGTGACCATATCTGCGATGCCATAGTTCTGTAGATTGTGTGTCTTTGGCCACTAGAGCTTGATCATCCTTGTGGACAAAATCAAGTTGGAACATGCGTCCCACATTAGAGGCTCTTGCTACAATCTTGGAACCTCTTGACTTATCTCTTATCAAGCACACTTTTTCTCCATTATTACTGTCAAAATCCAACTTCAAGTTGTGATCAAGGAGTTGACTAACTGATAGCAAATTCTTGGTCAACCCAGGTACATACAATACATTTGTGATTTTGCAGTCATGCTTTCCAAGAGGTAGTGAAATGTTTCCAATCCCCTTGACACTATATGATGAGTCATCACCTAATGACACATGGTTCTTGTTAGGTGAGTCACGCAGTGTGTAGAACCAATCCTTGCGTCCAGTCATGTGTCGAGTTGCACCCGAGTCAACATACCAGATATCTTGTGTGGACTTGGTTTCTTCATCAAATTGAGCAGAATACATGTGGTGTCCTTCATCTGAATCATCCTCATGTTCGGCAATGTACCCTTGTTGTTTGGGTTTTCTTTGCCAATTACCATTTTTCTGCCCTTGATTGTTGTTGTTGTTAGACTTCCCTTTATTTGAATTATTGTTACCCTGATGGTTATTGGGTTTTGAATTGCTTGATGAACCCTTTTTGTAGGAATTGTACCAACAATCTTTGATGTCATGTCCCCCTCTATTGCAAATGGGACACTTCTTGGTGTTGTCTCGTTGACTTTGATTTTGTTGGGACTTCTTGTTATTGGACTGAAATCTCCCTTTCCTTTATGATTGGAAGATAGTGCTTGCTCATCTTCATGATCTTTGTTGTTCATTGCCTCTTCTTGTTGGAGTAGATTGACCAACTTCTCAAAGGTGATTGTGTGTTCACTCATATTGATAGTTGTCACAAATATTCTATAGGAAGGAGGAAGTTCTTGCAACACAATTGGTACAAGGTCTTCATCACTTATCTCTTTTCTCAATGCCAATAGAGATGCCCTCAAAGTAGCAACTCTTTGTCTCGTCTCAAAAAAACTTCAACCTTCTCATTGTGCTTGAACTTGAGAGTATGCAGTTGTGATAGTAGGTTGAGGATGGCATTCTTGTTCTTTGCCTCATAGACTATGCTCAACTTATCCCATGCATCCTTAGCCGATGTGGCATCTCTAATGTGGGGTTGCACATCATCTCATTACGTTAAACAAGATGATCAACTTGGCCTTTTGATTGGCCCTATCAAATTGAACTTGTTGTCTTCTCGGTTTCTTCCATCATCAAGTGATCTTGTTGAAAAGCAATTTTCCATCTACAATTGTCCATAGGTCTTCAAACTCAAGTAACACTTTGATCTTTGACTGAGTTTCCATGTATCGTTCTTTATCTTTATAGTTGTCTCCTCTAAGAAGATTGAGAATCTGGGTAAGAAGAACTTTGGTGCTTGTGCACCCATTTCGATGTTCTCCCGACAATTTGAATTTTTGAAACTCTAAATTTCTAACAAAGGGTAAATGCTCGAACAAACTTATCACTCTAGGTTTATGGCTCTAATACCACGATTTCTCTCTCAATATACCGTGAGTCACCACGCAATCAGCCATTGGATATACCAAACCTTTCATATATACGCTCCCTTCCGATATACCCATCGAGTAGCAAGCATGGAAGAAGATCACCCTTTCAATATACCCATCAAGGATACGGAAAGAGGTGTTAACGCACATGAAATAATTTAGTACTTGGTACTTAGAGCAAATACGAGAGGGGTTTCAATAAGCGGGTAAGCACAAACGGATGGGAGGGCTCAAATGTGTGTATTGTGTCCTTATTACTCCCACAAACACTTTAATTTTATAGGGTCGATGCCTGCACAACATTTAGGTAGCTGTGTTAGGCGTTAAGTGCAAAAGTAGTAGTCACGACGGCATCACAAACCGTAAGTGCTTCCCTATAGACAAATTCTATAGGCATCGTATATACCGACGGCTCACCCGTGATGTGCTTTAAACGTATATAACAAGCTATGAGATCAAAGATCTCGTGTGATAGAACCAAACATAAAATAAAAATTTGTGCCATTTTTTTTTTCACTTTATGCACCAAGATTAGTACAAAATGCTCCAAAATACATCGAAATGAAGTTTTTGTGTCCCCCCTCTTTACAAAAAAGGGTTTAGAATCACAAAATACACAATTTAGGCCAAAAATATATTTTTACCATATAATAGGTGTTTTTCCGCTAAATTTAGCGGTGGCTCTAAATGTGTTTGGTGAGCTTCTAAATTTGGAAATCTCCCAAAATTTATTAATTTCTCCAAATTTTCCAAAAAAATAATTTAAGAAAAAATATGGAGAGAGTGGGAATTGAACCGAAAAGGCTCTGAGGCATACGACCTTTTTGTTCCCAAGATCCAAACAAAAATCTGAATATTGTTTTCACCTTTTCTCACAAACCCCGATCCGGGTTTTTCTAAACTTTTGACAGAAGCATCATACAATATTTTTCTTGAAAACCACAAAATTTCAGAAGAATTGGAATCTTAATTTTTGAGATCTTACTAATTTACCAGCTAGATCTGATTTTTTGAGAAAAAAATGATCCGACTTGCATGCAGGCGTTAAATTTTCGTCACATGTAGAGGCCGAATCTGAGAAGATGATGTAAACTAAAAAGTTGTGCACCTCATTCTTATCTTTCGAGCTCCAAAAAAGAAATGGCACATCAATCAGACATTGTATGAAAACGTTACGCCCTCTTTTTTCTAAGAGCTATATCTCGCTGGAATTTTGTTGATGGGGACTGCTTTTTGTTTCAACCTTTGCTCCCGAATTCTTCACACCTCCACTTTCAGAAGATCTCGATCTTACTAATTTTTTTTTTTTAAGATCTGATCGAATCTGAAGATGATTTTTTTTTCTTTAGATCTGTAATTTTTTTAAGATCTCTCTCCTTTTTTTTAGGATCTGAATTCTTCACACCTCCACTTTTTTTTTTTCATAAATCTTTTTTTTTTTTTAATTTTTTATAGATCTCGCGATCTTTTTTTTTTTTCAAGATCTTTTTATTTTTTATTTTTTTTTTAAAGATCTCCAAATCTGAAATATTCGCCAATATGTTAGATCAATTGGCTATGCCAATGACTAATTAAAAAAAAATTACCTTCCAAATAAGTGGATAGGTCAAATTTTAGTTGAGGGATGCTTGGAAGGAATGGAGGTTGCGAGATGCTTCAATGGCTCTCCTTTGATGTAGATCTTCTTCTCCAATGGATCCTCTCCAATAGTGCTCCTCTTCAACCTTGCTTGGATAGAACCTGCTCTGATACCAAATGATAATAATGGTATAGCTTAGATACCAAATGATAGAATAGAATAAGATTGCAATGACCAAAGAGGGACGGAAGCCTCACAAATATTATTGATCATGAAATTAGATTACATAACAATGCAAGAGCTGTAATATTTATAGATATTAGACAGCCTCATATGGATAGACATGACACCCTAGCAGACACCAACTACGAGATGATAAGACCCATCTCACATGCACATGTAATTACTACTAATACCAATATTGAATGTTATCCAACATAACAATATTGAATGCAAGTCACTAGACTAGAGTGCACATGTTGCACATTATTAAATAAAAGACAATGCAATAAAATGCAATAAATATGCCTATGCTAAATTATGCTAACATATATAGCCAAACAACCTCAAATTATCTAGGGGTGTTATAACAAATAACCTTTTTATGGGTATAACGCTCTAACCACTAACCTATATGACTAACCTCCCAAAATTATATTAGTGAGTTGTTTATTAACAACTTTACCATTACAATAGTGATTACATTTTTGCATTTATAATTATTAACATAAACAATATAAATATAAATAATATTTTCCTAACATTAATTGGCTCAATCTTTGTAGTATAATATATTACGTTGTGTTAAGCAAGACTTAGAAATATAGACTTAAGCGAGTCTAAAAGAATATTTGGTCGACATGAAAGACAAAATACATGTCGATGGGACAAAGAAGACTGGTGGAGTAAGGTGAGCATGCCATTACTTG
The DNA here is from genome assembly GCA_018340775.1 of Taxus wallichiana var. yunnanensis. Taxonomy (NCBI): domain Eukaryota; kingdom Viridiplantae; phylum Streptophyta; class Pinopsida; order Cupressales; family Taxaceae; genus Taxus; species Taxus wallichiana. The sequence continues at coordinate 508,565,832 of CM031242.1, forward strand.
GTGACAATCCAACAAGTGAGGTTTAAATACGTGGAAAAATTTTGCCAAAATTTACAAGATGGCTCAACATGTGGACGTAAGGTCCCCATAATAAGCCCATTTTAAATGGGTTTGAGGTCCATCAAACAATAAGACAAAAAGCACAAAAAACACGACCATGACAATATAAAAACAAACAATTTAGCCCAAAACACCATTAAATTACAAGTTTATATAAATAAACACGATCTATCACATAATTACAAGTTTATTCTACACTAAACTATACAAGATCTTGTAGAATAACATACATACTTATCCAAGTTATATTTTTCATTAGCTTTATTTTGTAAATTCACTACATTTAAGAATTAATTACTTATTTTTAAAGATATACATAGAAAAAATGACCAAATACATTCGTTTTCTCATTTTGTCAAATAAACAAGAGAATTTAACTTTGTACAAAAATTGCATAGTTTATAAGAGAGATTTATATAGAGAAAATACTTACCTAAATCAATTGACATGAAATTCCAATCCGAGAGAGTAGGGATAAAAATTCTAATACAAAATTCCAACAGAAGAAAACATTGAAGTGGAATTCTTAATACAAAATTCCAACACATCCATTGGTTAACAAACAATAGAATGTGACCTATTATGAGAGGAAAATGATATACATGCTTTGTATTTTCACCTTTCCCATGCTAGAACCTATAACGCCTTCAAAAATGCCCGCACGAGACCCAAGAACAACCTAGGGTTAGCTAGAAAAATTATGGAATAATTTTTTTTTTAGAAGTGTGCCCATAAAAGGTTTCAAAAATAATGATTGCTTCATTAATGTTTCTAGTCAATTATATTTAATAGATAAAATTTTCCCATTATAACAAATATTAAACCCACATTAAAATTTACTGAATTAAATCTGACTAAGCATGGAAAATTTCCTAAGTGTTATTTAAATAAACAAAATTAATTTCTACTATAGTTGAATATCCCCCCCATGGGATGTCAAGGGTAAAAGAGGCCAATATAATTAAATACCAAGGTTATTTAATTTCTACAAGGTTGAAACAATTAGCAAGGTCCCTCATTTAATATTGGGTTAGAATAATAAACACTTCCTAAAAAGTGACCCCTTAAAAAGTCAACCCATGTATTTGAAAATTAAACATTTAAATTAAAAGACAATTTCCACTCACCCACTCTCCACCTACTTTGTAGGGATGAATCTCATCCCTTGGATGGATTCATTTAGGGCCCTTGATGAGGAAGAAGACCACTAACCCTAAAGTTTTCTTAAGAAAACTCCTTTCTCATTTCCTTTTGGTTCATTGTTTCTCTTTTGTTGTGTAGGTTGTTGGAGGAGGAAGAGAAGCCATTGGAGGCCATTCCAAGCTTTTGGAGAGGCTTACAAGTTTCATTTATTTTCTAATTTTTTTACACCCTCTCCTAGGGTTTCAATGTGTTTATATATTTTATTTAGCTCATTTTTGTTGGGTTTTCCCCAAATGAGTTTGTGGGTATTTTCCTATTTTATTGATATAGCTAGGTTTGATTTATATTTTCATTTGGGTATATATATATCATTTATTGGGTAAACCTGAAATGAATTTAATTGAGAGAAACAAGATTTAATACATATATATTTAAGTATATTTAAGTGTATATATATATATATATATATATATATATATATATATATATATATATATATATGGTTTAGCGCGGCCATACTTCACACAATGCAGAGGAGGAGGGAAGACAAGTATGCACATGGGGGACATCTAACCACAAATATTAAGGGTTTAAAAGTTATGTGGGGGAAGTCCACCAACCCCACCCCCCACCATTCCTTTGAACCGCTACCTAATTATTGTTGTGGCTAAGTAAGCCCAAACCAAACTTTGATAATATATTTTCCTTTTTATTCAGATGGGTTAGACTCTATGAAACATGTTTATTAAATATATATAAAATGTTTAAGTATATTAATATATTAAAATTATTATTAATATCAATATTAATAATATTTTAATATCAATTTTTTTGTAATCATATTTTTCTATTATTAATCATATTAATGATTCTAAATCTTACACTCGAGAATTCCCTTTTTTAAACAATTTCATAATATTTGATGAGGATTCTATAATCACATCAAATTTCACTTGTTGCTACGTTAATTTACATGGGATTTAAAGGTAAATCTCTAATAACTCTATAGTGAATTTTACATACTCTCAATGAAGCCATGGTCTAAGTTATAACAAGCAATTTCTTTACTCCAATAGACTTAGGAATTTTAGCTATTTGATTGACCAAGTAAAAAAACAATTTAAAACTTAAGTTCTTTACATCCACTTAAATAGGTTTAAAATTCATTTCAACCACTATAAGAGAATGATCAACTATAAATTTTTCACTACTCTATAAGTTTCATGTAATACAAAAGAAATAACTATTTCATTCCTCTTACAAAATACAAATTCCAACCATTCTCACAAACAATTATAACAAAGTTTTCAATAAGTTTTAAAATGAGAACTACTAACTTTCCAATAATTTATTTAGAACAAGAGCAACACATTTTTGTGGGGAAATAAATCAACTACAATGAACTAAGATATTTCCCTTTATAACTTCCTTTCTATTTCAACAAAACTAGCTTTACAACCACATTTCTTTCTTTCCCCTTTTCAACATACAATACAACTTGAATGTCCAATAATGAATACAAATTTTCTTCACAAGATTAATACAATATCTTCCACTTAAAGTGGGAAAACTTACAAGAATGAAAGCTAAAAGGAATACAATATTACAAGTCTTCCAACCTAAGTGGAAATGAAAAGATATTTTCTCACAAGGAAACATTTCCTCGAGACACCAACAATGCTCCATATTTCACATCACTAACAAGAGAGCTCCACCATGCTTCATTTGATCACAACAAAAAAGGGGGAGAAACAACACTCTCCACCCAACCAAGATTTCCAATGAGGAGGAGAAGTCATCCTCCTTATTGGCCCTCAAGTCCCAACCACATTGAAATAAAAAATGGATTCAACTCATGGTAACAATACAAGGTTCCACATCACAATACAAAATTTTTACAATAATACCAAAATACAAACAATACGATTACAATTGAAGGACGGAAAGCAACAAAATGCACAAGGCTTCAACATGCAAAAGCTAAAGGAATAAGATCTATGGGGAGGTCACTTATGCCTCCCAATGGGAAATGGGTGCCCACCTATAACCCTCTAATAAAAATCACAAAATCCCTATGCACTATTATTCCTCCCTCGAGGATATCTTATGCCTCCCTATAATCTCTTATGGATCCCTCATAAAAATAGAGCAAGTAAGGAATGCAAGTAATTTCTTATAAACAAGGTGGGGCACCCAACCAAACTCCCTCCAGAACATGGAATTAACTCTTATGCCTTCCCACATTTAATATCTCCATATTCCCCTCCTATACCACACTTAGGCAATCTACCCAAGCACCCAACAAGTTACATACCAAAACACTCAAAAACATGCACTTATACACAATATAAAGAAAAATATATTTTACAAGAGTATAGATCCTACCTTTCCATAGTAGATCTTGATCCAATAGTCCCACACTAAGCCTCTTCAATCCCAAAAAATCACCAAGAATTTGACACAAATCCACAAGCACTCATAAATCTTCTAACTCCCAAAATTAAAGAGCACAAAGAAATCAAGTAACCCTCAAACAAGCAAAAACACTTGAATAAATAGAAAAGGGAGAGAGAAGGGTGAGGTAGCTCCATGTAGGATGCCACATCACTCATGCTTAACTCCACATCACAAGTCAAACCTCAACCCCAATGCACCATAAATTGGTGTATGAGAGGAATGACAAGTTACTTACACACACAATCCAAGCCCACACCCCATAAGGAAAACTTAATTATATGAAAGGAAGTGCGATAATATTTTACTTTTTTGTCCTTCCAAAACACATAATGGGGTCTATTTTTGACCCCCAACCCATCCGTAGGGTTGGTATAGCAATTTAAGAGGTGTGGGACAAGTTTGACTTGTCCCAAAAGCCTCCAAAATTGGCCTTTAAGGCTAAATCCGAATTTTCATGAAGGGGTAGAGTGTACAACACTCAAAGTCATAAGAACTCAACTTACAACACATAATCCAAGAGCCATCAATTCTAATAAATGAATTATTTTGACCCATTATTAATTAATTTAGTAAACTAATTAATTTACTAATCTAGACATAAATCAAGTGATTAACAAAAAGAGCATACATCACCATAATTTCACATACTAAAATTAAATAAAAGAAACTAAATGAAAGAATAACACATAACCCCTTGGTCACAATTGGAGGTGATTCCCCCACGGGAACCCCTAACAACAATTCAAACACACACACATAACAAAATACATGTTGCCATGGTGACCCTTGTTGAATTCATCTAGCATTCTAATGTGGTTGGTCTCCAATCCCCGATGTTTGTTGTGACATGTTTACCTAAAAACACATAATACCTCCTTCGGCCTTGTGGCCACATCAAAACATCCAAAATAAATATACAATATAACTCCACAATCATATATATATGAATCAAAATATCATCTAGGCAAGTAACGATATCATTTACAATTTCTAACAACATCTCGATTCTACATTTCATCAATATCCATATGATCATAAGATTAGTTCAATTGTCTAGGTCTACTCAATATGATGAAATATCACATGTCTAAAAATATATATATATATATATATATATATATATATATATAACCATGTCGACAACATATCAACATTACTATAAAATGTCTCTAATAATCCACACGCATCATATATGAAACGAAATCAACAACAGTCTACTATCCCTAACATCTAAAATCATGCTAAATCAAAAAGCTATTAATAATATCCATAAGTATAGTAAATGATGATCGAAATCAATAACAAAAGGTGTTGAAGGGAAGAGGTAACTACAAAAACCATGTGAGGTTGTACTTTGTACCCCTGGTTAGGACACCTCTGGTGCCCCTCTCTCTTTCCCACTACCTGCGTTTAACTCCGGTTAGCCTTGGAATTACTTCCACATACTAAATTCATAAATTCCTTAAGACAATTTTTTCAATTGTTCTCTTTCTCAAAAACACAAGCACAATTCCTTGTATCTCATTTATTCATAGATTTATTTATGTATTAATTTATTTTATTCATTCATTATGTTATTCATTTTATAATACATCATAGGTGGTTACAAACCAACATAGTTGTTCTCACACCTTTGCAAAGGTCAAATTAAGAAGTTTTTATCAATTTTTTGGGATATACTTTTCCATATTAAGCGAATAGCTTTATTATAATATATTTATAAATAATATTAACTCAAACTTGTAGTAACAACTCTAAAACAATTTATTTATTAACAATTCTTTAATACTTATAAAGCTTTAGGGATTTAGTCACATAACATGCCATCTTAATTAGTTCACAACTAGTTCCTTGTCACCAAAGACCTACAATTATTTTAGTCATATCCTCCTAGCTTGTTGGAGACCATGTATAAGGGTTTCATATTTAATTAAAGTTTATATACAAATAAATTGAAACGTAAGGGAATAATAGTATTTTTCTTTCATTGGAGATAGAAACATGATACATACTCCTACCCCATTTATATTCCTATACCCATCAAACTACATTTTCCAATCACCATTATCTCACTCATTTGTCTTCACAAGGTTAGGGATGAAAGAGATTTCTTTAGAGTGCAATAAGTACCAAGACAATCCTCTTCAATTTGATTATAAGACTCAAAATCATGACTTGTAGTACCCCATTCAATAAGCAATAGATTAGGTATTCCTTTAAGAATAGTATCGGCTCATTTTTAACTAGTTGGACTTCTTCATTAATGAGCATGATGTAATTGCAATTGATTACCTTTAGAACATAAAGTTCTATACGGTTATTTTCAATAGGTTCAAAACTTATGGTGACCTTAGCATTGTACTTTGTTCTAAATAACATGTGTGACCAATCTAATGAAAAATATCCACTAATCTTCATCATTAAATCCATAGATATGCATAAGGAAAATTATGGATGAATGGCAATTATGAAAATGTTTAAGGGAATTGAGAAATTATGATATGCATGTAAAGTGAGGGTTAAGCGCCTCATGTCTCCAATAGTCTCTATGGATCATCCATTGCTATATAACATGGGATGAATACTATGTACATTGAGATATGATATTATAACGTATATGGGTTGATGTATATTTCAACATGTGTCACACAGACCATTATTTAGTTATATATTTGTAATATATGGGGTCACATAGGACTTAGTTATATTGCGTAATGAATATGTTTGCATTGGCATTTGGTGTCACCCATCCATTAATAGTAATATATGTCTATAGAAGGAATATTAGTATCACTTTGAGTTATGTCACATATGTATGATTTGAGTCTTCTTCTTGGTAGAGGTATATTAGAGATATCCCCCACAAAGTGGATTCCCATCTTTAGAGATTATGGAGTTCTTCATTAAGGATTATTGTATGGTGTTCCCATACCTAAAGGGTATTTTTCTAAATATATTGAATAATTGGGAATATTGAGAAACCAATATCTCTTGTGTTGTGTTATCTTTTGCATATTATTCAAATTATTCATTTATTATATGCAAAGATCTTATCAAGTGGTATCAAAGCATCGATAAGGGAGAATTTTGGTTGAAACCATAATGTTGGTGATTGACCTATATGTAGAGATCAAAATTTAATTATTAGAGATTTTTGTAAGAATTTAAGAAATAATTCAAATAATATTCTCTCCAAATTTTGATTTTTGGAGCTATTTTGTGAAAGATATGTTAGTTTTAGGGTTGAAACCCTAATTTTCATGTTTCGTATATATCATTTTAATTTTGGTGAACTATTTACTCTATTTTTTTGTTAAGGTGAATACATTTAAATGTAATGCCCTGAAAGTTTTTAAAAAATTGGATGTGTTTTGAGCTATTTATTGAAGTTTTAATATTTTTCACAAAGTATCTCAATACGTTGCCAAAATATTAGAAAAATTTCAATTTTTTTACTTTTTGGAAATCTCTCAAAATATAATTGTGTTCTATGATATGCCTTTTCATATTTCGGAAGACCTCTAGAAAAATAGGTAGAAATTTTTTGGATGAAAAGGGTCTATTCCTAAAACCCTAGTTTTTGTAGATGATGGGGATGAGAATTTTTATGGAGATTGCAATATTAATGCTAGAGAATGGTGGATACAATTTATAAAAAAATATTTTTAACATCCAAGTCCATGGTCCATTTTTCATATTTAGAAGGCTGGTCTAGCATGGACTTAATGCTCTAAATTGAACCAAGGGAGTACAGATTAGTCTTGGGAAAACGTGGAACCATTTTTCTTAAATCATTGGGAAAAATAAGAAGAAGAGGGTGTTGTAGATGAGGATTAAAAATAATATTCTGATTAAGAAGATGAAAAATATGAATAAGGAGAATTTGATTATAACAAATCTATGAATTATTCAGAAGGAGAGAAAAAATGTCAAGACATGAGTTTAGATAGAACATCTCCAAGGAAGGAAGCTTCAATATTTCATTTAAACGGTCCATTCGTAAAAAAAAAAGGTAATTGTTTCCATAAACCCTATCTCATCAAATATAAAGTCATCAATATAGATGGATTTCAACATATACATGTTCAAGAAAATAATATCAATGAATCTTAAGTGGGTGGTAAGAAGATTTTAGTTTTTGAAGATTTAAATCTCTCTATGGATAAACACATTTTGCATTAAATTTTTTTATACTTTAGATATAGATGGTATGAATATTTTTCTTGGATATCCATAGTTAGAGACATTGGGAGTAATTAATATTTATGTGTAAAATAATTTCATGAAATTATGGTACAAGAGACATAAAATTACATTGTAGGATATTACAATTAGGAAGGAAAAAGTAATGTAAAGATGGACCATGAAGATGATTTTGAAGATGGTGAAGAATGTAATAAGAATGATTACAAAGTAGATGATGGAGAACATAATGAAAAAGAATAAAATATTTCATCTATTTAAGATAAAAATAGAAAACAACAAGGTGGAAGAGGATACGAAATTTGAGTTAAAGGGTGATAAGGTTGATGATATTGAGGTTTCACCATATAGATACCCATATAATCATGAGAGGAAAAATAATAGAGACATGATAATACAATAAGAATAATAATATATATGAATATATAGTGAATTTGAGTAGAAAACATAATGGCTATAAATGGCATGAATGAAAGAACAATTATATGAGATAGAATTACATGAATAATTAGTATAGATAAGCATGGATATCGAGAAGGAACAAACATGGACATGGATGAAATTAGAGAAGTGAAATGGAATATGGAATTAGGGTTAGATAATTATCACCCACTAATATTTCATATGGGTGGTAGGATGATTGAGTATGGTGATAAGTGTTCCATCATTTAAAACACATTCATTATATATCTTCTTCTTATGTTTCGGGAGGAAACATGTCAAGGAGGGAGGGATTGCTATGTACATTGGGATATGATATTATAGTGTATATGGGTGTACATATATTCCAACATGTGAAACACATACCCTTAGTAATTTATGTGTTTATAACACATACGGTCACATAGGAGTTAATAATACCAGTTAATGAGTGGCCTCATATGGGATTAGGTGGCACCCATAAATTAAGAGTAATGTATGTTTATAAAAATTTTATTAGTATCATAATGAGTTATTTCATAGATGTATTATTTGAGTCTTTTAATTGGAAGAGGTATACTTGAGGTTTCCCCCTTGAAGTGGATTCCCATCTTGGGAGATTGTGGAGTTACTCCTTCCTTAAGGAGCATTTTATGGTGTTGCCCTACCTTAAGGGTATTATTTTGCATATATTAAATAATTGGGTATATTTTTATTATGAATATCTCTTTTATTATGTTATCTAATGTATATTATTCAAATTACTCATTTATTATATGCAAATATATTATCATCTCATCAATATATACAAATCCTCTAGATAGAGGTTCATACTCTATACCATCTTGTTAGTTACATTTTTATGCATGATTGAACTAGTGCCTCTTGAAACTATCCTATAGCTATCATACAATTAGTTGTCAATGTTCAATAACACATAACAAGGAGGGGTTTTTATGATTTTAATAAACAAGTCTCTTCTTGGTTGAGATGTATTGGTAAGAAAAAAATATTGATTTTTCTTTGCTTGACTCATTTGAAAGGCGAGGTTAGACAAGGAGGCTTAGAACAAATCCTTCTATATAGGAATAGAAAAATAATCTGACATCAACATAGTGACATTGGTTTTCTTCATATGCTTTGAAGAATATTAAAACAGTAGGAATGACCTATTATTGCACTTTACTTATATCACTACGTTCTCTTGCTTTTGCAAAATGAAGGTGACTTCTAGCCTGATATTAAGCATTAGAGCCCTAATTTCTAAAATTGTCTTACACATTTAAAGCTAAAGTAGGACTATTGACTTTTTGGGGTGTTCGATAAGACTTATTATAATTTTTATCACCTAGAACCTCTACCTCCATGGCCCTTTTGTTGACCTAGTATTAGTCGTGATACCTAAAGTTAAAGCTTGACTTTTCTTTGCATCTAATTCACTCCAAAACTTATTTTACTTTCTAGTAATGAGTGTAACATCACTTTTTGTTGGTTGTTGAGGAACCTCTTATAGTGGTGGTACCTTAGCTTATGTACATTGAGGAAATGAGGCAGTTTGCAAGGATTCATTTAGGATACCATTTTGAAAAGTAGATTTATTTTGGGATTGGTTGTAAGGAAATCATCGCTCATAGTATTGTGCTAGATTATTTTGAATGGGAAACATTTCTTTAGAAGATCTAATAGCATTATGGATGCATGATTTGTAAGGCCTTGCATGAGTAACTTTATTTTGAAATTTTTTATGATATAAATGTTTATTAGGGTTATTGGGTTGGTACCAAGGTTGATAAAAGGCTAGATCAGGTGGGTAATTTTGTACTTGTTAACTTTTGAGAGTTACTAGTTTAATGCTAAAAGTTATAAGAAGCATATTTACATATTACAAGTCATTAGATGTATTTTGGGTAGTATCAATATGGCTTATATGTTGACTAAATATAATTGACATAGGTTCGATTCTTGGTATTTAAAGTGGCATAGATGATCTCATTTATAGAAATATAGGCATATGAGGCCTTTGTGCAATTTTTCCAACTTGTATGAGACTGTTTTCTTTCTAATTGCTACATCATAAATTTTTGAAGTGTTCTCGCAACCATTAGATGGAATCGTTACTAAAATATCACTTCTTAGTACTCTAAGATAAAAAAGAAAGAATTTTGGGGTAAATATTACCAACAATGGGATTCTTTCCCAAGTCTTTTGAAATATGAAATTAAAATCAATCATGATTTCATGAGGGGATATTTTTATAGTGGTAAGTTACTCTATGAGAGATAGGTGATCACTTTTGTCCTCAAATAAAAATTGGTTGCAGATTTTTATAACATAGTAATTATTTTCCTGTAAAATTCATGGCTATGATCCTGACTACTACATCATCTTCACTGATTAGGTGAACTGAATAAAAATTAGGAATATCCAAGATGTGCTCAAATAGTGGTGGTTTAATTTTAACAAGTAATTAATGGAAGGATTTTTAGGGAAGCTGCTAGGATATAATGTTGGGAATTGAAAGCAAGGTGCTACCACAATTGAAAGAAATAAAACATTGAATTTTTTTAAGGAACATGAGGGGAGTAGGTTGTAGGTTCCTCTGAAGAATAGAGAAAGTCATATTAGAAGGGGAGGTTGAGTAAAACCTAGGTGGTTGGGATAGAATCCTTTGAGCAGGTCCTCCTCTTCTCCATGGTGACAATTTCAGGTGTTCAAAAGGGTCCTCTATTATTGTGCTTTGTCTTGTATGCATTCTTCTCATGAAACTAAAACAATTGACTAATGGAACACGTATATTGGACATTATGAGTTGTAATATGTGTTTTTTCTCTTATAAACACAAAGTATCACTAAAATACAACCCAATTTAAGTGTAGAAGACCAAATTTGAGATGTAGAAAGATCAATTCTCCCACTAAATGTGTAAAAATCATTAACACATGAATTTGGACTATAATGAAAGTAGGTTCACCACCTCGGTGAAAAAAACGAAGGATCTCTAAATATGGGACCTTCATGACATCAACCTTTAGAGAAGGAAGACTTTTTGTACTTATATTACAAATGCTAAACTACTCATGTGTTAGGTTATACTACTAAATTACAGGTGGATGAGGAATACATCAAAAGAAAACTAAGCTAAAGAGTTTTGATAGCATGAAATAAAGGCGATATCTCTTTCCTTAAGTTTGGGGAAGTAAGGAAGGCTCCATTAAGACTAAGAGGGAAAATATTTACTAGAGTACAACTTTACAACTCCATCAAACTAAAATAGTACATATATGACACAATGAAATGATAACCATGCAAATATAATCCATACATAATGTCATTTGGAAAAATAGAAAAACAATAGAATAATAACCTAAGTAAAAAGTCATATAAAATCCATATCCAATGTATATTATTACTTATAAGGATTCACTATCAATTATATTCAATTAGAAGGCGGTGGAAACATTACAAAATCTCAAAGTAATGAGGATAACCAAACAATAACTACCCACAAATGAATAATCGACAAAGTGGTTTCGTAGGCCGGTATGTGTACCTAACATTTCTCTAATCATATGCCACCAAATTTGTAGTGCCCACTTCATTTTGATATTGATCACGATATTTGCTGATTATATTATGGACATGATTATGGACTTTATTATAGTATGATGTTAGATGTTAGATCATGTATTATTGTCCACTTGATTCAGTTATGATGCATGATTATTATTAGAGACATTTTGGATATTGATGTTGATATACTTTTTAACATGGTTATATTATGGATGTTGTTCGGACATGCAATATTTGGATATTCTAAGTAGGCCTAGAAATGGAAATTATTTGATGATGATATAGTTTTTAGTAAAATTGTAAATGATCTTGTTGGTTGCTTAGATGTTGTTATGATTCATATATCTAGATGATTTTGGAATTTTATTTATATCATTTTGGATGTTTTGATATGGCCACAAGGTGAAGGAGGTATTATGTTTTACAGGTTAAAATATCACAACAAACATCGGGGGATTAAAGAAAAACCACATTGGAAATCTAGATGAATTCAACAAGGTCACCATGGAAACTTGTATTGTTTGTGTATGGTTATTTTGTCGGGGTTCCCATGGGGGAACCACCTTTAAATGTGACCAAGGGCTTATGTGTATTTATTTATGTGACCATTTTGTTTATGTTGCATGTGTTTATTTTGTGATGCATTTGCCCCTTTCTTTATTTATTAAATGTTGTATTAATATTGTTGGTAAACATGTTGTTATTATTAATTAAATAAAAGACATCGTAAGAAAATAATTAATATAGTTGTTGAAATTGATTTAAAGTGTTGTAAGAGATGTGTAAGTGATGTGTAAGCTAACTTTTGAGTGTGAAACACTTCATCTTCGTGGAAATCTGAATTTGTCCTTGAAGGCTGATTTTGGAAGCTTGTGGGACAAGTTAAACTTGTCCCATACCTCTTAAATTCATTTACCAACCATAGCTATGGTTAGAGAGTTGAAATTTGAATTTTATAATTCTTTTACGAAGGAAAATTGTAAGTTTTAATTACACTTTTCTTACATGATTCAATTTCAGTCCTTTGGGGTGTGGGTTGGATTTGAGTGTGTAAGTAAACTGTCATTTTATTCACCCACCTATTTATTATGCATTAGAGAATGAAGTTGAATTTCTGGTGGGTTGGGGTTGAGGATGTGTGATGTGGCATCCTACATGGATCCACCTCATCCTCTTCCCTTCCCTCTTCTATAAAATTCAAATTCCTTTCCTTGTTTTGGGTTGCTTCACTTTGGAGACTTCATTCTTGGGTGAATTATTTTGTTGTTTTGGAGCTCTTGCTTTGAAGAAGTTTTTGGAAGATTATTGCATGCTTGTGCTTGGCTGATTTGGATTGCTTGCATTGGGATAAAGCTTTCTGTTTTGGAACTTGGAACAACTCCATCATGGAGAGGTAGGAGCTTGGCTCTTGAAATGCTTCTTTTTGTTTATGAAAATGTTAATGTGTGAATGTTTTGGCATGTTTGTGGGCTATTGGGTAGATGGTGTAGGAGAAGACTATGGGGTTTATTTTGTGAGAGGCACAAGTGTGTTTTAGGGAGGTATAAGGGACGAGGAGTTGTGATTTGGGTTCCACTTTACAAAGAAACAGCTTGCATTTCTTTACTCGTTAAGGGGTGCCATAAGAGGTTGGGAGGCATAAGGAAATGTGAGGAATAACGGGTGCGTGGGGAGGCATAAGGGAGGAATAAGGGGTACTTGGGGAGGCATAAGGAATGTCGGGGTTTTGATATACTATATTTTGGTAGTTTGTAATTCAAGTGGTGATACCCATTTCCCCTTTTGGGAGGCATAAGAAGCATCCCCCATAGTTTCTTGCTCCTTTGGCTTGTTTGATGAAGCCTCAGTAATGTTTTTCATGCTTTAATGTAGTTGTAAACTACATTCTATTTTGGACTGTATTTTTATTGTGAAAATGTTTCTTGTTGTTTTTGGAAGCTTTGTTGTTGCCATGGGATGGATCACATATTTTATTACATTTTGGTTGGGGTTCGGGGCCAATGAAGAAGGATGGATTCTACTCTTCATTGGATGTCTTTTTGGGTGGAGAGTGTTGCCTTTACCCTACTCCTGTTGTGACCAAATTGGAAGAATGAGAAATATGCATGTTGTTGTTCTAGAGCAAGGAAAAGAATGTTGGATAGTCCCTTGTGAAATGAAATTTTATCTGTAACCTTTCCCACTTGAAGTGGATGAACTTGTAAATGTTTTGTAATGGAAAGATGTTGTGTTGATTATGAAAGTTGTAAGGTGAAATGTAAAAGAGATAAACTCTATTTTTGTTTTGAAAGAATGTGAAAGAAATTGCATTCGAAGAATAAAAGAAGGATGTTACAAATTTGTCTTTTGGAATCAATAAATGATGTATTACCTTTCTCAAATTACACTATGGTATTGAATCGATCTTTTAAATGTAATTGAAATCTTTGATTGAAAGAAAGAAATGCATATGAAGGAAATGTAATACTCTGTTTTGTGAAGTGCATGATTTGAAAAGAATAAAAGTTACATTCTTGTATTTATCATTTGATTGAAGGAATGAAACCTTTTTGAAACTAGCATGAAATGAATTCATTTGTAAGGCAAGTAAAATAAGAACCATTGAGTTAATTTTGTTGTTTCCATTTTTGCTTCACGTTAAACTCTGTAACTTTTACCATAAATGAACAGACCGAACCTGCAATCAAGAAATAATAATGAAACATTAAAATTGAACATTCCAAGATATAAATGAGTTCAATTAGACAAAAACACTTAAAGGAAATCTTTCAAAACCTAGCAAAACTGAGTTCAAAGCTTTCACAGTCATTTTTCTATCAAGAAATGTAAATGTTCAAATTGCAAATCAATAAGACAAATTGAATCTTGAAAATTTTCCTAAATCCATCTAAGAACAATTCTCCATGTCTATTTGAAATTTTGAGAGAGGAAGAAGATCAAATTTGAACAAAATTTTCTAAGTTGAAGTTTACTGTTCGCACTATAAAATCCTGTAGAACATTTTCATAAAATTTACTCCTTAAATTTTATCAAGAATAGAATTTAATTAATCCTATTCAAAAAGGAGATCGATATTTTTCTAGAAAGTCCTTATTTTCCCAAAACTGAGCTCTCTATCAAAATTTATGGCCTTCTGAAATTTTTCTTCATTCTATGTTTAAAAAAAAATGGGAAAAATTTCCTTGGCAGAGCCACGGGTCTGAATTTTCCCTTAGCGCTTCAGAAAAAATTTGGGAAATTTTTCTAATTTTCCCGCCATCGCGCTAACCCCACCAATCAAAGGTTGCCACTTGAGACCACAAGGCGTTGGCGAGAGGGGTGGATTCCTTTTTAACTTAGCACTTTAAAATACAATTTTGGGAAAATTTTCTAAATTTTCACCGCCGCCTGCTACCCCACAACCAATCAGGAGCTTCCACGTGGCATCGCGAGGCATCGGTAGACACATGGATGAATTTTACCCTTTTTTCCCTTTGGGGTGCTATAACTCTTTTATCCCTACTGCCCCATTTTTCCCACACTGTCTTAGGATGCATCATGTGTCCCTTACAGACTCGCGGACTCACGGGAGCGTGGGTGAAAAGGTGGCTTTGCGCCCCATCCTAGGAAATTTCCAAAAATGTCTCCCATGGCCCCCATGGCCACTGTCGACCCAAATCCTTCCCTAGGATCTCCTCATGACTTGTAGACCCACCATGGGGAATATTTCTCTCCGCAGCCCACATACCCACCCTTTTTGGAAAATTTTCTCCCATGGGCCCCCGCCCGCTCTTGGGGAAAATTTTCACCCTTAGGCCACCAGCCCATAACTTGAGAAATATGAAGAGTTAGGAGGACTTATTTATATCATTGGAAATGTGAGGAAATTTTGTATCCAATGGGAATGAATTATGGAAATTTTGAATGTGTTAATTTTGAGAAAAATCAAGTTGAATATTTAAAGCGTGTTAGAGAGTTGGTATGGCGAGGAATTACCCTCTAACCCCAATTGAACTTTCTAACCGTAAATTTTGGACCTTGTGACATCTAATAAATGTGAATAAAAGAAAATTATATTCCACTAGATTACAATTGATCTAGAAATTTTTAGTGACAATTGTTGTTTTGTAACCTGGTTGTAGACTCTTTTAAACAAAAAACAATTATTCCATAATTTTCCTAACTAATCCTAGGTTGTTCTTATGGTCTTAAGTGGGTTGTTTTAGCGGGCATCACACTTGGTATCAGAGTAGTGGTTCAAAATCTTGGGCCATTGGGCACACTAGAAAACTTGAGACATGAACCTTAAACCTAGCACACTTTTAAATCTAGAAAACAACTTAGTTTAGAAATTACATATTTTAGTAAACATGGAAACTAAGTAAAACCTAGAATAAGGAACTAACTCTCGTCTTGCTCTGTGTAGGAGGTGCAGACAAGATGAGGAGCCTTTTCACATAGACCTAGGCATACCACCTCTAGAGCATGTCGTAGCAGCTATCCTACCACAGATCTTGTAGAATCTTCAGGATGTTAATGCCGCTCTACACAGAGGATCAGTAGGAGGGCATGTAGCCAGACATGATAGAGTCACTTCCATTGAGGGTCATGTATCTCCTTGACCAGTGAGGAGCATGGAGGAGAGAAATTCCATGTAGATTCAACAGAGTAGAGTTACCACAGAGGGGACATGGTGACCAAGTTTTAGGACATAGATAGAGGTCTCAGAGCCCATGGCTTAGGGATGAGCATGCGAGAGAGGCTTAGAGTGCTGCCGGACCACGGTGCAGATCACATCAGGGAGATCCTAAAGCTTCGACCATCACATTATTCTTGTGACATAGGTGCATTTCAGGTAGAGGCCTGGTTAGTGAGCTTGAGTGGGTGCTTCAAGCTCTGTCCTTTTTCTAGCAACACGAAATCTCGTGTTGTGATCCATCTACTGAGGGATGGAGCTGGTGTCTAGTGGCGGATAGAGGAGCAGAAGCTCCATGTTGATTCTGAGACAATTACCTAGGAGCTCTTTGAGGAGTGATTCAGGAGTAGATATTTGTCACGAAGGTTCATACAATAGCGGATAGATGAGTTCCATGACCTCGATAGGAATCTCTTACAATGGCTAAGTATGAGAGTAGATTTGGATCTACTCCAGTATGTTAATTACATGTAGGATGATCAAGTGCAGATCCATAGGTTCATCCGGGGCCTAAATCTAGACATTAGAGGTGCAGTGTGGATCCATTGTCCACAGACATTAGCTGAGGCTATCAAGAAGGCCTATATAGTAGAGGAGACTCAAGGAAAGACCCAACAAAGCTAGAGACCGAGTTTGGAGCCGTATACGAAGATGTAAGACAAAAGATCGTGGGGGGGTTAGTACCTCTTCCTCTTGGTGGATAGGGTTCAACATAGTAATCTTTTACATCGCAGTAGCAGCAGTAGTCCCACCCACCTTATAGACCTCCATATAGGTTTTATGCACATGGAGGTCGGAGTATGGGGCATCCCACTAGGGGTCCCATTAGGACATAGGGTACCTAGAGAGCTCACCGAGAAGGAGCTCGCTAGAAGAGACCTTAACAAACCACAAACAAATCATCAAGATGCATACCACATGACCTCCATAGTCTTGTCAAGACCTACTACACAAGGTAGAGGATTAGTTGGTTGTTTTGGGTGTTGTGTTAGTGGACGATTTTGAGAGGCGCCCACATAACACTAATAATAAGGGTAATACACAGATCTCATAGCCTACTTTTAGTGATATGGGGCATAGTCATAGGATGTATGCAAAGTGGTCAAGAACCACTAGGTAGAGCATCAAACTACAGTTATTGAAACTACTGGTAGCATTGGAGGCATTCCTACCTCCATTTTGTTTGATTCTGGTTCTTTTGATTCTTTTATTGCACCATCTTTAGTAGAGTTATGCAGGTTGGTGGTAGTTAGGCAGGGTCATAGTTGGGATGTTAAGATGGCTTCAGAGCCAAGATATCTATATACTACTTAGTTAAGGAGTGTGTGGTGGATTTGGGATCTTTCACCACTACCTCAGATCTTCATATCCTTCCGTTCGGATCTTATAAAGTCATATTGGGCATGGACTGGTTATATGCTCATAGGGAGAGGATGGATTATTACCACAAGATTATATCTTGTACAGATGATTTGGGAGTTGATTCGGTGACTTCAAGGGTCAGGAGACCCGTTTCGATTCACACCATCTCTACTATGCATCTTAAGCAAGTGTGTGCAATGGGGTTGTCGGATGTATGCTATTACGGAAGTGATAGATCGGAGGATGGGTCTAGTGGACCATCACTAGATGATCATCGCATTTTGAGAGAGTTTGTATATGTCTTTCTTGGGAGCTACTGGGGGTTACACCCCCATGTGAGATTGATTTTCATATAGATCTAGTTCCGGGAGCAGAGCCTATCTTACGAGCACCTTATTGAATGACCACCCTAGAGATCTTTGAGCTCAATTTGTAGCTTGAAGGCCTCTTGGAGAAATTCCTAATCCATCCTAGTGTATCCCCTTAGGGTGCACCAGTGATTTTTGTGAAGAAGAAGGATGGATCCTTGTGATTGTGTATTAATTACCACCAGCTGAACAAAGTAACGATCAAGAATCATTATCCCCTTTCATGCATTGATGATTTATTTGATCAAATGAAGGGAGCCATAGTTTTCTATAAGATAGAACTTAAGTCATACTACCATCAGTTGAGGATTTCAGAGCTAGATATTCATAAGACTACCTTCCGTATGAGATATGGCCACTATGAGTTCACTTTGTTGTACCTTTTGGTTTATCTAATGCCCCCACAATATTTATGAGTTTGATGAATGGGGTATTTAGGACTTTCTTAGATCGCTTCTTGCTCATCTTCCTTGATGACATTTTTATTTACTCACGTAAGTGTGAAGAGAATGAGCGACACCTTCGCAGTTCTTTAGTGTCTTCGAGAGCAACAACTTTATGGGAACTTGGAGAAGTGTGCATTATTTCAAACAAAGGTGCAGTATTTGGGAGATATCATTTCTACGGAAGGTATCACCATTGATCCTTCCAAGATTAGAGCTATCATGGACTTTCCAACACCCACTTCTATGGTGAAGTGCGTAGCTTCATGAGATTGATAGGTTACTATAGGAGATTTGTTCTGTGTATTCTCTCGGATTACGCACCCCATCACTTCCCTTGAAAAGAAAGGGAATAAGTTTATTTGGTTGGATAAGTGCGAGTAGGCCTTCAGGACACTGAATGAATGCCTCATTAAAACACTTATTGTTGTAGGGCTGGATCCATAGGGTGATTTTTTCATTTGCATGGATGCTTCTTTAATAGGTCTTAGAGGTGTGTTGATGCAGGAGGGTAGAGTAGTGGCTTTTGAGTCTCACAAACTCAAAGATTATGAGATTAATTATTTAACTCATGATCTTGAGCTTGTGGTAGTTGTGCATGCTTTGGTTTGATGGAGGCACTTTTTCCTTGGTCAGAGATTCACACTTAGGATTGATCATTTGAGTCTCTGTCACCTCTTCATGCAGCTCGATCTCAACGCTTACCAGTGGCATTAGATGGAGTTGCTTTGTGAGTATGATATGGAGATTAAGCATGTGAAAGGAAAGGAGAATGTGGTGGATGATGTTCTTAGTAGACGGAGACATGTGGCTATTGCCACCTCAGTGGGCACAAATTTATGGAGTAGGATCCTTCAGCAAATTCCTCTTGACAACTTCTACATTACAATTCAAGCAAAGATCAAGTGTCAAAGACCCCTCAAGGGGAAGTTTGATGGTTTCTCACTAGAGGTAGATGG
This sequence comes from Taxus wallichiana var. yunnanensis, assembly GCA_018340775.1. Taxonomy (NCBI): domain Eukaryota; kingdom Viridiplantae; phylum Streptophyta; class Pinopsida; order Cupressales; family Taxaceae; genus Taxus; species Taxus wallichiana. The sequence goes on from CM031242.1 coordinate 508,585,492, forward strand.
CCTTCTCAAGAACATAGGTCAGATTTATGTTCCCAAAGATGGAGGATTGAGGTATGACATATTGATAGAGGCACATTGTGCACCCTATTCAGCCCATCTTGGGGTGAAGAAGATGCACACTACTTTGAGACAATTATATCACTAGAGAGGACTTCGTAGAGACGTGGCTCAGTTTGTGTCATGTTGTTTAGAGTGCCAGAAAGTGAAGGCCAAGCATCAGCATCCAGCTGACCTTCTCTTTCCTTGTGCTATCCCGAATGGAAGTGGGACACCATTTCCATGGACTTCATTGTTAGTTACGATGTCAATATATCATTACGATGCCATCATGGTCATGGTTGATAAATTGACAAAAGTGACTTACTTTTCTCCAGTAAAGATAACTTATATGGCTAGTGCATTTGCACATGTATAACTTGATGTGATTTTTAGGTTGCACAGGAATTTGTAGAAGATCATTAGAGACTACGATCCTTTGTACACTTCCCATTTCTAGACAACCATGTAACATGCCCTCGAGATGAAAATCAAATACAACACAACATATCACCCTGAGATAGATAAACAGATGAGCGGATGAATCAAATTTTAGAGGATATGCTCAAGATGTATGTGATGGATCAGCAGTCTAGATGGGAGGAGTACCTATACTTGGTGGATTTCACCTACAAGAATAGTTTTCAGAGTTCTATAGGCATGGCTCCTTTTCAAGCTTTGTATGGAAGAGAGTGCAGGACACCTCTTAGTTAGGATAGGTTAGAGGACAGGGTTTCTCTTGGACTAGCTTTATTACAGGGCATAGAGCAGCAAGTGGTTTTGATCAAACAAAGATTGCAAGAGGCACATGATAGGCGAAGAAGTAATCGATCAGCATAGGACTGACCGTAGCTTTTATGTGGGTATGAAGGTATTCCTTCATGTCATGCCACATAAGAGCCCCATCTCATTATGGAAAAGGTTCTAAGTTAGCTCCTAAATTCATTTCTCCTTTTAAGATATTAAAGTGTATTGGCCTCTTAGCCTACCATCTAACATTTCCACATAGCTTGTCTCATGTACATGATGTGTTTCATGTTTTAGTTCTTAGGAGATATGTTACAGATCCTTCTCATGTGTTAGATTGGACATCATTGTAGGTGCAGGATCAAGAGTAGGTGATGGTGGAGCCCATTCGCATCATGGATCACAGGACCCCGGGCCTTCAAGGATAAGATGTTGATCAGGTTTGGATGCAAGTGGGACATATATGATGAGATTATAGCTACATCAAAGGATGCTACTTTACTATGAGTTCGGTTTCGACATTTCTTCTAAAGCGACTTCCAGGAGGAAGTCGAGTCTAAGGGGAGGGGGATGTAATGCCCACTTCCCTTTGACACCTTTTGATACTAATCATGATACTGATAATTATATTATGGAAATGATTGTGGACTTTATTATAGTATGATGTTAGATGTTATATCATGGATGATTGTTGACTTGATTCATTTATGATGCATGATGATTATTAGAGACATTTTGGATATTAATGTTGATATTCTGTTTAACATGGTTATAATATGGATGTTTTTAGACATGTGATATTGTGAGTAGACCTATAAATGGAAATTATTTGATGATGATATAGTTGTTGAGTACAATTGTTAATGATCTTGTTGGTTCTTTTGATATTTTTGTGATTCATGTATCTAGATGATTTTGGAATTTTATTTATATTATTTTGGATGTTCTGATATGGCCACAAGGCTGAATGAGGTATTGTGTTTTAAAAGTTAAAATATCATAATAAACATCAGGGGATTAGAGACCAACCACATTGGAATTCTAGATGAATTCAACAAGGTCACCATGGCAACTTGTATTGTTAGTGTGTGTTTGTTTTATTAGGGGTTCCCATAGGGGGAACCACATTTAAATGTGACCAAGGGGTTATGTGTATTTATTTATTTGACCCTTTTTTAATGTTGCATGTGTTTATTTTGTGATGCATTTTCCCCTTTCTTTATTGATTAAATGTTGTATCAATAATGTGGGTAAGCATGTTGTTATTATTAATTAAATAAAAGAGGTCATAAGAAAGTAATAAATAGAGTTCTTGGCCTTGATTTAAAGTGTTGTAAGAGATGTGTAAGATAAATTTTGAGTATGAAACACTTCATATTCTTGGAAATTTGAATTTTTCCTTGAAGGCTGATTTTTTTCGGCTTGTGGGACAAGTTAAACTTGTCCCATACCTCTTAAATTGATTATAGATGAATTCAATAAGGTCAAGATGGAAACTTGTATTGTTTGTGTGTGGTTGTTTTGTTAGGGGTTCTCATGGGGAGACCACCTTTAAATGTGACCAAGGGGTTATGTGTATTTTTTTTTTTGACCCTTTTTAATGTTGCATGTGTTTATTTTGTGATGCATTTTCCCCTTTCTTTATTTATTAAATGTTGTATTAATATTGTGGGTAAGCATGTTGTTAATATTAATTAAATAAAAGAGGTCATAAGAAATTAATTAATAGAGTTGTTGGCCTTGATTTAAAGTGTTGTAAGAGATGTGTAAGTTAACTTTTGAGTGTGAAACACTTCATCTTCTTGGAAATTTGAATTTGTCCTTGAAGGCTGATTTTGGAGGCTTGTGGGACAAGTTAAACTTGTCCCATACCTCTTAAATTCATTTACCAACCATACCTATGATTGGAGAGTTGAAATTTTAATTTTATAATACTTTTGAGAAGGCAAATTGTAAGTTTTAATTGCATTTTTCCTACATGATTTAATTTCAGTTCTTTTAGGTGTGGGTTGGATTTGAGTGTGTAAGTAAACTGTCATTTTATTCACCCACATATTTATTGTGAATTGGAGAATGAAGTTGACTTTTGGGGGTTGGGTTGAGGATGTGTGATGTGGGACCCTACATGGATCCACCTCATCCTCTTCCCTTACCTCTTCTATAAAATTCAAATTTTGTAACTTGTTTTGGGTTCCTTCACTTTGGAGAATTCATTCTTGGGTGAATTCTTTTGCTGTTTTGGAGCTCTTGCTTTGAAGTAGTTTTTGGAAGATTGTTGCATACTTTTGCTTGGCTGATTTGGATTTCTTTCATTGGGATAAAGCTTGCTATTTTGGAACTTGGAACAACTCCATCGTGGAGACATAGGAGCTTGGCTCTTAAAATGATTTTTTTTTATGAAAATGTTAATGTGTGCATTTTTCAGCATGTTTGTGGTTTGTTGGGTAGATGGCCTATGAATTGTGTAGGAGAAGACTATGGGGTTTATTTTGTGGGAGGCACAAGTGTTTTTAGATAGGTATAAGGGATGAGGGAGTTGGGATTTGGGTTCCACATTACAAAGAAATAGCTTGCATTTATTTACTCATTATGGGGCGCCATAAGAGGTTGGGGAGGCATAAGGAAATGTGAGGAATAAGGGGTACTTGGGGAGGTATAAGGAATGTCAGGGTTTTGATATGCTATATTTTGGCGGTTTGTAATTTAGGTGGTGATACCCATTTCCCATTTTGGGAGGCATAAGAAGCATCCCCCATAGTTTTTTGCTCCTTTAGCTTGCTTGATGAAGCCTCAATAATTTTTGTCATGATTTAATGTAGTTGTAAACTACATTCTATTTTGGACTGTGTTTTTAATATGAAAATGTTGCTTGTGTGTTTGTGGAAGCTTGTTGTTGCCATGGGTTGGATCACATCTTTTTTGCATTATGGTTAGGGCTCAAGGACCAATGAATAAGGGTGGTTTCTCCTCTTCATTGGATGTCTTTGTTGGGTGGAGATAATTGCCTTTCCCCTACTCCTGTTGTGACCAAATTGGAAAAATGAGAAATACGTATGTTGCTATTTTGAAGCAAGAAAAACTACGGTTGGATGATCCATTGTGAAATGAAATTTTTATTGTAACCTTTCCTACTTGAAGTGGATGAACTGTAAATTTTTTGTAATGGAAAGATGTTGTGTTGATTATGAAAGTTGTAAGGTGAAATGTAAAAGAGATAAAATTTATTTTTGTTTTGAAAGAATGTGAAAGAAATTGCATTGAAGAATAAAATAAGGATGTTACAAAGTTGTCTTTTGGAATCAATAAATGATGTATTACCTTTCTCAAATTACATTGTGGTATTGAATCTGATCTTTTAAATGTAATTGAAATCTCTGATTGAAAGAAAGAAATGCGTATGAAGGAAATGTAATACTCTGTTTTGTGAAGTGCATGATTTGAAAAGAATAAAAGTTACATTCTTGTCTTTATCATTTGATTGAAGGAATGAAACCTTTTTGAAACTAGCATGAAATGAATTCATTTGTAAGGAAAGTAAAATAAGAACCATTGAGTTAATTTTGTTGTTTCCATTTTTGCTTCACGTTAAACTCTATAACTTTTACCATAAATGAACAGATCGAACCTTTAATAAAAAAATAATAATGGAACATTAAAATTGAACATTCCAGGATATAAATGAGTTCAATTAGACAAAAACACTTAAAGTAAATATTTCAAAACATGGCAAAATTGAGTTTCAAGCTTTCACATCGTTTTCTTTGTCAAGAAATTTAAATGTTCAAATTGTAAATCAATCGAAAAATTGAATCTTGAAATATTTCCTTTATCCATCTAAGAACAATTCTCCATGTCTATTTGACATGTTGAGAGAGAAAGAAGATAAAATTTGACCAAAATTTTATAAGTTGAAATTTACAAGTTCACACTATAAAATCTTGTAGAACATTTTCATGAAATTGACTCCTTAAATTTTATCAAAACTAGAATTTAATGAATTATTTACAAAGAGGACATTGTGATTTCCATAAAATCATAGTTTTCCAAAAACTAGGATCTATATCAAAGTTTATGTATTTCAAGTTTTTTCATTCGGAGTTTAAAAAAAAAATGGAAAATTTTCCTAAAGGAACCACGCAGTCCGAATTTTCCCTTAGGCATTCATAAAATTTTGGGAAAATTTTCATAATTTTCCCCACCACCCCACCAATCCACAACTAATAAGAGGCTACCACATGGCACCATAAGGCGTTGGTGGAGGGGCAGATCCCTTTTAACTTAGCGTTTAAAAAATAATTTTGGGAAAATTTTCTAAATTTTCCCCACCGCCCAACTGACCAATCAGGAGCTGCCACATGGCATCGCATGAGGTGTCGGTGGAGGCACGGGTAAATTTTACCCTTTTTCCCTTTGGGTCCCTATAACTCTTTTATCACCACCATCTCGTTTTCCCTACGCTAGCTTAGGAAGCGCCACGTGTCCCTTACGGACTCACGGGACCCGACTTCTTCCCCAAGAAAAAAATTTCCCCATGGTCCATAGACCCGCCATGGGGAAAGATTTCTCTCCGTGGCGCAGGAGACTGCCTCTTGGGAAAATTTTCTCCCCGAGTCCCCTGGCCCACTCTTGGGGAAAATTTTCACCCCTAGGCCCTCCGGCCCATAACTTGAGAAATATGAGGAGTTATGAGGACTTCTTTATATCACTGGAAAGGTGAGGAAATTTTCTATCCAATGGAAATGAATTAGGAAAATTTTTAATGCGTTAATTTTGATAAAAATCAAGTTGAATCTTTAAATCATGTTAGAGAGTGGGTATGGTGAGGAATTACCCTCTGACCCTAATTGAACTTTTTAACCATAAATTTTGGACCTTGTGACCTCTAATAATTGTTAATAAAAGAAAATTATATTCTAGTGGGTTAGAATTTATCATGAACTTATTAATGATAACCGTTGTTTTTGACTGGTTGTAGACTCTTTTAAACAAAAAAAATTATACCATAATTTTCCTAACTAATCATAGGTGGTTCTTGGGTCTTAAGTGGGTTGTTTTAGTGGGCATCACAAGATTACTAGTGGATAAGGACAACACCATTCTTTGAGTGGTTGAGGGTCTAGTGAAAATTAGGAACAACTTTGTTATGTTTCATGGAATACATATTATCCACTATATTCCCTCTATCCTCCATAGATTTATGAGTTTTCTAATCTGATAGATATCCTTTTCATGTTTCCATGGTATTCCCTAGCTTTTAGAATCTTTGTGTGATCCACAAGACTTGTTTTATTTTTCTCTTGATATGTGACCATATTTTTACCTTCAATGTCCTATTCTTATATAGTGTGTATTTTTCTCTGTTTTGTCTTTTTACATCCCTCTTCACCTTTCTCTATTATGTGGGCTTCAATGTTTCTTGTTCCATAGATAACCACTTCTTTATTGGCAAATTTCCTTTGGTATGTGGAATTTCTATGTTGCGTGGCATTTCATTAATTTACATTATTCAATGGATGACTATTTGTTTCATGTACTTTCCTTTTTGTGTGGATTTTTATTTATTCCATGTAATATAGTTTTTATCCCCCTTTTTTTTGTAATGTAGACCTTGTAAACTAATGATGCACTATATTCCCTCAACATGATCAATATTGTTCCACCGACTAATTTCCGGATAGCACTAAATCCTTTTTTCATGAAATTTTTAATTTTCAGAGCTTCGTAGGTCTTGGTCCCTTTTTCCTTATTTCTGCGGATTAGTTGAATGCAAAGAACACTACTTGACTTTGTGTTTATCTTTTCCAAAAAGAATGTGTTTAAGTCCTTGACTCAAATGAAGTTGTCAAAATAGTATTGTTTTTTTTTTTTTACAACAAGACCTACCAAGCCAATATGAGTCATAGTGGAGTGGGAAGGTACCCAAACTTGGGAGGGTCACAATATATAGACTTAAAAGTAATTTACACCCATGCCTCAAAAATTCATATCGATGACCAATGTTGGTCAAGTGAATTAGTCAGAAAAAGAGTGGATGATGATTATGAAGTCATAAATAATAGTGAGATAGGGATATAATGTGAATAGAAACATAAGTAGTCGAAAGATAAAGTATAATGTATTCTAACAAGTGTAAGATAAGAGAAAACACATTATATGAGGTTTACTTTTTTTTTTTTTTGACCATACGTTTCAATGAAAAAGACATATTGATGATTCAATAGAGGTTATAGGAGAAGTAAATAAGAGGTGAGGAAAATCATGGCATAAACTATTAGTCACACCTATGACCACAAGGTGGGGAGGAAGTGCCGGCTAAAAGTGTCCAAAAGAGATAATAAAGAAAATTCGAAAGGAGGATAGCTTTAATTTTGTAATTTATTGGTGCATAACAAGACTTTTGTAGATAATAGCTCACACATGTCACTAGATGGTGGGAAGGGAAAATATGAGGAAATAATATAGGAGCATGAAATCCTGCTATAACAAAGAAGTAAGATGATTGAAAGGAAGGAGGGAGAGTGTTGAGGATGTCATGCAAAGAATCCCATTGAGGAAAAACAAGAGAGTAGTATGTGTATAATAGATGGAGTCATTATAGCAATTATATAAATTAAAAAGGAAACTCATAGAAAAACATGATGTGTATTTAATAGAATTATAAAAAATTAAATATATTCCAACAACATTGTCTTTCCTTTGAATGGAATTAAATCTTGACCATGGCTTTTGAGTAGATATGAAAAGACTCATTGGTCATGTGAAGGTCACTAACATAGGACTTGGGTGTCTAAAATTATAGAATGTAAAGAGTAATGTGTAGTGAAAATTTAGAGAAATATGGGTGCATGTGAGGAGTAAAATCTAGTGAGAGAAAAACAACGGGTTGGGAGGATATTAGATAGGTTTATTAGAAAAGTGTGTCATAAAATTTAAATTCTAACATCAATTTTCACTCATGACCACACGTAGAAATTCATTCGAGTTGTGAATCGAAAACATGATAAGGTGACTCAAGTTTATAAGTAATTAAACATGGTGTTAGTGTTAAGTAAGGTTGAAATAGATAGTATGTTTATTATAAAATGATGTGGCGGTTATGGAATAGTCATGCTCATGACTTTTGTATGTAGAAAATAATATAGTGGAAGGGCATGGGTGTAGGGATGATCGAACACAATAGAAATATCAAATAAATGGTAAGGTGAGAGGAAAAGGAAGGTATATAATAAAATGAGGAACAAAGTCATGGAAAGCAGAGGAACATGAGGTGAAAGGGAAGGTTATATCCTAATTTTCGATGAAATTTGGAGGTATGAGTTTGATTAGGTCCAACAAGTGAAGTAAAATTTGTAAAACATGGAAGAGGATCAAGAAGTCGGAATGAGTTGGTCACACCCATGACTAAAAATTAGTTACGTGTTGACAAATGTATACAAATAAGGTGTTAAAGATACTCAAATTTGGTAATCTATCCTTTTACACTACTAAGCTTGATATGGCACAATTGTATGCAAATGTGCACTACGCCCACTCTTACTTAGCACACCGTGATAGAAATTTATGCGGTTTCATATCTTTGTACACCTATCTATCAATAACTTGTAAAATTTAGTTGCATAAAATACATATAGAAATATCCATGCTAAGTCCCATAAATTCACAGTGTGTTTTTCTCTCCTTGTCCAAACCGTCATTCTAGGTGAGGTTATAAAAATCTACATACTTAATCTATTGTAAGGCTTTGAACCAACATTATGTGCATTAATACTTTAATTATATCACCTTTATGTGAAAAAAATACCTCTTTGTAGTCATATTTTCATATAATAACACCCTTGAAGCATTTATAAGAAAGCAAATCATGTACCTCATTTAAGGACATGGAACTTTATGAATTACTCATACAAAAGTCACTACTAAAGGAACCTAAATCTATCTAAAAAACAAAATAAATTACAAACATCCATTAAGGAAGAACCATACACTAGTTTGAAGTCTTTTGCAAGTTAAGGAGTCTCAATTGTCATCATACATGCAAGAAAAGTAATCATTCCTAAGAATTTTAGAAAGTCTGAAACTTAAGAAAGGCATTGTCAAAGACTCAAAACATGGTTTTCAAATTATGATTTCAATGAGGTGGATATCACATGCTAGGAGAACAACATGTGGATTTATTTATATTTAGCACAGTGGTGATGTTGTTGGTGCATAAAGGTGAACAAAAGCAAAATAAATTAATTTTGTAATAACACCTTACACTACGAGGTTTTGAGGTTTTGAGGATAGTTTATAGATTCATTTTTAAAGTGAGTTAAGTAGTGACACACATTCCTAGGAAGGAAACACACTAAAGAAGTTCTAGAAACAAATATCAATAAGGTCCAAGCATTTGGGTCAAAACCTAATGGAAACTATTGAATTAGTTATACTTTTTGACAAGGATCATTTTCATATAATAGTTTTAAATACAAAGAATTTATATTTCCAATTTTTTCTTGCACTCTCAGATCACCTAGACTCCTCCATATCCACACAAAATCAGCTTAATCTACACCATGTATTATGGTTTGAAAATTTTAGGTCACTCATCACTTTGAAAAGTGTTATTTTGATTTGTGAAATTAAAGTTGGATGTGAAGTAAATTTGAATAATCATCTATAAAATTATTCATCATTTTCATGTTAAATAAAACATTATTAAATTAAAAAAAGGGTGAAATAATTTGGTGAACCTTAATCTTGAATCAAGCATCATGTCTCAAAATCATAGGTCTCTTAGGGTTCAAATATATGATTTCTATCACACTTTGTATTATTATACATTTCATGTTTTAATTTCTAGTGACCCTAATGTGTTCTTCTCAAGCTCAACCTATATCACTCTTTGAATGATTCAAGTATAGCCCTTCCCAAAAGGCTATAATCTCCAAACTCCTTCACATGATCCCAATTCATCTTGATCTTTGTAGTACCCACTTCCCTTCGACACCATTTTGACTAGTTGATTTCGATACTGGTTACTTCACTTATGGATTTATTATAGCTTCTTTGATTTAGCATGCTAGTAGATATCATAGACACTGAATTGTTATTGATTCGATCCTTATATGATGCATATGGTCTACTGGAGACATTTGATGATGATATTGGTATACTTTTGACATGGTTATTTATCTTTAATTCTGACATGTTATATATTTAGTCATATTGGGTAGATCTTAATAATTTGATTAATGTGATGATCATTTTGACATAAATGAAATGTGGAATAGAAATATGCTAGAAATTGTAAGTGATATAGTATTTACATAGATGATAGTAATTCATATATAGTTAATTTTAGATTATATTGTATATTTGGCATGAATGTTTTAATGTGGCCATGAGGCTGAAGGAGGTATTCCTTGTTTTGCAGGTACATTATATTCACAACAACGTTGGGGGATTGGAGACTAACCACATCAGAATTCGAGAAGAATTCAACTAGGGTCACCATGGCAACGTGTAATTGTGTGTGTGTTTAAATTATTGGTTAGGATAAAATTGTGACCTAGGGGTCATGTGTTGTTTTGGTTTTGATTTCTCCCTTTTAGTATGATGATATGTGTTTTTCCTTTAGTAATGAAATTCACTTGTTTTATTATTTAAATTATTTTGGCTTTGTGGTTTCCCACTTTTATTTACTCATGGGTTGTAGTGTATTAATTAAACTAATTTAGATTTATCCTAATCTAATTAGAGATGTGACCAAAAAGGAGTTCATTTATTAAAATTGATTTACTCTTGGATTTTGTGTTTATTGAAGTGTGTTTGAGTTTTGAGTGTAGTACACTCTACCCTTCATGGGAAAATCGAATTTGGCCTTAGAGGCCAAATTTGGAAGCATGTGGGACAAGTCAAACTTGTCCCACACCTCTTAAATGCCCATGCAAACCCTACCTATGGGTTGGGGAGCCAAATTTAGGCTCTTTTAGGTGTGTTGGGGGGATAAAAAGGTAAAATGTTAATTACACTTCCTTTCAAATATTTAATTTTGTCCTTTGGGGGAATGGGCTTAGAAGGAGTGTGTAAGGTGCTTGTCATTCCTCTAACCACTCATTAGCGGTGCTTTGGAATATGAGGTTGACCAAGTGATATGGAGTGGAGGAAAATGAGGTGGCATCCTACTATCTCTATTCCTGCACATTATCCCTCCCTCTCCTTTCTCTATTTATTGAATCCTTTTTGCTTGTTTGGGGGTTTCATGTTCATTTTTAGTCTCTTGTATTTTTGGAGAGTAGAAGATTTTTGAAGGAGTTTGTGGATTTTGGAGCTTGTTGATACTTGTTGATTTTTGGAGCTTGTGGATTCTTGCTCGATCTTTGGAGGAGTTTGGAACTTTGTACTTGGAACAAGATCTACCATGGAAAGGTAGGAGCTTCACCTTTGTTAATATTATGTTATTATTACATGTATGTGTGTATATGTTTGTTGAATGTTGTTTTTTTTTTAAATTCTTGTTGGGTATGGGTAGAATGCCTAAGTTGGGAGTGAGAGGAGACTATGGGGAGTTTATTTGAGGGAGGCATAAGAGATCATGTTCTTGAGGAGGGATTTTGGGTTGGGTGCCCACCTAGTATGAGAAATTCTTGCATTTTCTTCTTGTTATTACATTGAGGGACCCATAAGAGTTGAAGGAGGCATTAGAGTGGATGGAGGGATAAGGGGTACTTGAGGGAGGCATAAGAGTTGTTAGGGGTATTGTGTTTTGCATTGGAGGCTTTTAGGTGGCACCCATTCCCATTGGGAGGCATAAGTGGCCTCCCCATAGGTCTTACTCTTTTGGCTTTCTTGATAAGCCTTGTGACTTTGTTATTTTGGTTGTTTTCCTCTTGTTGAGTTGTTGTTTGTGTTTGAATGAATATGGAATGAATGTGAAATTATATGTTAAGTTTTGTGGAAGCTAGTAGTTTCCATGAGTTGAATTTTCTCCCATTGTAATGTGGTTGGGGCTCGGGGCCAATGGAGAGGATGGCTTCTCTTCTCCATTGGGTATCTTGGTTGGGAGGAGAGTGTTGCCTCTCCCCTTATTTTGTTGTGAATCAAGAAAATTCTTGGAGGAGCTATCTTGTTGGTGCTTGGAGCTTGGATTCTTGTTGGTGACCATGTGAAAACTACTTTTTATTTTACCCACTTAGAGTGGAAGAAATTGTATCAATGTTGTTCACTCTTTCATTATATTTTGTAGAGACTCCCATTTCAAGTGGAGGAAATTGTAAGGACATTGTTAAAGAAAGTTGCTATCCTATTGTTGTTATTGTTATTGCATTGCATGTGAAATAAATAAATGGGAAAAGAAAGAAGGAAGAATGTTATTGTAAAGTTAGTTTGCAAGTAGGAAAGAAAGCATTTTCACATTGTTGAAATCTTGAATGTATTGAAAGATTGATCCACTATACAATGGAAAAGAAAGTATATTTGCATTAAGTAGTTATTGTATTGTAAATATGAGAAATAAGAAAATGTAGAGATTGTTATAAGTTGTTTTGTTGCAAAATATCATTTTATAGAAAACAAAGTTAATATGGTTATTTTGAAGGAATGAACATTGTAGTAAAATGGAAGAGAAAATAAGTTAGATTGCATGGTATGTAGAAATGTTGTTTTTATAGTAGAAAATGACTAAAGAATGAAATAGATTTATATTCCTTTTTTCTTGTAATGAAAAGAAAGACTTAGTTAAACAAATAGAAATTATTCTTGTAAGTAGATGAAGTTAATAGAAAAGAAAACACATAAAAATCAATAGATTTAGCAAGAAATGAATAAATGAGGAATAAATCTCAAATCTGGAACTTGAAATGAATAAAAAACAAATCAAGGATGCATTTTTACACCCTTTAACAACTTTAAGTTTTTGTAAAAATGTCAGCATTAAGGTTCTATTTTTCATAAACATGACCGCCACCCTATGTAGGGCGGTGGTCGTGTGTTTGTCACCCAGCCAGGGCGGTGGTCCTATGTTTGTCACCCAACTAGGGCGGCGGTCCTTTGTTTGTCACCTAGCCAGGGCGGTGGTCGTGTATTTGTCACCCGGCTAGGGCGGCAGTCCTGTGTTTATCACCCATCCGTGGTGGCGATGCTTTGTGTTTTTCACCCTATGCAAGGTGGTGGTCTTGTCACTTATGACATAATTTTGCGGATCTACACGTGCGTAAAATGTAACCATTTTCCTAATTCCTAAGTGTAAAAAAATTAAATATAATACTTCCAGCAAGTAAATAAAGATGAATACATAAGGGTGTGACATCGAAACTCTCTAATGGCGAATCTAAAATCATTTCTTCATTTATATCAAAGGGGGTAGGGTTTTTCCCCAAATTTAAAACCGAATACACTGAAATATTGAAATAAAAACTAGATTGGAGGAGGAAACTCCTCATAATCCTTAAAAGAAATAAACCACATAAATAAAAGACTAACCAAGTTAAATCTAAACTAAATCTTCTTGAAGAATCCTCCATGGCTTCTTCTTTTTGCTCTCATGGCTTCTTTCTCTCCAACCTGCAAATTTAACAAAAGAAATTGAACCAAATGAGAAGGTTAGAATAAGAAAAGGTTTTAATAGACTTTCATAAGGATTTTAGGGCTAAGTTGGGAACCCTAGGATCTAGTGGCTAAGATGGTTTTGATCTAAGGGTGGAGAATTGACCCTACCTTTTTAAAGAATAATGTAATTTTAAATATTTAATTTCAAACCTTAAGGGCATGTGTAGATGAGTGAGTGGGGTCTTTTAATTACCTAGTGGTGTGGTGTCCTTAGGACCTTAGTTGTGTAGGATTGTATTAAAAAGGGTTCTTTAAATTATTAAAGAAATGAATTTAATAGTTGAGTATAAGGTTAACCTTGTTAGAATTGAGCGTAATGGAAAAAGAAGAAAACACCTTTTTATTTTAATTAAACCTTGTTACCTTCCTTAAATCTGTTGATTAATGTACCCTACAAGTTTTGTGAATATGTGCCTAATAACTAGACTTGGTTGCTCAATCTTCAATCTAAGTTAAGTAATGTAAGTAATTTAATGAACCATAAAGGTTAAGCACCCTTGCATCATTCTTGTATCGTAACTTTCCTCTTTAAACAAAAAAAAATAGTCACATTTTCGGGTTAAGTGTTTGGTTGAAGTGAGTTCTTAGAATGTCATTTTTGTGGGCATTACAGATACACACTTTGATCAAGATATGTTGATTATAATTCAATACTTATAACCTTTTGTTGGGGTGTCCCGCCGAAGAGGTGGTGGCTTTGGTTCACAAAAATATTCATCATACACCATCTCCTACTTTGGAATATCTAACTTCTATTACTAATGATATAACAATAGCACCTAACATTTCATACACATACATCATAGTCATCTAATGATCATAGTTGTGATGATGATCTTAGTATATATTTTATTAATAAGATACATGATTATTCCACCCATATACATGATCATATAACATCACTTACAAATTAGTTTTCTCGTACTATGTAATGCCCGATTATAAATATATTCAAAAAAAGATCTTGGTACAAGTGTTGGTGGAAAGTTGGTGAGTCGGGTAATGTTTTCCATGTAAAGGCACATGGGATTCATCAATGCCCAAGATGACATGTCATTCTCAAGGGACAATAAAAACACAAATTTATTGAAATTCAGAGAATCTAGAACTGAAATTAATGATGTATGTTAAATTTTTTTGGAGAGTTTGCAGTGAATTTTTAAGTTCCTTACAGTTATGTCTACAAATATGTGGATGCATGTGTGAGGCAAAGGAACTTATACCTTGACCCAAAATTTGTGTTGGGTGCATGGTTGTTTTAGTTTGGGTTTCTCAAGAAATCAGGTTTTGGAAAACAAGGATTTAAAACTTTCATGAAAATTCATTCATAGGTGTAGAGCCTCATGCACTTGTCTCATTCTCCTAGCCTGTGTCAAAAATGAGATCTCTGGAGTAGGGTTTGATCTCCCAGTAGAGCATACAAGTAAGAGGAAGCATGTCTAAAGTAGTTATATGTGCCTAATATTCATGTACACAGAAATGGGGATGCATACACAAGGCAAGTTTGCTATTCAACTAAACACGTCAAGAGATGTAATCTAATGGAACACGCCCTGACCATGTAAGATTCATTTTTTTAATTTCTAAAATAACTTAGGTTTAGTGCAAAAGGCATGTAAATACTTCAATAACATAAACATTGGTTATAAAATTCCACCTAGAACTAAATTTTATGTTTGTTTTGTCATCGTTCTTTGTTGTGTTGGCTATCTTGAGGAAACACTAAACTTTACCATCAACACACCAATTAAACTATGGTGGTTGTGTGGACATGTTTGGTTGGTACCCCTATAGAGCACATAAGAATACGGGGTTGCAATAAATTACAACAACTTTTCTTTTGAGTTGGATCGTTAAAATGCTGCAATTTTTGTTCTTCTATCAAACATCTATGCATAAGTGCATAGGTCAGGTGAGGTTCAAATGGTAAGGAAATCGATGAGGGATAAATGAATTATTCCTCTTCCACCATAGTGAGAAGTTGGAAATTACATTTGGATTGTTAAGTCATGCCCTGGGACAACCAATGGAGTTGTCAAGAACCTCCGTGTATGTGTTGACTGCCATACTTCAACCAAATTTATCTCCAAGATCACCTTTAAGACTAGAAATTAACTCTTCCCACTCCTTTCAGTCCCATCTTATTAAGATATCTTAATGTGGGTCATGGTGTGCAAGATGGGTCTATTCAAAAGGTCTTCAAAACTTTGAATCAAATGCCATTAGAAGGTGTAAAGTGAGACTCAACATCCTTGGCCAGCACACTCTCTTCTTGTGTGAAAATGAGAGCTTCAAGGTAAGTTTTTTTTGTAAGGAAATTCACTACCATTCGACTAGATGCCTCAAAGAGATGTGATCTCAAGGTTTGTGTTGGTGGCAAGATGTGCCCAAAGTGGAGTTTTGAAAAGAAATGGGAATCATAAATCAAAGCATCTCTAGCAAGTGTTCCACCAAAATCTTCAAAGGCAAACACTATTATTTTTCTAGGCATGGTTCATCTCTCCATATCTTTCATAATTCTTGTTCTTTAGTTTTCATTTGCAATGAAATAAATCTAAAACTTTGGAATATCTCTAATTAGAATATCTTCGTAGCTCCTCTAGGATCCTGGTGCTCTATTTTACACTTTTAGGAAGCTACCAAAACTAAAAAGTTGGCTTTCATTTTAAACCACCATTCAAACCCTGAGCAATGAAATTTATTTTGGCCTTTGTAAACCTTTAATATATTTACTATACAATTTCTTGCAACCTATAGTTTGGGTAAAAACACTCTTCTAGATAGTTTGGAAAGGTTATTTTATAGGCCTCAGGTCGTTGTTTGACAAGGTCGACTAAATCAACTATGAGCAAGTGGCTTGAGAAAACTCATAGCCGTTTGTAACCTATTTATAGGTCCTCGATTACTGTCGAATTTGCTGAATTATCCCTATATAAGGGGACTTATAAGAAATTTCTCGTTGTATTTTTTCATAAAATGTTAGCTTTGGACGTGGTTTTCATAACCCTCGAGTTAAATTTTGATCATTTACAACTAGGCTAGTTATGACTAATGGCCTTAGAAAACTGGTTGTCAATCGTAAATTGTTGACCGATTTTGAATTTTGCTCGTTCCTATGAATTCTTTATGTATACGAGGATATTAGAAATTTACCCATGGTATTTTTACTCATCAGATGACGATGTTTGAAAGTGGGTTCTCAGCCTTTGAGCCTTAATTGAATGTTTTTGCAACTAGAAAGAAAACGTAAAAAGAAAGTTTTAGGACCTCTAGTGGGTAACCAAACCATCATGGAAACTTGTTGACACTTGCAAATAATTGTTTGAAAATCTATCATGTGACTTGTTGTGTAAAATTGAACGTTTGACAAAATAGTGTTTCTCTCTATTCCCTATCTCTTTCTCGCTCCTTGGTTACAATATAAGGTGAAATGAAATGAAATAAATTTGTGTCTCTAACCTTCTCCTTTCGAATGAAAATTATTATTATTATGTAAATGGAAAAAAAAAAATGTTAATTATGCTAGATCTAGGTGGATGTCATGCCAATGATTTATTGTTGATTTCATGCTCACATGGTTTTGCAGGATGCAAGAAAGATGGTGAAAAGGCGTGGTGTAATTCATTATTTATTATTGTAATTTATATATTTTATTGGAAAATGTATATATGTTTAATGTAATTGAAATGTAACAAAAAAATATATATTTGAAATTTTTTAATATGCATGAGATGCTACTTTTAGGAATTCGTTTGGAAATGTGCATTTAATAAAATGTGGCATTTGATTCAGATTTCTGTATGTAAAAAAAAAGGGGGGCTAGATATGTATGTTAAATGAAATAAAAATTATTATTTTAAAGTGCATTTCTAGTGTGCAATAGATGATTAAATAATTGGTGTTGTGTCTCTTACCTTGAAAATGTAATAAAGGAATCTAATAAAAACAATCAACCCCAATATAATATTCTTGTATAACTACTCTTCCTATGTGATTTCTCTTACAATAGAAAACTAAAACCTTAGGAAAATCTAAAATAATTACATTTGATAACACCTTATATATCTAATAAATAATATCACAATTATGATTTTATCATCATAGCTTGTATGCTTAGAGTCATCCTTGTGAGCACTGGGAATAGCCATGACATGGTCCAACATTCTAAAGAGTATGTGGCTCCCTTTTAGGGTTGAAAACCATGTGTGTAGTAAGGAGAATGAGATTTTCTTAAGGTAGTGCTCATGGGAACCAACATTAAACATAGAGCAAAACCCTCTTGGACCAACACAAATGGAGCTAGTGAAATAGTTATCCTATGACTTAAACTCTTGTTAATGATCTCTTTAGTTCCTCACGAGATAAATGGGTTACCTTGGTTACTAGAAACATAACACCTTGGTCTTTCTTGAAGGTTCGTTTAGCATAAATTTTGTCCTCTCACCTTAAACTCATATTTAGTTGGGGCATTGATCCTTAGGTACAATTGGAATTAAACCAATCCTTGGCTGATTAAGGGGTTAACTTACGGGTGGAAATTGTTCATAACTCTTAGAAAATGCAATTGTATTTTAAATTAAGTTGACTTAAGAGAAGTGTAGAAACAAAAAAATAGTCTCGTTGTCCCTTATTCCCAATTGCCCGAGTCGCCCAAAATAGAACAAATGCAATATGTGATATTCCTATGATTTGTAGTTCCCATTCCCTTTGACACCTTTTTTTGATAATGATCATGATCTGCGAATTATATTATGGACATGATTATGGACTTTATTATAGTATGATGTTAGATGTTAGATCATGGATTATTGTTGACTTGATTTAGTTATGATACATGATGATTATTAGAGACATTTTGGATATTGATGTTGATATATAGTTTGACATGGTTATACTAATAGATGTTGTTCAGACATGTGATATTTGGATATTATGAGTAGACCTAGAAATGGAAATTATTTTATGATGATATAGTTGTTGGGTAAAATTGCAAATGATCTTATTGGTTGCTTGGATGTTGTTGTGATCCATATATCTAGATGATTTTGGAATTTTATTTATATTATTTTGGATGTTTTGATATGGCCATGAGGCCGAAGGAGGTATTCATGTTTTACAGTTTAAAATATCACAACAAACATTGGGGGATTAGAGACCAACCACATTGGAATTCTAGATGAATTCAACAAAGTCACCAATGCAACTAGTATTTGTTTGTGCGTGTTTGTGTGTGTTAGGGATTCCCATGGGGATCACCTTAAATTGTGACAAAGGGGTTAGGTGTATTTATTTATTGGTTTCTTTGTTTATGTTTGCATGTGTTTATTTTTTGGTGCATTGACCCTTGCATTATTCATTCAATGGTGTGTAATATTATGAGTAATCATGTTGTTATGTTAATTAATTAAACTATGTCATAAGAAAGTAATTAATAGAGTTGTTGGCATTGAATTAAATTGTTGTAAGAGATGTGTAAGTGATGTGTGAGTTAACTTTTGAGTGTGAAACACTTCATCTTCTTTGTGAAGGCTGAGAGGCTTATGGGACAAGTTAATCTTGTTCCATACCTCTTAAATTAATTTACCAACCATACCTATGGTTGGAGGGTTGCTTTTAGAATTTTATAATGCATTTTTATAAGTCAAATTGTAAGTTTTAATTGCACTTTTCTTACATGGTTTAATTTCAGTTCTTTGGGGTGTGGGTTGGATTTGAGTATGTAAGTAAACTATCATATTATTCACCCACCTATTTATTATGCATTGGAGAATGAAGTTGACTTTTGGGTTGGGGTTGAGGATGTGTGATGTGGCATCCTACATGGATCCACCTCATCCTCTTCCCTTCCCTCTTCTATAAAATTCAAATTCCTTACCTTGTTTTGGGTTGCTTCACTTTGGAGACTTCATTCTTGGGTGAATTCCTTTCTATTTTGGGAGCTCTTGCTTTTGGAGAAGTTTGAAAATTGTTGCATGCTTGTTTTTGGTGGATTTTTGGATTGTTTTTGTAAACAACAAGCTGTTTGAACTTGGGAAACTCCATCATGGAGAGGTAAGAGCTTGGCTCTTGAAATGCTCTTATTTTTATGAATGTAAATACTAATGTGTGAATGATTTTGAATGTTTGTAGGTTGTTGGGTAGATGGCCTAGGAATGGTTTAGGAGAACACTATGGGGTTTATTATATGGGAGACACAAGTGTGTTTTTGGGAGGTATAAGGGTGGAGGGAGTTGGGATTTGGGTTCCAACTTATAAAGAAATAGCTTGCATTTCTTTAGTCGCTATGGAGTTCCATAAGAGGTTGGTTAGGCATAAGGAAATGAGAGGAATAAGGGGTACTTGGGGGAGGCATAAGGAATGTCAGGGTTTTGATATACTATATTTTGGCAGTTTGTAATTCATGTGGTGATACCCATTTTCCCTTTTGGGAGGCATAAGAAGCATCCCCCATAGTTTCTTTCTCCTTTAGATTACTTGATGAATCCTCAATAATGTTTTTCATGCTTTAATGTAGTTATAAACTACATTCTATTTTTGGATTGATTTTTCTTGTGAAAATGTTGTTTGTGTGTTTTGGAAGCCTATTATTTCCATGAGTTGATCACATATTTTATTGGATTGTGGTTGGGGCTCGGGGGAAAATGAAGAAGGATGGCTTCTCCTTTTCATTGGATGTCTAGTTTGGTGGAGAGTGCTCCCTTTCCACTTCTCTTGTGGTGATTAAATTAGAAGAATGTGAAATTTGCTTGTTGCTGTTCTGGAGCTGAGAAAAAGATAGTTTGATAGTTCCTTATGAAATGAAACCGTATTGTAACCTTTCCCACTTGAAGTGGATGAAATTGTAAATGTTTGTAATGGAAATATGTTGTATTTATTTGAAATTTGTATATTGTAATGTGAAAGAGATAAACTTTGTTTTCAGCATTTGAAGGAATGTGAAAGAATTGTATTTCTGTATGAGGAATTTGAGGAATGAAAGAAAATTTATAAAGTTGTATTTGAAATCAATAAAGGATTTTACTACCTTCCTCAAATTGCATCATTGTATTGAATTTGATCATCTAAATGTGAGTTGTAATCTTTGTTTAAAAGAAAGAAATGCATATGAAGGAAGTGTAATACTCTGTCTTTTGAAATATGTAAAATTTGGAAATCAGAGATGTATTTTAGATTTTGAATAGTTGAATTGAATCAACTAAATGTATTATATTAGAATTGGAATGAATTATAATACTTGGAAGATGAAAATGGTGAATAGATCCTTTAAAATTTGATCTTTGTTTTGTATTTTCAAATTGGAAAATACTTTATCCAAAGATGCACGAGTTTGATCCTACAAAAATGAAATAATAAATAAAAGTAGTATGCCCTAAACAAATTCAATTGGATAAAAATACTTAAGGAATTCCTTAGAAAACTTAGCAAAATCAGGCTCAAACCATTTTGTTGTCGTTTTGTTGTCAAGGTTGTTTTTTTTAATTGGGAGTCAATAAAACAAACTTACCTTCCAAATCCATCCTAAATCCATCTAAGAACAGTTCTCCATGTCTAATTGACATGTTGAGAGAGGAAGAAGGAAAATTGATTAAAATTTCATAAGTTAAAATCTACTAGCTTACCTTTTAAAAGCCTGCAGATCATTTTCTTAAAATTAACTCCTTAAATTTTATACAAATCATTATTAATGATTCTTGTGTAAAGAGGATGTTGAGACCTTTCCAGAAAGTACTCGTTTTCCCAAAAGTGAGATCTCTATCAAAAGTTATGGCCTTCTAAAGTTTTTCTTCATTAGGTGTCAAAAATAATTCTAACTTTAAAAAAAAATTGGGAAACTTTTCCTAATTTTCCACCACCACCATGACCAATTAGAGGCTTCCACGTGTCACCACGAGGCATTGGACGAAGGAGTGGATCCTTTTTTAATTTAGCACTTTAAAAAAAAATTGGGAAAATTTTCCTAATTTTACCCACCTTCTGTCGACCCGCAACCAATCAGAGGTTGCCACGTGGCACCACGAGGTATTGGTGGAGGAGCGGATCCCTTTTTAACTTAGTGCTTCCAAAAAAAAATGGGAAAATTTACCTAAATTTCCCCACCGTCCCACCGCCCCACAACCAATCGAGCTCAACACGTGGCGCCTTTGGCGTAAGCGGAGGCCTGCACAATTTTGAGCCCTAGCACTTTTCGACCAAGAGACATAATGTCTTAAATCACTCCGATTGCCTGATTTTCTGTCGAGGTTGTTGTAAATCGACACATGTCCTCTTTGGGCTTGGGCATGTGGTGGTAAATCACAATTTTTACCCAAAGAAGGAAATGTGATTTTCTCCTCGCTCTATCGGCCCATGCATGGGAAAATTTTCTTCCCTAGGCCCATAGGCCCGCTCTTGGGAAAATTTTCCTCCCAAGGTCCACCGGCCTATAACTTGAGAAATATGAGGAGTTAGGAGGACTTCTTTATATCATTGGAAAGGTGAGGAAATTTCCTATCCAATGGAAATGTTTTAGGGAAGTTTTGAGATTGTTAATTCTTATAAAAATCAAGTTGAATCTTTTAAGCCTAGTTAGAGAGTGGTGTTGTGTAAAATTACCCTCCTAACCTAATTGAACTTTCTAACCCTAAATTTTTACCTTGTGACCATTAATTATTGTTAATAAATAGAACAAATACAATCTAGTAAATTAGTATTGATCGGAACCTTGTTTGTGACAACTGTTGTCTTGTAACTTGGTTGAAGACACTTTTAAACAAAAAAATTATTCCATAATTTTCCTATCTAATCCTAGGTTGTTCCTTGGGTCTCAAGGGGGTTATTTTAATGGGCATTACATGATTGATCTCATGGTGGGATTTAAATGACACAAGTGGATGTCTTGGTTGCAACATGTGTTTAATATTGTAGTGTATAAGAGAAAAGAAATGGGATGTCTCATGTTAGGTTACACTCCTTGTAGTAGTGAATCCATTAGTGAAAAGTATGTGTTATTTTGTTTACAAATGTTATAAAACAATGCTAATAATGAGACCATAGTGCGATGTAAGAGTAAAGCATATAAGAGTAAAATGAGATTTGAAGTTAGGAATAATGTCACTCTTGGAGTCCTTGTAACTCAATTAGACATTTTCATGTGCTAAAAAGAATATGAATTGCCACCAGTGAGATCAAACCTAGAGAAAACAGAATATATATATAAATCCAAATAAAATTTCTTGATGTGGAAATGTTGAATGGATTCAACAAGTTATTGAACTATATTAACTATGATATGGAAATAAAGATACCGTGATCAAATAATGTTTGTGGGAACATGTATCTTCAATCTAAATCTCCCTTAAGTCCTAAGATTTCTTTCTCAACATCACGTCAAATTCACTTGTGTAGCAAGGGTAAAATTTAAACATTGAATAAATGTTTGAGAAGCATAATATTAACATAAGAATGAGAGAATTAGGAACTTTGTATGCAATTTGAAATATGGAAAATAATTACGTAAGTTATGGATATTTTCATAAGGGATTAAGAGCCAAATTAAATGGTCAAACTGTAAGTTGAATATGAAATGAATTCAAGAATTTGTAGGTAAAAAAGGAGAGAAAATTATCTTTGCATAATAATGCTTTTTGAATGTTAATCGTAACTAAGATGTAATCATGGTAATGATGTTTTGTGGGTTTTCCAATACTTGGGTCCCTTTTTATGGTTGTGTCATTGATAGCATTTGTTCATGGGGAAATTTTTGCATCGGCATATATATGGTATTTACATGTGTTTATGAGAGTCGATGAATTGTGTAAGTGCCTTCTATGGTGTTAAGTTTACCTATTAGAGCCCATGTGGTGTTGTGTGATGAACATTTAAAATAAAATAAAATTATTCTAGTATTTTTATTGTTGTATTTATGTTTCCAAATTATGGGCATTACATTTGGTATCAAAGAAGAGGTTCATGCTCTCAAACCTATGAGGCAGTTGGAGTAGTGATGATGTTGCATGATGGTGGTGGATATTGGAAGAGTAATGTGATATATGTTGTAATGTGAACAACATTGTAATTGTGATATTATGAATGCACATGTTGTGCATTTCACTTAGTGTGTATTTGTTATCATGTTGATGTGCTTGTGATGAGATTATTCACTCTCCTTTTCATGGATTCTATGAATAGTTCACGTGTGATGTACCACCTTATTGTGTTTGAAAAGAATGTTATTGTGGATTGCATATTGTTGGAGCATTTTGGCATTATGTGATATGAAGGTGTATTGATGTATTGCATGAAAAAAATGGTGTAAAGTGAATTAGATTGTATTGTGATTTCGTCACCATGTTGTGATGAATCGTGTGTGTCACCATGTTTTAATTTCAATTGACTATATGTTGTAATGTTAGACATTGTGTTCCTCATACGTATAATTCATGTAATATGTGATGGTTCATGTCATGATTTAGGGGCATATGGTAAACGTATGATCCCTATTGTACAATGATTTCACTTTAGGTGTAGTATGTGGTAATGTGATGTATCTTAAGAAAGTAATTATTGTGTTATACCCTATATATACCATGCGTAAGACTTTATGGTTAACGTGTGTGAATCACCATTGTGTGAGTGATGTTGTTATGTGTTATGTTGTGGACCCTACACTAATTGACCCTAAGGGAAATCAGTAAAAGGTGTATGTTTGAAGTGAGGAAATGTGTACCATTGACAAGTCAGGCCAAGTATGGGTTAGGAAGTGAGTCGTACATCGTCTAAAAACACACTTTTGTTCATTCGGTATGTATGGCACTTGCTCGGGTGGCATGCATATTGTGTTTCACATAAACCTTAGGCTTAGTAGATGGTGACTTATAAGTTTTCGTCCCTATATGGTTATCATATGGAAACCTAAGTATAGTTTGAATCATTGAGGTTGTCAAGTGGTAGTGGTGACTCGGATATAGATGATGGTAGTTGTATTATTTGATATGTTATTTTATAAGCTGAGGCTCAATGTTTGAGTGTTGGCAAGCAACTCATTGAGTACCCCTTTGGTATTCATATAAGGCCACATAGTTATTGTAATGTCTTATTTATCTATACGTATTTTATTCATAAATTAAATATTTTGTCTTCTCATAGAACCAGTAGATTTCTTGATTTACATGTTCTTATATTTTGGGAATTTATTTGGTTGTTGTACTAACATGTAGATTTGTGACTATGAATAATTAGCCATTTTCTTTTCTTACTCTAAATTTGTATATCAATTTTAAAAATTTTATAGGCTGGCCTAAGGCTTGATATTTTTTCCCCTTGGAATTTGAAATGGATTCTTATGATGGTTCTAATGTTGTAATGTGTTGGAATAGTGTCATGGGATTCACCATGGAGTGGTGGAACCTATGGACCTAATGAATTGTATGGGGTACACCTAAGTGAGTTACAAATAACTAGTGGGTTCACGAACCATGAGTTATTATGTCAATTGAGTTAGAGTTATATGTATTCTATGCGCCTTGGGCCATATGGTGACCAACCTCTTTTAGGGAGCAAAAGTAAAATTTATCTTTATTTTATTGATTGAGGGATCGAGGACTTGAGGAGGCATAAGAGATTTGTGTGGGTGTGATTGATGCTTTGGGAGGTATATGGAGACTTTGTGTTGCTTTTGGAGGTACATGTAGTTTTTATGATGCTTTTGGAGGTATATGGAGATTGTTTTGTGATGTATGTGAGGTATATGTAATTGTCTTGTTATGCTTTGGGAGGTATATGGGGTAATGTCTTGCGATTTTGGGGATCTATATTTGGTATTTTGATTGGGATAAATGTAGATGTTGGTGATGCTTTGGAAGGTATATGGAGTTCTTTTGAGAAGGTTAGATTTGTTGGTGTTATGATTTTTGTGTATTCGGTGAGTCACGTTGTGTTTTGACATGTTGAGGATTAATGCTCCTTAGTGTGGTATGATGTTGTTTCCATCTTGACCCTATATATCTACAATTATGGTTGAGTTGCGTGAAACCCTATATGTTTACATGTTGGGAACATGTTGTATGGTTATGTTGCAGTACCTTTGTATTTTGAAGCATGTGAAAGATTTGGGTTTTATTTAGTGTTCTAACCTCAATTTTATAGCATTCCTAACTTACTAATGCATATGTCTCTTGGAATTACTTCGTAGTCCATTAGAAGTCATGTTGAAGCTTTATATTTCTAGTTCTAACCATTTTTCATGTATTTTGAGGTTTAACTAGTTTGGCTTCAACATTGTACTAAGAAAGGTGTTGTAAATCCTCCTTTTCCATGTAGATTTATTGGGTTGATGTCAACAATTGCATTAAAAGGCCAAATTCTAACTGTTTATAGTTTAAGAATTCTATTCTCTATGATTTTGTGTGGTTTTTAGGCTAAGGTAAGTCTTCTACAACGGCATGTAACGTTACAAACACTTGTAAGGATGCGTACACGTCTCCCTAGATGAGCACGTGTTGCTTTGTATTTTTCAACTATTAAGAATTTTCCATAGACATATGCATATGTAATCCTTATAGGCACATGCTTGTCTCTTTTCCATCAAACTTTGTTTACCTTTTCAACTTGCACGCACATACATTTTCTAATCATGGTTAAAAACATGCAGTGTCATTCAACTTGCATAGGTGTAATTTATCCTTGTCTTTTCCACAAATTTGCACGATTATCATTTTGCTCACATGTAGTTAGGAGTGCACACATGCCATAAAGGGCATGCATGTGTTGTTATTTTAAGTCAATTTTTTTAAAACTTGCATGGTTAAATATTTTAAATTTCTAACACTTGGTAGGTTTCTCATTCATGCTAATCGGTGGTTTTATAGATTACTTTGATAAAAATTGATTTTTTTATGTTAACTTTACTTAGTTTGAGTTGATTAATGTTGCCTTTTTATTTGTAGTGTTCGAAATGTGTATGTTCTTCCCTAACACCTTCTAAGTGATCTTGGGAATAAAAATTCTTCAATACCCCTTTCTATGCTCTCAAAACACTTCACTAAGTTTGTTCTAAAATGATTAACTTCAAAAGTTGATTAAAAATAACTTCCTTTCTTGCAATTTGATTAAGAATTTTACATTTTCTCAAGACTTAGTGACATATTTTGTTGTGTATACTCTTTCCTTGCATCAACTTGACAAATCTTGCTTTGATTAAATAAATTTGATATTTTTGACACAATGAAGTCATGTTGAGATGTATTGAATATTATGTTGATGTTAAGAGATGTTAATATTTTATATTTTACTTCTTTTGATGATGTCTATTTTGATAATGTTTTAGATGTTGTTATTATTTTTATGTGATGATGTTGATGAATTTTTTATTTAATTTCTATCATAACCACATGTGGTAAAGAATGAAACATGGATTGATTTATTTATACTAGATTTTATACATGTGTGATGGGAAGGAAAAAAATGAAAGCACTTGAATTTTACACCATTACAATAGTTGTTAACAAATGACTAACAATGGGTAGTCACATGTAGGATCTTGGCTCTAGAGATGATAAATATGTACCTTCCTAGGACATGAGAAGGGTCAACATATGTAGGTTGTGTGGGAGAATAGGTTCTCCTTTCAAAATTCTCTTTGATAAATGCCCTAGCTTTACATTATTTGATTTTCGAAGAAAAGCGATAGTTATCAAAAGTTTTCTATAATGATAAAGTTGATCGATGTGGGAAGCCCTCTTACTTTCTTTTGATATTTTTAATTTTGAAAGATGATCGATGCGGGAATCCTTTTTACAATTGTAGCCATCCTCTAAGGGTATGGTCTACATTTTTGTATTTACATAATGGCCATTCTTTAAGGGATCGGTCCATAACTTTCTTTTATGATTATAATTTTTACTTTGAATAGCTGTCCTTCAAGGGAGAAGTCTATTATATTTTGACTTTTGAGAAATGCATATAATTGATTATTTTTACTCTATCTTGAGCTGAGGGAAAGACCCTAATAGGTTGTTTCAAGGAGGGGAAAGAAGATATGTTCATGACCTACACATGTGTTCCCCAAGACATGTTTTTGGTTCATACACAAGGTAGATGGAATTAATGACTGCGAGGTTCCTTCTAAAGAGGAACTTATCCATGTTAAATATGTGATGAACAGAGACATGGTGCCCATATTTAACATTTTTGAGGATAGTGATTGAAAACCATGTCTTTGTCAAATAATTACAATGATAAGATGACTAGTGGATGATGAAAAAAATTATTTGATGTCACTATTGTCATGATAGTCAATGTGTTAATAGTAGAAAGGTTGTAAGTGCAAGACATTCAAAGGTTGACCCATGTTATAAGGAATGATCAAATCAAGGGAATTTTTTTCATGTTTACTCCTTTCCATAGTAATGACATTTTGATTTGATTAGGAAAAGTAAGTGTATAAGGATGTGTGAAGTGACATTTCCAAAGTCTATTATATAGGATCCCCCTTAATATAATGCGGTAGAAAGGACGTGCTAAAAAGGAATATTTTTTTAAGATTTTAGAAATTTTAATTTTGATTGATTTAGGGTATGGTAAATGGAGTGGTATGTGGAACATTTAATGAAGGATTCAATGAGGATTTAGTTCTACCTTTTCTTTATATGTATTGATTTTGTGTTCGTATAGGTCAATGATTCATACTATTACGAGATGAAGAAATTTTGTCTAGATAGTGACAAGAATACACACAAGATGGATTTATCAAGACCTGATTAAATATTAATCCCTCATTCTGGAGATATTGATGATGATACCACCAGTGTATTGGGTGTAGGTATTGATAGTGTTGAAAAATCCTCAAGGGAAGGTACTTAGTGCATAAATGGACCTTCAAAGGAAGGTACCAATGAGATTGAAAAACCTTGAATGGAAGGTGCTAACGGGATTGACGGACCTTCAAGGGAAGGTGCTAATAGAATTGACTGACCTTTAATGAAATGTGTTGGAAAGGTAGATGGACCTTAATAGAAGGTGCTAATAGGATGAAACGAACCTTCAAGAAGGTGCTAAAAAAATTGATTGTATCTAAATGTAAGGTCCTAACAAGGTTTCAGACAAAGTTTTTCTAATGGTAGAAGAAGGATATCCCCTTTCCCTACAGATTTCGGTAAGGGTATTAATAAGGGTAGAGGTGTTGTTGATAGCTTTGGCTGATCTTCTTCTATGAGAAGATCATCAAAAAGGAAAAGTTGTTGGATTATGGATTTTAAATCTTTACAAATTTCACTATCATGTTACGGTATTATATGATAGGAATAATTTTTTATTTGTCATACTATGTGCATTTTCAAGTATGTGGATTAGGTGTAAATATTGGTGGTAATGCGATAAGAGATTCTTGTACGATCCTTTTAAGGATATCAGTATAAGTCCCTTTTGGATGGTTTGAATTAATGGATTTTGATTTTGGTTTTCGTTTACGAGAAATCTTAGTAGGATACATATTTTGATTAGATATAGCTAGATTATTTTCCATATGGTGTTGCAACATCATAGGAATGTTTTAAGGTTGATAAGAAGGATAATATGACCCGAGTAAGGGGTTGATAAAATTTGATGAGGGATGAGGTACCGACGGAAAATGAATAGGGTATGACTATGTGTAGAATTGAGATAAAGGATGGGGTCCCAAATTATATGGAAAGTTTGATGATGTACACTTTGGCTTTGTAACTTTTACTTTAGGAAAAGGAATATTTTTACGATAGATGAAGAGGATGAGGTGGTGGATACGACGGGCTTCAAGTTTGTAACATTTATTTTAGATATATAATAAGGACTCACATTAGATGCGGGGACTATGGTTTTGGATGTGATGATATTTGAGTGCATAGTGTATAATTCGGGATAAGGTTATGTGTTTGATGGTAAGTGATGAGTTTTATATAAGATTGGATAGGAGTTGGATGAAGATGACATTTCCTATAGAGATGATTGAAGTGGATTATAGAAATTTTGTAATTCTTTGATTAGTTCAATGATTAGTGGGAAATCAAGATTTTCAATTACAGAGGCCTCTTTAGTAATGAATTCTAAAGTGGAATCTAAAGATTGGAAGGAGGTAATAGGTGTTTGAAAAGGGGAAATTGGTAATGTCAATGTATGATTAGCATTAGAAGGAATATCAATGGGTCTTGAAACTTTGAGAGGAAGAACTGATAATGAAGTGGTATCCTCATGTGGGAAAAATTGTGTAATAGTATTGATGGTATGACTTGAAAGATGTATAGTATCGATATGAACTTAAACGGTGTTGGATCATGAAGCCAAGTAAATTCATCATGTGTGATATATTAATTATGAGAAGATCCAAGGAAGTCATATGTAACTTGATCGAATCATAGGAAATCCTAGCGGATTCAGTGGAATGTGCATAAATTGAGGATCAAGATGAACCTCTTCAAGGGTTTGTATTTCCAACTTCCTTGGCATGGCGTAGGCTTCGTCAAAATTTTGGAATGTATGGATTTGAAGATTGGATAATATGTAATGAGAACATGATCGAGTGAACAACGCAATTAGTTCTTTTTACGAAAGATGGAATGTATGGATTTGAAGATTGGATAATATGTAATGAGAACATGATCGAGTGAACAACACAATTAGTTGTTTTTACGAAAGATGGAATGTATGGATTTGAAGATTGGATAATATGTAATGAGAACATGATCGAGTGAACAACACAATTAGTTCTTTTTACGAAAGATGGAATGTATGGATTTGAAGATTGGATAATATGTAATGAGAACATGATCGAGTGAACAACGCAATTAGTTCTTTTTACGAAAGTGAAAAATACAATTGATTGATAATGCTTTACCATCCGATTCTACAAAGTCAACAAGGGATTCATTTTTAGATTGTTTTATATTAGCAAGATCAGATACAGTGATTTTGTGAGTGACATTAGTAGCAAAGTGATTGATAAATAACAGGGCTAGTTGTGTTAAAGAGACTAGAGAGTCTCGAGTAAGGGATTTGTACAAATCCAAGGAAAGTTGTCCAAGAGACATAGGAAAGATTCGATGAATAAGATCTTGATCATGGATGATAGGATAACATGAGTGTCTGAAAGATAATATGTGTTGTTGAGGATCCTCCTAGCCATAGAACAAGGTGAACTTAGGAAATTCCCAATGCGGAGGGTATGATTTACATGATATTGATGGATGGATGGGTTCATTACAAACCTCATCATAAGTGAGGACATGTTTGGGATTTACAAAAGTAAATTCTAAATGGTCTAATCTATTAGACAGGGCTTGCAAAGTATCATTCATGGGATTAGACATGGAATAATTAACATGTGAGTATGAAGGAGAATGTGATTGATTTGACTATGGATTAGAATAATTTTATTGCAGAAGAGTTTGATGTGGGAGTTGATAAGGAGTGGCCTGAGATGATATTGATTGTAAAGCAAGTTGCGATGAAGGAATATGGGAAGACATGTAAAAATATTGAATTTTTTGTTGTTTTTGAATGAGAGGGGCTGATTGGGCCTAAGATGGGATGTGTGTGTGGGTTTGAGATGTCTGAGGTATTGAGAGAGATATTGAAGTTGAGATAGGTTGATTGAATGAGGGATGAGGGATATTAGGATTTTGGTGAGATTGAGATGAAGGAAGGGATGTAGAAAATACCATTTGATGTGATACACCTGGCATGGGAGAAGAAGGATGTGATGGATGCCCAGAGGGTTGTTGAATGACATTGTTGTATGATTGTTGGATTGGTTGATATGTAGGTTGTCCATAAGGGACATAAGATGGTGTAGATGGTTGTGGGAATATGCTAGAGTTAAATGAGGTTGAATAAGATGTGATAGGTTGATAAGTTTGATAAGGACTAGATCCTGTATAAGAGATATTTTGGAATTGATTGGGATGAAGATATGTTGGAGCAATTGAGGTTGATTGTAAATATGTTGCATAGTGATTTGGGGGATATACTGATGTAGATAGTTGAGCCATGATAATTAATTGTCAATAATACAAACAAAGCCCTAAGGAATCTGTAAATTTAACAAAAAGTCAAACAAAAGAATGTTTTAATTATCTTAAATTAATTAAGAAAATGTGAAATGTGTAAGATGGATAACGAGGGTCCTAGGAAATGGTTGTCTAAGGATGGTTTCAAGAATGTTTTGGACGGAGTCTTTGATATACCCAAAGCGTACGTGAGGACCAACTATGCACTATTACCGGTACAAGGGTGGTATTGGGGTGTAGCCCCTCACGTCACGGTCACAAAACCATAAGGGTGTTGGGTGTTGAGCCAATATATATCGACAGACAGGAAATTATACTCGGCGAGCACAGAGTTAGTTTCCTGTTAGGTGATGAAATGCCAATAATTTTCACCTAGGTGGGAATTGTTGCATTTTTGTTTGAAAAGTGGTTTGGTTGTGTGTGGGGAATTAAAGGTGAATGCAAAAATTATCCTTCTAATTAATTCTATGTTACAAGAAGGATGAAAAGGTTATTTTAAAACCCAACTCAAAATGTAACTTACAAGGAAAACAATAAAACAAAATGCAAGTCTTTGGAAACAAAAAGGGAAAGTTTTAAAACTCACTATGATTAACGCTTCCTATAGTTTTTAGAAATGTTTAAAGCCAACAAATCCCAATAATACGGAAAGAAAAATTAACTATAAAAATAGTCTCTTGCAAAACTAGGTTGGTATAAGCAATCAAAAATAACCTAGATCCATTATTAGGAAGGAACCTATAAAGTGATCACAATTAATAGGAATCACTAGCATTTTGGAAAATTGCGGCAATTTCTAAAAAGCAAACTTGTTAAACAAATAAATTTGATTTTTCTTGATAATTGAAAGATTTTTTAAAAATATTTTCATAGTGAATAATGAAAAACAAAAATCTACAATCTCTAATAGAGAAGAAATATAGAGATAAGAAGAAAATAATAATTATAAGGCAAAAGTTACAAAGCTAGCAAAAGGATTTAGGGAATCACTTGTGATTCAACAAATTCTTGGTGATTACTATTAAAATAAGCAAAAATTAAAAATAGATACTACTTTTAATCAAATTAACTATAGAATAAGGGAAAGTGTCGCACCGGGTGTGCCATGATGTTTAGAATAAATTTTACCTCTTCAATTTAAGTTAATAAACAAGAGACTAAAATTAACAAACCTCGGTACCCGCGGATGATGTGTGATGTTGTTCTCTGTATAAGAAATGAATTACCTCTTGTCACGCCAAGAAAACCTACGATCACAGACACTACACAAGATGATAATAAAAAAATATATGATAGATTTCTGGAAAAGGTCGGTCCTTGAAATTCAATGAACTTCCTTGCAAGGATGTCAATCTGCATTCAAGAAGTTAATCTCATAATTATAGGATAGATCGATAACTCGATGGTAAAATAAAAGAAGATGATATATCCATTCAATGCAAAGGAAAAGAAGCTTATGTGGTCCTAGCTTATATGTTTGTCTAATGGTAATTCCTAATCCAAAGTGAGTTTGGGAATTGTACTATGGCTCAAAGGAGTAATGGCGTAGATGGATATGTGCTCAAACAGGAAAGCGAGACGATGTGTTTGATTGAGATAAAGCAAAACATGGCTCAAAGGAGTGGGATAGGGCTCAAAGGAGTGGAATTGGAGTGAGAGAGACTAACATAGTCATAGTTTTAATCAAATTTGAAGGCTAAATGTCGAAAGATAGAGTTATAATAACAAAGGAGTACGAGAGACTAGAATCGCTTGCATTTTGGGAAAATGTGGGGATTTGGGTAAAATGTAAAAATTTCTATGTTAATATTAATAATATATAAATATACTATGCTTTATGAGAATTTAACAATTTTATTTCGATTATGATATGAATTAGATAAGCTGGTAGAGGATATATCGAATGCAAGAATAAAAGATGCAAATAAAATGACTAACCTCAATTCCGATGTGAAAGAGGAAGAAAATAATCTTACAAAAGCGTATGATTATGTGTTGGCTCCCAAAAAGGATATGAACATGCCTGATTATGGTGGATGCTAATGAAAATGCTAGATGATAATGATGTCTTTTTATTGATGGAGAAGCTTTGGATCCGACAAAAACCAACCTCGATGTTTTTACGATAACTTTAGAATCAGTAGCTCCGTTTTGCAAACCGAAAGATGTGTTAAAAAGATGACTTCAAGGCCATTCCTGTATTGTAAATAATATAAGGAGATTATTTCTGAATCACTAGCATTTTAGTCAATCTTTGGTGATTTTTTTACGAGTCCAAAATCAAAGCAAGAATTCGAGAGAATGGGGCTCAGATCCTTGATAGAAGGCATAATACATGCTTAACTAATCATTGGGGATTACTAAAATCATTGGAAACATCATTTTTTTATTCTTGGTTGAAACAATTTTCTTAGTTTGGGATTTTTTGTTTGTGTTTTTGATGGATAAGTTTTTGCGAGCTTAGAAAATGTTGAGTTGGCTAGTGAGGTGTCAAATTTGATAAGATAGGTTCTAAATTAGCTTAATTTTTTTGGATAGGTGTTAGGTGGTTGATTAATATTTATTAAATGTACAAGTATAAGGGATTTTATGATAATGAAGACAAATAATTAGGATTTTATCATAGATATATTAGGTCTACTACGATAAAGGTGTTAGAGGTGATTTAAATAGATTTCTTACGTGAAGCTTAAATGGATTACAATAATATATTATATTATGGAATATGGTAATTATATGTATTTAATTAATTAAATAATAATAAGGAATATATGGGGTATTGATATATTAATTATTTAATTAGGAAGAGATGGGAGGGATGTTTAATGTTGATTAATAAAGATGAGGAGTGATAAGGGGTGTAGATGTATTTAATTAATTAATTGCATATGGATAAGGGGAATAATAATTATAATTTTACGGAGTGTAAGGATGATGTGGAAGATAAATACATGAAGATAAATGTTAAATGTGGTGTGATTAAATGGTGTTGTAAATGTATGATTTTTATTATGTGTGGTAAAAATGAAGAAATTAGTTGACAAATTTTGAGTGTCTACTGATATCCAAAATGAATTCACTTGTGGTCATCGAGGAAAAATTCTAAACTTCAAACCTCCCATAAAATTCGTGTATCCTTAGGAGGAGGTTAGATATCTCAAGGCCTATAATATTGATATAGAGATATTTATTGTCCCCATTCAAAGCATTAATAGTCTCTTTCTGATGGATTACACCTTCGATGGATGATATAAGATAAAATTTGATGGTGCCTCCAAAGGTAACCCAGTGCAGTGGTGGCAAAGTGCTTTAATCGAGAAACCAAAAGGGTCATCTAATTGCAGTCTATGTCGGTTCCATCCATAAGAAAACTACTCATTATTCTAAGCCCCTAGCTACTCTCAGGAATTAGACTTACTAGGAACCTCAACATGGTTAATATCAAGGTGATTCAATGAACATTTTCAATAATCTTTCCAAGTCCCTAACACCTAGTTGGACCATTAGAGATTTCATCAATGAATCCCATGCCTTCGAAATGGTATAAAACCATTTAAAAACATGTTTATAGTGAGGGGAAAAACTAGTTAATTTGTTAGCAAATATGTGGGTGTGTATTAATGATTATAAGGAATGGCATGATTTAACCTGAAAAAACCACCAAAGTTAGACACATCAGCATAAATGAAGCGAGACACTCTCATCTATACCTCTCAATCATCATATCCTACATGCCCATAATTCGGTGTTTGCATCTATAAGGTAGATCGTGTACACTCAAATTTATTCCCACCTAACTTTGAAAAATGAAATATTTTTTCATATTAAACAAGTGTGGCGAGAATGAAATGGGTTTTATCTACTCGCACCTCGGAGGAATACAAGTTGTGAAGGGTTGTTGGAGGAACAATAAGCTAGTGCTTTCGGACCAACCCTTCACAATCATAGGAGGTAATTCTAATGGGAGGATCCACATGTAGACTAAAAGCCATCTTTGACCTGAAGTGGAAAGATCAAATTGAGCTATGTGAAACACTCATCAATACGAGAGTTTCACTAATGTCATCCAAAGAATCAAACTATAGGACTAATACATTTCTCTATAATTTGTGGAGAATCGAAAGGACCGAACCATTACTTTTGAAGGTAGATATTTTACTATCATCGAGGAGTTCATCTCATTTATCACCGACTTAAACATGGATGGAAACAAATTCTTTAGGAATAAATTTGGTAAGGAAGAAGAGGAAAAGGTGTTTACGCATGAAGGAGAAAATAGATATCAACAAGGAAGGAATTTTAGTTTCCTCAATCCCGTAACCTTTTGGTGAGGTTTCCCAAATTATGGTTCAGTATATCACACTTAAGGAAGTATTCTCCACTATTCCTTTGCATCATTTGGTTCCACTTATATCACTTGGTCAGTGCAAGGTGAAGGTTGGTTTATCACACTATATTCTACACTTTATGGAAAAGTTTGTTTTTCAAGTTAAAATATGAAAGAGCACTGTTCCTCTTGACAAGGGTTTCATTTTCCTCATTAATCAATATTTCTTAGATGTTGTGGCCCATGACCTCTGTGCCACTTTTGTGTCTCCAATTCCTCAGCAGCCCTGCATTCTCTCCAAAAATACCATGTAACGTGAATCTACCTCTGATCCACCTCCTAAAATGATCCTTCATTGTAACAGGAAAGATAGGGAAATCCCTAGCATTGGCAATAAGGGTAAAGATTTTTTTTAGAGGATAGTCCCCCCACTGTTCTTCCTTTCATGTTACATGACACCTCCTCTGTCTTGGAGAAGAAATTTATCATGAAATCTGAGACCATGAAAACCCTCTAGGAAAATGTGTACTTTCTTCTTAAGTCTATTGTTAAGGAACAGGCTCCTTATCCTATCACCAACCTACAAGAGTAAATTTCCACTATAGAATCTAGGCTAAAATACCTTGAGGAAAAAAATTATATGGCCATTCATAGTGCTATTTTCGATGTCATGCAAGTCAACATTCATCGATTTGTGACACTACGGCATTCGGCCTCTGCATTGAAGAATTGTAGGATTACCAAAAATTTTAAAGCTTCAAATTGGGACCCCACTATTGTTATTACATTGATACTCCATCGATCACTTAGATTTTCTTTAAAAAAATTAAAAATCCATTTGATTAGTGTTTTTTCTCTTTGTTCATGGTGCAACTATTTTTATGTTGTGGTATAGTTTTTATTTTGATGTAGTTGGTTTGTAGTTGGAATCTATGTAGGAAGATGGCCTCTTCCTTAGATTTTTATTTTTTCTTGTCTTTTTGTAGGGATGTGGCACCCACCAATCAAAAAACCACATTTTTATACTCTATTCATCTCAGCTCCTGAAAGCCTTTGCCTATACTTCTTGGTAAATTGCATCCAAAATCTTTTACCTTAAATAAAAAAATCCTAAGAATAGGGCTTACACATTATATATGCACGCCAAAATAATCCCAAACACCCAATAGGGAACAAACAAATCTAAAATTGTCCTAAAGTATAAATTCCCTCATTAAGAAATTCAAATTAGTATTTTTGAGGGAAACCACTTACAAGCTAAAATTTGAAACTAGAAGGCATGTAAATACTTCAAGTCACTTATGTAAGAATAATTTTACCCTTGTAAATATTTAATGCACAAAAATTGTTGATATTCCTTGACTTCGTGTATACTTCTACATTATTCTCCTAGGAATTAAATTCTTAGCCCATAAGTTTTTGTGTTGCTAAAGGTTTTCTTCTTCTTTCTAGTTTTCTAGATGTAGTAGACCTATTGGTGCTTATCCATGATTTCATTTCATGAATATAATGTATTCATGATGAATTCCATATTGTGTACAATCTTTCTAATTATGTGAATGAGATTTTGTTCTTGTTAAATTTGATATAATTCTAACTTCGTCGCTACTTTTTCTTATTCTACCCTTACTCGAAACAATAAATTATGTATTTCTTGAATGATTATTACTCTTATATCATATTCTCAACTCTTTTTATCCTTATTTTTAATTACCTTAAGATCTGAAATTAAATCTTGAGTAGATCACTTGTCTTCATCACCTCAGCTAAGTTAACCAAACAATCAATACTAAAAGAAATATTAAATTGATAATTTAGAGCTTCTCTCGATGCTCTTGGTCATATCCATCATTTCATCTCTCTATTCTTAAACTATTTTCTTGGTCTTATTCTTGATCTTGAAATTCATTAACCTTCTTGGCTATTTCAATCTTATTCTTTGTACTATCATCTTCTTTCTTGAAAACTAATTGTTCCATGATATTATCAAGCTCAAAATTTTACTTCTTGTTTAGTTCTTATTCCTTGAGATATATAGTTTTCTTATTTCCTTTGAGGTCTACATATTCATTATCCTCATATTATTTTCTCCTTCTCCTTTCAATCTTTTCTTGGTATTCATCTTGATAAACTAACCATTACAAAAAAAAATTAACTAGAGTCACTTTGTTTTGCATCATACTATGATTCCTTTCGGTTATAGTTCTTGATGATTCAATAATATCTCTATCTTCCTATTGTATATACTATTTTTCACTCATCAACATAAACCTTGAATATAATTCATTCCATACCTTGTTTTCATTGTGAGGGCTTAACGTGTGCTCAACACCATTCTTCATTTGAATATAAGTATTTTTAGTATCATCATGGATGTATATCCTATTCAATTTCCAACTTCTTTACAGTATAACATGACAAGCATCAATGGACATCACATCAAAATGAACATGTGATGTCCCATGGACATCCTCTAGTCCCAGTGTAAGGTAGGGAAATGTTCCCGTAATACCCTTGGTCACGCATCCCCGACTCGAGTAGTCCTCCGGTGGACGGAAGGTCTACCCTTAAGTGCCACGGTTGCATTTAGAGCCTAATCGGGATGGTCTTTTGGTGCAATGGAAACCACTCCTGGTATCAGATTTGTTGTTCCTCCAGCATGTTTGGGTTAAATATGGTATTTTTAAGGATCTCAATGTGGGTTTTATGAGCGAAATTTTCACCAACAAGGTGAAACAATAGGAAGCCACTAACCTTATTTCAGCCAGCTCACTCAAAATTTGAATCAAAGAAAATCTTGGGACAATAAGGAAAAAGGTGAGAACAATAATAAAGTTCACCTAATATAGGATATTGATGAGGATTCTTCTTAGAGGAAATACCAATCTTTGAGTAAGGGTTTTAGAGATAATATGTCATTTCAGTTATTGCATGATGAAGATTGGTAGCAAGCCCAAGTGAGATCATCATATGTCGGTACTTGAATTACAAAAGAACTCATTTGAAGAAGAAGAAGCTTCTAGAGAAAAAGGTATGATTTCCATTCAAAAAAATAATTGCATTAGTGAAACTTTGCTTGTTAGAGAAATTATTCCAAGCGAGGAGAAGAAATTTGTATATGCAAAGAAAGAGGATGTAATGAAAACTCTAAAATGGTGTGAGGAATGGAATGGCAGAGCTGGAGCTGCTTGATTGATAGCTACCCAAGCAAGATAACACCAACAAGAGTTAACGAAAAATATGTGGGCAAATGATCCTGCTGTAATTTTAAAACCAAAAACTTTTGATCAACTTTCAGATACTTTCAATGGGAACTTAGGCAACAATGTTAGGGGCAGCTCAACATATGTCTATCTTGAACACACAGAGGACATTGATGGCATTGAAAGGTATGAACAAACATGGCTAGTTGGTGGAAAAATTGAAAAAAAAATTCAATCCAAAGGGTACCTATCAATCCTCCAAAGAATAAGTCATTTTCATATGGGGTGGATTTACCAAGCAAATAATGAGCATAAATTTGTGAAAGGTGTTGATTTTTGTTCCCCTTATTCTCCATCTAAAATCATGAATCACAATAGGGATAGTGTTTTTTGGAGGTTTCTAAATCAGCAATAGAAGGTGAACCATTTGATTATATTCTTTATAAGGAGGTTAGTAGTAGCATGGATTTATTTCATCATCTTCATCCTATATCATTACAACAGTTTTATCATGATGGTAATCAGCCTATTCTCGATAAGAATGTTAAGAATTTGGTGCAACGAAGTCAATTCATCATGAAGACAAAGAGTGATAATCTTATTTATGAGGAGATACAAGAGAAGCAAAGATGGCATACCTTACGTGATACAATGGTTCATGGGAATTATAAGGTATGGGATCTTGGTAATATGTTGCAATCATCCAAAACTATCAATTCAGATTTTGAAAACCTTGTGACTGATTTCTTAAGAAAAAGAAGAAATTCAAATGTGTCTTTTGGGATCACAATTGTTGGAAATCATGATTTCTTTATTGGAGACTCGGTGAAAGAAGGAGAGTAACTCTCAAGGTACTAACATTGTTTTTCTGATTGCTAAAAAGGGTAAGAGAATATTTTTAATCATCTTCAGCCTGCTGGAATATGTATAACAATGAGTCATAAAGAGAGGAGAAAATGATTTTTATGGAGCCCATGACTGATTTTTATGCCAGCTACATAGTGGAACCCTTGGAAGGGTTAGTGGGGCATTTTGTCCTCAAAGTGCTCAAAGAATCAAGGTTCAATTTTCTGTTAAAAAGAAGAGTTCAATTCAAGGTGCATTCATGAATTTAGCATCCTAAGATATGAGAATGGTTACCATTTTCCTAGCTTGTTGAGTTCTCCTATGTTGTTGCCATGTTTCTATTATTTGGAGCAACATTTACATGCATGGATGATTGAGGAAGACTATTTCATAATCACGTATCAAGGTATGCTAGATGGGATAAACACATCCTCCATCCACATTTCTCTTGATTTAGCTAATAAGCATATGTTGGCAAAGAAAATAATGCAGGAGCCCATGATATTAAAAGGACATGATGTATGTGGTATATTTATTGTGGTTGAATTTGCTAGAGGTAAGACTATTTTTGGATGCAATGGTTGTATGATGTTAAGGAAGACGATGATACATGTGTTGAAATATCAAAGGAGAATGAAGATGTTGATCCTATATCAAAAATTATGAGTTACAAAGGTATGATGAGCAGCCCCAGTTATGCTTCAGATGTGTTTTCTTCTCTCATGATGAGAATCTATGGGTATAATAAAAGGTATGAAGTTCCTTATGATAAAGTTTATGGATGCATGAGTTCTAATGTTGATTTTCCTTTCTCTTGCATTTACGATGAAATGAAAATATGGGGAAAGAGAATAAAGTATGATGAGGGAGAAACCATGGGTATTCCCAACATAGAAGGAATTGATGAGTTATGTCCATGGAAAGACATGTCTTGCACAAATAAGGTGACCCATTTATTTATTGTCATTAAGAGATGTGAAGTACTTGAATGTGTTTGTATATTTGGGTTATTTGAAGTTGGAATCATTCATTGGACATATTGGCTTCCATATTTTGGGAAATTTGCATTCATTCATCATGTGGATAAAATGAAAATTTTCAAGGAATAAAAAGAAATCAAATTTCATTGTATATAAAGGCAGATTGCAAAAGATGTGATTGGTGAAGAAAGAATCATGTCGTTGTAGTGGTTGAATTGTGAAGGAACTCAACATCTTGTGGATCATGGTGACATTAAGGGGTATGAGAAAAGTGGGATAATTGATGACTCCTACTCTAACGGATTGTTTTTCTGTAGACACAAAGCACACCATGATGACTTATGTGGAGAGTGAGTCGGATGATATTGAATTGGGGAGTGAGTTAGATATGATGGAGACTTTGACTCTAGATAGAGTGAGTGGAGTCATGGATGTGGGTGTAACTAATAGTGATGCACATGAAATAGTTATAGAGATTGGGATTACAGGCTCGGACCATCCGAGTTTATCATTATGTTGGTTATCGAGTTTTCGTTAGAATGGAGATCTCATTTTCTTGTTAAGTACTCCAAGAACCGACACACTTATGAGATTTTTGAAGGTCACATATAGGATGACAGCTACAGATTGGAGGATGAGATGATATTCTATCGTAAGGCAGATTATACCTTCGCCGATTCATGGTTGAGGATGGAGATATTGCCATATGTGCATTGTTCTTCCATGACGGGCACTTGAGCTTCGATAAGACTTACAGTTCATGTCGAGAGAGGTTCATATGGCATAGGTTGAGTGAGAATATCCTCAACTATATGCATGCATGGACGGTTTTCACTATGAAAAGTCAAAGCTTACGAGTTCATAATTTTTTGAGTCGACATGGGATAACACACCTATGTATTTTACTACTTCTATGCCCGGAAAGCACTTCACCCACATGCTAGTTAGTAGAGAGATGAAATTGACTCATGTTTATTCATTAGGTTCACATTCAGTGCAGGAGGTGGACTATGTGGAGCTAATATTTCGGTTCACTATCTACCTGGAGTCTTGGGAAATTTCCCCCATGGGACACCTTGAGATACATTATGAGGAGCCTTGCTCTCACATAAGTGCAGGTGATGTGGGAGAGTTAGCACCATTTATGTGTATACAAGTTGTTTCACAGTTGATCCAAGGGATTCTACAGGATTTAGAGTGGACTTTCATACCCAGGAGTTGATTGGAGAGGTAGTGAGTTTTCACATGATGACAGCCTTGCATTGGTAGGAATTGGACAGATTGGTAATTTTGGTGTGGGTACCAGTGGAGATTCGGTTTGGGTATAATTCTACTTTATGGACAACATTGTTCTTGATACCATATGGAGTTCATGATGAATGTATGGGGTTTCTTGGTTACTTCGGATTACACTGATCCTTAGTTGACGACAAGGTGAGGTGGAGAAACTTACGGCATGATATTCATATTCTATAGAAAAATATGATAATGCTTTGGGTCAAGAATTTATTGGGAAGGGAGGACTGTAATGTCCCCTTTTCTTGTGCCAAAGTCCTAAGGGCCAGTCAAGTCCGAGTCGTGGTCGGACCCAAGGGATTATAGACATGGGAGCTATTGGGAAGGGGTGACATGGTTCTAATAGTCTAATTTTGCATTGAGGGTAACTTTTGGACCATGGCGAATTAAAGGGGAAAATTAAATTAAGTTAATTTTATTTTATTGGCCCCTCCGTGGAATGAAATGTGTCTAGGGTCCGTTAGGGCTCTTTTTCCTTGGAGAAGTATATAAGGACCTAGGGGAGAAAGGAAAGAAACTTTTTGCATACATTTTATTTACCTTCACGTGTACTTGTTGTTTGTGCATCTACAACTTATTGAGTGAAATCCTACGGGGACCCTAGCTTTGGTGGTGAGAGACTTGTCCCTAGATAGCATGGCATTCTTCGGTAGTGAGATATCTACCCTAGCTTGTCATTTTTGAGCCACTTTCTCGGGTTGTGTGACAAAGATATTATCGAGAGGTTTTAGAGGAAGGGTTTGAGGATTTTGGGGGCATTTCAAGAAGATAATCAAAGGGGCTATCATATCAGATTTATGGCAGCAATTTGGGTAGGGCTTAGTATCACTTTGAAGGTGCCTCCATCGTTTCCATCCCTTTTCCAAGCTAGGCAACTTGTAACCTTTATTTTGAGCATTTGCAGTTGGCCCCTTTTAGATCTAAAGGTTGAAATGTCATTTTGTATATTTGTTAATGTTAATTAAAAAGAATCTTTATTTTGGCTCTTGTATTTGGAGAGTTACGAACCTCTCGAATATCCAGTTGTTTAATGCACGCTGTGATTTTTTGGTAGCATTTTAAATTTTTAAAATCCCAAAAATAGTCTTCTAATGTCGTTTATAATAATATCAAGATATTTTTAAATTTTCAAGTAATTCAGGTGGATATTTAGGAGATTTTTAATTTTCTTTAGTCAATTTGTGCTTATTATAAAAATCTACAAAAATTAGTATTCTATTTGGCTACAAAGTTTCAATATTTTGTGCATTTTGTAAGTGGTATCCCACTAGGGATATTTCAGTTGTATTAGAGAAAAGGTCTCAAGGTCAAGACTCATGGAGCATGGTG
Organism: Taxus wallichiana var. yunnanensis; assembly: GCA_018340775.1. Taxonomy (NCBI): domain Eukaryota; kingdom Viridiplantae; phylum Streptophyta; class Pinopsida; order Cupressales; family Taxaceae; genus Taxus; species Taxus wallichiana. The sequence goes on from CM031242.1 coordinate 508,628,858, forward strand.
GGATTTGATGTCCCCTGGACATCGCTCGCCATGACACAAGGTAGGGAGATGTGCCCCATAATTCTCTTGGTCATGCGCCCGACTTGAACGGTCCTCTAGTGGATGAAAGGTCTACCCTTAAGTGTCACTGTTGTATTAGGCACTATCAGGCTAGTCTTTTGGTGTGTGATCGACAATGCTCAATACAACCATGACACTCAAGGGTAGACCTTCCATCCACCAGAGGACCGCTGAGTCAGTCGAGGATGCGTGACAAGGGAATTATGGGCATCATCTCCTACTCTTGACTGGGACCGGCAGATGTCCATGGGACATCATGTCCCACCACACTCCATGAATCTTGACCTTAAGACCTACGATCTGTTACCAAGAGTGGTCTCCATTGCACCAAAATACCAGCCTATTAGTGCGCATTAAAACTATGGCACTTAAGAGTGGACCTTTTGTCCACCATAGAACTGCTCGAGTCGAGGATGCATGACTAAGGGAATTACGCGACACATCTCCCTACCTTCCATTGGGACTAGCAGATGTCCATGGGACATCACTTGAACATCTTCCTTATAACTACCGATATGAAAACTAACAAGACACTTCTCATTTACAAACACTTGATGATTCCTTTGAACCTAATTCAGTCTATATTGTTTTATATGTATCAATTTTTAAAATCTCAACTATTATACCATTTCAATAGACACTAACTTATCTATGATACCATTAAAAATATTGAGTTTATAAAACATACCTTTAGACATGCACATTGTTTTGAATAAGGTTCTTATTTGAGATGATTCTTCTCATTCTTGGATTTTTCTCAACAACGCACTTCTCATAATCAATTCTTCTTTTGTTTTAGGTTATTTTATGCGTGATGGTGATCGAAATACATATTATTCATCAACATGCATAATCATATTTCTTTCTTCACTTACTCTACTACAAATTTTTTTGGGGTTCTCGGGACACTCATGTGATATATGAAATAAAAACTCATTACATTTGAAACAATTACCTTGAAATTTTCATCTTCATCTTTCAAAGTTACCTTTTCCTCTATTGAAATAACTACCTCTTGAATTACCACATCGTGAAAATATTTTCCTTGTGAGATATTTACTTCCTATTATTTATTTATTTATTGATGTACTCTATTTGTCTACTATCCTCTATCTCCGACTCCTCTAGTCTACCTCTAGAATATTGTACTTGCCTTCTAGAAAAAAATTATCTTCTTTCAAGGATGCTTGGTAAGTTTTTTCTACTATTCTCAAAGTGAAAAAGTTGATTTAATCCATAATATTAAGCCTTAACCCATTAAAATATATTTTTAAACTTCTTTATAATCTCCTTCTATATAACTTGATTTCATTTCTAGTATATATAAATATTGAGTACAATTATCCACACGCATCTTTGTTTTCATTAAATTTTGTAATTTTTTAAACCAACTTGTTTGATAATCAGCTAGAATAACCATACCTCCTTCTTGGAAAACCATCCTAACCCAAGATTTTATTTAATCTTTACTTGTACTCTTCATTATTCTTGACATAGTACCACCAAATGGCTACATCCCTATCAGTTTATTACAAGCAAACTTTACATTGTTATCTTCAGTTATTCCCAAAAATAAAACTATTTATCCATATTAGTGGTCTAGTCAATATAATATTTTGAATGTATAACTCTTCCATACTATAACACCCTCATTATTAACTTATAACCTACTCCCATTCAAGAGTCTCACATCTAGTCCTTTTTATGTAATTTCTTCATCTACGACTTCTCTTATCTCTTCTTCTTTATAACTTTCCTCTCCTAAGGCCATACCTATTCTCTCGAGAAATATCTTAGGATCCCAATCTTTCTTGTATGTTCCTCATTATTTCAAATGGCTCATTCTCTCTAGGATTTCCTCTCTGACATCCTCTTCGCATCTTCTCTCTCTGAGCCTTTTTCTCTCTTTCTTATTATAAACTTGTTTTTCACACTTTGCTTCTTTACTCAACTTCCTTTTATTATCTTATTAAAAATATTTCCTTTCTCTTTCAAGAGAAAAAGAATACTCGGATACCATATAATGCAAGGAGGTAGGAAATAAAAAAAAAAATGTCATTTAGTTAGCAATAACCATTTACTACACTTTTCTTCTTAATACCAATGGGTTTTGTAATCTGTAAAAGGGTTCCTCCAACTATGGATTTGGACTAAAAGTATTCCTTTAAAGAGTTAAGATTCATGAAAACATTCTAATGGTCAATTCCCATATATCCATGCTCCTAATTTGGAAGGATTCTCAACAAGTTCTTCAATTATTTGATCTCTCGTTTTGTCTATGCTTATTTGACACAAAGCTTATAGTTAGAAGATTACTATAAGTTTATTAAATAGTATGATCACTATTCTAACTACCATTTTGAGAGTTTCATATTAAGCTAAAATTTAATATTTTAACACTAACAAGAATATCTTCAAATTGCTAGTCTTAGATCTAAAATAGGCTTCGTCCTTTATAGTCCCGCCATATTGGTTTTCTATATCAATTTTTTATTTAGAAGGATTATGAATAAGAAACATAAATTTTCAAAACTCATTAAATTGGTACAACTCCACGAGAATTTTCATTCCCAATATCTAATAGTAAGTCCTACAAATGTCCAAGTATATCTTAAATTAAGTTTATTTTACTCAAAACAGGGTTATTAGAGGAGTGGTTTGGTTTCACAAGTCCTAAATCAATCTCGAAGTTCCTAAACAACAACAACAATGTTATACTCGTTATACAGTCATTACAGATGAAAAATTGTCTTTTGAAAAGTTTCTTAGGTTGTTTAAATGAAAAAACCTCTTAAACCATAACTAGGGTTTTCTCCACGCACTCCGCTTAAGAAGAAAAATTAGTTTTAGGTAGTTTTATGTGCTTTCATTCATCCAAATTATACAAAAAGTATTTACATGCCTCATACACATAAATTTAAGAGTTATAATGATGAAAATTTGTTTAAGGATCACAAATTAAAAGAAAACAGTAAGATAGGGATATAAAATACTTACACAGTTCAATTTTTTTCTAAGTTTACCACGTGTCACTTGAATCGAAACATCAAATAAGGTCCTAAAAATTTAAACTAATTTCCTCTTACATATTTCATATCATACCATCAAGAATTCATTTAAAACATAAAAATGGCCTTTTTAATTTTAATATGCTTATTCACCATCACAATTTACCAAGACTATCAAGACAAAAAAATTCATCTCTTTTGCAAGAAAATATCTCTCCTCTTCATGAAATAATTTTCTCCCTTAACCTATGAAACACCTCCCATTTGAATTATAGAATTCATAATTACTTTTCATAAGTTATTGACTTAAATATTCCTTACCAAAATGCTTGACTCAACTTATATACTTCAAGAAAGAAATAAACACAAACTTTCCTTAAGAAAACACGTAAAAGATTGTTTTTTTACCCTCAAAATGGGACTTATAAATTATATATGCACTCCTAAATAACCCTAAACTTCCATTAGGACAAAAGCTTGAATTTATTTTTCAAAAGTGTAATTTCCCTCAAGAAATTCAAATTCGACTATTTCAGTGGAAAACACTTTAAAAAATGTTTGAAACTTCAAGGCCTTCAAAACCTCTAGTCACCTCAAGTCACTTTTATAAGCTTTTGTTTAACCCTCCTAAGGAGTTAAAGCAAGATTTTTTTATATTCCTTATCTTGATGGATTATCCCGCATAACTTCTCCATGTTATTTTGTGTATCTTTGTGAGCTTCTACACACAAGATCCATACCTCGTCCTCCAATAAGACCTATTTATTTAATCCTTTGAGAGTATCTCCATGTTATTAACCTTCTTCCTGGAAGTCTCTCGGTTGGAAACATCCTCCTTTTCCTAAGTATTATTCCAAAATCCTTATTCTTTTGAGTCTCCACCCGCTTCAAACTCCCTTTTGAACGAGTTCATTCTTTCCCTTTTCTATCTAACTACACCTAAAGCTTTTGGTGATTTTTTGTTTCCTATCGTACTTCATGCTCAGCTTCCTTATATGTGCACTTATATTGTTCCATTTTACTTGTAATTCCTTTTTTATGCCCTTCTCCATTCATGCCCTTGTTCCATTTATTGGTACTCAATTTGGTCTTGTCGTGTTTGTCCTTAAAATTCTTTGGTTCGTGGGCTCTACTTTGTTTTCTATCTCCTCGTATTGATACATAAAAACTATGTCCTCCATTTTTTTGCCATGATTAGTCCCTTCCTCTATCAAGGATCACTTAAAATTCCATAATTTCTTTTGTTCCTCTGTTTGTGTGAAATATTCGTAACTTAGACGTAAAATCGGGTTTTTTCCCTTCCTTCCATTCTCCATAGTCAAGTTTGGTTGTCCCTATCTTTTTTTTCCCAAGTATATGTGAAAACATGATTGGATGTAGCTTTGGGGATCATTTTTGGGCCTTATATCATTTCCAAATTCTCTGTCTTTAAAGAAAGATTCATTTCTGGGCTCAAATGGTGATTTTCCTGCATTTTACACTTTGACGGGAGTTTTTTTCCTGTCAAATTTACCTCTCAAAGATCTGTGGAAACGTGGCCCTTTCTAGTTAGACGTGGCTCGACGAGACACTTTGAAAACTATAAGGCCAGATTGAACTCAAAACTTTTCCACATGGAGGGTCAGCACTCGTCTAAAAATTTACCTTTTTGCTTGGCCTTGGAGTTGCGCGAGGGAGACACATGGAGATTTCCGCTACTTTGCCAAGACTTAGACAAAAATTTTATGTGGGTGATATAGTTTTGGTGGACCATGGACACTTAGAGGGCTGGTGCTCATTCGAGGTTCCACCTCAGGGTCCCACCTTAACAATTGCGACAGGGAGACATGTGGAGGCTTTCGTCGGCTCCACTCTATACTTAAAATTTTCAAAGTAATTTTATAAGGCCTAGACACGTAGAGGGGCCACGCCTAATTAGAGAATGACCCCTAAATTTTATTTTTAAGAAGTGATAGGAAGACACTTAGAGGCTTCTGCTCATTTTGCCTTGCTTGGACTTTTTAATGGCTAAGGATAACTATCTCGGACCCTAGACACATGGCGTCTTCCACTGATCCTTTAATTTTTTTAACAAGTCTACGGACCGAGACACGTGGTGAGCCCATGCTTGTTTGGGGTCTCCACTTTTAAGACAATCTCAAAACGCTCCATTAAGACACATGGAGACTTCCACTAGCTTCTTTTTTTACGGAGACTTTTTCAAAGGAAAAAGGCATTTTCTTAGGCACAGGGCACGTGGAATACCCACACTTGTTTGGAAACTTTCCCTATAATTATCCTTTGTAGTTGTGCAAGGAAACACATGGAAGGCTATAAAATAAACTAGAAAAGGGGTATAATAAATGGTTGTTGTGCATCAGGTCTCTGTTTTCCCGCCATTTTTGCTCCAAGACTCCTACAAATGTGAAAACGCACTATTTTTCATCATGTTTTGATATAATTCCTTGTCATTTTTGTCTACAAAGTACCATTGAAGGGATTAAGAACTTAATTTGTGCATCTAAGGATTGTTAAGATCGATATTTTGAAGTTGGAATTACTCAGGAACTTGAAAAAATGTGAATTATGAGAGAAGACAGATGTGAGGCAAATTTGTAGAGGAAAAAGAGGGAAAAGGATGAAATGATGAAGGTTGCAGGCACAAAGGATGGAAAAGGTGTTTCCTCGAGAGTGAAAAGGATTGCCTGTCAGATCTAGTTATGCAGAGCCTCGGAGAATGATTAAAATGGGGAGTTCTCGCATGAGAGAATTAGAATGATTAAAAGGATTGTAAAAAGGTTGTGGCATGGCATCCTAGTCATTAGTTGAGTGTTTGAGATGTGTGATCAGTTCATAATTGGTCCAACTGGAAACTTTTTGCTTATGCAAATTTGTTAAACATCACTTCTCGCAGAAAATTGGTAACAAGAAAAGGTCCCTTCAATATTCTTATTTCTTGGAGGGAAAATTTGGGATGTGTGAGTGAGTGAAACATATAAATGTAATGATAATACTCTTGAAAAATATCGGGGTTTAATTCTTAAGAGAAAATTTGAGAAAAGCCATCTTCTTGAAAGACAAATCGAGATAACCTATTAATTTCTTCGTGTTAGATTTTCTATCATGTTAAGTTAGTTACAAATGTATAGCCATTGACTAGCATTGAGATTTCTCTGGAAGCTTTCTCTTGCGGATGAATTTAAACAATTTTGAATTTAATTTGTGTCAATCTTGGAGAAATGAGTGTCTTCTTTGTTTCAGAATGTCTACAAATGGTTTATTTCATTTTTATTACAATATTACATTGAAATCTTTATGAAATCACACAAGATCTCATCCCTGTGACAGTTTAGTGGAATTTTAAATTTCATTTCAAGAAGAGCCTTCATCTTGTGATGAGATAAATGGCTTAAAATTAGTCAACTGTCATTTGTTGATAAAGATTGTCTATAAGTCTTTGGGTGTACCTTAGGCATGATTGATCAGAGATTTTGGTGTTTAATTGAGTCTTTTAAACTCAAATCTTCATTTTAGATTCTCAAAGATTATGTTGAAATGTGTTGATATGGGCCTCCATTCAAGCACAACTTCAAGTTAAAGGAACGCCTTAACTATTCTCAAGATTTTTGTTGTTGAGTTGTCCATTGTTGTGAAGTTTCTCAAAGATCTAATATAATCAACTTTATCCTGCTAAATATCCCACCAAAATTATTTGAAAACCATGAATGCATCATGAACTACCCCTATTTTCCCTATATATCAACAAAGGAACAAAATCTATTTACTTAAATATGCGAACAATTAGGATCTAAAAATGTCTTGTAAACCTTAGCCTTGTTTTGAAATTATCTCCATCTTTTAGAGAAGTGAAAAATATTGAGAGTTAAATTATGGATAATTGATCATAATTTCCCATAGTTTTCTTCATAAAATTTGTGGAAAAGAATTATAAATCCATCTCCTTCATCAAAGAAAGATTACACTACAGTCATCTCACCCTGGTCGAAAGGCATGACCTAAACTAGTGACGATAGGTCAAATCCTCTTGAAGGTGCTATCCATCTCTCCACAAATCTGAGTGACAAAGGGCCAATTAGATCTCATCCCTAGCTACAAAACAACATACATCATGATCTATCTATCTCTAAGCTCCATGCCAAATCTGTGATGTTGCTCAACTTGAAAGGGAGAACAAATTTGGATACCAACACTCATGGCACCATTTCCAAGGATAATTTGTTGATTTGTTGCTAGTTCATATCCATTTGGCCCATCAACAACACTGGTGGCACCATTTCGGGAGTATTTGAACAAAGGTATACACATACTGCACCTTGATAATGTTTCTTACATGATCTAAGTTCAACACACTATTGAAACATCATTATCTATTCAGATCTATAAGAATTGTTCAAAGTTGTAAGTTTTGAGTGTAATATTTCCAACTTATATAGTTATTGCACTAAATTTTGTATCATCATTGATAAATTTGGGTAGAAGAAGAGCAGATCTTTTAAGCTTTACATGAATCGGTATTGACATACATTTGATAGGTCTTTCATAGTGCATTTGGACAAACTAAAGTGAAAACCCTTAGTGGCAACTCTGTGTTGTTTAAATTCTTAATAAATACTAGTGTCTTAACATATATCATGTAAGATTTGTCATTAATATTTGAAAAGATAGAATGAAGAAGATTTCTCTTTGCTAGGGACCCCAAGTAGAAGGTTTTTCAAGAGTTGGGAAAGTCTAATTCAGAAGGAAGAATAATTTGGAAGGTTGTTCGAGATCAAGCATCGAGAAAAGAGATCTCCATTAGTGAAACTGATTAGCCTATGATTGAAGATTGCAATACTTCCTCAAGTGCTTCCGAATCGGGTAGTCTCTTTGCTGAATTGAATTATCCATCTAGAGAGGGTCCTTATTTTGTATTTAAAACATTTTCTTCTCAATCTACCATGGTATTTTCCAAATCTAATAGAGTTTTCCAAGAAAGAGAGCCTTTAGAGGGGTCATTCTGAAAATTGCATCCTGTACGTACCACGAAACCCCTCACTCCTCATCATTTTGTTTCTCTTGTAAGATCACATCCTAAATATGATATGGCTCAGCCTCCACCCAGACCTCCATTTGTTGTTAATAATTTTTGTCCCATCAATTTTAGAGTTGACTATCTAAATGTTGTGCCAAAAGATGTAAGAAATAGATTACCTAAGTTTCAAGGAAATAATACAATCACCGGTGATCAACACTTGAAGCTACTTTTCAATATGATGGAGGACTTTGAAATAGAATTTGAGGATGTATACATTAAATTGTTTATCCATACTCTAGAAGAAGATGCAAGGGATTGGTATAAATCATTTCCAGATAATTCCATTGATTCTTGGAATGAGATGAAGAATTATTTTAGAAGGCAATATAGTGATAAAAAGACTCAAGGTGTCTTTTATCGAAGTTGAAAATATAAAAATAATCCTAATGACTCAAGATACATGATTTCAATATAAGATTTAACAAAAAATTGAGAAGACTACATGTTAATTTGAGGCCATGTGATGAATCATGTCTGATAAAGTATTAAGATGCATTTGATAAGAAAGTTTCTTACTTTTTAAGGGATAAGAACTTAACAACTTTGAGGTGGGATTTTACCATGGCTCAAAATCGAGAACAAGATTGAAGTAGTTGGAAAGCCTCCTCGGAGGGAAGGTATCAAGCTAGTCAATCCAAAGAAGCCTCGGTCAAGTAAAGCTGTGGATTTTGAGGAAGTTGTAAAGATGTATGCCTGAGCTATCAAAGAAATTTCTTACAAGTTAGCCAAGGTAGAGAAAGGAATTTGACAAGGTTCTCATGGTCAGCATAGGCAACAAGGAAAAGCTAGATTTGAAAATAATCCTATAAATGATTAGAGATCTAATGACAGAGGTAAAGGATGCATGGGATATAAACAACCCCAAGCTACGGAAAATAGAGTAGTCCCTGATCTTGCAAATGCCAGAGTTGTTGTTGAAGAGAAAAATGGAATTGATTGGTGTGATAAATGTTTCTTACCCCACCCACCATGTGAAGTAGATTAGCAAGTTGAAAAGGATGATGATGATGATAACATTGATGATGATGCATGCATGGTGTATTCATCCACATGCTCACAAAGAGGGAGAAACCTCAACTAAGTTGATGAGTGCCAAAACTATTAAATATTTTTGTGATTCCATTCACCGAGTAGTACCTCTTCCTCCCACTCATACTTCTGAAATTGATATGGTAAAAACTTTCTAATTTCCTAATAATGATTTTGAATACTTAAGGCCATTAATGATTGAGATGTATGATGAAGGAATCCTTTCTTAGGAGGATAGGTAATTGTTAATGAATGTTGTGGTTGGCAATGAAAAATAATATAATACCAAGATTAAGGTTTGCAAAGGAGTGCGGCCTTATGCCAAACAAAAACTTCCAAAGGCTTACTACTTGTAAGCTAGGAAAAATACACTACTAATAAGGAATTAAAATACCAATAATCGTACCTCCTCCTTCGCATTCCGTAGCAAACCTCGAATAGGCTAGAAACTTAGATTGAGCCCAGATTTTTGATGAGTAGGTGCTTTTCTTCAAGATGGAGCAAGACCTTCCCGCAACAACGATCTTCTTACTTTGCACTAGATGGGAAGAAGGATTATGAGGCTATTTGGGCATTAGGATGAGGCAGAAGGATGTTCTTTTCTCAAAGGATGCAAGAACTTAGATATGGCATTCAAGATTATTCTCTGTGTGTTTAGAGGGAGGGGTAAGGTTGTATTTATAGCCTGGGGGAGTGATTAACTTAGATTAATTTAAGTAATCATGGTTTGAAAATGTGGGCAAGATTAGGTGAGTGGTTTGAAAATGTGGGCAAGATTAGATGAGTGGTTTGAAAATGTGTGCAAGATTAGGTGAGTGGGGGCCACGAAGAATGGGTGAGGATTTGAATTATATTTTTAATTCATAAGTGGAGGATTTTAGGTGAGTGGGGACCATGAAGGGTGGGTGAGGATTTGAATTTAAATTTTTAATTCAATAATGGAAAAACATGGAGAATAATGACATGTGATGAGGATTAGATTATTTTTTGGATTTTGAAATGGATAATTAATCAAATTATATTTGATTAATTCGAAATGTATTTTTGTGGGAAATGAGGAAGGGGAATTAATTGATTTAGGATAGATGTGAAATTGGGGTGTCTACATTTTCCCCTCTTTGGAAGGGTACTATGAAAGTAGTGTCCTTTCAAAGAAAGTAGACGGTATAGGGGAATAATTCAATCTACTTTTTAAAAGGTAGAGCAAATGTTTGTTGGGGAGAATGGAAAGTGGTGAGTGACGGATGTTATAGTATCCTCCAAGACAAAAATGTCATGAAAAGATGTGATTATGGATAGATGTGGTGATGCCCCCTCGAGAGGACTGACGAGAATGAAATATATGATAGAACTCTCGAAAAGAAAGGAAATGGATTCGGCGGAGAAGAGGATGATGATGGAGTGGAAGAGAATGGAATGACCACATGACGCAAATGGAGAAAGGATTCAATCAACCTTGAATGCTAGGTGTGAGGGTGTGTGGGAAAGAGAAAAGGGAATGGATAGGATTGGGGGTTGATTATGAGAAGAGTAAGGGAGATAGGGGAGGGGAAAAAAAAAAAAAAAAAAATCCCGCAAAAATACCACCATTTAAAGACAATTTCTGAAACTTAAAAAAAAAAGTACGCTCAGGTATGCAATTATTTTTGTTAGTGATTTATTTCAAGTTGGAAAGAACCCTGCGTTTAATCACTTTATCATATTGTTTTTACACGTAGACAAGGTGGATTTCATCACCACCAAAGCTACACCGGTGACGTGGACTTGACTACCACACACCAACAACATTTGCATCTGCATTGCACTTTGAGACCTAGTCTCATCACAACGTTCGGTATTTACCTCGCCGCTGCTCTTCACTTACAGGTAATGCTGTCGTGCAGCGCATGCGAGTCACGCCTAAATAGCTGTAACAACGAAGCCTGGGCATCGTCCCTGTAAATCTTCGGGGAGTTATAAGGACACCATACACATTCATCCCTCCATCACCTTCCACCTTTTCACAAAACCTGTTCTGGACGTGGTGATTCACTCAAACAGGAAAGTAAGAATTGGTGAGTCTCCTCTAGTGCTCTAAGGGTTCCCCGTACCAATTCTATCCCCGTACAGAATTAGGTATATCAGGACTAGGGTATATCGGAGGACGCATCTTCTTGGAGTAATAAGAGCCTGCATCCACCATTTCACAACATACTTGTATGATTGCATTAAACAATGATCATTCCCGAAGGATCTACCTCTTCAGCCAAAACAATTTGATACACATGACTGCTTGTTGTTTGTAAACAAAATAGTTTAGCATTGTTTTTATCATAAAACTTGGCTAATATCAATGTGTTTATTGTAAAATTCAAATCCTAATCGTGTTCCACAACACCATTTCTCGACCGATTCAATACCAAGAAAAACATTCAAGCAATCCCACAATGAAGATCAAAACATCACACTAATTTCATTAGCCTACTTCAGCCAACAACAACTCCACTATATCTTGTTTTCAGCTATATCCAATAGATATTGAGTGACTTGCGTTCACTCCTTATCTCATCAATTGTCAGAACATCCTTTATAGCTTGTTTCAAGCTATATCAAAATGACATTGGGTGACTTGTTTGAGTTCACTTATTATTTCATCAGCTGTGAAGTTTAACAAAATCCCATCCAACACAAATCCCTTCAAATCTCATTTTGAGTTCACACCTGTGTTGAGTCGTTTGTTTGAGTTACTCTTCCTATCAAAAATCTAGAGCTTGTTTAAGTCAAACCAATCAACATATTCATCATTGCTTGTTTGAGCTATATCTCACTTGTATTGAGTACCTTGTTTGAGTGTACTCCTTACATTTTCGTCTGCTAAGCTTGTTTAATCCAAACCAATCAAGATATTCATCATAGCTTGTTTGAGTTATATCCCACTTGTATCCCGAGTAGCTTTTTTAAGCTTTCTCCTTATAGCCTTACTTGTTAAAACTTGATTGAGCCAAAATAAAAATCACAATCAATAGGTTGATTTCTTCATCACACCTTTCTTCGTTCTCCCTCTCTTTCAAACATGAAGAATTCACGAAAAACATCACATAATGAGCTATTAGAACAAATTAATAAGATGACAACACAACTCTCTCATATGGCTACCCAAATCAGTGAGCGATCACCCAAAAATCCGATCATACAACCTCACGAAGAAATCAGTTCACATAAATTCCAATGTCAGTTTACCCCCCTTGGAGAAAGTCTCTCTAGTTTTTTTCATCAACTAAAAGAGGCTAAACTAATAAGATATCCAATTACAAAACCCTTTGTCAAAGGGGAAGCTAAGCCATGCTGGTACAAACCTAACACATATTGTGACTTTCATCACATTGATGGTCATCACATAGATAAATGTGTACAATTTAAGAATTACGTCCAAGACTTAATTGATGACGACGTCATCTCTATAGAACTTGATGACAATGCTCTTACAACCAATGACACATCCAATACCACAACTTTCCATGAAGAGATGACTACTGTCGAAACTCCTATATATACTGAAATTCCATGAGATCATGACGACAACAATCAAGACTCTCTAATTCCAAACCAATCCATATCTTCTTCAAATTTCCTTCCATTAGTTCAAACATACATTGAACCTGTTTTGGACAACAACATTCTTCCAACATCTACTGAGCACTTGAACTTATTTCAAGACACTCTTTCAACCCAAACATACATTGAACCTATTTTAGACAACAACATTCTTCCCACATCTACTGAGCACTTGAACTTATTTCAAGACTCTCTTTTAGCCCAAACATATATTGAACTGTTTTGGGTGACAACATTCTTCCAACATCTAACGAGACCTTGATCTCGTTTCAAGACTCCCTTTCAAACCTTGATATTCATGTAGACACTGAGACGAGGTTTCATTAACAAGTACCATTAAGTTTGATTCTATCATTCCAATATTGGCTCTTATGCCTAACATCTCTAGCCTTGTTGTGAAACACAACCACATCGAGTTTGGCCACTTGCACAATGCAACCTATTGTGTTCTTCATGCTTTCAACAATCGATCTTGCGGGAATCTCATCACTAATTATTCTCACCTATAGAGACTTCTATGTGCATACATTCTATGAGGTAAGTATACCCGGGGAATATCTTTACGCCACCTTTTCCATCTTTAATCATGAATCTATCCTCAAAACAATTAATTAATGGACAATTAGAAGCAACAAACCAAATAACACAAACCATCATTATCAACACACATGGCTTAACCAAATCTATCCCACTCTTTGGGCTTACCGTGCATCTTATCACACACCTATTGGAGCCACTCCCTTCTACTTTATTTATGGTTGGGAAGCTATTTTACATGCCAAGGTTGAATTTTCATCCTTCATAATATCCTTCAAAGATGTAATCAATAAAGATTATTATCAACAGTCACGCCTTAATGAACTTGAGTTTCTTGATGAAAAACGACTTAATTCCCTAGATCATCTTCAAGTATATCAAAATCGACTATGGCATAGCTACCATAAAAAATTCAAACCTAGAAAGTTTAAGGTCAATCATTTCATTCTCAAAGAAAATCAAAAGAACACACCCAAAGAACGAGACAAACAAGACAAATTTGAGCCCAACGAAATCATAGATAATTTTGGGTTTGGAGCTTATAAATTGGCCATTGACACAGGCCAAGATCTTGATGAACCAATGAATGCAGTTCATTTAAAGAAATTTTATCCTTGAGATGTTCACTATTCCAGGATACAACATGTACATTGTTCCTTTTGTCTTGCTTATTTCTCGAATAATTTAAATTTATTCATTTCCATTGGCAGATATTTTCTTTATCAAAATCACATCTTCATATTTATCATCATGAGACAAGTGTTAGTATAAATCCTATTAAGTTTGTGAGCGTCATACTTCTTCCACTTTCAGTCGCTTTCCTCTATGGTCATACCTAGAAGCTTACTGATGGTAATATATCCCCTTCTAATACATTCTCTCTTTCATAACAAAGCTCTAAACTTCGTTACCCAGTTTGTTTGGTCATCCATCTCAGTCTTCGGTGTTGAACCCTCGCGTCCTACTAGTCGTGTGGGGCTGAGATTGGGGGCAGATGTTTCTTCCCAAATACAAAGCACTATTGTAAAAAAATCCATCAATTCAATAACTTATGAATAATTCATTGTCACATCTTTCATCCTTCATAGTCTTTGGTGTTGAGCCCACACTTCTTACTAGTAGTGTGAGACTGGGAATGGAGGAAGGTGCCCTTACTCATCTACGTCTTGTCTTTGGTGATAAACCCTTGCCTCTTACAAGTGGCATGGGGAAAAGTGTAGAGGGTCATTCTCATACAAGCATAAAAACATTGCAAAATATTCCAAAAATAATAAAATAAAACCAAAAAAAAAAAGACAAAAAGGAAATTCACTCGCCTATATTTTGCCTTTGGTGATGAGCCCTTGCTTCTCACTAGTAGCATGGGGCAAGGCATAGGGAGTCATTTCAAAAATACAAAATCTTATAGTGCTTACAAATTATAGAATCCCCAAACACGTAATTTAGATGCCTAAGTGAAGAGAGAACTATCCCTTAACCTCATATCTTATCAATCAAGAGGCCACATAAGCTGTCTAAGTCTCGGCATGTGACTCATAAAGTGAAAGCCTTTTTTTGAAACCGGTTCAAGTACCATTATGAAGAATATAGTCACAATTTCCCAAAGGGATTGTTGTTAGCATTTGTCTCTATATTCATTATCCACCTCCTGCATCCTTCTTGATTCTCGGTGATGAGCCCACACATCTTACTAGTTGTGTGGAGTCAAGAATAGAGCTGGAATTCTTTTCATCATATCATCACCACCATATCCTGCCAATGGAAAGAGAATTTGTGTTATTCTGAGCATAAGTTACAACACGGAACATATGGATAATATCCATGTTTATCGCCTCTCAAAAATAAGTCTACACTCTGGGCCATAAATTGCCACTCATAGTGTAAAAAAATCTAACAACATTTGAAAATCGTCAAAAATCCAAAAAACAGTGTAAAAATTCAAAAATCCAAAAACATTTGAAAATCGTCAAAAATCTACCAACATTTGAAAATCGTCAAAAATCTAAAAACAGTGTAAAAATCTCAAAATCCAAAAACATTTGAAAATCGTCAAATTCCCAAGTATAAAAATCCTCCAAAAAAAAAAAAACATTCAAAAATCTCCAAAAAATCTAAAAAATTATAAAATTCAAAAACAAACATTAGAAAATCCAAAAATCCAAAAACAAAAACATTAGAAAATATCCAAAATACAAAAACATTTGCAAAATTTTCAAAAGACCAAAAACATCCACAAAATCGTAAAAACTCAATAAGCAACACAATTCATCCTTTGAACTATTATCCCAAACAAATGGTCCAACCACCTTATGACTACCAATTTCAAACCACTTCTCCTCGCGTGAATCCTCGCTTGGGGAAAATCCGGCTCTCATTGTTTCCTTGTTTGAGGAGACTGACCCAATCCTTGTACCCCTACTGGGGGCACATCTAATCAATCATCACCTGTGGAAACATGTTAGGGGAATGTTCTTGGTTCTTGTGTTGCATTATTAGTGGCAAATAATTAATTGCTTTCTTGTATCTTGATATATTATAGGGGCATCTTGATTTTATGTATCCTGGTGTTCTCTCGTAATATTCTTATGTTATCGATTGCATGTATGTCGATTTGGGGCATCATACTTTCTTGATGGCCTCTGCCTATGCTCTCTTCTATTTGCATATCATCTTTGGGGCATCTAATCTTTTTTATGGCCCCTGCCTATGCTATCACGCATATTACATCTAGTCATCCCGATCTTTTATATCACAATGCATCTGTTATGTGCTATATTAAAATTAAGATGCTTTTCGTCACGTGAGTATCTTCCGCATGATCAACATCTTACTTTGCACCCCATCCATTCACCCATACTAATGCATTCTCCAGTTTGCGAATCCTACTTGATCACCGTTGCAGTTTCAGAATCCTACTTGACGATCTTTCTCAAGTAGCATTCACTATCCAGCAGCTCCTTCTCCCCCACCATGATCACCATGTATTTGATCCATTCATTATCACTTCTCATTTTTACTCCTCCGCCGCTTATACCCATATTACCCTTCTCACCATTCCTGTCCCCTCTCACCCATTGGTATTCTTTCCTTTCACCCTTTTTCTTCCCGCTTGACAATCTTACTTAATAACCCCTTCTATATGGAATCCTCAGTGGAGGTTTACCCTCTCCCTAAGATATTCCCGCTGTGTAGAAGCTTCTTCACCACCTGCCCCTCTCATCAAATAACCATCACCACCAAACACATCTTCCAACTCCACCTATTCTACTTCCCATTCCCGCATCATTACTCTCACCACGTGGGCATCCCAATTAAGGATTCCCCTCACACTCTCCCCTCCACCGCATATATTCCTTCATCCATTCATGTTACACTCCTTTGTGTCCTTTCTTTCTTATTATCACTTCATCTCATATCATATACCACTTAGGCATACCTCACTCACTCTTTTCTCATCCTTCCCCAAATCCACCTTATGCCTCGGGTCATCCTACTTACACGCTCTCTCGTAGTATGGCAAATTCACTTGAGGGTTCCCCTTCAGTCCATTTTGTCATACCCTATTCCCACCAACTCTAACATCATCCTTCTTCCTCAGCCTTGGTGATCTTACTTAACCATTCCCGGCCGCATGACAATCTTACTTAAGACTTCCACTTAAGAGATATTTCCCCATATTCCTTCTCCCACTTCTCATCGCAATCATCTTCTTCACCCTAACATTCCACCCCTATCTCCAATATCATTTTGTCTTTCTCTTTGCCTATCATCCCTATCGGTTGGGAGACCCTACGAAACCTCTCCAGCAGTATGACGATCTTACTTAAGAGATTCTCTTAAGCATGACATGTCATCTTACACTCGCCCATCACTCTCCAATCTCACCATCCATATTTCCTCTTCATTCCCCATCATCACATCTTTTTCCCACCACTATCACCCTCCTCTGCTTGGCAATCTTACTTAACCACTCACCCGACATGGTGATCTCACTTAAGAGTCCTCTTAAGGATGATCTGTCTCTTGCCTTTCCCCATCACTACACACCCTTCACCCTTCATTTTTTTGGCATTCCCCATTATCACATCCTTTCACCTCCTTTTCGACTCTCGAAAACACCACTTCTCGCTTGACCATTTTTCATCTCCAATTTTTCTCACATGGCAATCTTACTTAACCACTTCCGTCACATGACAATCTTATGTCATGGTCCTCCCTACACTTAACTTGTCATCGTGAACTTCTCCCCGCCTCATTCTTCGTTCACTTTTTGATGACTTCTTCCACCCGGTATCTCCTATTACCCACTTTTTCCTCCTCCTATTATCCTTTCTCCACATATTCTCTTACAACATACAACTCATCTCTTCCACCTACAATCACATTCTTTTCCTCCATTTTCCTCTCCTTGATCCATCATCCTTCATACCGTTTCTTCCCATTCTTTTCATGTCTTGGTTCTTCATCCTCACCTCGTTCATCCTCATCACCCCCATCCTCTCCTCGCTTTCACTTAGTCCCAACTCATCCCTCCCATCTTCTTCACTCTTTCCACTTCATCTTCTCAAATTCCCCCCACATTTCTACCCACACACACATTCGCCATTATTGTTAACACTCCTATATCCTTCTTTCATCATCATCTTCTCTTCCCGCGCTAATAATTGTCAATGGGTTTTCCCTAAAAATTATCAATCCTCATTCCGCACGACCTCATTCACTCCCTTGGACCTTCTAGAGTTTCCCTTCATTCCTTCCCTCCTCTAAGCCCACCACTCATTGTCAAAGGGTTTTCCCTAACGTCCCTTTGTTGGCGTTACCCTTTCCAGTCCTCATTAGTTTTCTCCTTTTCTTCATTTTTTCTCTCACCCTTCCCCACCATTCATTTTCAAGGGGATTTCCCTAACGTCCCCTCATTGGCATTGCCTCTTCTATCCCCTATTCTTTTCCCTCACTCCCACCCTTTCTTGTCACTTATTACCCATCTCTCCATCTCCTCTTTTCCCTCTTCAATATCTTTATTGTCTTCATCATACCTCCTTTTTCTATTTTCCCATCATCCTAGTATCCTCATTTCATGCATCTCCACATCTTTTCCAATCGATGTCATTCCTCCCCTCTTTCTTCTTTGAACATTCCTTCTACCATTTCCTTTCCACTTATTACCCCCTTTCTGTATTCCCTTCCTTCTCCATCATTTTCTTTGTTATCCTCTTCTCTCTCCCACCCCTCGTCTTATTTCCCTTCCCCTATATCATCTTCTTCCCCTTTTTCCATCACGTTTCCTCCTTACATCCCCATCGATAACCTGGTTGTTCAGCGTTGTCCTGTCTTTTTTATCATCCCACTCTCCACATGCATCTCCATACGGTCTGTTCCATATTCTTTGCCTTGGTCTTCCTCGCAATGACGTGATTCCTTCAATCTTCTCCTTGTATTCATTCTATCTTCCTTTCCTCTCCCCTAATTTTCACGTTTCTTCTGACCACTTCCCCTTTTCTCTACCACCCCTACCTTTTCGTTCATTCTGTATATGTTTCTCTTCCTTTCTCTCCTCTTTTTCACACTTTCCTCGCCCCTCATAGTTTCTTTTTTTTCTCCATTCTACTTCTTCTTTTGTCCTCTTTCCATTTCCCTCCATTTCACCCCCTACTCCCACCTCGTTTTCTCCTTCTTATTTATCCTTTCCCATTTCCTACTTTTCTTCACTCTCTCATTTATTTCACTTCCTCCACGTATCCCTCTTTCCTATCTCTGTTGCTTCCTTCATTTTGCACATCTCTCTATTTCATCCCTTCACCCTCTACTTTGTCATTTTCCTCTTTTTGCCTTGTTTGTCCTTCATCATTCCCTTCTTCCCCTATCATCCCTCTCTCTTATTTCTACCTCTTTCATTCCTTTTTTCCCCTCCCCTATCTCCCTTACTCTTCTCATAATCAACCCCCAACCCTATCCATTCCCTTTTCTCTTTCCCACACACCCTCACACCTAGCATTCAAGGTCGATTGAATCCTTTCTCCATTTGCGTCGTGCGGTCATTCCAGTCTCTTCCACTCCATTATCATCCTCTTCTCCACCGAATCCATTTCCTTTCTTTTCGAGAGTTCTGTCGTATATTTCATTCTCGTCAGTCCTCTCGAGGGGGCATCACCACATCTATCCATAATCACATCTTCTCATGACATTTTTGTCTTGGAGGATACTATAACATCCGTCACTCACCACTTTCCATTCTCCCCAACAAACATTCGCTCTACCTTTTAAAAAGTAGATTGAATTCTTCCCCCATACCGTCTACTTTCTTTGAAAGGACACTACTTTCATAGTACCCTTCCAAAGAGGGGCAAATGTAGACACCCCAATTTCACATCTATCCTAAATCAATTAATTCCCTTCCTCATTTCCACAAAAATACACTTGAATTAATCAAATATAATTTGATTAATTATCCATTTCAAAATCCAAAAATAATCTAATCCTCACCACATGTCACTATTCTCCATCTTTTTCTACTATTGAATTAAAAATTCAAATTCAAATCCTCACCCACCATTCATGGTCCCCACTCACCTAAAATCCTCCACTTATGAATTAAAAATATAATTCAAATCCTTACCCATTCTTCGTGGTCCCCACTCACCTAATCTTGCCCACATTTTCAAACCACTCACCTAATCTTGCACACATTTTCAAACCACTCATCTAATCTTGCCCACATTTTCAAACCACTCACCTAATCTTGCCCACATTTTCAAACCATGATTACTTAAATTAATCTAAGTTAATCACTCCCCCAGGCTATAAATACAACCTTACCCCTCCCCTCTAAACACGGAGAATAAGCTTGAATGCCATATCTAAGTTCTTGCATCCTTTGAGAAAAGAACATCCTTCTGCCTCATCCTAATGCCCAAATAGCCTCATAATCCTTTTTCCCATCTAGTGCAAAGTAAGAGGATCGTTGTTGCAGGAAGGTCTTGCTCCATCTTGAAGAAAAGCACCTACATATCACAAAATCTGGGCTCAATCTAAGTTTCCTAGCCCATTCTGAGGTTTGCTACGGAAAGCGAAGGAGGAGGTATGATTATTGGTATTTTACTTCCTTGTTAGTAGTGTATTTTTCCTAGCTTTCATTCTATCACCACATCTATCCATAATCACATCTTCTCATGAAATTTTTGTCTTGAGGTTATTATGACATCCGTCACTCACCACTTTCCATTCTCCCCAACAAACATTCGCTTTGTTCTACCTTTTAAAAAGTAGATTGAATTCTTCCGCTATACTATCTACTTTCTTTGAAAGGACACTACTTTCATAGTACCCTTCCAAAGAGGGGCAAATGTAGACATAATTTCACATCTATCCTAAATCAATTAATTCCCCTTCCTCATTTCCCCAAAAAATACACTTGAATTAATCAAATATAATTTGATTAATTATCCATTTCAAAATCCAAAAAAATCTAATCCTCACCACATGTCATTATTCTCCATCTTTTTCTACTATTGAATTAAAAATTCAAATTCAAATCCTCACCCACCATTCGTGGTCCCCACTCACCTAAAATCCTCCACTTATGAATTAAAAATATAATTCAAATCTTCACCCATTCTTCGTGGTCCCCACTCACCTAATCTTACCCACATTTTCAAACCACTCACCTAATCTTGCACACATTTTCAAACCACTCATCTAATCTTGCCCACATTTTCAAACCACTCACCTAATCTTACCCACATTTTCAAACAATGATTACTTAAATTAATCTAAGTTAATCACTCCCGGGCTATAAATACAATCTTACCCCTCCCCTCTAAACACATGGAGAATAAGCTTGAATGCCATATCTAATTTTTGCATCCTTTGAGAAAAGAACATCCTTCCGCCTCATCCTAATGCCCAAATAGCCTCATAATTTTTCTTCCCATCTAGTGCAAAGTAAGAAGATCATTGTTAAGAAGGTCTTGCTCTTCTTGAAGAAAAGCACCTACATATCAAGAAATCTAGGCTCAATCTAAGTTTCCTAGCCCATTCTAAGGTTCACAATTTAACGCGAAGGAGGAGGTACGATTATTGGTATTTTACTTCCTTTTAGTAGTGTATTTTTCCTAGCTTACATTTTGGCACGCTCTCTTTTGCTTAGAGGAAAGGAAATAAATACACCCAAAAATTTTCAAGTATAAAACATTTCCCTCTAAAAACAAAAAAAAAAACATTCAAAAATCTCCAAAAATCTAAAAAGTTATAAAATTCAAAAACAAAAAAACAAAAAAATCTCATAAAAATACCACCATTCAAAGACAATTGCTGAAACCAAAAAAAAAAAGTACGCTCAGGTACGTAATTATTTTCTGCTAGTGATTTATTTCAAATTGGAAAGAACCCTGCGTTTAATCACTTCATCATATTGTTTTAGCACGTAGACAAGGTGGATTTCATCACCACCAAAGCTACACCGGTGACGTGGACTTGACTACCACGCACCAACAGCATTTGCATCTGCATTGCACTTTGAGACCTAGTCTCATCACAGCGTTCGGTATTTACCTCGCCGCTGCTCTTCACTTACAGGTAATGCTGTCATGCAGTGCATGCGAGTCACGCCTAAATAGCTGTAACAACGAAGCCTGGGCATCGTCCCTGTAAATCTTCAGGGAGTTATAAGGACACCATACACATTCATCCCTCCATCACCTTCCACCTTTTCACAAAACCTGTTCTGGACGTGGTGATTCACTCCGAAACAGGCAAGTAAGAATTGGTGAGTCTCCTCTAGTGCTCTAAGAGCTCCCCATACCAATTCTGTCCCCATACAAAATTAGGTATATCAAGACTAGGGTATATCGGAGGACGCATCTTCTTGGAGTAATAAGAGCCTGCATCCACCATTTCACAAAGATACTTGTATGATTGTATTAAAAATGATCATTTCCAGAAGGATCTACCTCTTCACCAAAATAATTTGATACACATGTTTTTGCTTGTTGTTTGTAAAGAAAATAGTTTAGCATTGTTTTTATCATAAAACTTGGCTAATATCAATGTGTTTATTGTAAAATTCAAATCCTATTAAGTTTTCCAGAATGCAAGCTAGGAAAAATACACTACTAATAAGGAAGTAAAATACCAATAATCATACCTCCTCCTTCGCGTTCCATAGCAAACCTCAGAATGGGCTAGGAAACTTGGATTGAGCCCTGATTTTGTGATATGTAGGTGCTTTTCTTCAAGACGGAGCAAGACCTTCCTGCAACAACAATGATTCTCTTACTTTGCACTAGATGGGAAAAAGGATTATGAGGCTATTTTGGCATTAGGATGAGGAAAAAGGATGTTCTTTGCTCAAAGGATGCAAGAACTTAGATATGGCATGCAAGCTTATTCTCCGTGTGTTTAGAGGGGAGGGGTAAGGTTGTATTTATAGCCTAGGGGAGTGATTAACTTAGATTAATTTAAGTAATCATGGTTTGAAAATGTGGGCAAGATTAAGTGAGTGGTTTGAAAATGTGGGCAAGATTAGATGAGTGGTTTGAAAATGTGTGCAAGATTAGGTGAGTGGGGACCACGAAGAATGGGTGAGGATTTGAATTATATTTTTAATTCATAAGTGGAGGATTTTAGGTGAGTGGGGACCACGAAGGGTGGGTGAGGATTTGAATTTGAATTTTTAATTCAATAATGGAAAACATGGAGAATAATGACATGTGATGAGGATTAGATTATTTTTTAGATTTTGAAATGGATAATTAATCAAATTATATTTCATTAATTGAAATGTATTTTATGGGAAATGAGGAAGGGGAATTAATTGATTTAGGATAGATGTGAAATTGGGGTGCGAAGCAATCAAAAAAAAAGTCGATATGCCCCTCTAAGAAGAAGGATCACTTAATGAACAAAAAGGTAGAGTTGAGAAAGTAGTGGTCGTGAAATTTAGGGTAGAGGAAAGAAGATAGAACAAATACAAGGAGAAGATTGAAGAATCACTCATTTTAGGAAGACCAAGGCAAAGAATAGGAGAGAAGTATGGAGATGCATGTGGAGAGTGGGAGGATAAAAATACAGGACAACGTTTGTGGTGAGTCGATGGGGATGTTAAACGTGATGAAAAAAGGGGAAGAAGATGATATAGGGAAGAGAAATAAGATGAGGGGTGGTGGAGAGAAGAGGATAACAAAGAAAATGATGTAAAAGGAAGGGAATACGTAAAGGGGTAATAAGTGGAAAGGGAACGATAGAAGGAATGTTCAAAGAAGAAAGAGGGGAGGAATGACATCGATTGGAAAAGATATGGAGATGCATGAAATGAGGATACTAGGATGATGAGAAAATAGGAAAAGGATGTATGATGAAGACAAGAAAGATATTGAAGAGCGCAAAGAGGAGATGGAGAGATGGGTAAAAGTGACAAGAAAGGGTAGGAGTGAGGGAAAATAATAGGAGAGAAAAAGAATAGGGGATAGAAGAGGCAATGCCAATGAGGGGATGTTAGGGAAATCCCCTTGACAATGAGTGGTGGGGAAGGGTGAAAGAAAAAAATGAAGAAAAGGAGAAAACTGAATGAGGATCTGGAAAGGTAACGCCAACAAAGGGACGTTAGGGAAAACCCTTTGACAATGAGTGGTGGGCTTAGAGGAGGGAAGGAATGAAGGGAAACTCTAGAAGGTCCAAGGGAGTGAATGAGGTCGTGCAGAATGAGGATTGATAATTTTTAGGGAAAACCCGTTGACAATTATTAGCGCGGGAAGAGAAGATGATGATGAAAGAATGATATAGGAGTGTTAACAATAATGGCGAATGTGTGTGTGGGTAGAAATGTGGGGGGAATTTGAGAAGAGGAAGTGGAAAGAGTGAAGAATATGGGAGGGATGAGTTGGGACTAAGTGGAAGCGAGGAGAGGATGTGGGTGATGAGGATGAACGAGGTGAGGATGAAGAACGAAGACATGAAAATAATGGGAAGAAACGGTATGAAGGGTGATGGATCAAGAAGGGGAAAATGGGGGAAAAGAATGTGATTGTAGGTGGAAGAGATGAGTTGTATGTTGTAAGAGGATATGTGGAGAAAGGATAATAGTAGGAGGAAAAAGTGGGTAATAGGAGATACCAGGTGGAAGAAGCGATCAACAAAGTGAACGAAGAATGAGGCGGGGAGAAGTTCACGATGACAAGTTAAGTGTAGGGAGGACCTTGACATAAGATTGTCATGTGACGGAAGTGGTTAAGTAAGATTGCCATGTGAGCAAAACTAGAGATGACAAATGGTCAAGCGAGAAGTGGTGTTTGCGAGAATCGAAAAGGAGGTGAAAGGATGTGATAATGGGGAATGCCAAAAAAAATGAAGGGTGAAGGGTGTGTAGTGATGGGGAAAGGCAAGGAGATAGATCATCCTTAAGAGGGACTCTTAAGTGAGATCGCCATGCCGGGTGAGTGGTTAAGTAAGATTGCCAAGCAGAGGAGGGTGATAGTGGTGGGAAAAAGATGTGATGATGGGGAATGAAGAGGAAATATGGATGGTGAGATTGGAGAGTGATGGGCGAGTGTAAGATGACATGTCATGCTTAAGAGAATCTCTTAAGTAAGATCATCATACTGCTGGAGAGGTTTCGTAGGGTCACCCAACCGACAGGGATGATATGCAAAGAGAAAGACAAAATGATATTGGGGATAGGGGTGGAATGGTAGGGTGAAGAAGATGATCGCGATGAGAGGTGGGAGAAATAAGAAGGGGGAAATATGATGGGATGGAGGAAGGCCACAGGGCAGATCAACCTTAAGTGGAAGTATTAAGTAAGATTGCCATGCGGCTGGAATGGTTAAGTAAGATCGCCAAGCTGAGGAAGAAGAAGGATGATGTTAGAGTTGGTGGGAATAGGGTATGACAAAATGGACTGAAGGGGAACCCTCAAGTGAATTTTCCATACTACGAGAGTGTGTAAGTAGGATGACCAGGCATAAGGTGGATTTGGGGAAGGATGAGAAAAGAGTGAGTGAGGTATGCCTAAGTGGTATATGATATGAGATGAGGTGATAATAAGAAAGAAAGGACACAAAGGAGTGTAACATGAATGGATGAAGGAATATATGTAGTGGAGGGCGGAGAGTGTGAGGGGAATCCTTAATTGGGATGCCCACGTGGTGAGAGTAATGATGCGGGAATGGGAAGTAGAAGAGGTGGAGTTGGAAGATGTGTTTGGTGGTGATGGTTATTTGATGAGAGGGCAGGTGGTGAAGAAGCTTCTACAGCGGGAAGATCTTAGGGAGAGGGTAAACCTCCACTGAGGATTCCATATAGAAGGGGTTATTAAGTAAGATTGTCAAGCGGGAAGAAAAAGGGTGAAAGGAAAGAATACCAATGGGTGAGAGGGGACAGGAATGGTGAGAAGGGTAATATGGGTATAAGCGGCGGAGGAGTAAAAATGAGAAGTGAGAATGAATGGATCAAATACATGGTGATCATGGTGGGGGAGAAGGAGCTGCGTTGGATAGTGAATGCTACTTGAGAAAGATCATCAAGTAGGATTCACAAACTGCAACGGTGATCAAGTAGGATTCGCAAACTGGAGAATGCATTAGTATGGGTGAATGGATGGGGTGCAAAGTAAGATGTTGATCATGCAGGAAGATACTCACGTGACGAAAAGCATCTTAATTTTAATATAGCACATAACAGGATGCATCGTGATATAAAAGATCAGGATGACTAGACTGTAATATGCGTGATAGCATAGACAGGGGCCATCAAAAAGGTTTGATGCCCCAGTACGATATGCAAATGGAAGAGAGCATAGACAGAGGCCATCAAGAAAGTATGATGCCCCAGTACGACATGCAATCAGATAACATAAGAATATTACAGAGAACACCAGGATACATAAAATCAAGATGCCCCCTGTAATATATCAAGATACAAGAAAGTAATTAATAATTTGCCACTAATAATGCAACACAAGAACCAGTAAACATGTCCCTAACGTGTTCCACAGTGATGATTGATTAGATGTGCCCCCAAGTAGGGGTACAAGGGATTGGGTCAGTCTCCTCAAACAAGGAAACAATGAGAGCCGGATTTTCCCCAAGCGAGGATTCACGCGAGGAGAAGTGGTTTGAAATTGGTAGTCATAAGGTGGTTGGACCATTTGTTTGGGATAATAGTTCAAAGGATGAATTGTGTTGCTTATTGAGTTTTTACGATTTTGTGGATGTTTTTGGTCTTTTGAAAATTTTGCAAATGTTTTTGTATTTTGGATATTTTCTAATGTTTTTGTTTTTGGATTTTTGGATTTTCTAATGTTTGTTTTTGAATTTTATAATTTTTTTAGATTTTTTGGAGATTTTTGAATTTTTTTTTTTTTGGAGGGATTTTTATACTTGGGAATTTGACGATTTTCAAATGTTTTTGGATTTTGAGATTTTTACACTTTTTTTGGATTTTTGACGATTTTCAAATGTTTTTGGATTTTTGACGATTTTCAAATGTTTTTGGATTTTTGAATTTTTAAATTTTTTAGATTTTTGACGATTTTCAAATGTTTTTGGATTTTTGACGATTTTCAAATGTTTTTGGATTTTGAGATTTTTACACTGTTTTTAGATTTTTTTACACTGTGAGTGGCAATTTATGGCCCAGAGTGCAGACTTATTTTTGAGAGGCGATAAACCAGGATATTATTCGTATGTAGCGTGTTCAGTGTGGTAACTTATGCTCAGAATAACACAAATTCTCTTTC
Organism: Taxus wallichiana var. yunnanensis; assembly: GCA_018340775.1. NCBI lineage: Eukaryota > Viridiplantae > Streptophyta > Pinopsida > Cupressales > Taxaceae > Taxus > Taxus wallichiana. The sequence continues at coordinate 508,655,892 of CM031242.1, forward strand.
CATTGGCAGGATATGGTGGTGATGATATGATGAAAAGAATTCCAGCTCCATTCTTGACTCCACACAACTAGTAAGATGTGTGGGCTCATCACCGAGAATCAAGAAGGACGCAGGAGGTAGATAATGAATATAGAGACAAATGCTAACAACAATCCCTTTGGGAAATTGTGACTCCATTCTTCATAATGGTACTAAACCAGTTTCAAAAATGGCTTTCACTTTATGAGTCACATGCTAGACTTAGACAGTTATGTGGCCTGTTGATTGATAAGATATGAGGTTAAGGGATAGTTCTCTCTTCACTTAGGCATCTAAATTACGTGTTTGGGGATTCTATAATTTGTAAGCACTGTAAGATTTTGTATTTTTGAAATGACTCCCTATGCCTTGCCCCATGCTACTAGTGAGAAGCAAGGGCTCATCACCAAAGGCAAAATATAGGCGAGTGAATTTCTTTTTGTTTTTTTTGTTTTGTTTTTTTTTTTTTTTTTTTTAATATTTTGCAATATTTTTATGCTTGTATGAGAATGACCCTCTACGCTTTGCCCCATGCCACTTGTAAGAGGCAAGGGTTTATCACCGAAGACAAGACGTAGACGAGTAAGGGCACCTTCCTCCATTCCTAGTCTCACACTACTAGTAAGAAGTGTGGGCTCAACACCAAAGACTATGAAGGACGAAAGATGTGACAATGAATTATTCATAAGTTATTGAATTGATGGATTTTTTTTTTTTACAATAGTGCTTTGTATTTGGGAAGAAACGTCTGCCCCCAATCTCAGCCCCACACGACTAGTAGGACGCGAGGGTTCAACACCGAAGACTGAGATGGACGACCAAACGAACTGGGTAACGAAGTTTAGAGCTTTGTTATGAAAGAGAGAATGTATTAGAAGGGGATATATTACCATCAGTAAGCTTCTAGGTATGACCATAGAGGAAAGCGACTGAAAGTGGAAGAAGTATGATGCTCACAAACTTAATAGGATTTATATTAGCACTTGTCTCATGATGATAAATATGAAGATGTGATTTTGATAAAGAAAATATCTGCCAATGGAAATGAATGAATTTAAATTATTCGGAAATAAGTAAGACAAAAGGAACAATGTACACGTTGTATCCTGGAATAGTGAACATCTCAAGGATAAAATTTCTTTAAATGAACTGCATTCATTGGTTCATCAAGATCTTGGCCTGTGTCAATGGCCAATTTATAAGCTCCAAACCCAAAATTATCTATGATTTCGTTGGGCTCAAATTTTTCTTGTTTGTCTCGTTCTTTGGGTGTGTTCTTTTGATTTTCTTTGAGAATGAAATGATTGACCTTAAACTTTCTAGGTTTGAATTTTTTATGGTAGCTATGTCGTAGCCGATTTTGATATACTTGAAGATGATCTAGGGAATTAAGTCGTTTTTCATCAAGAAGCTCGAGTTCATTAAGGCGTGACTGTTGATAATAATCTTTATTGATTACATCTTTGAAGGATATTATGAAGGATGAAAATTCAACCTTGGCATGTAAAATAGCTTCCCAACCATAAATAAAGTAGAAGGGAGTGGCTCCAATAGGTGTGTGATAAGATGCGGTAAGCCCAAAGAGTGGGATAGATTTGGTTAAGCCAATAGCTTCCATGTGTGTTGACAATGATGGTTTGTGTTATTTGGTTTGTTGCTTCTAATTGTCCATTAATTGATTGTTTTGAGGATAGATTCATGATTAAAGATGGAAAAAGTGGCGTAAAGATATTCCTGGGTATACTTACCTCATAGAATGTATGCACATAGAAGTCTCTATAGGTGAGAATAATTAGTGATGAGATTCCTGCAAGATCGATTGTTGAAAGCATGATGGACACAATAGGTTGCATTGTCGCAAGTGGCCAAACTCGATGTGGTTGTGTTTCGACAACAAGGCTAGAGATGTTAGGCATAAGAGCCAATATTGGAATGATAGAATCAAACTTAATGGTACTTGTTAATGAAACCTCATCTGTAGTGTCTACAGTAATATCAAGGTTTGAAAGGGAGTCTTGAAACGAGATCAAGGTCTCGTTAGATGTTGGAAGAATGTTGTCACCCAAAATAGGTTCAATATATGTTTGGGCTGAAAGAGAGTCTTGAAATAAGTTCAAGTGCTCAGTAGATGTGGGAAGAATGTTGTTGTCTAAAATAGGTTCAATGTATGTTTGGGTTGAAAGAGTGTCTTGAAATAAGTTCAAGTGCTCAGTAGATGTTGGAAGAATGTTGTTGTCCAAAACAGGTTCAATGTATGTTTGAACTAATGGAAGGAAATTTGAAGAAGATATGGATTGGTTTGGAATTAGAGAGTCTTGAATTTTTGTCATCATGATCTCGTGGAATTTCAGTATATATAGGAGTTTCGACAGTAGTCAGCTCTTCATGGAAAGTTGTGGTATTGGATGTGTCATTGGTTGCAAGAGCATTGTCATCAAGTTCTACAAAGATGACGTCATCGTCAATTAAGTCTTGGACGTAATTCTTAAATCGTACACATTTATCTATGTGATGACCATCAATGCGATGAAAGTCACAGTATGTGTTAGGTTTGTACCAACATGGCTTAGCTTCCCCTTTGACAAAGGGTTTTGTAATTGGATATCTTATTAGTTTAGCCTCTTTTAGTTGATGAAAAACACTAGAGAGACTTTCTCCAAGGGGGGTAAACTGACGTTGGACTTTACGTGAACTGATTTCTTCGTGAGGTTGTATGATCGGATTTTTGGGTGATCGCTCACTGATTTGGGTAGCCATATGAGAGAGTTGTGTTGTCATCTTATTAATTTGTTCTAATAGCTCATTATGTGATGTTTTTCGTGAATTCATCATGTTTGAAAGAGAGGGAGAACGAAGAAAGGTGCGATGAAGAAATCAACCTATTGATTGTGATTTTATTTTGGCTCAATCGAGTTTTAACAAGTAAGGCTATAAGGAGAAAGCTTGAAAAAAGCTACTCGGGATACAAGTGGGATATAACTCAAACAAGCTATGACGAATATCTTGATTGGTTTGGATTAAACAAGCTTAGCAGACGAAAATGTAAGGAGTACACTCAAACAAGGTACTCAATACAAGTGAGATATAGCTCAAACAAGCTATGATGAATATGTTGATTGGTTTGACTTAAACAAGCTCTAGATTTTTGATAGGAAGAGTAACTCAAACAAATGACTCAACAGGTGCGAACTCAAAATGAGATTTGAAGGGATTTGTGTTGGATGGGATTTTGTTAAACTTGACAGCTGATGAAATAATGAGTGAACTCAAACAAGTCACCCAATGTCATTTTGATATAGCTTGAAACAAGCTATAAAGGATGTTCTGAAAATTGATGAGATAAGGAGTGAATGCAAGTCACTCAATATCTATTGGATATAGCTGAAAACAAGCTATAGTGGAGTTGTTGTTGGCTGAAGTAGGCTAATGAAATCAGTGTGACGTTTTGATCTTCATTGTGGGATTGCTTGAATGTTTTGCTTGGTATTGAATCGGTCGAGAAATGGTGTTGTGGAACATGATTAGGATTTGAATTTTACAATAAACACATTGATATTAGCCAAGTTTTATGATAAAAACAATGCTAAACTATTTTGTTTACAAACAGCAAGCAGTCATGTGTATCAAATTATTTTGGCTGAAGAGGTAGATCCTTCGGGAATGATCATTGTTTAATGCAATCATACAAGTATGTTGTGAAATGGTGGATGCAGGCTCTTATTACTCCAAGAAGATGCGTCCTCCGATATACCCTAGTCCTGATATACCTAATTCTATACGGGGACAAAATTGGTATGGGGAGCCCTTAGAGCACTAGAGGAGACTCACCAATTCTTACTTGCTGTTTCAGAGTGAATCACCATGTCCGAAACGGATTTTGTGAAAAGGTGGAAGGTGATGGAGGGATGAATGTGTATGGTGTCCTTATAACTCCCGAAGATTTACAGGGACGATGCCCAGGCTTCGTTGTTACAACTATTTAGGCGTGACTCGCATGTGTTGCACGACAACATTACCTGTAAGTGAAGAGCAGGGGCGAGGTAAATACCGAACGCTGTGATGAGACTAGGTCTCAAAGTGCAATGTAGATGCAAATGTTGTTGGTGCGTGGTAGTCAAGTCCACGTCACTAGTGTAGCTTTGGTGGTGATGAAATCCACCTTGTCTATGTGCAAAAACAATATGATAAAGTGATTAAACGCAGGGTTCTTTCCAACTTGAAATAAATCACTAGTAGAAAATAATTACGTGCACTGAGCGTTTTTTTAAAGTTTCAGCAATTATCTTTAAATTGTGGTATTTTTGCGGGATTTTGTTTTTTTGTTTTTGTTTTTGTTTTTGACAATATTCCAGCAACGCGGTTCTACAGAAAAAAATTAGTAGTTATCCTGCAAATGAAATGTTAGAAAAGTGATCGTGGTTGTTTTTGATTTCCAGATCACTCAAAGGCGCAGGAAAAGAGCATACACAACCAACGACCAAACAAATATTAAGAATATGACAAAGGAAAATAATTATTAAAATGACAGTTGGAAAACAAAGCTAGAGGATCCTGTAATGTTAGAACAAGAAACTAAAAAAATTGTGACCGTTTCTGATTTTCTAGATCGCTTCAAGGCGCAAGAAAAGAGCATACGCGGATACAATTGGAATAGTTTTTTTTTTTTTAAATATTAATAATTATTGCAATTAATCATGATTGCGAAATAGTGATAATGATTATTTTCACAAAAAAGAAAAATGATGAAAGAAGAGGGTGAAAACGTTACCTAGAAGTGTTTTCGTGGAAAATTTAAATGTAAGGCAAAAAATTAAAAATAAAAATTATTTTCTAGAGCTCGAGTGGCCTCACGTTTCTGATTTCCAAGATCACTTTTGAAGTGCGAGGAAAGAGCATACGTGTGAGGATGTTTTGTGAAATAAAAATTAAAAAATAAAAAATAAAAATAAATAAAACTATAATTTTGTTGTTTTTTTGTTAAAAAGACAGGTGTTAGAAGAAATGAAACCAAAATTTTTCTGTAAGTCTAAATCTAAAAATTATTTTTCATTGCATAGATCTTTTCAATACCTTTCCGTTAAAAAAAAATGAAGTCATTCCGAGTTTGGGAGAAAAAGTTATGGTTTTCGGAAGATGGGCTACGAGAACGCTCTGAATAAAAATTTTAAACGTGAGAAAAACGTCCCGGGAGCTGGTTTTTTTTATTTTCTGACTTCTATACTTCACCTGAGAAGCTAAAATTTTGACAGCAAGGTTAAAAAAGAAAAATAAACAGAAAGAAAGAGTTAGATCACAAAATGATTGATTAAAATAAAAGAAAATAAAAATGATTAACTTCCTACAAAGCAGTTATTTTAGCAAAAGTAAATAAATAAATGCATTTTCCGGATTGGTTGTCCCATGACAGTAAGATAATAAACTAAAATGTGTTTCTACTGATGATGATGAGTAAATAACAAAATCAAACCGGGAACTAAGCACCAAGCAGGAGATCAAAAGAGAATGAGCTTCAGAGTTTCATTGTTGCTATAACCTGCAGATACACCACAAGACACCACACAACAAAAACACTATCCAAAGCGTGAAGGTTAACCAAAGAAGACCATAAGGAATAGAAAATGAAATAATAATGAACAATAATAAACAAAGAAGCAGATAAAAACCACTAATTAGAAATTAATGGTAATAGATCGAAAGTAACTTAGGCGTGCTAGAATGTAAGCTAGGAAAAATACACTACTAATAAGGAAGTAAAATACCAATAATCATACCTCCTCCTTCGCGTTCCATAAAACCTCAGAATGGGCTAGGAAACTTGGATTGAGCCCTGATTTTGTGATATGTAGGTGCTTTTCTTCAAGACGGAGCAAGACCTTCCTGCAACAACGATCCTCTTACTTTGCACTAGATGGGAAAAAGGATTATGAGGCTATTTTGGCATTAGGACGAGGCAAAAGGATGTTCTTTGCTCAAAGGATGCAAGAACTTAGATATGGCATGCAAGCTTATTCTCCGTGTGTTTAGAGGGGAGGGGTAAGGTTGTATTTATAGCCTGAGGGAGTGATTAACTTAGATTAATTTAAGTAATCATGGTTTGAAAATGTGGGCAAGATTAAGTGAGTGGTTTGAAAATGTGGGCAAGATTAAGTGGGTGGTTTGAAAATGTGGGCAAGATTAGGTGAGTGGTTTGAAAATGTGGGCAAGATTAGGTGAGTGGGGACCACGAAGAATGGGTGAGGATTTGAATTATTTTTTAATTCATAAGTGGAGGATTTTAGGTGAGTGGGGACCACGAATGGTGGGTGAGGATTTGAATTTGAATTTTTAATTCAATAGTGGAAAAACATGGAGAATAATGACATGTGGTGAGGATTAGATTATTTTTAGATTTTCAAATGGATAATTAATCAAATTATATTTGATTAATTGAAGTGTATTTTTGTGGCAAATGAGGAAGGGGAATTAATTGATTTAGGATAGATGTGAAATTGGGGTGTCTATCTTAAGAAGAAACGTGAAAATTAGGGTAGAATGTAAGCTAGGAATGTAAGCTAGGAAAATACACTACTAACAAGGAAGTAAAATACCAATAATCGTACCTCCTCCTTCGCGTTTCGTATGAAACCTCGAATGGGCTAGGAAACTTAGATTGAGCCTGATTTTTGATATGTAGGTGCTTTTCTTCAAGACGGAGCAAGACCTTCCTGCAACAACAATCTTCTTACTTTGCACTAGATGGGAAGAAGGATTATGAGGCTATTTGGGCATTAGGATGTTCTTTTCTCAAAGAATGCAAGAACTTAGATATGGCATTCAAGCTTATTCTCCGTATGTTTAGAGGGGAGGGGTAAGGTTGTATTTATAGCCCTGGGGAGTGATTAACTTAGATTAATTTAAGTAATCATGGTTTGAAAATGTAGGCAAGATTTGGTGAGTGGTTTGAAAATGTGGGCAAGATTAGATGAGTGGTTTGAAAATGTGTGCTAGATTAGGTGAGTGGGGGCCATGAAGAATGGGTGAGGATTTGAATTATATTTTTAATTCATAAGTGAAGGATTTTAGGTGAGTGGGGACCACAAAGGGTGGATAAGAATTTGAATTTAAATTTTTAATTCAATAATGGAAAAACATGGAGAATAATGACATGTGATGAGGATTAGATTTTTTTGTATTTTGAAATGGATAATTAATCAAATTATATTTGATTAATTTGAAATGTATTTTGTGGGAAATGAGGAAGGGGAATTATTTGATTTAGGATAGATGTGAATTGGGGTGTCTACACTTACCAGTATCCCAAAAGAAACTCCAAAGAAAGATGCATCTGGCAAAGGCCTTGTTGTCTCAAGTAGAACTTGTGTCCCTCCCCATGCTCAGACTATAAAAAATCTTGTGCCATCAAATGAATTTGTAAACCTTCCTCCTAACACTACATTACCCAAATATGTTCCTTATGACATAGCCCAAATCTTGAGTCAAATCAATATTTATGTTCCTATTGTTGAATTGCTTAGAATCCCTAAGCATAGGAACAAAGCATTCAAATATTTGGGGTTTAGAGAAGAAAAGGTCACCCAAGGCAGAAATGTTGAGATTCCTCCTACCATTGCAGAGTTGAAAAAACCCCAAGTACTGGAAGAACTAGGTGAACCACCTAAAGTTTACTTGGGAACATCTTTGGTTGAGTCTCAATTAAATGTTGATCCATTTTTTACAACGCTGATTATTAAGGACAAACTGTTGCACAATTGTATGTTTGATTCCAGAGCATCATGCAATGTTATGCCTCTAGATGTCATGAATGAATTGAACATTAAAGTGACAACAACTTATGGCAAGTGTACTGTAATGGATTCTAGAGAGGTGTCAATTGTAGGATGTGTAAAAGGTTTGGTGGTATAAATTGCAGCGTATCCGGTAAGAACCTAAAACTTGATGTTGTTATTGTTGATTTCCTTGCCAAATGGGGCATGATGTTATCAAGAAAGTTGGCTGCAAGCATTGGTGGAAGTGTTCAGATGGATATTTCTTTTGCCACCATTCCAATTGAAAGCAACCTTGTGAAGTTACCTGGTGAAAAAAAATGTTATATCTTATTGAGGACCCCAACAATGCTTCTTATAAAGTATTACATGCAGATGTTGATATTGATAACTCTGTGAGCTATGTTTCTTTCAAGGAATATGAAATTGATTGATGCAGGTATCATGAGGAGGATGATTTTCCCGAGACTTTGATGTTTGATGTAGCCTCGAAGGATGTTAAAAACTTGACCCTGTGCACAAAGGATAAGCCTATAAAAATGTGGTCGAGATAACGAATTGGATGGAAAAGAGATACAATCATATGACCAAAGTTGTTAACGACATATCGAATGGCAAGCACTTGAATATTTTCCTTGATTGTTTTCTTTGAATCGGTGTGCTCCATTTTAAAATGTATAGTCTTTTGGTTTCTTTCTGCTTCCATGTTTTTCTATTTTTTAATCCTCGATCCTTGACGACCATTTTTTTGTTTCTCGATTCGCCCTTGGGGAGTTGGTTATTATTGTTCTTCTCTCAGTAAACTTATTATTTGACTTCGTTGCCCAATGAATTATTTTTTTCACTTGGTTTAACATTTTTCCTTTTCGCACTCATAAGGACTACCCATCCCGAGTCGAGCCGATGTTGATACTCAATTTGGTCTCGCCCGCTTTTTCCTTGAAATTCTTGGTTTGTGGGCTTTTTGCATTTTCTAACTCCTCATATTGATGCATAAAAACTCTTTCCTCCATTTAGTTGTCATGTTCAATCCCTACCTTGGTCGAGGATCACTTAAAAGTCAATAATTTTTTTCATTCCTCTGTCCACGTGAAAGAGTCTCAGAATTTGGGCATAAACTTGGGTTTTTTCACTTCCTTCCATTTTCTACTGATCACGTTTTGTTGTCCCTATAATTTTTGTCCCAAGTATATGTGAAAAAGTGATTGGATGTGGTCCGGAGATTCATATTTGGGCCTTATATCATTTCCAAATTCTCTGTCTCGAAAGAAAGATTCATTTCCATGCTCAAATGGTGATTTTCCTGCATTTTACGGTTTGTGGGAGTGTTTTTCTACATCAAATTTAGCTCTCAACATCTACGGAAATGTGGCCCTTCTCGGTTGGATGCAGATCGATGGGGCACTTTGAAAACTCTAAGGCTAGATTCAACTAAAAATTTTCCACCGAATGGCCTGCGCTCATCTCAAAAATTTTCCTTTTGGTTTTGCCTTGGAGTTACGCCGGGGAGACACATGGAGATTTCTGCTGCCTTGCCAAGACTTAGACAATTTTTAATGCAGGCACAATTTTTGCGGACCATGGACACATTGAGGGCTAGCTCTCATTTGAGGATCCGCCTTAGTGTCCCACCTTAATAGTTGTGACATGGAGACATGTGGAGGCTTCTACCAGCTCCACTATATACTTACACTTTTCAAAGCAATTTTCTAAGGCCTAGGACACACGGAGGGACCATGCTTGTTTGGGGACCATCCCCTAATTTTTATTTTGAAGAAGTGACAGGAGGACACTTAGAGGCTTCCGCTTGCTCTTCCCTTGCTTAGACTTTCAACGGCTAAGGAAAATTGTGTCGGACCCTAGACACATGGTGCCTTCCACTAATCCTTCAACTTTTTTAACAACTCTACCAAACTGAGACACATGGTGAGCCCGCACTTGTTTGGTGTTTCCACTTTTGGGGACCATCTCAAAATGTGCCATTCAGACAAGTGGAGGATTTCGTTGGCTCATTTTTTTACTAAGACTTTTTTCAAAGGCCAAAAGAAATTTTTCTTGGGCCCAACACATGTGGAAGTCCTGCGCTTGTTTGGAAACTATCCCCTATACTTCTCCTTTGTAGTTGCACCAAGGAAACATGTGGAAGGATATAAAATAAAGTAGGAAAGGGGTAGAATAAAAGCTGTTGTACATTACGTGTGTTTTCTTGCCATTTTTTCTCCAAGACTCCTGGAAATGCAAATACACACTATTTTTCATCATGTTTTGATATAATTCCTTTTCATTTTTGTCTAGAAAGTGTCATCAAGGGATTAAGAACTTGATTTGTGACGTGATGCGCCAAAATTAGCAGGAACTTAACAAGGTCATAACTTGAGCTCCAGGTGTCCGTTTGAGTCCTTTTTTTTAAAACCACGTGTTTCGATGAGATGAATTCAGAAGAAACTTGCCCTACCAGGTTGGGGCAAGTTTTGACACATTTTCGGTCCCTAAATCCGTCATCTTGAGGCCGAAAATTAGGATTTAAGTTATAGTTTGGTTTTTTCCTATTTTTAGGCATTAGTTAATTTTAGTCTAATAATTGCATTATGAGTTAGAAAGTTGGAAATTCCTCTAATTTAGGGATGTAGAAGATGCATAGCAATTTACGTGTCCGTATGAATAAGCATGTGAACTTATTAAGAATAGCAAGCTCTAAGTAATCTGTTAAAAATAGTAATTTTCGGCACCTAGAGTAGTTTTAGTCGAGTTAGCTAGAGTTTACTTGGCAACTTGAGTTGGGAGTTTTTTCCTATTTAGGAAACATTGTAATTCATTATTCAAGAACGAAGAAGGAGATCTATTTTCTTTGCAGTTCATATTATTTATGTAAATCATGTTTGGTTAGAATTTGGCTACATTATGAGTTCAAGGATTTTTAAGATCAATATTTTTAAGTCGGAATTTCTTAGGCACTTACAAAAACATGAATTACCAGAGAAGATGGATGTTAGGAAATTAGTGCTCACATTATTGTTTGTAATAGTTAAATGTAATATTCATATATTACATTAGTAAGTTAGTGTGTTAGTATGATATTAATATTGCAATATTAATATCATATGTGTGAGAAAAATAAAATTTTGTAATATTATTAATATGAGTTATTAATCAATTCATTATTAATAATATAGGATAATATGTATTAGTTGTGAGTTTGTTGAATAAACAACTCACATAGCTATTTGGGAGTTGTGTGAGAGATTGTTGGGTTTGGGAGTGATTATAGGAGAGATATGTGAGGATATTATGGGATTAAATATTGGAGTTGAATCCTTATTTTAAGGATTTCATTCTCCTATATATTGTAAGCTCTCTCATCATGTAATTGCTCAAGTTTTAATCTATCAATTATTTTTGATATTTTATTTGTCTCTGGATTTTTCCTATTTTCATGTGCTAATCTCAAATTATTGCTGATAAATTTTATCATCAAATCTAGATTTTTGTTATCATCTAGTATCAAAGTAGGTTTCTTCTGCAAGTGTAGAAGAAGAAGAAGAAGAAGAAGAAGAAGAAGAAGATGGTTGAAGGAATCCCATAAGAAAATTTCTAAAGAGACACATCACAAAGTAAAAAGAACACAGTTTACTCATATGACATCTGATTGATGTCTCATTTTTTTGGAAAGATAAGAACAAGATGCACAATATTACAGTTTAAATTAGCTTTATATTCATCTTTTATGTATGTGTAATATTTAGTGTAAGTTGAGTGAAATGTTTTTTTGTTTAAAAAAATGTTTGATAGATTAAATGTATCTAAAAACCCGATTCGAAATATTACAAAATTTATTGGGTTTGTTTAGTTAATATCTAAAAAAAAATTGTTAAAATTCTACAAAAACCCAGTTTTTAGTTGAATAGAAAAGTGGAAATAAAATAAGGGATCTGAAAAATAAAAAAGTAGTGCATAATTCATTTATGTAATTTTTTAATTGGATACATTTTCACTTACATACGACGTCCATAGTCAGGGGGTGCATTATCGGTTGAATCCGACACTCAGAAAAATTGTGTAATGAGCCTAAAAGCTACATTTTCTAACTAAGTAGCATCACCATGGAGGCTGGAGGAAACAGAGGAAGGAGGTTAATCAGTGACCTCTTGATAGCCACAAGCAAAGGGGCCACACAATGAATTTGTGGCATTTTTGTGTGTGTTTAATTTTGATTGCGTATTGTAATAAGAACAGATGATTTATTCCTATTCACTCTTGTAATAAGTGAGTTCCTGCATGAGTGATATTTCTTATATTTTCCCTTGAATGTAAAAATGGGAGTGGGGAAACGTGTACACTGCTATGAAAATGGTTGGTGGTCCACTAGAAAACCAATTTGAGATTTTGTGAATCTCTTAGAAAATCACATACATAGTGGTTAATGGTTCCACTAGAAAACCTATTGGATTTGATGGTACTCTTTGAAAACCATCATATTGTAGAACATGAGCATGTAATAGAAATGACTCTCCCATGTTCACACTAAGGGGGTGAATGTTAGGAAATAAGTGCTCACATTATTGTTTGTAATAGTTAAATATAATATTCATATATTACATTAGTAAGTTAGTGTGTTAGTATGATATTAATATTGTTAAATATTAATATCATACGTGTGAGAAAAATAAAAGTTTGTAATATTATTAATATGAGTTATTAATCAATTCATTATTAATAATATAGGATAATATGTATTAGTTGTCGGTTTGTTGAATAAACAACTCACATAGCTAGTTGGGAGTTGTGTAAGATTTTGTTGGGTTTAGGAGTGATTATAGGAGAGATATGTGGGGATATTATGGGATTAAATATTGGAGTTGAATCCTTATTTTAAGGATTTCATTCTCCTATATATTGTAATATCTCTCATCATGTAATTTCCCAAGTTTTAATCTATCAATTATTTTCTATATTTTATTTGTCTCTGGATTTTTCATATTTTCAAGTGCTAATCTCAAATTATCACTGCTAAATTTTATCATAAAATCTATAGTTTTTTTATCAATGGATGTGGGGTAGGGTTGAAAAGGAAAAAGAGGTAAAAGGATGAAATTATGAAGGAAGGTTGTAAGTGCAATGGATGGAAAAGTTGTTTCCTCGAGAGCGAAAAGGATTTCCTATCGATCCAAACTATGTAGAGCCTCCAAAGAATGATTAAAATGGGGATTTCTCGCATGATAAAATCATAATGATTAAAAGTAATGTCAAAAAGGTTGTGGCATGGCATCCTAGTCATTAGTAGAGTGTCTCGAAGCGTGATCGGTTCATAATTGGTCAAACTGGGAACTTTTGTTGTAAATTTGTTAAATGTCCCTTTCTAAGGAAAATTGGTAACAAGAAAAGGTCCCTCGAATATTATTCTTTCTTGGGGGAAATTTGGGATGAGTGAGTGAGTGAAATGTATAAATGCAATGAGAATACTCTTGCAAAAGGTCAGGGGTTGAATTCTTAAGAGAAAATTTGAGAAAATCCCTCTTCCGAGAGCCAATCCGAGATAGCTTGTTAATTTCTTCCGTGTTAGATTTTCTATCAAGTTAATATAGTTACAAATGTATAGCCATTGACGAGCACTTAGATTTCTTTGGAAGCTTTCCCCTTTGATGAATTTAAGCAATTTTGAAATTAATTTGTGTCAATCTTGGAGCAATTAGTGTCTTCTTTGTTTTAATGTCTCAAATGGTATCTTTCATTCCTATTGAAATAACTTTTAAATCACACATGATCTCATCTCTCCGACAATTTAGTGGCATTTGCAATTTGATTTCAAGAAGAGCATTCATCCCGTGATGAGATAAATAATTTAAAATCATTCCAATGTCATTTGTTTATAAAGATTGTTTGTAAGTCTTTGGGTGTACCTTTGGCGTGATTGATCAGATACTTTGGTGTTTAATTGAGTCTTTAAAACTCGAGCCATCATGTTAGATTCTCAAATATTATGTGAAAACGCTGATTTGCACCTCCATTAAAGAACACCTTTCGGTTGAAGGAACATCTTAACTATTATGATGTTTTCTATTATTGAGTTGTCAATTGTTGTGAAGTTTCTCAAATATCTGGTATAATCAACTTTATCATGCTCAATCTCCCACCAAAATTATTTGAAAACCATGAATCCAACCTGAACTACCCCTATTTGCCCTGTATATCAACAAAGGAACAAAATCTATTTACTAAAATATGCAGAACAATCAGGATCTCATATTATCTTCACTAACCTTAGCCTTGTTTTGAAATTATCTCCATCTTTTAGAAGTGAAAACTCTTGAGAGTTAAATTATGGAGCACTGATCATACTTTCCCAAGGTTTTCTTCATAAAATTTGTGCAAAAGAAGGATATCTCCATCTCCTTCATCAAACAGAGGTTATGCTATGGGTCCTCTCACCCTAGTCGAAAGGCACGGCATAAAGTAGTGAGGATAGGTCAAATCCTCTTGAAGGTGTTATCCATCTCTCCACAAATTTGAGTGACAAAGGGCTAGTTAGATCTCATCCTCGGCTACAAAATGACATACATAATGATCTATACGTTTCTAAGCTCCATGCCAAATCGGTGATGCTGCTTAACTTGAGAGAGAAAAAATTGGATACCAACACCATCCATGGACTTCTTCTATGCACTTTATCCTTTTGCACTTTTTATCCTTTCTTAATTTTTTCACCTTTTTATCGCAACCTCCTCCTCCTCCTACGCATCCTTTGATACTTCCTTTAATCAAATTTCCTCTTCTCTATGCATATTTTTCATTGTGCACTAATAGGTCTAGATATACTACAAACATCCTATCTCCTAGTATTTTTCTATCTTCACCCTTCTCTAGATGGGGCTTCTCCTAGCCATGCATTTTCTTCTCTACGGACACTTCCTTGCATATTTTTCCTACAGTCTATTCCAACATTCCTAATATGTCTTTAAGGGCTCCTCCAGTCTTCTTTTTTATGGCTACTTCTCCATTTTATTTTTAACCTTGGTCAATTGTAGACTTCTTGTGTTTTATCTTCCTCTAATCATGCTTTCTCACTATACACGATTCTACTCTTATGGCTTTGGGCCACTTTCATTTTCTTCTTTGGGGTAGTAATAATATTTCACACAAATCTTCCTTGGTTAATTCCTCTTCACCTTCACCTTTCAGATCTACTTGGATGTCCTTATTTCCAACTTCCACTCTTTTTTTCCCCTCCTTGTACAATTATTCTACAACTTTCTTTGCACACTACTTATTCTTTGTGACCTTCAAGACAATTTATAATTTTTCACTCAATTCCTTCTTTTCGTTAGGCTCTTCTTCATTTTTACATGTTATTCAATAGGATCAATTTCCTTGATACCTTTATGTGCCTATTCCTTCTCCAGTGTTCTCTTGTTTATGTGCACTCTAAAAATTCCACCATGAATTTCTCTACTTCTGTTGGCTTTGGGGTAACTTCTATCTTCACTAATTCCATTACAATAGCTATGTGATGTACAACTCTTCTCCTCAAAGTTTCTTCATCAAATCCATCTTATGTGTTATGTGTCTCCACTCGGGTCTCTTCCTCTTCTTATTTAACTCGGAACTCTATTTATCATTCATGTTGAACATCCTTGTTAGAACATTTAATCTTAATTGTTCTTGCAAATAAACTATACTTTATAATTTAATAATTTAAAATATATAATAGTTTAGATTATTTAATCTAAACTACATTTTTATTATGTTAATTTGTTTAAAAACATCGATCAATGATTTTGGGTACTTTGTGACAAGTCACATGATTAGCTTTATTTATATTGACATGTAGGGTGAACTAAAATAAGATGATATCCTATCATATGAATTGTGTATGAATTTTGCATTGTTAATTCATGGGAGGAGAAAACTTAGGAAAGGAGATTGTACTTGAATGAGTTTCTCATTAATGGAAAATATTTCACCATAGTTTTTTTCACCCTTCAAGATTTTCAAAGTTAAAATCTTGTGTGTGTGTTATTTTATCTGATTGCATTTTTATAGTTTCATTGTATATTTATAATATTAATTTAATTAATAGTAGTTTTCTTAAAGTGGTAAACCCCTAGACCTCACATGCTGTCATTAGAGGTTAATATATTTCAATTAATTTATTAAAAAAATATTACCCTTTTTTTTAGTTTAGTAGTTGAAAATAAATACCCCGTCCGTTAATTTTATAAGCCACTCATATCTTTGTCTAAAATTATTTGATGAAAGTCTCACACTGTGAAAAATAAGTTGCTAGTTACCTTTGAAGATTGAAGTCCTCTCCCTCTCGGACCACAACACTCGAAGGGAAGGTGTCTGCATTTTCTAGGCTAGCCTCATAAGTTAACATTTTCTATACTAACATCGAGGATCAGGTGTCTTCATTTTGTAGTTGAGTGTTTGCATTGTCTGGACTGGCGTCAAGTGTCGGGCATGTGCATTTGTTAGTCATGCATCTACATTATATAAGATAGAATCAAATGTCGAATGCCTTCATTCTATAGTCAAGCATGTGTATATTGTAATTGAGCGTCTCCGGCGTCGAGATTTTGCATTTTGTATTCGAATGTCTAAATTTTCTGGGATAACATCATGAGAATATTTATTGTTAGGAATTGTTTCAAGCGTCTACATTTATAGTCAGGCATCTGCATTTTCTTCGCTGGTATCAAGTATCAGACATCAGGTGTCTACAGTTTTTAGACAGGTGTCTACAGTTTTTAGACATGTGTCCACATTGTATGGCATGGAATCGAGTGTCCTCATTTTCTGAACTCGTATTAGACATCCAACATCTACACTTTGTAGTGTGTTGTATCCATTGTCTGGGATGGCATCAAGAGGCATGTGTTAAGATATTTTATTCAGGCGTCTGCGATGTCTTGGTTGGCATCGGATGTCAAGCGTTTTCATTTTGTAGTCGAGTGTCTATATTGTCTAGGTTAGCTTTGGGCATCGGATATGTGCATTTTGTAGTTTTGTATCTATATTTTATGGCTTGGTAGTCAATATTTTGGACTTTATATTTGATCATCTAGAAAAATCTAAAAATGGCCAACATATTCACTTTAAAAAAGGATAGGATGGCTTCGTAATTCACATTGGGAATCTAGTAAATCTTTGAAACAACTAGAATCAATTAATGAAGGTACGTATTTCTTGAAAATTATAAAATTGATTCTTGAGGTAATGAAGACACCCTCAAAGTGAGATGAAAAGGTAAATAATTATTTAGAAAAAATAAAAACATTAAATCTCAACTAGATGTGTGTAATTGTAATTCAACTAGTGATAAATTGTTGTATTGCATTATTCAAATAAACATCAATGATATATTTAGGTATTTCATTTTGATTATACTAAATTATTATGTGATTACTAAAATTAATATTTTATGCACATCTAATGAATCTTTGGGGTTCCTTTACGTCGTGTTGGAGATGTCTAATGCTGGTTGTATTTTATATTTTTACAAGTTTGATATATTGAAGTATTTTTTTAAAAATTCAATATATTGGTAACATGATATGGTAGATTGTAAACGTTGCTTATATTCCTATACAAGCTAGTTGTAATCTTAATCCTAAATATGTATGCAAATGATGAATCCTACTCTTTACAAGAAATGTGTAGGTAGTTTTATTTATATTACTAGTAGTAGACTTGATAATGCATATGTAATAGGTATTACATCTAGATTTATGAAGCAACCATATCATGATCACCGGAAGTTAGCTAAAAGAAAATTTAGATATATTAAAGGAAAAATTAATTTTGGTATATGTTATACTTTATCTAAGAATAAAAGTTTATATGGATACTTTTATTCGACTAGAATTGTGTTGTGTTAGATAGAAAATCTAAAACTAGGTATGTGTTCATGTTTGGTAAAGGTGCCATTACCGAAAGTCGTACAAAGAAGCTAACAACAATCTCCATCTCTTTTACTTGAGGTAGTATATAAAAGTGTGATGGAAGTAAAAAAATAACCCATGTGACTAAAGAGAATGTTGGAAGAGATTCACATAGAAGTTAAAGGAAGTAATCCTCTTCTGTGTGATAGTCAAATTTGTATTTCTCTTGCTAATAATCCATTTTAGCATCAAAGAATGAAGCATATAGAGATTCATATGAATTTCATCAAAGAGAAGGTGCTCTGCACTAATATATATCTTGAATCTTTGCTTGAATGAGGAATAATTTATACATATGTTTAAAAACCCATTATGTGCTATAAAATTTTGTAAGTTTTGTGTAATGCGAGGCCTTTTAGACTTCCGATTGAGGGGGAGTGTTAATGGAAATTGAATCTCTTAACGTCTGCTCATGGGTTTCTCTTTCTCCTCTATACTTCTTCTCAGATTTAACACATTATAGATGATTTATTTATGATCTTAGTAGACTTATAACTCTAAGTTTATCAGATAATCTCGTGGTGGTGCATCTATAAAAAATGGGGTCCCTATTTTATAAAAGGATCCTAGAGATTATGGTATAGATTTTTCCATGAGGAATATGAGATGTAGTCTCACAAATCATGCTTATCCTAAATCTTAACTTATTATTTATGAATTCCAACTCATTTTATACCAAAAGGTAATTTATCATGATGGTTTATAAATCCTTAAACAAAGTAATATGTTATCATAAACGTTAACTATGATTTATGAATTTGTAAATCTTATTTTATAAATAGGTAATATTGGCATATATTTCACAATTAATATTAACGGGGGTTGTTAGAACATTTAATATTAAGTGTTCTTGTAAATAAACTAGAGTCTAGAATTAAGTAATTTAGAATATATAATATTTAAATTTCGCAATATACACTATGTGTTTATTATGTTAACTTATTTTTAAACATCAATTAATGGTTTCAGGTACTTTGTGAGAAGTCACGCCCAATAGTTTTGTTTATATTAACATGTGGGACAATTGAACTCCTATGGTATCATATCATATGAATTGTGTGTGAATTTCATGTTTGTAATACATGAGAGGATAGAACCGAGGATAGGAGATTGTAGTGGACTGTGTTTCTCATTAATGAAAAATCTTTCATCTTGGTTTTTAACCCTCAGGTGTTTTACATGTTACAACCTTGTGTCTATGTTATTTTATTTTATTGAATTTATTATAATGTTACTTTAATGTTTGTAATATTAAGTTAATTCATAATAATTTGGTTGATGTGATTAACCCTGGACCTCACAATCTTTTAGACAATCACTAGAACACTCAAGTCATCTTAGAGGAACTATTTCTTCATAGTGATCTTCACCCTTCATATACCCATCTCTCTCATCAAATCCTTGGACTCCACACACTTCTCTCCATTCTCTCTCAATGGCCTCAAGTTTTGACATTAGGTAACATCATGTGTGCACAATGTTTCCCATGACCAATTTTTCCACTCATCCCTTGAATGGTACATCCTTCTTTATGAACATCTCTTCAATTGGTTGTGCACTCTTTTCTCTTCTTCCCACCATTTCATCTCATGACTCTATGAAAAATTATATCTACTCATTTTTACAGAAACCATCTTCATTTCTATGGTAGTTCTATCCTCTAGTGTAATACTTTTGTGCACTGTCATCCTTTGTTGGGTGACTTGTTTTCACCCTTTTCTCAAATCATGATGTGTATCAATGCACTTTGTCTCATGAATCCTCCGACGATACTCCCATGTATGATTCCTTTTCAATCTCATTTTCTTCTCGTACAATCTCTTGTTGTGCATTTAGGAATGACCTTTCTTATTTTAAGCAATAATTTGGTGCTTTCTTTGCATAATCTTATTTTTAATATATAATCATTTGATTCTTTCACCCGCTTCTTTCTTCTCTCAAGAAAAAAATCTCACCTCCTTTGGTAGTGTTTCTTTGTATCCTCTAGTCTAGTCTTTACACCACTAAGATCCTCCATTACTCTCTCCAAAACTATGTGACTATTGCATTTGAATAGTCCATTTTTCTTGGAAGCATCCTTCTTTCTCATGTAATATAGTTACCTCGATTTGAGTGTTACACACTAGGATCCTTCCTTATATTATTATAATGCTCCAATTTTAACCTAATAAAACCAAGACAAAATTACATAAGGAATCAAAACTTTACAGAATATTTTTTTAAATTCAATATTCAATGTGTCGAACATTATTTAATTTCTTATTTAATCAATGTTGAAAATCATTTATGATGACAAAAATCATAAGTAGTAATCAGTAGTAGGACTAATTCATTGAGTCATGGTTGTCGAGAGGAAAGTGGGTGTACACCTGCTAAGCTATTTTTAGCTAGCACAATTAAAATTACTAGAACATATTTATTTTTTATACTGTCCTATCATTGTATTATAATTAATTTTATTATTATTATTTATTTTTAAAAATAACTTGAAAACGATAACAAGGGGGCCGTGGGATTCCATTTGGACTAACCAAATGAATCCCATACTCAACCATTCCTAACTTACCGATAATTAATCAATGCCATTAATAACTTATAACACCCCTAAGGTTCCAATATTAAAATAAATTTCATATATTTAATTTAAAACATTCCCACAAGAAGTTAAAGTTTGAGGATGTATTTGGGGCATTAGGATCAAATAAATTAAGGCACTAGGATCCTATGTGACCTAAAGAAGCCCTAAATAACCTAATGAAAACTCTACATTTTCTTTTCAAATTTAATTTCCTGCGTTTCATTTGTTTCCCCTACCCCGAGTTTACTTCATGCGGGAGGAAATGAAAAGATTTACATACCTTTGTTTATGGTTTGGAGGGTTTTCATAGTGGAGTGAACTTGGATATACGTTGGCTATTTTGTTTATTGTATACTTCATTTTCTACAAGTGTTTCCATTTTTGTGGGGACATGAATTTTCCCCATGTATTTCTCATTATTTTTGTTTATATATGTATATATATAATATATGTATGTATGTATGTATGTATGTATGTATGTATACACATACACACACAAATATTTTATATATATATTATATGCACACCTGCAATGTTAAAGGGTTTTGTTTATTTTATTTTTGAATCAATCATTTGTGTGTGTGTGTGTTGCCACATCAGTTATGGCCTCATTATGACAATAAAAATGCATGTTGCGTGGTGAAGATAAAAACACAGAACATCTTAGTGAAAATAAAAATGTAGGCCACACGGGGATAGTAAAAATGTAGGGACCACATAGTGACAATGAAAATGTAGTCCACGTAATAACAATAAAAATGCATTCCACGATCCTACACAGGATGCATTCGAGTTTCACACACACACACACACATATATAATGGTACATTTATACGCCCTTATTCAAACTTTATCAAATATGTGTGAACCCAAATGGAAAATTATTGGCATATTTTTTAATAAATATAAATAAATTGAAATGTGTGTGTGTGTATGTGTGTGCACAAATATCTATCTATATATATATATATATATATATATATATATATATATATATATATATATATTCTTCTATTTTTTTGGGATTAGTTTCATAGTTTGGAGGAAAATAAAAAAATCCCTTAACAAGTAATATTAGATAAATTTAGGTATTAACTCTACTTTAAACTAGAAGCATTATCAATCATGAAAATGCTCATTACTATCTCTCTCTCTCTCTCTCTCTCTCTCTCTCTCTCTCTCTCTCTCTCTCTCTCTCTCTCTCTCGCTCTGTGTGTGTGTGTGTGTGTGTGTGTGTGTGTGTGTGTGTGGGGTTAAATTTAATGCCATATTTGTGAAACAAGTTTATAAGATCAAGAAACATGAAATTTTCACAAGAATACTCTTGTAAATGATATTTAGAATATTTATATTTATGAATGAAAACAATATACATTGTAAGTAAATAGTTTATTTCCTTCTTCTATTTACAATTTCCATAGTGTAAATAACATTACTTGGCTTAGAAGAAAGAGTAAAAATAATGTTATCTTCATTTACTTTTGAATACCTAAAGATGAATTTCATTCCTAAGAATCATAGTTTACAATATACTTCAAAGTAATCTTATATTTACATTTTCCTCCATGGCTTAAGAATGCAACATTCTTAACAAGACTATAAGAAAATGTATGCAAATATCATGAGTCTTTCTATACAATACAAAGGAGAAATAAGGCTCCAAAACCACTAGTTTACAAGCTTAAAAATATTTATCTTGAGGAGAGAATAACATAACCAATATATCCATAATCATTAGAAATAAACAAATTTAAAATGCAAGTGTAAAAGTCTCCCCAAAACAGGGAACAACATGATGAAATATCAATAATTTCTATCTATCCCACCATTTAAGTCCACAAAATTCTCCAAGATTCATATCCAACATATTCCAAGCACCACAAAAATTAATGCTTTATATACCTCCCAAAGGTACAAGAATCATCACATGCCTTCTTCCTAAAGTAAGTGCACCTTAGCCTCCCCCAAGCTAATGGGAAAGTGATGTAGCATTCTACAAGAATGCCAAGGGATAAACAAGGTTTTCAAGCACTAAAACAAGGATAATCAACAGAAAAAAAAATAAAATGAACCAAATTTTGAGAACACCAAACTAACCAAGAACAAATGGGAATGGGAAGAGGAAAGGAGGATCACATAATAAAAAAATATCCACTACGTAGTATCTTCAAGAGTCTTTACAACTACCAAACCAAATACCTCAATTATATCATCCTATGATTAGAAAACATTCGTGGCATCCCCAAGAAGCCATGACTATGAAGGTCCCTTACCATTCCAAATTCCCAATAAAAATCCACATCCCAAATGGATCGTAGAAGCAAATGATACAAATATAATAGTTACAACACGTAGAGAAAGAACTCAAAAATACTCAAGGATCCTAAAATAAACCCAAAAATGAAAGCATAGAAAATAAACACTTCCTTTCACACACCTACACCAAGTTATCCAAATCAAAACTCAAGAGGTGTGAGGCCTAACTCACACTCCAAGATCATATCAACAAGATCATAGCTCTATGTATTATAAAGCTCCCAAAGTTTCCCACCAAAGTTATACATCAAAAATCCCCCAAACATCAAAATTTAAATCATATATAGGAAAACTCTTTATCCCAAAATCCCGGGGATGCTGACATGTGTCATCCTTCTAAGTAAGAGGATCCTACATATCATCCAATTCACTTTCCAAACTCTATAAAACAATTCATACAAGAGGGGATAAAATCCCACTTAGCCCACAAAATCCGTATAAAATCCCAAATCCACACAACTGAAACAAGGAAAGAATATTTATATATTGACTTGAGAGAGTGTGGAGTGGGGAAGAGGCTTCTTGGGTTCACAAAAATCTTCCCCTACCCATAGGTTAGGTCCTATGGAAAAAATTTGATGTAAATAAGACTCTTTAATTTCAATACAAGCCTTCAAAATGACTTTAAAGGTAAAATTCAGGTTTAGTGTTTAAATTTGAGAATTCAAGGTGAGAAGTGTTCCCCAAAAACTTATTTACCAACTCCAAACACATCCCTAAAACAAACTTAATACAAATGTCACACCATAACACTAATCATCCGAGAAGAACTTTTTTAGCACTAGGAAATACAAATTAGGTGAGCAATGAAGTAATCAAGTTTTACCATGGTGCTCAAGGTTAGAAACATAACAAAATTATTAAATTAAATCCCATGGAAGAGCTAACAAAATTTCATAATTACACCAATGGAAAAATCAAATCGAGTTAGTTCAAAGGGTTTGGTATGATGATTTTCGCATCCCTTGTAGTTCTACCACTATCTCCCACGTTCGCCAATTGTTGCTTCCAAAGTAAATTCCTACACACTAAAGGAAAACTTCAAATTAGCTTGACATGATAAAATTTACATATAATTCTCAATTAAAATATGACTATACAATATAAGCTAAATAAAATTCCACTGCGTCTATCAGAATAATGATACATAAAATTACTATCTAAATGTCAAGCACTATGTAAATCAAAATCATGATTATCAGTGAATATAATATACCACTGTAAACACACGGAACATGCTTACACCTAGAATTTCCACCAATTTAACCGATTGATGACACTTCGTTAATTCCCCTTTCTTCGCTCCATTCTCGGATGCTCATTTACGACACTCTTTCTATCATATTCCTCCTATAATCAGATTATTTGGCTAATATCTATGTTATTAGCTAAACATTCCTCCTTTCGACCATTCAAAACCTCCTAGTTCTCTCTAGACCACTTATATTGGCTTCAGTACGCTATCTATCAGTCACAATTGGTTATCCAGACCCCTCCCATCTCTCAATGAGTCTCTAATCACTTGGTAATCGGGTTTAACTAGCATAAACTCTAGTTAACTAGTGTAAACCAAGCTTAACTATGCCTAAATCATGTTTATCCTAATCTAATCTAAAAGTGATTTCGAGCTTTAGTCCCACATGTACCCAAATTCCAATTTCTTCCAAACCAAAAACTAAAAATACAAGGCTAAGCTCACCCATTCAAAGACACAACTTTACATAAGATAAAGCCAAAACAAGCCTAAGAAATCTTTGAGATATCATTTGTATTAGCTTTAAGCTAATTAGACATTTGATCTTGAGCTTACTTCCTCCATTGTTGAGCTAACACCTCCATTTGCATCCATAATCCAAGTTTTGAGTAAATAGAGAGAACCATTGGCCTTGAAGCCATTAATGGGGAGACTCCATTCTTGAAAGCTTGAAAACCATAAACAACTAATCACCCCTTTGATTGCTAAGTTGATCTTTTTAGGTTCAATTTCTTAATTAAGTAATCTAAAGAGTAGAGAGTAGTATATATGCTAGGTTTTGATGTTTTTGTCAAAGTTATTGTTATCCAAAATTCACCCCCCAAGGTAATTTTGATAACATACATCAAATTCTTTAGTCCCAAGCAATTATTTTGAGTCCGGACAAAAATTCATGTTTCTAGGGTCCCCTCATATTTTTCTAACTCCCCTGTCCAAGAAGAAGAGAGCAAGTTCTGAGAAAATGTGAAAAAATTGCAAAAAACAAGCTCGGACCAGAAAAAATCATGAAAAATGGCTAAGTCCTAGTCCAGGCGGTCCTTGGGACAGTCGGGACAAAAAGGCGCGAACCGGCCGAAAGGTCGCCAGGCGGTCCAAAGCATTCGGGACATCAAGACCAAAGGGACGCGGACGCTGGAAATCGAGTGGCCGAAAAATTGAAAAATTTGACTAAGCTGCCAAACAGATCAGGGGACGTGTGGGATGAAAGTACGCGAACCGGCTGGATCGGCCGAAATGAGTCAAGGCAGCTGAATCGCTGTCCAGGACATCCGGGACAAGAGTACGCGAGCCGGACGAACAAGGCGAATTTGTCCCAGACGGTCCGAAAGCAAATGGGACATCTGGGCCGCGAGTACGTGAACCGGCCGGTTCGGCCGAAATGGGAAATTTCAGCACTGTGCCAAGTGGGACAAAGGGACGCGTGGGACGCGAATAGCCGAAGGAGCCGAAAGCCAATCAGATCACGCCACGTGTCACCGGCAGAAAAGGGACATGGAAGCCCATTTCGGGCGGTTCGGAAGAATTTGTCCCGTTCAACATTGGGACATTTGGGACAAAAGGACGCGAAGGGCGCGAAAAGCCGAAGCGGCCGAAGGCAGAGAAGAAAAGTCAACGTTTGACCCGTGGAACTTCAAACGGCCATAACTTTTGACTCCGAGCTCCGATTTTCACAAAATTGGACTTTCTGGAACGAGCACGACGTCCTCTACGCCACAAAAATTGGATTTATTATTTTTAATGAGGGTAGATATATTTAAATAAGAGAAACATATTCGGCTCCAGTCAGTTAATGCTCATTCCCGTCAAATGACAGAAAACGCCTGCCAGGCCCAAAATAGCTGCCCGCACTCAGAAGGCCATAACTTTTGCATTTCTCAACGAAATCGCACAAAATTGGTACCGTTGGAATCGTGGTTCCGATCCCGATGCACAGAAATCAAGAAATTCTAGATTTTATTAGAAATTGATTGATATTTTTAAGAAAACGTGGCCGGGTTCAGAACAGTGTTTTATTTGGTAGCTGGGAGTGCAATTAAGAGGCATGGTCATCATTCTTTCTCTGCTGCAGCACATGGGACAGTATGGGGAGCCTTTTGCAAGTAATGGACAACCTTTTCACTCAATTTAATGCCTCTTACAGGTGGTTGAAGGACAGATTTCGGGATTTTCATTTTCCCTTCTCTTTTCCTTCTCATTTTTCTATAAATTGGAGTGTTGGGCTCATTGTAAAGGGGGAGTTTTGGGTAGCGAAGCTCTGCCAAAATTTCTTTGTGAAGCTGCGGTGTCTGCAGCCCTTGTAGTGGACTCCTTGCATGGTGATCCAGGCCCTTATCTTGTAATAGATTGAACTGTGCATATCATGAAGCAATAAAATACCAGTTTGTGGATGTATCTTCCCCTGCTGTGTTTTCTTGCATTCTTCTTGCCCCTTTAATCTTTCTACAAGAATATTGTGTCTTTTATTATGTTCTTACAGGAATTCATTAACATTGTGCATGCTTGGAATATTGTTGTGAATGCGTTTTGCTAGATTATGGTGAACTGTTATCACCTCTTCTAGTGTGCACTTTGCCTCTGTATTTCACACATTTGGAGACTACTCTCCCACCCTCCTTTTCTAGTGTATCACCGCTTTAGTGTAGGCTTTCATTTTATGTATTCTCTCTCCCTAGTCCCTTGGAAATTTAGATTAGAATAGTTAACTTATCCGCATTAGAGTAGATTGTGGCGGGTAGTTTAGGAGCAAGAACCAGCTTTCTCTGGAGGTCTATCTCAAGTAGCAAGTCCCACAACTTGGAGATAGTACCCATGTTATCCAATCACACTGGATGCTTAGAGTGATCAAACTAGAAATCTGATCAACATCCAGGGGTGCTGTGATTCGGTGATAACAGTTATGATGCATGTATAGGATTAACTCTTGTTTATCTCTTATAGCATGGTGCATGGATGACTTAGCAAAGCTTTGAGGTTATTTAGCCTCATTCCATAGCTTGTGTAACTTTCCATTTGCATACATTTGGCACGCCCGATGGGACACTTATTTCCACCCTCCATTAATGGAGGTCTTTTAGGTTTTTCAAAGTTCATTTTCAAGTTTTTTTGTTCAAATCACTTGTTATTTCCTCATTTTTATTTCTAACCCTAGATGAATGAACTTTATTTATATACATTTTGTGGGTTTGATATAGAAATATCACACTTTGACTAATAACTACCTTGTTTTCTCTTGAAATTTTTGAAAAATTGTGTTTTCTCGCAAGTTTTTCATAGGGTGTGCATAGGTGTTAATAAAGGGGCACGTATCGTTATTTAGGTGTGTACATGTTGAAACCCTAGTGTATCCATTAGAATAGGTGTGTACCTATTTGACATTCCTCATCATTTGCAATTTTTGTCTCTACAAGGACACCTACACATCTTTGTCATTTGGAACGTGTATCCACCTCTCTCGTAACGCACGTGTTAGGTGCTCGACTGTGTAAGAAAATTGTAAATTTTCACCTCTATAGGGACGTGGATGCATCTCCATCATATGATGCCCATATTTGTCTCTCTCGGGATGCGTATGAGTAAATAGGGTTGATTTGTGTACACATTGAAAATTCTATTTTTGCTAGGCGCATATCTATTAGTTGGGGCACGTATGTGTCACTCTAGACGTGCATATGTCTTGTTCCACTCTGTTGAATTTGCATGTTTTCCTTTCCCGTGTACCTATCTACTTGGGTGTGTATCCATTGGATGGGACGTGTATGTGTCATTCTGGGTATGTAGGTGTCTCTGTGTAGTCCAGATTCATACATTTTATTTTTAGTGCTACTTGTTTTGATCATATCTTTTGACTCGTTAACCTGTTTTCAGAGTTTGAATAGGCGTTAAAAAGATAACAAAGCGTACTTTGCGAGGGAACTTCCAAAAGTTAGATACCTTTGGTATACTATATTCTATCACAAAACTCCCAAAGTGCTCAGAGACCTCAAAAATGCAAATTACTAAAAATTGTTAAAAAGTGCAAAAATTGGATTTCTAGAATTTTTCAATTTTCTTGGTTTTCTAACTCTTGCAAGGTTCTAACAGTGGTTTACAGGTTTCCTTTGCATTAAGTTATTTTATACTAACTTGTTTAAAAACGTTTGCATCTTTATTTGTGAAAATTTGAAATGCGTATGCTCTTCCCTCGCACCTTTCTAGGTGATCTTGGGAATCAGAAACGTTTCACCACTTTCTTCATATTTACAAAATGGTTTATTTAGCTTTCAAAGTTGGTTAAAAGGAACTCATTTTCACATTGTACTTAGGAATTTTCCATTTATTGCAAATTTGAGTGAGATACCTTGTTGCGTATACTCTTTCCTTGCATCTTAGGATGATCTGGGAAATCAAAAACAACATCTTATCTCCTTTATATGACGTTTTGGAAAATTACTAACATTGTTATGTAAGACCAAAATTTCTTGTCAAAGAAAGACCCCAAGAATGAGACAAAACACAAACCCCACTAATACACATGTTTCTTATAGGTTGCCAAATGGTGTGCTACTTAAAACCACATTAAGCTAAACAAGATAAAAAATGAACCATAATCAAAACATTGTATTGCATGTTTTGGAAAAGGGTAAATCCCTATCTACTCAACTGGAACATAACCCCTTTAGCATAATACCTTAAGATACAAAAATGGGGGTGGTTCCAGGAACCCTAAAGTAGTCCACTGCTGTGTAACCTCGAGGATGGAACAGGATTCACTCCACTTACCCACTTGATTAGTTTTACTTTGTGAGATAGCTCTACAAGTTTTCCATATGTGACCCTTTTAAGTACATGATGGATGCATTTACTACCCACTGTGCTTGAAGGGGGAAAATCCTAGATACTCCCAAACTAGTCATTGTGACTTTTTGGGTAAATCACCCCACTCATGGATAACTTTGTAACACCTAGTTGAGAGAACTTATTAGGAAATCCATTTTGTCTTGGAGCCCACTTTGCTAGTCCTTTGTCATGTCTTGGCCATCACAAAGTGATAACTTGTTTGGATTCAGAACCTTGTTTTTCATACAAGGCAAAGAATCCACTTAAGTTGGATCTAAGTGCCTTTCATCACAAAAATTAGATGACGTTTTTCACTTATCTTAGCTTATTTCTCACATTTGGACGAGGAAAAGCTCGCCTAAGTGGCGCTTAGTTCATTTCCATCTTTTGATCTACACCTTTTCATTCTTGTTTCCCATTTGGGGCAACAAAAGGCATCTTTCGGGAGTGTTGTCATAGATAGTGTTAACCAATTTTTTGTCTCGTTAATGCAAATCCATGTTTGCGGATGAGTTGTTAAACGTCTAAAGTGTGTGGATGCGTCCTTATATCTTTGATGGCCACTTGATCTTGATTTCAGGATCATCATCATAGTTCGGATTGATTCATCATTTGATCTCCCTTTGTTAATATTTACGCCTTGTTCATTTTGAGCTTGACATAAATATTGACATTGTGTTGATTGTCTTTTGCATCGAACTATTACTTTGCACACACATTTGCATAGGGTGTATTTCCTTGTTGATTGGCTTTGTGTTTCACACTTGCATGATTGTTCCTTGTGATTATTCATCGAGAAATATTGTTTTCTAGGAAAAATCCTTTTTGATCTCATCGAGATTGTGTCATCACAATGTCTATTTTCCTTAGACCTTCAGAAAATCATGCACGCATCTCCATACTTACATAATGTATAGTTGGTTGTCCTTATGCTACTTGAATCGACATGTCACTTCCTTCCATTTGAAGGATTTACATCACATTATCTAGGTCTAGACATATACGCTTAAAAAAATACACCAACAATTACTAACTATTGCGCAGTTTTTTACATTTACAACAATACATAACTTAGGTTTAGTAATTAAAATAAAAATAATCTCATTACAACTAAACCTCATTTGGTTCTTCATGTTAGAGAGCCCACTGGTACCCCGTTCCCCACCTTCATATCATAGTTGGTGGTATGGTTTCGATGCTTCGATCCAAATTATTATTCAAGTTCCCCCACTCTTCTTCTTCCGATTCAGATCCAAACTATCATTCGTACTCCCACTCTTCTTTCAAGAGTCATATCCCAACTATTTTTCGGATACCCCTGGATCAAATCCTGAATTATAGTCATCCCTTCCTTCTGCAGGACCTTTATTCCAACTCACCTTGACAATGTCTTCCTCCTTTGAAGACTCGTGTGACTCCAAGTTCCATCAATAGAACATATAATTCGGGTCTTGAGCCATGGTCCTCCCTTTCTTTGCAAGACCTCCATCGAAGAGTTCCACAACTTGGGTTACCTCTAGTCAATCATCCAATTTGACTTCTACATCGCAACTTAATGGATGGCTATGTTATCCTACTTTCTCTCCTACATTACGTCATCTTCTAGAAAAACTACATAGGTCCAAATCCAAATCATCCATTCATGAGATGCTTACCACCAATCCTACTTCCTCTCTTGAGTCATCTTCTTCTATCAATCAATCTTCCCTTCTTATCGGACATGTTTCTTCTATTCACCTTATATGGTCAAAGAACAACAACCTTTGTTGATTGATTTCTCTCAGAATGAGGGAACAATTAAACTACATGATGATATCCCTATAGAGGATTACACACAAGGATTCTTTCTGGAACTTGATACACTCACGTATTTAGGAAAATAAGTTGATCCTTTTATCAGAACATAGGGGAAGATGCTAAAGTCATGGAACTTGATTCTTCTTTTGTTATTCCATCTTCACCTTCTTCTGATCATGATGAGATGTCAGGGTCTCACATTGAGCCATGGCCTATCTTCTCATTACCCATTCATTCATTATCTATCACCATTCCTCAATCAAAATCTCACCTTGGGTCATCCTCACGCCTATCGCCCATTGTGTTCTTCTATCTGGAACCACTCCTAGGTAGTCCTCCATTTTCAACTTCAGGTCACCACTTGGTAGCCCATTACCTTCTATTTTTGGGCCATGTCCTAGTATCCCTTCATCCTCTTCTATCTATGGGATACCTCTAAGTAGTCCCTCCTCATCTATACTTGGGCCATGCCCTAGTAGCCCTTTCTCATCTTCTTCTATTCATGGGCCATGTCCTCATAGCCCACCATCTTACATCTCGGGGCCATATTCTAGTGGCTTGTGCAACTTTCCATTTGCATACAATACCAACAAGAGTCTGTTAATATGCACATATCAATATCATCTTCTCAATAATATTCATCATGAAAACAATAAAAACAAGGAGTAATGGCAACAAATACATGGAATCACGAGTCTCACACGTAACTTTTCAAGTAAGGTTAGTTTATTCCAAATAATGATAACAAGTTTATATACATGTATTTGAGAAATTAACCAATATAAGCATTATTCGAATCTAATTTGAGTAATTTTATACTAATAATATCCTTTGTACTAACTCAAAACTAAGTAGAGATGCTAAGGGTAGTAAACTAGTTTTGTGAGTCTTGTATATCTTCCTACTAAGGGCAAGGTGTCAACAAGAGAAATAACCAAGTCACGTAGATTTATTCATATATTTCATGATACTAGTCTTTTAATTTTTTCCAACATGATTCAATCACCAAATCGATTGCAAAGAAAAGGAGGGAGAATTAGATGGGCAAGATACAATTATATACCCACCTTCCTCATGATGGATGACACAACTTCTATGCCATATGCATCATTTTCGGTGAGAAGATGACTAATATATTTCCTCACCTTCCCATAGGAAAGAACTAACTATGATACCATTTGATAGCATGTCGGCCTCCACTGGTACTCCCAATCATGTCATTTCTAGATTCTATATGGCGAGTTAAGAATACAACTTAATGGCTAGCACTCCTAAGTCTTATGTTCTAAAAGGTTGTCGTGAAATGAAGAGGAGACACGCATGGACCAGCACACATTTGATTGATTTAAAATTGGATGCACTGAGTGCTAAGGTCACATATATAGACGAAAATGATCCCTACATTCGGTTAACCTAGGATTTCAATGGCCGGAAATCAAGATAGAGGAGAGTACCATTCTAGGATATCAGTTAATGGGGAGAGATGTAGATCGAAATAAATATAATACAAAGCATGCACTATTTACACTATTTTAATATAACTGAAGTTTCAATTAAATACAAGGAAATGAAAGCCAAGGATCTGATCATATAAGAGTTATATTATAACTAGCACCGATGTGCATATAATACTAAGCTACCATAGAACAATGGAAAAGGAAGTGAAGTAATATATGAAAATTGACAAAGAGAGTCGAGAACTTACCCATGGGGTAGTCATTGATACATCTATCTATCTAGATAATAATTACCACAAGAGAGAATTGGTATGGTTTGAGAATGGGAACACCATTCATATCCTAGATTCACTATATATAAACCAATAGTCCAGAAACCAAACAACCAAGAAGAGTGTCTAATTAATATCAAGTGCAAGATAGAAAAATAGTAGAGAAATAAGATGAAAAGTTGACACAAAAGAGCACATTAAATGGCTAGTTCCTATCAATAATTACTTTCTTAAAAATGTTTTGGTAAGGTGTGCATATATACCCGATGCCATCATTTGGGAGTCATGTTTTTGGTAAAGGAGAACTCAAATGTTAAATGGGATGCAATGTGTCCTAGATCATGCAAAAATAAGTGACAAAGGTGCAAATGATGAAGTCAGATGTAAGAAAGTGTTAGGATTCCTAGTGTGTATAACATGTCGGGACAAAGGTAGCTAAAGGTAGGACCACATAGTGATATGTCTCTATGTACCGATTCTAACCCATAATGACCATGAGAATATTCATACCGCATTCATGGAAAAAAACTTAAGTAACCCACTCAAGAAATAGATACACCAACAACCCTTATATGCATAAAATAATTGCTAGTACCATGTATGAAAAAACCTAGGTGTATACAAATTCAACAGAGCTGATGGAAAATTATTTATATTTTCCTTGTATTTCTTTCAAAGGCCTTTATGACTTCTACCATTCATCTCGCTCTCTAATGGAGCTTGCTTTCATTTACATGGAGCTTTATGACCTTCTATGGTGTTCCTCTATGACCTATTTTTGGCTGGAATGTTTTCTCAAAAGAACATTCGACAATCTTTTATTTTTAATCACATTGTCTCTCAGCCTTGAACCCTTTGCAACAACTTGAAAATGCTAAAATTTCCCCACTTAATAGTTTCTTTCCTTTCCTTTGTCCACTTATAACTACTTTTTTAATTTGAATTTAAGAGGCTACTTCTTTCTAGATTCTTTCTGGATTCCTTCTCATATTAGAATTTGAATTGATCTTATTTAATTATTTTAGCTACTATACCTCTTCTTATACAAAATCAATCTGGTTGTTGGCTCTTCGAACCCTTTTCCTAGTTAACATCCCTCATCAAAAACCTTGTCACAAATTTTTCGCTTCTTCCAACTATTCATCTTTCTACACACTCCTTTTCTTGCACTCTTTACCACACCTTGGTTTACATTTGTCTTGCATTCTATTGAATGAGTTACACCTTCAAAATTATTCCATGCATCAATTTGGGTTTCTTGGTCTTTTCAAAATATCTCGCAGCATCTAGTATTCAAGGATAATTCAAAACCCCACCACCCTACCAAAATATTACTCGCATCACCGAACCTTATACTTCTACGCCTACTCCTTGCTCTTCATTATTTATATCGCACCTCATTCATGCATGCACACATACTTATGAAATAATGTGCAAGATTAGATTAGTGCTTAGATGGTTATCCATCACCTTTGCACCCTTTATTCCTTCTTCTAGGAATCCTTTTGCATGTTGTTCTTTCTCCAACCATCTAATATTGTGGTCCACACTTTGGGCTCTCGCACACTTCCCACCATTCCTTCTCAATGGCCTCTAGGTATGACAACATGTCACCTGTGATGTTCTTATGGTCTCCCATGACCTTTTCTTCCTTCTCGTATCACTCGGTTGGGACATTCATCTTTGTCTTCCATTATTGACTTGGTTATACAATTTCTTCTCTCTTGTCATCTACCTCTTTTTTTACAGCCTTGCATAATCTTTTGCATACTCAAGGTTTACAGAACCATGTCATCCTTAATGGTAACCTCCTTCCATGATGCAATACTCTTTGTATACTTCCATGCACCTCGGGGTGACATCTCTCTTCACCATTTTCTCAACTTATCAGCCTCCCTATATTAGTAAATCATTGTTATTAGTCACATGTGAAATGTTATGGGAGCTATATGTTTCTAATGATGTGATAATTATTGACATAAATAGAAAATGTTAATATTATTAAACTTGTTGAATAAAATCATATACGATATTAGTTGTGTGATTTATAAATACTCATGCATCTATGAATATGATACAAATTCTAGTGTGAGTAGTTGAAGGAGATTCCTAGATTATAAGGATGTAAACTCATATATCTATGGAGTTATGCTTCTTGTATTATGACATGATTAATTGTAGTATGTTTTGTGTGTTAGAGTTTGATTATGTTGAGTTTATATTTGATATATTCGACCAAATTTATCAAATTGTCATCATTTCACAGCTGTGGCTATCCAAAGAAATGTTAATTTAAATCTTGTGTATGATCCATCCTATCTCGGTGGAATCCATATGAGAGTTTTAAAGGATTTCGTATGAGGTTATCATCATATGATATTTTTGCTTCCTCATAGATTCCTCGACTACGGTGCATTTGTATTAGTTTATTATCAATCTCAAGCAAGAATATATTAAAATGGTTTCACTATGCTTATCATCTTCATCTTAATGTTGTTGTACTACATGTAATTTCGTCCCACTACATACACACTCAAAGGAAGACTCAAATGCACAACTTAGTGTGAAGGATACGTTGATAAATTTGTTTATGCATTTGATATAAATAAACATATGATAGGAGAAATATATACAAATAAGTTGCGTAATATTGAGAGTACTAGAAGATTTTTGAGATTTACAAGAGCCTATCGGGATATCATCCTTCCCCGTAATATTACAATTATTCCATTTAACCAGACTTATGTGTAACAATAGCTAAAAACAACCTACGATTAGTTAGGAAAATTATGGAATATTTTTTTATAAAAAGAGTCTATAACCAAGTTACAAGGCAACAATCATGTCACTAACAAGTTCCGAACAATTCTAAATTCACTAAAACATACTTTTCCTTTATTAACAATTATTAGAGGTCATAAGGTCCATAATTTAGGGTTAGAAGGTACAATAAGGTTCAAAGGGTAATTCCTCACCATACCCACTCTCTAATAGGCTTAAAGGTTCAACTTTATTTTTCTCAAACTTAATGCATTCAAAATTTCCCTAAATTATTCCCATTGGATAGGAAATTTCCTAACGTTTCCATTAATATAAAGAAGTCCTCATAACTCATACTGTTTGAGTTATGGTCCGGCGGGCCTTGGGGTGAAAATTTTCCCCAAGAGTGGGTCTGTGGGCCTAGGGGTGAAAATTTTCCCCAAGGGCGGGTCGATGGGAGATGGGGAGACCTTTGGAAATTTTCCTGCATGAGGAAAAAGAAAAACAAGTTTGCACTCGCGCACTCCGCGGGTCCGCAAGTCCACTAAGGACATGTGGCACCTCCTAAGTCAGCGTGAGGAGAGTGCGGTGGTGGGAGAAAATTTGAAAAATCTTCTCGGGTGGGGAAAAAGCCAACTTTGTGCCTACGCTCCCACAATTTTGCAAGGGACACGTGGTATCTCCTAAGCCAACACTTGGAAGGTGGGGTGGCAGGGATAAAAATTAGTTTAATGTCCTAAAGGTCTAAGAGGGTAGCATTAACCTCCGCCTCTGCTGGCACCTTGCGATGCCACCTGGTGGCTCCTGGTTGGATGTTGGCTAGCGGGTGGAGGGGAAAATTTTGAAAATTATCTAAAAATTTTCTGGGAGCGCTGAATTTAAAAAGAGATTTGTCCCTCCATCGATGCCTCATGGTGCCATGCGGTAGATTTTGATTGGCTATGGATCGGTAGGGTGGTGGGGAAAATTAGAAGAAAATTCCCAAAAAATTTCATAGGAGCTAAGGGAAAAATTCGGGACCACGGGCCCGTCAATGAAATATTTCCCAAAAAAAAATTTGACGCCAAGGAAGAAAAACTTTTGATAGAGAGCTCAGTTTTTCACAAATGAGGACTTTATGGAAACCTCTCAATGTCCTCTTTACTAAAGGATCATTAATTATAGATTTTGATAAAGTTTAAGGGTTAAATTTCAAGAAAACAACCTGGAGGCTTTTTACTGTAAACCGGTAAATTTTAACTTGTTCAATTTGTTCTTGTCCCTCTCTTAACATGGAAAATTGTTCTTAGGTGTATTTAAGAGAGATTTCAAGATTCAATTTGTCTAATTGATTTACAATTTGAACATTTACATTTCTGGACAGCAACACGACTACAAAATGGTTTGAGCCCGATTTTGCTAAGTTTTATAAGAATTTCCTTAAGTGTTAATGTCTAGATGAATTCAGTTAGATCTTATTATGCCCAAATTAATGTTTCATTTTTTATTCCTTTGTTGCAGATTTGGTTTGAGTATTTGGGATTAAATAATTGTCAATTGGAAAAAATAAGACAAAGTTCAAATTTTAAAAAGGTCTATTTGCCATTTTCTTCTTCCAAGTATTATAATGTGTTCCAAACCTAATCTAATGCATTCAGTTGATTTAATTCAACTTATTCAAAAACTATAATACATCTTTGATTTCCATTTTTTACATATTTCAAAGGACAGAGTATTACATTTCCTTTATACAAGTTTCTTTCTTTCAAACAAAGATTTAAATTACATTTAAGAGATCAGATTTAATGCCATTGTGTAATTTGAGAAAGGTGATACATCATTTATTGAATCCAAAAGACAACTTTGTAACATCCTTCTTTTATTCCTTCCAAAATCATATATATAAAAACAAGGCAGAATATTACATTTTCTTCTCACATGTTTCATTTTTCCTCTTTTCCAAACAAGGATTTCATAGAACATGTTAAATACATATTTCCAATGGAATAATATCATATGAACAAGGAAAAAACTTCCATTAATTCAAATGAAACTCTTACAACCTCCTTTCCATTTGATTTCAAAATACAACATACAAAACACATGTCATTCTTTCACATTCTTTCCAAAACAGAATACAGAGTATAACTATTTTACATTTCAAATTTCCACTTTCATTGCATTGATACAAGTATCTTTCCATTATAATGAAACACAGATCATCCACTTCAAGAGGGAAAGGGGCTACAATAATATTTCATTTCACAAAGGATTGTTAATCTTTCTTTATCTCAGCTCCAGTAACAACAACATGTAGATTTCTTATTCTTCCAATTTGATAACAAAAAAAGTAGGGGAAAGGATACACTCTCCACCCAACCAAGACATCCAATGAAGAGGATAATCCATCCTTATTCATTGGTCCCCAAGCCCCAACCACAAAGCAATAAAATATGTGATCTAACTCATGACAACAATAGGCTTCTACAAACACTCAAGCAACATAATCACAATAAAACAAAGTCCAAAACTGAATTTAGTTTTCAACTATATTAAAACATGAAAAACATTACTGAGGCTTCATCAAACTAGCTAAAGGAGCAAGTAACTATGGGGGATGTTGCTTATGCTTCCCAAAGGGGAAATGAATATCACCACCTAAGAACAAACCATCGACATATATATATATATATATATATATATATATATATATATATATATATATATATATATATATATATATATATATATATATCATTTCAAATCCCGACATGCCCTTATGCCTCCCCATGTACCCCTTATTCCTCACATTTCCTTATGCCTCCTCCACCTCTTATGGGACCCCATAACGAGTAAAGAAATGCAAGTTGTTTCTTTGTAAGGTGGAACCCAAATCCCAACTCCCTCCACCCTTATACCTCCATAAAACACACTTTTACCTCCCACAAAATATAACCCCATACTCTTCTCCTACACCATTCCTAGGCCATCTACCCAACAGCCCACAAAAATGCCAAAAATTAATACATTAACACTTACATTCATAAAAGAAGAGCATTTCAAGAGTCAAGCTCCTACCTCTCCATGATGGAGTTGTTCTAAGTTCCAAAACAACAAGCTTTATCCCAATGGAAGCAATCGAAAAAAGCCAAGCCAAGCATGTAACAATCTTTCCAAAATAAAACTTCTTCAAAGCAGGAGCTCCTAAAACAACAAGGACTTCACTCATGAATAAAGTATCCAAAATGAAACAACCCCAAAACAAGGAAATCCATTCGCATTTTATAGAAGAGGGAAGGAAGAGGATGAGGTAGATCCACATAGGATGCCGATCACACATCTTTAACCCCAACCCAAAAGTCAACTTCATTCTCTAATACATAATAAATAGGTGGGTGAATAATATGACAATTTACTTACACACTCAAATCCAACCCACACCCCAAAGGGCTGAAATTAAAACATGTAAGAAAATTGCAATAAAAACATTCAACTTGACTTACAAAAATGCATAAAGAAGGGATAAATTTAAGAGGC
Source organism: Taxus wallichiana var. yunnanensis (assembly GCA_018340775.1). Classification (NCBI taxonomy): domain Eukaryota; kingdom Viridiplantae; phylum Streptophyta; class Pinopsida; order Cupressales; family Taxaceae; genus Taxus; species Taxus wallichiana. The sequence continues at coordinate 508,694,377 of CM031242.1, forward strand.
ATCGAACAAGTTTAACTTGTCCCACAAGTCTCCAAAATCAGCCTCCAAGGACAATTTCGAATTTCAAAGAAGATGGAGTGTTTCATACTCCAAAATCAACTTACACATCACTTACACATTTCTTACAACACTTTAATTTTAGGCCAACAACTCTAATAATTACTTTCTTATGACCCAATTTGATTAATTAATTTTTAACAATATGATTACTCACATTAATTAACACACCATTTAATAAATAAGGAAAGGGGTCAAAGCACCACAAAATAAACACATGCAACATTAAACCAAGGAAAATAAATAAAAGAAACATAAAACCCCTTGGTCACATTTGAAGGTGATCCCCCCATGGGAATCCCTAACAACAATCAAACACACACAAACAAATAAAGTTGCCATGGTGACCTTGTTGAATTCATCTAGAATTCCAAAGTGGTTGGTCTCCAATCCCCGATGTGTGTTGTGATATTTTAACTTGCAAAACACAAATACCTCTTTCGGCCTCATGGCCACATCATAACATCCAAATGAATATAATATACTTCCAAATTCATCAATATATATGTGAATCACAACAATCATCAAGCCAATCAACAATGTCGCTTAAAATTTCATCAACAACTATATCATCATCAATTTTAATTCAATTTTCATTTTCTAGGTCTACTCAAAATATCAAAATATCACATGTCCGAACAACATCTATAATGTAACCATGTCAGATAGTATATCAACATCAATATATAAAATATCTCTATTAATCATCATTTATCATATATGAATCGAGTCAAGTAATAATCCACGCTTTAAAATCTAATCATCATACTAAATCAAAACCGTAACAATGTCCATGGTATTGTCAATAGTTTCATGATCAGTATCAAAAATTTTCAAAAGGGAAGGGGTAAGTGCACCAAGTTGGGGGACAATTAAGTGGACATCAAATCCTGAATTTTACATTAAAAACAACAAAACATCAAGTTTAGTCTTCCACGGACTTGAACCATGTCGAAAAGTAAAAAATATGTCATAAAAATGGTACCATTGCATAGGGGAGACTGTTAGCTTTGTATAAATACTAATTTTAAAGTGAATAGAATAGGATAAATATCATTTTATAATTTTTTACTAATAGTAGGTCTTTAAGACACTTTTTCCCGTGAATGTTTATGTCTAGGTTTAAGACTGCAAATTTTGTTTCACTTATCAGAATGTGATAAAATTATACCATCCCAACCATGGTGAAATTATATACATGTTCAAAAAAAAATTATTTGATTTCAATATTTTTTGATGAAGTTATGGCGGGCAAACGGAAAGTGCTCTGTTTTCTTTATGTTTTCATACCACTTTCACGGAAAAAATCATAAAAAATAAAATATTAATCAAAAAAATAAAAATAAAATCCATCCCAAGATAGATAGTGGCATCTAACTTCTCACCAAAGGAGAAAAATATATATAAATTTTTGGTCATCCAAATCATGGGCAAACGGACTATAATTTTATAGGCATTTTTAAAAAAATACCAAGTCATTGAATTTTGAGTGTTTAATATAGCTAATCTTGTCCATTTTTTTAAAAAATTAGTATTTTAGAAACTAGATTCTGGATGCTACGATTCATATTAATATAAGTTTTTCTAATTTTGAGTGTATGTATTGCTAATAATCCCTACAAGTTGATATTATGTTGTTATTTACAATATGACGTCCACTTATGACCCCTTTTTTGTCCCCCAACTTGTTGCACTTACCCGAAGTGGGCACTACATTATGTTTCATCAAAATGGTATATCTTGATCAATCAACCTCAGGTATGGTAGTGTAGCGAAGTGTGGTGGAAGATACTTGTTATCTAGTGGTCACTTGATATCAAAATGTTGTTGGATGATTTTCACTTCACTCATATACGTTCAAGTGTTCTTGGATCTTTCAAGTGACTTGAATTCATATTTTATGCATGTACAGATCTGGGTTCAAGAATTGAATAAAAATAGTCCATGCAAAAGTTTCTTTTTAGGGTTTTGAGGTATGTACAGACTAATCCAAATGTGCATGTTATCTCTCGATGCGAGTTCAATGCTTATTCATCTTAGAATTACACACCTCGTAATAAGACAGAGTCATCTCTCCATTGCAATCAATAAGGTATTCAATAATTCAATGGTGGAATATTTTCTCATGCTTTTGTTTTTAAGAGTCGTTAATTCGTGTCTAGTCCTTATATCGACTTATTTTATACTAAAATAAGTATCACATAAATAGTCTTTATTTCCATTCTAAGTAATTTTTTCAAGTATCAAAAGTAAAATAAAATATATATTCTGATTTTAAATTATTATGTCGTGTTTAAGATATGTGTCTTTACATGGCCTTTTAAAAATAACATTTAAGTCATTGAGTTTAGGATGCCATTCATAATATCTTTTAATAAGGTCTAGTGTTTAGTTCATCATAAGATTTACATGGTCAATTTATTTATTTATTTATTTTTTGTGAATATTGTCTTTTAAAATTCATTATGTACAATTTTTACATGTCATCAAATAGTATTATTATTAAAAATTTGTGTCTAATTCTATTGTAAAGTTGTCAAAGGTAATAAAGTAACCTTAAGCAAATTATATACTAGTAGTCAAATTATCAAATTCCTATATCTTAGGAATAATTTATGTGTATTGCTATTAGAAATAGTCATCTTTTTATTTGTAATTTTAAAATAGAGCCATAAATTTAATAATAAATTTTCTCACGATGCATTTTTGGTGTTACCCAACGTCGATGAAAATAAAGTGTTTTACATACAGCAGAGGGAAGAAACTAATAATCGTGATGTGCAAACAATGCTTCAAGATCAAATTTTCTAATTAAGAAGTACATCTACTAGAGGAAAAAGGCATAAGAGGAGTGAGAAAAATAAATCACCTATCATCCGCAAAAACAATGGGGCCACACAATTGTGTTTTTCCTTTTAGTTCAGTAGTGTGTGTTTTGTAATAAGAATAAAACTTATTCTTGTTCAAGATTTGTACTCCTATGTAAACCCCTGATGTAATGATATAGTGGAAAGATTAAAGTGTAAGGATAAATAAGCATCATAATACTTAAAGAAGGTGAACTAGGGATCATACCTAGTTTTGGTTAACCTTTTTAAACAATTTAAATTTGTGGAGATGGTTCTTACTTGAGTTTCCAAATTTTTTAGGTCATATTTGTTCCCTATATTCAAAGGGGGATTAAGCCCTAGGAAAACTAGGTAGTTGCTTAGTGCACCAATAGTTAGGGGTGCCTAAATTTAGAGATTTATCTTATTATTATTTAATTTTGGAATTCGTAATTAAAACAATTTACCTGAAAATTCAATATTAACTGATCCATTTATTGATATTATTATATAGTAACATAAATTTCACACATACACATAAAAATGTGCTATATTATTTTGGTAGGTAAAAATAAATATGGTATATTTTATAGGTCATATGATTTTGTAGGTATTGTTAGTCATTCTCATATGCAATCGTAGATTATGCATGTGTGTAATGTTTTCGATGAAAAGCTTCATGTATTTCTGATAATGTCACTATTGTATCAAGTAAAGGTAAGCATAATCAAGGAAAGAAGTATTTAACTCTATATTCCTAATTTATAGGGAAACACCTATAATTGTTTCTTTATGAATTAATAAGCTTGGTCGGAATACCAAACTTTAGAAAGTAAAGAGAGTTGAATAAACATTTTTATTGCTTTATGAAAAGGTAGTTTGTTTAGGTTAGAGTCCCATCACCTTCCAAAAACTTCTATAAAAATGTATTTTTACATTTTTAACACCTATTCCAATTAATTTTCGCTATCCATTGAATATTTCTTATCATTCTCTAATAATTTTATAGTATTTTTAAATTAATTTTCTTTTTTTTTTTTTTTTTTCTAAATTTATGTTTTATTATGATTATGATGTAAATTTTAAACTAAAAAAATGCAGGAAATTTTTATTTATTTACTTGATTGAAAAATATTATCTATCAAAATTATGAGAAGGGCATCCAATCCAATTATTGCCTAGGGTGCTCCTAACCTTTAACTAGGCTCGACTATATTTAATGGTTAAGAAGAAGATGGTTCCTATATGTTGTTCTCACACTAGTTTAGTCATATTAGTTTTGAACAATGCATGTTTGATGATAAGTTGATGATTTCCATATCTAGTTTCATTTCAACTTGTGTACCAAGATAACGAAAACATAAGGGTGGAACATAGTAAACTAAGTGTGACTTTGTTTCTCTCATATATGCGCACTAAGGGGGCATGTTAGCAAATCATTAACATTACTCGCATGGGAATCATTAAATGAGTTATATGTTTATAATGATATCAGACTTACTCATGTAAATAGTAAATGTTAATATTGCTAGAGTTTTTAAATAAAAAAGTAAAATAAAATAATTAGTTTTGTGAGTTATAACAATAACCATATATAAGAATGTGATATATATTCTCAAGTGAGTAGTAGAAGTAGTTTCCTAGATTAAAGAGATGTAAAATCCATACATTCTATTATTGTTATCGAATAAAAATGTAGTGTTATGGTTATCTTTTAGACACAAAAATAATACACTTTAGACATTATTTAGTCTCGGTCTCATACTACTATTTAGAAGGTTTTTGAGTGAGGAAAGTACTAATTGACCCTCATCTCTCGGTAAATTTTATTTGATTGGCTGTCATCATTCCCGACCTCCACCACATACATTCCTAGTCAATTTTTATTACTTTCCATCATTTTAGCTTTGACTAGGGAACCTAGGCTACTACTGGGGTGCCCATGGGAGCCCTAGTCACACAAGGGTTGCCCTAATACTTTTTAACATTTTCCACTACTTTTTGTGCTCTTTCTATCTATTTGAGGTCTTTATGTTTTTAGTAGTTGGCCATTTCAGACTTAATTATCAAATTAGATCAACATAACCATATAAATATGAAGTTATGAGACCATAATGAGGAACCAAGAACTAGTCATTACTATCATCCACCTAGAGTTGCATCCATTTGGAGATCATTTGCATCCATTAGCTCCATCACAAGGATAAGGTTGGTTCATCTACATAACACAAGCACATGGAGAGGGATTTTATTCTATTCCATTTGACCATTCTATTACATTTTCTACATATTTTTATTGCTCACTACTTCACAAATTGTGAATGGCACAAGAGAACCTAGGGCACATGATGCACACACACATGAGAACTACATTTGGGTCTGAAATGTAGTGCATCGCTCAGTTAGTAAGCCCACCTTTTTACTGACTAAGGTCGGTCTGACCCATTCATTTGCATTCTTATTTTTTAGGGTTTCCACGTACATCACTTAGTGGCTTGGGTCATTTCTTGAATTATTATTTATTGTATTTACATGTTGTTCTAGATTAGATTAACTATCAATACCATCAATTCTTAGCTAATTTAGTTAATCATTTTGGTTAACTTTGAATTGATCATTCATGCTTCTAGGTTATTTATTGCTTGTTTTTCATCCTAGGGTTTGTTCATCATGAGTATATTAAGAAATGTTTATTGACTTTCCAATCCACGATTTACTACATGTATTCACACATCTTCTTACTATTACTTATTTTCTGCTAAGATGCATCAAGACTCGGTTTACTAATCATTCGTCGATGCATTCTCTTCGCACATAGTATTCAAGTCTAATCTTCCCTCTCGATGTCTATACTTTTATTATGACCTCCGCCTCCGTATATCATAAATCCTATTCATAATGTATGTGTTAAGAACACTTTGATTTAAAATGGATTTGAACTTAACTTGTGTCATATGTCATTCCTTTAATTTTTAAGTCTTTTTGCTCATGACATTAGTCCATCTAGTATTTCAATGTGTGCTTATGATGGCTTTGTCTATCTCTCGTTTCGGTCACATTACATTACCTATCACCGTTGTCCAAAGATTATCCACACTATATTTTTCGTTGTTTATTTCTCGGTCTCGCATAAGTACAATTGTCTCTTGGGTAGGCCATGGCTTCATATCGTACAAGTTTTCACCTCTACTATACATAATTGTGTAAACTTATTACATAAAGACATTAAGTACCCCATTTTTGTGATACTAATCCATTCTATTACTCGTGACCAGGATCGTAATACTCATCTTCCTATTCCACGCATCGATATTATAGATGACCCCCAACCTTTGGAAGAACCACCTCATTGACCACCATGTGATGGTACCAATTTTGTGATAGATGTAGTTTCTTCTATACCACATGCTACTACTACTTCTATGATTCCATATTAGGGTCATGTCTAGTCCATAGACATCGCTTTGTCACTCGCACCTTCTTCTAAACAACCTACCTCAAAGATGCCCACTATTTACTTACACACTATACGTGAATGACTCATATTGGAAAGACATTCCATTTGCTCACTTATTCTTTGATTTTTAGGAACTATATGCCACACCATAAGCTCATCATCTTTATTATTTATTCGTTTGCATTACTACAACTTATGGGTTATGTGTCTTTCATCTTACGATTTACCTATCGCATACCCTCGATATTCTACACATACATTAGGAAATCATAGCTTGATTTCATTAGCGGCACTCTAGTCCTCATCATATAGGAATTTCATTTCCTATGCCTTTTGGACTTGTTTTCATTTGTAATATCTCTTTACTAGGATACACATAAAATCTCAATCATTTGTATGCACATAATTTTCCACTTCCTCCATTCACCAATGAAGAGTATGTTATGGGCATGTACAACTTACACCTTAATGGCTCCTTACGTGATCAACTAGACACTATTACTTATCAATTCACTAATGCTTATGCATTTGACTCGGACCCGAGAGTGATAATTTCCTAGATGACATTACATGATAGCCACTTTCATCACAAACACTTTGGGTGAATATTTTTTCAAACAACCCCCCCACCCATCAACACATCTATGCATCTAGCATCTTCACATTCTCATACATCAATTACCTTGCACACGCATACCCATGCATACTTTAGCATCGACCATTACCTCGATGACATACTCTTGTGCTTGATTAACACTTGACTTTTGAGGGCTTACAACATATGAACCCGACACACTACATAGAAGGTCTTACACACTACACCTATTCACACATCACATGGTATACATCATACACTCTACATTTAGTTAAAATTATTTCAATATTTACATGTATTTACATCATATATCATATTTTTACTCATCATATATGTGTCACACTTGCATATAGTATTACATGATACTCATCATACACATCACATAGCGTGCACTTCACGCTATTGGTCTATATTTTCATTTTTGCATTACATCCTATACATTACATATCAAACATTCTACTCATCACATGGTTGTCTCATCATTCTCACAAAAACTACGTTGTGTTCTACGCATTTCACTCAATACCCTATGACACAATTTAGTTCCTTGGTCCATACCTCATTGCGAGGTTTTACAAATCAAATAGACCTTACACTCATCGACATTTATAATTTGATCTTTTATCATGTGACATTTATAGGATAGTGACACACACTATAAGATAACGTGTCACTTAGGTATATGCTTTAGGAAATATCATCACTCTGTACTATTCATGTTGTAGTGATATATGGTTTAGGCTAAATCATCACTCCACTCATTTTTTTGTGATATATGCGTCAACTATATGGTTCACACACATGTATCATTTCTAAGTCACATGTCAACACTACACATACACAATCATCACTGCACATTAGACATAACACACACTTCAACCATTTCCCAATGATGCACTCACATTTATAGTTCATTCTTGACTTCCAAATAGGAATACTAAATGAGTCGCACTTTGTGTACATTTTTATTCTCTCAAGGGGCACGCAACTCCTATCACTCCATTTTTCATTCCATTCCATCCATCCGCAACATATTACATATTATGGTTTCTTTTACTCTTGCTTACTTTTGTGGGTTCATGGTCACTTTATTACACATGCTACTTACATTACTTGTATGTCATTTATCTATATCAATAACACATGTACATCCTTTTCTAGTTGTGATCATACATATAGCTATTTTACACATAACATGAATGCTCACCTTGTACCCTTCCTACATTAGTCACTTTGAGGGCATTCATATTCATCTCTCACAAGTGTTATTGTTCCATTTTTTACTTAGCACTTTATATTCCTAGGTTATACATCTGTTTTGACATACTCGTTATCTTTCTAACATGCTAACAAGTACTTCATGTCCAACATTAATTATGTAGGATATTTTCTTCCATATTTGTTTGTTACATTGTCTTTTACTGTTTGTTCTTGTATGTAGTCATTTCCCTTTGTTTGGTGTGCACACTTGTTTGTTTATATGTGCCCATTATGGCATTTTGTTTCTATTGACATCATGAGTGATTTCCCATGTTTGCAACCCACTTTTTGAGGATTATATTTTTTTCTTTCATGTTTACTTTTTTTTGCTAGCTTATACACTTTTGTTTAGATTACACATTACTTTATACATGTACTATTTTTCATACGAGATATTTGTTTTGGCTAGCCTTCATGTTTGTGCACACCATTGTTTCTACCTAGTGCATTCCCTTCCCCATGCGGGGTAGAGTTACAAAGTTCATGTGGTTGGTCTTCTTTTAGGACCGCATTCTTATATCAATGATATTACATGCATCCAAAAATAGGGGGGCATCATTTGGGGTTTTCTACATACTACACAAAGATTTTGCACCATTTTTGTTCAATTACATACAACAAGTGGGTTCAAATGTGTCTAGAACCCCATACACATTAGATTTTAAAAGACAACATTTTCCTTAGCATTTGGGAGAGTAGTTAACGGTTGGAGGATATAATGGAATACCTCCCAATACTTCTTCTACTTCGGCATCGATCATCCGAAACTCGAGACAAGACAAAGATCTCTTCACACACATTCGGAAAATGGTTACGGGAAGGAGAATAATTTAGCTTTCTCCCTACACTTATTCGGCCAGGGTGGCATGAGATCACCCAAAAAACTCATAGTACAGGATATCCTTCTACACGCTCTCTTTGGACATGGATCAGTGCACATATTCCATTTACATTTTTCATTTGCGTATTTTACATTCACATGCATTTTACATATATGTGTCTTTTACATTGTGGTATTACATACACATACATACATATTTCACTACTCGATTGTTTTCTCCTTACAGGTCCATTCATATAATAAATAAGCGATCAAATGGGGGCAATAAAGACAACAAAAATGACATCAACGTCAACACTTCAAGACAACACAGACCATACTAACCATGAAGGTACATCACATAAAAAGGTACACACACGTCTCCACCCTAGGTTCACTCTCATCACATTTTTTTCACAATTTCATCTTTGGTTTCCATGCTCGATCATCTTTTTGTCATTTTATTCTTTTTCTATTCCTTGATTGCATTTTTAGATCACTCTACATCGGCATTAGGTACACATCTCTATCTAATTTATGTTACCGAGATTTCCAATCACCAACATAAAGTGGGGGCAAATGTAGATAGAAAATAATGCACTTTAGACATTATTTAGTCTAGGTCTCATACTACTATTTAGAATGTTTTTGACTGAAGAAATTACTAATTAACCTCGTCTCTTGGTAATTTTTTATTTGACTTATGTCATCATTCCCGACCTCCACCATATACATGACCGGTCATTTTTGTCAATTTATTTCATTTTATCTTTAAAAAGGGTTCCTAGGATAGTATTGGGGCACCCATTAGCACCTTAGTCCTACCAAGGATGCCCGGTCCTCTTAAAACTTTCCACCACTTTTTGGGCTCTTTCTAGCCATTTGAGGTATTTATCATTTTAGTGCTCGGCCATTTTGAGGTTAATTACAAAATTTGATCAAGAGAACCATATAAATATAAAGTTATGATAGAGAAAACCATAATGAGGGAGAAAACACTAATCACTATTATGATCCACCCAAAGTTATATCCATTAGCTCCGCCACAAGGACAAGGCTAGTTCATATACATCACATAAGGATAGGGGGAGGGATTCTATTCTATTTCATGAACACATACTACTATATTTTCTATATCTAGTTTGTAGTGCCGTAAAAACAACCTAGGATTAGATAGGAAAATTATGGAATAATTTTTTTTTGTTATAAAAGTGTCTTTAACCAGGTTACAAGACAATAGTTATCACAAAAAAGATTCCAAATCAATACTAATTTACTAGATTGTATTTTTTTTCTTTATTAACAATTATTAATGGTCACAAGGTGAAAATTTAGGGTTAGAAAGTTCAATTAGGTTAGGAGGGTAATTTCACACTACACCACTCTCTAACTGGATTAAAAGCTTCAACTTTATTTTTCTTAGAATTAACGCTCTCAAAACTTCCCTAAAACATTCCCATTGGATAGGAAATTTCCTCACCTTTCCAATGATATAAATAAGTCCTCCTAACTCCTCATATTTCTCAAGTTATAGGCCGGTGAACCTTGGGAGGAAAATTTTCCAAGAGTGGGCTTGCGGGCCTAGGGAAGAAAATTTTCCCATGCGCGGGCCAGTGGAGTGGAGAGAAAATTTGGTATATTTTCCTTCTTGGGGAAAAATCACAATTTACCTCCACACACCCGTGAGCCCAAAGAGGACACGTGTTGGCTTAACAACCTCGATGGAAAATCGGGTCGTCGGAGCGATTTAAGACATTATGTCTTTTCAATTTGAAAAGACATAGGGATTAAATGGTACATGCCTCTACCAATGCCCAAGGTGCACATGTCAAGATTTGATTGGTTGCATGGCTAATGAGGTGGTGAGGAAAACTAGGAAAATTTTCCCAAAGGTTTTTGAAGCACTATGTTAAAAGGGATCCAATCCTCCGCCAATGCCTAGTGGTGCCACGTGGTAGCCTCGATTGGCTATGGGGAAAATTAGGAAAATGTCCCAAATTTTTTTCATAACTACTAAGTTTAAAAGGGATCTGCTCCTCCGCTAATGCCTTATGGTGCCATGTGGCAGCCTCTAATATTGGCTGTGGGGTGGTGGGGAAAATTAGGAAAATTTTCCCAATTTTTTTTTGACATTTAGAATTATTTTTCTAACAAGAATTAAGAAATAAATCATAAGGCCATAAATTTTGATAGAGAGCTCAGTTTTGACCAAAAAAGGACTTTTTGGAAATCTCTAGATGTCCTCTTTACACATAAATCATTAAATTCTAATTTTGATAAAGTTTAAGGAGTTAATTTCAAGTAAATGATTTGCAGGATTTTAAAATGTAAGATAATAGATTTTAACTTATGAAATTTTAATCAATTGTCCTTCTTCCTCTCTCAACATGTCAATTAGACATGGATAACTATTCTTATTTGATTTAGGATGGATTTGGAAGGTAAGTTTGTTTTATTGACTCCCAATTTAAAAAAACAACCTTGATAGCAAAATGACAGCAAAATGGTTTGAGCCCAATTTTGCTAAGTTTTCTAAGGAATTCCTTAAGTATTTTTGTCCAATTGAATTTTTTTGGGAATAATACTTTAATTTAATCATTTAATTTGTTATTTCATTATTGTAGGTTCAAACTGTGCATTTTTGGATAAAGTATTTGCCAGTTTGAAAATACAAAACAGAGATCAAATTTTAAAGGATCTATTCACCATTTTCATCTTCCAAGTATTAGAATTCATTCCAATTCTAATATAATACATTTAGTTGATTCAATTCAACTATTCAAAAGCTAAAATACATCTCTGATTTCCAAATTTTACATATTTCAAAAGACAGAGTATTACACTTCCTTCATACGCATTTCTTTCTTTCAAACAGAGATTACAACTCACATTTAGATGATCAAATTCAATACAATGATGTAATTTGAGGAAGGTAGTGCAATCCTTTATTGATTTCAAATACAACTTTACAAATTTTCTTTCATTCCTCAAATTCCTCATACAGAATACAATTCTTTCACATTCCTTCAAACGCTGAAAATAGAGTTTATCTCTTTCACATTACAATATACAACTTTCAAATCAATACAACATCTTTCCATTAAAAAAATTACAAGTTCATCCACTTCAAGTGGGAAAGGTTACAATACGAGTTTCATTTCACAAGGAAATATCAAACTATCTTTTTTTGAGCTCCAAAAAGCAAAAAGTAGATTTCACATACTTCTAATTTGATCACCACAAGAGTAGGGGAAAGGTAGCGCTCTCTACCCAACCAAGAATTCTAATGAAAAGGATAAGCCATCCTTCTTCATTAGCCCCCAAGCCCTAGCAATAATGTAATAAAAGATGTGATCCAACTCATGGCAACAACAGGACTCCACAAACAAACAAGCAACATTTTCACAATAAAAGCACACCAAAAACATTACTGAGGATTCATCAAGCAAGCCAAAGGAGCAAGAAACTATGGGGGATGCTTCTTATGCCTCCCAAAAGGGGAAATGGGTATCACCACCTGAATTACAAACCACCAAAATATAGTATATCAAAACCCTGACATTCCTTATGCCTCCCCCAAGTACCCCTTATTCCTCTAATTTCCTTATGCCTCCCCAACCTCTTATGGCACCCCATAACGAGTAAATAAATGCATACTATTTTTTGTAAGGTGGAACCCAAATCCCACTCCCTCCACCCTTATACCTCCATAAAACACACTTGTGCCTCCCATAAAATAAACCCCATAGTCTTCTCCTACACCATTCCTAGGCCATCTACCCAACAGCCCACAAACATGCCAAAGCATTCACACATTGAAATCTACATTCATAAAAGAAGAGCATTTCAAGAACTAATCTCTTACCTCTCCATGATGGAGTTTCCCATTCCCAAACAACAGTTGTTTCAAGAAACAATATAAAAATCCACCAAAAAATAAGCATGCAACAATCTTCAAACTTCTCCAAAAGCAAGAGCTCCCAAAACAGCAAGGAATTCACCCAAGAATGAAGTCTCCAAAGTGAAGCAACCCAAAACAAGGAAATCCATTCAAATTTTATAGAAGAGGGAAGGGAAGAGGATGAGGTGGATCCATGTAGGATGCCACATCACACATCCTCAACCCCAACCCCAAAATTCAACTTCATTCTCTAATGTATAATAAATAGGTGGGTGAATAATATGATAGTTTACTTACATACTCAAATCCAACCCACACCCCAAAGGATTGAAATTAAACCATGTAAGAAAAGTGCAATTAAAACTTACAATTTGACTTACACAAATGCATTATAAAAGTCTAAAATCAACCCTCCAACCATAGGTATGGTTGGTAAATGAATTTAAGAGGTATGGGACAAGTTTAACTTGTCCCACAAGCCTCCAAAATCAGCCTTCAAGGACAATTTTGAATTTCCAAGAAGATGAAGTGTTTCACACTCAAAAGTTAACTTACACATCTCTTACAACACTTTAATTCAAGGCCAACAACTCTATTAATTACTTTCTTATGACATATTTTAATTAATTAACTTAACAACATGATTACTCACAATATTACACACCATTTAATGAATAATCAAAGGGTCAATGCACCACAAAATAAACACATGCAAACATAAATAAATGAACCAATAAATAAATACACCTAATCCCTTGGTCACATTTAAAGGTGATCCCTCCCATGGGAATCCCTAACACACACAAACACGCACAAAAAAATACAAGTTTCCATGGTGACCTTGTTGAATTCATCTAGAATTCCAATGTGGTTGGTCTCCAATCCCTCGATGTTTGTTGTGATATTTTAACCTAAAAAAACAAATACCTCCTTTGGCCTCGTGGCCATACCAGAACATCCAAAATAATATAAATAAAATTCCAAAATCATCTAGATATACGGATCATAATAACATCCAAGCAATCAACAAGATCATTTGCAATTTTACTCAACAACTATGTCATCATCAAATAATTTCCATTTCTAGGTCTACTCACAATATCCAAATATCACATGTCCGAACAACATCCATAGTATAACCATGTCAAACAATATATCAACATCAATATCCAAAATGTCTCTAATAATCATCATGCATCATAACTGAATCAAGTCAATAATAATCCATGATCTAACATCTAACATCATACTATAATAAAGTCCATAATCATGTCCATAACATAATCAGCAGTACCATGATCAGTAAAAAAAAGGGTGTCAAAGGGAAGTGGGCACTACATAGTTATTGCCCGCTAATTCAAAAAATGTTACTAGCATAAGAGAGTCTAGGGCACATAATGCACACACACACCATAACTACATTTGGGTCTTAAATGTAGTGAAAAAATTATTTAGTAAGCCCACTTTTTAGTAGTTGAGGTCATTTTGTCCCATTCATTTGCATTCTTCTTTTTTTAGGGTTTCTACTTACATTAGCTTAGTTGCTTGGGCCATTCCCTACATATTTATTTATTTTATTTACATTATTTTCTAGATTATATTAACTATCATTACCCCCACATCTTATCTAATTTTATTCAATTAATCTTATATTTTGATTATATTATTTTTTTACTATATAAAATATATCGAAATTTATCACCCTCATGCACTATCATTCACGCATCTCTTAGAGGTACTCATATGCATGATTGATATTTTATCTTTCTCTCTACTTGTGTAATATTTATACATGCCTCCATACACATATTTATCCTCGTTATTATTAAAATCATGGTTTCTATGAATAAGATTCTTTATGTTGTTGACTCTTCATTGATTGATTTGTCTCCTTCTTTGCATCTAAAGGCACAATAGCCCTCCTTCTCCATCTATATTGGTCTATGATCTCTGGTTTGGTCCTTACATCATTTATCTCGTTGATTTTCTTTTCTATCATTTATGAATCAAATACATTGAACCCATCCATTCCCCTTAGCAACATCTTTTGTTCATGTACAAGAACTGTATATCCACTAATAATTACACTCAAAGCATATCATTTTGCTTTCTCTTCCCACTTTTTCTCATAGTGGAGAATAGAATATTTCTTCTAGCTAACTCACATTCAGTTCTTTGTGATATTTTCCTCTTATCTCTTATAGGAAATTTTCCTACTCTAATACAACTTGATAGAAATGCAAGTTATTAGAAAAAATGGAGTCTTTTACAAATATCACAAAGTGTAATGAAACATAATGGTTTATTTTATTCTCATAATGACCTTAATTAAATATACATGAAAATTCTCTATATAAAGCATACAAATATTTCATGGGCAATTAAATAATTTGGAGTATACCTAAAATACCTAAACTAAATTAGATTCTTGCTTGACTCATCTCTAATGGCCTATAATGACTAAAGCAACTCTCATCTATCATCTTATGAATCACATGTACATTCAACAACTTTGGAAATGGTTCTATATTTTTTCCACTCTTGCTAACTTGTCAACTAACTCTAAAATGATGAGCTCATCCTCCTTTTATAGTTGCATGTTACCACTTATCTCTTCTTAATTTTAATTCTTCTTTTGGGTGAGCTTTTGCCTTCTAGATGCGTCAATATATTACTACTTATATTCAAATTTGAACTTGATCTCATTAAATGTTATGAAATACCTACAACTAGACATTTCTCTATCATTCCTCATTGATATGATTGTTGGGATCATGTGATCATTGAATTTTGTTAGTATCCTTTTTCAAATGTTTAATAATAAATAATTTGTATTTTTTTCTAATAATAGAGTTTATAGTGCACGCCTTTCTTAGAATCCTTTTCCACATCTCTTCTCTACTATGTGTCACACAATTTTCTTTGAGATAAACCTTTTTGTTTACTCGATACACTATCTCTAAGATTAAAGGGTTTCCTAAAAATATCCAATATCCACATTTTCAACGCCCTTTCATGTGTAATCCTTATTTTCATGTTCCTTCACTTTTCATGTACTCCATGATATTACACATGACTCATTCAAAATCCTTGTGCCTTCAGTCCACCAAGGTAGGATAAATTTTCATGCTCTCAAAAATTCCTACCGCATCACCGCATATAATTATTCCATTCCTATTCTACTTTGGCATAAATTTCATGCAATATTATATTTATATCTCATCTATCCAATCCACATGTAATTCACTTATTTTTTAATTTTGATTACACAAATTGGTCATACAATTTTGAAATGTACCTCGCATGTTGTTGTAATTCCTCTTCCTTCTCTGCACACTCTCCAAACTTGCACACATCCAAAATTAGCAAAAAAATGTGTAGTATTTGTCTAGAATTTAGATGCTCCTATATCTCACACATGTTTGTGCACATGTGTGCCCGGGATCCCCTACACACACACACACACACATATAAAATATTATATTTCTTGTTATTATATATGATTGATATTAAGAGATCATTTAGATTTGTATGAATGGTAAGAAAAATGCATCACAAGGACACTCTTCATTATTTATTAGTTGCAGTTTCCTTTTGGATTCATTTTCATACAAGTACTTGCTCCCTACTTTTAGCATGTTAAAATTGATCTCCATTTTAAGAAAAACATCTTAACATTCTTTATGTTTTCATGAATCCCACCTTTGAAAAATATTCCATTCTTATATTAACTTTGTTTTGGCCTTCATTTTATGAATTTTTCATCTTTATCACTTTGGTTTTTTACTTACAATATTTCCTTACCTTTTCCAGTATGAAAATTCAAGCCATTTTTAATGGTGAAATGATCAGTGTTTTTTATCATTATAAGAATGCTTAAGTAATTCTAGAGGTCACCTTTACATCTAAAATAGTTCCTAAGTACTCTTCATCCCTTGAACATAGACTTATTTTGTTCCCATAACATTCAAAATTATTTTGTTCTAATTATGCATTAAATGTGTAAATTTTAGACCTTGGTTCCCTAAGGTACCTCAATGTACACTTTTAACTTAAGTGGTCTTGAAAAGTGTTTTCCAAATGGACGTTTTCACTTTTGTTCCCACAAGCACCTCTGTTTACACTTTTGACTATTTATGTAGGTAATTCACTCATTAAATACACTTGTGGAACATGTCATGTTCTAGTTTGAATTTAATGCTGAAATTTTTCACTTAACTTGCTCTCGAAAACCATCATAGAATGCAACTTTACTCGAGTTAGTTCTTAGTACATGTAGTCAATGAAATTATACATTATTCATGTTCCTAAGATCTTTTACAAATGTGTTTTTGTACTTACCTTGTTGTAATTTCATGTTATGGATCCATATTTTTCTATCGTGTTCTATTTTTATGTTAAAAGTGCAATTTTTTCTTCCCTTTTTCTTATTAACACTCATTCATACAATTATAGAACTTAAATGTTCCCAAGAACTTCTCCTTATGCACTTTTCACTTAATTTGTTACAAAAAGTGCATTCAAGTCCACTTTAGGAAATGTTGAGGTGAGCAATTAAAATATATTATAAATTCATAGTAAACATTATGAAAAAATAACAAATAACACATTACACATATAAACACATGATTACGTGGAAAACTTGTAAGAGATAAAGAACCACAAGAAAATTAAATATTTTCATCAAAGTGAGAAATTTTACCATGTCCAGTGAACCCCTTCTTCAACCACTTTTCTCCCATTTCAACATTTAAATTATTTTAAAATTATCGTGCCCTAAGATTCCTATTTAAATGGATTTACCGTGTCTTCTTGTGAAGCACCCTTCACTTAATAGTTTTATTTTAATTAATCAATTAACACACACCCTAAATTTAATATTAAATAAATTAAAGTGACATATTTTTATTTATTTAAATATAAACTAAAGTTTATTAAATTTACTAGAAAACTAATAGGGGATTTAAACCCTACTTAAAATTATTGTTCTAACACTCCCCATTAATAGAAATTGGGGTTTATATGCCAACATTGCCCATTTATACAACATGATTTACAATCCTAAAACCACATTTAGGGTTTAGGATAACATATAATATTTGAATGATTTATAAATCTTTATCATGTTAAACATAACTTTTGTACGTAAGGATTTGGAATCCGTAAATTAGAACTGATGATTTATAATAAGCATGATTTTGAGACTACATCTCACGTATTCTTATAGAAAATCTATACACGCATCTCTACGATCATTTTAAAAGTAAGGATCTCATTTAAAACATGATGATTTATTACTAGATTATACAACAAACTTAGAGTGATAAGTTTACTAAGGTCATAAAAATTTATTTTACATTGTTTTAATTAGAGAATAAGTATATGGATGAAGTAGAAAACACATGGATGGTCGTTAAAAGCGAAATTTTCATGTGCACTCCCCTCAATTGTAACTTTGAAAGGCCAAGCATTAGACAATACTTGCTAAACTTCAAAACACAAAATTTCTTTATAAATATGTCTACAACTTGATCTTCGGTATGGAAAAACTAGAGCTCTATATCACTACAAAGTTCCTTCTCTTGGATGAAATTAAGTGTGTGTGTGTGTGTGTGTGTGTGTGTGTGTGTTGTGTGTTTATCGACACCTTTGAAATAGATTATTAGTTAGAGAAATACAACTATGAGTAGTAAATAAAAGATGAGTACTTACATTAAATTTGATGTGAATTTCTTCTAACAATTGCTTTAGTCAAATGGA
This sequence comes from Taxus wallichiana var. yunnanensis, assembly GCA_018340775.1. Lineage (NCBI taxonomy): Eukaryota > Viridiplantae > Streptophyta > Pinopsida > Cupressales > Taxaceae > Taxus > Taxus wallichiana. The sequence continues at coordinate 508,713,055 of CM031242.1, forward strand.
TTATTTCACTAATTCCATTACACTTAACTATTATGCCTCAAAGTATAAGAAATGGAGATTGTTTATTGTTTCTTTTTAGTCCAAGTAATGGAATCTATACAAACTTTTAACACATACCTAGATCGAGATTTTCTATCTATCACATCACTACCCTTGTCATAATCACAATATGTATTAAAACATACATTATTAGAAGTAGTATAATGTAAAAAAAGATAATTGTTCCTTTAATATATGTTAATGTTATTTTTTTAGCTTCCAATGATATTGATATGGTTCGACATGAATCGAAATGAAATACCTACTAAATATGTAATATCGGTCTAGTGATTATATGATAAATTAAGCTACCTAGAAGATGCATATAAACAATAGGATGAAATTTTTCACATGAAGGTTTAGAAAGAAGTTTACAACCAACTTCGTTAGGAATAACAAATTTTTACAATCCACCACATTATTTTTATAGAAAATTTAGTAGAATATTGGGAATGAGATACAACAATAGAATTTTTATCTTGAAAAATTGTCATGCCTAAAATGTAATAATCCTAAGTCATTAATTTCAAATTATTGTTTCAATTTAGATTTAATTTTAAAAATTAATGTATTTGAATTACTACTAATAAGGAGATCATCAATATATACGATAATAAGAATAATCTGATTTTGTCAACTTTAACACATATATAATTATCAGATGAATAGTTAGTGGAACTAGTATGTTTGAAAAATGTGTTTATTTTTTCATAGAAAAATTTAGGAGTTTTTTTAAATCCATATAAATATCTATTTTAGTTTACCCAAAAATGTTATTTTCAAGTTACTTAAAACCTTTAGGTTGTGTCATGTAGAATTCTTCTTTTATGTCTTCATTTAGGAATACATTCTTAACATATATATGGTGGATTTACCAACCATATAATTGATTAGATAAGGAAATGAGAATCCTAAGTGATCTATTCTTGTAGAGAAGGGAAAAGGTTTGTACATTTTCAATACTAGCCTTTTATGTAAATCAATGAGATACTCATTGAGTTTTGAGCTTATTAATATTTTTTTTTATTAAAGGTGAAAAAAGGTTGAGGGGACCCTACCCCATTACATAAAAAACAGATGGAGACAAAGATATATCAATAATGATCAAGTAGATCCAGCCTCTTCCAGCGGCACAACAAGGAAACAAAAAACAACAAAACAGGAAAAAACTTAACCAAGAGACCCCTTCCCATGGGATCTTAAATTCTCTTTTAAAGGCTTCATTTACATTTTTCCCTTTCTTCTTTTGACTCATAGTAGTCCAGCCATTATCGATATTCAGATCTTCATTTTCATTTTTATGAACCAATATGATGATTTCAAAGTTCTCCTTCTCCACAAGAACTTGGTGCTCTGTTGAAACTAGAGGGGGAGTGTTTCCATCAAGTGAAATAGAAGGAGGAGTGGGTTCCTCATTCTTAGAAGTTGAATCATCCTCGCTCTCTGAATCCACCTTTGAATCACTATCCAAGGGACCTTTAACAACCAATTGACAAGGATCATAATTCTTCCACCACGAGGTTCTACTTTTGACAACTTATTTATATTGTCGTAAGCCTTATACTTGATTTTATAAAGCCACGTACAACCAACAATAAAACATTTATTTGAGGAGGGTAAAGATCCCAATTCTAATTTTTTAGTTAGGGAAGAATATTCAGCTTTCATGGCTTCTACCCATATTTCCTTGTTAGATGCTTCTTAAAATGATTAGGGTTCTATCTCATACATAGTTAGTAAGGCATCGTAGGTATGGTGGATTTTAATCATCTTATTAATATTATTAGGATTAGATCTTTGAAGTAAAGTTTTAGTTCATTTATGTTATTTAGCTATAGAGGATACATGAGGAGACTCTTGTTCAATGCTAAAAAAATTATTACAATTTATTTGTTCATCACAATCATTAAAGTAATTATTTTCTAACTCATTAGATACATTATAAATAGAAGAAATAGAAGAAACAAATCATGAATTACAAAAAAATTCAAGTATTTTAATATTCATGTTCATAATAACATCAAGTTGTTTTGGATCATACATCCTTACACCTTTTATTTTACCGCAATACCATAAAAAGATGCAAGGAGTAGAAGTTTGATCTAACTTCTTCTTTTTATCTTTAGGAGTAAAAATAAAGTTAGGGATTATAAATATTCTCATATCCAATACATTAGGTTTCTTATTAGTCCATTTTTCTATAGGATTAGATTGAAATAGCACTCTAGTAGGGACTTTGTTCAGAATATGAATAGTGGTATTCATTGTAGTGCCCACTTCCCTTTGACACTTTTGATATTCATCATGATACTGCTGACTATATTATGCACATTATTATAGTTTTGATTTAGTATGGTGTTAGATGTCAAATCATGGATTATTGTTGACTCGATTCATATATGATGCATGATGATTGTGAGAGACATTTTAAATAGATTTTGACATGCTATTGGATTTGGTTATATATGTATTTATGGATGTTGTTAGACATGTGATATTTGGATATATTGAGTAGATTGAAGAAATTGAAATTAAAATTGATGATTATATAGTTGCTAATGAAATTGTAAGTGATATTGTTGATTGTCTAGATGTTGTTGTGATTCGTATATGTATTGATGATTTTGAAATTATATTATAATCATTTGGATGTCTTGATATGGCCATGAGGCCGAAGGAGGTATTTGTGTTTTGCAGGTTAAAATATCACGACATACATCAGGATTGAGACCAACCACTTTAGAATTCTAGATGAATTCAACAAGGTCACCATGACAACTTTATTTGTTTTTTTGTGTTTCATATTTGCTAGGGATTCCATGGGGGATCACCTTCAAATGTGACTAAGGGGTTTTATGTTTCTTTTATTTATTTTCCCTTGTTTAATGTTGCATGTGTTTATTTTGTAGTGCTTTGACCCCTTTCCTTATTTATTAAATGGTGTGTTAATTAATGTGAGTAATCATATTGTTAAAAATTAATTAATCAAATTGGGTCATAAGAAAGTAATTATTAGATTTTTGGCCTAAAATTAAAGTGTTGTAAGAGATGTGTAAGTTGATTTTTGAGTATGAAACACTCCATCTTCTTTAAAATTGAAATTGTCCTTGGAGGGCCGACAGGATAATTTTAGCGGCGAATATTCGTAATATGGCGAAAATTTCATTTTAGGAAAATTTGAAAAGGTGAATTATTCGGAGTGGGTCGGTGTCCTGTTCGCCTAAAATATATAGTATATTTTTTTTGGGGGGTCGGCTTCGCCTTCATTTGAAAACATCTCCTATAAAAACCTATGTGATTCACTAGGTAGTATACCTCAAGTAGCTTACCAAATTACCAATATTGTGAAATTTGAACTCGCATACCCTTGAGCACCAGAGATTCATATTATCTGTGATTGTTGACGCGTGACAAATGCAGTGTTGACACGCGACAAGGGCATTATTGACGCGCGACAAGAGCTATACTCGACGCCGCTGACCGAGCTATCCGACGCGCACGACAAGAGTCACTTATTAACGCGCGACAAGAGTTGTATTGACGCGCGACAAGAACTTTACTGACGCGCGACTTGGGCTAGGAAGTGACGCGCGACAGACGAAGGGTTGACGCGCATCGACAGTCTGGGCAGAGTTGACGCGCGACCTGCAGCGATTTCACGCGCGACAAGACCTTAGAAAGGCCGGAAAGAGTCGCTTCTTGGTTCTTTTGCTTGTCGACGCAGGTCTCTTTTCAGAATAATGGAAGGTGCCAGCTCAAAGAATACGAATAACCTAAAAGTAAGTAAGAAATCTCAGAAATCACTCTTCAAGTATTTTGGAAACTCTGCGGATACAGATATTGTAAATACCAATCATATAGATGCCACCAAAAAGAATCGAATCTGATGTGTGTGGAAGGTATTATTGAGGTGGACATGCATTTCGCTTGCATATCACGGTCAAACAAATGAAACCTACGATAATATGCCGATCTTGAAGATATTGTTCTGTTGGGGTGCAACAGAAGTGTAGCTAGATATCACGAGATATAAACACTCAAAGCAAAATGGAAGACAAAAATCAATATCAAACTCGGTCCAAGAAAGAGGAAACCAGTGATTGTGATATTGCTCAAAATTCTACTCAAAAAAGTAAAGCATTGAAAACGCACAAGAATATGTGGACCATTGGCAAAACATACAAGTTTGATTGGGCGGCTAAATTTCCATTTATTGAACTCGCATAATCCTCTAATTCAGAAGAAATCCCATGTGAATGTACATGTACAATATGTACGTGGAAATTGGGAAAGCAACAAAAAATACAACTGAAGCTGGACACTATAGAAAAACATTGTGGAAAACAATATTTAAATGTGGGGCGGATGGCCAGAAAATCAAAACACATAGGTGGAAAATTGAAAAGGAGTGCATGCATGTTAGATACGCAATGGAATATGAGGCAGAGCAGAAAAAACACAGACATCTGTTGGAAAAGGGAGGAACGATCACATCGCATATTGGTAAGATGAAAGAAACAAATCTACATGCAAAATTCATACAATTCTCTACTCTTTTTCAAATACTTAAAAAAGGAAGGGCGATGTCAGATTTCCTCGATTTCAAAGTTTTGTATCAATTTAACGGAATCTTGAATGTACCTCGCCTCTCATTGGTCCGAGAGTGGTGGATGGGAAATGGCAAAATGCCTCTCGATGATAGAGAAGGAAGATTTGAAAGAGAATGTAAAAAAGCAAACTTTATCTCTCTTTCAATTGATGAAGTGAAGTGAAGATCAACAACACCGCATGGGTATGTATCCACATCTATACATTAGAAAATCATATAAGGACACCTCATCTGTTGGGTGTTATGAAAATGGTTGAAAACTCGCAATGCTGAAAACCTATATAAAATAGTTGTTTCTCATTTGAAAGATGTCTTTGGTATGACTGATTATGAAATTGCTACGAAGTTGGTATGCGTTGGAGCAGATGGTGCATCCATCATGCGCAGGAGTCACCGAATAGGGTGTGTGTTAGATTACAAACAACGGTGGCCCCATATATGCTGCCAATTCACCGTATGGCTCACGAGAATGAATTTGGCGTAAAAATGGTAAGCAACCATGAAAATGTTGCTAAATTAGAAGACCTCATAAGAGAACTTCATGCCTATATGTCAAGCAGCCCAAAGAATTTTCTCGAGTTCCAAAATTTGCAATTGGAATTACAGATGGCAAAAACTTCGAAGGATGTGGAGATTAGATGGATATCTTTGTATGAACTCGCATGCAGAGTTCGTGAGGAGTATCCTTCATTGGTTGGTTTCATGCACAAATACCATCATGATGTTGATAGGGCAAGGACCTATTGTTCCGCTTTAACTGATTTGGAGACATTGCTTACATTGGTTGGTATTCTTCCAATGTTAAAGGAGATCAATACACTGATGAAGCATGCACAGGGCAGATTAATCTATATTGTGGATTTTATACGGATGAGGAAAATGGTATGTCAAAGTCTTGATATATTGTACTGTTCCCAGGATAGTTTTGATGCACCTGTTTTTGAAAATTGGAGAGATTTATTAGATCTTAAAAATCCTAACACCTTTTTGAGATTTAATATCCACGATCACCTATGCATCTCTGTTAATGGGAGGGAAATACCAATGCACATTTTGCAAAAACGTCAAGATATTACAGGATCGGAACGAGAAGATGTTCCCGTGACACGTAATTTGTTTGAGTCTGTGATAATTGAAACCGAATAAAGCTTAAAAAATTTTAGAAACCTTGTCATCGGAAATTAGGAACGTTTCAGTAAAGATAAAATTCGCAAGCCATGGGTGTGATGAATCTGAATTTTTGGAATACGAAGGTGGTCGTGTGCAGACTTTGTCGAAGTTAAGCATTTCCAGAAATCAATGGGTACAATAATGGAACAATTTACAAAGACGTCGAGTGAAGGGTATAGAAATCACAGTGTATAACTTGAATGCCGATTTATTAAAGTCTCAATCAACAAATTTTGCAACAACAATGAGGAACCAATATAGGAATTTAGATCAACCTTCAAAGTGGAGCTATTACAAGGTCTGTGGCGAGGAATCTATCAAAGTTCTATCTTACAAGAAGATATCGGTGAATACTTGATTATATGAGTTATGCCGCACAATGATTTTGGGGTCGTGGAGGATGAAAGGGTTTTCAAAGTGCATTATCATTTATAAAATCAAACCGAGAAACAGGTTGGATAAAAATATGGAAAGTTGCATGAGGTGTTACGTTTCTCGATACTCCCTCGAAACCTTTCCGTTTGTGAGCAATTGCGTAATGGAATTCCCTTTGCGAAAGAAGAGGTGTAAATAATACAGCTATAAGTACAAATACTCCCAACCTTGAGAGTGTAAATGGCTCTTCGTCACATTCTACGTGAAGACAACATCGACTTTGATGAAGCTTATTGATAATGGATTGTTTCAACTTTAAGTAGGTATCTTCTTTATCTATCTTTTATTTTTATCATTAAAGATGTTACAGTCTATATACTAAAAATGTCGGTGCAATTCACCCATCTATCTACTAATCCATTTCTCGTGTTGGAAATTTTTAAAACACAGATCTAGCTCATTACCAGTGGCAGTGATGATTTCAACTTTAAGCAGGTATCTTTTTCCCGTTAATCTTATTGTTTGTTTCTATTCATTTTTTGTCACAGCAATTGCTCACTGGAATTCCCTTGTGAAAGAAGAGGTGTAAATACCTTGAGAGTGTAATTGGCTCTTCGTCACATTCTACAGAAGACAACATCGACTTTGATGAAGCTATTGATAATGGATTGTTTCAACTTTAAGTAGGTATCTTCTTTATCTATCTTTTATCTTTATCATTAAAGATGTTACAGTCTATGTACTAAAAATGTCGCAATTAACCCATCTATCTACTAATCCATTTGTCGTGTTGTATTTTTTTAAAATAAAGATCTAGCTCATTACCAGTGGCAGTGATGATTTCAACTTTAAGCAGGTATCTTTTTCCCCTTAATCTTCTTGTTTGTTACTATTCATTTTTTCAGCTATGGTTATATTTAAAGATGTTACAGGTGTATGTATTTACATTTAGTTAAATACAATCTTTTTATTTTTTGAAAACGTGGGTTGACATCCATCCGAGGAAGCTGTTACTTCTCGGGACTGACAATGTCAGGCAACTCACCCATCTATCTACTAATCCATTTTTTGTGTTGAATTTTTTAAGACAAAGATATAGCACATTACCGGTGATGATTTCAATTTTAAATAGGTATCTTCTTCAACATAATCTTATTGTTTGTTACTTTACATTTTTTCAGCTCTTGTTATCATTAAAGACGTTACAGGTCTAATTCTTTATATTTACATTTATTTAAAGATATTGTTGGTATATATATTTAAAGATGTTGCTGGCACTTCTCAGGACTGATAATGTCATGCAACTCACCACTCCATCTACAATGTCATGTTACCCTTGATGATTGCAATACTCAAGAGGTAAGTTAACCCGTAGCATATTTGCAATTATGTTTAATTTCTTACCAGTGATGATTCTTTCTTGATTTCTTAGAATTATATTTAATTTATTTTTAAATACAACTCCACATAAAATTCCTAATAAAATTCACATAAAATTCAGGATAAATAATACATCATCCTCATTATCATCATCTATCATTAATTATCAATTATCATCATTCAAATTAAAGATTGTATGTAAATCCATATAATTAAATTCAAATACCATAGTACATACACAATAGACAATAGTAGAAGTTTTCAAATTCATTATTTAAAGTTTCCACAATAATAAAAGTTTCTAGTTTTCAAAACCCACTTTTTCTTTATCGAATTCTACTCCTCTACACTATTCCCCAACGGCTTCTTCCACCGTGGCTGTACCTCTTTACCAAACACAAGAAATCTCCATGCGATAAAGCAAATTTGGATCAGCTACAACAGTATAAACTATCCGTTGCCAATAATTTTCGTAACGAATAATAATCTCATTGATAAGAACCTTAGCCCTTCTGTCCCATTCTATAAGCTGATTGATATGAGGAAGCATCTCCATCTTTCTCATCAACCCACACAAAATCTTTTTTATGCTTGTCCAGATCTATGAAATACTCCTTGCCCTCTTTAGAAGAACTTGTGCCCAAACCGGGAACCCTGTATGGTCCAAGCAACAAGTGATACATAATCAGCAAGTGAACAAAACCATAACTTGAAAACATATAAAGAGAGAACAAACTAGCATTACTTTGTTGTACTATATGGTCCACCCGGTTATCGATCCACTCAATGATTCTCTCCAAGCTTCATACTCGTGGAATTGTGTAGAAAGATAACACATTTCCATTTTTGTGAGTTGCCTACATCAACATGTGCCGACATTAGACATGGAGATACATAACATCCGGAGGCTTAGAAAAAAATATAAAAAGTTTCAAACACAACCAAATATACAGGGGGAACATTTACGAAACTAACCGCACTATACAAAGATCATGTACCTGTCATTCATTCATCGATGGCCATATCTTAAGGATTTAATGTCATCATATATTTTATCTTCCCTGTAGACCAAGGATTTTTTTTTCTATTTACTATCTCTTTATTCTCCATTTTTGTTGGTGAGTGGTAGCTTCCCAAAAATAGATATTCCCGCCACCTGATAGGATAAAGATAACTAAAATAACAAAAATTAAATTGGAAAGTGATGTCGAAACATGTCACAATACTACCAAATTTAGTATTCACATTTCCCGATTCAAGGCACAAACACTTACAATGATGCAAGAGCTCTTGGTGAGTCACCCTCCGTTAATATTAAAGTACATTGATCAGAATTCTTCCCCCCTGCTTGATTTGCTTCATCAGGTTTGGGAACATCAATTAATTTCCTCTTCTTGGTTCCATCGTTTTCTTAAGATCTTTTTTTTTTGTTTAAACTTTTCCACCGCACTCATCGGTGTAAAACAAACTTACGAAGCTCATCTTAGACACTAGCATTGCAAAAATTACATGTACTCGTAAATGCTACATATTAGACACCACGCCCTGGAAATATGGACATGGGCTAAAAATGTGAAACAGAATAAAAATATGAATTAAAACGAGTTATACTTACAATCAACATGGAAACCAAACGTTGATTCGAGAAATTTCTTTTCTTCCACGAGTGTTGCCTTGGTTGTAACAATTGGTAAATTCTTTTCTTCCACGAGTGGTGCCTCGTGGTTGTCACATAAAAATGCCTTCCTCTCAATTGTAGGATGACGTAAAGTAATTCAAAATATCCGGATCTGCTTTCAAATGGGGCATATTAACGATATGGATGTGAGGGCATAAGGGACATTGATTGAATTGGATTCTCTTGATTTTTATTCGAACTTGCGCTTGGGAAGCATTGAGACCTGCAAAAATTCAAGAGCCGGAAGATGAAAACGAGAAAATGACAGGTTGAAGGGTATTTATAGGCTAAATAGGGCGTCAATGGCTTCACATGACGCGCGTCAATAGATGCCAGTGACGCGTCAATAGACGCCATTGATGCACGTCAATAGATGTTACTGACGCACGTCAATAGATGCCAATGACGCGCGTCAATAGATGCTAGTGACGCGCGTCAATAGATGCTACTGACGCGCGTCAATAGATGCCAATGACGCGCGTCAATAGATGACAAATGACGCGCGTCAATAGGGTCCAGTGTCGCGCGTCAATAGGGGACATTGACGCGCGTCAATAGGGGCCAGTATCCAAAATTTAATGGAATTCGAAGTTTTCACCTCTTTTGCAGTAGAGGAAATTCCCTTCATGTTTGCAATGCAGCCAATTGAGATGAAGATTTCAAATTTATCACGCACAAAGAAACAAACAAAGTGAGATGAGGTACCAGTAAGGCACTCTTGACAAAATTCACACAATGTTATCTTTTAAGATGATCCAACCTTGCACTCTTGACAAAATTTACACAATGTTACATTTTTAAGATGATCCAACCTTGCTCGAGAATGTTATGTTGAGTCAAATTTTTTTCAATATTTTAGACACTTGATTTTATAGATTTTACTTCAAGAAGATCATGATTAATCAATTCAAGGCATAGAAATGGGGAGCTTCAAGAAAATTGTCTTCAAACATACACTTGAACATTGTATCTTCAGCAATGGAAAACAAAACAAGGTGGTAGCAGAATTTTATACTTTGATACTCATTGCACGGTCAACCAAGTATTTCATCACTCAACAATGATAATTAGAAGAAAGTAAAAACAACTTTCCATTACACAACAATTTTGATCACTTTACCCTTATTGTATCTTTCAAACCTTCAGAATAACTAATACGATATGTAAACAACCTTATTGATCTATGATCATATGCACCACCTTACAAATTTGAAAAAAGAGATTTTTTAATTCAACTCCAAGAATCAGTCCGAAGAGAGAATCTTAATATGTGAATCCTATACAACATATTTTACTATGATCATGTTTGCAAAATTCAATATTTTCTTATAGACTCAAAATTATTCCAACTTATAGCATCCCGAGTTCTAATCCACGGTTATTCTTCACCCTTATCAAATATAAAAAAATGATCCAGCTTCTTCAACCTATGAAATTCATCTATACAGACTAATCTTCATGGTAAAAGCGTTATATGTTTTACATTAAACTTCAAAGTTCTATATCGAGCTTGACCTATCTTTTAATGAGAGATTATGCACTAATATAGAGGTGAATCTCTTTAAAATAGAATTTTCCGACACCATAATTCTATTAAGGAGAAATCCTAAATAGTAAAGATCATTTACAATGTTCTTTTTCCCAAAGACAATTTTCAAGATAATTAAAGTCCCACATTAAATTGATCATCGTCTTTCATCATCATCTATCATTGATTATCAATTGTCATAATCATCTACGTCCACATACAATTCATGACAATGCAAGTAAACAAGAAACATACATATAAATCATGATAATCACCATCTAATCACCATATAATTAAATTCAAATACCATAGTACATACTCAATAGTAGAAGTTTTCAAATTCAATATTTAAAGTTTCCTCAATAATAAAAGTTTCTAATTTTCAAAACCCTCTTTTTCTTTAGACAATTCTACTCCTCTCTCTTCCCCAATGGCTTCTTCCATTGTGGCTGTACCTCTTTCCCCAACACCAGAAATAACCCCTGAACTTATAAGATCTTCAGCAGCACTGTCCAGATTTTTTAAAATTCTTTCTTCTTGATTTGTTGCATCTCCATGCGACAGCAAATTTGGATCAGCAGCTGCTTTGGCTTTGAACAATATGTCAGGGTCGAGACCATGCTCTTTAATTATCCGCTTTAGTGTATTGTTTTGTTTGTTAACCAAAACAATACTTTGCTTCAAATTTTTTGCTGCGGATAAGCTGTTCTTTGCTGTTTCCAAGTGAACTTGTAAAACCTTTGCCTGACTCTTCAAATTTTCATATTTCAACTGCACAAAAAGAGTAATGTCAATTCAAAATATTAATGTAAATTCAAATTTTCAAATTAAAAAAAAATGATTGTTTGAATGTAATAGTACTTACAACCGCTCTATCTCTTTCGGCATTTGCGATTGATACCAAATCCTTGTCCTTGGACCATTTGTTAAAATATGCCTGGGCCTCGGCACTAATATTTTCCAATTTGTTTAGTGCCTTATCTAAAATGCCGTCTTTATAGTTGTTGTTAAACGTGATAGTCCCACATTTTACTTGGGTAAGTAAGGAATCCATCTTCGAGTTGATTACGGATGCAGCGTATAAACTATCCCGTTGCCAATAATTTTCATAACGACTAATAATCTCATTGATAAGAACTTTAGCCCTTCTCTCCCATTCTATCAGCTGTTGGATATGAGGAATAATAAACTCACTGACATGGGATTGACAATCATTACCTATTAAGTTCTCCAAAGGAAAAGGTGGGAACTCTTCACTATCTGAATCTGATGCAGACGATCTTGCTGGAGAAGAATGGGGGCTTTCACAAAGATCAACTGCTCCTTGTTTCTGCCTTTGGGTGGGCTGATCCTGTTTTTGAAAAAATAAATCAAGATTTAGTTAAATAAATTTAAATCAGAATGTAATTCAAAATTGTAAAGCATATTAAAATTGAAATTTGAAGTATACCTTCTGGCCTTGAATCATCTCGCGGGTATCGAAAAAACCAGTTGGGTCATTGCTATCAATGCCCAAATAATCTTCATCTAAATTTATATTGTTCAAAACAGATATGCCGTTGCCTTTGGGCAAGCCACCAAGTGAGAGAGTTGGAATTCAAACGAGTTGTCAAGGTTTAGTGTCCCACTAGGGGCCGGAGCAAAAGGCATGCGTTTACCAATGTTCTTTTTAACTTTGTTGCTCTGGTTGGCATTTTAAAAATTAATGGTTGAGTGGGAGTGATTGCCGTGGTTTGATCATGACCGACATGTGCTGAAAAGTATAAGAAAAAAATGAAACATATTAAAACAATTCATAAAGTGAAAACTACGAAATTAAACGTATTTATAGAAAAGTTGTACCTTGTTGTCGAGGGGTTGATTTTTTTGGTGCTACGGGTGGCCTTGTAGGAGTTGAACTCGGTGGCTATTCGGAAGATATGAATGCATGCAATCAGTATGGAGTGAGTTGGGGAAGAAGGTTCCAAATTCCCTGCAATTCATCAATATTAAATGTTGTCAATTCATTTGGTTAAAATTTAAATTGAAAAATAAATATGCAACTTTGGAATTTGTAAATAATATATGAGAATGTATTACTTCTCTGGCATTTAACGAGTTCAAACGCTTGAGGGTTTGGAGAGTGAGCTTCCATTTCAGATTGGGATTCCCCCGAAGCCTCCGCGTGTTGTTGGCCTCTTCCTCTCGATTGCTTCTTTTTTCGGGGAAGGGCTTCAAGATATCTTCTCTGCAAAACATTAAAATTTAAGATTTAATAACTGTGCAATGTAATGACGAAAATTGTAATACAATTACAAACTAAATAGTTTATACCTGTTGTTCATCAAATGGAATTGAGAATTTCTTCAAAGCCTCATCAGAGCAAGTAGGAATTTCTTTATGTTTTAAATTTAAAAGTGCCTCATAGTAGAAGCCGAGGAGATAGTTTGTTGAATAAATGAAAGGTTTATCTGACAGTTTTGAATTTGTTATGTCAGTTCTTATTTTTTTGGATAGATATGTGCACCAATCGAATTTATGTTTTGAGATAGTGGCACAAATATATGCAATGGCCCAATTTGGTATATCCATTTGGCGACCCTGCAAAACAATTCTGGCTTGAAAAAACGAAATAAGTGCAGCAAGAAAGTGGTGTGCAATTGATTGTGTATCTACACCACGCCTGGATTTATTGACATGGGCTGCAAATGCCAAACAGTGAAAATTACTTTAAATTTATAACAGCAAATTGTATCAGAATAAAATACAGATAAAAAATAAGAATTAAAAGGAATTATACTTACAATCAACATGGAAACCATAGGTTGATTCGAGAAATTTCTTGTCTTCTTCCACGAGTGTTGCCTTGGTTTATGAACAGGTTGGCAAATTTCTCGATAGGAAGGCGAGAAACCGATGTATGTCATTTGCTTCAATACTGAATTGGAACATTTGGCCATCGTCGAGTCACATAAAATATACCGTCCTCTGAATTGTAGCATGACAGAAGGTAATTCAAAATATCCGGATCTGTTTCGAAATGGGGCATATTAATGAGCCCTGTAAATTCACACTCTTCCATTATAGCTTGATATTCTGAAGACATCTTTAAGGCCGTATGGATGTGAGGGCATAAGGGATTCCTGTAGTTGATCTTGGAAATCGATGGAGTTGGATTCTCTTGATTTTCTTGCTGAACTTGCAATTGGGAAGCATGTGAAGTCGACATTGTAGCTGTTATTGCGTCTTTGTCGAAGATTTAGACCTGCAAAAATTCATGAACGGGAAAATGAAAACGAGAAAATGAGCGGCAAGGGTATTTATAACCTAAATAGGGCGTCCACTTACCCCTATCGACGCGCGTCAACGAGAGTTACATTGATGCGCGTCATTTGATTTCACGCGCACATCAATAGAATGAGTGTCGCGCTTGATAGAAGATAATGTCGCGTGTCAATAGAAGATAATGTCACGCGTCAAAAGAAGATAATGTCACGCGTCAATAGAAGATAATGTCGTACGCGTCGTGAAGCTAATGTCGCGCGCGTCGATAGATGATAGTGTCACGCGGCGTCAATTGAAGATAGTGTCACGCGTCGATGGAAGAGCGAGTGTCGCGGCGTCGATGAGGAGGATTGTGTTGCTGCGTCAATTGAAGATAGTGTCGCACGCCGTAGATGCAAATGACACGCGTCAAGAGATGCAAATGACGCGCGTCGTGGTTCTAGTGACGCGTCGTTGTCGCGCGTCATTCTTTATGTCTGCCATCAAGCCGCTAAAGTGTCACGCGTCATTCATTACGAAACAAGTGTCGCCGGTGACATGTGTCATTACGAACTAGTGCTATCGGGACGTCACTGATGGAGCCTTGAAAAACCAGGTGAAAATTTTGGTTTTTATCTTGTATCACAAATTGCCTTTCATTTGAAACCGGTTACGGGGATATTCATGATATTTTCCACCTTCAATTTTATAGGGGTGTCTTAAAATGAACCCTAGAGGGTGATTTTGGAGATTTCGGGACTAGTTAAACTTGTCCCATGCCTCTTAAATTTATATAGAAACCTTACCCTGTGGTTGGAGAGTTAAATTTTGACCTTGTTTATTCATTTTTGTAAGTCGGTTTGAATTTTTTTATTGCACTTTCTTCCATGCTTTTAATTTCTATCCTTTGGGGTGTGGGCTTGTTTTGGAGTGTGTAAGTAATTTGTCATATTATTCACCCACCTATTTAATATGCATTGGTGAATGAAGTAGAATTTTGGGTTGGGGTTGAGGATGTGTGATGTGGCATCCTACATGGATCCACCCACCTCTTCCCTTCCCTCTTCTATAAAATTATAATTCCTTGGTCAACTTGTTTGGGGTTGCTTCACCTTGTAGACTTTATTCTAGGGTGAATTCCTTGTTGTTTTAGGAGATTTTGGTGTTGGAGAACTTTGAAGATTGTTACATGCTTGTTGTTTGGAGGATTTTTGATTGTTTGTTTGGAAACAATTGTTGTTTCGAACTAGGAAACTCCATCATAGAGAGGTAAGAGCTTGGCTCTTGAAATGCTCTTATTTTATGAATGTAAATGTTATTATGTGAATGTTGGCATGTTTGTGGGCTTTTGGGTAGATGGCCTAGGTATGGTTTAGGAGAAGACTATGGGGTTCATTTTGTGGGAGGCACAAGTGTTTGGGAGGTATAAGTGTGGAGGAGTTGGGATTTGGGTTCCAATTACAAAGAAATAGCTTGTATATTTTTTTACTCATTATGGGGTGCCATAAGATGTGGGGAGGCATAAGAAAAGGTGAGGAATAAGGGGTACTTGGGGAGGCATAATGATTGTCGTGGTTTTGCTATACTATATTTGGGCAATTTGTAATTTTGGTGGTGATACCCATTTTCCCTTTTGGTAGGCATAAGAAGAACCCCCATAGTTTCTTTCTCCTTCGGATTATTTGATGAAGCCTTAGTAATGTTTATCATGCGTTAATGTAGTTGTAAACGACATTATTGTTTTGACTGTGTTTTATTGTGAAATGTATCTTGAGTGTTTGTGGAGCCTATTGTTGTCATGAGTTGGATCACACCACTTATTACCATTGTGGTTGGGGCCAGGGACAATGAATAAGGATGGGTTCTCCCTTTTCATTGGATGTCTTAGTTGGGTGGAGAGAGTTTCCTTTCCCTTGTTTTGTTGTGCCCAAATTGGAGAATGATGGAAATTCATACTGTTGTTTTTGAACTGAGAAAGAAGATAGTTTTGACAGATCCTTCTTGAGATCATTTCTTAATGTAACCTTTTCCCACATGAAGCGGTTAATCTTGTATATTCTTTTTGATGCAAGGATGGTCTGTATGGGTTATGAAAGTTGTAAATTGAATTGTGAAAGAGATATACTCTATTCTCTATTTTTGAATAAATGTGGAAGAAATTGTATTCTGTATATTGTAATTGAGGAAGAAGAAAAAGTTTGCGAAGTCCTTGCGAAACTAATTTTGTAAACCATTTCCCCACTTGATGTGGATGACAATTTAATATACATTTTGTGTTGAAGAGTTACTATGTTTTGGAAAAGAAATCCCCTTTGAATGTGAAAGAAATATACTCTGTATTCTATTGTAAAAAGGAATGTAATGAGAAAGAGTTGTGATTGTAAAGTTGTATTTGATCTATATAAATAGAAGTGGTTACTTTGTTCAAATGATATTGCTTTCATTGGAATTCTGATTGTTGAATGTAATTTGAAATATTTGTTGGAAAGATGGAAAAGAAAACAATATGTATGAAGAAATGTCATAATGCTCTGTTTTTTAGAAATGAAAGTTTTAAAAATCAAAATTGTAATTTGGCATTTGAATACGTTGATTTGAATCAACTTAATGAGTTAGATTGGATCTAGAATGATTTCTAATACTTAGAAGATGATAAATGGAAAATAGATTCTTTCGAATTAGATCTCTGTTAGATGTTTCAAAACTGGAAAATGTTTTATCAAATGCACAGAACGACCCTGCAGACTAGGAAAGACATTTGAAACATTAATACAAGCTAAGAAAGATCAAAATGATCCCAACTAAACTATAATACTTAATAAATTTTCATAGAACCTTTCAAAATCGGGCTCAAGCAATTTCTCAGTCATTTTTGTTGTTAAATTGGGAAAATTTGAATTGATCTTCAATCAAACAATTTAACCCTTGAAAACTATCCTAAATTATTCCAAGCAGTGAAATCCTCCGTGTCTGTTGACATGTTGATTGAAAAAGAATGACATATTTGAACAAAATTTATAAGTTAAAATTACCTTTACACACAGTAAAAGAGTGCGAACATTTTAATTAAATTGACCCTTAAGATCTATCAAATTAAAAATTTAATGATTCATGTGTAAAGATTACGTTGAGATATTTCCAGAAAGTCCTTGTTTTCCAAAATCGAGCTCTCTATATAAAGTTATGACCTTTTGAAGTTTCTCTTCACTTGGCATAAAAAAAATTGGAAAAAATTCCTTGGCGGGCCCGCAAGCCCGAATTTTTCCCTTAGAGCTTGTAAAATTTTTGTGAAATTTTCCCCACCATCCCGTTGGCCCGCAGCTAATCAGAGGCTTCCATGTGTCACCACGAGGTGTCAGCAGAGGGGCAGATCCCTTTTTAACTTAGCACTTCTAGAAAATATTGGGAAAATTTTACAAATTTTACACACCGCCCCACCGGCCCATAGCCAATAAGGAGCTACAACATGGCGTCATGAGGTAATGATGGATGAGTGGTTTCGTTTTTTTTCCTTTTACATTTCAGAAAATTTTCCAAATTTTCCCCCGCCATGCCAATGTAGCTAATCAAGAGTTGCCACATGGCATTGTGAGGTGCCAGCAGAGGCATGGGTGAATGTTACCCTCTTTGTCATTCGGGTGTTAAACAAATTTTCTCCCCACCACCCCGCTTTGCCCACGTTGGGAAGCGATGCCACGTGTCCTCGCAGACTCGCAAGAGCAGTGCATAAAGGTGGCTTTCTGCCCCTTGGGAAATTTTTCTCCCCACGGCCCACAGACCCCACCATGGGAAAAGTTTCCTCCCCATGAGCCTCTACTTTGACCGCCCTTGGGAAAACATTTCTCCCCTAGGCCCGGGCAGTCTACTCTCGGGAAAATTTTCTCCCCTAAGCCCGAGCCCATAACTTGAAAATTATGAGTTAGGAGGACTTTTTATATCACTGGAAAGGTGAGGGAATTTCCTATTTAATGGGAATGGTTTAGGGAAATTTTGAAATAGTTAATTTTGGGTAAAATCAAGTTGAATCTTTAAATCCTGTTAGAGAGTGGGTATGGTGAGGAATTACCCTCTTAACTTAATTGAATGTTCTAACCCTAGATTTTGGACATTGTAACCTCTAATAATTTTTAATTAAAGAAAAAACTAGTTTAGTGGATTAGAATTTATTTAGAACTTGTTAGTGGCAAATCATTTTGTTGTTTTGTAACCTGGTTGTAGATTCTTTTAAACAAAAAAATATTCCATAATTTTTCCTAACTAATACTATGTTGTTCTTGTGTCTCAAGTGGGTTGAGTTAATGGGAATTACACTTGGTATCGAGAGTTGTGGGTTTGAATCTTGGACCCTTGGGCACACTAGAAAACTTGAGACATGAACTCTAAACCTAGCACACTTTTGAATCTAAGAAAATAAACTTGTTTGAAAATGGAAAAAGAAATGCGTATATGAATAAATATTACATTACTCTAATCGGTTGAATTGCCAGAATTAAAATCATAATAAAATAACAAGTTTTTGTGCTTTCCTAGTGGCATTTTTTCTAAACCCAGGTAACTAAGAATGTCAAATTAAATTGATGTTTATGAACTTCTAGTGTAGTGGAAAACTTGGTTCCCCTTTGAAAATGTGTTGTTTTACAAGTCCTAAATCTTGATTTAATTGTATGATGCGTTAAGCCCTTTTGAGACCCTTATTAAATTTTTTGGAATGATAAGTTGTATGGTGTGATTCTTGTGGTTGGACAATAGTGGTTGTGTTCTGGGTCGGGAAGAGTTAATTAGAAGTTGTTTAGAGCTTCCTTCCTTCAGTGGTTAGGAAAGAGGGTCTGGTTGTCAGTTTTCCATTTTGTTACCCATATGGGAGAGTGGACATTAAGTCTGGGTGTCGTTTATGACCCAATCCTATGTATGTGCCCTTGGAACTGACCTCGAGGAAGAGTACCCCTATTGGCGGCCATGAAGGGCTGTGAAGTGAATGTGGTGTTAACTTTTGTGTTTTACATTCGTAATATTGTGTTATTTTATCAAGGACCATCATCTTATATTATGATTGAATTGAGAACCTCTCGAGGCTATTTTAGTTATTTATATTTTTGTGAGAATTTTCAGACTTTGCAATGCAAATACTTAGCCACTTTCCTTGATTGCCAATTTTTTTTGGACTTTCTTTTTATTTTTGACTCGAAGCTCGTTATGTTGTTGGCTGCTTAGCTAAACATTACGTGGATTTCTACTTACATGATGAAGAGCTAGTTCTATGCTACTTTTATTCATACATTTTTCCATATGGGGGTACATCCTAGGTGTCTTGAATTTCTTCTTAGGTGGTTAAAGTTATGCCTTTGTTTTAGATGCATGGAACCTTAAGTGTGTCTAGGATCTTAGAGTGACTTTTTCGTTGCTCGACCTTGCTAGTTGGAGAGTTCATTGTGTTGTGTGTTCTAGTTAGTAGTCTATTAGCAGTGGTAGTGAATTCTCTTACAATCCAGTAAAAGCTTGAACCTCATCAAGGTAGAGGTGTTTTATTGTGGGATGATGAATTATGGTGGGAATGGTTTTCTTTTGGCTGGGCATTTGTGGATGTTAGCGGAAAAGTTTTTATCCTGGTAACGGCTTCTCTTTTATGGCATTTATGTTTTATCAGTAAAGTATTGACTTAAGGATTGTATGCATATTGATAATTATGGTTAGAATTAATCTCGTTCGAGTATTTTGTGTGTAGATTAAATGTGTTTGGCTTCCCTCTTGACCTATATATAAGTCTACCCTTTCCTTAATTTTTTTTTAGTTACTATGAATAACACTCTATGACCTATTAATTTTAAATTACATGGAGACACTTATGGATGCTTTGAGTCTTTTGGACCATGACATTGGTGATGATAGTGTAATTAGACCTTGATAATTTAATCTCGGTGGTATTTTATAATGTGATTCTTCTTGCGAAACTATAACTCTTGGTTGTAAAGCCATGTTGAATAGATAGTTGATTGTCTTCTTACATTTGATGCTTTCTAGTGAGTATGTAGTGTTTTTATAGTTAAAATATTTCTTTGTCATTTTGATTTCTTGGTTGGTGGTATTCTGTGGTAATATGGGTGTAGATTTGAAAACTTTCCTTGTCTTATCATATGGGTAAAATGTTTTGCCGAAACAACGAACATTGTTAAACCCTAGTAGATCAGTAAAAGTAATTATGCTTCCTTAATGGGTCTTCCTTGTAACTTCCTTTGAGAACTTGTAGAAACCCACTAGGAATGTTTTATGATACTTGTAATTAGTGGAAAACTCTCAAAATATTGTTGTGATCCATGTTGGTTGATTGTTTCCTAGTTCTTACAAATTAGTAATGTGTTTTCTTTGTTGAATATCCCTTGTTTCCTCAGAATTAAAAATGTGATTTGTTGACTTACCTCTCTCTCCCATAAAAGTAATAGTGTGATATGTTTACCCTTCCTTCTCATTAAAATTTTTAATTTGGCAAGTTGACTCAATCAAACATCATAAAACTATAATTGAGGAGATTTGGCCTTGAAGCTTAATAAATAAACTAGAACATAGAAAGAGAAAATGGTTCTTGCTTTAACCTTGGTAGATTAATAGAAGAAATAAAAAAACATGTAGAAGAACAAAAAGGAAAATTTTGTCCATCTACCTCCCCTAGGAGTAAAATAAATACTTTTTCTCTTTTCTACCTTTACAGAATGGCAAGATATCATGCCCCTTAGTGGTCCTTATAACACAAAGTTGTGATGTCATAATAGGAGGAAGTTTAATTAAGAAAACTCATAAAGGAATGTGCTTAGAAAATGAAACTACAACTTTTGACTTAATTAGTTGAGTTATAAAATAAGTAAGATTTATGTGTATTGAGTGCAATGTTTAGTTGAACCTGTAGTTCTGTCACCTACCTAAAATTGTGAAACACCTGGTGGATAGCAATGTGTTCTAGTTGCTTAGTACTTTCTTATTCATAGATGTATGTGCCTTTCTTGTGGGATTTTTGGTCATCATACCCATATTTTCCTATAGATCGATGAGTGTGAGTTGTGGTATTTTTGGATTGAGACTTATCTGTTGTTTAAGAAGCAACCTCCTTGCGTGTTGTCTTGTCCTTGGAGACCTAAGTTATTGTAATTTTAAGGCAACATATGTTAAGGATATAAAATAACTTTGGGAAGTCTTCTTTTCTTCATATTTTCTTGGGTCACCTTGTTATTGTTGCCCCTTTTCCATTAGGATGGAAAGTGCAAGATGATGTTATTCACTTTTGATATGATGCACCCTTGGATTGTAGTTGGACCCCGTGTTACTTGTTCTTCTCCCTAGCGACCTTGAGTGGTCCTTGGTGTTTCTTGTGCTCTCTTTATGGTTATTCCGAGCTTGATCAGGAAATAAGATAAATGAATCCCATTGTGTTATTGTGAATGGTACTTCTTGTATTGATATGTTAGTTGCTAGGGGAGATATATATATATATATATATATATATATATATATATAAATATGTATATATATATATATATATATTTCTTTTTCTAAATGATTGACTTATATATATTTGGTTTGTATGGTGTGTTTGATTATTTAAAAAAAGTGTAAATATCATACTATAGGAAAACTTGTGGTCTTGACTTTACTTGTATTACCATGAAAATTTAATTATACCATCTCGAGTTATAGACATGATTTCCTTGAATAGTTCCTTGATTTTAAATGTTTTGTTGATTTAGGTGTCCTTGTTGATTAACCTCATCCTGTGTGATCCTAAAATTTTGGGACCTTGAGTAGACTTGTTCCTCATGAAAATTTGGTCATAGCTAATTTTTGCTAGCCTTGTCTAGACAAAGAACCTTGAAATCATGGCTTAAACTTAGTAGAAAGCTTAACTTTTATTATTGTAGTATATTGTATTCCTTGGGAAACTCAGTGGTCATTCTCAAACTCATGGAATCATCCTTATTATTCCTCTACTTGGAAGTTACTCTTAAGACTCTTTTGAACTCTTCATGTTATATTGTTTTGTGTGGTATCTTGGTTGATAGCATAAATTTACTCTCTAGACTTAAGTGTTTATAGCCTTGCATGCAGAAAGTTTAGAACTCATCCCTTGCAATCTTCATTCTTTTGCTTTGAGTTGCATTGGACAAAACTTAGGTTACGTAGACCCACCTTTGCTTGAAGCAAGCAATCCCATAAAGGAGTGATCCTTTTTCTATTGCATTTGTTCCTATCTCTCTTTCCGGTGACTTTAGGAAGTAAGTAGAGTCTAAGGGGGGGGGATGTAGTGCCTACTTGCCCTTCGACACTTTTAATATTGATCATGATACTGTTGACTATATTATGGACATTATTATAGTTTTTATTTAGTATGGTGTTAGATTTTAGATCATGGATTATTATTGACTCTAATTCATATATGATGCATGATGATTATTAGAGACATTTTATATAGATGTTGACATGTTGTTGGACATGGTTATATATATTTATGGATGTTGTTAGGACATGTGATATTTGGATATATTGAGTAGACCAAGAAAATTGAAATTAAAATTGATGATTATATAGTTGTTGATGAAATTGTAAGTGATATTGTTGATTGTCTAGATGTTGTTGTGATTCATATATGTATTGATGATTTTGAAATTATATTATATTTATTTCTATGTTCTGATATGGCCACGAGGCCTAAGGAGGTATTTTTGTTTTGCAAGTTAAAATATCACAACACACATCAGGGGATTAGAGACCAACCACTTTGGAATTCTAGATGAATTCAACAAGGTCACCATGGCAACTTTATAAGTTTGTGTGTGTTTGATAGTTGTTAGGGATTCCCATGGGAGATCACCTTCAAATGTTACCAAGGGGTTTTATATTTCTTTTATTTATTTTCCTTGATTAATGTTGCATGTGTTTATTTTGTGGTGCTTTTACCCCTTTTCGTTATTTATTAAATGGTTTGTTAATTAATATGAGTAATCATATTGTTAAAAACTAATTAGTCAAATTGGGTCATAAGAAAGTATTTATTAGAGTTGTTGGCCTAAAATTAAAGTGTTGTAAGAGATGTGTAAGTTGATTTTGGAGTATGAAACACTCCATCTTCTTTGAAATTCGAAATTGTCCTTGGAGGCTGATTTTGGAGACTTGTGGGACAAGTTAAACTTGTCTCATGCCTCTTAAATTTATATACCATCCTTACCTATGGTTGGAGAGTTAAATTTAGCCCTTCTTTATTCATTTTTGTAAGTCAAGTTGAATGTTTTTATTGTTATTTTTTACATGCTTTTAATTTCTATCCTTTGGGGTGTGGGCTTGTTTTCGAGTGTGTAAGTAATATGTCATATTATTCACCCGCCTATTTAATATGCATTGGTGAATGAAGTTGACTTTTGGGGTTGGGTTTGAGTATGTGTGATGTGGCATCCTACATGGATCCACCTCATCCTCTTCCCTTCCCTCTTCTATAAAATTCAAATTCCTTGCATTGTTTTGGGTTGCTTCACCTTGTAGACTTCATTCTTGAGGGAATTCCTTGTTGTTTTAAGAGCTCTTGCTATTGGAGAAGTTTGAGATTATTGCATGCTTGTTGTTTAGTAAATTTTTGGATTGTTTGTTTGGAAACAACTACTATTTGGAACCTCAAAACTTCATCATGGAGAGGTAAGAGCTTGGCTCTTGAAATGCTCTTCTTTTATGAATGTAAATGTTATTGTTGGAATATTTTGGCATGTTTGTGGGCTGTTGGGTAGATGGCCTAGGTATGGTTAGGAGAAGACTATGGGGTTCATTTCATGGGAGGAACAAGTGTTTTTGGGAGGTATAAGTACGGAGGGATTTGGGATTTGGGTTTCACCTTACAAAGAAATAGCTTGCATTTATTTACTCATTATGGTGTGCCATAAGAGGTTGGGGAGGAATAAGGAAAGGTCGGGAATAAGGGGTACATGGGGAGGCATAAGGATTTTCGGGGTTTTTATATACTATATTTTGGCGGTTGGTAATTTTTATGGTGATACCCATTTTCCATTTGGGAGGGATAAGAAGCATCCCCCATAGTTTATTTCTCCTTTGGTTTGTTTGATGAAGCATCAGTAATGTTTTTCATGCTTTTTATTGTTAAATGTTACTTGAGTGTTTGTGAGAGCCTATTTTTGCCGTCAGTTGGATCACATCTTTTATTGCATTGTGGATGGGACTTGGGGGCCAATGAATAAGGATGGATTCTCCCTTTTCATTTGATGTCTTGGTTAGATGGAGAGTGGTTTCTTTCCCCTATTCTATTGTGACCAAATTGGAGAATGATGGAAATTCATACTGTTGTTCTAGAACTGAGAAAGAAGATAGTTTGATAGTCCTTGCTAAGATCATTTCTTAATGTAACCTTTTACCACTTGAATTGGATGACCTTGTATATTATTTTTGATATAAATATGGTCTATAGGGGTTATGAAAATTGTAAATTGAATTGTGAAAGAGATATACTTTGTTCTCTATTTTTATAATAAAAGTGGAAGAGATTGTATTTTGTATTTTGTAATTGAGGGAGAAGATAAAGTTTCGAGCGACCCATTGTGAAACTAATTTTGTAAACCATTTCCCCACTTGATGTGGATGACAATTTAATATACATTTTGTGTTGAAGAGTTACTATGTTTTGGAAAAGAAATTCCCTTTGAATGTGAAAGAAATATACTTTGTATTTTGTTGTAAAAAGGAATATAATGAGAATGACTTATGTTGTAATGTTGTATTTGATCTATATAAATAGAAGTGGTTACTTTGTTTAAATGATATTACTTTCATTGGAAGTCTTATTGTTGAATGTAATTTGAAATATTTGTTGGAAAGATGAAAAAAAAGAATACGTATGAAGAAATGTCATAATGCTCTGTTCTTTAGAAATGAAAGTTTTGAAAATCAGAATTGTAATTTGGAATTTGAATACGTTGATTTGAATCAACTTAATGAGTTAGATTGGATCTGGAATGATTTCTAATACTTAGAAGATGATAAATGGAAAATAGATTCTTTCGAATTAGATCTTTGTTAGATGTTTCAAAACTGGAAAATGTTTTATCAAATGCACATAATGACCCTGCCAGACTAGGAAAGACATTTGAAACATTAATACAAGATAAGAAAGATCAAAATGATCCCAACCAAACTATAATACTTTGGAAATTTTCATAGAACCTTTCAAAATCGAGGCTAAAGATTTTTCTTAGTTTTTTTGTTGTTAAATTGGTAAAAATCAAATTGATCTTCAATCAAATGATTTAAAATTTAAAAACTATCATAAATTATTCCAAGTGAAATCCTCCATGTCTATTGACACGTTGATTGAGAAAGAATGACATATTTGAACAAAATTTATAAGTTAAAATTAATTGTTGCACCTTTATAATCTTGTGTAGAACGTTTTCAAGCCCGACCCCTTAAATAATATCAAAATAAGACATTTAATGATTCCTGTGTAAAGAGGACGTCGAGATATTTCTAGAAAGTCCTCGTTTTCCAAAAACCGAGCTCTCTATAAAAATTTATGGCCTTCTAAAGTTTCTCTTCACTTGGCGTAAAAAAAAATTGGGAAAAATTTCCTTGGCGGGCCCACGGGCCTAAATTTTTTCCTCGAGCTTCAGAAAATTTTTGGGAAAATTTTTCAAATTTTCCCCACTACCCCATGACTACTGCAACAATCGAGAGGCTACCACGTTGCATCATGAGGTGTCAACAGAAGGGCAAATCCCTTTTTAAATTTTCGATTTTGGAAAATTTTGGGAAAATTTTCCAAATTTTCTCTGCTACCCCTCGGCCCATAGCCAATCGGGAGCTACCACATCGTGTTATGAGGCAATGGTAGAGGATTGGGTCCCTTTTTTCCTTTTTACATTTTGGAAAATTTTGGGAAAATTTTCCAAATTTTCCCCACCGTCCCGTTGGCCATAGCCAATCAGGAGCTGCCATATGGCATTGCGAGGTGCCGGTGGAGGTGTAGGTGAATGTTACCCTTTTTTCCTTTCGAAGCGTTAAACAAATTTTCTCCTCACCACCCCGCTTTCCCCGCATTTGGCTTAAGAGATGCCATGTGTCCCTCGCGGACTTGCGAAAGCACGAGTGCAAAGGTGGCTTTCCACCCCTTGGAAAATTTTTCTCCCCATGACTCGAAGATCGCCCATGGGAAAATTTTCTCGCCGCGAATCCACCGACCGACCCTTGAGAAAAATTTCTCCGTGGGCCCATGCAAGCCCTCTCTTGGGGAAAATTTTCACCCCAAGGTCCTCCGGTCCATAACTTGAAAAATATGAGGAGTCGGGAGGACATCTTTATATCACTTTGGAAAGGTGATTAAATTTCCTATCAATTGGAATGATTTAGAAAAATTTTGAATGCATTAATTTTAGGTAAAATGAAGTTGAATCTTTAATTCCTTTTAGAGAGTGGGTATGGTGAGGAATTACCCTCTTAACCTAATTAAATCTTCTAATCCTAGATTTGGACCTTGTAACCTCTTATAATTGTTAATTAAAGAAAAAAATATTCTAGCTTGAGAACTTATTAGTGGAAACTTTTGTTTTGTAACTGGTTGTAGACTCTTTTAAACAAAAAATTATTCCATAATTTTTCCTAACTAATCCTAGGTTGTTCTTGAGTCTTAAGTGGGTTTTTTAATAGGCATTACATTCATAGATTTAGCACATAAAATTTGATGGGCTTTAGCTATCTGGAGCACGATTCTACCCATTTCAAGAATGGTGTAGGTTTCCTTTTCGACAATACCATTCTGTTGAGGAGAGTAAGGAGTAGTGGGTTCCCTTTGTATTCCAAATTCGATAAAAAATGAAACAAATACATTACTAATGTATTATTCTCCATTATCGATTCTAAGTCTTTTTATTTTATGACTAGAACTATAATACCCATGTTATGATTATTTAAAATTAATGGTTTCTTTATATCAAAAAACCCTTATGTACATTGAATTCCTTGATGACTTTAGGGTCAAAGCATAATATTATGTAAAAGCTTCACCAAAAATATTTTAAAATCTGGTGTGTAAATAAATCTATTAAAATATTTTTTAAATTAAATAATTCTAGTGAATTATACATCCACGGCTCCTTCGTACAATTATGCTTTTAAAAATACATGTTTTCACCTTTTATATGTGTTTAGTCATGTTTTGGTTGTCGAGACATAATTTGATGAAGGTAAAAAAAAATTGTAAAAAGTTATACACATTTATATTCTTTGACCCTCCATCTAAGATCATATTCATCTAGCATTAATTAATGGCTACAATCCATATAATAACAAATTATAGTTACGTGTAGCTTTAATGGTCAACTAGATCATCGACATTAAAATTTTCCTCCGTAATTTCTATTTTATTAATGTATGTATTAGAATAAGATGTTGTTAAGTATAATTAGTAGTGGTGTCAATAAAAGATAACGGTGTGATCGGTATGGTGCCGCTAATAAAGTACAAATATGGTAAAAGACCAAAGTACAATAAGAATGTTGTAAAGAGTAAATATTTTTCGTAAGTGGTCCGGTAATGTTAAAATGTCAAAGTTTGGGCAAGTAGAAAAGTAGGGTCTACATGATTAAGAATTAGAAATATTATATTTGTAATAAGGACAAAGAGTGATGTCATAAATATTTTGTGTATTTTATTTGTGGAAAAGTCTAAAAATGTGGAACCCATGTGAGATGATAAGGTTTATCTTATCTTAGAAGATAAGCCTACATGTAAAGGTAAGAGTTTAGGCATGGAATATGATTGGCGGAAGAGATTTCCTATCGTATCTTAGAGATAGGGTGGATAAGCCTAAATTCCTATAAATAAAGAGGCCACCCCCCTCATTTAGCATAGAGGGAAGTAGTGAGAAATATTGTATGAGTAAGTGTGTAAAGGAAGCCATCATTTTGAATGTGTATTAAAGAAGAAATTAAGAGGTGTAATTGTGAAGTTTCTCCCATAGTTATTGTTGGAAGGCAATTGAAGTTAGTAACACTTGAAGTACCTCATGGGTGAGATTGTAACAATTTCATGTTGATATTATAATTTACACTTATATTTCTGATTTATCATCATTACTTCTTATCATAGTCTAAGGTATTCTTGTGTTATGTTTGTTGTTGTGTTTCCAGATTCCATCCACCAAACTAAAATTTGTGCATTAGTAAATAATCATAGCACGAGGAGTTCTCGGTAAAGAATTATCATAGTGCCGGATTGGTGATGACATTTTGGTTCCGTTGTCGGGATCATTCCTCGTTGGTGGATTTTCTAGAAAAATATTCCCCCTTAGTCAAAAATCATTGGGAGGGTAACCTTGTTTTTACTATGCATAGTAGTTACCATGGTAAAGTCACTTTTTACCATGAATAGTATTTACCACAGTAACTTTACTTTTTACCATGAATAGTATTTACCATAGTAACTTTACTTTTTACCGTGAATAGTGTTTACCACAGTAAAGTCAGTTTTTACCGCAATAAGTCAAGTTTTATCGTGGTCATTCCTATTTTACTATAGAAAGGTGTAAAGTCATTTTCTATTATATTGAGTCCAATTATTTGTGCACATAAGTCTTATTGATTGTACTTATGGGTTTGTATTTCACTGTGGTTACTTTTAAAAATGGGGAAGATTCCTATTTTTTCAACCCAATCTAATGAAGATGCTTCCTCTTTCATTCAAGAGTTTAAATGATCTTGCGTTTGTTATGGCCTCATAAGAAGGGAACAATGGACTGAATTTTTTCCTACCTTTTTGGATGCTTAAGCTCTTAGGTGGTTTGAAACACTAGGTGATAATGTGAAAAATTCATGGGATTTATTAACTCAAAGTTTTCTTGAAGAATTTGGTGAACAACAGAAATATATAGATCTCATGATTGATATCACAAAGCTATCCCAAGGAGAAAAGGAGAAGATAAGGGATTATCATGCTCGTGTTCTAGAGCAGGAGGAAGCTCGATGCCCAGATCCGGAAGGAAAGATTAGTAGATGGGTTGATGAATGGTGTGGATAATATCCTTTGTAAGCACTTCATTCTTGGGATGAAGCCAAAGATCAGAAAATAAGTGAAGTATGACCACCCAACTACCATTGAACATGCAAAGGAGATTGCAAGAAGGAAAGAAGAAAGGATGGAAGAGGAGCCCAAAGAAATTATTGCTAAAGTAGAGCCTACACCAGCACCTTTGGTCCATAATCACTGACCACTCTCGGTGAGAAAAAACCTTTCTCCTAGTACATCTACTGAGTATGAAGATATGCTCAAGAATATGGGTAGGTTAACTATTAATCTTCTTCGAGGAAAGGAATTTAGTTCTCGAGAGAGGAGATAGAGGTCAATTTTTTTTTTTTTGAAGTTGTATATTATGGTTGTTATAAAAGGGTCATTATAAGTATAAATGTCAGATAGAGCTTCTACATCTAGTACAAGAGATAATGATAAAGGAAAACACACTGTGAATTCTTTTGATGTAGTAGATAAGAGCATAAATAATGAATTAGATGTGTTTGTAATAAAAAAGAAAGAAAGAAAAAGATAACCAAGATGGAAATGATCCTAAGAAGATGAAAGGAGAAACTAGTAAGAAACATAGGAGAAGAAAGTTGGGTGTGTAGGATTTTCTGATTTCACAGGGACAACGACCATACTCCATCTTATAAGATCTGTCCAAAGGCTGTAAATATTACATATGGTCAACTCTTGGCTATGTCTTCTGAGAAGAGGTGGGAGCTGCGAAGTGGACTTAATGCTCGACGAAGGAAGAAGGTTGAGGTCCCTGTTTTAGAGGTAGAGGTGGATCCCTATGCTCCACAAGCTGAGGTATTATGTAATGGTATTTCAATTCATGATGTCTTAGTTCATGAGAGTGCTGCGATTAATGTAATGATCGAGTTTGTAATGAATATGTTGGGTTTAAAAATTGATCACCCCTCAATAGTTATGTTAAGGTCATTAAATAAGGGAAAAACTAAACTAGAAGGAGTAGTTTCAAATGTGGCAATATCATTATGGGTGTTATATGTGTGGTAGAATTTCGGTGATGAAAAATAGTACTATTGTGTACCCATTGTTGTTGAGAAGACCATGGATAAGGAGATTTCATGCAAGAAACTAATGGAATGAAGGTTTCATGACACTTGGACGTGGTAGAGAGAGGGTGAAGATAAATTTTATCCCTCGGCATCATAAGGCAGAACTTGTGGATTCAAGTGATGAAACCGATGATTGGACATACCAATATTACTCTAGTACCTAGTGAAGTGGACACCGAAGATGAAGAAATTGAGGTTGATGTTTGAGTCATGGATATCCTTCCGGTCACACCGACTCATGACCCCATAAAATTATCTCGAAGAAGAAATTGATGATCGTCTCCAACAAATAAAGATTGGTGATTTGTGATGGAGAGTGAGAAGGTATCCTACCTCCGGCTCTTTCGAAGGTACATACACATTCACTTTTGATTACAAGGAACTCCGTCAAGTAAGTTGGGTAGAACATTCTATTTATTTGGTAGATGGTGCTAAGCCCATAAAGTAAATACCATATAGAATGAATCCTAATTTTCCAAAGCGTAAAAGAAGAAATAGATAAGTTGCTTGATGCGGGATTCATATTTGATGTGGAGAATTCGAGAATGAGTTTCTCCAATTGTGATCTCAATAAAAAAGAATTGGAAGCTATGCATTTGTGTTGATTATAGGAAGCTCAATAAGGTAACAAAGAAGGATCATTACCCTCTTCCATTCTTAGATCAGATCTTGGACGAAGTAGTTGGCCAGGAGTGCTATAGTTTTGCTTTGATGGATATAGTGGATACAACCAAGTACGTGTAGTGGAGAAAGATTAGCTAAAGACCATGTTCACCACTCCTTGGGGAATGTTTGCTTATAAATTTATGCCTTTTGGGTTGTGTAATGCTTGCAACGCGTTCTAGCACTTGATGAATAGGGTGTTTGAACCCTACATTGAGAACTTCATTAGAGTATTTGGATGATTTTGCATCTATGGGAGCAAGATGGACCACCTGCACTAGATGGAGACAACATTTCAAAGGTTAGATGAAGCAAAAGCCTCACTAAACCCTAAAAAGTGTGTCTTTGGATGTTCTAAAGGCATTTTGTTAGGGCATGTTATATCGAGAGATAGTTTTAGTGCGATCTTGATAAAGTTTCAAAAATCAAAGAGTTACCATTTCCTATGAATAGAAGTAAGTTGAGATCATTTTTAGGCCATAGAAGGTTCATCAAGAATTTCTCAAAGATTGCACAGCCACTAACCCAATTCTTGAAGAAGGATGCTACTTATGAACTAGGAAATAAGGCACATGAAGCTTTTGAAAAACTAAAGGAAGCCCTGGTGTCTTCATCTATTTTAAAGAATCCATATTAGAGTAAGCCATTCATTATTTATACTGATGCCTCGGATGCATCACTAGGAAGTACTACGAGCCAAAGCGATGAAAATGGGAATGATCATCCAGTTTACTTTGGGAGTAGACAAATGAGAAATGTTGTGGTAAATTATAATGTAACTGAAAAAAGGCTCTAGCTATCATTTTTGCTGTAAAGAAGTTTAGAAATTACTTCCTAGGGAAGAAATTTATAGTTGTAACATATCATCAGGCTCTAAAATATATTGTAAATAATCCTAACCCATCAGGGAGGATAGCAAGATGAATAATTTTGCTACAAGAATTTGAATTTGATATTATAGATAGGCCAAGAAAGAAGCATGTCAATGCAAATGCACTTTCTTGAGCCTATGAGGGTTTAGGTTCATCTTGTGATGATGATGATTTCCTAGATGCATCATTGTTATCCCTTGACACAATCCCTAGTGAATACATAGATATTTGGAATTATCGAATGAATTCAAGTTTCTGATTTTGTCAATGCAAAGACTAAGAGGAAGATTACTTAAGCGATCGTCCATATTTTATTCTACATGGAGTATAATTTTCGAATAGGACCTTATGGACAAGATCTACAAGATAGTAGTTGGACGTGATCAAGAGAAGGAGCTAATAGAAGAATTCCACAATGGTACATGTGGAGGACACTTCTCTGGACAACTTACAACAAGAAGGATCTTGGATGCAGGTTATCACTGGCCCACTCTTTTTAGATATTGTTATAATTATTGTAAGACATGTGATATTTGTCAAACACATGGTAACCATAAAGACTTCATTAGCTCCATTATGCCCTATTCTTCCACTTGGTCCCTTTGAAAAGTGGGGAATAGACATTATAGGTCCACTTCTAACTACCCCATGCCAAAATAAGTATATTGTAGTTGCCATGCATTATTTAACCAAGTAGGTTGAAGCCTAGGCCATTGAAAACAACTTCCATGGATGAAGTGGCAAGGTTCATATATGAACGCATTGTCACGAGATTTGGTTGCCCATTATAAATTGTAATAGATCAAGGAAGCCACTTTAATAATGAGGTGGTAGAAGCCCTAGTCAACAAGTTTTCTATTAAGCACAAGAAGGAAACAACATACAAACCAAACACAAATGGACAGGTGGAACAAAATTTTTTTGTGTTGTGTCAAATTCTAGCAAAAGATATAGCCTTGTAGGTATATAAGTGGGATAAAAGGATTCATGCAGCATTATGGGCATATAGGGCAACATCAAAGTCAACAACAGAATACTCCCAATTTCAGTTGGCTTATGGCATTGATCCAGTTCTTCCTATTGAGTTTGATATTCGCACTGTGAGAGTTATGAAAAATGAAAGGATGGATGAAAGTGATTCAGTAAAAGAAAGATTTGTGCATCTTCATTTGCTAGAGGAAATGAGGGAAATAGCAAAGGATACAAGCTATAAGAAGAAAATGAAGCAGAAGGAATATTTTTATCAAAAGATCCATTGGTCTCGATTTCATGTGAATGACTTGGTTCTAGTATATGATTCAGATACAAAAAAAAAAACTAAAGAAAATTTCTTCCCAAATGGATGGGGCCCTACAAAATAGCAGATGTGCATGAAAATGGTACATATCGATTGGAGGAATTGGATGGTACTCCCATTACAAAATGGGTCAATCATGACAAGTTAAAGAATTTCTAGGCACCAGCTTCAGAATCTCCATAAGAGTCTACTCCGAGGACAGAGTAGAAGCTAGGAAGGAGGAAAATGTCAACATTAAAATTTTCCTCCATAATTTCTATTTTATTAATGTATGTATTAGGAATAAGATGTTGTTAAATATAATTAGCAATGACGTCGTCAATAGAAGATAACGGCGCCATCGATGCAGTGCTGCCAATAAAGTAGAGTACGGTAGTAGTCAAAGTACAATAGGAATGTTGTAAAAAGTAAATATTTGTCATAAGTGGTCCAATAATGTTAAAATGTCAAAGTTTGGGTAAGTAGAAAAGTAGGGTCTACATGATTAGGAATTAGAAATATTATATTTGTAATAAGGACAAAGAGTGATGTCATAAATATTTTGTGTATTTTATTTGTAGAAAATTCTAAAAAGGTGGAACCCATGTGAGATGATAAGGTTTATCTTATCTTAGAAGATAAGCCTACATGTAAAGGCAAGAGTTTAGGCATAGAATATGATTGGCCGGAAGAGATTTCCTATCCTATCTTAGAGATAGGGTGGATAAGCCTGAATTCCTATAAATAAAGAGGCCACCCCCTCATTTAGCATAGAGGGAAGTAGTGAGAAATATTATATGAGTAAGTGTGTAAATGAAGCCATCTTTTTGAAGGTGTGTTAAAGAATCCATTAAGAGGTGTAATTGTGAAGTTTCTCCCATAGTTATTGTTGGAAGGCAAGTGAAGTCAGTAACATTTGAAGTACCTCATGGGTGAGATTATAACAATTTCATGTTGATATTATAATTTACACTTATATTTTAGATTTATCATCATTCCTTCTTATCATAGTCTATGGTATTCTTGTGTTATGTTTGTTGTTGTGTTTCAGATTCCATCCACCAAACTAACGATTTGTGCATTAGTAAATAATCATAGCACAAGGAGTTCTCGGTAAAAATTATCATAGTGTTAGATTGGTGATGACAGATCATCACGATCTCCCATAAATAGAACTAAGCGAGAGTAAATACTGTAAAATTATGGTTAAACCTTTTATAAGCTTTGATAACTAAGTGCATCTCCTAAGTGTCT
Organism: Taxus wallichiana var. yunnanensis; assembly: GCA_018340775.1. NCBI lineage: Eukaryota > Viridiplantae > Streptophyta > Pinopsida > Cupressales > Taxaceae > Taxus > Taxus wallichiana. The sequence continues at coordinate 508,747,269 of CM031242.1, forward strand.
TCCTAGAAAACAAGAAATATATTTTCCACTTGGTATACGATAAAATGAGTTAGGGGAATGGTGAATAGACAATGTAATCAACTAGTTACACTACTTTGGCCATAGGTTCAAGTGTTGCATTGTAAGGTGACCATACACAAGATAATGAAACTTGTCTTCCATCAACACACTTAAACATCTCAACATAATTATTTTGATTTCATATTTTTAATATTTGAAGTTTTAGTTTTGAAGAAGGAGAGCCATGACTCTTGCTACTAATTGCAAGGATCCTATCAGTTCCACCTTAAGATCTTTATGAGATATATATTGACCATGCAATGATATTCATTATTACGTCATCACTACCCTTCCCATATCCATCCTAATGCATGGGTAGTATAATATCGAGAAGATGATGGGACATAACACATACGGTTATTTTACACTTTTAGTTATCCTTGATAAATGAAGTAACTAACTTATTTGTTATGATATGATAAAGTTTGTTGATACATGATATTATATTCCCAAAATAGGGTTATAGTAACTCAACGAGTTACTATATTTCATTAGTCCCTCTTATCAAACTGATATAACATAGTATTCATCATTAAGTATAGGTTAATTAATCATTTTCCACATTGATTTGTTCCATTACATTACTTGTAAGGATGGTCCTAACTCTCATAAGCTCATTATTTATTATTAATAGTCTACATTTAATTCTAAATGTTACAATGATAACTTTACTTCATTTTATTATATTTTTATTTTTATCATTCTTTGTGTCTTTATTCACATATTTGATCATTTCAAATGAGTCAAAGAAATTAGCAATAATTGTATAACATAAGATTAATGATCTTTAATTACACTCAGGTAAATAACAACATAAAATTTATTGTCTATTTAAAAATATAATTCACAAAAAAGCCATATCATAACATGTTTTTAAAGAAGGATAATGATTAAAATTTATTAATAATGATATACAATCATCGAATAACACATTAAGAAAAAATCCCTTTATAATATGTGAAGGAATTCCTTTCAAATTTATCGAATAATTATGACAATGCTTTTTAGATTTATAAAAATAGTACACGACGTAAATCAATCGTAAACAATCTGAATATTCACTTCAAGAGTTTCATCTTTTCCGCAACTATAGGAGAGATAAAATGTATATATGGGTCAATTCAAATAACTGGCATGATTTCACAAACTCATGTTCCTTGTTGTAATTAAATAAAATAATAAAATAAGTTAATGTTAGCTTATTAGAAAGCAATAAAATTCCTTAGTTTATAATAACATAAGTATCTTATAAATTGATGATAATGAAACTACCTAATTATATGCAAACATTATTGTTCAATGTCCTAATTAGAATCATATGAATCAATCTTTATCAAAGTCATCTAATAAAAATAGGAAGCTCATTTATTTATTTCAACATTTAAATAAAGTTGTTTTCTTATCACTAAATAAGTAATAAAAGAAAAGGACATATATTGTATCTGTCAAGTTAGATTAACACCATGCAATAAAAGTACTTGACAATTATTGTATAATTATTTTCTTATTTTATTTATTCATATGAATACAAGTATTAAACAAATATTATTGACTATAAATCAAATAAATAAATGGCCTAAAATTCCTTTTTTACATCATTAGATCATGTAGATTTATATCATAAATTTACTTTATTTATGCTAAAACCTTTTTCCCTTCCAACTTTACTATCCACACATAAGAATCATTTATTTTAATGAAATAATTATATTGTAATGTTTACAACAATAATTTTAGTTACGATACTTGGACAACAATTCAAAGAAAAAAACCATTTATAATCCTTGTAATCCTTCTAAAATATTCATATTATTTATCAAGTAATCTTATATCGGTTTGAAGTTAAACATGCATTGAAATAGTAATGACAACTATACTCATTATGATCTTTAAAAACTAAACTAGATAAAGTATTGAAGAGATAAAACTAATAAATAAAAATGAATATTTGTGTCTCCATAATCATAATAATATAGTCAAAATATTTTTTTAAGAAAGAAAAAGAGTTTAACTAGTTCATATTTTAGAGAACTTAAAATAAAACCATAACAACATATATCATAATGAGTTGTAACGTTCTCGAGTTATCAAAGCTTTATTTAGGATATGAGATTATGTTTGCATTTTAACCATACTACCAATACCCAACATGTATTTTAAATCAAGTTCCTCATAAATAATCAGTTTGAATATGCTCAAGAGAGAGAGAAAAGAGTGAGACCAGTTTATTCATGCTTCAAAGAACATAATCACAGGTAGTAAGAGTAAGTTCAAAATGATCTAGAACCTAGAAAAATTCTATCCCATTAATAGCTAAGTGATGCTCGTAAGACCTAAGGAGGGATGAAATGATGATAAAAACCTCACATCTCAATACGAGCTAGCAAATTTAAAGTAATTAAACCACCAAATTGTAGATCTTGATATGAGCTATCTCAACTATCAAGCACTAAACAAACTCATCATTCAAATTGACCTAGATTTATATATACAACAAAAACCCATAAATATCCCAGATTTCATTATAAATTAGACCCAATACTCCAAATCGACTACAAATTTGGATATCATAATTATAAACAAAACCCATATAATTTTAGAAACTTTTCCTAATTTTATTTTCTAAACTTTTATTTTTCAAAAGGGAAGTTCCATATTTTAAAACAAAAAAAATTCACGGATTCGTCTCCACAAAAAATGTTTAATAACAAATCTCTAAAGAGTTTTAATAGCTTAAAATATCCTTGTCATATTTCTATACTAAAATACCAAAAATGAGAATATATTTCAAAAAAAAATCCATCTATTACGTGATTTAAAAATTGATTTATAAAACTAAAAACATATTCCTAAAATTTCATGTTAATAACAAGTAAAGAAAAAGATAGATAAAACCCATGCATACTCTTGTTTTCAATCAAATTTCCTTAAAATCTACCTACGATTCCAATATTCCAAAAAATCCCACAAAACATTCTATAAAGAGCTTTAAATGTAGGATACACAAATATTAACAACTTCACATTTGCATTCTGGACTACAAAAGGATTTCTAGAAATATCTCCAACAAAACCTCCATGCAGAGCTTCCCAACAAGACAAAAAAACTAGATGAATGTAACAATGTGAATGAGAGGGAGAGGACTGAATGTATGGTTATCTTCTCAAATAAGCTACAAGTTCCCAAAGAACCAAATTCATTAGTATAATCCTTACTACTAGTGTCATGTCGTGGATTCCAAAATCTCCTCGATTTAAACAGTTAAAACTAATAAAATTGAATGCATTCAAATCTCATTTATCAATTTTTATGCCATATGGTCTATGAACAATGATAAAAAATATATCAATTGAAATATGTTCCATGTTAAGTTTTCTATGACCAAAACTTGACCAATCATTAAATAATATCAATGCTCGGTGGTCGATGACCAACACAAAATTAGAAAGGTATCCTGAAAACTATTTCAAGTGTCATTTACCTTAAATAGTACAAAAAATGTTAAAAACTTCTAAACAAAAGGTGGTTGTGATATTTTAAAGTAAGGTATTAGATATTAACTAATCACCAATATAAGGCCTTGTTTGTTTTTGTGTGTGTGTGTGTACGCACTTGTGTGTATACATATATTTGTTTGGATACATACATATTTATAATTTTATTTATAGAATTCTTATGAGATAATATGATAATTGATAAACATATGTACATTCATATATACATATATACACTTATATATACATATATATCTCGTTCTATCGTGTGTGTGTGTGTGTGTGTATTATTAATTACTCAAGTTATTAAAAAACATATATATTCACATATGTATCTTATACTAACAAACATGTCATGAGCACTAGAATATATGACAAGTAATAATGTAGTCAAAATGATAGTCAATTACTCATACCAACATGATGATATTTCAAATTCAACGAACACATTATGTTAGGATATTTCATATTTCCCCTCTTAACATAATCATCATCCTGATTATTTTAATTTAAACATTACCAAATATATCAATTAAAAGCAACTCAACATCAACGCAAAAGAAACTAGTTCTTTTTGTTATACTAGAAAATTTTCTAGAATTTCAGACAATAATAAGTCATAAAACTTGGTTGTAATAATCCTTTTAACATGAACTTATTTCCAAGAAGTCAAAATTATGGCTTATATTTCCATTAAAATAATCATAAGTATTAAATAGTTTAACATGAATCCATAATGAATAATCAAATAGTTGTTTTGTTCACCAAAATAAAAAGGGGAAAGCCATTTTAATTTCATCCAATTTCTTCCAAATTGCATTATCCTCATAATATTGATCCCATTTAACCTTACATTGTGTAATTTCATAATTTCTACGATGCATCCAATGAGTTTCCAACACTCTTATTGGATCAAACATGAAATTTTTTGAGTCCTGAACCTATAATGAGTTCCAATTCATGACATGTTTATATCAAAAACATAAATTGTAAGAAATGAAATATGAAAAACATTACGAAGTACAAAAAATACATGAGTAAATTCTAATCTATAGGTCATTGGACTTATAACTTCAAGGATTTCAAAAGGTCTAACATATCTAGGTGAAAATTTGGAAGATTTTCTAAATGAAATAGATATCATTTTAGGTTTTACCCTAAAAACACTTTGTCTCATTTTCAAATCTTTTATCAACTCTTATTAAGTTAACATAGCTTTTTTACTATCGATACTTCTTTTAACTACTCATGAATAAAATTTGATTACTTTTCCATTTTAGGAAACATTTTTGTGCCCACTACCTCTCTTTCCTGTGTGTTATTCCAACTAATATAAGTTCTACACTTTCTCTATACAATGTTTCAAATGGAGACAATTTCAACTAATAACAATAAGTGTTTTTCTAGGAAAATTTAATGAATGGAAAAAATTCCTCCATTTATACTATTGATATATGCAATATATTCTAATCATATCCTCCATAACATGGTTAACTCTTTCAATTTAAACATCTATTTCCAGATGGTAAGCTAAACTAAAGTTTAGTTTCGTTCCAAATAAAGAGTTTAAATTTTTCAAAAAACTTGAGGTCATTCTACGATCCCTGTCTCAAATAGTCAGTTCCAAAACACCATGTAATCAGAAAATCACATGCATAAATCATTTTGCAAGAATAAGATAATCATCCTTTAGATTTTTCAATATGAAGTGAGCTAGTTTGGTCAATTTTTCTACTACTACAAAGATCATATCATGTTTTTTTTATAATACATTCATTTCACAAAATCCACGATGATTACTTTCCATTTTTATTGTATAATGATGTGATGATACATCAGACCTGTGGGATCGAAGTGCTTTGCCTTAACATGTTGACTTTTAAGACACTTTGTCCAAAATAATTAATCAGATCCTTCTTCATTCCTTTGCAAAAATATTGTCGTTTTACATCATATTACAAATTTGTTACCCCCAGATTCCCAAAATATGGTGGATTATGAAATTCCTTCATAACTTTCATTCTAATATCATTTCCCAAGTGTACTTAATATTTTTTATAATATTGTAATACTCCTTCATTGTCGAACTTAAACCTTTATATCGTTTATCATTGATTTATAGCTAACATAGTTTTACATGTTGATAATGCGAGATCAATTTGCATTTTTTCTTGAATTCTTCCTTAAACTATGTTCTAAGGGTCACAATTGTAGAAATATGCTTCATGTGAATCAATTCATCAACCACATAATTTTATTTTTCTTTAATGTAACTAATGTAAAAAGTCATATTAAGATAGAAATTTCAGCCACCTATGTTGTCTTGCATTTAAACTAGGCTGCATAAACATGTAATTCAGCCCTAAATGGTGTGTTTTAAAATTAAATGGGTTTCCTAACAAATATTTCTTGTAAATTTTTAAGGAATTAACTATTCCAACAAGTCCTACATCATGGGGAGTATAGTGTTTCTAATAAACCTTTAGTTTTCTCTTGTCATTAGCAATTATGTGATCATTTTGAAGAATTATTCCTCCCACACCTTCACCTAAGGAATAAGTTACCACGGTAAATATTCCATTAGGACAACAAACCTTCTATACAGGTGTTATTTTAAGTTTTTATTTCAACATTTTAAGTGTATTTTCACATTTATTAGTCCATTAAAATGTGTTATCCTTTTTATATAATGAAGTTATTGGTCTTGCCACTCTTGAGAAATATTTTACGATTTTTCTTTAGTAACTAGCCAACCCCATAAAAATTCTTACTTGATGAAATTTTTTTAGGTGCTTGTCACTCAATTAGAGCATTTATTTTCGATGGGTCAACTAAAATCCCATATTTTTTTATAATGTGGCCTAGATATTGTACTTCATTATGATAAAAAGAACATTTTAAAATCTTACCATAAAGTTTCCTTTTTCTAAGCACTTCTAACACTATTCTCAAGTGTTCATTATGTTCCTCTATTTTATTCAAATAAATTAGAATATCATCAAGAAAAACCAAAACAAACTTATCTAATTATTCTTGAAAAATATTATTCATAAGATTCATAAATGCAACATGTGCATTAGTGAGTCTAAATGGTAAAATAATAAACTCATAATGCCCATATCTTGTTCTGAATGTTGTTTTATGAATGTCTTCATCTTTTATCCTTAGCTGATGATAACAGATCGTAAATCAATCTTTGAATAAATAAATGCATCTCTCATCGGTGGAAGGTGTTATCAATCCTTCAAAAGTGATATCTATTATTTATTGTTTCTTTTTTAATAATGAAATAATCAATGCGTAGTATTAACGTTCCATCATTCTTTTTAACAAAAATGATTTCTACTCCCCAAGGAGACACACTAAGTCTAATCAAACATTTTAACAAAATTTCATACATTTGTGCTTTTAGTTGTACTAACTCTGTTGTTTTCATTCTCTAAAATGATTTAGATATCAGTTTAGTTTTATGTTTGATGTTAATGGAAAAGTTAAATTATATTTTAGGAGTAATTCAAGGTAATTCGTCTAGATATACATCCTAAAGATCTTGTAAAAGTTAAAAATATCTCAAGGAAGTCTTACATTCCTCACTAAAATAAGAAATTTTGATTACATACATCATGCAACCTTTTTTTTTAGCTTTCTTATGTTGCATTACAAATATTTATAAATTTGAAATATCTCTTAATGCCCTAAATGTTGATTATTTTTGCATGTCATCTAACCATTTTACTCATTTTTTCAAAATAGAATATTATTTTTTTGCATGACCAATTTACACCTATTATGATGTCATAGGACCCTAAAATAGTCATGTAAAGGTCAAGTTTAGTAGTTAAACTAAGTAATTACATTGTAATTTCAAACAAACTATTATCTAATTTTGTCCTTTAGGTAAAGTTGGACAAACATGACCTCACACACAGAAAATAGAAGGATTGATTTGGCCATGGGAGCTCGCATTGGATGGTCGAGACTCGGATCAATGAGAGAACAACATGAAATGATCATAGGGGTCATGCTCGGGTTAGTAATTACTTGATTGAGCCAAAGGAATGAGGATTCGGAAAGGCTAGGAGTCTGAAATTTAAACTTTAGGGATTGAGAGATTCAGATTTTCACCATAGAAAATGTAAAAATGAGCCAAAACCTCGAAACCACGAAATTCCAAATTTGAAAAGGGCTTGGGGGGTTTTTGGGGTCAACTCCCATTTTGGGGTCTATGGTGTAGGAACTTTAGAGCTCACTAATGGTGAAATTCTTAATCAACAAGCTCAAATGGTCTTTGAAGACATCAAAGTCTGAAGTCCAAAATTTGGAGTTTGGACGTTCGGGAGGTCGGAGTTGGCGTGCAAGGTTAAGTGGTGAATAGTGTGACATAGGGAGGCTGAAACTCATAGTATTAAATTTAGAATTTGGGATTTTTGATTTTGGAGATGTGCGATGATAAGATAGATAAGTGAAGTCTTGAAATCTAAACCACCGAAATCCCTGAAACACTGAACCCCAAAACTTGAAACCCAAACCCCGAAATCTCAAAACACGAACCCACTAAATCCCAAAACACGAAAACCCAAAATCCTAAAACTTGAACCCCTAAAATCCCAAGACCCAAATCCCCAAAATCCCACAACCCAAACCCACGAAATCCAAGAACACGAACCCCGAAAACACGAAAGTCTAAAACCCGAAGTCTGAATTTTGGACTTCGAGGTCTTGGAGTTTAAGAAAATTGATGCCCCAATGCACACAATCATAACTTGAGCTTGAAACCCAATTTCTGAATTTCTTAATTTGAGTTTTACAATTTCAGAGGTTTCATGAGCCTAGAATGGTGAATAGTGAATGTGACCTTGAAATTCAAAATGTTCAATATTTCGAATCCACGAAATTTAAAAATTTTGGATTTCGGAGTGTGTAATGCATGGTCGAGTGTCTAAAGAATAAGATCAACCACCTATTTTATTACAAAATGGCACCCTCATCTTTAAATGGCCATAACTTTTAACTAGGAGGTTGGAGTTTTATAGAATAGGACTTTTTGGAATGTTTCTCACCTACCAAAATGATGAAGATATGTGCTTTCTTTCTTCTCCAAAAAGCAAAAGTACATAGAGTTATGTGTTTGCAATGGCACCCATCATTGTTACACGTGATTTTAATTCATTTTTGGGTGGTTAAAGCAAGATTTATAATTACTTCTCTCTCCATTTCTCTAATTATTCCTATATATTGTAAGGAGGGGATCATTTTAAAAGGTTGGAAAAGTTGTATATGCTCCTCCCTTATTTCTTATCTGTAAGAGATTTTTGGATATTTGAAACCTCCCTATTTAACATTGTAATGAGAAATCTATGCCATTGGCCTTAAATTTGATGTGTTTCATTAACTTTGAGAGCAATAAAATCATATATGTGGATGCGTCAAACCGTCTTCTATGTTATATTACAACTTTCCGATCTTTCATTGCATGCATGGTTATTTTGTATTGTTTTTTTCTTTCCAAGGTTTTGGTAGTGATGTGTTTATTAGGCGGGTTGTCTAATATCCTTTTTGATGAATTACCTTCCCCTAGTGTAGGTTTTAATTTTCATGAATTTTTTCTATCTTCATCTCCTTTGAATATTAGATTAGGGTTAGATCTGTAACTCTCATCACTTAGGAGTAGTTGGAAATAGGATAGGATAGAAAGTTGGCATTCTCTCGGGGGTTATCCCGATTACAAGTCCCACACTTTAGGATAACTCCATGTTTGATGAATCACATTGTTGCCTCAACCATTCACTTGCAAGCAATTGAGGGTGTTTTGATTTCACCATAACACAAACATTGGTCTATCATATTAATAACATCATTCCCATATTGTACGAGTCTATGAATTTTCCATATATGCATATTTATTAGATATTTTTATAGATAACTTACTAGAAATAAGCCACTTAGTTATGTCGATGTCAAATAGAATAGTATCAATAAATCCATAAATCTTACTAGACACTTCTATAGGGGTACTATGTTTTTCAGTTTGGTGATTACCCACTACATCATGATTCATATGTTGGTGATTGTTCTCATGATTTTGATGGATAGTTATTAGTATAGTGGTCACAACAACATTTAAAACATTCTTACTCATATTTACAATAGGTTTAGCTACTTTATTATTTTTATAATTCTTCATTTTTATGCCCTCCTTCTTCTACCATGTTTTTATTGGAGCTAATGGTACATGTGAGCTAACTTTTTTCTTACATTTCTCATCTCTAAAGGATGAAATTTCTTGTAAATTTTGTTCTTGTCTTATTTCTTTATTTAACACTACTTCTATATTAGATGTCCCATGAACATCTACTCCACCCCCTATATTTTGGTATAAGCACATAGTAAATTTATGAATTCTAAATTTTTCATCAATTTAGTCTTGAGGTACGTATTTTAGGAGCTTAGTGAAAGGTTACGAGTACTCTACCACACTCATTTTACCTTGAGTTAAATTTTAAAAATCAAACATTTTATTATCAAAGTATAGCTAAGGTAGTTAGTTTTTACGGAAGTAAATTTTTAATTTTTCCAATTTGATGGAACCAATATCAACTCCTAACAGCATATTTTGATTATCCCTCCAAAAGGATGCCTCATTAGAGAGATGGAAAGCACCCCAAACTTCTTTGGTATTTTCTCGAAAAGTCCCTTATTTTGAGATAATTTCCCATCTCTCTTAATTAATTCTTAGCTCCATTCAAAAAAAAATTCCATCAATTTTTTGTTGGTTGATCCCTTTATTATCCCTTGAAATTCTAGTAGCCAAACAAGCTCTTTTATTCGCTACTAATGTTCAACATTTGGATGAATGAGTTGTTCTTCTCACGATTCAGAGTTGTTCTAATGTAGGTCCTTCTTCTTCATTATCACATGTAATATGTTGCAAAGGAAGCTATGTAGTTTCTATTGTCATGATGTAGTACAAGGATTTCATCCAACTTTTGAGTTGTTGAACGTTCCACATTTGTTGAACTGATTTCAGCCTCACTATTTTGTCTTCTCCTAACCATTGTATCCTATTAATGAGAGGATTATATATCCATTAGAATTATGAACACATTAAATCCAAGAGCTTATAAACATTCAACTCTGATACCAAACTATAACACCCATGTTATGATTCATCCTAATTAAGTGAATTATTTTAAAAAACCTTAAGCATAATTAATTCCTTTCGATTTAAATTGTAGCTAATTAATCCAACATAATTAAATATTTACTACAATACATCGATAACATATGATAACCATGTGTAGATGTAAGGGTCTACTAGATCATCCTGATCTCCAATAAATCACTCAAACCGAATTTGTATACTATGTATACTTTTTGTTAAACCTTTTACAAGTTATGAAAAATAAGTGCATCTCCTCGGTCTTTATCGGAAAAAATACAAGTTGATTTTCACCCTATATCCAACATGATGAGTTAGGGGAATGGTGAGCAGGTAATGTAATCAGCTACTTACATTACTTTTGCCAAAGGTTCAAGCATTTCATTACAAACTTAGTTTCTTGAGCACACACAAGATACAAAAAAAAAAAGCTTGTCTTCATTCACCACAAAACCCTCTCTACACAGTTATAAGTTTTTCATTTTTTTGGTTAAGAATTTAGGTTTTGGTTTTGAATAAGTAGTTTCGTGGCTCATGATACTAATCAAATGGATCCTATCAGTTCCACTTTAGGATCTAAGTGGGAAAGATAGTGACCACATAATTATTTTTATCATTATATACTCACTACCATTCCCTTATCCATCATAATTTTGTATGGGTAGGATACTATTGAGAATATGATGGGACATATCACCTATGATTATTTTACACTTTCAATTATCCTCTATATATGAAGTAACTAATTTCTTCCTTATGATATGTGTTGATGCATGTTATTAAATTCCCGAAAGAGGGTTATATTAAATCAAGGAGTTACTCTCTTTAATTAGTCTTTATCAAACTAACACAATGTATTATTCATCATTAAGTATAGTTTAACTAATAATGTTCCACATTGATTTGTTCCATTACATTACTCATTAATGATAGTCGTAAGTCTCATAAGTTTATTAATTATCATGAATAGTCCATTTAATTCCAATAGGTACAATGATAGCTATACGTCATTTCATTATATTTATAAGCTTATCTTTCTAAGTTTTTTTGTCGGGTGGATCATGCACCCTTGGAATTTCTAAATTATCTTTTACAATGTTGGAACATCCTCAAGTTGTGGGACATTTTCACCTTTGGATGAACCTCACGAAGTAGGCTAACTTCCTTTAAAACTTGGTATAGCTAATGTAAGATCAATGTGAAAGGCTAAAAAATTATAGTGAACTTAATCTACTTGTCTTCGAGGTAAAGAGAAGAGATATTTAACAAATAAAAATTTAAAGCATGATGCACCAAGAGTGAATGGACCAAAAGGATCAACTTTACTTGCACGATTAACACTAAAAAACAATATATGGCATGCACATATCCTTGAATTATTTCACTCATTTATATAAAATGATTTAGAATTCAAATAACAAAAAGGAAAAAAATTTCCCACAACTGAAATATAAAGACTTAAAATCACATTTCAAAATAATTAAAACAATAAAACTACTTTAAAGGTAAATTAATTCACCATACTCAAGGAATTAAACCTTCACAAGTGCAAGATAAACCAATCCTACACACAATATATCATATATTTGATAGCACAATATTGTTCTAAATATAATTAAAAGGATTAAACCTTTGTTCTTGAACTCTGCTGCAAAACTTGAGAGAACTTATTGGTTCCATTTCTGAGCTTGCATAGTGTGCCTTAATTTTTCATATCCAATTTTGCTCAGAAACATTTTATCTCTCAAAATTGGTGATCTGCAATTCGTCCCCTCAATTAAATTTTTTAAAGTGCTCGTAAACTTGTTGTTGTACCTAATTTAAAAGAAAAATCCATGTGTGCTCTTATTTCGTGCCCTAGGTTTTTCAATTTTTGGGTCGTGTCATTTTCCCTTTACCAGATCATGCAAAAGGTCAAAATTGATCAAATTTTAATTGTTTGCAATTGGAGACACATTCCCAAGGTCAAAAATAATGTTAATCCATGCTTCAGTTGAGTTAAAATAAAAAAATTTGCAATCCTTGTTAGAAAATTTGATTTTTAGGGCATCCTTTAAATTTTCCACATTTTGATTAGACGGGCATCGTTTGCCTATCAAATTCATCCTCTACATGTAAAGGCAACATGGCGGATTCTTATTAGCCAGGAGAGCGGTGGGAAATTTCTCTAACTTATCATTTTTGAAATTTTGGCAAAAGGGAAAATTTTAATCTGTCACTCCACCTTCTGCAATGAAGTACCTATGTGGCACATTTTTATTGTCTAGGGGATTGGCGGGTGGCGGGGTTTCCTTAGGAACTTTTGCTTTCATTATGAAAAATTCTCAAAATCAATTTTTGGCATGAAGGCCTGCAGTGAATAGGGAGAAGACACGTGGCATGGAGGGCATACGAGATGGTGGGGGACTTGGAGAAATTTTGATGTTTTATGGCTCAAAATGATAGAGTGAATTTTTGGCCCAAGGGCCCTCAGCCAATCCCTAGTGGACATGTATCTAGGAAAGGATAGAATGGGGTAGTGAGCTTTCTAATGACTTTGAAGTTTTTAAACTGCAAATGGTAAAAATCAAATTTTGGCCCGATACCACCATGACCAATGGGAAGAGGACATGTGTCTAAAATTTGCAAAAAATGGAGGAGGGGGCCGAGGGAAGACTTGGTGATTTTTGCTTTGTTTTATAAATGTGAAAAGTGGATTATAGCCCCACTCCAATCACATGGAGACACATGTCTAGAAATACAAGGTCGGGTGCCTTGTACAAATTTTGATCAAATTGGAGGCGGAGGTTTGGGCCTTCGGAGGTAAAAGTATTTTTTCTCCTTTTTTGAAAAAGGGATCTAAAGTACAAATGAGAGGCATGCCTAAATAGCCAATCCAAGGTGCACATGTGGCACATTTTAAAGTGTTAAAGGGTGGCGCGGGTCAATGTTGAAATTTGTGAATTTTCAAAAATTTGCAAAGAAGGTTTAAAGGAAGAAAGGGAAAGTTGGACCCGCAGCGAATAGGAGATGGACACGTGGTAAGGGAGAAAAATGGGGTGTGGGCCCACGGGAAAAAATGTGAAATTTTTCCCAAAATCCAAAAAGTAGCAAAATTGATAGAATTGGTCCATGGTTTCAATGGGACCCACCTTTAGACACGTGGCGGGCCCAGAAAGTAGGTGGAGTTTAGTGGCAAAATTTTCTAATTTTTCAAAAGGTCACAAATGCATTTTTTAAAGGCAGGGGCCCGATATAATCATTTTTTGACACGTGTCCCACCTGATCCAAAGTTTAAAAAGGTAATATTGAGCTTATTTTTAAATGGCATGTTCCACATGGAGGGCTGATATTAAAAGGTTGATGAGATCGTGGTTACTGATGCATTCGTTCGTCTTGGCCACCATTGGAGCTCGAAGCACGGAAATCAAGTTTTGAATCAATTTTCATCAAACCTTATATGATTTTGGGTCACCTTGGCCTTCTGAGAACATTGGCATCATTTTTATGACTTAATTCCTTGATCTAGAGTGTCTTTGATATAATTTTTTCCCAGGCATGAAAGATAAATATTGAGGAATGAAAGATTCTTGCATGCCTGAATGATAACAACATGCCCCTAGGGTGGATAATGATCTGAATTTGTGTAATGATTTAACTTTTTGTGCATACTGTGACTGCGAGTTGTTTTTACGTTTGGTTTCCTTGTCATCAAATCATGATAATTGTTGTAACATAATTGATCCCATGGAATATTATTGGCTTGGGAAAGAAGGCTCCAATGTGGCATGAGGTATATAGTACATTTTGGAGAAATTAAAAATGGTCAAGAGTTGAAAATCACGAGAAAATTTATGAGAGAAAACTCATTTTTCTGAGAAATCCACCAAAGAACCATGTTAATGACTCATATGTTGGAAATTCATGTATGTGAGTTGGTTACAAGTGTATAGCCATTAAAAACTCTAAGATTGTTCATGTAACTCTCCTTTGTTGTTGAATCTAACAAGTTTTGAATTAAATCTATGTTTTCTTTGGGAAATATGGTGTTTGTTATCATTTTTTAAATGCTTGTGGATAGTTTTCATTGTTCCTGTTGCAATCTTACATTGAAATGTTTTAGAAATCACATAGAATCTCCAGTTATTGTCGATAGTTTAGTGGCATTTTCAATCTCATGTTGAGAAGAGCCTTTATCGATAAGGAGATAAACAAATTTAAAATCACTTTACCTTCCCTGACTGCAGAGATTGCCTGTAAGCCTTTGGGGGCACCTTAGGTGTGGTTTGATCAAGGATTTTTGTGTTTAATTGAGTTATTTACTTCAAGATTTTATGGTGATTTCTCAAAGATTGTGTGAAGAGTGCAACCTAGGCTTCCATTTGTGCCTCTTCTGGTTGAAGGAACATTCTGATTATCTGAGGCATTTCTTCTAATAGTTGTTCAAGTATTGTAGAGATTGTCAAAGATCTGATCTATCCCAGTTTGTCTTGTCAATTCCCCACCAAAAATCATCTAAACAATAAATATCCTACCATGTAATATCCCTGATTTGCATTTGTATACCCATAGAAGATCAAATTCCATTTGCAAAAGTATGCATAACAGATCAGGATTTCCAATGTCTCTAGTAACCTTTTCCTTGTTTTGAGAAGTGACAACTCATGGGAGTTCAAATCTGGGGTGTTGATCATGTTCTCTTCAAGGTCACGATCATATAATTTCAAGCAAAGAGAATGACATCTTCATCTCCTTCACCATTACATGGTTACAAAATATGTCCTCTTACCTTGGTTACAAAGCATAACCTAAAATAGATAGGAAAAGATCAAGTCCTATTGGAGTGTTATCCATTTCTCCACAAACCGAGTGCTATCAAACGATATCCCGGCTATCAATGACATACAACATGGTCTGATCTGTCCTTAAGCTCCATGACATATCTATGGTGCTACACAAACTGAACAGGAGAACAAATTTGGATACCAAGAACTTTCACAAAATGATCTCAAGGTAACAATATCCATAATGCACTAAACTATTTATAGATCAAGATTTTTATCCATTACATCTTCACCATTAACTAATTAATTACTAATAATCGATTGCATTAAAATCTTAGGGAACAACCTAACAAAAAAATAGAAAGATAAGCTACAGAGTTTGACCAACTCAACCTTGCAACTTTGACTAACTTTGAGCTTGGGGACTATCCAAAAATGGTTGCCAAGCCTAAGAGGTACTCACAACATCCTTTCTTTGTTTGGATTCTTCTTATTTATTTTCACACATGGTCATGTGGTTCCTATACTCAATAAAGCAATTAATGATTCCCTAGATTTTGGCTTCTTCTAGCCCGCACACATATTGATTTATTACCTCTACACAATCATTCTCCTTACTAATATGGGAAGTTGATTTTCCAAATATTTTTATGATGCCCTTGGATGGCTCAGAAATTTATTATAAGAAACTATTTTGTAGAAAGAATCAATAAAAAAATTTAGTGATGTCTTCATAGTCTTTTACAAAACCTGCAATAATTTGATCAACAGGAGAACATCAACAATCTAATTTGTGAACTTGCATTGAATCTTGTAAAATTATTTCATTATATCATACAATGAATCAACTAGCTCAACTTGTTTGTTATCAATATTTGTAATCAAATCCTCTAATACCTTAATCCTAAATTCCATATCCTTACGAAATTCAAATGATTTTGTAACATCATCAATAAATCCTTCATTCAAAATTAAATCGAGTCAATACTTCAAAACTCTTTTCAAGTTTCTAAGGAAAGATCTACGTTGTCACTATCTTGATAAGGAGCATTCAACTTCATGATTACAAACTTTTCCTCATACAATTTATTGTATAAATCTATAACATTCTTCATTAATGATTTGGAATCTTGTATCAAAAATTCCATCCATGTTCCAAATGCTCTGCCTTTTTGACAAATCCTCTCCACTATATGATAGTATGTATCATCAAAGCTCTGAGAAATAAAAAGAGCGGTTGTAACTTGTACTTGTTTTGTAATTTTAGTAAGGAGAACAGTAAGTTGTTTGACTTTCCATTTCAATTTGTCCTTGGTTTCTTTTTTCTTGTCATAAATTTGAAATAAATTTCCAATAGACACTGTACATCCTATTTGGCTACTTCGTGAGAAGCCTTTCCAAATGCAAACTTGGAGATTTTATTATTTTCTGTTGTGATAGTTTCGTTTTTATTCCATGTGGCAGGGGTAGTTATTTCAACAAATATTTCCCCGATCGATCAACCGACAAATTAAATAAAACTCTTGGTCTCTTATCTTGCCTTCTGGGAATAGTGTCTAAAACACTTAAGTCAATCAAATCAATAATATGAACCTTTATCTTCTTCTTGGGAGTTTGACAATATAACCTTTTGGGTATAGTAGAAGACAGTGCTGAGATGAAATCAATGGCATGGTTACACTAGAATTTTGGATACTAGACACTTCAATTTCAGAAGTGGCACTAATGGAGAGTGAAAGTGATGTAGTGATAATGGATGCGTAGTGGTCAAAATAACCTCAAGAGTAGAATAAATAAGAGAATAAGTAGGAGGAAATTAATAAGGAAGTGGAGTGGAAAATGGAGATCCTATTATCTTTCCTACTAAGAGTGCAGGGAGAGAGGAAAACACTTGAGCCATGGAATGAGATCGGATGGAAGATATGGGAAAGGAAGAAAGAAAAGATTATATTGTAGGAATGGTAATGTATGTTGGAAAAATTATATTTGAAGGTGGTGAAGATGGTAGGGAAGGAGGGAGAGAAAGTGATAATACCTAAGATCCAACCAAAGAAGTGCTCAAATAAATTATTTCAAAACCTACAACCTAGGAGATATAACCTTGGTAGTGGAAGCCTTTGTAGAAGATGAACCTCCTACAAAATACAAAAATTTCATAGATTTATAGTGGCCCTATGGGTTGACCTTTTACCCCTTAGGGGTGTAGGATGACCTATCATTAACTGGGCTTGAACTATTTTTGTAGGTTGATCTAACACTTTGGGTGATATTCCCAAATTTTCCAACCAGTAATATGTTCTTCTTAAAATGGACCCACCCTTTATTTTTTATTGTTGCATTCTTATTTGTTCCAATCAATCCAAGGTAGAGGTTGATTGGTAATACTATCTATTTTATAGGTAGGATCAAGCACCTCTTCATCATCCTCTAATCCTTTAGGAACATTTGCAATGCCAAAGCACGCTACTTCACTCAAAGTTAATATTTCAAATTATCTCTTCCTTATAATAGTTTCATCTCAACAATGAATCCAAATGTACTCTAATTAAGGAACATGTGTGTTGGCCAGCCCTATTTCACTAAACTTACGGCAATAATAAAAATTATTTCTCTAATGAAAAGTCTTTATAGTGACATGATACATTTTCCTTCAACATTCTTAGCTCTATAAATGCTAGCACAAGTATATCTAAAAGGGAAGACAAATACCTTCCTTGTGCCTCTTATTTTGGATTTTTGATAATGTAACAATTGAAGAACTAGCTCCAATAACACCCACTTGTCACCTAGACATCTTGGAAACTCATTTGAAGCACATGATAATCCTAGTACACAAATATAATTGAATGTCAAAAATTGTTGATAAATGCCCCCCTATTCTCCTACTTCTCTAAAAGCCTCATCTAAAATCCTTCGATTATATAAGTCCTTATTGAAATAATATAAAATAACATCAAATAAAGTGACATTTCCTTTAGTTAAATTCTTGATTCCTTCTTCAAACCTAGATATTCCTTCATTGTAGCTATTGCATAGACCGGATAAGAGGTCACCAAAATGTTATTTGAAGTAAGTACATCTCCCAATTAGAAACATATCAAGCTACTAATATGCTCACCCCATTAGATAAACTCTATGTTTTACTTAATGGTGGCTATGTAAAGAAACTTCCATGGCTTAAAATCTCTTACTAAAGTGAGACCTGAAACCCTACTTAATAGGACAACGATATCATTGAATTCTAGGATGAAGTCAGAGCGGGAAGTTATCTTAGGATGTTTGGTTACGATACCTTTAACTTTAGCTAAATATCTCTTGACCATGAGTTTTGTGAAAACTTCATATTCTACCTCCCAATTGTCAATCATAGACTCAAGGGAAATTGTATCATATCCTTCCATATCAGGAAGCTTAAACAAATCTTTAAAAAGTCACTTTCCAACAAATTTATGATAGTACCATCATCGGAATTTATATTTAAAGTTACTTTTTCAAAGTGTAAGGCCACTACTTAGGACCAAATATGAACACTTTGTGGATGCGGGAAGGCAACAGTGAGAGGAATCCCACTATTGTAGAGAGGTTCTATCTAATTCTTCTTATTAGCAGCCTTTATTGTTTTCCGGAATTTGGCCATATCCATGTGCCAAAGATCATTTTCCTCAATATTTTCCACCTATGAAGATTAACATGTGGGGGTACTCCAAAATAAGTATAATTCATCTTGTATTTTCCCTTTCAAGAAGAAGAAGACATTTTTACAGAATTCGGTTTTGAGAATCGAGTAAAAGTTTGAAAACCTATGAGAATTTTCTAAACTTTTAAAAATATTGAAGTCGAAAATTGAAACTACAAAGTCCAAAGTTCGTGACTACCAAAAACCGAAGATCAAAAGTTCCAAAGAATTATATCTACGAATTCCAAAATGGAGAAGTTCAAAGCGTGAGGTTGCGAAGTCTAAAGCGATGAAGTTTTGAAACCACATGCTCACCGAATCGAAGAAAAAGATTTTGAAGCGAGAGAGTACTAGAATCTGAAAAAGAAGGTTTTGAATTTTGAATATGCATATCCCTAAATTTCTTGTTTCCCCAAAATTCGTAAACTCCGAAAACCTAAACTTTAAAGATTCAAAAATGAAAACCCCAAAATATCCAAATCTTTGAAGCTGGCAAAATCCAATGGAAAAATTATGACACCTGAAATGATTTTAAATACAGTGAACCTTGATTCATATGATAACTTGTAACTTCAAGTATCATTGTTTTTTAAATAGGTTTAATTGGAACACAACCATAGAAACCATATTTAGGTTCAAACAAGATTTCATGATCTGATGAGAAATAGGAGAACAAATAAACAATAAAAGGAAGAAAAAGCTGTAGACACCAAAATGAAACCTAACAAGAAAATAAATCATAAAATTTTACCTTAAAATGATGTGTTGGGAATTAAGGTGGAGATTTCACTAAAATAAGAACGTTAGAGTACCATTACGAGGTGAAAATGATGGGTGAAAATTTGAATTTATATAGGTAAACTAGAAAATCAATGCTCGAGGGCCAACACATATGAGGTAGTTGGATAATTAATGTTTTCAAAAATCTAAAATTCGTAATTTCCCACGTGATGATTTTACTATGTATCAAACACCTAAGTATGTAACCTTGATGTTCTAAAATGTCGAGAATCGGATTTTCAAAATTTTGAAATTTTGGTTTAAAATTCTGAAATATTCACTTTGAAACTCCGAAACAAAAAATCCCAAAGTTCTAAAATTTTATAACTTCCGGGATTTGGATTTCAATTTTTTTAGGTATTTTTATAAAAAATCAATAAAAATTTGAATTTCGTGTAGATAAAACATAATTAGAACACTGAAATTAAATTTTTTATTATAAAGAAAACTATTAAAGTAAAATTTTTGGAATGGAAGGGAAAGGAATTTGTAAAAAATTAATTAATTAATGACCCTTCCATAAAGGGTAACTTGTAAAGTTAACATTTTTGTCAACCTAAGGAATGCTTACTTACTAAGAACTAGTCCCATAGCCTTAAGAAATCCATTAGGGAAGCGAGTCCTTAAACCTATAAACTAGTCATAAGAACACCACAAACAACGAGGAAAGAAAAAAAGAATAGGAAATATAGAAAACAACAAAAAATTTCCAAAGCACTTTGAAGAAGAGACCTAAATAAATTGTACAATGATGGAAAAATTTCAAAAACAAGCTTTGAGATCTATCAAATTCACATGACAAGGTAGTTCTTCTCCATTGATCCTGGATAGAAAAAACAAATTTGCCTCTTTACACATTGTAATAATACATGGTCCGCTCCATCAAGTTTTGGCTCTTTCAACATCCCATTAGAGAACTAAATCTCCCTCTTGAAAATTCCTCTTGCATGCCTTCTGTCAAAAGATTTCTTA
Organism: Taxus wallichiana var. yunnanensis; assembly: GCA_018340775.1. Classification (NCBI taxonomy): domain Eukaryota; kingdom Viridiplantae; phylum Streptophyta; class Pinopsida; order Cupressales; family Taxaceae; genus Taxus; species Taxus wallichiana. The sequence goes on from CM031242.1 coordinate 508,768,173, forward strand.
ACTGAGCCTAATGTTGCTCTAAAGTCTTCATTACCTTCTTACACACATCTTTTAACTCCATGAGCTCATCAAACCTGAATTTCATAGGATTACTCTCCATAACCTCAAGCTTATGTGTTAACTCTAGAGAAGGTAATTCCAAGGATAGCAGAAGTTTTCTTTATTCCATATACCAGAATGAAAGTATAATTTCCAATGGCTCTTTTAGGTGTGGTCGAGATCTACCCATAAGGTAGTTTTAATATGTTTTATCCAATTCCTCTGTTAGATTCCATTGTGGGTTTGATAATCTATATGTGATTCTTATTAATAGACTCAACCAATCTAATTCCTTGCAGATATCAATTGGATTAAGTTTTGAGAATAAACCCATTCTTAACAGCCCATTCACTCAACTTCAAACCAAGAAAATCCTTTGCATTATCTAAAATAAGTGTAAATGGAACACCAAACCTCGTCGTTATGCTTTCTAAAAAATCAATAATAGCCTTTTCATTTCCCTTCTTTAATGTCACGACCTCTATCCATTGCAATAAGGACCCATTTTTTCCATCACTAGATGGAGAATTAATCTTCTAAATGAAATCTAACCCCCATTGAAAAAATGGTTGATCCACTAGAATGTTGAAGGGAAGAGATGAAAACATTTTTTCCCAGTGAAAGAGGTGCATTCCTTGCACTTTGTTACCCTAAGATTAACATCCTTCAATAAATTTAGCTAATACTAGCTAGACCTCATGATTTTCACAACATTTATTTATGCAAAGTCACGCCTCCTGATAAACCATTATGAAACTCCTACAATATCTTATTAACCTATTCTGAACCTATGCATAGAAAGAGAATACCATTTAAATCCCTCGAGAAAAAGAACATTATCCACCAAAACATAAGGAATAGGAAGAAGATGAAAGTTCCATGTTTGATTCCTATCCATGTCAACATGATATATTCTGAGAGAAGGAAGATGCTCATATTTGATAACCATTCAACCTGATCATCTCCTATATCAATATTGATAAGCATCATTTCCTCATCACTTTTCGAGTCCAAATATGCAGCAAAATGTTGACACAAACCTTTACCTTTGACTATCTTGGTAACCTTGATGTGTATGTCATACTCCATCACCCTAGTAATCCATTTAGAAAGCTTCTCGTTCATATATTTATTCACCAAAAAATATTTAACACCTAGATTAGACAACATTAGATGAATTCTATTGTTTGGTAACATGTGCCTGAACTTCTTAAAGCTCGAATGATAGAAAAAAACTGCTTTTCAACAAATGAATTTTTGAGGTCATAGTATTTTAGAGATTGGTTGAAGAAGTAAAATGATTTTTCCATCTTATTATCATTCTCCTTATTAAGTATCCTAGAAATACTTTCTTGACCTGTAAAAGCATAGAGAATAAAATCATTATCAAACCTAGGATTCACCAACATAGGACCTTGAGAGATAGTTATATTTACTGCTTCAAAACTTTCCTTTCATTCCTTCTTCCTTGAACAATTAATATTGTTCTTCAAGATGGTTGTTAATAGTTTAGATAAGGATGGGAATTGAGGGATGAATCTCTGCACAAAATTAATGGTGCCCATAAAAATCTTGAGACCCTTCATATAACTTGAGAGTGATAAGAAAAAAACCAAACAAATCCTAGCCAAATCAATGGAAATCCCTTAAGTGAAACAACATTCCTTGGCATCTTTCCCTCGCGCACCAAAAAAACCAATTTATTAGGATTGAGTGAAACCCCATACTCTTTTCGTGTCTTGAAAACTTTATTTAGATCGGAAATGTGATCCTCTCCATGCTTGGATTACATAGTTATATCGTCAAGATACGCTAAGATAATATCATTCATCAAACCCTTAAAGGCCATATCCATAACTCATTGGAAATTAGCTCCAACATTAGATATTCCAAACAACATTTTGTTGTAGGCGTATGTGCCCACTTGCTTGCTAGTGAAATCTATTTTGAACTTATTAGATTCTTTGACCATGTTATTAGCTAATTTTGACTTCGTAAAATTAATAAACATGGAAATTTTGAAATTTTTCAAACATATTAGTTTGTATAATTTATCACCCTCATCACGATCGTCTCATTTTTTTGATTGTTTTTGGTCTTCACTTCATCCATTTTGTTTGAGAAATCCGCCCTCCGGTCATAAACTACTTTTAATATTAATTAATTAATATTTAATTAATTTATTACCCTTTGTTTGATAAAATTAATTTTATTAAAATTTGGGGTTTTTAATTAAATAAATATTAATTTAATAATTATTAAAAGTCAATCGAAATTTTTTTATTTTAATTATGAAGGGAAAGTAAGATTCTAATTCTGTACTCTGATTTCCCCTTTCTGGAAAATTTATTTTAATTCCCGCTTGTGGCATTTCTTCCATCGATTACCAATTCAATGGATTGGAAACTAGGAAAAAGACCTCTCAATTTCCCACATGGGTAAACAAAATGGGGATTACCAACTCACCTTTCCATTTACGCTCAAAAATGGTTGTTTGTTTTCCACTTTCCCTTGGTAATTAATGCCACTACCCAAAGGAAGAGTAGTCAGTTATTTCAACGAAAGGGGAAAGCAGTTAGGAGGAAGCTTCTGTAGTTCCCGTAACCATTTCCCCATGAGAGTAATTGAATTTTCAGTGAAAGGAGAATTCTCACGCTCAGACAAAGCTAAAGTGATCATCATGCTTTCATCAAGAAAGGAGGCCAAAGAGCAATCATTACCAATAAAGAACAACAACAAAAGGAGTCTCCACACATTTACAAGTATATTCATGCATACATAGAAGGAAGAATACGGTTTCCACACAACATGAGGTAAATAAGAGACCATGTTTTAAAGAAATTTTAAATGCATTGGTTTAAAGGGAATAAAATAAATAGCGAGAAAAAGGCCACGCACAATCCAAGTTACATAAATCGAAGGCAAGCATAAAGCAAAAATTTCATCCACACATTTTCTAAAGACAAGTCTAAGGGAATAAAAGAACATTGTGAAAGTGAAAGCTTGCAAGAAGTTTGTTCCAAAGCCCAAATACCTACACACAATTTCAACGCAGAGGGTAAGAAAACAACAAAACAGTCCAAAAAAATACATCACGCATTTGTTTTGGAGAATAGTCCAAAACAAAAAAAAATGGTTTTGTTGTTTGTCTTCTTTCACATCAAAAGACCACGTGGGAGGCAAGAAAACAGTTTAAAAAGAAAGAATTCTCCACGCATTTTCCCATCAGAGAAAATATTAAATCATTTCTATTTTCAAATCCAGTCAAGTAACAAATTTTTTCCATGCAACAGGGAGAGAAAGCATATAATTTTACACATCCTAGGAGGGAAAGGAGAATCTCCATGCATTGGAGACAAAAAAAAAAATTCCAACCAGAGAAAACAAAACATCTTCATGCATTGAGGAATTGGAAAAAAAATCAAGCATTAAACAACAAGTAAAAAAATAGTCTCCATGCATGCCAAGGAGAATTAGCCTGAAGGAAAGAATAAGAGGAGAATCATCACACATTGTTCTTTGGAGAAAGAGGAGTTTCTACACATGTGTCTTAAGATCCATGCAGTAGAGGGAAGATTCAATCGCTGGAAGGTTTAGGAAAGCATAAATCCAAAGAAAAGGTAAATAACAAAGAAGCCACGTTGGAAAATAAAAGTCAAACAGTAAACAAATCATCTCCACGCATTCCTCAAAGATCTCCATGCATTCACCAGGAATAAAATATTGAAAATTTAGTTTAAAGGAGAAGGAAATCCAGAAGTCTTTATGCATTTCTAGAAGAATTAAACAAGTATACCCACACATCGATCAGAAGATCACAAGGAAGAAGTAAATCTCAAAGTACGTATTCATTAAAATCAGGTGATTTTCATGCATACCAAGGAGAATTTGCTATGGCAAATTAAATTAAAAAATTAGGATATTAAAATCGGGTGATTTTGTTTATTTTAGAAAAATAAATAAATTGTTGTCACCAGAATCAAAAATTGTAACCAAGACTGATTCTTATTATTATTCTTAGAAAAAAATATATAGTAATAATATTTGTTAGTGCAAAATCACAGCACCCCCAAATGGCCTAGTTTTGTGTGGGGCATTTGGTGTGATCTGCATAACATTGGACCATATCTCAAGTTGTGGGACTTGCGAACCTGAGATGGACCTCCAGAGAAAGATGGTTCTTGTTCCTAAACTACTTGCCACAATCTACTCTAATGCAGGAAAAACTAATCTATCCTAATCTAACCATTCCAAGGAGACAGGGAGAGAGAGAATGCAAGAAAACAAAGCCTACACTAAAGCGGTGATACACCTAGAAAAGGAAATAGGTGAGATACTCTCCGAGGGGGATGAAATAGGGGAAAACGAGATCGGGGATGTTAGGAAGGGGTGACACATGAGACCCAGATCCTAATCCATCATCAAAAATCCATGAAACACAACATCTTACACCTACAAACATGAAATACATGCACATGAAGAAAGCATGAAATGGAGAGGCACAGAGAAACAACAAAACACGAGAAAGGGTTGAAGAACATCACAAAAACATGATTTTATTTCTCTATGAGGTGCACGGACCATGACACGGATGTTCAGAAGCATAAAATTTACTTTTCAAGTGTAGGATAAGGCTTACAACTCAAATAGAGTCGAGAAACAAATTTTACAGAGTTTCCCCATTCCAAGAATCTTTCTGTCAAATGAGAAGTGTTTACAATATATAGATGATGAAAACTAGAGAGAAAGAAGAGAAACTCGATTTTTACACCCACCCACTAACAAAATTCATTAAAATGATCCCCAAAAGTCAAGGGCACCTTTAAAAATCCATTCCCTAATGCACTCAAGCTTCTAGAAGAAGAAACCAAACCATACTGCATTAAATTTTGGTGGTTAGGATACCTAGAACTGCATTTTTCATGCTGGAGATGTTTTCCAATTTTTACCCAACTACCCTACTAAAAATTATATTTTATGCTTCCATGGCATAGAGGAGGTAGATATATTTCCAATGGTACCAAATTTGTTGAATTTTGAGAACTAGATTAAAAGATATTCCCATTTGAATATTTGAATCGAATTCGTACAAAAATGGTGAAAAGCCAGTTTTGCAAAATGGATCCGCGGGCCTGAAATTTTCTTTGGCGCCTTTTGTGAAAAAACAAAAATTATAAAAACCTCCCACTTCTCTATAGTGTCAAAAATAACTTTAGCCAAAAAAATCCCCCACGCCTGAAAATTGTGAACTTTGCATTTGGTGAAATAACTTTTGTGGGCTCACGGGCCCGCACTTGCAAACTACGCCATTTGCAAAAGTTACAAAATTTCCAAAGTTTTCGAGACATCCCACTTCCTCGCAACTAATAAATGCATGACACGTGTCTTCTCTAAGTTTCGGAGGAGGTGTGGCTTACTTTTATACTTTACACCTTTTCAAAATAAAATCCAAAAATTCTAACTGCCTCCAGCAACCCGCCTTCCGCTTTGACTTGAAACATGGCCACGTGTCCCTTTGCAGGCCTTAGGCATTTTTTTCTTCATTTGGCACAAATATCCTTTGTGGGCTCGATGGCTCGTAATTGTAAACTGCACTTTTTACAAAAAAATACAAAGTGCCAAGATATCTCCCCATCCCCATTGGTCTGCAATCTTCCCCTTTGGCAAAAAGTCTTCCCCAGACCCGTTGGTCCACTTTTGGAAAAAAATCCTTCTAAGGTCTGTCGGCCCATAACTTGCAAAATATGAGGAGTTATAAGGAGTCCTTTACATTTACAGTAAAGGGAAGAAATTTCCTACCCAATGAAGATGATTTCAAGGGACCATAAGTGCTTAGAATATATTAAAATTCAGATTGAAGCACTTAAGGAGGAAAAAATAGTGCTATTTGACCAAAAATAAGTGTAAACTTATTTTGGTCAACAATATTAAAACAAGTCATTATTTTTTCTTACATTAATGGGGTTTCATAGATTGATACCCGACCAGTTTGCATTGTTTTGTGTTCTTGAATCATTGTTTTGTAAAATTCATTGTTAGTGCAAAATCACAAGCAGCCCTAAATATCTCAGTAACTCGGTGGGTTGAGACTCTCAATGTTATTGTATAACATGGGAATTTTCCCAAAGTGTGGGACATTTCAATCGGGAAAGCTCTCGGATGAAGACCGGTTCCTATTCCTCTATTCAGGTGCACACATAAAATTTGTAGAGAATCTATTCTAACTTTCCAAGGAGACAGGGTTAAGAAGATACAAGAAATTAAACCTAAACTAACAAAGGTGATGCACTAAAGGAATGTTGAACACCGACTTTGTTATTAAACAAATACCATTAAAATGTAATACAACCACCATGCACAAATAACCAATATTGCAATGAAAGATCCGTTAAAGCAATGAACACAATAGAGGGTTGAAATCATCCATAGACATGTATTATTCCTTCACAAATTGGTACAGAACATTACAATGGCCAAGAGACAAAAATTGCATTACAGTCTTAATAGAAGGTTTGAATTCCACGAGTTCGTCTGTAGACTAGAGAAGAAGCGAGGGTGCAAAACCAAAATATCCAACACTTTTTAATGATCCAAGCTCTTACCTTTATATATGAAGTGAAGAGAGGAGAAGAAAAGAAGGTGGGAAATATAATTTTGAAGCTCAACCACTAGCCATCAATGCCTGCAAATCTACCCGCACTGTGTCAAGTTAGGCTCTCCATGTATTTTTGGCACATTGAAGAAGGGAGAATTGTGGATCAAATCAAATCACGGGTAGTTAAAGCAATTGGATCATAAATTAATGGTGTGAAAGACGTTTTCTTATTTTCACCCACTTAACCTTTCCAAAATAAAATTTTTAGGCTTTCATGGCATAGAGAATGTCGATACCTTTCCAAAATTCTTCTCTTGCTCAAATCTGAGCTTCTATTTGAAAGATATGGCCATCCAAATATTTAAGCGCATTCGTGAAAATGGCCCGAGATTCTTAGAGCTCGAAGGTGCTGAAAACCACGAAAGTGGGCACGAGGATGATTTTTGCATTTTATGCCACTTAAGGATCATGCACTTTTGAACATATTGGCCCGCCCATCCACTTCTGATAAGGGCCTAACACGTGGCTTTTCTAAGCATTGATGGAGGTGTGGGCTACTTTACAATTTTACACTTTTCAAAAAAAAAAAAAAAACCCAAAGCTCCTCCGACGACCCACCTCTCACTTTGCAACTTTACATTTGGCAAAAACCTCTGCAGCCTTACAGGCCCACAATTGTAAACCACACCTTTGGTGAAAAGTGAAAAATGCAAAAAATGTTTCGCAGATCCGCCGACCCAATTTACACTAGGTAAAATTTCCTCCATGGCCCCGTATATTCACTTAGGAAAAGAAATAATCCATGGGCTTGCTGGCCCGCAATAGTAACTTGTGCCTTTTGCAAAAATTGAAAAATTCCAACACATCTCCTGCTGACCCACAACTGTAATTTTCCCTTTTGGTAAAAAGTCTTCCCTAGGCCCGTAGGTCCGAATTTGGCAAAAATTCCTTCCCGAGCCCATCGGCTCGTAACTTGCAAAATATGAAGAGTAGAAGGACTTCCTTGCGTTTTCAGAAAGGGGAAGAAATTTCCTATCAGATGAATATGTTTTTAGGAAACCTTAAGGGCTTAAAATATATAAAAAATCAGATTGAATCACAAAAGGGGGGAAAGGGGGTTAGTTGACCAAAAATAAGAGTGAGCTTAGTTTAGACAACAATTTGGCAACTTACGGGGGAATCTTCCTACTAGATGAGATGAACTATTGCGTTGAAGAATCCATTTGGTATGGAGTCTACCTGGTAATTTCAAATCTAGTCTAGAACTGAATTCCACTACATGAACTCTTATCTTTGCAAGAAAATATTGGATTCAAGATTTGTGAGAGTAGAGAGTTATCTAAAACCTAGAAACTTCTCCCTCATTTGATTTTCTACAAACCTGATCTGTTGGAGTGCAATGAAAACATCCATAACTACTCCAATATGGATACTTTGTAGATTTAATTTCTTGTGGCCACAATTCTCTTCCATGAGTGAGATGAATTGTATACAAGCATACACCAGAAGCAATAGAGCATGTGCACTAGCACTTAAGGAAATTGAAACCTAAACTATAATAAGACAATGTGCATATGCACTTGGAGAAATTGAAAACCTAGGCTAATATTTATAAGGGTGAGAAATTATCCTTTTAGTAGTAATGTTTGAGGTAGATCCCATTGACTAGAATCTACAATTCTTTGCCATCCAACTTAGCCAACCGGAAGGCATTGCTACCTTTGCATTCAATGATCATGTATGGACCACTCCATATGGCATCAAACTTGGAATGCTTGTTTTGCTTTGCACGGTCAACATCCCACTTTAGTACCAAGCCTCCAACTTGGAATGTCCTGGATTTAGCTTTCTTGTCAAATATCTTCTTGATCAATGCTTGATCTTTCTCCATGATCTTCATTGCATGTTCTCTTACTTCTTCTACTCCCATTAGTTCTGCATACCTGATTTCCATAGGCTAAAACTCGGCTAGTTTCAACTTTTTCATGAGCTCCAAAGCGGGCAGCTCCAATGATATGGGCAACACTATCTCTTTTTCATATACAAGCTTGTATGGAGAGATGCATGCAGACCTTTTGGATATGATGCTATCAGCCCATAGAGCTGATTTGAGCTTTGTCTGTCAAGTCTTCGATTCTCATCAAGGGTCCTCCGGATGATTCTTAGTAATTTTTATTCATGGACTCTATTTGGCCATTACATTGAGGGTAATAGTTTTATGAACTGTTGAGGTATATTGCCCATTATGTGATCCTTGTGCTAATAAATGCCAATGCATTATATGATATGATAGTGGCAGGGACTATGAGGCAGAAACAAAGGAGAGAGAATAGAGATTGATATCTATTATTATTCTATTGAACAAAGAACCCATGTACATTATTTATAGGTATGGGAATAAAAAGGACTCCCCTAAATGGATGGAGAAGTTATAAATAAAAAGGAGAGAATAATGGAATAGATAGAGCAACTAGTCTAATAATAAAAAAATAAGTACTTAGACTATGCTAACATTCCCCCCCTAATTACTTTATTCTTGCAAATGTGACCCCTGAAAAGTTCAAATTTCACTTTGCCAAGAGATTTTGTGATAATGTCAGCTACATGTGCTTCCGTAGGATAGTACTGGAGATGAATGTGATGGTTCAAGACGTGCTCTTGAATGAAATGGTAGTCAATTTCAATATGCTTTATTCATTCATGAAAGACTGGATTCTGCAAGAGCTTCAACACACTCTAATTATCGCAATAGAGAATAGGTTACTATTTTTTAGGAATTCCCAGGTCATCCAAAATGTGACGTAACCGTATCACTTCACACATAGCTCCTCATGCAGCATGATTTTCTGCCTCTGTGGATGAGATAGAGACAACATTCTGCTTCTTTGTTTATCCATGAGATAGGTCCAGATCTGAGATGAAATATGTATCCTGTAGTTGAATTTCTGTCATCAACAGATCCGGTGTGGTCCGAGTTGACATATCCTTGTAAGAATAATTGATCATTCTTCTTATATTCTAGACCATAATCAGTTGTACCTCAGACATGTCTCAAAACATGCTTTCCTACATTCCAGTGACATTTCTTTGGTTTTTACGCATGAACTGGAAAGATAGGCCGACAATGACATAGCATAGATTTGGTCTAGTATATGTCAAATAGATGAGCCCTCCAACAAATTTCTTGTAGAGAGTAGCATCTACTTGAGGTGAGTCCTAGAATCTTGAAATTTGCAAGCCTTTCTCCATGGGAGTGGATATAGGTTTATAGTCAGACATTCTATACTTTTCCAGGAGTTTCTTGGCATACTTTTTCTGGGAGACAAAAAAAGTGATTCTACTTTTGCCATATCTCCAAGCCAAGACAGTAATGTAGTAGCCCCAAATCTGTCATGTCAAAGGTTCTTTTGAGATCATTCTTTACAATATCAACTAGATATTCTAAACTACCAGTGATCACAAGATCATCTACATACACAATAATAATGACTATTTCTTTTCCTAACTTCTTTATATACAGATTGGAACCTGGGGGGCTACGAGTGAACCCATAATGCAAAATGTGATCGTTAATCTTGATATACCATGCCATTGGAGCTTGTTTCAGTCCATACAATGATTTTATGAGATGACATAACCTTTTAGGATGCTCTTCATCAAAAAATCCTTCAGGTTGGGTCATGTATACTTCTTCTTTCAAATCACCATTTAGGAAAGCACTCTTAACATCCATTTTCTGAAGTCTCCATCCTTTTTGTGTTGTAAGTGCACAAACTATTATGATGGTCTTCATCTTCGCAGTGGGTGTAAAGGTTTCTTCATAGTCGATGCCCTCTTTCTAAGCATATCCTTTGCTACAAGTCATGTTTTATGTTTGTCAACGGATCCATCTACCTTATATTTGTCTTGAAAACCCATTTGCATCCTATGGGTTTCTTTCCTATAGTCAGATCAACAAGTTCCCATGTCGATTTTTCTTAAGTGAGTCAATTTCTATATCCATGGCTTCCTTCCATTGAGGTTGACTGAGTGCTTCATGAACATTGTCTAGCTCGAGCTATTAATCAATGAACTCATGAGTGTAAAGTTTACCTCATTTCTTGTTTAACTCCTTGTTTTGACTCTGGAAGATGTATCTAGAAGTTGTTGCAAATGTGAGTCCTTGATGGTGCTTTGTACCCACTTCGGATGAGAACTTGGATGCTTTTGAGAAGAACTTTTTCATTATTGTTTTGATTGATGTGGAGTCACATTCTCCAGTTCTCCAAGGTCAACAAATAGCTCTCCTAGAACCACTTATTTTCTCTGAGCAGTCTCCTCTGGTTGATCATCCGATTCAGAGACTAGTCGATGAGAGGTGGTTTGTAATGGATTTTCTATTGTCCTCCTGAGTCAAACGATGACTCATTACAAACCACGTCTCGACTTTCATATATTTTCTGTCTTAGGATCCATGAGACAGTAATCCTTTGAGGTAGTGTTATAGCCAAGTAGGATGCACGGGAGTGACTTTGGCTTAACCTTCTTTCTCTTCTGAGTTGGGACATGCATGTATGTTGTGCAACCAAATACTCATAAATGAGAAATTGATGGATTTATACCACTCCATACCTCTTCTAGCATTTTATTTTGTATAATATTTGTCGGTGCCCTATTGAGAAGATATACAGCTATCTGTACTGCTTTATCCCAATAGCGTTCCTCTAGCTTTGTTGTTGTTAGCATGCAGTGAGCCATCTCCATCATTGTGTGATTGTGACGCTCAACAATGCCATTTTGCTGGGGTGTGTAGGGAGTAGTCAAGTTTTTCTTAACACCTTGTTGGTTTAGGAAGGCCAAGAACTTCTTTGATGTGAATTCCCCCTCAATTTGAGTGAAGTAGAAGAAGTGGTTGTCCGATATCTTTCACAACACGATGATAGAAGTTATGGAAATGTTGAAGAGCCTCACTTTTCTTCTTCAAGAAATATACCCACATCTTGTGAGAGTGGTCATCTACGAACAAGTTGGAAGTACTTGTAACCTGAAAATGAAGTAGGCAATGGGTCATTCAAATTGGTATGAACTACCTCCAGATGCTTCTTGGCATGGAAGGTACTCACCTGAAACGGATCTCTATGTTGTTTTCCTACAAGATAGCCAAGGCAAAAAGGAAAGGAACTAGATGATTTGGGTAGTCCATGGACCATTTCTTTTGAACTAATTATGAACTAACCGACAAGTGTCCATATCTAAAATGCCGAGGGTAGTTGATTCTATTGTATAAGAAGATAAAGCTACTGCAGAAGATGAAACAATATCTAAAGAAAATAACTTATCTTTTACAAATGCTTTGGAAAGAACCGTACCTTTTCTATAATGATTTAATGCCATTTTGGACAAGAAATTTTACCTTAAGGTGATGATTCAAGAGATGCGTAATCGACAAGAGGTTGCTAGTCAAGCTAGGAACATATAGTACCTTTGTAAGTGTACATTTTTGTGGTCCCAAAGGAATGGTGACATTTATAATTCCTTCTACAACATATTCTTTGTCATCGGCTATCAAAACCCAATTTTGAGCTGGTTCTTCATGTAGTGAATCAAATAGGTTCTTATCACCTGACATATGCTTGCTTGCACTAGAGTCTATCAACTAGACTTTCTTCATGGGATGAGAAGTTTGAGAGATGAGTACAAGGTTCTTACCACAATGGGCTCCTTCTGATGTCTCCTCATTAGATTTGTCATCTTTTTGTTGAGTGTGAAATGTCCCTTGTGCTTTCTCCAGCAAGGATGTCATTTGGAATTTTGAAAATCTTTGCACCCTGATGTGCTAGTTTGACTTAAAGATCCTTGTTTTAAGCTATTGTACTAGCAGTGATCAGTGTGGTGAGTGTTGGTTCTGTAAATGTGACACCACCTCTTTGACTTTTGATCTTTCTGTTGTTGTTTTGGTTGCGCTTGATTTGGCTTCTCTGGGGGACCCTTCGATTATTCTAGCCACGGTATGGCTTTGAGAATAAGGCTTTATCCTAAGACTCCTCATGGGATGAAGTGATGGCCTCTTCCTACTACAGCAAATTCACAAGCTCTTCGAATGTCACTATTTTTTCGACACATTCAGTGTCATAATAAACACTCGGAATTGAGAAGGGAGTGCTCTCAAGGTGATTGCGACAAGAAGTCTATCATCCACTATTTCACCGAGTTCCAATAACTCCAATCTTAGCTCAGCCACGCAACGTAAGAACTCCTCCACTTTCTCATCTGACCCCATAGAGAGGGTGTGCAGCTTTGACTGAAGATGAAGAATCTTCGTCTAATTTTTGGCTTCATAAATTATTTCCAACTTGTCCCAGGCCTCCTTTGGTTTGTCTCGCATTTCGAACATGTGGTTACACATTGTCACTGATACTGAGCATTATCAGCATCAAGGCTTTTGCACTAGCCATCTCATACTTTATTAATTCATCAGGGGTTGTAGGAGTGGGCACAGACCCTATGACAATGCCCCATAATCCTTCAAACTGAAGGATTGTCCTCATTTTTGTTTTCCAGGCCACAAAATTGGGCCCTTTGAGTAACTGAGCATAAAAAAGAAGTAACTTCGGAGTAGACATCGTAATAAAAAAAAAAATTATTTATTTCAATAGATATTACAACTTAGACTCATTGATGAGAATTACTGGCTTGTAGATACTCGTGATATTTTCGTTAAGTGATATAGCGATGATTTGTGGGGTGTTCTTCTTCATCTTCATAGTCGGTGTCATATTTGGCTTCTAATTCTTCCCGTACTCACTTTTCTTGGCAGCTGACATCGAAAAGGAAATATTCAAGAAGTCCTTCTCGAACTAGCTTGTCGAAGGCTAGATTATCCAGTGTTCCAAAGCTCGTTGAGCAATGCAAAGTAGAACCGAAGCCCTCTGAGGCTTATTCATGGTGTTCTCTAGCTTGCGAGTTGATGTTCTAACTTTCGGCTATGGCGACCGTGTTATTGATGCTCTCAATCGAGTTGTCTACACTCGACATTCGACGAAGTGTTGTAGGATCAGCTTCACGTTGCCTTGGTAGAGTATCAGTATCAAACTTCCACATAGTAGTTCAGCTCAAAATATTTTCAAAATACATGTAGATTAAGTAACAGAATTAAAGATCTTCTACGCCGCAACAATGACTGTTTTCTCTCCTCTCCATGCAAATGGAAAATGTGGTCATAATTTTCACATGTAGTATATTTATCTGATTTTCCTCCACACATGTTGAAAGAGTCTCTACATAGAAAGAATAAAAATTGTTCCATGTATGAAAGTGAATGTCATCACTCGATTATATGTATTAGAGATGCTTCCACGTTTTTTTCTTTCGCAGTTGTGACTTTTCACACACCAGTTTTATACTTCCACACAGGAGTATGCATCAAAACGATAAAAGCAGCCATTGTTTCCTCTACGCATTTTCCATGTTCCGGTAGCTTTAGGCCGCTCCAGTCCCTCCACCACGTAGGATGCAATAGGTGGATTCTTCCACATAGAAGTATGTAGCCTCCTTGTGGTCTTCAAAAAGAATTTACAGGTCAATTTGGAACTCCATGCAGGTGCATACCGCTCCAAATCCTCCACGTAATTTCCACACTGGCTGAAGATGATCAGGTTTTTTCTCTCAAAGATCTCCACCACATATTTTCCAGCCACCACGTACTTTCACACAACAACTTGAAAAAAATGCTACACACCAAGCACATAGGCTAGAAATTTGGTGCTTTGATATCAAAATGTGAGGCGAAATAGAGGAGAGAATAGAGATTGATATCTCTTATTATTCTATTGAAAAAAGAACCCACGTACATTATTTATAGGTACGGGAATAAAAATACTCCCCTAAATGGATGGAGAAGTTGGAAATAAGAAGGAAAGAATAATGGAATAGATAGAGCAACTAGTCTAATCATAAAAATAAGTACGTAGACTATGCTAACGGGGACTCTAAACCTAGTGACTATCCCTTCATATAAATCCAGATATTGGATTCATTTTCCTCTTTCGGTGCCACTACTTCAGTCCACTTGGTGAAATAGTCTGTTGCCATAAGTATCCACTTGTGGCCTTGACTTGAATGTGGGTTAATCACTCCTATGAAGTCTAATCCCCATTGCATGAATGGATGATCTACTAAAATTAGATGAAGGGGTAGGGCTTCTAACCTTTCTTTCCCTATGAAGAATACACACTTCTTTCATTTCTTGATCCATGAGTAGCAATCACTAAACACCGTAGGCCAATAATAACTAGCCTTCATGATTTTGAGAGTTGTTACTCGAGGAGCAAAGTGGCCTCTTGCTTCTCCATCATGGAACTCATGCAACACCCTCTCAATTTTGCCTATCCCAATGCACCTCAATAGAACACTATTGATGTCTTTCTTGAACAAAACACCATCAATAAGCACATATGGAATGGATTGTAATCTGAAGTATCTCCTCTTTGCTTTACTCATTTCTTGAGGGCATAAACCTGTTTGGAGATAATGCACCAAGTCTTGGGTCCAACATGGAATGGGTGTACCATTAGCTGGCCGTTCTTGATCATTTTGCAGTAGCAGGACAACCTCTTCTTCTCCTTTTGACTCATCATGTTGTCTGGAAGCGAGCTGCTCACACAACCCTTTTCCATGAACCAGCTTGGTCACCTTGATTTCAATATCATATTCCATTACATGGGTGATCCAACCTTCTCTCTTCTCATTCAAGTCCTTGTTCATGAGAAATTCCTTGACACCAGCACGAGACACTAGTAGTAGAATCTTGTTGTTTGAGACCAAATTTCTGAACTTCTTCAAACTTCTAATGATAGTAAGGACATGATTTTCAATAAAAGAATATCTTACTTCGCAATCTTCCAGATTTGATGAAGAATGTTATTGGCTTCTCGATACTTCGCTATTTAGTTATACCAAGATAGCTGAGATTGTATCTAATCCTCCAAAAGCATACATAATGAAGTCCTTTGAAATGTTTCAGTTGATAAGAGTTGGAGCTTGTGATATTACATGCTTCATGGCCTCAAAACTCTCTTTTCCTTCTATTTTCCATTTGAATGCAAGAATCTTCTTCAACATCATTTTCAAAGGCTTCACAAGAGTGGAAAAATTAGGCACAAATTTGTGAACAAAGTTTATTCTTCCCAAGAAGCTTTGGAGAGACTTCTTGTGGTGTGGCAATGGAAGTGTTCAGATGGCTTCAACTCTTTTAGGATCAATTGTTAACCCTTCCCTTGAGACAATGTGGCCTAATAATTTTCCCTCATGTGCCAAGAATACACACTTCTTTAGATTCAATGACACTTGAACCTTCTACACCTCTAAAATACTTGCCTGAGGTGGAAGAGATGGTCTGTAACATTCTTTGAGAAGATGGTGATATCATCTAGATACACTAGAACTATCTTGTTGATTAAGACTTTGAATTCCATGTCCATAGCTCACTGAAATGTTGCTCTAATATTTGCAATCTAAATGGCATCTTATTATAAGCATATGTACCCCATTTGGTGGTGAAGGTTGTCTTGAATTGATCTTCTTCTTTTACCATTATTTTATTATAGCTTGAGTAACCATATAGCAATGAAAACCTATTAGAGCCAACTACAACCTAGAAGATTTTCTCCATCGATGGAAGTGGGTAGTGATATTTGATTGATGTTCTATTTAGATCATGGAAGTCTACACACAATCTGATTTCTCCATTTCTTTTCCTCACAGGCACTAAGTTTGCAACCCAACTTGAATGCTTGATAGGGAAGATGATGTTGGCCTCAATTAGCTTGTTCAACTCTTTTCTCATGAGAGGTTTAATGTGAGGGTTTAATGACTTTGCTTCTGTCTAAAAGGATTGGATTCAAGTTTTAATTCAATTGTATGCTCAACCAATCTTGGGTTGAAACCTCTTAAATCCTTATAAGTCCATGTAAAAACATCTAGGAATTCTTGACAAAGTTGAACAAATTCAGATTTCTCTTGTGGAGTACTTTGCCAATTTGTAATGTCTTTCCTTCATCTACTTGAAATGAGCTCGAGTCTTCACCCTTTACCTAAATGTTTGCTTTCTCCTTCCAGATCTGATCATTTGGGTTGAAGATTGAATCCAAGGTTACAAGAACTTTTTGTAATTTGTTAGTTCTCAGCTGCACCACTTGGTTGCCATACTCACTGTTCCAATTTGTCTTGGTTTCTAGAGGAGAACTCAACTTCTTCTTGTAGAAAATTGACAATTTGTTGATCATTCTTGAAGACCTGCCAACTTGTGTTATTATCTGGGATAGCTGGCCTCACAACCACCTTGATATGGGGCTAAGACTTATCACTTTTTATACTTTCTATAACATCAAACGCTACCCCAATTGTTGCCAGTCTGTCTACTGCATCATTCTTTTTCCTGGGTATGGACACAATGTTGAAAGCTTCAAAGTCCTCAATGAGGTCCCATACCTAGTTTTTATAGCTCCTGAGTAGGTCATTCTTTTTAGCATGTTGTCCTCTAACTTGGTTCACAATCATCTCACTATCACCAAATATTTGTAGATTCTTAATGCCTCTCCTCCTGGCCCAATGAAGTCCATGAATCAAAGCCTCATACTCAACTGTGTTGTTTGAGCAAGAAAACTATAAGCAAAAAGTTGAGTAATATCTTGTGCCTTGAGGTTGAAAAAATAATATCTCCTCCTCCTACACCTTTTCTACTTCTTGAGCCATCAAAGAACAATTTCCATACCTCATTATCATCCTTGTGGTCTGGCTTGATGACACTAGGGAGAGGATGATTCTCTTCATGCAAGCAATAGACTCCTAATTCATATTCTTCCATTTCTTTGTAAGGTTCAAAAGCATGCCTCTTGTTTTCCCATTCATCAAGGGTCAAGTCTAGAATACATCCAACCTTGGTATCAACTTCATGGGTGCTTGGATAATCTTCTTGATCAAAGGTTAAACAATTTGCATTGATTGGACTCGGTGTATGAGGCTCAATATGGAAGTTTGCAATAGGCTCAGATCTGATTGTAGCCTTAGCTCCATACCTTGTTCTGAATAACATGTGTGACCAATCAATAGACAAATAACCTCCAATTTTAGCAGTGAAGTCTCTTGACAAAAAAAATGTGAAGTGTTGTGGGAAGTCTATGACTGATACATCTTGCACGATGATAACATTGGCAGATGCATGCAATGTGAGGCTAAAATATTTGATTACTCCAACCATTATTATTGTTGTACCATCCAATTGTACCACACCTTTGGAAATGACTTCATATTGAAGACCCAGTTGATCAACTATTTGTTTTGGCATCACAAAGCTACTTGCTCTAGAATCAATCATGTAATTATGCACCAATTTATCTCCAATGATCAATGAGATATAGAATGGTGGGGGCTTCAAATTTTTACCTTGTTGTCCTCCATGATTTCCTTTAGGATGAGATGCATTGGTAAGCACTTTCTCTTGTTGATTGGGTGACTGATTTGATGTTGACCAATTTTCCATAGTAGCTTGCAATAGGTCTCTTTGTCCTGGGATAGCCAATGACTCCCACATTGAGATGTTTACATTTGTCCTCTTCATCTGCTCAATGATGTTGAATGGAGATGAGCTATCTCTCTATTTCCCTTTTCCTTACATATTATTCTCTTGCACATGGGTTGTTATAATTGGCACTTGAGCTGGTCTAGGGGGTGGCTTGGGCTGACCTTGCACATTGGGAGTTGCACTTTGATTTCCAATACCTTGTGGAGTAATAGAGGGTTATGGATCACTTGAATTTGATGATTTTCCCTCTCCAATATTCCTTTTCTTGGACTGTGTATTGGAAGCTACACTTTGAGAAGGGGCTTGGTTAACTCCACATAAGTCTTCTGTTTTCCAATTAACCAACATAGTTTCAGTTGGAGGTGTCTCTTATTGAGCTTCTTGCTATTGATTTTCCTCTTGACTAGGTTCTTGGGACATACCAATGGTCTGTACCATCAAGGCATAGTTTAGTGCACCATTGAAACATGTTGATTGACTATGAGGTAGACTGCAGGGGTAACACTAGTCGTACTCCTATGCCATGTTGTTTTGTGTTGGAACTAAAGCTTTTGATGTTGAAGTTGCATTTGGATCATATGGTCGGAATGGCCTGGTAGCTTGAGGTTTTCCTTGGTTCAAATTTTGATTTGTGGCATGACTTGGTGGTTTATTTTGCTGGTATGGGGGCCTAGCTTGATACTGAGTTTGAGGCTGATATGGCCTAGAACTCTGAGCTTGTTGTCTCTCGATAGTCACTAGCTTGTTTCCTAGGTTCTGCAATTTATTTCAAGACCTCCTGGTACTCTTTTGAAGTGCTTGAAGAAATAGAAGCCTCATTGTTGCTTTGATTTCTAGGGGGTGGAATGGGATTCAACTCTAGTGTTTGACTAGTGCTTGGACTTCCTAATTCTAGATATAGAGGCATAGGTGGCCTAGGTGTAAGTTTACCAGCCTAAATTAAACAATTTTCAGCTCTAATGGAAATGTTATAGGCTGCAGGTAAGGTTACACCTCCCATGGATTGAATCATTATAGAAATATCAGAATTTAAAGCTTTAAGAAAGTATAGGAAAGCACCTTTAGTTGTTGGTCTCATAGCCAATGGAATCCTATCCCATGTCCTTTGAAATCTGAAGTTGAAATCTATCAACTATTCATTAGGAGCCCTCTTAATGGTTGTCAATTATTCCAATAGAGATAGGTTATCCCCCTTTTCTCCAAATTGATTGTGAAGAGCTGTGCACAGATGGTCCCAATTCTGAATAGAGCTTGTTGTTAGACTCCTAAACCATTACAAAGCTTTACCCTTGAATGAAGAGGCTAACAATTTGACTGCAATGTCCATCTCAATGATTTCATGAATTACACAGACATTTACAATGTCTTGAATGTGGTCACTAGGAGTATTTTGGTTCTCTCCAGTGAAATATGGAATGTTCTTCAATGCTACAACTGGAACTAGATTTTGTGCATTGAGAGCAAGTGGGTTGTTGCCAGTGAAGTTGACATAGGGATTAGGTTGTGGATGTGCCATTATGATTAGCCTAAGAACCCTTGTTGATTGAATGAAAGGCCTACTAGGGGGTGTTGAAAAATTACTATTTAGTGGAGATGGAGACCTTTGAGATCTTTTTCACCTTCTCCCTCTATCTTGAGGAAAAGTGTAGATAGACAAACAATCCTTCTTCTCTAGTTCTTGATCTAGTCTAAATTCTTCTCATGAATCTGCTAAGCCTAGGCTAATGAAACCAGTGGACTCTGCCTCTTTTGGAGTCATTAGATTTGTAATTTAAAAATTCCTTAAAAGATGAAAAACTTACAACAAGTGCACATAAATCTTGCTGCAGTAAAAATGGAGACCTCTTGTCCCATCGGCATGCAAAACTATTATTGCAAAATCACAAAATCCCCGAATGTCTATAACTCGATGGGTTGAGACTCTTAGTGTGATTGCATAACTTGAATTTTTCCTAATTTTTGGGACTTTCCAATTGTGAAAGCTCTCTAGATGAAGGTTCTTTCCTATTCCTCTATTTAGGTGCACACATAAAATTTGTAGAGGATTTATTCTAAAATCTATTCTAAGTTGCCAAGGAGACAGGATTAAGAAGATACAAGAAATTAAACCTAAACTAATAGAGGTGATGCACTAAAGGAATGTTGAACACTAGATTTTCTATTAAACATAGACCATTAAAATGTAATATAACAACCATGCACAGATAACCAATATTGCAATGAAAGATCAGATAAAGCAATGAACACAAGAGAGGGTTGAAATCATCCATAGACATGTATTATTACTTCACAAATTGATACAAAACATTATAATGGCCAAGAGGCAAAAACTTGCATTACAGTCTTAATAGAAGGTTCGAACTCCATGAATTTGTCTATAGACCAGAGAAGAAGGGAGGGTGCAAAACCAAAATGTCCAACCCTTTACAATGAGCCAAGCTCTTACCTTTATAGATGAAGCAAAGAGAGGAGAAGAAAAGGAGGCGGGAAATCTAATTTGGAAGCTCAACCACCAATAATCAATGCCTACAAATCTGCAAGAATCACCAAGTCAAGTTTGGCTCTCCATGTTTGTTTGGCGTTTTGAAGAAGGAAGAATGGTGGATCAAATCAAATTTGGGTAGTTGAAGCAATCGGATCATACATTAATGGCGTGAAATAATTTTTCCTATTTTTCACCAACCTAACCTTGCCAAAATTAAAATTTTAGGATTCCATGGTGTAGAGGATTTCGAGACCTTTCCAAAAAGTCTTATCTTGCTCAAATCTAATCTTTCAGTCAAAATATATGGCCATTTGAAGATTTAACTGCAATTTTGTGAAAAATGGCCCGAGAGTCTGACACATCCAAAGGCTTGAAAACCTGAAAGCAGGCCTAGGGATGCTTTCTACATTTTATGCCACTTAAGGATTGTGCACTTTTGAACATTTTGGCCCACCCATCTACTTCTAATAAGGGCCTGACACGTGGCTTTTTGAGCGTTGACGGAGGTGCGGGCTACTTTACAATTTTACACTTTTTCAAAACAAAAGCCAAAAACCCAAAGCTCCTCCAATGACCCACCTCCTACTTTGAAACTTTACATTTGGAAAAACCCTCCATGGGATCGCAGTCCCACAATTGTAAATTGTGCCTTTTGCAAAAAGCGTAAAATGTAAAAAATGTCCTGAGACCTGCCAACCCAAATTTACATTTGGGAAAAAATTCCTCCGTGGCCTGCATATTCACTTAGCAAAAGAAATCATCCCCAAGTTTTCAGACCCACAATTGTAACTTATGTCTTTTGTAAACAGTGAAAAAATGCCAACATATCTCCCATCGACCCGCAACCGCAATTTTCCCCTTTCGTGAAAAGTCTTCCCTAGGCCCGTCACTTACATAACTTACAAAATATGAAGAGTTAGAAAAACTTATTTACATTTTCGGAAAGGGGAAGAAATTTCCTATCTGATGAATATGTTTTTAGGAAACCTTAAGTGTTTAAAATATTAAAAAATCACATTGAAGCATGAAAGGGTGAAAAGGGGGTTAGTTGACCAAAAATAAAAGTGAGCTTATTTTAGACAACATTCATAATGGTCGAAAAATCTAATAAATCTCCATGAAGATTGAAGAATATAGTGGAGAAATCAAATAAATCTGCACTTGAGTATGAATTCGAAGGAATCATCCCTCCCAGATCCATCATGTCGGCATATGATAATATCATTGATGAAGTCTAGGTCACATCAATGTGCAACAATTATGTGATGGGTTAAAGCTGAAGGAAAAACAATATTCTTGGATAGGCTATGCAATAGTGGTCTACCCCAAGTAGCAGCATTTCCGATCTCAATATAGTGTCCAGAATTGGTTATCACTTTCGTGAAGCATTATGATCTCGAGAGATAAGGAATTTTTAAAGAGAATCGTGAGCCCTTGCTCTTAATCACACTAGAGCATATTGACGAATTTCTCAATATACCTAAATTCCCGAGAATGCGAGATATCACTCGACAATCAACAAAAGAACTTTGGGATGAATAATCCCTCGTGGAGCACGATGGTTAATAAAAAACTAGTTAGCAACCAAGAGGCCTCGAATTGACCAACTTCCTACAAAAATGTACCGTCTTGAGTTCATGGAAGAAATTGGGGACGTGGTTACTCTCCCTGAGTTGATTTTTAGTTTACCCTTGGCCATGATTTTCCACCCATAGATGTATTAATTTATCTATATAATCCTTTCTAAGAGAGACTTTTTCGATTATGCCACCATCATCACCGATACCCTTCACAAAAAAATGATTGAAGTAAAGATGACTTGATGCTTCTACATGACATCGTATCTCGACTCAAGGAGTGGCAAGAAGAAAGATATTTTCCATATTCAAAACAAGAGGAGTCATGGGTCCGTCAAATAGTGTCTTCCATTACTATCTCAGTAACTAAGTTTCAAAAATATCTCTCACAATTTTAGAAGAGTTAATGATGCATTCATGTTCCGCATGATTCGGAACTCCGAATCGGAATATAGAGGAAATATTTTCTAAAGAAGCCATGGATGTCATTTCCCAATTAAGAACCTATTTTATCCAATTCTCATCCTTTCCCTACATTTGCGTAAGTGGCTTTGTTGGTACTCCATGGAAATTTCGAGTACCTCAAAGAAAAATGGGCATTGATGGATCTTGTGCGATAACTATTCCAAGTTCATTATCTTGTCAATGTGACAAGCATCACTTAATAATTCATTTCCAAATCCAAATTGGGGAATACCAATGTCCCAATCTCTTGAAAGCACAACTCATGGAAAAGAGTTTTGCCTCATCACAATTTATCCATATGTGAAGAGAGCCCAGTTTCATATCGGTGGATATATGCGAGAATATTATTGGAGCAAAGTATCAACATAACCCTACCATGGAAAAATTTTGGGCTGCCTATTTAGATGAACATGAAGTAATAAGAAGAGAGTTTTCTAGGCTACCCGTTTCTCGATACAGGATTTTGCATCAAGAACCCCCGAAATTCATTCATAAATGATGATGAAGATGTTATTGATCCTTCATATGATGCATTTGCTTTTACCTCATTGCCTAGAATTGATTGGACCAAAAGAGATGAATTTTCTCTTGATAGTGAGAATCTTTCTATTCTTGAAAGAAGCATATCTTGCTACTGTTGGTCGTCAAATAGGACTTTACGAAGAGCAACATTCAGGGGACAAGAAGTCCCTCCTCTTTAATGGGAGAGGTTCCCTTATTCAGAAACGAACCTATTTACAAATATACAAAACATGATTTTCTGGTTGAACTTGGATATTACGAAAGTGTTTACTATAAAGATCATCAATTACAAAAGGACTGAGGAATGAGAGTACGAGAATGAGCAGAAAGGCAACATGCAGAATTATAGATAACAGAGTAATTCTTTATGTATGCAAAGTTACAGTGAATTGAAAACAAGATCATTCGTATCGTATAAATGAGATGGAATTTAAAAACACAAAGTTTTGTAAATAACATATGCCAGAACACAAAGTTTCTTAACATAACACAGATTCATTAATCAAGGACCCAAAGTTCCTTCTTGGTTATACAAGATCACCATGCTTGCAAAGTTGTAAAGTATGCAATCGGCAAGACCAACAAACTGGAGACAAATGATCTTTACAAAATTTAAATGAAAGCTTAGAGATAACAGAGACCAGATAGACAAAGAATGGAAAGCCCTTCTGTATTCATTTCTTTATGATCTATTTACACTTTCAGAAAATAAACCTAGTTCTTCCTCCTTAAGAATGGCATAGAGAGGCCATTATATAGCTTACAAATCAGTTACTCTTCGTAACCGCTTCTTTTAACCAAGAATAGTTAAGGACTGCCAACCGCAATACCTCAACTTTTTACAAAGAAAACGGAAAAAGAATGGGAAGAAGAGAAAAGAATAAGGAGAAGAAGACAGGTGGTCAGTTACTGAGAGGGACCCACTGACTTCAAAATCTGCTGCCTGAATCTTTTCAACGCCTCGGCTATGTCTCTGCCACGAGGGACTGACGTGTTGGCTATAGACTGACCCCAAAATCCGAGACACTTCTCCATTTCTTTATCAAACTCGACATGAGTATGATAATCTTTATTTGCTTCTTCGATGGTAGATTGAAGAGAGAAAATCTCCTTCATTTTCTCCTTGGAGATGGAACTTTCCTTGAATAAGTTATCTTTGACAAAAGCTCTGAATTGAGCTTTGATTTCTTGCAAGGAAAGGGGCACACCAGAAGTTTCATCTTGAAGATGACAGTGTATATCTTTGAAAGCAGATACCACCAGTGTCTTGAAAGCCTCTCCTTTCTACCAGCTATTCTTCAGCTCTCCCAAAGCCTCCTTCAGGACTTTGATCTTCCACTCCATGTCTCTGTAAACCCAGGACTTTGACAGTTATCCTTTACATCATCAAAGACCTTATTCGCCAATAAAATTTTCTCATCTGTTTGTCCCATGAGACGGAGGTCTACTATGCAACTGCTCTAGAGTTTGAGCTCTTTATCCATGACCCCGATAGTGGAGGAGAGCTTCTGTTGCAAATTGTTCACCTTTCCATGGAGTTTGAAAGCTTCATCGATGAAATTCAATCCTGCAACAAGCATATCTTCCACCATGGCTTCCATAGCTCGCCAGTAGACAGAATACTTGTGCATGTCTTTGATACTCTATATTTCATCTTGGCTCAAAATTACAGGAGCTGGAAGAGTAGTCAATGGGGTAGGGTCCAAAAATTTGTCCTTAGACAAAAGAGATTTGATAAAACTTGTGAGAATCTGGGCCTGTTCCTCCAACTATTCAATAGTTTTCTGCCCTTTCTCTACCCTCCCAATGACTCGTGTGACCGTTTCCTAGAGGTTGTGGATCTCACCTTCAGGAGTAGACTCTCCCATTGGAATTCTTGAGAGCTCTAAGTCAGATGACTGTAAGTCCTGCTCTGATTTGTCCACTGTAGGCTTAGCAATCTCCAGGAATTGCTGACCTTGAGCATCAGACACGATCCTGGAGGTGGTTCTGGCTTTCTTGGCACGAGAAGGAGTAGTGCCCAACAAGGCTGCGACAACATCAAAATTTGGCCCTGAGCTCCGAGAGGAAGATTTCCTCTTTCTACTGTCAACAAGAGGTTGAACCCATGCAAAAGAGGAAGAGGAAGCAGCAGGAGGGGCAAGAGGACCAAGAGACATAGAGCTCATGACGCTCAAGGTTTGCACAGCTGTGGTCTCAAGTTGAGATGTGAGTAGGGTGCTGGATACAATTGCTGCTGAAGAATCAATAGCACTTGGAAGTTCAGTGCTCTGGACTTCCTTATCTTTATCTGCTGGACCTTCAGGAGCATTTGCAGGGGCTGGCACTTCACTCTCTTCACTTTCACTGAGAACAATGATGTTCTCCGGTCCCATAGGCACTTCTACCTGCTTTCTTTGAGGATCATTTTCCATAGGCTCCTTCTTAACCTCCTTGAGTTTCTTCTGGTACACTTGAGTGGATGAAGAAGGAGTGGAAGCTGTAGGTCCTTGTGTTGATGAGGCAAAGGTGGTTCATTTTAAGACACCCCTATAAAATTGAAGGTGGAAAATACCTGGCGAATATCCCCGTAACCAGTTTCAACGAAAGGCGAATTTGATAGTATTCAAAAACCAAAATTTTCACCTGGTTTTTCAAGGCTCCATCAGTGACGTCCGACAAAGACTAGTTCGTAATGACACATGTCACTGGCGCGACACTTGTTTCGTAATGACACGCGACACTTTAGCGACACTAGAGCAGCAATGACACGCAACACCGACGCGTCACTAGAACCTGACGACGCACGCGTCATTTGCATCTACCGACGCACACTATCTTCAATTGATGCGCGACACAATCCTCTCACCGACGCCGCAACACCATCTTCCATCGACGCACGACACTATCTTCAATTGACGCGCGACACTATCATCTATTGACGCGCGACATTATCTTCTATTGACGCGCGACATTATCTTCTATTGACGCGTGACATTATCTTCTATTGACGCGCGACATTATCTTCTATTGACGCGCGACATTATCTTCTATTGACGCGCGACATTATCTTCTATTGACGCGCGACACTCTATTCTATTGACGCGCGACAGTGAAATCAAATGACGCGCGTCAATGTAACCTGTTGACGCGTCAATAGGGGTAAGTGACGCCCTATTTAGGTTATAAATACCCTTGTGCCACTCATTTTCTCATTTTCATTTTCCTGTTCATGAATTTTTGCAGGTCTAAATCTTCGACAAAGACGCAATAACAACTACAATGTCGACTTCACAAGCTTCCCAATTGCAAGTTCAGCAAGAAAATCAAGAGAATCCAACTCCATCGATTTCCAAGATCAACTATAGGAATCCCTTATGCCCTCACATCCATACGGCCTTAAAGATGTCTTCAGAATATCAAGCTATAATGGAAGAGTGTGAATTTACAGGGCTCATTAATATGCCCCATTTCGAAACAGATCCGGATATTTTGAATTACCTTCTGTCATGCTACAATTCAGAGGACGGTATATTTTATGTGACTCTGAACGATGGCCAAATGTTCCAATTCACTATTGAAGCAAATGACATACATCGGTTTACTGGCCTTCCTATCAGAAATTTGCCAACTGTTACAACCAAGGCAACACTTGTGGAAGAAGACAAGAAATTTCTCGAATCAACCTACGATTTCCATGTTGATTGTAAGTATAATTCCTTTTAATTCTTATTTTTTTATCTGTATTTTATTCTCATACAATTTGCTGTTATAAATTTAAAGTAATTTTCACTATTTGGCATTTGCAGCCCATGTCAATAAATCCAGGCGTGGTGTAGATACACAATCAGTTGCACACCACTTTCTTGCTGCACTTATTTTTTTTTTTCAAGCCAGAATTGTTTTGCAGGGTCGCCAAACGGATATACCAAATTGGGCCATTGCATATATTTGTGCCACTATCTCAAAACATAAATTTGATTGGTGCACATATCTATCCAAAAAAATAAGAACTGACATAACAAATTCAAAACTGTCAGATAAACCTTTCATTTATTCAACAAACTATCTCCTCGGCTTCTACTATGAGGCACTTTTAAATTTAAAACATAAAGAAATTCCTACTTGCTCTGATGAGGCTTTGAAGAAATTCTCAATTCCATTTGATGAACAGCAGGTATAAACTATTTAGTTTGTAATTGTATTACAATTTTCGTCATTACATTGCACAGTTATTAAATCTTAAATTTTAATGTTTTGCAGAGAAGATATCTTGAAGCTCTTCCCAGAAAAAAGAAGCAATCGAGAGGAAGAGGCCAACAACACGCAGAGGCTTCGAGGGAATCCCAATCAGAAATGGAAGCTCACTCTCCAAACCCTCAAGCATTTGAACTCGTTAAATGCCAGAGAAGTAATACATTCTCATATATTATTTACAAATTCCAAAGTTGCATATTTATTTTTCAATTTAAATTTTAACCAAATGAATTAACAACATTTAATATTGATGAATTGCAGGGAATTTGGAACCTTCTTCCCCAACTCACTCCATACAGTCGCATGCATTCATATCTTCTGAACAGCCACTGAGTTCAACTCCTACAAGGCCACCCGTAGCACCAAAAAAATCAACCCCTCGACAACAAGGTACAACTTTTCTATAGTACGTTTAATTTCGTAGTTTTCACTTTATGAATTGTTTTAATATGTTTCATTTTTTTCTTATACTTTTCAGCACATGTCAGTCATGATCAAACCACGGCACCGACTCCCACTCAACCATTAATTTTTAAAATGCCAACCAGAGCAACAGTGAAAAAGAACATTGGTAAACGCATGCCTTTTGCTCCGGCCCCTAGTGGGACACTAAACCTTGACACCTCGTTTCAAATTCCAACTCTCTCACTTGGTGGCTTGCCCAGTGCAACGGGCATATCTGTTTTGAACAATATAAATTTAGATGAAGATTATTTGGGCATTGATAGCAATGACCCAACTGGTTTTTTCGATACCCGCGAGATGATTCAAGGCCAGAAGGTATACTTCAAATTTCAATTTTAATATGCTTTACAATTTTGAATTACATTCTGATTTAAATTTATTTAACTAAATCTTGATTTATTTTTTCAAAAACAGGATCAGCCCACCCAAAGGCAGAAACAATTAGCAGTTGATCTTTGTGAAAGCCCCCATTCTTCTCCCGCAAGATCGTCTGCATCAGATTCAGATAGTGAAGAGTTCCCACCTTTTCCTTTGGAGAACTTAATAGGTAATGATTGTCAATCCCATGTCAGTGAGTTTATTATTCCTCATATCCAACAGCTGATAGAATGGGAGAGAAGGGCTAAAGTTCTTATCAATGAGATTATTAGTCGTTATGAAAATTATTGGCAACGGGATAGTTTATACGCTGCAGTCCAGAATCAACCTGCGAAGATGGATTCCTTACTTACCCAAGTAAAATGTGGGACTGTCACGTTTAACAACAACTATAAAGACGGCATTTTAGATAAGGCACTAAACAAATTGGAAAATATTAGTGCCGAGGCCCATGCATATTTTAACAAATGTTCCAAGGACAAGGATTTGGTATCAATCGCAAATCTTTGAAAGAGATAGAGCGGTTGTAAGTACTATTACATTCAAACAATCATTTTTTTTTAATTTGAAAATTTGAATTTACATTAATATTTTGAATTGACATTACTCTTTTTGTGTAGTTGAAATATGAAAATTTGAAGAGTCAGGTGAAGGTTTTGCAAGTTCACTTGGAAACAGCAAAGAACAGCTTATCCGCAGCAAAAAATTTGAAGCAAAGTATTGTTTTGGTTAACAAACAAAACAATACACTAAAGCGGATAATTAAAGAGCATGGTCTCGACCCTAACATATTGTTCAAAGCCAAAGCAGCTGCTGATCCAAATTTTCTGTCGCATGGAGATGCAACAAATCAAGAAGAAAGAATTTTAAAAAATCTAGACAGCGCTGCTGAAGATCTTATAAGTTCAGGGGTTATTTCTGGTGTTGGGGAAAGAGGTACAGCCACAATGGAAGAAGCCGTTGGGGAAGAGAGAGGAGTAGAATTGTCTAAAGAAAAAGAGGGTTTTGAAAATTAGAAACTTTTATTATTGAGGAAACTTTAAATATTGAATTTGAAAACTTCTACTATTGAGTATGTACTATGGTATTTGAATTTAATTATATGGTGATTAGATGGTGATTATCATGATTTATATGTATGTTTCTTGTTTACTTGCATTGTCATGAATTGTATGTGGACGTAGATGAATTATGACAATTGATAATCAATGATAGATGATGATGAAAGACGATGATCAATTTAATGTGGGACTTTAATTATCTTGAAAATTGTCTTTGGGGAAAAAGAACATTGGTAAACAGATCTTTACTATTTAGGATTTCTCCTTAATAGAATTATGGTGTCAAAAAATTCTATTTTAAAGAGATTCACCTCTATATTAGTGCATAATCTCTCATTAAAAGATAGGTCAAGCTCGATATAGAACTTTGAAGTTTAATGTAAAACATATAAGGTTTTTACCATGAAGATTAGTCTGTATAGATGAAGTTCATAGGTTGAAGAACTGGATCATTTTTTTATATTTGATAAGGGTGAAGAATAACTGTGGATTAGAACTGGGAGGCTATAAGTTGGAATAATTTTGAGTCTATAAGAAAATATTGAATTTTGCAAACATGATCATAGTAAAATATGTTGTATAGGATTCACATATTGAGATTCTCTCTTCGGGACTGATTCTTGGAGTTGAATTAAAAAATCTCTTTTTTTTCAAATTTGTAAGGTGGTGCATACGATCATAGATCAATAAGGTTGTTTACATATCGTATTAGTTACAAGAAGGTTTGAAAGATACAATAAGGGTAAAGTGATCAAAATTGTTGTGTAACGGAAAGTTGTTTTTACTTTCTTCTAATTATCATTGTTGAGCTGATGAAATACTTGGTTGACCCGTGCAATGAGTATCAAAGTATAAAATTCCTGCTACCACCTTGTTTTGTTTTCCATTGCTGAAGATACAATGTTCAAGTGTATGTTTGAAGACAATTTTCTTGAAGCTCCCCCATTTCTATGCCTTGAATTGATTAATCATGATCTTCTTGAAGTACAATCTATAAAATCAAGTGTCTAAAATATTGAAAAAAAATTTACAGCTCAACATAACGTTCTCTGTGCAAGGTTGGATCATCTTAAAAATGTAACATTGTGTAAATTTTGTCAAGAGTGCAAGGTTGGATCATCTTAAAAGATAACATTGTGTGAATTTTGTCAAGAGTGCCTTACTGGTACCTCATCTCATCCTTTGTTTGTTTCTTTGGTGCGGTGATAAATTTGAAATCTTCATCTCAATTGTCTCGCATTGCAAACATGAAGGGAATTTTCTCTACCGCAAAAGAGGTGAAAACTTCAATTCCATTAAATTTTGATCTGGCCCCTATTGACGCACGTCAATGTCCCCTATTAATGCGCGTCAATGTCCCCTATTGATGCACGACATCGACCCTATTGACACGCCGCCATCGTCATCTATTGGCGCGCGTCATTGACATCTATTGACGCAAGCATCAAGATCATCTATTGGCGCGACGTCACTAGCATCTATTGACGCACGTCATTGGCATCTATTGACGTGCATCGAGAACATCTATTGACGCGTGTCAATGGCGTCTATTGACGCTCGTCACTGGCATCTATTGTCGCGCGTCATGTGAAGCCATTGACGCCTTATTTAGCCTATAAATACCCTTCAACCTGTCATTTTCTCATTTTCATCTTCCAACTCTTGAATTTTTACAGTCTCAATGCTTCCCAACTACAAGTTCAAGAACAAAATCAAGAGAATCCAATTCAATCGATGTCCCTTATGCCCTCACATCCATATCATTAATATGCCCCATTTCGAAACAGATCCGGATATTTTGAATTACTTTCTGTCATCCTAAAATTCAGAGGACGGCATTTTTATGTGACAACCAAGGCAACACTCGTGGAAGAAAAGAATTTACCAATTGTTACAACCAAGGCAACACTCGTGGAAGAAAAGAAATTTCTCGAATCAACGTTTGGTTTCCATGTTGATTGTAAGTATAACTCGTTTTAATTCATATTTTTTATTCTGTTTCGCATTTTTAGCCCATGTCCATATATCCAGGTGTGGTGTCTAATATGTAGCATTTCTGAGTACATGTAATTTTTGCAATGCTAGTGTCTAAGATGAGCTTTGTAAGTTTGTTTTACCTGATGAGTGCAGTGGAAAAGTTTAAACAAAAAAAAGATCTTAAGAAAACTGATGGAACCAAGAAGAGGAAATTAATTGATGTTCCCAAACCTGATGAAGCAAATCAAGCAGGGGGAAGAATTCTGATCAATGTACTTTAATATTAACGGAGGGTGACTCAGCCAAGGCTCTTGCGATCCTTTGTAAGTGTTTGTGCCTTGAATCAGGGAAATGTGAATACTGAATTTGGTAGTATTGTGACATGTTTCGACATCACTTTCCAATTTAATTTTTTGTTATTTTAGTTATCTTTATCCTATCAGGTGGCAGGAATATCTATTTTTTGGGAAGCTACCACTCACCAACAAATGGAGAATAAAGAGATAGTAAATAGAAAAAAAATCCTTGGTCTACAAGAAGATAAAATATATGACAGCATTAAATCTTTAAGATATGGCCATCTGATGATAATGACAGACCAGGTACATGATCTTTGTATAGTGCAGTTTAGTTTCTGTAAATGTTCCCCCTATATATTTGGTTGTGTTTCGAGACTTTTTATATTTGTTTTCTAAGCCTCCAGATGTTATGTATCTCCATGTCTAATGTCGGCACATGTTGATGTAGGCAACTCACAAAAATGGAAATGTGTTATCTTTCTACACAATTCCTGAGTATGAAGCTTGGAGAGAATCATTGAGTGGATCGATAACCAGCTGGACCATATAGTACAACAAAGTAATGCTAGTTTGTTCTCTCTTTATATGTTTTCAAGTTATGGTTTTGTTCACTTGCTGATTATGTATCACTTGTTGCTTGGACCATACAGGGTTCCCGGTTTGGGCACAAGTACTTCTAAAGAGGGCAAGGAGTATTTCATAGATCTGGACAAGCATAAAAAATATTTTGTGTGGGTTGATGAGAAAGATGGAGATGCTTCCTCATATCAATCAGCTTATAGAATGGGACAGAAGGGCTAAGGTTCTTATCAATGAGATTATTAGTCGTTACGAAAATTATTGGCAACGGGATAGTTTATACGCTGCAGCTGATCCAAATTTGCTGTCGCATGGAGATTTCTGGTGTTTGGTAAAGAGGTACAGCCACAGTGGAAGAAGCCGTTGGGGAATAGTGCAGAGGAGTAGAATTCGATAAAGAAAAAGTGGGTTTTGAAAACTAGAAACTTTTATTATTGTGGAAACTTTAAATAATGAATTTGAAAACTTCTACTATTGTCTATTGTGTATGTACTATGGTATTTGAATTTAATTATATGGATTTACATACAATCTTTAATTTGAATGATGATAATTGATAATTAATGATAGATGATGATAATGAGGATGATGTATTGTTTATCCCGAATTTTATGTGAATTTTATTAGGAATTTTATGTGGACTTGTATTTAAAAATAAATTAAATATAATTCTAAGAAATCAAGAAAGAATCATCACTGGTAAGAAATTAAACATAATTGCAAATATGCTACGGGTTAACTTACCTCTTGAGTATTGCAATCATCAAGGGTAACATGACATTGTAGATGGAGTGGTGAGTTGCATGACATTATCAGTCCTCGAAGTGCCAAAGAACATCTTTAAATATATATACCAACAATATCTTTAAATAAATGTAAATATAAAGAATTAGACCTGTAACGTCTTTAATGATAACAAGAGCTGAAAAAATGTAAAGTAACAAACAATAAGATTATGTTGAAGAAGATACCTATTTAAAATTGAAATCATCACCGGTAATGTGCTATATCTTTGTCTTAAAAAATTCAACACAAAAATGGATTAGTAGATAGATGGGTGAGTTGCACGACATTCAAACCCCAGAAGTAATAATGACTTCCTCGGACGGATGTCAACCACGTTTTCAAAAATAAAAAGATTGTATTTAACTAAATGTAAATACATACACTGTAACATCTTTAAATATAACCATAGCTGAAAAAATGAATAGTAACAAACAAGAAGATTAAGGGGAAAAAGATACCTGCTTAAAGTTGAAATCATCACTGCCACTGCGGTAATGAGCTAGATCTTTATTTTAAAAAATCCAACATGAGAAATGGATTAGTAGATAGATGGGTTAATTGCCTGACATTTTTAGTACATAGACCTGTAACATCTTTAATGATAAAGATAAAAGATAGATAAAGAAGATACCTACTTAAAGTTGAAACAATCCATTATCAATAGCTTCATCAAAGTCGATGTTGTCTTCTGTAGAATGTGACGAAGAGCCAATTACACTCTCAAGGTATTTACACCTCTTCTTTCGCAAAGGGAATTCCAGTGAGCAATTGCTGTGACAAAAAATGAATAGAAACAAACAATAAGATTAAGGGGAAAAAGATACCTGCTTAAAGTTGAAATCATCACTGCCACTGGTAATGAGCTAGATCTGTGTTTTAAAAAATTCCAACACGAGAAATGGATTAGTAGATAGATGGGTGAATTGCCTGACATTTTTAGTATATAGACCTGTAACATCTTTAATGATAAAAATAAAAGATAGATAAAGAAGATACCTACTTAAAGTTGAAACAATCCATTATCAATAGCTTCATCAAAGTCGATGTTGTCTTCTGTAGAATGTGACGAAGAGC
The DNA here is from genome assembly GCA_018340775.1 of Taxus wallichiana var. yunnanensis. NCBI lineage: Eukaryota > Viridiplantae > Streptophyta > Pinopsida > Cupressales > Taxaceae > Taxus > Taxus wallichiana. Next base: position 508,802,271 of record CM031242.1, read on the forward strand.
CATTTACACTCTCAAGGTTGGGAGTATTTGTACTTGTAGCTGTATTATTTACACCTCTTCTTTCACAAAGGGAATTCCAGTGCGCAATTGCTCTGTCAAACGGAAAGGTTTCGAGGGAGTATCGAGAAACGTAACACCTCATGCAACTTTCCAGATTTTTATCCAACCTGTTTCTCAGTTTTGATTTTATAAATGACAATGCACTGAAAACCCTTTCATCCTCCACAGACCCCAAAATCATTGTCTGGCATAACTCATATAGTCTGAAGTATTCACTGATATCTTCTTGTAAGATAGAACTTTGATAGATTCCTCGCCACAGCCTTGTAATAGCTCCACTTTCAGAAGGTTGATCTAAATTCCTATATTGGTTCCTCATTGTTGTTGCAAAATTTGTTGACTGAGACTTTAATAAATCGGCATTCAGTATACCTGTGATTTCTGTACCCTTCAGCTCTGACGTCTTTGTAAATTGTTCCATTATTGTACCCATTGATTTCTGGAAATGCTTACTGACAAAGTCTGCACGGCCACCTTCTGTATTCCAAAAATTCGGATTCATCACACCCATGGCTTCCAGAATTTTATCTTTACAGAAACGTTCCCTAATTTCCGATGACAAGGTTTCTGAAATTTTTTAAGCTTTATTCTGGTTTCAATTATCACAGACTCAAACAAATTACGTGTCACGGGAACATCTTCTCGTTCCGATCCTGTAATATCTTGACGTTTTTGCAAAATGTGCATTGGTATTTCCCTCCCATTAACAGAGATGCATAGGTGATCGTGGATATTAAATCTCAAAAAGGTGTTAGGATTTTTAAGATCTAATAAATCTCTCCAATTTTCAAAAACAGGTGCATCAAAACTATCCTGGGAACAGTACAATATATCAAGACTTTGACATACCATTTTCCTCATCCGTATAAAATCCACAATATAGATTAATCTACCCTGTGCATGCTTCATCAGTGTATTGATCTCCTTTAACATTGGAAGAATACCAACCAATGTAAGCAATGTCTCCAAATCGTTAAGTGGAACAACAGTCCCTTGCCCTAACAACATCATGACAAAGATTTGTGCATGAAACCAACCAATGAAGGATACTCCTCACAAACTCGCATGCAGTTCATACAAAGATATCCATCTAGTCTCCACATCCTTGAAGTTTTTTGCCATCTATAATTCCAATTGCAAATTTTTGGAACTCGAGAAAACGCTTTGGGCTGCTTGACATATAGGCATGAAGTTCTCTTATGAGGTCTTCTAATTTAGCAACATTTTTGTGGTTGCTTACCATTTTATACGCCAAATTCATTCTGTGAGCCATACAGTGAATTGGTAGCATATATGGGGCCACCGTTGTTTGTAATCTAACACATGTACTGCTCAGGACTCCCGCATGACAGATGCACCATCTGCTCCAACGCATACCAACTTCGTAGCAATTTCATAATCAGTCATACCAGCAACATCTTTCAAATGAGAAACAACTATTTTATATAGGTTTTCAGCATTGCAGTTTTCAACCATTTTCATAACACCCAACAGATGAGGTGTCCTTATATGATTTTCTAATGTATAGATGTGGATACATACCCATGCGGTGTTGTCGACTGTTGTCACTTCATCAATTGAAAGAGAGATAAAGTTTGCTTTTTTTACATTCTCTTTCAAATCTTCCTTCTCTATCATCGAGAGGCATTTTGCCATTTCCCATCCACTACTCTCAGACCAATGAGACTGAGGTACATTCAGCATTCCGTTAAATTGATACAAAACTTTGAAATCGAGGAAATCCGACATCGCTCTTCCTTTTTTAAGTATTTGAAAAAGAGTAGAGAATTGTATGAATTTTGCATGTAGATTTGTTTCTTTCATCTTACCAATATGCGATGTGATCGTTCCTCCCTTTTCCAATAGATGTCTGTGTTTTTTCTGCTCTGCCTCATATTCCACTGCGTATCTAACATGCATGCACTCCTTTTCAGTTTTCCACCTATGTGTTTTGATTTTCTGGCCATCCGCCCGTTACAGTTAAATATTGTTTTCCACAATGTTTTTCTATAGTGTCCAGCTTCAGTTGCATTTTTTGTTGCTTTCCCAATTTCCACGTACATATTGTACATGTACATTCACATGGGATTTCTTCAGAATTAGAGGAATATGTACATGGAAATTGGGAAAGCAACAAAAAATTATTGGTGAAGATAAATTATTATTGAAAAGATGATAAGTATTTATCATGTTCTAGATAAATTAACATGACACCAACATCTGCTCCATTTTTACTCTTTGAACCATCAAAAAATAGTTTTCAAAGTCCTCCCAGATTATTTTTACTTTTAGCACGGTGTGGTATGATCGTTCCTTATTCATGAATAAATACATACCCAACCCCGTCTCCTCTAAAAGTAGAAAATTGGCTTATTCTTCCACCAATACATCATTATAAGGATCAAAATAATGTTCTATACTCACCCCATTAAGCACATTTTCAGGGACTTCTTCCACAAGAGTGGTTGATTCATGATAAAAACCTCCTCTTATAGATAAAAAATAGTATAGTTTCCCTCTATAGGACTAACACTATAAGCCTCCACATGATTATGAATTTTTTTTTCTTCCCTTATAGCCACTATAGTTTTTTATCAAGTCATGAGAATCATATGTGACCAATCGGTGATAGGTAACCTTTTGGCGGTGAAATCTCATGATAGGTAAATGGTGAAGAGAGGAGAAAGATCAATGACTGATATGTCTTATGGGATTGAAAAACTAGGTTATTCATGGATACTAAGTCGGATTCCTTTAATAACTCCAATAGTCCGAACTATTGTAGCATCGAACTAAACAACTCCTTTAGATAATGGCATATATTATATGCCCAACACATATATAATTTACTTGGGCTCGACTTAACTTCTTACACTAGAATCAATGATGCAATTATGTTCCAAGTGATCACCAATGATAAAAGAAAAATAAAATGGTGGCAACTTATTCACCTTAAGAAAAATTCGCTTCCATTTGACACAAAATTGTAGCAATTGTTGCCCCATGACCCAATGCTCCATCGGTTATACGAAAAATTTTCATAGCTTCTTACAAAATGTTTATTTGAGAAGGAATTTAAATTACTTCCTACATGGTAAGACTCAAGTTGGTCTTCTTCATTTGTTCTACAATACAAAATGGAATTTCTCCTTATTTTTAAACATTTCTTTGGGCATTAGTGTCTTATCATGGAAGATGATTTTTTGGTACTGTAACACCAAAAGAACCTCCTTTCATTAATTTTTATTAGCATGTGTCTTAGTTTACTTCTTATCCTCATTTTTATTGGCAACTACCAGAGGGCAAGATTGAGAAGAAGATGTGTGATCAACCTTTGGATACTGAGTTTTAATTGCCCTCTTTTGAAATGAGTGTTCTCCAAAACTTGAAAAGAATTCATATTCAATCTAGTCAAATATTCCACTTTTCAATCTAGCAAAGTGTTTTCTTTGGGTTTTTGCACTGATCTATTACCTCTTGCATAGATGCATTCTCTCGTTGGATCTAGTGAAGTAGTTATACTTTTAACCATAAGGGAGAAGCTAAGAACTCCATTAAGGAAAATATTTTGACTATGGGCTAAGTTATTTTGAAAGGGTACAAGATCTCTAAAAGAACTGAAATCGAGGGATTTCTAATGTCTATAGGATTAACATTAGCAACTTGGATTTGTGATTGGTTATTTCTTAGAAAGAGTGGGCGAGTTAGATTGATATTGTTGATTCTCGGATTGGTGAGGATGATTATATTGGGATTGTCTTGGGCTAAGAACTCCATTCATAGTCTTGGGCTAAGTTATTTTGAAAGGGTACAAGAGCTTTAAAAGAACTAGAATCGAGGGGATTTCTAATGTCTATAGGATTAACATTAGCAACTTGGATTTGTGATTGGTTATTTCTTAGAAAGGGTGGGCGAGTTAGATTGATATTTTTGATTCTCATATTGGTGAGGATGATATATTGGGATTGTTTCCTCTTAAAATCTAGTAGCTCATTCCTAAATATTTGAAGAAGAGACTTAACTTTGAATAGATCACTTGATGGGGCGGGTGTGGGTGAGCTAGGATTTTAGAGGCTGTTGGAAGAGGAGAAAGAGTAGGCTGGTTACTTGTGAGCTCTATATACAACATCATTGGTGGTCTTGGAGCTATCTTCTTAGCCTAAATCAATAATTATCCTCTCTTCTAGCAATTTCATAAGCATCAAGCATTATAGTCCCTCCCATAGACTAGATCATAAGTGCTACATCACTATTTAAAGGTATTAAATAATACAAGTAATGCATTTTTAGGAGAAGGCTTTATACGTGCGTAATCCTATTCCATGTATTCTAGAATCAGAAGTTGAAATCACTCATATACTCTTAAGGAGCTCTCTTTATAGTAGTGATTTGTTCCATGAGTGATAGGTGATCACTCATTTATTTGAACTATTTTCACATATTTTCCCACAATTCATCCCAAGTTCTTATAGTACTGCGCTTTAACCCAAAAAACCATTGGAGTGTCTTTCTCTTAAAGGAAGTAGTGAGAAACATGACTAGAACATTGTCTTCTATGATATTATGCACTTTGTAAAAATGCTATACATTGGGTTGATTGAAGAGGACTCATTGGCATTGAAAGGAGGGAAAGATTGGTTCCTTATAGGGACTACCATAGTAGTGAGTGTTTGAGTGTTCATGGGTGGAGAAAACCTTTCATAATGAGGGGTTAAATGACCTCTATAGGGAGATGCCACAAAAAGTGATGTTTAAACACTTCTTCTCCTCCTCCTTCGAGAGGACAATGATGGTTCAATATACTGATAATTCCCTTTCCTTGAATAAAATATTGTCCGAATCTTTGCATAAGTTAACACACTGAGACTCAAAGTCTAGAGATATGGAGTCATCATGTACTTTTAGTTCATGAAAGTATGAAGATATGTACCAATTCTCTATCCCACCAAGCTTGCCAAAAAAACTTGTCACATGGATCATGCACCCTTGCAATTTTCAATTTATCATGTGTAACATTGGAACATCCCCAAGGTGTGGGAAGTTGTGGCCTTGAGATGAACTTCCGAGTAGGCCATATTCCTTTAAAACTTTGTGTAGTTGATGTAAGATCAATGTGCAAGGATAAAAAACTTGAAGTGAACTTAATCTACTTGTCTTCGAGGTAAAGGGAAGAGATATTTAACGAATAAAAATTTAAAGGGTGATGCACCAAGAACGAATGGAACAAAAAGATAAACTTTACTTGCACAATCAACACTACAAAATAATATATGGCATGCACATCTCCTAGAATTGTTTCAACCATTGATGTAAAAGGATTTATAATTCAAATAACATAAAGGAAAAATTCTTCCCACAACTGAAATATGAAGACTTTAAATCACATTCCACAAGAATTAAAACAAGACAACTGATTTAAAGGTAAACTAATTCACCATACTCAAGGAATTGAACATTCACAAGTGTAAGATAAATCAATCCTTCACATAATATATCTTATATTTGACAAGAATATTGTTCTAAATAAAATTAAAAGATTTAAATATTTGTTCTTAAACTCTCCTAAAATTGGAGAGCACTTTCATAAAATGATATTAAAGTAACAATATCCATAACTCACTTAACTCTTTATAGATCAAGTGGGTTGAGCCATTACAAATTCACCCTTAACTAATTAATTACTAAAAATAGAGTGCATTATGTTCTTAGGGAAAAACCTCCCATAAAAATAGCAAAATAAGTTACACATGTTTGACCAAGTCAACCTTACAAATTTGACCAAATCGAGCTTTGGGGCTACCCAAAAATGGTCATCAACCCTAGATGGGACCTGCAACATCCTTTCCTTATTCGGATTCTTCTTCATTATTTTCCCACATGGCCATTCAGTTCCTGTACTCAATAAAGTCCTTTATGATTCCCTGACCTTCCTCTTCTTCTAGAACACACGCACATCGATTGATTACTTTTTATAATAATTCTCCTTAGCAATATGAGAAGGAAATTTTCCAACTATTTTGACGATCTCCTTCAGGATGGCTCACAAAGTTCGGTAAGAAATTTGTTTGTAGAAAAAATCAATTTAAAAATATTTAGTGACATCTTCATCCTCTTTTACCAAACCTGTGAAACCTGAAATTATATGATCGACAGGGAGAAAATCGATAGTTTGATTTATGAACTTGCGGTGCATCTTGTTAATTTGTTTTTGTTATATTATTCAATTCATCGAATGCCTTAATTCATTTCTTATCAAGCTTTGTACTCAAATTCCATGATACTCCGACTCTAAGTTCCATATCCTTTGAAATTCAAATGGTTTTGAAACTTCATTAATTACTCCTTCATTTAACACTAAAACTAAGTCAATACTTTGAACTTCCTTCAAGGTTGTCAAGGAAAGATGTAGGTCATCACTATCTTTAGTAAGGAGCACATTCAAATTCATGATCGCAACCTTATCCTCCTACAATTCATTGTATAAATCTACAACATTCTTGATTAATTGTTTGACATCTTGTATCAAAAATTTCATCCATGTTACAATTTCTATATCCTTTTGACAAATATTCTCCACTATATTATAGGATGTGTCGGTGAAGCTTGAAGAAATGGAAAGAGCAGTTGTAATTTGTATTGGTTGTGTAATTTTAGTAAAGAGAGCAATAAGCTTCTCAACTTTCCCTTTCAATTCATCCTTGGTTACTTTTTCCTGGTCATACTTTTGAATAAATTTCCAAGAGCCACCTGGACGTCCTATTTGGCTCTTTCGTTAGTAGCCTTTCCTAATGCAAACTCATAGATTTGATAATTTTCCTCAATGAAAGTTCCTTTTTTTTTCTTGCGGTAGGGGTAGCTATTTCTAAAAATATTTCCCTTGATTGATCAACCGAAAGATAAGAGACAAATCTTTGTCTCTTAGTTTTCCTTTTGGGAATAGTATCTAAAACACTTAGGTCAATCACATCAACAATATGCACCTTTTTCTTCTACTTGGGAGTTTGACAATATAACCATTTGGGTATAGAAAAACACAATACAAATAATCTCAATCATATGGTTACAATAGAACTTCAGTGTACTAGACACTATAATGGTACTAGTAGAACTTATGGAGAGTGGAGTGATGTAGTTATTATGGAGAACATACTAGTCAAAATAGCCTTTGGAGTAGATTAAATAAGAGAAGAAGTAGAAAGGAATTTATGAAGAAGTGGAGTGTAAAATGGAGATCCAATTATCTCTCCTGTTGAGAGTGCATGGAGAGAGGAAAACACCTTAGCCATGGAAGGAGAAGGGATTGAAGATATGAGAAAGGAATAAATGGAAGATGATATCGGAGGAAGCATGACGGATGTGGAAAAAATGGAATTCTAAGGTGGTGAAGATGGTAGGGTAGGAGAGAAAGAAAGTGACAATACCACCGGATAAGTGCTCAAATAAATTATTTCATAAACCTATAACCTAGGAGATATAACCTTGGCATTGGAAATATTTGGAGAAGATGAACCTGCTACAACCAATGATTTTTATTTATTTATTTATTTTGGTCCTTTTGGTTGACCTTTTACCCCGTGATGGTGTAGAATGACCTATTAGTGACTAGGCTTGAACTGTTTCCACACAAAGTTGATCGACAATATTGGTGAGATTCACAAATTTTCCATCTAGTCAAATGTTCTCCTAAAATTAGCCCTAACCTTTATTTTTAATTATTCCATTCTTCTTTGTGCCAATCAATCCATGGTATAGGTGGATTGTTAATATTATCCCTTTTATAGGCATGATCAAGCACCTCTTCATCACCTCTATTCATTCAAAAACATCCGTAATGCTTTGAAGCACGTTACTTCACTAAAGGTTAATGTTTCAAATTCTCTCTACCTTATAATAGTTTCATGTTGACAATGAATCAAAATGTCCTCTAATTGAGGAACATATGTGTTTTACATCCATGTTTAACTAAAATTACCCTAATAATCAAAATTAATTCTCGGATGAAAAGTCTTTGAGTGACTTGAGACGATTCCCCTTCCACATTCTTATCTTTATAAATTTTGGCACAAGTATATCTCCTTATTTAAATGGTAAATTGAAGACCTTTCTTCTGCAACTTATTTTTTATTTTTTGATAATCTAGAAATTGAAAAACTAGCTCTAGTAACACCGAGTTGTCACTGGACATCTTGGAAACTTGTGTGAAGCTCCGAGAATCACGATACCCTTATAGAAGTGAATGTCGAAAATATTAAATAAATTCCCTCCTATTCTCGTACTTCTCTAAAAGCCTCATCTTAATTCCTTTGATTATAAAGGTTCTTATCAAAATAACACAAAATAACAAAAAGAAAGCATCATTTATTCTCCTGAATTGCTTGATTCCTTTTTCCATGGTGAGTTGAGGATAGAATTCATATATCTTGGAGGTGTTCCAAACACCTTTTGATTCAAACCCAAATATTCCCTCATTGCAACATTGCATGAACCAAATAAGAGGTCATGGAAAAATTATTTGAAGTTAGTACATCTCCCAATTGGAAACATATCGAGCTACTGATATGCTCACCCCACCAGATAAAATCCTTGTTTTTCTTAATGGTGGCTATGTAAAGAAACATCCATTCTTGAAACTCTCTTGCTGAAGCGAGACCCAAAACCCTACTCAACAAGACAATGATATCATTGACTTCCTGGATGAAGTCCGAATGGGGAATTGTCTCGAGGAATTTTGTTGTGGTACCTTTAACTTTAGCTAAATAGCCCTCGATCATAACTTTTGTCCAAAATTCATATTCTACCTCACAATGCATACTTGTAGACTTGGGGGAAATTGTAGTACATCCTTCCACATCAGGAATTTTATACAAACATTTGAAAAACTCAATGTCCAACAAAATTACGACATTACCATCGTCATCCTTTACTGATTCGTGTGGCTTTGTAAAAAGAAAAAAGTTGCAGCTAGGAAAATTTTGAACACTATACAGATGCGGGAAAGGTAGCGGTGAGTTGAAGCCCACTGTTATAGATAACTTGCATCCAAGGCTTCTTACTAGGAGCCTTCACTCTTTGCAAAAATTTGGCCATATCTATATGCCCAAGATTGGTGTCCACAATATTTTCCACATTTGAAGATAAACAAATGGGGCGAGATACTCCCAAATAAATATACTTCATATTTTATTTTCTCTTCGAAGAAGAAGTAGACATTAGTTCATAAGAATTCTATTTTTGGAACAAGAGTAAAATTCTCAAAACCTCGTGAGACATTTCGAACTTTCGAAAAGCCCAAATTCTGAAAATAGAAACTACGAAGTCTCAAGAGCCGTGACACCCAAAACTAGAACATCAAAAGGTCCAAAGAATTATATCTTCAAAGTCTAAAATGGAGAAGTTCTAAAACCGTGAGGTTCTAAAGTCCAAAATGAAGAAGTTCTGAAACCATCTTTTAACCGAAGCTCCGAAAACAAAATATTCCGAAGGCATAGAGTTTCAAAATCTGAAAATAAAAGGTTCCAAATTTTGAATACCCAGACCCCAAAAGTTCATTTGTCATTGAAAGTCCTGAACTCTAAAAAACATAACTTCCAAGATCTGAAAATGAAAATCTTGAAATCTCAAAATCTTTGAAGCTTGTAAACTTGAATGGAAAAATAATGACACCTGAAATGGTTCAAAATATGGTGAACTTTGATGCCTATGATGAATTTGAAATTATAGTATCATTGTTATTGCAAAGAGGTTTAAGTGGAACACAACCATGGAAACCATATTTAGCTTGAAACAAGATTTCATGACATAATGAGTTAAAAGAGAACAAACAAACAAGAAAAGGAAGACAAAACCATAGACACGAAAATGAAATGCTAACCAGAAAAAAATTCATAAACATGTACCTTAAAATGATGCCTTGGAAAGTGTGGTGGATATTTCAATAAAATGAAAATGTCAGAGTATAATTACCAGGTGAAAATAATGGGTGAAAATCAAAATTTAATAGGTAAAGAATAAAATTACTTCTCAAGGGAAAACACATGTGAGGTAGTTAGATAATTAATGTTTTTAGAAATCTAAACTCCAAATTTACCATGTGATAATTTTACCATGTAGCAGACTCCCAAAGTATGGAACCCGAAGTTATGAAATTTCAGAACTTCAATTTTTGGACTTTGGAAACTTTGGTTTGAAATTCCCTTAAATGCAAGCTGAAACTCGAAACCAAAATCCCGAAGTTTCAAATTTTTTGAAATTTTTGGTTTTAGACTTCGGAATTTTTTTGAGGTATTTTCAAAAGAAAGCAATAAAACTCTGAATTTCTTAAATTGAGAACCTCAAAAGTCTGAGTTTTGAAGTTTTGGAATACTTCTTCAATTTTGTAGATAAAACATAATTAGAACTCGAAATTCAATTTTATATGATAAGAAAATATTATTAAAGTAAAAATTTTGGAATTGAAGGGAAAAGAATTTGTAAAAAAAAGGAAAAAATTGTCTTTCCAACAAGGGTAACTTCTAAAGTTAACAGTTTCATCATTCACATATTTGATAATTTTAAATGAATCAAATAAATCAGAAATAATTATATAACATAATATTAATCATCTTTATTTACACTCATATGTATAACAACATATAATTTATTACATATCCAACAAGTTAAGTCACAAAACAACCATATCATAATTTATTTTTAAATAAGGATAATCCTTAAACTTTATTAATAATGATATACAATCATCAAAATAATACATCGAAAAAGAATCCTTTTAGAAGATCTAAAGGCATTCCATTTATGTTTATTGAATAATTACAACACTATTTTTTAGATCTATAACAAATATCACATGACCTAAATCAATCATAAATAATTTTAATAGTCACTTCAAGAGTGTCATCATTTCCTCCGACTGTATGAGAAAGAAAATGTATGAATGGGTCTGTTTAAAGAATTGTCAGGATTTCACAAAATCATATTTCTTGTTGCAATTAAATGAAAGAATACAATAAATTAAGGCTAACTTATTACAAATAAATAAAATTCCTTAGTTATGATAAGATAACTATCTTATAAACTAATGATAATGTCACTTCCAAATCATACTCAAACATTATTATTTAATATCTAAATGAAAATTGGATTAAGAAACCTTTAACACACTAATCTAATTGAAAAGAGAGAATTTATTTATTTTAACATTCAAATGAATTTTTTTCTTATCGTTATATAATTAATAAAAGAAGAGTACATAGATAGTAACTACAAAACTATATGAGCCCTGCAATAAATGTAACAACAACAATTATACTATAATTCTTGTCTTCTTTCATTTATTTAGATCAATAAAATTATTATTAAAATATTTTTGACTTCAAATAAATTTAAAATAGGGCTAATAAATCCCTTTTTTACAACATTATATCATGTCTATTTAAAGCAAACATTAACTTTATTGATGTAAAACCATTTTTCATTTCCAAATTTTCTATGCATACATAAGAATCATTTATTTTAATGAAAAAATGATACTAAAATTTTTACCACCACATTTTTAATTCAAGACTTCACATAACAAGCCTCCACATAATCCTTCTAAACTCTTCATATTATTTTTCAATCTTCTCATATCTTTCATAAGTGAAAAAGGAATTGAAATATTAAATGCATATGTTCTCGTTATAAGCTTAAACAAGTGAAATAGATTTACCATTTAAGAGATGAAACTAATAAATATTCAAAACATTTTTATCTGTATAATTATGGTGATAACATAGTAAAAAAAAATTGAGAAAGAAAAAGAGATTAGCTAATTCATATTTAGAAAACTTAAAATCCATCCATAACAAAAATCTCCTAATGAAGAATAAAGATAACTCATCAAAGTTTAATTTGGGTTGTGATTATATTTCCATGTATTTACAATGAAGTTCCTAATAAATACTCACTTCGAATATGATCAAGGAGAGTTAAAATTAGTCAAACTAGTTTATGCATGCTTTCAAGAACTTAATCACACGTAGTAATAGTAAGTTCAAAAAGAGATGAAACCCATGTAATGACTACTAAAATATCCCTCTTGAGACACATGAACAACCTAGGTTTAGTTACAAAATTATGGAATAATTTTTTTTTAAAGTGTTAACAACCAAAGTCTCAAGGACAATTAAATTCAACTGATAACTTTTCCCATTATAATAATTATTGATTCCACATTATAAAGCAACAAGTGTAATAAGTCCACACCTAGCTCAAATCTCCTTAGGGATTAATTTAATCACTAATTACATTGACATTTTAGCTAAATATTCCCTGATTAAAATTTTAGGGTTAAGGGACCAAAACAATTAAATACCCAAGGTATTTAATTCCACAATATCTAAGACAAGAGAAAGGTTTAATTACAGTGGGGGAAAAGAATACATATTAAAATCATTAGAGTAAATTCTTACTTACCCACTCCCAGAACTCGATTAAAGATTCAATTTGATTTTTCCCATGATTAACACAATTAAAATTTCCTAAAAAAATTCCAATTAGATAGGGAATTTCCTCACCTTTCAAGTGATATAAACAAATCCTCCTAACTCTTCATAATTCTCAAGTTATGGGCTGGCGGAACTTGGGGTGAAAATTTTCCCAAGAGTGTTCCTGTGGGCCTTGGGAGGAAAATTTTCTCCAACTTGGGCTTGCGGACTTCGGAGAGAAAATTTTCCTAGAGGACAAAAGTAGACCGGTGGAGCGGGTAAGAAAACTTTTCCTAGAAGTGGGCCGACTGAGTGGGAAGGCATTTAGCGCATTTTCCATTTTGGGACAAATAAAATTTTATACCCGCAACTCCATTGATGCCCAGGAGACCATGTGGTAGATCTTTATTTGTTGCGGGTCAGCGGGTTGGCGGGTAACATTTGTAAAATGTGACTGTTCAAAAGAGAGGGCAAAAAGGTTGAAAGGAACCCATTCCTCCATCGACGCGAGAAGATGCTATGTGTTAGCCAAGTTAGTCATGTTTGTGGTTTGGTGGGCCAGCGGGGATAATTTGGAAATTTTTCCCAAAATTTTTCTGAAGCATTAAGGCTTGAAAAAATTTGCTCCTCTACTAACACGCCTTGTGAAGCCATATGGCAGCACACGATTACTTGCGAGTGTCGGCGGCGGTGCTATGGGAAAAATTACAAATTTTCCCAATTTTTTTGTGAAAGTACTTAAGGTTAGAATCAATCGAGCCACCACCAATGCCCAACAAAGCCACGTGTCATTCAATGATTGGCCATGGGGTAGCGGGGCTGCGGAGGAAAAATTGCCAAATTAACCTTTTGGACTTAGATCATTTTTGAAAAAATGAAGGCTTGCAGATTAGCGGAGCGGTGGGAAACTTCATGACTTTGCGCCTTTTGGACAAAAAGAAAAAAATAGAAAGTTTTAGCCTGTGGGTCCACCCAAGAATATTTTAATAATTAAATTTGACAGTTATAATATTTTTGAAGCCAAATGAAATAAAAACTTCAGAAGGCCATAACTTTTGATTCGAACTCAAGTTTTAGATAAAAGGTTCTTTCTGAAACCTCTCAAAGCACCCTCTTTGCATAGAGGATCTTAAGAATTTAATGTTGGTAAAGTTTAAAGTGTCAATTTTGAGAAAATGTCTTTCTATCACTTAGAAAGTGAACTGGTATTCTAACTTGCAAATAATTGTTCAAATCCACCATTAATTATTTCTCCACATGTCAAACAGACATGGAGGATTTCACTTGGAAGAATTTAGGATAGTTTTCAAGGGTTAAATCATTTGATTGAAGATCAATTCAAATTTTCCCAATTTAATAGCAAAAATGATTGAGAAATTGCTTGAGCCCAATTTTGAAAGGTTCTATGAAAATTTCTTAAGTATTATAGTTTTTTTGGGATTGTTTTGATCTTTCTTAGCTTATATTAATGTTTTAAATGTCTTTCCTAGTTTGCAGGGTCATTTTGTGCATTTGATAAAACATTTTCCAGTTTTGAAACATCTAATAGAGATCTAATTCAAAAGAATCTATTTTCCATTTATCATCTTCTAAGTATTAGAAATCATTCCATATCCAATCTAACTCATTAACTTGATTAAAATCAATGTATTCAAATGGAAAATTACGATTCTGATTTTCAAAAATTTCATTTCTATGTAACAGAGCATTACGACATTTCTTCATACGTATTCATTTTTTTCATCTTTCCAACAGAGATTTCAAATTACATTCAACAATCAGACTTCCAACAAAAGCAATATCATTTTAACAAAGTAACCACTTCTATTTATATACATCAAATACAACTTCACAATCACAATTCTTTCTCATTACATTCCTTTTTACAACAAGATACACGGTGATATTTATTTTAAACATAGTAACTCTTCAGCACAAAATGTATATTAAATTTTCATCCACATCAAGTGGGGAAATGGTTTACAAAAGTAGTTTCGCAAGGGACTGTCAGAACTTTATCTTCTCCCTCAATTACAATATACAGAATACAATTTCTTCCACATTTATTCAAAAATAGAGAACAAAGTATATCTCTTTCACAATTCAATTTACAACTTTCATAACCCATACAGACCATCTTTCCATCACAAATAATATACAAGATCATCCACTTCAAGTGGGAAAAGGTTACATTAAGAAATGATCTCAGCAAGGACTGTCAAATTATCTTCTTTCTCAATTCCAGAACAACAATATGAATTTCCATCATTCTCCAATTTAGTCACAATAGAACAGGGAAAGGAAATGCTCTCCACCCAACCAAGACATCCAATGAAAAGGAGAAGCCATCCTTCTTCATTGGCCCCCGAGCCCCAACCACATTGCAATAAGAAATGTTTTTCAACTCATGTAACAAGGCTTCCACAACACAAAATCAATCTTTCACATTCAACACACAGTCCAAAACATAATGTAGTTTACAACCACATGAAAACAAAAAAAAAACTCAGGCTTCATCATGCAAGCCAAAGGAGCAAGAACTATGGGGGAAGCTACTTATGCCTCCCAAAGGGGAAATGGGTATCACCACCTGAAAGAAAACCACAAAAATATATATCATTTCAAATCCCTAACATGCCCTTATGCCTCCCCCTAGTACCCCTTATTCCTCACATTTCCTTATGCCTCCCCAACCTCTTATGGCACCCCATAACGAGTAAAGAAATGCAAGCTATTTCTTTGTAAGGTGGAACGAAAATCCCAACTCCCTCCACACTTATACCTCCCCAAAGAACTTATGCCTCCCCACAAGAATCCCCATATTCTTCTCCTACACCATACCTAGGCCATCTACCCAACCATCCAACAAGCAATATCAAAACATCCACAACATTTACATATGCATAAATAAGAGAAGAGCATTTTAAAGAGCCAAGCTCCTACCTCTCCATGATGGATTTTGTTCCAAAGTTCCAAACAACAAGCTTTCCAATGTAAAAAAGTCCAAGATAAATAATCCACAAGCATTCAACAATCTCCAACTTTCTCAAAAAATTTCAAGAGCTCCCAAAACCAAAAGAAGTCGCCCAAAATGAAGCAATGCAAGGTGAAGTAACCCCCAAAACAAGCCAAGGAATTTGAATATATAGAAGAGGAAAGAGAAGAGGATGAGGTGGATCCATGTGGGATGCCACATCACACATCCTCAACTCTAACTCATCAGTTTCAATCTCCAAGGCACAATAAAGAAGCAGGTGAATAAATGACAGTTTACTTACACACTCCAAAACAAGCCCACACCCAAAAGGACTAAAATTAAAAGCATGTAAGAAAAGTGCAATAAAAACATTCAGATTGACTTACAAAGATAAATAAAGAAGGGCTAAATTTAACTCTCCAACCTTAGGTAAGGTTGGTATATAAATTTAAGAGGCATAGGACAAATTTAACTTGTCCCACAAGTCTCCAAAATCAGCCTCCAAGGAAAATTTCAAATTTCAAAGAAGATGGAGTGTTTCATACTCCAAAATCAACTTACACATCTCTTACACATCACTTACACATTTATTACAACACTTAAATTTTAGGCCAACAAATCTAATAATTACTTTCTTATGACCCAATTTGATTAATTAATTTTTAACAATATGATTACTCACATTAATTAACACACCATTTAATAAATAAGGAAAGGGGTCAAAGCACCACAAAATAAACACATGCAACATTAAACCAAGGAAAATAAATAAAAGAAACATAAAACCCCTTGGTCACATTCACATTTAAAGGTGATCCCCCCATGATAATCCCTAATAGAAATCAAACACACATAAACAAATAAAGTTGCCATGGTGACCTTGTTGAATTCATCTAGAATTCCAAAGTGGTTGGTCTCCAATCCCCCGATGTGTGTTGTGATATTTTAACCTGAAAAACACAAATACCTCCTTTGGCCTCATGGCCATATCAGAACATCCAAATGAATATAATATAATTTCAAAATCATCAATATATATATGAATCACAACAACATCCAAACAATCAACAATATCACTTACAATTTCATCAACAACTATATAATCATCAATTTTAAATTCAATTTTCTCGGTCTACTCAATATATCTAAATATCACATGTCCTAACAACATCCACAAATATATATAACCATGTCCAACAAAATGTCAACATCTATATAAAATGTCTCTAACAATCATCATGCATCATATATGAATCAGAGTCAACAATAATCCATGATCTGACATCTAACACCATACTAAATAAAAACTATAATAATGTCCATAATATAGTTAGCAGTATCATGATCAATATCAAAAGTGTCGAAGGGAAGTGGGAACTACATCCCCCTCCCTTAGACTTGACTTCCTCTGGAAGTCACTGGAAAGAGAGATAGGACCAAATGCAATAGAAAAAGGATCACTCCACTATGGGATTTCTTCCTTCAAACAAAGGTGGGTCTACAGAACCTAAGTTTGGTCCAATGTAATTCAGCAAGAAGAAGGGAGATTGCAAGGGATGAGTTCTAAACTTTCTACATGCAAGGATACAAACACTTAAATCTAGAGGGTAAATTTACGCTATCATCCAAGATACCACACATAACAATATAACATGAAAATTTCAAGAGTCTTAAGAGTAACCACCAAGTAGAGGAATAATAAGGAGAATTCCATGAGTTTGAGAATGACAACATACTCCAATAATAAAAGTTAATGTTTATACTAAGTTTAAGCCCCGATTTCAATGTTCATTGTCTGCAGACAAGGCTAGCAAAAACCAACTATGACTAAATTTGCATGAGGAACAAGTCTACTTAGGGTCTCACAATTTGAGGATCACACGGGATGAGGTTAATCCACAAGGACACCTAAATCAGCAACACATTTAAAATCAAGGAACTATTGAAGTAAATTACTTCTATAACTTGAGAGGGTACAATTAACTTTTCATGGTAATACAAGTGAAGTCAAGACCACAAGTTTTCATATATTCTAATTTTTACACTTTTTTTGTAAGAATCAAACACACCATACAAACCAAATCTAAATAAGTCAACCATTTAGAATATATATATATATATATATATATATATACACATATATCCCCTCAAGAACTAACATATCAATACAAGTACCATACATTATACCACAATGGGATTTATTTATCTTATTTCTTACCCAAGCTCAAAATAACCATAAAGAGAGCATAAGAAACACCAAGGACCACTCAAGGTTGCTAGGGAGAAGAACAAGTAACACAGGTCCAACTACAATCCAAGGGTGCATCGTATCAAAAGTGAATAACATCATCTTGCACTTTCCATCCTAATGGAAAAGGGGAAACAATAACAAGGTGACCCAAGAAAATATGAAGAAAAGAAGACTCCTCAAAGTTATTTTATATCCAAAACTTATGTTTCCTTAAAATTACAATAACTTAGGTCTCCAAGGACAAGACAACACGCAAGGAGGTTGCTTCTTAAACAACAAATCAGTCTCAATCCAAAAGGACCACAACTCACACTCATCGAGCTACGAGATGATAAGGGTATGATGACCCAAAACTCCCACAAGAAAGGCACATACATCTATGAATAAGAAAGTACTAAGCAACTAGAACACATTGCTATCCACTAGGTGTTTCACAATTTTAGGTAGGCGACAGAACTACATGTTCAACTAAACATTGCACTCAATACACATAAATCTTACTTATTTTATAACTCAACTAATTAAGTCAAAATTTGTAGTTTCATTTGCTAAGCACATTCCTTTACGAGTTTTCTTAATTAAAATATTCCTTTTTATTCTGATATCACATGTTTGCATTTATAAGGAGCACCACTAAGGTGGCCATGATATCTCGCCATTCTGTAAAGGTGGAAAAGAGAAAAAGTATTTATTTTACTCCTAGGGGAGGTAGATGGAAATTTTTTTCCCTTTCTATTCTTCTACATGGTTTTTATTTCTTCTATTAATCTACCAAGGTTAAAGCAAGGACCATTTTCTCTTTCTATGTTCTAGTTTATTTATTAAGCTTCAAGGCCAAATATCCTCAATTATAGTTTTATGATGTTTGGGTGAGTCAATTTGTCAACAAAATTTAATGAGAAGGAAGGGTAAACATATCAAACTATTACTTTTATGGGAGAGAGAGGTAAATCAACACACCACATTTTTAATTCTAAGGAAACAAGGGACATTCAACATAGAAAACACATTATTAATTTGTAAGAACTAGGAAACAATCAACCAACATGGATCACAACAATATTTCAAGAGTTTTCCACTAATTAAAAGTATCATAAAACATTCCTAGTGGGTTTCTACAAGTTCTCAAAGGAAGTTACAAGGAAGACCCATTAAGGAAGCATAATTACTTTTACTGATCTACTAGGGTTTAACAATGTTTGTTGTTTTGGTAAAAACATTTTTACTCACATGATAAGAAAAGGAAAGTTTTCAAATCTACACCCATATTACCACAGGATACCACCAACCAAGCAATAAAAATGAAAAGGAAATATTTTAACTATAAGAACACAACATACTCACTACAAAGTATCAATTATAAGTAGTCAATCAGCTATCTATTCAATACGGCTTTACAACCAAGAGTTACAGTTTCGTAAGAAGAATCCCATTATAAGATACCATTGAGATTAATTCATCAAGTTCTAATTACACTAATATCACTAGTGGCATGGTCCAAAAGACTTAAGGCATCCATAAGTGTCTCCACATACTTTAAAATTAATAGTTCATAGAGCGTTATCCATAGTAACTAAAAAAATTCAAGGAAAGGGTAGAATTTTTATAGGTCAAGAGGGAAACCAAACACACTTAATTTACACACACAATACTCGAATGGGATTAATTCTAACCATAATTATCAAGATGCATACAATCCTCAAGTCACTACTTTATATAATGAAATAAGGAAATCCTGATAAAACTTAGCATGCCATCGAAAAGAAGCCACTACCAGACACACACTTTTCTACTAACATCTAGAGCCAGCCAAAAGCAATCCGATCCTAACATAATTCATCAGCCCACAATTAAACACCTCTACTCCAATGAGGTTCAAGCTCTTACCAGATTGTAAGAGAATCACCACCACCACTAACAGACTACCAACTAGAATGCTCAACACAACGAGCTGTCTATCTAGCAAGGTCGAGCAATGAAAAAGTCACTCTAATATCCTAGACACCCTCAAGGTTCCGTGCATCCAAAACCAAGGCATAGCTTTAAGCACCTAAGAGGACATTCAAGACACCAGGGTGTACCCCCATACGATGAAATGTCACAATACAAAAAGCATAGAATGAGCTCATCATCATGCAAGAAGGAAACCACGTAACGTTTAGCTAAGTAGCCAATAACATAATGAGCTTTGAGTCACCAATCAAAATAAAATCTAAGAAATGTCGACAATCAAGGAAAGTGGCTAAGTAGCTATATTGCAAAGTCTGAAAATTCTCACAAAAAAATAAAATAAATAAAAGAGCCTCAGAGCTTCTCAAATCAATCATAAAATAAGATGCTGGTCCTTGATAAAATAACACAATATTATGAATGTAAAACACAAAAGTTAACACCACATTCACTTTGTAGCCCTTCATGGCTGCCAATAGGGGTACTCTACCTCAAGGTTAGTTCCAGGACACATACACAGGATTGGGTCCTAAACGACACCTAGACTTAATGTCCACTCTCCCATATGGGTAACAAAATGGAAAACTGACAACCAGACCCTCTTTCCTAACCACTAAAGGAAGGAAGCTCTAAAAAACTTCTAATTAACTCTTCCCAACCCAGAACACAACCACTATTGTCTAACCACAAGAATCACACCATACAACTTATCATTCAAAAAAATTAATAAGGAAGGGTCTCAAAAGGGCTTAATGCATCATACAATTAAATCAAGATTTAGGACTTGTAAAAAAACACATTTTCAAAGGGGAACCAAGTTTCCACTATAGTAGAATTTCACAAACATCAATTTAATTTGACATTCTTAGTTACTCGAGTTTAGACAAAATGCTACTAAGCAAGCACAACAACTCAAACAACTTGTTATTTTATTATTATTTTAATTCTGGCAGTTCAAATGAACAGAGTAATGTAATATTTCTTCACACATATTTCCCTTTTTCAATTTTAAAACAATGTTGTTTTCTAGATTTAAAAATGTCCTAGGTTTACAGTTCATGTATTAGGTTTTTCTAGTGTGCCCAAAGGTCCAAGATTTTGAACCCATGGCTATGATACCAAGTGTAAGACTGCTAAAATATCCCTCTTAAGACCCATGAACAACCTAGGTTTAGTTACAAAATTATGGAATAATTTTTTTTTTAAAAAATTGTTAACAACAAAGTCTCAAGGACAGTTAAATTCAATCGATAACTTTTCCCATTATAATAATTAATGATTCCACATTATAAAGCAACAATGTAATAATTCCACACCTATCTCAAATCTCCTTAGGGATTAATTTACTCACCGATTACATTGACATTTTAACTAAATATTCCCTGATTAAAATTTTAGTGTTAAGGGACCAAAATTATTAAATACCGAAGGTATTTAAATCCGCAAGATCTAAGACAAGAGAAAGGTTTAATTAAAGTGGGGGAAAATAATACATATTAAAATCATCAGAGTAAATTATTACTTACTCACTCCTAGAACTCAGTTAAAGATTCAATTCAATTTTTGCCATGATTAACGCAATTAAAACTTCCTTAAAACCTTCCCATTAGATAGGAATTTCCTCAACTTTTTGATGATATAAAGAAGTGTTATGTTTGTGGAGCCTATTTTCATGTTAGAGTGTGGTACACCTTCTATGTGTTACACTCGGGTATTTTTACGGCGGTCCCACTCGCCGGTGAGCGTGTCGTGGGGTGAATCCCCGAAGCAAATTTTCATGGGTGGTTTATTAACCCATGGGTAATGGGTAACCGTTATGGGCTATTTTTGGGCCCATGGTTTTTGGTACCCATTGTTTTGTAAAACCACCTCTTCATCTACCCATAGGTTTATGGGACGGTTTCATTTTCTGCCCATTGTTTAATACCCACGGTTTTGTAAAACTGCTTAAGCAATTGTCTATTTATATGGTCTTATGCATATGATAGATAGACAAGCAAATGTATTGCAGATGTGTTTTGAATTCGGGTGTGAATTTTGTAGAGTTTGTTGAGCATAGCTCCAAACGGATCTGGGTATTGTATTGAGAGAGTGGAGGCTTGTAATAAAATCTGAGCAAGTGATTCTTGGTGGACATAGCCCAAATTAGGTGAACCACTTTAAATCTTGTCTCTCTCGTGTTGTGTTATTTATTCGCACTTTTATTTGAGATCAGTATTATTTTTGCATATTAGTTTTTACTGTTGATTCTCGTAAGGGATTATTCCGCATATTTTATCTCTTATTTCCTAACAAGAAGTCCTCCTAAATCCTCATATTTCTCAAGTTATGGGCCGACTGAACTTGGGGTGAAAATTTTCCCAAGAGCGGGCTTGGGAGGAAACTTTTCCCCAACTTGGGCCTACAGACTTCAGAGAGAAAATTCTCCCAGAGGAGAAAAGTGGACCGGTGGAGTGGGGAAGAAAATTTTTCCCAGACGGGAGCGGGGAAGGCATTTAGCACTTTTTCCCTTTTGGGACAAAGCAAATTTTATACCCACACCTCTACCGACGCCTAGGGAGACCACGTGGCAGCTCCTTATTGGCTGCGGGTCAGCGGGTCGGCGGGGAACATTTGGAAAATTTGACTATTCAAAAGGAAGGGAAAAAGGTCAAAAGGAACCCATGCCTCTGCCGATGTGAGAAGATGCCATGTGTCAGCCAACCATTAGCTATGGTTTGGTGGGCCAACGGGGATAATTTGGAAATTTTTCCCAAAAGTTTTCTAAAGCGTTAAGGCTTAAAAATATCTGCTCCTCCACCGACGCCTCGTGAAGCCACGTGGTAGCACCTAATTACCTACGGGCCAGCAGGGCTGTAGGGAAAACTTACAATTTTTTCAAAATTTATTTGTGAAAGTGCTTAAGGTTAAAATCAATCTGAGCCCCCGCCGACACCCAACAAAGCCATGTGTCACTCAATGATTGGCCATGGGGTGGTGGGGCTGTGGAGGAAAAATTTCCAAATTAACCTTTTGGACTTAGATCATTTTTGAAAAATGAAGGCTTGCAGACATCAAGCACTGGGAAACTTCATGAATTTGCGCCTTTTGGACAAAAAGCAAAAAAAGAAAGTTTTAGCCCATGGGTCTGCCCAAGAATATTTTAATAATTAAATTTGATAGTTATAATATTTTTGAAGCCAAATGAAATAAAAACTTCAGAAGGCCATAAATTTTGATTGGGAACTCAATTTTTGGAAAACAAGGACTTTCTGGAAAGCTCTTGATGTCCTCTTTGCACAGAGATCTTAAGAATTTAATTTTGATAAAGTTTAAAGTGTCAATTTTGAGAAAACATCTTTCTGTCACTTAGAAAGTGAACTGGTATTCTAACTTGCAAATAATTGTTCAAATCTGCCATTAATTATTTCTCCACATGTCAAACAGACATACAGGATTTCACTCGAAAAAAATTCAGTTAGTTTTTAAGGGTTAAATCATTTGATTGAAGATCAATTTGAATTTTCCCAATTTAATAGCAAAAATGACTGAGAAATTGCTTGAGCCCGATTTTGAAAGGTTCTATGAAAATTTCTTAAGTATTATAGTTTTTTTGGGATTGTTTTGATCTTTCTTAGCTTGTATTAATGTTTCAAATGTCTTTCCTAGTCTGCAGGGTCGTTCTGTGCATTTGATAAAACATTTGCCAATTTTGAAACATCTAACAGAGATCTAATTCGAAAGAATATATTTTCCATTTATCATCTTCTAAGTATTATAAATCATTCCAGATCCAATATAACTCATTAAGTTGATTCAAATCAATGTATTCAAATGCCAAATTACAATTCTTGTCATTTCTAAAGAATAGAGCATTATGACATTTCTTCATGCGTATTCATTTTTTCATCTTTCCAATAGAGATTTCAAATTACATTAAACAATCACAACACTAATGAAATAAATATCATTTGAACAAAGTAACCACTTCTATTTATATAGATCAAATACAACTTTACAATCACAACTCTTTCTCATTACATTCCTTTTTACAACAGAATACAGAGTATATTTCTTTCACATTCAAAGGGGATTTATTTTCCAAAACATAGTAACTCTTCAACACAAAATGTATATTAAATTGTCATCCACATCAAGTGGGGAAATGGTTTACAAAATTAGTTTCACAAGGGACTATCAGAACTTTATCTTCTCCCTCAATTACAATATACAGAATACAATTTCTTCCACATTTATTCAAAAATAGAGAACAAAGTATATCTCTTTCACAATTCAATTTACAACTTTCATAACCCATACAAACCATCTTTCCATCACAAATAATATACAAGATCATCCACTTTAAGTTGGAAAAGGTTACATTAAGAAATGATCTCGGTAAGGACTCACAAACCTGTCTTCATTCTCAATTTCAGGACAGCGAGTATGAATTTTCATCATTCTCCAATTTGGTCACAACAAAATAGAGGAAAGGAAATGCTCTCCACCCAACCAAGACATCAAATGAAAAGGGATAATCCATCCTTCTTCATTAGCCCCGAGCCACAACCACATTGAAATAATAAATGTTTTTCAACTCATGGCAACAACATGCTTCCACAACACAAAAGAAATCTTTCACATTCAACACACAGTCCAAAACATAATGCATTTTGCAACCACATGAAAACAAAAAACAAAACTCAGGATTCATCATGCAAGCCAAAGGAGCAAGAACTATGGGGGAAGCTACTTATACCTCCCATAGGGGAAATGGGTATCACCCCGAAAGCAAACCACAAAAATATATATCATTTCAAATCCCTGACATGCCCTTATGCTTCCCCTAGTAACCCTTATTCCTCACATTTCCTTATGCCTCCCCAACCTCTTATGGCACCTCATAATGAGTAAAGAAATGCTAGCTGTTTCTTTATAAGGTTGAACCCAAATCCCAACTCCCTCCACAGGTATACCTCCCTAAAGCACTTACGCCTCCCCACAAGAATCCCCATAGTCTTCTCCTACACCATACCTAGGCCATCTACCCAACCAGCTAACAAGAAATATCAAAACATCCACAACATTTACATATGCATATATAAGAGAAGAGCATTGTAAAGAGCTAAGCTCCTACTTCTGCATGATGGAGTTTGTTCCAAAGTTCCAAACAACAAGCTTTCCAATGTAAAACAGTCCAAGATCAATAATCCACAAGCATTCAACAATCTCCAACTTTCTCCAAAAATTGCAAGATCTCCCAAAACCAAAAGAAGTCACCCAAAATGAAGCAATGCAAGCCTAAGCAAACACCAAAACAAGCCAAGGAATTTGAATATATAGAAGAGGAAAGAGAATAGGATGAGGTGGATCCATGTGGGATGTCACATCACACATCCTCAACTCTAACTCATAAGTCAACTTCAATCTCCAAGGCACAATAAATAAGCATGTGAATAAATGACAGTTTACTTACACACTCCAAAACAAGCCCACACCCCAAAGGACTGAAATTAAAAGCATGTAAGAAAAGTGCAATAAAAACATTCAACTTGACTTACAAAAATGAATAAAGAAGGGATAAATTTAACTCTCCAACCATAGGTAAGGTTGGTATATAAATTTAAGAGGCATGGGATAAGTTTAAATTTTCCCACAAGTCTCTAAAATCATCCTCTAAGGACAATTTCGAATTTCAAAGAAGATGGAGTGCTTTATACTCCAAAATCAACTTACACATCTCTTACACATCACTTACAAATTTCTTACAACACTTTAATTTTAGGCCAACAAATCTAATAATTAATTTCTTATGACCCAATTTGATTAATTAATTTTTAACAATATGATTACTCACATTAATTAACACACAATTTAATAAATAAGGAAAGGGGTCAAAGCACCACAAAATAAACACATACAACATTAAACCAAGGAAAATAAATAAAAGAAACATAAAACCCCTTGGTCACATTTGAAGGTGATCCCCCATGGGAATCCCTAACAACAATCAAACACACACAAACAAATAAAGTTTCCATGGTGACCTTGTTGAATTCATCTAGAATTCCAAAGTGGTTGGTCTCCAATCCCCGATGTGTGTTGTGATATTTTAACCTGCAAAACACAAATACCTCCTTCGGCCTCGTGGCCATATCAAAACATCCAAATGAATATAATATAATTTCAAAATCATCAATATATATATGAATCACAACAACATCCAGACAATCAACAATATCACTTACAATTTCATCAACAACTATATAATCATCAATTTTCTCTAGTCTACTCAATATATCCAAATAGCACATGTCCTAACAACATCCATATATATATATATATAGTCCAACAACATGTCAACATCTATATAAAATCTCAACAATAATCCATGATCTGAAATCTAACAACATACTAAATCAAAACTATGATAATGTCCATAATATAGTCGGTAGTATCATGATCAATATCAAAAGTGTCGAAGGAAGTGGGCACTACATCCCACAAACAATCACTCCCATTAATAGCTAAGTGATGCTCATATGTTTGAAGGAGGGATCAAACCATGATAAAAACAACACATCTCAATAAGAGATAACAAATTTAAATGCGTTAAACCACCAAAATTTCGAGCTTGATGTGAGCTATCTATAGCTATCAAACTATAAATAGACTCTTCATTCCAACTTGGCCCAAATTTAGATATATAGAAAAAACTCATAAATGTTCTAGATTCGATTATAAATAGGACCCAATACTCAAAACTAACTACAAATGGAGATATCATAGTTAGAAATAAAACAAGGATCATTTTACAAATATTTCCTTATTTTATTTTCCAAACATTTATGTTAAAAATGATAAGTTCCAGATTCAAAACAATAAATATTCAAGGATTTATTTCCACAAAAATGTTTAATATCAAATCTCTAAAGAGATGTAACAACTTAAAATATCCATTCCATATTTCTATAATAACCCAAAGAAAAAGGAAAACATATTACAAAAACAATGCCATGTATTTCTTGATTTAAAAACTTATTTATAAAATCAAAACTTATTCCAAAAATTCATTTTAATAACTATAAAGAACAACAAAGAGAAAACCCATGCTTGTTCTTTTTTTCTTAAAACTTCCTAGAAATCTACCCGTAATTCCAATGCTCCCAAAAATCCCATTAAACATTCTAGAAATAGATTTAAATACATGATACTCCATTATTAATACATTGATATTCCCATGCACATACTAGAAATGGATTTCAAGAAATATCTCTAACAAAAGCTCCATGTATAGCTTCCTAGCAAGATGAAAAAACTAAATGAATTTAATAATACAAATGGGATTTAATGGAGTAAATGTGTGGTTATCATCTTGGATAAGCTAATAGTTCCCAATGAACCAAATTCATTAATTTATATCCTTATTTTCAGTGCCATGTCGTGGCCACTAAAACCTCCTCCGATTAAAACATTTAAAACTAATAAAATTGCATGCATTTGAATCTTGTTTACCAAGTTTTATGCCATATGGTCTTTAAGAAATGTTAGAACATATATCAATTAAAAAAATTTCCATACTATTTGGTCTATGTAGTCACCTTTACTTACTCCCTTTAAAACCCAAGAGCACTAGCATATTACCCACCTTGACTGGATGCTTACCCGAGGCACACGCTAGTGCCGAGGCCCTCCTTTGTGTGAGCTTTGTAACAATGCTTCGCCATTAATGGAGGAATAAGTGCAAACACATAAATACATGCATTCATTCTAGCCTAGAAGTTAAATCACTAGATCTCGAGC
Organism: Taxus wallichiana var. yunnanensis; assembly: GCA_018340775.1. Taxonomy (NCBI): domain Eukaryota; kingdom Viridiplantae; phylum Streptophyta; class Pinopsida; order Cupressales; family Taxaceae; genus Taxus; species Taxus wallichiana. Next base: position 508,829,752 of record CM031242.1, read on the forward strand.
ATAGATGCACGATGAAAATAATATAAGCATTATTAACATCACAAAGGAATTTTATCTCGAACCATAGGAAAAAATGAAGATCGGTAGGGTTTGAACCCATAAGAAAACATATACATAACAACCCATCATATTCATTGATTCAAAACTATTTACGGTATGCGATTACAACAAAAGGGTCGGTCATAGCAAACTAAATACATTATGAAATAACACCCTAGCTCTATAAACTAACTCTTCTCAAGGGGTCATATCCATGCTCTCTTCTATGCACACACGGGATATCTTGTGCCTTAGAACACACATCTTCTTCCTCATACATAACCTCTCATTCCTACTTATGTCTCTTCTTATCCTTACACATACACTCTTATGCTTACACATGTACACCCCATTTTTTTGGACCCTAAAAGCTTCTTAAATAGAATCGAGATCTTTCCTCTCTGCCGCCTCAAGTTCACTCAATGATAGGCCGGAGGCTAGATGGAATCATGCTCTTCCATATTCGAGTTCCTATGCCAACTTACAAAAATGATGATTATCCTCAACTAACCATAATGTTTACATCCTAGAATATTCTTTCATTGAGTTGTAAGACTCCAAGTTCTAACCTTATCCACTCATCATGCCTTCCGCCTCCTCACGTGTCTTCCATGCAACACCATATTCTAATAATGTGGCTAAGTTCCATAATCATCTTTTTCTTCCACGTGTCAATCTCTGTGCTATCCATGTTTAATCAAGGCCTTCACTAAAACTAAACTTTTCAAATTGTTTGTGCACAATTAGTTCTTCTTGCACACTCTTCTTCACCTGTGTTATTCATACCTTTCCTTCCATGTGCGCTCATCGTCTTCTCTCGGGACTTAGTCATTTTCTCGGGATAAACATTACCCCACACTAAACGTGTCATCTATCCTCATAAAAATTCTAATCTTCAACAAAGAACAAAGAATGGAAGGAAAAAATAACCCGTATTCGACTTATTTGCAAAGAAAAAACAAATTTTGTTACTATTGTACAAGGATTGGGAAAGTCTTATTCAAGGATGCCTAAATCTTATTCCAAGTAACCACCTTCTTTTCTCCTTTGTAAAAAATATCATATTAGTGCATTTACTTAATCAAATGTCAATTATTCACCATTATCCTTAAGTGTGTCAATGATATTCTCCAATTGCTTTCTAAAGTCATTCAAGTGGTTCATCTTATGTGTAACCTAGGGATACACTTCCTTCACCTTAATTTAAACAAAGGCCCTTAGAATCTCATATTCCTTATATTTTTCTCAAGCTCTTTAAATATCTTGTTACATTCCACCCTATTTTCTTTATTCTTGGCCCGAAACTCCTTCGAGATCCTCCTCGTTCTTAGAAAATGAATAGTAGCCACTATGTCTCTATCCTCGTAGGTGTTGTAGAAAATTTTGGCCAAGTGTGTCATAGTCTTTATCAAGCAAGGAGTTAAGAGTACTAAGTTATGGTCTCCTCAATCTTTGATTTTTTTAATTATTTTTGTTGCACCATAACTTCCTCCACTAACTCGAGCGTAAGTGGTTGCCTCTCCATCATGATTAAGTGCGTTAACCCCTCTAGGAAGTTTAAGGTTGAATCATACTTTTTCTCAGGATGGGTTGAATAAGAGAACTTCAAAATAATGGACTCGAGATATTCTTTTATTTCTTGTAGGCCGCATGCATCTTCCCCTTTTCTTCTCTCAACTCAATCCTTAGTCGTGCAATTACTAACTCTTTCCCCTTTATCTCCTTATCTCTCTCTATGAGTTATTTTTTCTTCTCCTCCAACTTATTCTATACTTCTTTGATCTTATTATTCCTTCTAAAAATCATGCTTCGATTTCCACTAACATCTTGTTTAACACATTACATGCTTGTTCATCAGTTAGTTTTTGTGAATCCACAATGGGATTGACCTCCTCATGGTTCGGTGTATTTAGAAATGTGCCTGCAATGACTTCAAATTCTTGATCATCAACATGAGAGTCAAAATTCCATGATAGACCTGGTGTGTGGGTACGCACTATCTTTATCAAATGATGATCAATAGAAGAGTTGGTATGAGGGTGTTGTGCTCTTGAAATGTGCACGTAGATCCATGTTGGATCATCCTCATAAGTCATTACGGGTCCTTTAGATGTTGTTGTTGTACCCTTGTTTCCTATGCATGCTCCTATCAAGAAAATAAATGCTAGAATTGTCTTTTCGCCCATGCTTCCATACTTCTCCTTTTCTAGTTCTCTTGCATTGTGCTCCACCTCGGGATCTACTATGTCCTACATGATGTCTCTCATCTCCTTCTCCATTTTGTCATCTAATTCTTCACTTGAAAGGTGTGGGCTCTCATATGTCATGGTCCTCACTTCTTGTTCACTTCTTTCTCCCTCATGAGCACCCTTCGAGGATTCATCCCTCTCCTCATCAGATTCATGCACATTTAATACAAGTGAGTCCTTTTCTTCCTTGTTCTCTTCATCCTCCTTCTCGGTCACATTACCTTTCATGTTGTCTGTCTACTCGAGTATGAAATCCATACTACCTTTTGCTTCTTTTTAACTAAAGATTCCTCCATCAATGGGGAATTCTCTTTCATGGGATAATTCTTCCTTTGAGTATAAGTTCTCGTGCCCGCATGAAATTCCCTGTGCTCCCTGTGATCTAAAACATACACGCGCTTAGTTCCTTGCTTGCTAGATTTTCCTCTGTCTCTCTTCACTCCTTTCTTTCTTCCGGGAGGTTTTTCAGGGATGGAGACATCATCCTCAACATATGCACCCTTCTCAAACTTTAGCCTTAGGTGTATATACACTCTTGTCACTGTTGTACCTACAAGTGGTAATGTTACGGGCCTTAACATATGTATATCATGTGAGATATACTTCTCCACATATGCCCACTTCTTAGGGTATATGAATGTCTTTCATGTAGCACACGGTGATATTGATCTACTTAAATTATATTGAATTTAAGTTTCTTGGCCTCCTTTAATATGTTAATTGTTATCTTAAAATACTTTGCATTGTGAAGGCAAAAGGTAGTTTACACCACATGCTCTTGGTGTCATCTGTGAATGTGAATCGCCAATACGAACTACTCGTACACTACAAATTCAACCTCATCCATCACCAAAGCTAGCAATTGTTATGGAATTCTCCATTCTTCTCCAAATTCATCACACATCTTCTTATACCTCTTATCCATGTGTGCATTACAAAAATGTCATTATTTCACAAGTGTATGCCTCGAATCTCTTAGCTAGGAGGGGTTCTCATCAGGATACTCCCAAATGTAGTTATTCAGTCTATTGGGCGTTCAAATATTTGAAAATACAATGGTAATAATAATATTACCATACATTATCTTATCTCTATCACACATCACATCTATGATACCTCCGCAATGAAGGAAAATATGTTGTAGATGGTCCCTTTAGAAATGTTTTTGCAAATGTTCAACCATATCTTGTTCACTTACATCCACCATTAATGTCCAGTTAACTTAGTGAGAAAGTGCACAACAATCTTCATAACTAGGTCAGTGATCTTGGCAATATCAAGTAGTGCTGCCCTTTTTTAATCATATGCCTTAATTGTTTTTATGATAGCCTCTTTGTCACCTAAGTCGTCATCCAATGACTCTCCCATGTAGATAAGCCCAAAGTACTTGGAGATCAATTGTTAAGGTATGTGCATTTTCCTTCCTATAGAGTATAGGTAGTCTTCATGCACACGTGACATCAACCACTAGTATAACCTTTCAGATTTTCCAAAATTGGAAACTCATAGAGTTGAAGAAACCTAGCATTCTTTGATTTACTCTTCATGCATTAATCATACACTAGTTGGTTGTCTTTTTTTCTTTCTCCGTAGGGAAAAGGAGCTCCAATGTCATCTCTTTGTCAATTGTATTTTCCTATAGTTATAATCTCTTATAGCCATCTTGCGTATGTGAGATACCGATTCCTTCCCCAATGATGGACCATCCGGGTATCGCATCTCCGCATACAACTCTTCATTAAAACTAGTTAATGTAGCTGGTTTTCCCCTCCCATTCCTTCTTGGGTGAAACATTTTATCCCTTCCTTAGTGTCATCTTTCCTTGTCGGCCCTAGCTAATTCCTTCTTGTGTCTTGCTTCCTTACTTCTTGATCCTTCGATTCCAATCCTTGTGTTTAAGTTCTTCTAAGCCATACAATAGTTTCACAAACCCTAACATGGAAACTCCTTCTTCCACGAGTAAAACTTTGAAAAATTACAGAGTCCTTCAACCAACTACTTTTGCGCATGATCGTGTAATTTTTTCAAATCTAGTTTATAAATCTTTCAAATTGTTCATTATGAAAATTCCGTAGATTTCTAGCAACGATGACCTAGTTCGCAATATATCTTCAACAAATAAATGCAAGGTGAAAAAATAACATACGCTCAAATGCCTAATTATAGTTTTCTAATTTTTTCGCATTAATTTTCGTGCCACCTAGCACCTTACTTCTATATTAAATATGACTTTTTCAAATACTTTCATATTATGTATTTTGTCTAGCACTTTTTCTTCCATGCGCGCACTTGTGCGTAACATCCTCAACCTTTTGGCCCGCCAAACTATATTGATCGTTTATCCTTACGTGCACTCTTAGTGCCAAATTACATCTTCCTCTACATCTTAAACCTAGTTTTTCTCATCGATGCCTACCATAGGTTTCTCAACAATGCATAGCAATGTTAAAAGGAAAAACATAAAAAGGAAAATAAAATAAGGGCAACCTAAGCTACATTGCAACACTTCCTTATTTACAAACACACAGAAGACTTATTTATAGTAGGGATTCATTCTACTCCCGTTGAAGTAGCCGAGAAACTATGTTTCATCCAATGCTTGTAACTAGCAAGTGCCTAAATAAATTATATGGGTTCTAACATATGGTGTAAACCAATACACTTCAATTTTTCCCATATGTAATAAAAACTTTGAATCATACAGAAGAACCATCTTCCCAACCTCAAACATCCTTGTTTTAATGTGTTGATCATGCCATGTCTTCTGCCTAGCTTTCTCCATCTTCTTACTCCACCGAACAATTGGTCTCCTTTCATCCAAATTCATAAGTTTTTCTATGTTCTCCTCAAGTGAATGTTCATCAACCAATCCTCTTATGCATGCAATACATAGGGATGGTAACATAAATTCAACAGGAAAAATAGTCTCCGTGACTTGAAAACCAACTAAAAGGTGTGGCCTTGTTCAATATTTTATAAGTCATTCAATATGCCCATAATATCGCAAAGAATTTATCATCCAGTCTCTCCTTCTAAGATCAAAAATCTTATTCAATGTGTGGCACAATATCTTTTAAAGCATTGAAGTCCCATTAGCTTAAGGGTAATATGCCATAGTTTTGTGATGGGCCACTATAAACTTTGCTAATAAGATTCTAATAGTCTTATTGAAGAAATGAGTACAACTATCACTTGTTAAACTCAACGGGCATCCATACCTATTGATTATATTCTCCCATAAGAACCTAGTTGTTGTAGCAATTGTGCAATCGTTCATAGGTTCCGCTTTCTACCCACCTTGTAAGATAGTCTATACAAGTGATAATATAGCGTGAACACATCACCGCACGCGGTTGGGGAAATATGGCCGACAAATTCAATTTTACATTTTTCAAACGGCTTTGCACTTTGCAATATGTCTTAAATACATTTCATCTCTTTTCCCTAGCTTACCAAGGCATTGGAAATGGTCACATGCCTTGCAATACTCTATAAAATCCTTATAAATTGTCTCCCACCAAAGGATTTCTGATAGGATATTGTGCACAATGGAATTCCCTGCATAGTTTCCTCTTGCAATGCTACCATGAGCTTCTTCCATGATTCCGATACATTCATGTTCCAATACACACTAGCGTAAATTATCATCTTGGCCTATTTTTTATAGGTCTCTGCTAATCAACATATAGAGCATGGTGCATATAGCCAACTACATCTTCTCCAAATCCATCATTCCTTATGGTGCCACACCCATTCACAAGAAAACAACAATATCTTCCAATTCGAGGGTGGTGAGCATTGTATTAAGAAAAACTTTACATCGACATTGTGTCCTCAATTCTCTATGTGTCCTCACCTAAGTTAATCCTTAATAGATGGTCTAGTCCTAAATTGATATTTCCCATTTTTACTACGACCGAAAATTCATACTCCAGAAATAACAAGATCTAACGACATATGCGCCTTTGTCAAATAGGGTAGTTTACCAAGTACTTGAGTGCCATATGATCTTTATAAAATTTAAATGGAGTAGCCAACAAGTATTTCCTCAATTTACGTAGTTCATAAATCATGGACAACACCTCGTGTTCCATTGTTGTATAATTATTTTCATTTAGAGTTAATTTTTTACTTTTAAAACAGAAAGGATGATAAAAATCCCTTTGCCAAGTCACTGTCTGTGCTAACACTTCTCAAATTGTCATACATGATGCATCAACATACAATGAAAGGGCTTTCCCTCGAGGGAAAGTAAAAAAATGGGTGTAGTATTGATTTGATCCTTTAGCATGTAAAAGGCTATCTACTGCACCTCTCCTCAATGAAATATACTCTTATGTTACAACATCTCTTCCAACGACATGGAAATGTTTTCATAGCCTTTGATAAATTTATTTGTAATATCTGTATGACCTAAAAATTTTGGTGACTGGTAGGATCCTCCATTCCCAAGATAACAACAACTTTAGCAGGATCTACCAATAAGCCTTCCTTCCAAATAATGTGACCTAGCAATGTGTCAAAAGGAGTAACAAAGACACATTTTACGAATGCTTAGAGAGATACTTAACTAATCGCACCTCTCAAACATCAATCTTAAACTGTCACAATGATCCATTACTAACTCATACACCATCCAATCATCCGGGTAAACTTGCAAATATTTATGGATGAAGTCTTGAAATGCTTACACCACAATGCTCAAAATTACAACATGCACATTTTTAAGTTCAAAGGGCATAAGCGTATAAGTAAAAATTCCCCATTCAATGGTGAAAATAGTCTTCTCCTTTTCCTCCTTCATAGTCCTTACTGCTTTGATAATCTAAGAATCCATCTGTAAAATAATAGATTTCCCGCCCTTCTACAACTTCCAAGATCTCTTCAATAAAAGGGGTTAGAAAAAGATCTATCAAACATGAAGCATTTAAATCTTTGTAATCAACACAAATCCTTATCCTCCCATCCTTCTTGATACTAATCACCATTGTGCTTACCCACTTAGATTCTTTAATTACCTCAATGATACCGGATTCTATCATCTTATCAATCTCCTCCTTAATCTTTACGTGCGATTAGGATTCATCCTATAAGGTCTCTTCGAACTAGGTGCACACCCTCTTTTAACTTAATCCTAATTTCCCCTAGTGATTGGTGAACTCCCTTAAGCTCATGGTACCCTGCAGAGAATAAATCTTTGAAGTCGCGTAGTAGTTCAATTTTTGAAACCTCTGGTTTGAGCAGTGATCTCAAATGACACCTTTCTTCGGCTCGCCTCTGTACCAATGTTAACCTTTTTTTCAAGGGCTCATAGTAAGTGTAAAATTTCTCATCTACTTTATCTAAAACTTCATGCGTACCTTGAGTATGATTAACATCCAATTTTTTACTTCCTTGTCATTTATTACGTACACCAACTTTCCCTTTTTTCTTCTCAAAGGAAGGCATGCTCAAATTGTATTTCTTTCATTTCTCCTTCCTCGAAGCACACCTCAAGCCAGGTTCTATTGTCCCAAATTCACCCCTCAAGGTGAATTGGATAACTTACATGATTCTTCAGGCTCAAGCAGGTTGAAATGGTTCAAGGGCTGAAATTTAGATTTTCGAGGTACCACTCCTCTTTTCTCTAACTCCCCTATCCAAGAAAAATCCAAGGAGTTAGTAAAAATTGTAAAAATCTGAGAAAATGAGGTCGCAAGCCTATTATAATGCAAATCGGGTCTAGGAGCTGTGGATGGAACCAAGGTAGATCGTACCAGGGTTCATCATACCAAATTTGGGCCTAAGATGCTAAGGAAACATTGAAATGCAGCAAAGTCGAGGTTTTGGGCCCAAGCCATATAGGTTCAATCGGGACATCGGGACTCGAAAACGTGATTTGCCCAAATTGTCCAAAAACATTTGAAATCAAAATCCTCACGTGTTTTCCATGCAACACCATATTCAAATAATGTGACTAAGTCCAAGAATCTCTTTTTCTTCTATGCACCAACCTCTACACTTTCCATGTTTACTCAAACCCTTTACTCAAACTAAACTATTCAAACTCAAGTTCTTCTTGTGTGCTCTTCTCCATGTGGCTTCTTCCTACCTTTCCTTCCATGCACACTCATCCTCTACTACGGGACTTAGTATTTTTACGGGCTGAAAAATAAATGACCAAAACTCAATCAACCATCAAATAATATCAATACCAAGTGGTCAATGACCCACATAACATTACGTGTTCCCATAACTATTTCAAAGGCCATTTATGACCTTTTAAGACAAGGCACTACATATTAACTAATATCCACAATAATGTTGTATGTACATATATATATGTATATATGTATATATATATATATATATATATATATATCAATTACCAAATTAACCAATAATAATTTAATTAACACGGTAATCGATATATATAATGTGTATTATTAAATATTCAAGTTATTAACAATCTTATATATTCACATATGTATCATTATTAACCAACATATCATAAGAACTACAATATATACGACAAGTCATAATGTATTCAAAATGTTAGTCAATTACTCATACCAACATGAAGACATTCCAATTAAAAGAACACATTAAGTCGGGATATTATAAGAACTATTTCAAGAGATTTAAACTCTTTAAATTTAGATAAAATATATGATTTATTTTTAATTAAAAATACCAAATCATGCGCGAATAATCATCAATGAAAGTAACAACATACAAAGAACCATTTAGGAAGGAACTTCTAAAGGTCCTCTAACATCACTGTGGATAAGTTCAAGAGGTTCATAGGAGTTTGCTTCATGATGGCTATGGAAGGGATTTACATATTTCTTACCACGTAAGAACCCTTCACAAGTTTCATGGGCATGAGAGATATAAGTTAAACCAACAACAAGGTTAAGACGAGGCATGTCGTACATACTCCTAAAGTTAACATGAACTAATATTTCATTCCATAACTCTACATCATTCCTATTTTGAGTAAAAATACATGAAGTAGATGTAAAACCTTTAAATACATATAAACCATTCTTTTGTATGCCTTCTACAATAGTAACATCTAACTAATTTTTAATAAACATTTTATATTTTATTAAAATTAAACTATATTTGTTTTGAATTCATTATGAACATGATACAAAATTCATTTTCATTTTAGGAGCACACAAAACATTATTTTTATATAACAATTAAAAAAATATTTCTTTCTTGAATTTGAGCATGAAACATAGAATGATCACTAACATAAGTTTGATCATTACGTTCTTTGATATCAGACATAATATCATATTTATAAGTTTTGTGCCTAAATGCACAACTATATAATATCACCATTCTTACATCAACTTCAAAAAAGGTCCCAGTAACATAACCAAAATGTAGTCCCCTTTTTCTACTCCCTTTAAACTGAAGCACGCTAACGTATTACCCAACCCTTTGGGTGCTCACCGAGGCATATGTGGGTGTTAATCCCCTCCTTCATGTGAGCTTTGTAAGAATGTTTTTTCCCTTGATCAAAGAATGCATGTAGACACATAAATACATGCATTCATTCTAGCACAAAAGTAGAGAAACTACATCTAAGAATAGATGCACCATGAAAAGGATATAAAAATTATTAACATCAAGAAGGAATAGATCGAAGCATAGGAAAAATGAATAACACTAGGGTTTGAACCCATAAACAAATATATAAATAAAAACCCATCATATTCATTGATTCAAAACTATTATAGTATCCAAATTACATGAAAATGGTAATAGTAGACCAAGTACATTGATAAATAGCACCCTAGCTATACAAACTGGCTCTACTCAAAGGGTCCTATCCATGCTCTATTTTATGCATCCATAATATCGTATGTCTTGCAACAAACATCTTATTCCTATTCCATCACCTCGCATTCCTACTTTTTCCTATGTTTATCCTTACACATACGATCCTATCATGAAACACATATACCCCCTTGTTCTGGACCAAAACACCTTCTTGACTAGAATCTGGATCTTTCCTCTACCTCCTCAACTTCACTCATGGGCGAGACCATTTTTTTGATGGAATCATTCTCCTCCATAATCGAGTGCCTAGGCCAGCTCACTGGAACCCTAATTACTCTCCACTAACAGTAATGATTACATCCTAGGATATTCCTTTCCTAGAATATTTTTCCTAAAGTCGTAAGACTCTAATTTATAACCTTATCCACTCATCATGGCTGCCCACCTCCTCATGTGTTTTCCATACAACACCATATTCAAATAATGCAAATAAGTCCAAGAATCCTCTTTTTCTTATATACGCTAACCTCCACACTTTCCATGTTTACTCAAGCCCTTTACTCAAACTCAAGTTCTTCTTACGTGCTCTTCTCCATGTGCGTTCTTCCTACCTTGCCTTCCGCACATGCTCATCCTCTACTCTGGGACTTAGTCTTTTTCTCGGGCTAAAAAATATATGACCAAAACTCAATCAACCATCAAATAATATCAATACCAAGTGGTCAATGACCCACATAACATTGCGTGATGCGCCAAAATTAGCAGGAACTTGACAAGGTCATAACTTCAGCTTCGGGTGTCCATTTGAGTTCATTTTTTTTAAACCACGTGTTTAGATGAGAAAACGTGAGCTTCAATCTGTACTATTAGTTGGGGTAAGGTCTTGGCATGTTTTTGGGCCCTAAATCTGCCATCTTAAGGCCAAAAATTAGAATTCAAGTTATAGTTTGATTTTTTCCTACTTTTGGGCAATAGTTAATTTTAGTCTATTAGTTACATTATGAGATAGAAATTTGGAAATTCCTCTAATTTATGGATGTAGAAGATGCGTGGAAATTTTTATTCCCGTACGAATAAGCATGCAAACTTACTAAGAATAGTAGGTTCTAGTAAACTACTAAAAATAGTAATTTCTGCCACCTAGAGTAGATTTAGTCAGAGTTAGTTAGAGTTTACTATGCAACTCGGGTTGGGAGTTGTTTTCCTATTTAGGAAACATTGTAATTCATTATTCAATAATGAAGAAGGAGATCTATTTTATTTGGAGTTCATATTATTTGTAGTAAATCAAGTTTGGTTAGAATTTGGCTACATTATCTGGTATCAGAGCGGGTTCAAGTCTTTAAAAAATGACATAAGGAGGAAGAGGAAGAGGAGGTGGTATTACCAGATGAATAGAAATATGCAAGATCTGCAGAGGCAAGTTGATGTGATTGTTGTAATGATAAACTTGAGAGGAAATCAAGGTGGAGATGACACAGATGAAGAAGAAGTTTGTGAAGAGGAGGAAATGCAAGTGCCACCATTAGCTTTTAAAGAAAGGATGCTTCATGAATTAGAAGGAAATAATGATGGGATAAGAGTTGATGTTTTAGAGTATGGTGGTAGTCTAAAACAAGAGGAGCTGATAGACTGGTTGACTAGCATGGGGAAATTTTTTGAGTGGAAGGCTATGTCAAAAGAAAAGAAGGTAAAATTTGCATGCATGAAATTGAAAGGTCATGCTATATTATGGTGGGATCAGCTATAGAAAGAGATGTCAAGAAAGGAGAAAGAAAGAATTAGGACGTGGAGTAAGATGGAGAAGAAGCTGAAAGATAAATTTCTCCCTGTGGATTATTCACAAACCCTTTACAGGAGGTTTTAGAATCTCAAACAGAACCTACAAACAAAGTGCAAGAATGCATAGATGAGTTCTACAAGTTGTCCATTCATGTAGCGCATGAAGAAGCGAGGAAAAAAATGGCTACAAGGTATGTAAAAGGGTTGAAATTTTCTACTCAAGATGAGATAAGTATGCATAGGATTAAGAGCATGGAGGAATCCTATCAATTAGCCTTAAAGGACGAGGAAAAATAAAATCATTAAAGTTTTAGGAGATCACCTAGAATGAATAGGGAGGCCTCATCTTCCTTTCGAGGATGAGATGGTTTTAACCAAGCTAGGGGAGAATCATCTCGCGGATTGGAAAAGCAAGAAGATACAAGACAAGATTTCCATAATCAACAAAGAGGTAGAGGATTTTCTATGGGCAGAGGATACGTTAGTGATAGAGGATGGGAGGATCCACAAAGACCATTTATTTGTTACAGATCTGGTGAAGAGGGGCATCAGGATTTTGAATGCCCACATTCTTATACACATGACAAGAGGAAAGGAGATGCACCAAGAGTAAATCTTGTTGAAGCTGAACAAGTAGCAAGATGAACAAGACCTAGAAATTCCACCAGATGTTGGAGAAAATTTGATGATCAAGAGGATGATGATTGCTCCAAGAAAGGATATCAAGGGGGATGCATGGCTGCATACAAATATTTTCAAAAAAAAGATGCACTTCTAGAGGAAAGGTATGTAATGTTCTTAGTGATGGTGGTAGTTGTGAGAACATGGTTTCAAATGAGATGGTCGATAAATTAGGTGCATTGTGAGAAGAATCCTAAACCTTACCGTATGACATGGTTTAAAAAGGGTAATGAATTTACTATTGATAAGATATGTTTAATAAGTTTTTCTATTGGGAAAAGTTACGAGGATGAAATTTTGTTTGATGTTATTCCTATGGATGCATGTCATATGCTACTAGGAAGACCATGGAAATTTGATAGGAATGTTATTCATGACAGGGGGTAAATAATACTTATACTTTCTAGAAGGATGGCACAAAAATAGTTTTACTACCTCTCAAGGAAGAGGGGAAGGCTTAAAATATGCTTTCTGCAAAGGAATTTTTAAGGAGGCCAAAGCAACTTGAGTTTTTGTTATGCACTAGTCACCAACAAGGATGAACCTGCAAGTGCAAAAATACCAGTAGAAACAACAAATTTAATAAAATAATTTTTGATGTTATTCCTAATGAGCTACAAGATGGATTACCACCCAAAAGATATATTGAACACCATATTGATTTGATTCCATGGTCTTCACTCCCAAATCAAGTGGCTTATAGGATGATCCCGACATTACATGTTGAGTTGAATAGGTAAGTGGTAGAGCTCGTGAGAAAGGGCGTCGTAAGGGAGAGCATGAGTCTCGTGTGCAACCCCAAATTTATTAACACCATAGAAGGATCAAACATGGAGAATGTGCAGCGATAGCAGAGCAATTAGTAAAATTACAATCAAGTATAAGCTCCCAATACCTCGCCTTGATGATATGATGGATGTGCTTCTTTGGATCTAGGTATTTCACCAAGATTGATCTTGAAGTGGTTACCATCAGATTGGATCGAGAAGGAGATGCGTGGAGAACAACATTCAAGATAGGAAATGGATTATATGAGTGGTTGGTGATGCCATTCGGGTTATCTAATGCACCTAGTACTTTTATGAGATTGATGAACACCGTGTTGTGGGAGTATAACGGTAATTTTGTTATGGTTTATTTTGATGATATATTGATCTTTAGTAAAACTAAGGAAGAACATTTAAGGAATCTAAGGGTGATATTTGAAGTGTTAAGGAAAGAGAAACTATATACAAATATGTAGAAGTGCACATTTATGCAAGAGAGTTTGGTATTCTTGGGCTTTATTATTTCAGAGATGGGAGTGCGAGATGGACTTAGAAAAGATAAAGGCAATTATTGAATGGCATATTCCATGGAGTATAACGGAGGTAAGAAGCTTTCATGGTCTAAACATTTTATAGAAATTTTATTAAAAATTTCAGCAAAGATTGTAGCACCTTTATAATAGATTGCACAAAAGGAAGGGATTTTTGTAGACAAAGGAAGCCGAGGATAGTTCTCGTTCTTGAAGAAGAAGGTGACAAAGGCACCCATTTTGGCACTACCTGATTTTGATAAAGTGTTTGAGGTTTATTGTGATGCCTCCAATGTGGGTATTGGTGTTGTTCTAAGTCAAGGTGGAAATCTGAAGTACAAGAAGATTGGTCCCTACAAAATCGTGAAAAAAATAAATGATATGCTTATGAGGTACAATTGTCGGGAATTTTGATATTTCTCCACTGTTTAATGTTTCAGATTTTGTATTCTTTTCATGGGGATGGTGCAGAAGGGGGTGTTATTGATGAAGTAGTAGATTGGAGGTAGTATGTTCCAGTTAAGAAGAAAGAATAAGTGGATCAGATTCTAGATAAGAAAACAATGGATATGCGACATGGGAAATACAACAAATATTTGGTCCATTAGAAAGGACTGGAGAAAGAGGACAATAATTGAGTCATAAAGTGGGAGATTAGGAAGTTGGATGTAGATAAATGGAAGGAGTTTGAAGAAGACAACTTGCAGGAGCTGCGTTTTTTTCAAGTAGGGGAGAATGATGCGCCAAAATTAGCAGGAACTTGACAAGGTCATAACTTGAGCTCCGGGTGTCCATTTGAGTCCATTTTTTTTTAAACCACATGTTTTGATGAGATGAATACGATGGAAACACATCCTACTAGTTGGGGCAATATTTTGGCACTTTTTTGGGCCCTAAGGCTGCAATCTTGACGCCAAAATTTAGGATTTAAGTTATAGTTCGGTTTTTTCCTATTTTTGGGCATTACTTAATTTTATTATATTAGTTGCATTATGAGTTAGAAATTTTTCAATTCATCTAATTTAGGGATGTAGAATATGCATGGCAATTTTTATGCCCGTATGAATAAGCATGTGAACTTACTAAGAATAGTAGGTTCTAGTAAAGTGCTAAAAATAGTAATTTCCGCCACCTAGATTAGATTTAGTCAGATTTTACTTGGAAACTCAAGTTGGGAGTTGTTTTCCTATTTAGGAAACATTTTAATTCAATATTCGATAATGAAGAAGGAGATCTATTTTCTTTGGAGTTCATACTATTTGAAGTAAATCAAGTTTTGCGAGAATTTGGCTACATTATTACGTGTTCCATAACTATTTCAAAGGCCATTTAAGTTATATAATAAAAAAACCTTAAACAACGCTAACAAAAGGTGTTGATGACCTTTTAAAACAAGGCATTAGATATTAACTATTCTCCGAATAATGCTTTATGTACACACACACACACACACGAGATATATATATATATATATATATATATATATATTAACAAATAATAATTTAATTAATTTGGTAATCGATATATATAATGTGTATTATTAAATATTCAATTTATTAACAATCATATATATTGACATATGTATACATTTACTAACCAACATATCATGAGCACTACTGATATATGACAAGTCATAATGTATTAAAAATTTAGTCAATTACTCGGACCAACATGAAGACATTCCAATTAAAAGAACACATTAAGTCAAGATATTATAAGAACTATTTGAGAGATTTAAAGTCTTTAAATTTAGATAAAATATATGATTTGTTTTTAATTAAAAAATACCAAATCATGCCGAATAATCATCAATGAAAGTTACAACATACAAAGAACCATTTAGGGAAGGAATTTCTAAATATCCTCTAATATAACTATGGATAAGTTCAAAAGGTTCAAAGGAGTTTCCTTCATGATGTCTATGGAAGGGATTAACATATTTCTTACCACGTAAGAACCCTTCACAAGTTTCTGTGTATGAGAGATATAACTTAAACCAACAACAAGGTTAAGACGAGACATGTCGTACATACTCCTAAAGCAACATGAAGTAATATTTCATTCCAGAACTCTACATCATTCCTATTTTAAGTAAAAGGACATGAAGCAAATGGAAAACCTTTAAATACATATAAACCATTCTTTTGTATGCCTTCTTTAATAGTAACATCTAACTAATTTTTCATAAACCTTTTATATTTTCTTAAAATTAAACTATATTTGTTTTGAATTCATTGTGAACATGATACAACATTCATTTTCATTTTAGGAGCATGCAAAACATCATTTTTATAACAATTAAAAATAATCTCTTCCTTGACTTTGAACATGAAAATGATCACTAACATAAGTTTGATCGTTACATTCTTTGATATCGACATAATATCATATTTATAAGTTATGTGACTAAACGCATAGCTATATAATATCCATCCATTTTATTTTTAAGTAATTAATGCACCATATAAAGTAACCACATTAGATTTTTCATTCTTCTTTAGATTTTTAGGTCAATTCATATATTTGTGTCCCACATTTATGAACTTTTTGTATCTTTATTAAAATATATCTCACAACCAAAACATGACCAAACACATGTAAAATGACCAAACATGTAATTTTAATAGTTTAAATATACCTAGGTGCAAGGCATCCACAATTTACCTGAAATTCTTAAATTTTAATGGTTTTTAAAAATATTTTTTTCTAGTCAAACTATAAAAAAATTGCCACCAATTGTGACACAATTATATTCTTTACCCAATTTTCATTTTGATTTGGTTTGTTTCCTTTCTGATTTTTTTATATTTGGTTTGATTTTTACCCTACAAAGTATTCCTTGTTGTGACCAAATTTCCCACAATTTCGACATTCTCCTTCAAAATTAACGTTTACATAATTTTTCACTAATTTTTTATCTTTACTAGGGGTTTTAAAGTATTATTTGAACTTTTGATTGTTATTAAACCTAGAAAATATATTCTTATCATTTTTGAGCAAGAAGTGTCGGCTGATGAGACATTCTTCTTTGAATCAATGTTTCACATGACTTATTTTTCCGAATTAAGGGAGCAATAAAAGTTGATAATCTTTGATAATATTGTTCAATTTAATATTTTGTGTTTAATATGGAAATGAAATTCCTAAATATTTCATGAATGTTCATTTTAATGATAAATTATAATATTGTTTCATTTATCAACTCATAGTTACATCTAACCGGTTGAGATTTAAACTTTTTAATTTTAGATAGAAAATTAACCACTTTTTCATATCCCTTGATGGGATTTGTAATTAATTCAAGAATAAATTTTATAAATTTTTCAAGGCATGAGCCTTTGGAGATTTATTCTAATAGTTTCAATGCTTCACTTGGACATTTTTAGTTTTCAATGTGTTACAGAAAGTCATCTTACGGGCTTTATAGTATAATAAACATTACTTCTTAAAAAAATTTGAAGTACAAAAAAAAAATACACTATCACTTTTCTTCATGTCGTTGCCTTCTCCATACTGCTCATGATAGTCTCAAGCTTCGTGACATGAATTTTAGCATTCAAATGAAAATTTCTAGATGATGTAGTTCTTACCATTTAACATATGTGTCTCGTAAAAACTGAAATGAAAAGAACCCATGTTAAATGAATATTTCAAACTCAAATAAAGAGAAAAACTATATTACTAGAAAAAAATGTAAATTCAAATCCCAATTCTACGCTTTCGATAGAAATTAGGTTTTAAGGAGAATTAAGATGAAAATAATTACAAGAATATTTTAACATCTTAGTAAGTTTTCCATGTTGTTCATCGTATGTCATATTTCATTCCAAGTTTTGAATTTTTGCCCTCTAAAAAAATTAACATGTCATATGTTTCTCAAGAAACTAATTTAAGATAAATTGAAATAAATCTAATTGTAGAGCAACTATTATAACAAATGATATATAAGTGATAAAATATAGTAAATAGAAAAGTAATAAGGAGGTACAATATGAAACCCTAAGTAAGAGGAGGTGATAAAGTGACTTAAGTGACTTCCGAGAAATCAAGAAATGATCGGGAAGGTGAATATATGGAATATACTTTGGAAGAAATGTCATCAAGACTCATTGGAGGTTATGAGACCTTAGAAATGTTGAATATAGGAGCACCCATAGGAAGACAAGATCACCCAAGTGATAGTGCTCGAATTTGGGTGTTAGTGTCCACCGGATGTTTAGATTCTCATATCTTTTGTGTGAGATGAGATTTATTAATTATCTAAAATTTTCACTCTGGAATCATTTCTAGATCATTGAATGTGTGTAATGCCCATTAAAACAACCCACTTGAGACCCAAGGAACAATCTAGGGTTAGTTAGGAAAAATTATGGAATAATTTTTTTTGTATAAAGGTGTCTACAACTGGGTTACAAGAAAATAATTGTCATTAATGTGTTTCGAACAATTCTAATCTACTAGAATATACTTTTATTTTATTTAAAATGATAAGACTTCATAAGGTCCAATATTTAGGGTTAGAAGTTTCAAATAGGTTCAAAGGGTAATTCCACACCATACCCACTCTCTAACAGGATAAAATTTTCAACTTGATTTTTCTCACACTTAACGCATTCAATTTTTTCCTAAACTAATCTCATTTTATAGTAAATTTGCTCACCTTTCTAGTGATATAAAGAAGTCATCCTAACTCCTCATATTTTTCAAGTTATATCCCAACGGGCCTTGGGGTGAAAATTTTCCCCAAGGGTGGGTTCTATGGGCCCATGGGAGAAAACTTGCCCAAAGGGCGGGTCGGTGGGCGCAGGAGACTTTTGAAAAAAATCCTATGCAGGGGGAAAAAACACATTTGCGTCGCTCCCTCCCGCAGTCCGCCACCCACAAGGGACACGTGGCGCTTCACAAGTCAACGCGGGGAGAATAGGGTGGGAAGAGACATTTTGCCAATTCTCCCTTACAGGGTGAAAGTCATCATTGCGCCCGCACTCCCACAAGTCTGCAAGGGACACATGGCATCTCCTAAGACAATGCAATGAAGGTGGGGTGGCGGGGAGAAAATTGGGTTAACGCATCGAAGGGCTAAGAGGGTAAAATTGACTGCGCCTCCGCAGCACCACACGATGCCACGTGGCAGCCCCTAATTGGTTGCGGGCCGGTGGAACAATGGGGAAAACTTGGAAAATTTTCTAAAATTTTTCTAAGATGCGAAAGACAAAAAGGGACCCGTTCCTCTGCCGATGCCTCATGATGCCACGTGGTATCACCTGATTGGTTCTGCAAGCTAACAGGAAACATTTGGAAACTTTTCCAAAAATTTTCCAAAAGCACTAAGTTAAAAGGAGCTGCCCCTGGTGACACCTCATGGTACCACGTGGTAGCCTCGATTGGCTCTAACGGAAAATTTGGGCGCGGGCCGTCGCTAAGGATTTTTTTGGTCAAAATTTGATGCAAGGAAGAAAAATAGAGGGCCATAAATTTTGATAGAGAGCCTGGTTTGGGGAAAACAAGGACTTTCGGAAAGATCTCAATGTCCTCTTTGCACTGAGAGATCAATAATTTTTGGTTTTGATAAAGTTTAAGGGGTCAATTTTAAGAAAATGGCTGCGAGCTTTCATAGTATGAACTGGTAATTTTTAACTTGTGAGATTTGTCCAATTTCACTTGCTTCCTCTCTCTACATGTCAATTAGGCATGGAGAATTGTTCTTAGATGTATTTAGGATAATTTTTTGAGGTAGATTTGTTTGATTAAATTCTAATTCGAAAATTTACCATGTTAACAGCAAAATGACTATAAAACAGTTAAGCCTGATTTGGCTAAGTTTTGAAATATTTCCTTTAAGTGTTTTTGTCTAATTGAACTCATTTAGGGCCTACTACTTCATATCAATCATTAAATTTGTTATTTTATTGTTGCAGGTTCAAACTGTATGTTTTTTCTTTAGATAATTGTCAGTTTGAATTTACAAATAACAAGGATCAAATTTTGATGGGTCTATTTTCCATTTCTTCTTCCAAGTATTTAGAATACGTTCCAATTCCAATAAAACACATTTTAGTTGATTCAATTCAAACCACTCAAGACCAAGATGTAATACTGATTTCAAATTTTTCACATTTTAAAGAGACAAAATCGTATTTTCTCACACCCATTTCTTCCTTTCAAACAGAGATTTCAATACATTGATATGATTAGATTTAATAAAACAATGAAATTTGAGAAAAGCATTACACTCATTTATTGATTCCAAAAGACAACTTACAACTTCCTTCTTTCATTTCTTCCAAAATCATTTCTTGTATACAGGGAAGACAATACATTTTCTTTGCACGTGTTCCACTTTACCACTTTTGAAATAGATATTTCATAGAGTATGCTAAACATAGATTTCTAATGGAAGAATATCATATGAACAAGGTAAACACTTCCATTAATTCCAATGAAACTCATACAACCTCCTTTCCATTTGATTTCATAATACAATATACAAAATAGTATCATTCTTTCACATTCTTTCCAAAATAGAATACAGAGTATAACACTTTTACATTTAAAATTTCACTTGCAAATCTGTACATCTTTCCATTAAAAACATTTACAATATTATCCACTTCAAGTGGGAAGGTTACAATGAGATTTCATTTCACAAGGGACTATCAAACTATCTTTTCTCAGCTCCATAACAAAAACATGCATTCTACTCATTCTTCCAATTTGATCACAACAGATTAGGAGAAAGGTAATGCTCTCCATCTAACCATGACATCTGATGAAGAGGATAATCCATCCTTCTTCATTGGCCCCAGTCCCAACCACAATGCAATAAGAAATGTGTTTCAAATCATGGCAACAATAGGCTTCCACATCACAATGCAATCTTTCAACATACACATTTGAAATTAAAACACGAGTCCAAAATAAAACAATATTTTTATAACCACATGAAAGACATCACACAAAACTCAAGCTTCATCCCTGCAAGCCAAATTAGCAAGAAGCTATGAGGGATGCCGCTTATGCCTCCCAAAGGAGAAAAATGGGTATCACCACCTGAATATAACCCACCAAAAATATATGTATATATGAATATCATTTCAAACCCTGTCATGCCCTTATGCCTCCCCCAAGTACCCCTTATTCCTCACATTTTCTTATATCTCCCCAACCTCTTATGGCACCCCATAACGAGTAAAGAAATGTAAGTTATTTATTTGTAAGGTGGAACCCAAATTCCGAACTCCCTCCACCCTTATACCTCCCTAAAACCACTTGTGCCTCCTACAAAATAACCCCATAGTCTTCTCCTACACCATTCCTAGGCCATCTACCCAACAACCCACAATATATACCAAAACATTCACACAAGAACATTTACATAAATAAAAGAAGAGCATTTCAAGAGCCAAGCTCTTACCTCTCTATGATGGAGTTGTTCCTAGTTCAAAACAACAAGCTCCTTCCAATGCAAGCAATCCAAAAATCAACCCAATACAAGCATGCAACAATATTCCAAAACTTCTCTAAGCAAGAGCTCCCAAAAAACAGCAAGAAAATTCACGTAAAATGAAGTCTCCCCAAAAGTGAAGCAACCCAAAACAAGGAAAAAAATTTGAATTTTATAGAAGAGGGAAGAGAAGAGGATGAAGTGGATCCATGTAGGATGCCACATCACACATCCTCAACCCCAACCCCAAAAGTCAACTTCATTCTCCAATGCATAATAAATAGGTGGGTGAATAATATGACAGATTTACTTACACATTCAAACAAGTCCATACCCCATAAGGACTGAAATTAAAACATGTAAGAAAAGTGCAATTAAAACCTACATCTTTGTCTTCCCAAAATGCATTAAAAAAGTCTAATTTTAACTCTCCAACCATAGGTATGGTTGGTAATTAAATTTAAGAGGTATAAGACAATTTTAACTTCTTCCACAAGCCTCCAAAATCAGCCTCCAAGAAAAATTTTGAATTTCTAAGAAGGTGGAGTGTTTCACACTCAAAATTTAACTTACACATCACTTACATATTACTTACACATTCTTACAATACTTTAAAACATGGCCAAAAAATCTATTAATTACATTCTTATGAGATCTTTTAATTAATTAACTAAACAATGTGATTACTCACAATATTTATACACTATGTAATAATTAATGAAAGGGTAAAAGCATCACAAAATAAACACATGCAAACATAACAAAGGGACCAAAATAAAAGAAAAAAATAAAATCCCTTGGTCACATTTTAAGGTGATCCCCCATGGGAATCCCTAACATTAACACACACACAAACAAAACTAGTTGCCATGGTGACCTTGTTGAATTCATTTAGAATTCCAATGTGGTTGGTCTCAATCCCCGATGTTTATTGTGATGGTTTAACCTACAAAACACAAATACCTCCTTCAACCTTGTGGCCATATTAGAACGTCCAAAATAATATAAGTACAATTCAAATCCCCAAAATCATCTAGATATATGAATCACAAAAGCAACATCAAAGCAATCTAACAATATCATTATAGTTTTATCAACAACTATATCATCATCCAATAGTTTTCCATTTCTAGGTCCACTCACAATATCTAAATATCACAAATCCGAACAACATCCATCATATAACCATGTCCAATAGTATAACATCATCAACATATAAAGTGTCTCTAATAATCATCATGCATCATATAAGAATCAAAGTCAACAATAATCCATGATCAAATATCTAACATCATACTAAATCAAAACTATAATAATGTCCATAATATAGTCGACAGTGTCATGATTAATATCAAAAGGTGTCAAAGGGAAGTGGGCACTACAATGTACATGCAACCTACAAAATAATTGTCTACCTACATATGTCCACAAATCACATCAAATCTAATAAAAAAATACAAAATTTGGAGTCTAACTGACCCCGAGGTGACTCAAAGAGTGAACTTAGTAATAAATTTTGCACTACATTTCGGACTCCATGTAGTTCTTTGTTAAAGTGTGTGTGATAATTCCTTAGATTCCCTTGTGCAAGTTGCACAATGATAATGAGCTAGATCTACAATGTAACAAATGTATAAAATGTGTGGGATGAAATATAATAAACTTCTTCCCATATGTTTTCTATTTAGAGTAATGCATCCCTTTTCTATTGATTGAATGTGCTAGATGAATGCTTTGTGATGCTCTTGTGCCTTTGGAAGCAAGATTAGGAGATAGTAGATGATGCTAGTGCTTGGACGTTGATTTTTGAGAAGTAACTAAGTCTATATATGATTCTCTTGTTTGAATTTCATAATTGACAACTGGAAGTCTCGACCATAAGTGTAAATTATGTCCAAAAGATAAAAGAGACCCAAAAGAGTGAGAAAAAAATAGAGATGATCAGGAGCACCTAGGAGGGATAGGAAGCCTGGGTGCTAATGTATAAGGCCTGCATAAACGATAAATAAGTTAAGTTTTAGACGGCTTGTAAGGTGTGCAAGACCAAAAGGAAGATAAGAGATAAAGCAAAGAGGCCAAAAAGATTTTTCAACCATTAATTTTTTTGCTTGGGAATCATGTATAGATTAGTATTCTTTAGGACCTAGAAATGTACCCAAGTGTGTGATTTTGTGTCTACAACCACAAAAATAAAAACTTGTTGATAATTTCACAATTTCAAAAATAAATTCAACAATAATTATTTCTAATTTTGAATTAAATAAAATAATGATAAAAAACTCCTAAATAATCTAAGGAGATGGGATAAAATAATTATGAATTCAAATACTACATTGAAATTTTAATCTCATTTTTCTAAAAAGGATTTACTTAAAAAATTTCCTTATTCGTAAAAAAGAATCAAAGGATTTCGATACCTTAAACTATGGTTTCTACGCAGTAAGGTGTTACACAATGGAGTTTAACCTGGTCATTCTGACACAATTCAGAATCTAGACGATCGAGATTGTAGTTGGAGTGGATATGTTGAAATCAGACGGTGGCCCTATCTCCTCGGTGTTTTTGACATCCCAGGCCTCGCGTACCACGCCTTCATCCCATTTTCCGCCACCTGCTTCTTCTGCTCTTGCTGTCGTTTCTTCATCTTTGTCAGTTTTAATGTTTCATCCACAGGAAATGAGCTGGTAGATTTTTTAATTCCTGTCGTACTGTGTCACGATAACAAATTGCAATTCGCAGAACAAACTGGCGGCGCCCGGGTCATAAGAATGTCCGTCCAAAAACACGCAATACAAGTCAAATAAAATAAAATAGAAACAAAAACGCTTGCGGGCAATAGAAGACGAGGCGGGGCCGAGAACACCAAACCAGTCCAAATTGGGTTTTATAAGTTATTACCGAACACTCCTTCCTTACTAAGAACACAAGGGAAAAAGAAATACCAATTCCATCCTCTTAAAGTTGTCGCTTAATTTTCGCACCTGCTTTCAATAGGTGAAAAATCAAAGGAAAAATGTTTTTAATTTAAATAAGATTCAGTCTGTATTAAAGTCGATTATTACGCCGTAAGGCATTACAGAGTGGAGTTTAACCTGGTCAATCCGACACCATTAAGAATCCGGATGACCAAGATTGTAGTTGGAGTGGAGACGTTGAAATCAGATGTTGGCCCTATCTCTCGATCTTACACAGTATACTCCACGTCAACTCACTGTGTGTTGTCTCCTGTCACATCCACATCAAATCGTACGATTTCATTAGCATATGTTAGTCTTCCTGAGAAATTGTCGGAGTTGGAACGGTTCTTACTTGCTTCCCTGGCGGCCTTCAGCTTATAAACTTCCATCTGAGAGGGATTGGTGAGGCGGCAGTGGAATGACCCCGTGGATTCATCTGTTAGAGTTCAAAGAATTTCTGACATAGATTCCCGACTCATAGACTAGTTCGCTGATGTGTTTTCAGTGGTCGCAAGTATACCTGCGTGTGTAAGGCACCCATACAAGATCACTCCGTGTGTCCTAAATGATTGATATTTTAATTTCTTGTGGAGGAATAACTAAGCTGATTTTCATCGTATATCAACCAAATCTACGAGCGTATAGGCTCTCCAGGACTCCAAGATCTAAATCATTCTTTTGTTTATCCGTGGCTGTTAGCGTTTGATTTATGAAAATGCCCGTTTTGAGAGCGTAGCGCCAGCTTTGTTGGCCTGCATCGCATTCGCCCCACTCTGAACTGCTTCATCTTTGTCCAGCCTCGAACCTTGATTGTCTATGTCTGCAAATGCATTACTTCTGTAAAGGGAATGGCTAGGGAAGTGAAATTGGAATCATAATTGTTCTTGTTATCTGGTTGTGTGGAGGATGTTGCAGAGAGTTGCAGAAGTAAGGGCAGGACGGACATGGCTAACTTGGCTATCATACCCATTCTGATGGAGACTGGGTGTTACAGTGGAAAAGAATTATGGATATGAAAAAGGAGTATGGATACCGAACTCTCAAAGATGAGTTCGGTGGTGGTACGGACCGAACGATACCATTTGAGGAATGCACGCATCTGCTTTGGCGTTCACTATTGATGTAGGGAGACGTACGCCTACTCTACCATCTAAACCAGCTTCCTCGCTCGCTGTCAGAAAGTCTTTGACCTCTATAGTCCATTTTCTGAATTTAGTTGTTGCTCTTAAGTTTTAGCCATAATATAAGTTTGGTGGCCCCCGCACATGAGGGGTAAATAGTGGAAAATGAGCGCATCTGGGCACCCTCAAACCAAAAATGCGCGCCCTCCAAGCACACCCTCCTGCTGCACATGCCGACCGATAGTTCTGTACGTTTTCTGTACTAACATATTTTGACATTTTGACAGACAGGTTAAATCAATTTATTGTATCCATTCAAACAATGCCACATAAGTTTTTCACTTTTAAAAAATTGTATAATCTGAACAAAATAAGGTACAATCTGGAATAGGTATTTTCATCATTTGCGCAGGACAGGGCAAAATGCCCGCTCACTACACTGTAGCTGGGCATGCACACCTGCTGCCCTCAACATCATGTGCGCGGGCGTTGTTAAAGTTGGGTTGTATATAATGTAAGTGGAGGGCTATGGACAAAGGAACTTTTCTAAGCTATAATATGGAATCCGTCATACTCAAGAATCGACTCTTCTGTGCTGACATAAAGCACAAGATCAAAGCAAGCATTGTGCATGTTTTCTAAATACCTTCCTGCACACAGTATAACAAATTTAAAAGCTTCCTCTTTACACAAAGAGAACGCAAAAATTTACAATGAACGATAGTAGTTTTTTTAAAGGTCCACTTTAGAAAGTGCACAATTGAGATCATGAATAGTTCTAGACAAAACATCTCCACTAAAATGGGGGTTTGTTCTGGAGATGTATACTCTTTTAATTAGTTTGATTATTATGAAATCATTTTATTTTTTGTAAATTATGGAATATAACACACAAAATACGCTCAATCCTCCATTTGGTCTCGAGAAGACTTAATTATATTAGGTCTACTTGCATAACAATGCAACATGAATTTCTTGGACAACCATGGTCTTCTTCAAAGCTCAAAGCTCTTTCACATACTTTATCAATGACCTCTAATGAGCTCCTTCATGCTTCATTTTCTCTACACCATGCATTCATGCCTTGAAAGCACCTTGAGAACACACTATCAAGACACCTTAAGAACCAGTCATGAGAAGTTGACTTCATTAGGCCACATAAAAGCTCGAACCTATCCAGAAACAATCATAGACATCAATAATAACCCACTAACACCCTCATACATACATTTTTTCATATTGTCCAATGCACCTCTTGAGAGATACAAAAACGTTTTGAGAAAATAGACTTGTACCGCACATTTTCTCTCTCATCTGACTAACCACCGCCACCACCTAGAGGTACCTAGGAGAGTCCACTACAAGATCTAATAGTTAATTTGATTAATCCAATCCATTCTTGACACCCCACGGTGCCCTACCACATTCAATGTAATATCTACCATTTTTTTTTCTTGGAGAATTCTTTAATTATCAAGTTTTTATTTCTCACTTTCCATTGTTGTCTTCATCTTACATAACAAATCAAACATTTTCCAATCTAAAATATTTCAATGATTCTTAGTTAGGATACGCCCCTAGATCCTAATGGATCTTCCCCCTTTTTAATTTGAACCCCATTTAACAACAAATTTCACTCATGTCAATAACACAAGTAACATTTACATTATAAAGTGGAACACAAATACATGATCTTATTTGGGTCTTACAACTTCAGCCGTGTGATAGGTGTGGTACATATGCATATTTACTTCTCACTATTTCATTTTCATTTGTCCATTTATTTCTTTGCCACTTCTAACAAATCGAGACTTGGTCCATTCCAAAACCTTGAAGGAGTACAAAATTGAAATAAAAAATAGTTGAGTTTGACTGCCAAATAAATTCTACATGTCCCTCATATGACTAAAAGTTGCAAGGGCTCTATTATCAATGAATGTTCAAGTGTCACCTATTTTCTCACAATTAATCTTGTATTTAATAAAGGTTAAAATGATAAAAGGATGGTACTCGGTACTACCAAAAAAACTTGCACTGGATTCTGGCCTGTAACCTTTTGAATTTTCTCCAATTTGTATTTTGACCACTTCAACCAAAAAATACACTCACATAAATAAGCGATCCTTAATCTAAAACATTTAAGATTTTCCTCAATTTCTTAGTACTTCCCCTTTGAACGTATATGACACTCGAATTAATAATGTGACCAAGATAAAGAAAATTCAGTGGAACACAATGCACTACTCCTCCCTCATACCCCATCTTCTTTGGCCCCCATCCTCTCCCTCTTGTTTTCTTCCTTAAGTTTTAATTCTTCACCTTATCCCCTTTGGCATTCCCATCCTACACTTCACGCACGATTTTATAGTAGTAAAAGCCTTCTTACCAACTTACTTAAGCACCTTTAGAATCATACATTTAAAATAACATTTATTTAAGGTTTACACATTTAATTAAATAAATAAATAAATTCTAATACCAATGTGAGTGAACATGACACGCGGTCCTTTAGCATTTACCCACCATTTTATACACCAAGCCATAGCATGGAATTTACCACAATCACATAGTATATTAACCAATTGTATTACCAAACTCTATGCTAAAAATACAAGTATGGGGCACTTTAAGCATTTAATATTGAATTAATACAAAGTGGTCAAATGAAAAGGATGCTTATATGCATTTAAGTGAAATATTGGGGTCATTCAAGTTCAAGCAAACAAGGTAGCGGTGGAGGTGGATCACCTCTAGACCCTATTGCGCCACTAGGGGGAAGCCCAGGTGCAACGCGTTTCCCGAGTGCCTCCGTCTCCCACGGGCGCTCCTCGTCTTGAAGCACGTGGTGGCCAACACGGTCCTATCTCATCATCGTACTTTCGCCACATCCGTCGCTCTCCAGGACCATTACATCGACATAGTCACTCGCTTGTTCTCCCCTGCTCGCTAGCATGGGTGGGGCTCTCCACCGCATTCGTCGGCTTGTCGGGAGGGTTGGGGCTCTTCTTTGCCACTACTTCACAATAGGTCACTTTGCACCCACCGCCACCTATGCCACCATCTCGAGAAATTCCCTCTCCTCAACTTCACCATTCCAATGCACGGGAAGCGGACTTGGAGGAAGAACTTGCACATCGGCTAGAAGAATCGAATCTTTGTGCAAGGACCTTCCTAATTCGGGGGTGTTTGGATGATTAAGATCTGCTTGCCTCGGGTATGTTTGTTGTTGTTGTTTGATAGTGTTTTTAGGCAATTCCTTATTGTTGTGTTGTCTTAGGCTCGACTTATTTTGACTCTTGTTGTTTTAGGCTCGGCCTAGCTTGTTCGTGGTTTGGGGCGTGCTCTTATACCGCCCGATTTGTTGAAATCTATCTTGTATCTTATTGTACTAATATAATATAAGATCCATTTTCATCAAAAAAAAAAAAAAAAAAAAGAAAAAGAAAAAAAAAGATGAGTATAATATTTTTAAGTCAAACGATTCTAATTGACTAAGGAGCATACAATCACCGATGCCAAGGAGGGTGTTTTAGTTTATATAAGACCTTAAAAATAAAAATGAGCAGCCAAGTATTTGTGGAGTGGCCGAGTCAAAGTCATGGACAATGGCTAAGCCACAAACACAAGCCAATCATGTTGGTTAAAGAGGTTAAGACGGGGACGTTAATATGTCTAATACTTGAGGATCAAAGAGGCCTCAATAGCCAAAATATTGCCAAGCACATTAACCAAGTCAAAAAAGGAAGAGGGTTTTTACTTTACTAATGAAATGTGAAGGAAACCAAGATAAAGTACATCCATACAATTTCAAATTACTTACCAATGCTTAGTCACGTGCCATGAAAATAAAATGCAAGAAGACAAAAAGGGAAGGGGAATTTATTTGTTTCAAAAATGTAATGATTGCTAAGAGTGTCGAGCGGTGACCAAAAACACCGAGCTTTTAATTAGCCAAGTGGCACCCCATAGCCAATAATATTTTACCATGGTTAGTGCCTAAATATAATAATAATAATAGGTTTTTACAGTCCATGATGTCGTGGGGCGCCTGTTTTTGGGTCTACATGCGGCTTATAGCATATGGGACTACCTCGTACTCACATGTGGGAGGCAACTAACTTTGCTACAAACGAGGTGTACATACCCTACCCCCTTCAGGGTTTGAACTTGTGACCTATTCAAATACTTTGATGGTCCATTGACCTATCAATGTGGAAGAAAGTTTTAATTAACATAAATGCTAAGCGGATTGAGGGGATATTAAAATTTATTTTATTTACGACTTGTAATATGTAAAAATGGTCTTGATCGGGCATTGTAAGAATTTATTAATCGATATATTGAAAAGTCATCAATATCATGCCTAATGTTGTGTTTAATTTTTTCTTTGATATTTGATCGCTTCTCGTCAAATATTGTGAGTTTCCATAGAGCAATGAAAAATGTAAAAATCCGCAAACTTTGAAGGAGTCTCCCAATTTGCGAACTATCCCATTACACCTTGAATTTTAATTTTCCTTGAAACATTAGGGCATAGCAATAAAAAAATTTCATAAAGGCTTACCTACACTCATATTTTAGGTGGGGACGTTGCAACAAGAGACAACGTGTATGTGTAAAAATAAATCCAAGGCTCATTTTACATGCCCTTCCACCAACCAACTAACATGGAACATTTATTTAATTAATACAAAATATATAATTTATAATTCATCTTGCTTTTGCTCGATACCATGTCGATTCAAGCAATAAAAAAATATTACAAAGTTGGATTAATTTTTTTGAAATAAATATCATAATAAATATATCAAATAAAGAATTACACATATAAAACAGATTTGCCTTGTAAAAGGTAAAAATCATGGGAAATTATAGATTTAGATTAAAGTGACAAACTTTTAAAATGTCCATTAAACTTTTTCTTCACTCGCTTCTCTCCCATTAACATTTCAATTTTATGGAAATTTCTAAGATGTGAGAGTCCTATTTAAGTGAGTTTATGGGTGTGTCTTTCCATAGAGCACGATCCACTTAATAAATTGATTTTAATTAATCAATTAACACATAACCTAAAGTTTATGGCCTGTATAAGAATACTTAAGAGGGTATTTAAACCCTACCTGAATATTATTGTTTTAACGGGGAACTCATTAGTTCCCAATAGTACACCTTATGTGGTACTCAAGAACTAATCTTATTTTGACAACAAGTTTAGTATCTCGAGATATGTTTTTTGTATCATCTGAAACATTTGAAATATATACAAGAAATTATTAACCTTATGTAGGTTTTAGAACATAAATAGTTACATAAAGGTTTCGTGTGAGCCATTTCCAGTGTTATTTACAACTTCACATTAAAACCTTGTTTTCCTCATAGGTCAAGATTTACTAATGTAATCTTGTTGAAACTTGCTCTGTGACCTCTTCATATAAGCAACACTATAGACACTAAAAATGACATTTTTCACTAGGGAAACCATTGATTTGACTATGCACTATTTCAATGATAAATAAAACTTCCCCACTCCCACTTAGCACTTTTTTATTTCCATTATTAATCTTTTTTATCTTGCACACTAGCATGGTGATACATCCTAGGAACACGATGCATAAAATAAATAGACAGACATCAATTTATCATATGTTAACTTCATTTATCCCATTCTCTTCTCCATTTCATGACCATACCATCCATTCATGACCTTTTTATATGGTCTTCGAAATACATGTCTTCCAATTGCACTTTTAATTTGAAATATTTTGTTTCATCTTATAGTTCATCTAGGTAATTATTTCTTAGAAAAATCATCTACAAATCCCTATATAAGCAAGTAAAAACTACCTCATTTTCTATTCTAGAACACCTAGGGCAATACACTAGAGCATTTATTTCATACACTTACAAAAGGCATCTAAACCTCTATAAATTTTAGATTTTCACATCTATATTCATTAGCACAATACTCGCATCAGGTATAAAGCTATACAATAGGTCAAGGTAGCCATATATCTCATTTAAAGGAATCTAAACATCGTCTCCACATTTTTAAAAATATCTAAGTGAAAGTATTCATGGTCAAAATTATTGCAAAATGTGATTGATTTACCCAGATATCACATGTTAGGTGGAGACAGCCTCTTGAGAGTAGTTCCAATGTTGATTGTACATAATACTTCCAACATTCATTCTAATGTTTGTTTTATACGAATCTTCATCCATGCCTAGGGTTTGATGCGATGTTCGGTCCATTCAAATATCCTCACTTTGCATGTGTAAAAACTAGTGTTTCACGGTGTGTGACAAAAACTCCATGAAGTTGAGAAACCCAATAAACATTATAAATGTTTATTCAAACAAGGTAAAATATCATACAAAAAGGGATACACCATTTAATATATTCGAAACTTGACGATATGATCCTTACCTAGGTGTAGTCATAGTTCCAATTTCAGTTGCAAATGTTACTTAAGTTCATATATCCCAATTCCATTATTGTATAGCTCTTAAATCTCTCCATAAATCATCAAAACTATAGAAGTACCCTTATATATTTTATTTAGCTTTCCACTAAATCTTATGTTGGTTGATATATGTTATAATCTTCTTATCTAATATAAGTTATAAACTTGAGTTCATGTTTATAGTGTAACATCTTTGTAATATCTCTAATCAACTATAATATATATTTTATACCTAAGAGAATTGAAGTACAATCTATTTAAGGGTTAAACATTTTGGTGAATCCAATTTTATTTGAACCCTTCACCTACTCTAGGTTATTTTATAGGTCATCATGTATTATTCCTCTTGATGTCTACACCCTAGTTAATTTAGGATTTCTATCTTGGTAAATGCTTATCTTTATACTCGTATGATTGTTTTTATCATCATCCCAATTTTTGTCAGCATACTTGACTTATTTTCATCTTGTGTCATAAGTATGCTTTTGAAATTAGCACATTTACAACAGATATAGTTATTCCTTCAAACCTTAGTCTCATATTAGTTTCAAAAAAATTCTCTAGGAGTTATTCTATGAAATTGAATATGATATTGCACCCTCCGGAAAATAAGTGCTAATTATTTTAGCAATTTTGCCAAATATTATGCATAAAACTAATTTTTCATATTGTGATGGTGATATTAGAACCACCCTTCCTAACTAAGGTAATTCACCCATTTTTTCTCATCACGTGAAGCCACTTCATGATGACCTTGTATAAATAAATATAGTCACCATTAATGTCACTCCTATAGAATGTTCCACTCATTATGTTTCACTTCATCATAATTTTTCTAATCCAACACATGATCTATTTTCTAATGCTTTTTTTTAATCATTGTTGATCATGGTAAAGCCTAAATCTCTAATTCTCACCCTAAATAACATGATCTAGATATCCTTGATGAGGATGCCCAAAGAATTGATCAATTCCTGTAAGATCCCCTCTTATATTGACCTTCTACTCAATGCTACATGAGTTTAGCTTAAGCATGTTTCATTATCACATGCCCCAAAATTTTGTGTTTCCACATCCGTGGTACTACCCCTTTAGTTCCACTTCATTTATCAATGTAAAATGGCTCTATGGTTATTCCTACAACCATAATTGTTACTACATATCCCATATCTCGTTCTCGGGATTTGCATGTATCTTTTTGTAACAATTAATCCCTTCAACTCCTTGCTCATACTTTTGATCCATAGGGATCTAGAAAGACACACCACTCCATCAGTTCTATCAGCACTAAGAAGGAGAATTGTAGAAAGTGAAGAAAAATGAGGAAAAGGAGGTTCTGTCATCTTTTAAGAGAACCGCCACTCTTAGTAGAGCGGCAGTTGTAGAACCATTGTCCAACCCGGGTGGAGGTCCTATAACCACCACCCAGCCATGGCATAGGTCTTGAAACAATAGGCCTACAAAAGGCGGCGGTCCTGACACTTTTGATGGGAAAAATAAAATCAGGAATGAACAGTTCCAGAATTCGAAGAGATGGTTGTGTCTCTTCCCTTCCATGCCCTTTCACATCCTCCAATGCACATGAGAACTTTGGAAGGCCTAAAAATGCATGAAAAGAGAAAGAGAATTCATTCATTCAACGATCGAGAGACATCAAGAAGTAAAGTGTTAGTTATATGAGAGAAAGTGAGAAAGATCTTCGAGTGTTAAAGTCGAATTATAGGAACAAGGTGTAGAAATAGAGAAAGAAAGCATTGGAAGGGAGAGATTTACATTTTTGTCTCCATTTTCTACTTCTTGTAATCTGTAATTGTCTATAATTGATAAATAAAAGTGGGAAGAAAGAGATTTTTTCCTTCCAAACCTGGTTTTCCACCATTGAAGGTTTCTAGGATAAAATTGTTGGTGCTTGGAGTTTGAATTAGTTCTACTCTCTGTAATTTCCTCTCTATAGATTTAGATAATTAGTCACTAAAGCTCTAATATTCAATCAAACTATCATTTTCCAAATTTGAAAGTATAAGAACATAATTGTGTGTTTTTGTACAATTCCAAAGTAGAAGTTTACGGATCATTTTGGTATTAGAGATGATTGTATTTCTAGGACTACGGTGTTTTATTGTTTCTTGTGATTTGTATCATAGTGACAAGGTCAAAAAGTGAATAAGTTTTATCTTGTGAAATAGATATTTCTACAAAGAAGTGGAAATAGAGAATTCAAGCTCTAATGGAGGAAGAAAACTTAGTCCATATAGTCGAGATGCTAGAGACCATGATGAATAGGTTTCATAAAAAATAAGAAGATCTTTTAGATCTAAAAAATATGACTTTAGTTAAGAAAGATTCCATTGACTCGCTTGTTCAAGCATCGGACCGAAAAAATCAGTATCGGAAAGAGCCAAAAAGAGGAAGAATGGGAAGAGCATGAGGAAGATATGCCAATTGTAAATGAGAAGGTACACAATCTTCTCGTACACCTTTTAAAGTTGAAATAAAAGTGGAAATAAAGAACTTTGAAGGACAAGTAGATGCAACATTTCTTTATAAGTGGATAAAATAGTTGGAAGTCTATTTTAGTGTGTATAATGTCACCGAGGCATAAAAGATTACCTTTTCACATCTCAAAATGGAATTAGGTCGTGCTTTAGATTAGTGGGAAACTCATCTAGCCACTTGTGAGAAGAAGAAACATCTTATTATAAGTACTTGGAAAGGTTTTAAAGAATTTCTTAGAGCTAACTTCTATCATAATGGCCATAACACTAACATGATGATTAAGTGGAAGTACTTTAGGCAAGGTAGCGGTCAAAGTGTGCATGACTACAATACAAAATTTTGGAGACAACCCATGTTGCTTAATATGGACTTGGAGAATGAGGACATTCGACCAAGTATTTTGGAGGACTTAAAAATCACCTTCGGAGGAAGGTAATCTCCATGAAGCCCAAGGATCTCAATGAAGGTTGTATACAAGCATACTACATTGATGACGATAAGAAGCAAGGAGAAGCAGATCCAAAGGAAGACAAATGAATAGGTCAATAGATAAAAGAACAAGGGAAGACAAGTAGGTGAGGTAAAAGGAAAGGTAAACGTGTCACTACTACTTTACATACTTATAAATATCCTAATAGTTTTTGTAAGAATTGTGATATAAATGGACATATTGACGCCATATGTTGGAATTTGCATCCGAAATTACACCCAAAGCACCAAACAAAGGATTGATAGAAATCCATATCCACTTTGAAGACGAGAAGGAGAGGTGTAGATTGAGGATGATTCAGATGTAGATGAGTGACAAGGATGCACAACCACTAACTTTCATGGAGGAGCTAAAGAAGAAGAGATGAGTAAGCTTTTTCAAAATAGAATCCAAATCAAAAAGAAAAAGGTAAAGGCTTTAGTAGATTCTAATTCTCGGTCAAATCTGATTTCTAATTTCGATACAAAGTAAAAAAAAATATACAGATCAATCTCCCATAGAATGAGTGGCGAGTTCATTCCTTAGAATAGGATTTTAACCATGATTTGAGATCTTAATTCAAAACTCTGAGAATATTTGAGAGAGAAGAACATATTCATTTCTTGGTAGTAAAAATATTACGTATCGAAGTGTGGAAGGTTGCATTTATAATTTATGTGTCCAACCAACTCCTTATTTTGGGAGATATAATATGATCTTATCTTTATTCTAATCCTAACAACTAAGATCTCCATCTCCACAAAATATGGAGAGAGATATATTATTGGAGTCAAAGTCTTATCTCACTTATTTTAGGAAGATTTACTCCCAAATATTCTCCTTGCTTTTCGGTAACAAGAATCATAATGATTTTATTCTTCTACATTATTGGAAGGAGGATTTTTCTCAAAATATGATTTTTACCAAATACCTTTCTCAGATTTTCCATTTGACTTTGTTGTTTTTGACTGTGGAACTTTTGACGCTTGTTTGATATGCTTTTTCCTCAGACTGCAATTCACTAAAAGTTAGATTTATCTTCATTGGTAAAACTTGTTGCAAATATGAATGAGGTTTTTGTTAAACATATTGCTATGAACAAAAACCTCTCTTATATTTTATGTTTTACTTTCTTGTTTCTGTTTATGGAACTTTTAGCACTCGTCGATTAAATTTTCCTGACTTGCAACTCACTAAAAGTTAGATGTTGCTTCATTGGTAAAACCTGTAGAAAATATGAATGAGATTTTTATTAAACACATTGCTCTGAAAAACATATCTCTCATATATTCCATTTGACTATTCTATTTTTGTTTATGGAACTTTTAATGCTCATATGATACACTTTTCCTCAGACTACAACTCACTTAAATTTAGATATCTCTTCATTGGTAATACACTGTAAAAAATTTGAATGTGGTTTTGTTATTCAAACTGCTATGTATAAAAACCTCTCTCAGATTTTCCATTGGATTCTATGACCTTTCACAATTCCTCAAAAGCTTTCAAAATCTATGAGTTTGGAACTAAACCTGTAAGTTAGGAACTAACTCGTGAGTTTCGAGAACTAAGCCTGTGAATTCGAAACTAACTCTGCAAGTTCTGGAACTAAGCCTACAAGTTTTGGAGCTAACTTTTAAACAACTATAACTTTTGCATATGATCTTTTTTGAACTTTCATAATTTTATGAGAGATATCTAAATATTAAATTATTTTTGAGTTTAGATATACCATCCATGATCAATTCCACTTTTCCCAATACTAGCGTTATCTTTCCTTTATGGCATGTATAAACAAGACTTTGAATATTTTCCTAAATAATAAATAGGATTAGTCAACAAAATAGATAAAAAAATTTCTAAAGAATGAACAAGACATATATCGTATATTTTATCTTAAGAAAACTATAAGTTCCTAGATTACATTTAAATCCACTTTCAAAGGTAACATAGAAGGAAAAAATAATGGTAATTTATGGACAATTTATGGCCTCTTCATTTCCCCACACTTGATCTTATGCATGTCCTCATGTATTATATTATTATCTCTTCTTCTTAGTCTTCTGCGCATTGAGCTTATGCATATATGCATTCCATATATAGTTCAAAGACAGGTTCTTGTGTGAAACTCATTTTTTTTTCTTACTTGTATAGCGAGGTTCTTGTGTGGGTCTCCTTGTGCTGTTTTTGATTTTCTTTCTTGTACAACCTGTTGGTTCTTGTGTGGATCTTCTTATGGTGTTTTTGAATTTCCTTCTTGTAAAATAGGTTCTTGTGTGGATATCCTTCGATGTTTTTGATTTTCTTTCTTATAAAAAGGTTCTTGTGTGTCTCCTTATGTTTTTTCTAATTTTATTTTTCTCAACAGGTTCTTATGTGGATCCTTTTTTCTAATTTTATTTCTTTTTGTACAAAGGTTCTTGTGTGGATCTCCTTTTGCTGCTTTTGATCTCCTTTCTTTTCAATAGGTTCTTGTGTAGATCTCTTCTCGCTTTATGTCTCATATTTAAAATTAAAATGCATACCTTGTGCTTCTCCTTCTCTCCTACACTTAGGCTCATGCATTTCCTCATGCATGTTTTTTATTCATGGTTGCCCATAAATTAGACTCTAAAAGTTTGATTGCAAAGAGGTGCACATATTTTTCATATAAGTAGGGGAGATATGAATTTTATCTTGCCTTCCTTGGATATCTTAAAAGTGAATCTGATGTAGTAAAAGAAATTTACAAAAAGCTTTAAAATAATATAGTAGAAGAAAATAACTTGATCATACCTCTATTTATAATTGTCATCCTATTGTTAACATGGTCAAATAGTGTCAAAAAAGAAGCCACCATGTAACAATTGATTGCTTTTGAAGAAGATCCACCTTGTTTTTGTCTTTAATTGGCCAACAAGTTAGTTTTCCAATCAATTTTTTTTTTCCTTTGATTGGCCAGCAAAACTTGTGTTCCAATCAAAGATTTTTATTTTTTTCTTTTTGTCTTTGATTGGCTAGAAAGCTGGTTTTCCAATCAAAGATTTTTGAGTTTTTTTCTTTTAATTTTTTTTTTGCTGAAATGATAGCATGAGAAGAATTATAAATTTTTTTATCCATCATCAAACTATATTCATCAAAGTACAACTTGTGTAAAATAGGAAGCAATATCTGAGATCTCATAAAAACCTTTTAGCATACTTGGTAACTCCAAGAATATTTCTAAAAATTGTGTAGACAATTTCTAGGTCATCAAAGCTCAACTTGAATCCAAATCACCATAGTAATCTTCAAGGTCCACACTAGTGATCTTAGGAGATGGATTGTGTTATGTATTCATGGGTCCCTCCAAACTACTCTTTGGTTGATACTTTTGGTGTGCAAAAATCTGTATGCTAGTAATAAGAACAACTAGAGAAATTTCTGTGGATGTTAACACTAAAAAAAGTTCTTGTCTTCATATTCACAATAATTGCTTCTTCATGTTATACAAGCATATACAAAAATGAAGAAATTAAAAGATGCAAATAAATTTTACTAATGGATATGGTTCAAGGATTGAATTATATTATGTGATGAAAAACTAATTTGGATGGGTGAATTCATTATGAGTGAATTTTTATTTTAGCTCTAATGAAATCCGAATACGGATGAAGTTAACTAGAAATGCTACCACTTCATTATTACAAATTGGATAAGCAAGCTTTTTTAATAATGTTATGTGTAATAAGATCGTTAAGTTTGTTAGTTGATATAAGGGTAAATGGTGGTGGTTATTAAGAATGACATATGATATTTCATCAACTAGATCTACTTCCAGATTCAATATCATATTCTACCATTTCCAGATCTAAATTATTTGTTCATACCATTATACCTTCTTGATCAAACATCACAGTCATTTTCTTATACATAGAGTTAGTTTGTGGGGAGATAAATATTTACAATCTAATATTCCTAATTGCAGAAATGAAATTTTAATCTACTTGCAGGAAATAAAATTCTAAAGAAACTACTTACCAAATGCTTCTTGTCACATAATTTGCTAAAAGGTATTCTACTATCACTAGAATATTCTTTTAGAGAACTCTGAATCTCCTAATAACATTGTGTCCTGAAAATGGTGCCAACATGAAGAGTGTCATCAATCATTTCCATTAATAATATCAACTGGGTTGGTGTCCAAAGGCGTATGCATTAAGAGAAGAAGATCTTAGAAAGTGACTCGTTTAAACACAATCCAAACTTACATAAAATAAATCACACATGAACAAATTTTAAATAGCACACTTGCAGAAATGTAAACACACTTACATAAAGGAAATCACACTTGCAGGGAATAAAACACACTTACATAAATTGAAATTACTAAATTGAAAATAAGTAAAATTAAATGAAACATCTCGTAGGTTTAAAACAAACTGAATGTTTGCAATACAAAGAGAAGAACAACACAATAAGATGGTAATTATAGAAAAATAAATAAACACAAATGATTACAAAGTGAAATCACAAATATACGAGATCCACCTCCCTTAGAATGAGTGGCCAACTCATTCCTTGGAAGAGGATTTAAACCATGCTTCGAGATCTTAACTCAAAACTAGAGAATATTAGAGAGAAAATAATAGATTCATTTCTCGTAGTAAAAACATTACATATCTGAGTGTGTAAGGTTGCATTTATAATTTATGCATCTAACCAACTCCTTATTTTGGGAGATACAATCTGATCTTATCTATATTCTAATCCTAATAACTAAGATCTCCATCTTTACAAAATATGGAGAGAGATATATTATTAGAGTCAAAGTCTTATCTCACTTATTTTAGGAAGATTTTCTCCCAAATTTTCTCCTTACTTTTCGGTAATAAGAATCATAATGATTTTATTCTTCTACATTATTGGAAGGAATATTTTTCTCAAAATATGATTTTGACCAAATACCTTTCTCGAATTTTATATTTGACTTTGTTGTTTTTTACTATGGAACTCGTTGATGTTTCTCTCTGTTACGCTTTTTCCTTGGACTTAAGTTCACTAAAAGTTAGATTAATATTCATTGGTAAAAGCTATAGCAAATATGAATGAATTTTTGTTAAACACATTGATATGAATGAAAACCTTTCTCAGATTTTTCTGTTTGACTTTTCTATTTTTTTATGGAATGTTTAGCACTCCTCGACACACTTTTCCTTGGACTGCAGACTCACTAATAGTTAGATCTCACTTCATTGGTAAAACCTATAGCAAATATGAATGAGGTTTTTGTTAAACACATTTTTATAAATGAAAAACTCTCTCATATTTTCTATTTAACTTTTTTGGTTTTGTTTTTGGAACTTTTAGTGCTCATTTGATACACTTTTCCTCGACTGTAGCTCACTTGAAAGTTAGATTTCTCTTCATCAATAAAACCTGTAGAAAATATGAACGAGATTTATCTAAAAACATTGCTATGAACAAAAACCTCTCTCGATTTTCTATTTGACTCTGTGATTATTCACAGTCCCCATTTGATGTGAGTTCGGAATTAAACTGTTAGTACTAGAACTTACTCTGCGAGTTCCAAAACTAAACCTACGAGTTCCGGAACTAACTCTGTGAGTTCCTGAACTAACTTAAGACAACTATAACTTGTGTATATGATCTCGGATTGAGATGATTATTTCTTTGAAATTACATAATTTTTCGAGATAAATATGAATATGAAATGAGATTTGAGTTTAGATATACCATCCATGATCAATTCCACTTTTCCCAATACTAGAATTATCTTTTCTTTATGGCCTGCATACACAAGAATTTGCATATTTTCTCAAATAATCAATAGGATTAGTCAACAAAATAGATAAAAAAATATTTCTAAAGAATGAACAAGATATATATCCTATATTTCATCTTAAGCAAACTATAAGTTCCTAGATTATATTGAAATCCACTTTCAAAGGTAAGTTAGAAGGAAAAAATAATGGTAATTTATGGCCTCTTCATTTCCCCACACTTGATCTTATGCATGTCCTCATGCATTATATTATTATCTCTTCTTCTTAAAGTCTTCGCGCATTGAGCTTATGCATGTATGCATTCCATATATTTTTCAAAGACAAGTTCTTGTGGATCTACTTCTACTATTTTTAATTTCCTTTTTTTGTAGGTAGGTTCTTGTCTAGATCTCCTTCTCGTGTGTTTTTATTTTTTCTTGTACAATTGGTTCTTGTATGGATCTCCTTCTATTTTTTAAATTTTGTTTCCTGTAAATGGTAGGTTTTTGTGTGGATATCCTTCTACTATTTTTTATTTTCTTCCTTGTACAACAGGTTCTTGTATGCATCTCCTTATGTTGTTTTTTATTTTCTTTCTTGTATAATAGGTTTTTGTGTGGATCTCCTTCTGCTACTTTGGATTTTATTTCTTTTGCAATAGGTTCTTGTGTGGATCTCCTTTTTCTACTTTTTATCTCCTTTCTTTTATAACATGTTCTTGTTTGGATCTCCTTCTTCTATGTCTCATATTTAAAATCAAAATACATACCTTGTGCTTCTCCTTCTCTCCTACACTTAATCTCATGCATTTCCTCATACATGTTTTTTATCCATGTTCGCCCATAAATTGCACTCTAAAAGTTTGATTGCAAAGAAGTGCACATATTTTTCATTTAAGTAGGGGACATTTAAATTTTATCTTGCCTTCCTTGGAGATCTAAAAGTGGATTTGGTGTAATGAAAAAACTTACAAAAAACTTAAAATTAAAATAGTAGGATAAAATAACTTGATCAAACCTCTAGTTGTCGTTGTCATCCTATTTTTACATGATCAAATAGAGTCGAGAAATAAGCCACCAGTAACGCTTAATTTCTTTTGAAGAAGAGCCACCTTTTTTTTTTTTGTTTTTAATTAGCTAGCAAGTTGGTTTTCAATCAAAGGTTTTTAATTTTTTTCATTTTTTTGGCCTTTGATTGGCTAGCAAGCTGGTTTTCCAACCAAAGCTTTTTTATTTCTTTTTTTTTCCTTTGAATTTCCAACAAGTTGGTTTTCCAAATTTTTTTTCAATTTTTATTTTATTTTTCTATTTTTGCTAAAATTATAGCATGATAAGGATTAGAGAAAAATTTGATCTATCATCAGACTATATTCATCAAAGTACAACTTGTATAAAATAGGAAGTAATTTTTGAGATCTCATAAATAATTTTTTGCATACTTAGTAATTCCAAGAAGATTTCAAAAAAAATGTGTAGACAATTTCTAGGTCTTCAAAGCCCAACTTGAATCGGAATCACTGTAGTAATCTTCAAATTCCAAACTAGTAATCTCAGAAGATGGATTGTGTTATGTATCTGTGGGTCCCTCCAAACAGCTCCTTGGTTGATACTTTTGGTGTGCAAAAATTTGCATGCTGGTACCAAGAACAACTTTGGAAATTCCTGTGGATGTTAGCATGAAAAAATGTTTGTCTTGATATTCACAATAATTGCTTCTTCATGTTATACAAACATATACAAAAATGAATAAATTGAAAGACATGAAAACAAATTTTTCTAATGGATATGGTTTAGGGATTGAATTTTATTATGTGATGAAAAACTAATTTGGATGGGTGAATTTATTACGAATTAGTTTTTATTTTGTCTCTAATGAAATCCCTGAATATGGATGGAGTTAACTATAAATACTACCACTTAATTATTGCAAACTAGATAAACATGTTTTTTACTAAGGTTATGTGTAAAAAGATTATTGAGATGTTAGTTGGTACAAGGGGACATGGTGGTGGTTATCAATAATGGAATATGATATTTTATCAACTGGATCTACTTCCATATTCAATATCATATTCTACCATTTCCAGATCTCGAATTCTTTGTTCATACCATTTTACCTTCATGATCAAACATCACAATCAATTTCTTTTACAAAAATTTAGTTTGTGGAGAGATAAATATTTACAATCTAATATTCCTAATTATAGAAATAAAATTTTAATCTACTTGTAGGAAACAAAAATATAAAGAAACTACTTATCAAATGCTTTCGTCATAGAATTTTGTAAAAGGTATTCTCTTGTCACTAGAATATTCTTTTAGAGAACTCGAATCTCCTAATAACACCATGTCCACGAAACGGTGAAAAATGATGAGGGTCGTCAATCCTCATTAGTGTTTGAAGGTTGTATGCATTAAGAGAAAAATATCTTAGAAATCAAATCCCTTAAACACAATCCAAACTTGCATAAATTGAAAGCACACATGCAGAAATTTAAATACATAGTTACATAAATGTAAAGACACTTTCATAAAGGAAATCACACTTGTAGGAATAAAACACACTTACATAAATTGAAATTTCTGAATTAGAAATAAGCACAATTAATTGAAACACTTGTAGGTTTACAATAGATTTAATGCTAAAATACAAAGAGAAGAACAACACAACAAGATGATAATTACGAAAAAGAAATAAACACAAATTATTACAAAATAAAAACACAAATATACAGATCCATCTTCCTTAGAATGAGTGGCCAGCTCATTCCTTGGAAGAGGATTTAAACCATGCTTCAAGATCTTAACTCAAAACTGTAGAATATTAGAGAGAAAAGAACAAATTCATTTCTTGGTGGTAAAACATTACATATTTGAGTGTGGAAGGTTGCATTTATAATTTATGTGTCCAACCAACTCCTTATTTTGGGAGATACAATCTGATCTTATCTTTATTCTAATCCTAACAACTAAGATCTCCATCTCCACAAAATATGGAGAGAGATATATTATTGGAGTCAAAGTCTTATCTCACTTATTTTAGGAAGATTTTCTCCCAAATCTTCTCCTTGCTTTTTGGTAACAAGAATCATAATGATTTTATTCTCCTACATTATTGGAAGGATGTTTTTCCTCAAAATATGATTTTTACCAAATACCTTTCCCAAATTTTCCATTTGACGTTGTTTTTATTTTGGAACTTTTGACACTTATCTCGATACACTTTTTCTTTGATTGCAGTTCACTAAACATTAGATTTATCTTTATTGGTAATAC
Organism: Taxus wallichiana var. yunnanensis; assembly: GCA_018340775.1. Classification (NCBI taxonomy): domain Eukaryota; kingdom Viridiplantae; phylum Streptophyta; class Pinopsida; order Cupressales; family Taxaceae; genus Taxus; species Taxus wallichiana. The sequence continues at coordinate 508,873,546 of CM031242.1, forward strand.
CATTGCAAATCTAAATGAGTTTTTGTTAAACACATTTCTATGAACAAAAACCTCTCTCAATTTTTTTTGACTTTTTTTTTTTATTTCTATGCATGGAACTTTTAGCGCCTATATGATACACTTTTCCTGACTACACTCACTAAAAGTTAGATCTCACATCATTGGTAAAACTCGTAGCAAATTTGAATGAGGTTTTTGTTAAACATATTTCCATCAACGAAATTCTTTCTTAGATTTTCTAGTTTACTTTTCTATTTCTATTTATGGAACTTTTATTTCTCTTCGATATAGTTTTCCTCGGACTATAGTTCACTAAAAGTTAGATTTCTCTTCATTGGTAAAAACCGTAGCAAATTTGAATGAGGTTTATGTTAAAAAAATTCTATGAAGTAAAATCTCTCTTTGATTTTCCATTTTACACTCGATTATTCGCAATTCCCATTTGATGTGAGTTCCGTAACTAATCTTGTGATTTTCGGAACTAACTCTACGAGTTCTAAAACTAAACTTGCAAGTTTTGGAACTAACTCTGTGAGTTTTGGAACTAACTCTATGAGTTATAGAACTAACTTAAAACAACTATAAATTTTTCATACGATCTTAGATTGAGATGATTCTTTTTTGAAATTGCATAATTTTTTGAGAGAAATCTAAATATGAAAAATTATTTAAGATTAGATATACCATCCATGATCTAATCCACTTTTCCTAATTCGGCATTATCTTTCCTTTATGGCCTGCATACACAAGACTTTGCATATTTTCCAAAATAATAAGTAGGATTAGTCAACAAAATATTTCTTAAGAATGAACAAGATATATATCTTATATTTCGTCTTAAGAAAACTATAAGTTTTTTTATTCCATTTAAATCCACTTTCAAAGATAACTTGGAAGGAAAAAATAATGGTAATTTATGGCCATTTTATTTCCTCATCACTTGTTCTATAGATTTATGTGTATCCACATCCATACACGTTGGGATGGGTAAAGAGGGTGTAGAAATACAAGTTAAAAGAAAGTGTAATTTTCAGTTTGGGATAAATACCCAATATATTGATGTATTAGAGGTTGATATCATTCCACTTGATGCATTTGACATTGTCTTGATTTCCTTACTTGTATGCTAGGGATGTTATGTTCACCAGGAGGGAGAGTTGCTACAAATGGGTTAAAGACGGAGTTAGTTTCAACATCCGAGCACACTACATAAAATCAAAGAAGGCTATGGTAAGTGTCAACCAAGCATAAAGACTTATTTAAGAAAACCATCAATTTTTTTACTTTAATTGGAAGAAGACCAAAATGGACATGAGAGCATGGATATTTCTAACCAAAGGATGTAAATATCGGATAACACTTATTAGTTTTTAGAGAATAAGCCACCACATGAACTACTCAATCAATAAGTTTAAAAAATTCTGTTATGCAATCACCATATCAACCTATGGATTCACTAGATGTTATTGTGGGGAAGCAAGGATAAGAGGATATACAAGAAAAAAATGTGACTATAACAAGTAGAATACATCAAAAGGATTCAACCAATCTATCTCAAGAGACAAAGACAAACAAGAAGGATTAAACCACAAGAGTATGGGACCTTTGCCATACTTAAGCAAGTTGGAACAGAAACCATCTGGTCATAATTCATGCAGATGCATGCAATAGAAAGTTGCAAAAGCTTGCACCTACTAATTCCATCTATGCATGACAAAGAAGGAAACATACAAAAGCTTCCTTCGAAAGAGGATTTTACTCGAGGCAACTCAGAGCAGGATGAAGCATTGAAGCAAATAACAAGAGATCCACTAGAGTCTTGGTAGGTTGGATGAGAGAAGACACCAAGGGAAAACTGTGGTACTCGAAGGAGCAAGATAGGGATTTGATTTGTCTACCACTCCCCACTAAGATTTTGTGGGACCAAAAGTCTCCTAATTGTGTGATTTTGTAGGTTTCCAAAGTAGAAGTTTATGGATCAAATTTATAAGAAGAAATTTTACAATTGAAACAAGCTACATACACTTCCAATGTTATGGATTCAACCAAATTACTTCACAATCCCATTGCAAATGAAGTAGTTTCTTTTACGATACGAGTTGGTTTTTTTGCTCCCAAATTTTCTATATGATGAAGTGATTGGCACATTTAATCACACACTTTCATCTACTATGATCATTAATTTTTATGACTCTAATATTAATATTTAGTTTCTCTCATATACATTGTCTATTCCCATTTATATTAATCAAAAACCCATACATGGTGTTTTGTTCAATTTGCAAAATAAGGAGAATGTTTGTTCTCTCACACATGACTTAAATATTTTTGTACTACCACACAAAATATTGCAATTGATGTAAATATTTGCTCATGTCACAATACTCTACCTATTATTGTTTGTCTTCTTACTACTTAAATTTCATTGCTAGTTTTATCTAATTGTATTTTTGGTACATTGTGGTTAGGTCTATCTTGGATATGAACTCTTAAGTTTATTCCCCTAGTCATACATTAATGTGTTATGTTCATCCACAATCACCAATCATTACCGTTATAGGTATTCCATTTTATGCTTCCCCTTATATTATTCCTAGTTCTTCTTCCGTAACTCCTCCTCGTTCTTTTATAGACAGTTCATTGGTTATGCACAATATCTCTAGTGCTTCATTGGTACTTTCAAGGAAAATAAGCTTCCACTCGATAAGAACATTGCATATAATAAATTAGAAGATAACACAAAACAAGATATAACGGGGCTAAAATGCCCTAATATGAAAAATATTTAGAATAATACACTTACAAGAGAGCAACACTATACAAATCTAGTTAAGGAAGGAGTAACTCCACAATCTCCCAAGATGGGAATCCACTTCGAGGGGGACACCTCCAATATACCTCTACCAAGTAGAAGAATCAACTCATACATCCACGACCTCCTCATAATGATACTCACATCCTTTAAATAGGATGGGTAACACCTAATCCCAATGTACACCGACCCACTACCCAATATAATTAATTCCTATGTGAGACCATATAACTAACTAAGGGGATGTGTGCCACATGTCAAAGCATCTCCATCAACCCATATACATTATATTATAATATCCCATGTGAACCCATACATATAACGAAGGGGATGTGTGCCACATTTTTGCATCTCCATCAAGCCATATATATTATATTATCATATCCCAAGGTACATAGCATTGTCTCCCTCTTTGACATGTTTCATCCCCGAAACATAAAAACAAGCCATATAATGAGTGTGCTTTAAGTTATTACACACTTGTCGCCATGCTCGATCATCAAACCACCCCTATGAAATCCTAGTGGGTGATGTTACTCCAAACATGATTCCATATTCCATTATGCTCATTTGATTCCATCCTAGTCCATATGTGTTCCTCCTTGGCATCCATGCATATCCATAATTATTATTCATGTGATTCCATGACATATAATTATTGTTCTATTGATTCCATGTATAGCCAAAATTATTACTCCTCCAATTCCCTGTATATCCATATAGATTTCTGCCCTTGTGTGTCCTAGCATGTCTCCATGATTTTTTCCTCTCATGATGATGTGGGTGTCTATATGGTGCAACCTTAGTATGCTCAACCTTATCAATATTTTCCTCCACTTTATTTTCCTCTTCCAACTTGTTTGCTATTTCATTTTTCTCTTGAGTAGAGAAACTATTTTTTACTTTTTCATCATGTTCGTTATCATCTCCTTCTGATTCATCCTTATTCCCTTCTTCACCATCTTCAAATTCATCTTCATGATCCCATTTTACATTAATTTTTTCCTTGCTAAGTGTGATATCTTGCAATGTAATTTTCTTTCTCTTGTACCATAATTTCATGAATTTATTTTGCACATTAATATTAACTATTCCCAATGTCTCTAACCAAGGATATCTAAGAACAATATCTATACCATCCATGTCTAAAGCATTAAAATCTGAAAGTAAAACATTCAAAAACTTGAATATGCTTACCATCCATTTGAGATTCCCTGATATGCTTTGTTTGCACATGTAGATTTTGAGCTACATCCATATTGATGAAGTTATATTTGCTTTAGGGTTTATGGAAACAATTACCTTTTTTCTTTGAATGCACCCTTAAAACTAAAATATTGAAGCTTCCTTCCTTGGAGATGCAGTATCATGTGTAGCAACTTCATCTCTTCATCATCAACATTTTCTTCTTCTTGTTTTTCTTGTTCTTCTTCTTCTTCCGATGTTGCTTCTTCTTCTTCTTGTTCTTCATCTTGTTCTTCTTTATAAGAGTAGCTACATATTTACACCGAATATATTAATCTATTAGATACACACGGATCATACAATTTATCATGAGATGTAATTCCTATATTCTAGGAAGTTGCTCCAACAACATAACAATCTACCTATATCCGTGATATTGTTGTAACTCACAACAATATCACAACTATCAAATAATATAACCATATATGTGAATAACTACTCACATAATTATTGTCTTTACAATATCTATAATAATTAAACACTAATAAATTATATTTCCCAACATTCACCCCCTTAGTGTGAACATTATTAATCACTAATCTTCACCCCTTAATGTGAACACGATGAAGAACCATATTCGAAGAAATTGAACCACCTCCTGAAAACACTTCTTAGACCAGGTAAAAACTCCATAGATTATCTCTTTACCCTCGTAGAGGTGTAATGTAAAGCTGAATTATGAAGGAATGCTCCCTTCCTCTTTGGGTTCTGTGGGACTTTTCCTTCCTCCCTGGGTGCCCGAATTTTGAATCTCCAAGATCCATAAGCTTCACACTAGTTGGATAACCATCCCTTGAGTCTACCTCGAAATATTCTCCTGCTCCCCAAAAATGAGTCTTCTGAAAACATGAAACTTCCCAAAATTCTGGAAAGGGGTTTATTCAGCACACAACACAACAAGAATAATGAAAATGAAAAAAAAACCACACTTCACACATGTCACCAAACCATCTCGTGCGGCCCCATCGTTGGTGATCAAGAGAGGTCACTGAATGACCTCCAAATACATGACCCCTACTAAAATTTTGAGATATTTCCATCAATGTAAGAAATTCGGAAAATTCCTCAAATTTCAATGAGATATAATGAGATACCAATTCAAATTTGAGAAGTGTGAAATTTCAGAATTGATAATATATTAAATGGTGATACCAATGAGATACCAATTCTGAAATTTCATTGGTATCACCATTTAATATATTACCAACAACCCAAAAACATTATTTCCTAATTCATCATTATTTAGAAGATATAGATGAAACCTTAGAATTAGGGTTTCCACTCTAAAACAGACACAACTTTTGTAAAACAGCTCCAAAAAATATGAAATTTGGAGGAAAGATCACTTGAACTATGTATCCACTCCCTACAAAGAATATCTAAAAAATTCCAAGTCGATATCCAGATATAGATGAATCACCAACATTAGGGTTTCATCCCATAAATTGCCTCGGATCACTGCTCTGATACCACTTGATAAAAACCTTGCATATAATAAATCAATAAATTACGAAGATAACACAACACAACATATATGGGTAGGCCAAGATGCAAAAATATGCAGAATAATACGCTTAAGGTAGGGCAACACCATATAATGCTCCTTAATGAAGGAATAACTCCATAATCTCCCAAGATGGGAATCCACTTCGAGGGGGACACCTATAATATACCTCTACCAAGTAGAAGAATCAACTCATACATCCATGACCTCATCATAATGATACTCACATACTTTAAATAGGATGGGTAACAACTAATCCCAATGTAGGTGACCCATTACCCAATATAATTAATTCCTATGTGAGCCCATATAAGTAACTAAGGGGATGTGTGCCACATGTCAAGCATCTCCATCAACCCATATACATTATATTATCATATCCCATGTGAACCCATACATATAACTAAGGGGATGTGTTCCACATGTCGGCATCTCCATCAACCCATATATATTATATTATCATATCCCAAGGTACATACCACACACTCTATCTCTAATTTTATCGATTATCGTAGGCCCTTTATTACACACCCTTACTCTTCAAGTATTTATCCTCTTACTTATATTTATACACCTATTTATTGTACATGCTACAATTCATGATTCTAGTCCCCCTCATGGGATTTCCATCACATGTATTATTTTCGACAATTCGCACTCCCTTAGTGTTTTACGTTGGTCTTCTAGTGTGCATGTTACCCCATATATTCTCAATACCCTCCAAGTTGTTTTCACACTCATTCCTCTACTCCATCGTATTAGTATTTATTCTTGTATGTTTGTGATATATTTATTAATACTTCCTTGGAACATGTTACTAAAACAATCTCGCTAGTATTTTCATCATTATCGAGGCCTAAATATACATCTTCTATGGTAGATCATATACCTCCTTAGGAGGTTCTCATTAGTTGAGATATTTTATAACTCACCTCTCTTCTACCTAACCATTAAGTTTTATAATAAAATACATTCAAATAGTTTTAAACATACAAAAATAACACCTATGCATTCTAATTGCATTGTTAGTAGTTTATATTACACATATTGTTTTCCATTTTCGTTTCGTATATAACATGTTTTATTTATTTATAGACAAGTTTTCACTTAGTATATTAAGTTAGAATCAGGCCACACAAATTGGTAAATACTTATAGAACTCATGTTTCCTTCCATTATCATCATTTGGGGCTACCTAACCACATGCCTCATTTATGCTTAGTCATATGCACCATGTACTTATTCATTTTGGAAAAATAGTAATTATACATGTGGTTCATCAATGTTCATATTTTTATTTTCATATATTTCCTACTGTTGTTTCTTACATCACATTATCATGTTTTTACTGTCTTGGTTTACACATATGTTCTTTGGCGTATGTGTGTTAATGATTATTTGTTTCCCTTTATTCTAGCTTATCTTCCTTGATTATCTTGTGACATTGTGGGTGTCTCATGTTTATGGCATCATTTCTATCATGTTTGTAAATTAATTCTCTTGTTTACAGGCACACTTTCCTTTATTTTCTTGTGACTCTTTGGATGTCCCATGTTTGAAGGCCTTAAAATCCATTTAAATTGCTCTTATATGTTAGTATTTGTAGCTAGATGCATTGTTTCTATTCTTGATTTCTTTTACATGAATTGTTCTTATTATATTATTATGTCTATAATATCATGTACTAATGCTAGCATTTGTTTTATTATGCACCATGGTTTCAGCATATGAAAACACCTTTACTCTTACATGTACACATGCTTCAAGGTGGCCACCTCTTTAGTACTCTTTTAAACTTCATACACATCTCTTTTAGCAACACACCTATTTAATTTTATCCACATGTTCAACAAGGTTTTTATACAAGTCTCAAAATCGGGGCATTTATCCGAGTTTATTCTACATTTTGTAGAAGACACAAATTAAATTTTCAGGGTAGATACAAGTACAAAAAGGATACATAAACAAAGAAATTTAGTTATAAACGCTTTTTTTTCTAAAATCACACGTAGTAAAAACCATTCTCCTTGGTAAAGATCGTACACTAAAATTAACTTTCAAGGTTTTCCCAAGTTTCACATTTACAACTATATATATATATATATATATATATATATATATATATATATATATATATATATATATAATTTTTAAAAAAATTCAAATTCGATTCCTTAGTACATGTGGCATGAAATGTTTCATTCCTTATTTGCACTAATACCCAATTTTAGATTTAATTTTAGGAATATTTTTGGCATGGGTATCCTTTCTAGCTTAACATTGCTACCAGATTTCAAAATTTGTTTTAGTTCATACTTGGTTGTTTGGCATATGGAAATATTTTGGGGTCATATATTCTCTTCCCGTAATATATGTCCTTATCCATAAAACTAGCTCTAGATCTATTTACAACGGTGTGATCCATTGGGTTCTAGAAGACATCAAAGCATCAAGGGGATTTTTGGTATGCTTTCTACTCCTAGTATACTTAAATGGGATAATGTAAGAGTTTTTGAATAAATTTGGTACATGGTCTTCTTTCTTCATAGGGGTAAATTTGTATATTTCTCATCTTCTCTCTTTTACACATTTTCATGTTATGTTGCATGCATCTAACACTTTGGATTCTCCTTAAGTGATTGGGGACTCATCACCCCCAATCCTTGAATTAACTTCAATACCTACACATATTTAAGATAAAAATAAAGAATGGGCTAATTGGTGTATTCTTTTCTTATTTATATCTTCTCACTTTATATAGAGGCAAATGAAAATTTTATTTATTGTATGTTTTATTTGAATTATGATAAATTATATATCACATAAAATAATTAAACTATTTTTTTTATGTTTTATCATGGAGTATGCAACCACCAAGAACAATAATGCAACATAAAATCAAACATTCAAGAAAATGAAAAGTGTGTTTACACACTCAGTGCACAATTTCCTTTTAAAATGGAAATATCGGTTTCATACTTAATGTGGGGGCAAATGTAGACACTCAAATTTTGTAATTTGCACTTTGGATAACCTTTATTTCACTATGCATTTTTTATGATAAACAAAACTTACCCACTCCCACTTAATAATTTATGAGGTCCATTATTTAGCTTTCTATCCTTGCACACTAACATGTCGATACATCCTAAAAACAAAATGTAAAAAATCAATAGAATGTAATTAGTTTATTATTTGTAAACTTCATTTGGTCCATTATTTGATCCAAGTTAGGATAATATAGATTAGTTAGGACCATACCATTGGTTTCTAACCTCTTTTTATGGTATTGACTGAAACGTCTTCCAAATTAACTTTCAATTAGACATCGCCTTTTGGCTCAGTATACTTCATATATGTATACCTTTCTTATAAAATAATATACATAACCATATATTTAACCACCAAGTAGACAATACCTCATTTGTTAACCTAGAACTCCTTAGGAAATGCACTAGAGTACTTTCTTCATAAATTTGTAAAAGGAATACAAAGCTCCCTAAATATTTGAATTAGACATCTGTTGTCATTAAGGTATGACCTACATGAGGTAAAAATCTAAAAACTAGGTCAAGGAATCTATATCTTTCATCTACAAGAATCCAAATGTCCTCTATCTATGTTTTTCATCAAGATCCAAGTCATAACAATCATTGTCAAATGTGATGTATCTATCTATATATCACATGCTAGATGGAGAATGACGTGTGGATTGAGGTATCTTATAAGTAGTTCTAATATACACAATACATAAGGGTTCCAACAACCCTTATAATTTTTTTATAGGACTCATCATGCATGGATATTGTTTGAGGTGATGATCATTCCATTTAGATAGTTGTGCTACATGTGTGACAACTATGGTTTAACAATAACATAAAAATCCATGAAGGAAAGTAACCCATAAAGTTATAAATGTTAATTTAGAGTAGGTACATGAATATATAGAAAGGATATACAATAAAATATATTCCTAACTTGGTTGTATGGTCCAAACCTGCGTGTAATCATACTTATCTTTTAAGTTGCTAAGGTTACTCAAGTTAATTCTGTTAGTTCCATTATTACACAACACCTAATCTCTTCAAAAATTATCATAACTCAGATAAGTTCCCTCATATGTGTGTGTGTGTGTGTGTGTGTGTGTGTGTGTGTGTGTGTGTGTGTGTGTGTATATATATATATATATATATATATATATATATATATATGTTTTGATCTTTCTATTGCTTGTTAGGTCATTGGTTTATGATATATTATTTTTATCAAACTTGAGTCGGTGTTTATATTATAGCATCCTTGTAAGATCTCGTACTCAACTCTAATTGGTTCTACACATAATTAAATTGAGATAATTTTTTATTAAGGGTTAAAACCACCTTTTTGAGGTTTTTTCATGGTTTTTTTACATTTGGTGATGAAAAACTTAATCATATGAACTAAGGAAATATTGGGGAAAAGATAAATATTGGGAAAAAGTTTCCTATTGGAGGAATATTGCACAGAATGGATTTTATGAAGTGGAGGATTTATGCATTTCCATTAGTCACATCATCTTGGTCCTCATATGTGTTGATGATTTCAATTTTTTTACTCATGGATTGATTTGTTAGAAATCTTTCTCATCTCAATGAGAAAGGATGTGTTTGGAACAATAATGGGCTTCAAGGTTGCAAGTGTTCGATTGAATCATGAAAAGAAACATTCATGGCTAGAAAACATCATTTATTTTTTCATTTTAACTTAAATTAATTTCTATTCATTCATTATGAAAATTTGGTTTCATCACTTATGTTATTTCTATTTCTCTTTTCACAAAAATCTGATTCATTACTTAAGTTATATATATTTATTCATTAGGGAAAAGTAATTTTTGTAAAACTTAAGTAACACAATTAGAAAGTCACTTTTAGTTCTAATGGTGAAAGTGATAAAGGAAAAGTTGTGTTATTACCATAAAGATATTTATGAGGTGGTTACAAGATAAAAGTATAAATAGGGAACACATTTCCCTGTAAGCGATTGGCATTTTCTCTTCTTTTTTTGTAAATTGGGAATAATTTGTAGTAACTTTATATGTAGATATTTTTACTTAATTCCTTGAAATATAGAATATTTATTGAGAATGAGGAACATGTTACGGTGACTATCATCATCTAATTATGATTTTTTTTACTTTTCATGATTAGATATACATTTTTAATGTTAACTCATTATGTGGGATGCATTGATATGTAGACTTTTTTATGTGTGGGATGCATTGATATGTAGACTTTGTTATGTGTATTCCTATTTAGGGAAACGTTTCTCCACATAATCCATTAACCTCAGAGACTTTTTGTTTTTTCTTGGTTCCTATTCTTCACGTAACTATTGTTATGTTTTATCTTCCATGTGCAAGACAGTTTTTAGTTTATATTTTCTTGTATTTGTCCAAGAGGACTTCAGTGTTTCTCACTTTCCCATTCCTTTTCTCTCTTTTATTCTCTCTTTCTATTTCTAAGTTTTAGCTCCTTTATGCTTTCCTATTAAAAGCACCAAAAACTTAAATATATTGATCATACTAGGGAACTAACTGTCTTAAAAAAGAGTAATCTCATCTTTTTAGTAGGTGATCTTACCTAACTGATGTAGATTATACGTTCCTTTCATTGGTTCATTTCTAAAAATATAAAGTTACATAAAATTATGTCAACAAATAATACATGCAAGCTAAATAGGATATAATTTTGAGTAGTGCTTATAATGACAAATTCTTAATGTGATTCTCAATTATGTAACTTTGAGCTCATTTTTCAACACTAAATAAAATGAGTAACTATATATTAGAAGAAGATAAATTATAATGGAGACATTATGTTGGTACCCAAATTTAATCTCCTTCAAAGGTGAGCAACATCATGGATTTAACAGGACACTCAGAGGCAGATAGATGATTATGTATGTCATTTTGCAGTTGGGGAAGCAATCTATCTGACTTTTTAGCACTCAAGCTTTGAAAAGGAGTGGGTAGCACCTTAAGAGGATTTGATCTATCCTCATTATTTTAGGTTGTGCCTTTCAACCATGGTAAGAGGACCCTTTTGTGGCCTTGTTTATGGAGGAGATTGGGATATTCTTCCTAATAAAGTTGTTAAGGAGACCTTGAAGAAAATATGATCAATGCAACAAAATCTAACTCTCACGAGTTGTCACTCTAGATAGTGGAGATATTTTCTAGGCAAGGTTAAGGCTACTAAAGACGTTTGAGATCCTAATTGTTTCTGCATGCTTTGGTAATGGAAATTATGATTTTTTTCACACACAGGACAAACAAGGGTGGTATGAGTAGGATTAGTTGTTTTAAATGAATTTTTGGTGGGAGGTAAGGTAGAATGAACTTTATTTGCTAGGTCTCTACGAACTCTTAAAAAATGGAAAGTGTAGAAAACAAAATGCTTCAGAATAGCTTAAATGTTCCTCTAAGTAGAATATGAGCTTCAATGGAGGCCCAGATTAGCACTTTTTCACACAATCTATGAGATTTTAACACGAAGGCTTGAGTTAGAAAACCCAAAAAAGTATTGAGATCCAAAATCAATCATGCCTAAGGTACACCCAAAGGCTTATAGACAATCTTTGTCAAGAAATGAAAGAAAATTGATTTTAAATCATTTATTTCATTCCCAGATGAAATATCTTCTAGGAAATGAAATTGTAGATGCCACTAAACTATCACAAGGATTGAGACCCATGTGATTAAGATAGATTTTGATACAAGATTGCAACAGAACAGAAAAAACTATCTACATACATTTAGAAATAAAACAAACATATTTGGCTTAAGATCAACACAAAATAACTCAATTTTGATTAAATTTATCAACAAGGGAAAGTTTCTAGAACAATATCAAAGATTTTCAATGGCTATACACTCGCAACCACCTTGACACAATCAAACTTAATACAAAAGAGATAACTAGGTTTCTCAAACAACTTCTCAAAAGACAGGCTTTGTCAAATTTTCCTCTTGGGAATTTTCTTCGAACTCTAAAACTCCAACTATTTGCATAAAAATTTGTGATATATATAACATTTACAATGGAGCCCCTTTTCCCCTCAAAAATCATGACATTGAGTGCTACCAATGCTCGCCATGATCATGATCACGATTTCTAGAATCAGATCTGCAAAAAGTTGCCAGGTGCTCAGGGGGAAAATCTCTTCGAATATCTCCCGCATTCAACTCCTCCTTCTGGTAGATCACTCTTTCTTCAACTCACCAACCACTTTCACCCCTAATATGTCAAATCTGGTTCCTTGCATGCTTGGGAGAAGAAAAATGGAAAATCAGATCGATCCTGAGAGTTATACAATTTTAATGGCGAAAGACATCTCAGATCTCCTCCACCAAACTTAGATATCAAAATTAACTCTCCTCTCTACCTAACGTGTAGGAAATACCAAGAAATCATGAAGACTTGCACTTCCAGGAGTGTTTCAATAAAAATTGGGCGAAAATCAGATTCAGAGTCACAGTTTATGTTGATCTTTACTTTGAATTCGGGCCATCCACGTGGAAGATTCATTTTAAGACAGGCCCAGGGTTCTTCATTGACTTTTTACAACTTTTGGAAAAAGGTAAAATTTTCACATTTTACTCGTGCCTCGCCCTTGATAAAAGAGCGACACGTGTCCCAAATTGGGTCCCAAAAGAACCGTGGCCAATTTCTGCTATTTTACGTCCTTTTTAGAGAAGGGAAAATTTTCCAAGTTTCCCCCATAGCTCCGCCCTTGATAAATGGGCCTGACATGTGTCCCAATGTGGGTCCTAGTGGAACCACGCTTCCTTTTTGACTTTTAAATCTTTTCTCCTAAAAGGATAATTTTCCAAATTTCCTCCGAGGGTCCACACCTCTGCTATTGACCAGAGAAAGTTTTGAATATCCTCCATCGGGCACGTGGGTTATTTTGATGATTTTAGTCATCTAAACATCAATGGACAAAAAACCAAGTTTCCCGTGATGGCCTGGCTCCCACCTCTTAACATTTTCAAAGCTAACCTTGACCTCCTTCATGTCGGGATTGTTGGCCATTTAGAGATTTTAATCCTTTTGATGACAAGAGGCTAAAAATCCAATATGCCCCCAATGGTCTACTTCCCCGTCCCTTTGACTTTCCAAACTACCACGTGTCACAATAAAGCATCTTAAAAAATTGTAAGTTGAAATGATTTGGCAGTGGGGCGCACTTCCATTTTAGAATTTTATTCCATTTTTCTAAAAGGGAAAAAATTCAACTTACCTCTAAAGGCCCGCATCTCTGCCATTAGCTTTTCCACATGTCCTCTTATGGGGTCAAAGTAAGACTTTTTCCCTGCCACTTAAAATTTGCTTTAATCGAGCACAGGCGGGGCCACGGGGTGAGTTCAAACCATTTTCCAAATTAGGAAAAAGGAATAAGTTCAAAAACAAACCCACCGCACCCCATCCAATTATAAGAAGCCACGTAAACACCAAAAGAACCAATCAAAAATGAGCAGAGCCACGGGACTAAATTTTCCTTTTTGCCAAAAAAGCAAAAAGTGATAAGTTAAAGAATTTTCCTGTCGTCCCCTAACAAATCAAAATAATCCACATGACCACAAAATGAAAGGATGTAAATTTGACCATGGGAAATGCCCTTCAAACTGTAAAATGCAAAAAAGACAACCATTTGAGATTGGGGATGAAGTTTTTTCCAAGGACAGAGGATTTATAAATGTTGCAAGGCTAAAATAAGCTCTTCATAGGTACATCCATTCATTTTTCATCAAGTATTTTCCAGGAAAAATGACCTGGAGTAGAAAATCCTGATTTGTAAAAAATGGAAAGAATGGGAAAGCCCGAGTTTTTGAATGAATAGGGGACGGGAGACCCAAATCTCATACCTCTTCGAAGAAACAGAGAAACAAGGACACAAATATAGATCCATATGTGATCTTGATCAAGGAAAGATTAATTATGGAAACAAAGGAAAGTAAAGACTTCCCAAGCACAACACGAGGGGATAAAAAGTGACAGAGGTCGTAAATCAATGGATTTTCAAAGGCAAAATGGGGCGAGACTATTTTGAGCACCAACATCAGTTCGAATTGGGGATGGGCATTCCTTGTGAGTGCCACAAGAATAATAGTAGACCAAGTGCCAAAATATCCATTGGGAAAAGGAGTCAGCTTGCAGAGCAGAGAAATAGAGCCATCTCCCAAAAATGAAATAGAAAAACCAGTAAAAACAAGTCACCAAGGACCAGAATGGGAAAAAACACAAAAGACAGGAAACAAACAACAAACTATATACTATACAAGATATTTTTACCTTGATTCAAGGGGATCAATCCAAGAAATTCTTCAAATTCCTTCCATTAATAGGTAACTCAAACAATTCACCATCCAAATCCTTCAAGAAGAAGGTGTGTTCACCAATTCTAATATCAATGGAGTAAGGGTCCATCCATAATGGGTCAAACTTGCCATGCTTTCCCTTATCTTCATGTATGTTATCCCACAAAAGCACAAGATCTCCAATATTGAAAGTGCTGGAAGTGACCTTCTGACAAATAACTTCTTGACCTTCCTCTAAACTTTACATGGCTCGTGGGGTGCTCTCTTCTCTTCATCAAGTTCAATAATTTGATTAATGTGGGCATCATAAGGACTTACCTCCCGATCCTCTAGATGTTGAATGAACCGATATGAAGATAGTTGCATATGAAGGGGCAACAGGCCGATTCCCATATACCAATTCAAATGGAATTTTTCCAAGTAACTCTCTTGTGACAAAGTGATTTTGTCCACCTAAACAAAAACTTCAACTATTCCCCCATTTCCTCTTATTCAACTCAAAGTTATGATAATCTTCAGCAAGTTTATATTACTAGACTCACTTGTCCATTTCCTTGGGGGAGTAATTAGAGGAATATGTCAAGTTGATCCCATACTCTTTACACATTGTGACCAGAGGTTTAGATTTGAAACTCATGGCATTGTCAAGCAAAATTCTTGTCTGGAACCCAAAATGTACAAATGATATGGTTCAATAGAAAGTTCATGACAATTTTGTGTGTTTTCTTCTTGGTGGAGATTTCCTCCACCCATTTCGTAAAGTAATCAGTGGATGTAAGAATCTATTTATGGCCAACACTTGAAGGGTCTGAAATCTCACGAATGAAATCCATTCTCCATTGCTTGAATGGAGATTGAATTGATACAGCTGTAAATGAAGGGAGCCTTAAGCTTTCAAGTATTCTAGAGAAGCACCGACAACTCTCACATCTTCTAACCAACAAGGTTATATCCTTGAAGAGAGTTGGCCACCATTAACTAGCCTTCAAGATCTTGTGTGTTGTGACTCTTGGAGAAACATTCCCCCCACAAACTCCTCCATGGAGATCAATAATTATCTTGGGGGCTTCTTTTTTTAGTAATGCACCTTAAGAGGACTCTTCAGGTTTGTCTAGGCTAACCCATAATCAATAATGACATATTTATAGGAAGCCAACTTAAGGGTGCTTTTATGGTTCTTACTTAAATACTTAGGGAATTTTAGATGTTTGAGATAAAAATTATATCTTTTACTACTCTTAACTCATCAATTTTTCAAATACGCCTGCCCTTTCTTCTTCTACGCATTCCCATCAATAGTTTGCAAGTTTCTCTCAGCCATAGGCTTAGCCAAGCCCAATCCTCTCACCAACATTGTGGTTTGGATATCCATATCATATTCTTGCATCTTTTTGACCCACCTACACCTTTTCTTCGAGACTTCCATCTCTGATAAAATATCTTTCACCATGGTGTGGGGAACATAAGAAACAATCTTAGAACTCAAAATGTAAGGCCTGAAAACCTTTGCTACTTTTACTAAAGGAAAATACTTGTTTCTCCATAATAGTGTACCTCAGCTCAAACCCATACAAGGCCTTACTGAAAAGGCAATTGGCCTCTTAGTCCCCTCATCATCCTTTTGTAGTAGGACAAAAGAAACAGTGTTCTCTGAAGCAAAGGAAAATAGTTGAAAAGGCTTCTTATAGTCTGAAGCTGCTAGAATAGGTGGATGCTTTAGTGTCTCTTTAATCCCATTGAAATCTTAGATGAAAATCTCCTCCCACATGATGACTTGGTCCTTCTTTAAAATGAAAGTGATTGGAATGGTCAACTTAGCAAAGTTTGATATAAATCTCTTGATGAAGTTTATATTACCAAAGAAGGACTGAATTCCTTTCTTGGTTCTTAGAATTGGGACCTTTGTGATGGCCGCTACCCTTTCTGGATCAATCATCATTCCTTCTTGTGACACAATGTGACCAAGAAAATTTTCCTTCTACACTCCAAAATGACACTTCTTTGGATTGAGTGAGATGCCATAATCTCTACATCTTATCATCATCTTCTCCAAGTGCAGCAAGTGATCACTTCTCTTCCTAGAAAATATAGTTACATCATCTTGATAAACAACAATAAACTCATTGATGTAACCAAAAAAGCAACATCCATTACTCTTTGAAAGGTAGCTCCAACATTCATCAAACTAAAGGGCATCCTTACATACACATATGTTCCCCAAGGAGTAGTAAAGGTTATCTTGATCCTTTTTTATTCCTTCACCACAACTTGGTTATAACTAGAGAAACCATCTAGGGTGGAGAGAAACCTTCATTGATGCTCTGTTTAGATTCCTAAAATCTACACACGGTCGATATCACCATTCTTCTTTCTCACTTTGGTACTAAGTTTACAACCCAAGAATAATACCTCGTGAGTGGAATAATCCCTCCATCTCTTAGCTTCTTCAGTTCTTCTTGAATTTTTAGAGATAGAAGTGGATTGATTGGCCTCTGTTTCTGCCTAAATGGAATTTCACTAGACTCAAGGGAATCTCATGTTGAAGCAGGTCCTCTCTTGTATGCTTTTAATTCAAAATAGGTCCAAGCCATGCAATCTTGGTATTTCTTCAACAATTGGATGTATGACTGCTTTTCCTCTCTGCTGAGATTACTGCCTAACAAAATTTTCCTTGGTTTCTCCTTTGTGGCAAGGTCATGCTCCTCAATATCCCTAGAGGATGTCATGCATCTGTAAATAATACGATCAACATTATCAAAAATTGATTCAAGAGAAACCAACCCTCTAGGAATGGTATTAGTCTTTAGCTGGATGATGTCCTTGTGAAACAAGGTTTCCTTCCCCTCTGTCGCATATACCATTGGCTCCCAATCCATACTCTGATCAAATTTTTTTTCCTTGTTCTACATAAATCTTCTGATCTGAGCATCATCATCAATATCCTGCCAATGTTAAATGTTTTCAAGGACAGAGGGTCTTGTCATTATCTCAACATCATATTCACAATATGGGGACATTACACAACTGTCAAAACGAATCCCCAACATTGACATTTTTTCTGCTAATTCATTAAACTTCCTATCATGATGCACAATGTTGAATGAATCAAACATCTCAATAAAATCCCAAACTACATGCTTGTATTGTTTCATTCACTGATTCTTTGTGGCATACAATTTTCTAACTTGTTTTACAATTAATTCTGAGTCCCCTTTGAAAATGATGCCTCGACACCATATTTCCAAGCAATTCTTAAACCCAATAATAGTGCCTCATACTCAGAAGTGTTGTTAGTGCACTCAAAATTGAGTTTGAAGGAAAAAATAATTTTTTCCTGACTTGGAGAAAGAAAAACAACACCAACACCATTCCCAAACTTGGAGTAAGCTCCATCAAACAATAGATTCAAAGGAGATCCCACTTGTTTAAGACACCTGCATTCCTCAATCTTGTGCTCCTTTCCATCAGTAAATCCTAAAAAGCATCAACATTTGTGTACAATACTTCATAGGATGCGTTGTTGAGATCTTCAATAAGGTGCAACATCTTCTTTTCCCCATACAACCTAACAAGGCTGACCTCAATTGGGATGGTGGAATAGGACATGTCCATTTGGACACCCCCACCAACACTTGCAGCCCATTTTCTAGACAATATCATGCCCCATTTGGCTAGGAAGTCAACAATGACAACATACAGTTTTAAATTTTTACCTGGGTAAGCTGTAAGCTGTACCACAAAACCATTCACACATCCCACTACTGGCACTTCTCTGGAGTCCATGGCAGTTCACTTCCCATATGCTACTATTACTTTTATATTCAGCTCGTTCATGACTTCCAGAGGCATGAAATTACATGATGCCCCTGAGTCAAACATCTAGTTATGGTGTAGTCACTCCTTAATGATCAAAGTGGTGAAGAATGGATCAACATTCAACCGAGAATCCACCAAGGATGTCCCCAAATAGACCTCATATGGTTCACCTAATTCCTCTAATGCTGGTGGTGTCTCTAATTCTTTAATGATTGGAGGAGTCTCTACGATGTTTACATTTCTCGCCTAGGGTTGTCTTCTCTTCTTTCAACCCCAAGTATTCGAATGCTTTACTTTTGTGCTTAGGAATCCTAAAAAACTAAATAATTGGAACATTAGATTCAAGTGATTGGCACATTTAATCACACACTTTCTTCTACTATGATCATCAATTTCGATGACTCTAATATTAATATTTAGTTTCTCTCATATACATTGTCTATTCCCATTTATATTAATCAAAAACCCATACACGGTTTTGTGTTCAATTTGCACAATAAGGAGAATGTTTGTTTTCTCTCACACGGCTTCAATATTTTTGTAGTACCACATAAAATATTGCATTTGATGTAAATATTTGCTACAGCTACAATACTCTACCTATTATTGTTTTTCTTCTTACCGCTTAAATTTCATTTCTAGTTTTATCTAATCATATTTTTGGTACATTGTGGTTAGGTCTATCTTGGATATGAACTATTAGGTTTATTCCCCAGTCATACATTAATGTGTTATGTCCATCCACAATCACCAATCATTACCGCTCATAGGTATTTCATTTTATGCTTCCCCTCATATTGTTCCTAGTTCTCCTTCTCGTAATTCCTCCTTGTTCTTCTATAGACAGTGTCGTTGGTTATGCACAATATCTCTAGTGCTTCATTGTTACTTTCAAGGAAAATAATCTTGCACTCGATAAGAACCTTGCATATAATAAATTAGAAGATAACACAAAACAAGATATAACGGGGTCAAGATGCCCTAATATGAAAATTATTCGAATAATATCCTTATGGTAGGGCAACACCATATAATGCTGCTTAAGGAAGGAGTAACTCCACAATATCCCAAGATGGGAATCCACTTCGAGGGGAACACCTCCAATATACCTCTACCAAGTAGAAGACTAAACTCATACATCCACGACTTCCTTGTAATGATACTCACATCCTTTAAATAGGATGGGTAACACCTAATCCCAACGTAGGCCGACCCATTACCCAATATAATTAATTCCTATGTGAGCCCATATAACTAACTAAGGTGATGTGTGCCACATGTCGGCATCTCCATCATCCATATACATTATATTATCATATCCCATGTGAACCCATACATATAACGAAGGGGATGTGTGCCACATGTCGGCATCTCCATTAACCCATATATATTATATTATCATATCCCAAGGTACATACCACACTCTATCTCTAATTTTATCGATTATCGTAGGCCCTTTATTACACACCCTTACTCTTCAAGTATTTATCCTCTTACTTATATTTATACACCTTTTTATTGTACATGCTACAAGTCATGATTCTAGGCCCCTCATGGGATTTCCATCACATGTATTATTTTAGACAATTCTCACTCCTTAGTGTTTTACGTTGGTCTTCTAGTGTGCATGTTACCCCATATATTCTCAATACTCATTCCTCTACTCCATCATATTAGTATTTATTCTTGTATGTTTGTGATATATTTATTAAGACTTCCTTGGAACATGTTACTAAAACAATCTCGCTAGTATTTTCATCATTATCGAGGCCTAAATATACATCTTCTATGGTAGATCATATACCTCCTTAGGAGGTTCTCATTAGTTGAGATATTTTATAACTCACCTCTCTTCTACCTAACCATTAAGTTTTATAATAAAATACACTCAAATAGTTTTAAACATACAAAAATAACACCTATGCATTCTAATTGCATTGTTAGTAGTTTATATTACACATATTGTTTTCCATTTTCGTTTTTCGTATATAACATGTTTTATTTATTTATAGACAAGTTTTCACTTAGTATATTAAGTTAGAATCAGGCCACAAAATTGGTAAATACTTATAGAACTCATGTTTCCTTCCATTATCATCATTTCGGGGCTACCTAACCACATGCCTCATTTATGCTTAGTCATATGCACCATGTACTTATTTATTTTTGGAAAAATAGTAATTATACATGTGGTTCATCAATGTTCATATTTTTATTTTCATATATTTCACTACTGTTGTTTCTTACATCACATTATCATGTTTTTATCTGTCTTGGTTTACACATATGTTCTTTGGCGTATGTGTGTTAATGATTATTTGTTTCCCTTTATTCTCGGCTTATCTTCCTTGATTATCTTGTGACATTGTGGGTGTCTCATGTTTATGGCATCATTTCTATCATGTTTGTAAATTAATTCTCTTGTTTACGGGCACACTTTCCTTTATTTTCTTGTGACGCTTTGGATGTCCCATGTTTGAAGGCCTTAAAATCCATTTAAATTTCTCTTATATGTCAAGTATTTGTAACTAGATGCATTGTTTCTATTCTTGGTTTCTTGTACATGAATTGTTCTTATTTTATTCTTATGTCTATAATATCATGTACTATTGCTAGCATTAGTTTTATTATGCACCATGGTTTCAACATATGCAAACACCTTTACATGTTACATGTACACATGCTTCAAGGTGGCCACCTCTTTAGTACTCTTTGAAACTTCATACACATCTCTTTTCACAACACACCTATTTAATTTTATCCCATGTTCAACATGGTTTTTACACAAGTCTCAAAATCTAGGGCATTTATCTCGAGTTTATTCTACATTTTGTAGTAGACACAAATTAAATTTTCAGGGGTAGATACAAGTACAAATAGGATACATAAACAAAGAAATTTAGTTATACACGCTTTTTTTTGTGAAATCACACGTAGTAAAAACCATTCTCCTTGGTCAAGATCGTACACTAAAATTAACTTTCAAGGTTTTCCCAAATTTCACATTTACAACTCTCTCTCTCTCTCTCTCTCTCTCTCTCTCTCTATATATATATATATATAATTTTTTTGTAAATTTTCAAATTCTAATTTCTTAGTGCATGGGGCATGACATGTTTCATTCCTTATTTACACTAATACTCAATTTTAGATTTAATTTTAGGAATATTTTTGGCATGTGTATCCTTCCTAGCTTAACATTGTTACCACATTTCAAAAAAAAAATTAGTTCATACTTAGTTTTTTTGGCATAAAACTAGCTCTAGATCTGTTTACAACGTTGTGATCCATTGGGTTCTAGAAGACATCAAAGCATCAAAGGGATTTTTTTGTATGCTTTCCACTCCTAGTAAACTTAAATGGGATAATATAAGAATTTTTGAATAAATTCGGTACATGGTCTTCTTTCTTCATAGGGGTAAATTTGTATATTTCTCATCTTCTCTCTTTTACACATTTTCGTGTTATGTTGCATGCACCTAACACTTTGGATTCTCCTTAACTAATTGGGGACTAATCATCCCCAATCCTTGAATTAACTTCAATAGCTACACATATTTAAGATAAAAATAAAGAACGGGCTAATATTTGTATTCTTTTCTTATTTATATCTTCTCACTTTATATAGAGGCAAATGGAAATTTTATTTATTATATGTTTTATTTTAATTATGATAAATTATATATCACATAAAATAATTAAAATATTTTTTTAATTTTTTATCATGGAGTATGCAACCACCAAGAACAATAATGCAACATAAAATCAAATATTCAAGAAAATGAAAAGTGTGTTTACACACTCGAGCACAATTTCCTTTTAAAATGGAAATATCAGTTTCATACTTAATGTGGGGGAAAAGTTAGACACTCAAATTTTGTAATTTACACTTTGGGAAACCTTTATTTCACTATGCATTATTTTTATTTTCAATAAAACTTACCCACTCCCGCTTAATAATTTATGAGGTCCATTATTTAGCTTATTATCCTTGCACACTAACATGTCGATACATCCTAGAAACAAAATTTAAAAAATCAATAGAATGGAATTAGTTTATTATTTGTAAACTTCATTTGGCCTATTATTTGATACAAGTTATGATAATATAGATTATTTAGGACCATACCATTGGTTTCTAACCTCTTTTTATGGTATTGGACTGACACGTCTTCTAAATTAACTTTCAATTAGATATCACCTTTTGGCTCGTACACTTCATCTAGGTATACCTTTCTTATAAAAATAATATACATAACCATATATTTAACCAAGTAGACAATACCAAATTTGTTAACCTAGAACTTCTTAAGAAATGCACTAGAGTACTTTCTTCATAAACTTGTAAAAGGAATACAAAACTCCTAAATATTTGAATTAGACATTTGTTGTCATTAAGGTAGGACCTATGTGATGTACAAAGCTACAAACTAGGTCAAGGAATCTATATATTTCATCTACAAGAATCCAAACATCCTCTATCTAAGTTTTTCATCAAGATCCAAGTCATAAAAATCATTGTCAAATGTGATGTATCTATCTATATATCACATGCTAGATGGAGAATGACACGTGGTTTGAGGTGTCTTCCGAGTAGTTCCAATATACACAATACATAAGGGTTCCAACAACCCTTATAATTTTTTTATAGGACTCGTCATGCATGGATTTTGTTTGAGGTGATGATCATTCCATTCAGATAGCCATGCTTTATGTGTGACAACTATGGTTTAACAATAACATAAAAATCCATGAAGGAAAGTAACCCATAAAGTTATAAATGTTAATTTCGAGTAGGTACATGACTGTATAGAAAGGATATACAATAAAATATATTCCTAACCGGTTGTATGGTCCAAACCGGTGTAATCATACTTCTCTTTTCGATTTGCTAAGGTTAGTCAAGTTAATGTTTGTTAGTTCCACTATTACACAATACTTAATCTCTCCACAAAGTTATCATAAATCAGATAAGTTCCTTATACATACATATATATATATATATATAGACACACACACATATGTATTTATCTTTCTATTGCATGTTAGGTCATTGGTTTATGATATATTATTTTTATCAAACTTGAGTTAGTGTTTATATTATAACAT
The DNA here is from genome assembly GCA_018340775.1 of Taxus wallichiana var. yunnanensis. Classification (NCBI taxonomy): domain Eukaryota; kingdom Viridiplantae; phylum Streptophyta; class Pinopsida; order Cupressales; family Taxaceae; genus Taxus; species Taxus wallichiana. The sequence continues at coordinate 508,897,393 of CM031242.1, forward strand.
CCTTATAGATAAGATCTGTAATCAACTCTAATTGGTTCTACACATAATTAAATTGAGATAATTTTTTATTAAGGTTTGAAAACCACCTTTTCGAGGGTTGTTCATGGTTTTTTTACATTTGGTGATGAAAAAATTAATCATATGAACTAAGGAAATATTGGGGCAAAGATGAATATTGGAAAAAAATTCCTATTGGAGGAATATTGCACCAAAATGGATTTTATGAAGTGGAGGATTTATGCATTTCCATTAGTCACATCATCTTGGTCATCATATGTGTTGATGATTTAAAAAAATTTGTACTCATGGGTTGATTTGTTAGAAATCATTCTCATCTCGATGAGAAAGGATGTGTTTGGGACAATAATGGTCTTCAAGTTGCAGTAAGTGTTCGATTGAATAATGAAAAGAAACATTCATGGCTAGAAATCATCATTTATTTTTTTCATTTTAACTTAAATTAATTTCTATTCATTCATTGTGAAAATTTGGTTCCATCACTTATGTTATTTCTATTTCTCTGTTCACAAAATTGTGTTTCATTACTTAAGTTATATATATTTATTCGTTAGGGAAAAGTAATTTTTGTAAAAGTTAAGTAACACAATTAGAAAGTCACTTTTAGTTCTAACTATGAAAGTGATAAAGGAAAAAGTTGTGTCATTACCATAAATATATTTATGAGGCGGTTATAAGATAAAAGTATAAATAGGGAACATATTTCCTTGTAAGCAATTGATGATTTTTTTTCTTTTTTTGTAAATTGGGAATAATTTGTAGTAACTTTATGTTTAGATTTTTTTACTTAATTCCATGAAATATAGAATATTTATTTAGAATGAGGAACATGTTACGGTGACTATCATCATCTAATTATGATTTGTTTTATTATTCATGATTAGATATACATTTGTAATGTTAACTCATTGTGTGGGATGCATTGATATGTAGACTTTGTTATGTGTATTCCTATTTATGGAAACGTTTCCATTTCCACATAATCCACTACAAATTTAATCTCCTTCAAAGGCCCGAGCAACATCATGGATTTAACAGACACTCAGAGAGATAGATGATATATGTATGTCATTTTTTTTCGAGGAAGCAATCTATCGACTTTTTAGCACTCACTTTTTAGCACTCGTATGAAAAGGAGTGGGTAGCACCTTAAGAGGATTTGATCTATCCTCACTATTTTAGGTTGTGCCTTTCAACCAAGGTAAGAGAACCCTTTTGTAGCTGTTGTTTATGGAGGAGATGGAGATGTCCTTCCTAATGAAGTTGTTAAGGAGACCTTGGAGAAAATATGATCAATGCAACAAAATCTAACTCTCACGAGTTGTCACTCTAGATAGTGGAGATATTTTCTAGGCAAGGTTTCAAGCTACTAAAGACATTTGAAATCCTGATTGTTTTCTGCATGCTTTGGTAATGGAAATTATGCTTTTGTGCACACACAGGAAAACAAGGGTAGTATGGGTAGGATTAGTTGTTTTAAATGAATTTTTGGTGGGAGGTGAGGTAGAATGAACTTGATTTTCCTAGATCTCGAGAACTCTTACAAAATGGAAAGTCTAATCAACAAAATGCTTTAGAATAGCTAAAATGTTCCTTTAACCAGAATATGTGCTTCAATGGAGGCCCATATTAGCACTTTTCACACAATCTATGAGATTTTAACATGAAGGCTCGAGTTAGAAAACCCAACAAAGTATTGAGATCCAAACCCAATCACGCCTGAGGTACACCCAGAGGCTTACAGACAAATCTCTATCAACAAATGAAAGAAAAGTGATTTTAAATCATTTATTTCATCCCAGATGAAAGCTCTTCTAGAGAAATGAAATTGCAGATGCCACTAAACTATCACAAGGATTGAGACCTATGTGATTAAGATAGATTTTGATACAAGATTGCAATAGAACAAGAAAAACTATTTACATACATTAGAAATAAAACAAACACATTTTGCTCAAGATCAACACAAAATAACTCGAGTTTGATTAAATTTATCAGCAGGGGAAAGTTTCTAGAACAATCTCAGAGCTTTTCAATGGTTGTACACTTGCAACCACCTTGACATGATCAAACTTAATACAAAAGAGATATACAGGTTTCTCAGATGGCTTCTCAAAAGACAGGCTTTGTCAAATTTTCCTCTTGGGAATTTTCTTCTGACCTCTAACACTCCAACCTCCAACCATTTGCACAAAAAATTTGTGCCATTTATAACATTTACAAAAGAGCCCCTTTTCCCCCAAAAAAATCATGACATTGAGTGCTACCAAGTGCTCGCCATGATCACGATCACATGATTTCTAGAATCAGATCTGTAAAAATTCACCAGTGCTCAAGGGGAAAATCTCTTCAAATATCTCCCGCATTCAACTCCTCCTTCTAGTAGATCACTCTTTCTTCAACTCGCCAACCACTTCCACCCCTAATCTATCAAATCTGGTTCCTTGCGTGCTTGGGAGAAGAAAAATGGAAAATCATATCGAGCCCGAGAGTCAGACCATTTTAATGGTGAAAGACGTCTCTCCAGATCTCCTCCACCAAACTTAGATATCAAAATTAACTCTCCTCTCTTTGGTGCATGTAGGAAATACCAAGAAATCATGAAGACTCACACTTCTAGGAGTGTTCAATAAAAATGGGGGAAAATCAGATTCAGACTCTCAATTTTCATTGATCTTTACTTTGAATTTGGGCCATCCACGTGGAAGATTCATTTTAAAGATGGGCCTGGGGTTTTCTTTGATTTTTACAACTTTTGGAAAAATGTAAAATTTTCACATTTTTTCTCTGCACCTCCACCCTTGAGAAATGAGCCTGACAAAAGGTGGGTCCCAAAAGAACCATGGCCAATTTCTACTATTTCACCTCCTTTTTGGAAAAGGGAAAATTTTCCAAGTTTTCCCCATAGCTCCACCCTTGAAAAATGGGCCTAACACGTGTCCCAATGTGGGTCCCAAGTCGGAACCATGCTTCCTTTTTTACTTTTAACTCTTTTCTCCTAAAAGGAAAATTTTCCAAATTTCCTCCGAGGGTCCGCACCTCCGCCATTGATCGGAGCAAGTTTTGACTTTTCTCCATCGGGCCATGGGTCATTTTGATGATTTTAAATTTTAACATAAAGGGAAAAAAATCCAAGTTACCCCCGATGGTCCACCTCCCCCCCTTTAAATTTTCAAAGCTCAAACCTTGACCTCCTTGTCGGGCTTCATGGGCCATTTTGAGATTTTAATCCTTTTGATGAAGAAAAAAAAAATTAATTTTTTCTGATGATGTCCACTTCCCTTCCCCCCTTTGACTTTTCAAACGCCACACATGTCACAATGGCACATCTTGAGATGATCCCCAAAGGTTGAGACTTGAAAAATGAGCATGGGCTCATGTCATGTGTGTTATGGTGCAACTTCAAAATTTAAGGTTTCAAAATGATTTGGTGGGGACGTACTTCCATTTTAGAATTTTATTCCATTTTTCCAAAAGGGAAAAACATTCAACTTACTCTCCGAAGGCCCCTCATCTCCGCCATTAGCTTTTTTCCACATGTCCTCCTCAATGGTGGGGTCAAAGTAAGACTTTTTCCCTGCCACTTAAAATTTTCTTTAAAAAATTTTTTTTAATATTTGGGGCCATGGGGTGAGTCAAACTTTTTTTTCCAAAGTAGCCAAAAGGAACAAGTTCAAAAAAAAACCCCATGTGACCCCATCCAATTAGAAGAAGCCACGTAAGCACCAAAAGAACCAATTAGAAATGAGTGGAGCTCCTCCACGGGACAAATTTTCCTTTTGCCAAAAAAAAAAAAAAGTGATAAGTTAAAGCATTTTCCCACCCTGATCCCCAACCAACCAAAAGAAGCCACATGACCACCGAATGCAAGGATGCAAATTTGACCAGGAAAAACCCGTCAAACCGTAAAATGCAAAAAAATGACCATTTGAGAGCGAGGGGATGAATTTTTTTCCAAGGACAGAGGATTTAGAAATGTTGCAAGGCTCAAATATGCTCTTCATAGCTACATCCATTCATTTTTCATCAAGTATTTGGGGAAAAATGACAAAGGCAAAAAAATCCCGATCTGTAAAAATGGAAAGAATGGGAAAGCCCAAGTTTTTGAATGAATAGAGGATGGGAGACCCAAATTTTAGACCTCTTCAGAGAAACAGAGAAACAAGGACACAAATATAGATCCATACATGATCTTTGGCCCAAGGAAAGATTAATTATGGAAACAAAAGGAAAGTAGAGACTTCCTAGGCACAACACGGGGGGATAAAATGTGACAGAGGTCAGTAAATCAATGGATTTTCAAAGGAAAAATGGGGCGAGACTATTTTGAGCACCAACATCGGCTCCGACTCGGGGATGGGCATTCCTGTGAGTGCCACAAGAACAAAGTAGACCAAGTGCCAAAATATCCATTGGGAAATGGAGTCATCTTACAGAGAAGAAAAATAGAGCCATCTCCAAAAAAATGAAATAGAAAGAAACCAACAAAAACAAGTCACCAAGGACCAAAATGAGAAAAAACACAAAAATAGAAACAAACAACAAACTATACACTGTATAAAAAGATTTTTACCTTGATTTAGGGAATCAATCCAAGAAATGCTTCAAATGCCTACCATTAATAGGAAATTCAAGAAAATCACCATCCAAATCCTTCAAGAAGAAGGTATGTTCACCAATTCTAATATCAATGGAGTAAGGGCCCATCCATAATGAGTCAAATTTTCCATGCTTCCCTTATCTTCATGTCTGCTATCCCATAGCAGCACAAGATCTCCAACATTGAAAGCTCTGGGAGTGACCTTCTTGTCAAATAACTTCTTCAATTTTTCTCTGAACTTTACATGCCTCTGGTGGGATGCCCTCCTTTCTTCATCAAGTTCAACAATCTAGTTAATGTGAGCATCATAAGGACTTACCTCCGATCCTCCAGTTGTTGAATGAACTGATATGAAGATAGTTGCATATGAAGGGGGCAGCAGGCCTGAGTCCCATATACCAACTCAAATGGACTCTTTCCAGTAACTCTCTTGACAGTGATTCTATCAGCCCAAACAAAAAACTTCAACTATTCACCCCATTTCCTCTTGTTCAACTCCAAGGTTCTTCTGATAATCTTTCAGCAAGTTTTTATTACTGGACTCAGCTTGTCCATTTCCTTGGGGATTGTAATTAGAGGCATATGTCAAGTTGATCCCATACTCTTTGCACATTGCCACCAGAGGTTTAGCTCTAAAACTCATGGCATTATCAAGCAACAATCTTGATTGGCACCCCAAACCTGCAGATGATATGGTTCAACAGAAAGTCCATGACAATTTGGTGTGTTTCCTTCTTGGTGGGGATTGCCTCCACCCATTTAGTAAAGTAATCAAGTGGCTACAAGAATCCACTTATGGCCAACACTTGAAGGGTCTGAAATCTCACCAATGAAATCCATTCCCCATTGCTTGAATGGAGCTTCAATTGATACAGGCTGCAAAGGAAGGGAGCCTAAAGCTTTTAGTCTTCCAGAGAAAGCTGACAACTCTCACATCTTCTAACCAACAAGGTTGTATCCTTGAAGAGAGTTGGCCACCAATAACCAGCCCTCAGGATCTTGTGTGTTGTGACTCTTGCAAAAAATTCCCCCACAAACTCCTCCATGGAGATCAACAATTATCTTGGGGCTTCTTCTTCAGTAATGCACCTTAAGAGGACTCCTCAGGGTTCTTCCAAGCTAACCCATAATCAGTAATGACATATTTCTGGGAAGCCAACTTAAGGGCTCTTTTCTAGTTCTTACTTAAATACTCAGGGTAGTTTAGATGTCTGAGATAAAAATTACATCTTTGTACCACTCAGAACTCATCAATTTTCAAAAACACCTAGCCCTTTCTTCTTCTACCTCATTTACCTCAATAGTTTGCAAGTTTCTCTCAGCCATAAGCTTAGCCAAGCCCAAACCTCTCACCAACTTTGTGGTTTGGATATCCATATCATATTCTTGCAACTTGTTCACCCACCTACACCTTTTTCTTGAGACTTCCATCTCTGATAAAATGTCTTTCACCATGGTGTGGGGAACATAAGCAACAATCTTAGAACTCAAAATGTAAGGCCTAAAAACCTTTGTTGCTTTTACCAAGGAAAATGCTTGTTTTTCCATAATAGTGTACTTCAGCTCACTCAGCCCCTGCAAGGCCTTACTAAAAAGGAAATTGGCCTCTCATCCCCCTCATCATCCTTTTGTAGTAGGACAAAAGCAAAATGTTGTTCTCAAGCAAAGGAAAATAGTTGGAAAGGCTTCTTATAGTCTGGAGCTGCTAAAACAGGTGCATGCTTTAGTGCCTCTTTAATCCCATTGAAAGCTTGGATGGAAGCCTCCTCCCACTTGATGACCTGGTCCTTCTTTAACATGGAAGTGATTGGAATGGTCAACTCAAGCAAAGTTTGATATGAATCTCCTGATGAAGTTTATCTACCCAAAGAAGGACTGAATTCCTTTCTTGGTTCTTGGAATTGGGACTTTTTGATGGCCTCTACCCTTTCTGGATCAATCATCACCCCTTCTTGTGACACAATGTGACCAAGAAACTTTTTCCTTCTACACTCCAAAATGGCACTTCTTTGGATTGAGTGAGATGCCATATTCTCTACATCTTATCAACATCTTCTCCAAGTGCAGCAGGTGATCACTTCTCTTCCTAGAAAATATAGTCACATCATCTTGATAAACAACAATAAACTCATTGATGTAACCAAAAAAGCAACATCCATTCTCTTTGAAAGGTAGCTCCAACATTCATCAAACCAAAGGGCATCCTAACATACACATATGTTCCCCAAGGAGTAGTAAAGGTTGTCTTGATCCTTTTTGATTCCTTCACCACAACTTGGTTATAACCAGAGAAACCATCAAGGTGGAGAGAAATTCAAAACCAGTCACTAACTGCAACATGTTTTCCATATTTGGTAAAGGATAATTATCCTTCATTGATGCTCTATTTAGATTCCTAAAATCTACACATAACCTGATATCACCATTCTTCTTTCTCACTGGTACTAGGTTTGCAACCCAAGAAGAATACCTTGTGGGCTGAATAATCCCTCCATCTCTTAGCTTCTTCAGTTCTTCTTGCATTTTGAGAGATAAGAGTGGATTGATTGGCCTTTTTTTTCCTGAATGGCTTTGCATTAGACTCCAAGGGAATCTCATGTTGAAACAAGTCCTCTCTGTATGCTTTTAATTAGAATAGGTCCAAGCCATGCAATCTTGGTATTTCTTCAACAATTGGATGTATGATTGCTTCTCCTCTTTGTTGAGATTGCTGCCTAACCAAATTTTTCTTGGTTTCTCCTTTGTACCAAGATCATGCTCCTCAACATCCCTCGAGGCTGCCATATGTCTATTAATAATGCAATCAACATTATCAAAATTTGATTCAAGAGAAACCAACCCTCTAGGAATGGTATTAGTCTTTAGCTAGATGATGCCCTTGCCAAACAAGGTTTCCTTCCCTCTGTCACACATACCATTGGCTCCCAATCAATACTTTGATCAAAAACTCTCCCTTGTTCTACGTAGAAATCTTCTGATCTGAGCATCATCATCAAAAACCGCCAATGTTTAATGTTGTCAGGGACAGAGGGTCTTGTCAATACCTCAACATCATATTCACAATATGGGGACATTACACAATTGTCAAAATGAGACCCCAACACTGCAAGTTTTTCTGCCAAGTCATTGAACTTCCTATCATGATGCACAATGTTGAATGAATCAAACATCTCAATGAAATCCCAAACTGCATGCTTGTATTGTTTCATTCACTGATTCTTTGTGGCATACAATTTTCTGACTTGTTTTACAATTAATTCTGAGTCCCTTTGACAATGATGTCCTTGACACCATATTTCCAAGAAATTCTTAAACCCAACAATAGTGCCTCATACTCAACAATGTTGTTAGTGCACTCAAAGTTGAGTTTGAAGGAAAAAACAAATTTTTCCGACCCGAGAGAAAGTAGAACAACACCAACACCATTCCCAAACTTGGAGCAAGCTCCATCAAACAATAGAGTCCAAGGAGAGCCCACTTGTTCAAGACACCTGCATTCCTCAATCTTGTGCTCCTTTCCATCAACAAATCCTACAAAGTTATCAACATCAACATTTGTGTACAATACTTCATAGGATGCATTGTTGGGATCTTCAATAAGGTGCAACATCTTCTTTTCCCCATACAACCTGACAAGGCTGCCCTCAATTGGGATGGTGGCATAGGACATGTCCATTTGGACACTCCCACCAACACTTGCAGCCCATTTTCTAGACAATAGCATGCCCCACTTGGTTGGGAAGTCAACAATGACAACATCAAGTTTTAAATTTTTACTAGGTAAGCTGCAAGTTGTACCACCAAACCCTTCACACATCCCACTACTGGCACTTCTCTGGAGTCCATGGTAGTGCACTTCCCATATGTTGTTGTTACTTTGATATTCAGCTCGTTCATGACTTCCAAGAGGCATGACATTGCATGATGCCCCTGAGTCAAACATGCAGTTGTGGAGTAGTCTGTCCTTAATGATCAAAGTGGTGAAGAATGGATCCACATTCAGCTGAGAATCCACCAAGGATGTCCCCAAATAGACCTCAGGTGGTTCACCTAATTCCTCCAATGTTGGTGGTGTCTCTAACTCTTCAATGATTGGAGGAGTCTCCACAATGTTTACATTTTTGCCTAGGGAAGTCTTCTCTTCTTTCAACCCCAAGTATTCGAATGCTCTCTTTTTGTGCTCAGGAATCCTAAGCAACTCAACAATTGGAACAAGAGACTTTGATTTGACTTAAAACTTGGGAAATATCATATGGGACATTCTTTGGCAAGGTAGTATTAGAAGGAAAGCTAACACACTCACTAGGTGGTACAAGATTTTTGACAACTTGGGCATGAGGAGGGGTATGATTTTTGTTTGGAGCTGCAGGGCATTTGGCAGATGCATCTTTCTTAGGAGCCTCTTTAGGAATGTTTGAAAGTAAGGGAGATTTTTGGCTTGGCTTGAGGCCCTGTCCCTTTGACAACCTTACTTCTTGTGTTATATTCCTTTTCTTGAGCAACAACAACATTCATCAGTAATTGTCTATCTTCCTCAGATGGGATTCCTCCATCATACTTCTTTATCATTAGAGCCCTTAAATATTCAAATTCATTATTGGGAAATTCAAAATCTTGCACAATATCTACTTCTAAAGTATGAGAGGGAGGAAGAATAGGTACCCTATGAATGTAGTCCCAAAAAGTGGCAAGCATCCGGGCACTTATCACCTTAGTTGAAGTTGCCCCTTGTTGTGAGCTCGTGGAACAACCCATCATGCAGAACATCATTATCATTCATCATCATCTTCTTCTTCTTCTTGTTGATCTTCTTCACAAGGAGCATGGGGCATGAAACATCTGTCACACCAATCAATGACATTTGTCTCCTCCACAACAACAACTGGCGAAGCCAAAGGATCAGGCACCATTCTATTTTCCCTGCCTTGGGGCTGCCTATTTCCAAATCCAATAGGTCCCTTGCCTCTATGTCATCAGGTCTTTGGTGGTTTGTGAACCTGTCTTGGCTTTTTTGCTTGTGTTGACCTTGTGAGCTCTACCCAATTCCTTTCTCATCCGGGCTAGTTTGTAGGAAATTTCTTTGACAACCCCTACCAAAGTCTTCACAACTTCCTCCAAATCAATCAGCAGCTTTACTTGTTTGAGGTTTTTTTAGGTTAATCAGCTTCACACCATCCCTCTTGGGAGGTTTTCCAATTGCCTTGATATTGTTTTCAATTTGCAAAGCCATAGTGAAGGCCTGCCTCAAATTAGTAGGGTTTTTGTCCCTCAAGTAGTAAGCAACCTTTTTATCAAATGCATCTGAATATTTGATCAAACATGATTCATCACATGGCCTTATCCTAATAAGAAATCTCCTCAAGGTCTTATTAAACCTTGTGTTGAAATCATGTACTGACTCATTAGGATTCTTTTTGATGTTTTCAAATTTTTCAAAAGAAACCTAGGGTCAGTTCTATCACCATACTGCAATCTAAATGCATTTCTCATCTCTATCCAAGAATCAATAGAGTTATCTGGAAAAGCTTTATACCAATCCCTTGCATCCTCTTCCAAAGTATGGATAAACAACTTGATATATACATCTTCATGTTCAATCTCAAAATCTTCCATCATATTGATAAAAAGCTTTAGGTGTTGATCACCAGTTATAGCATTGTTTCCTTGGAACTTTGGTAGTCTGTTCCTTACATCTTGAGGAACTGCATTTGGATAACCAACCATTCCCACAAAATTTATAGGACCAAAAGTGTTTACAACAAATGGAGGTCTGGGTGGGGGCTGGGCCATATTTTTTTGAGGAGGTGACCTTGGAGGAGAAAAAAAATTGATAAGGGGCAGAGGGTCCTTGGAACACAGGAGTATAACTTTCAAAATGGATACCCCCTAAAGGCCTTGTTTCTTGGAAATCCCTATCAACTTCTGAAAAAGACAGTAGAATGAGAAGAAAAACTTTTCAAAATCAAATGAAGGCCCCTCTCCAGTTGGAGAATTCAATTCCACAAAGAGGCTACCTGATTCAGAAGCACTTGAATAGTCTTCAATGATAGGTAGGCCGATCACTTTCATCAATGGAGATCCTCTTCTTCTTGTCTGATCTCCCACAACTCTCCAGGATTTTCTTCCTTCTGATTTTGCTTTTCCTAGCTCTAGAAATAATGTCCTAGTAGGATCCCTAGCAAAGAAAGATCTTCTTCCTTCCAACTTTGCAAATATTGGTAACAAATCTCACTTGACAGAGGTTAAGACACTGGTACTCATCAAGAATTAGATCAACAGGGAGTCACCACTAAGGATTTCCACCTTAGTTGTGTAAATGCACTAAAATATGATGTCAAATGTCTTATCAACACTAGAAACTAGAAATGAAAAACTTCCCTTTACCAAAAAATGAAAGATCTTACTTCCTTTACAAAAAAAATGAATTGAACTAGTGCAAAAATCTGAAGAGAATGATGGAAAAGATTTATGAAAGAAGGTGAAGTGGTCTGAAGCAAATGAACTATAATCACTATGTCCCCTGGTCCCCTTAAATGCAAAAGTGTGTTGGTACCCAAATTTAATCTCCTTCAAAGGCCGAGCAACATCATGGATTTAACAGGACACTCAGAGGTAGATAGATGATTATGTATGTCATTTTTAGCATGTAGGGAAGCAATCTATCTAACTTTTTAGCACTCAGGATTTGAAAAGGAGTGGGTAGCACCTTAAGAGGATTTGATCTATCCTCACTATTTTAGGTTGTGCCTTTCAACCAAGGTAAGAGAACCCTTTTGTAGCCTGTTGTTTATGGAGGAGATGGAGATGTCCTTCCTAATGAAGTTGTTAAGGAGACCTTGGAGAAAATATGATCAATGCAACAAAATCTAACTCTCACGAGTTGTCACTCTAGATAGTGGAGATATTTTCTGGGCAAGGTTCAGGCTACTAAAGACATTTGAAATCCTGATTGTTTTTGCATGCTTTGGTAATGGAAATTATGATTTTGTGCACACACATAGGAAAACAGGGGTAGTATGGGTAGGATTAGTTGTTTTAAATGAATTTTTGGTGGGAGGTGAGGTAGAATGAACTTGATTTTCCTAGATCTCTGAGAACTCTTACAAAATGGAAAGTCTAATCAACATAATGCTTCAAAATAGCTAAAATGTTCCTTTAACCAGAATATGTGCTTCAATGGAGGCCCAGATTAGCACCTTTTCACACAATCTATGAGATTTTAACATGAAGGCTCGAGTTAGAAAACCCAAAAAAGTATTGAGATCCAAACCCAATCACCCGAGGTACACCCAGAGGCTTACAAACAATCTCTATCAACAAATGAAAGAAAAGTGATTTTAAATCATTTATTTCATCCCCAGATGAAAGCTCTTCTAGAAATGAAATTACAGATGCCACTAAACTATCACAAGGATTGAGACCCATGTGATTAAGATAGATTTTGATACAAGATTGCAATAGGAACAAGAAAAAACTATTTACATACATTCAAAAATAAAACAAACATATTTGGCTTAAGATCAACACAGAATAACTCGAGTTTGATTAAATTTATCAGTAGGGAAAGTTTCTAGAACAATCTCAGAGCTTGTCAATGGTTGTACACTTGCAACCACCTTGACATGATCAAACTTAATACAAAAGAGATATACAAGTTTCTCAGATGGCTTCTCAAAAGATAGGCTTTGTCAAATTTTCCTCTTGGGAATTTTCTTCGACCTCTAACACTCTAACCTCCAACCATTTGCATGAAAAATTTGTGCCATTTATAACATTTACAACAGAGCCCCTTTTTTCCCAAAAAAAATCATGACATTGAGTGCTACCAAGTGCTCACCATGATCACGATCATGATTTCTAATCGAATCGATCTAAAAAAGTCACCAGTGCTGTGGGGAAAATCTCTTCAAATATCTCCCACATTCAACTCCTCCTTCGGTAGATCACTCTTTCTTCAACTCGCCAACCACTTCCACCCCTAATCTATCAAATTTGGTTCCTTGCATGCTCGGGAGAAGAAAAATGGAAAATCATATCGAGCCCGAGAGTCAGACCATTTTAATGGTGAAAGACATCTCCAGATCTCCTCCACCAAACTTAGATATCAAAATTAACTCCTCTTTGTTTGGCATGTAGGAAATACCAAGAAATCATGAAGACTCACACTTCCAGAGTGTTTCAAGTAAAATGGGGGGAAAATAGATTCAGACTCATAGCTGTCATTGATCTTTACTTTGAATTTGGGCCATCCACGTGGAAGATTCATTTTAAGATGGGCCTCGGGGGTTCTTCTTTGACTTTTTACAACTTTTGGAAAAATGTAAAATTTTCACATTTTTCTCCGTGCCTCCACCCTTGAGAAATGAGCCTGACACGTGTCCCAAGGTGGGTCCCAAAAGAACCATGGCCAATTTATGCTATTTCACCTCTTTTTTGGAAAAGGGAAAATTTTCCAAGTTTTCCCCAGCTCTGCCCTTGAAAAATGGGCCTGACACGTGTCCCAATGTGGGTCCCAGTGGAACCATGCTTCCTTTTTTACTTTTAACTCTTTTCTCCTAAAAGGAAATTTTTCCAAATTTCCTCCGAGGGTCCACACCTCCGCCATTGACCTGGAGCAAGCTTTGACCTTTTCTCCATCGGGCCGTGGGTCATTTTGATGATTTTAGTCATTTGAATATCAAGGGGAAAAAACCAAGTTGCCCCCGATGGCTCACCTCCCACCTCTTAACATTTTCAAAGCCAACCTTGACCTCCTTCTTTCGGGCTTGCATGGGCCATTTTGAGATTTTAATCCTTTTGATGACAAGAGGAAAAAAATCCAATTTTCCCCCGATGGTCCGCTTCCCCCCCCTTTGACTTTTCAAACTGCCACGTGTCACAATGGCACATCTTGAGATGATCCCCAAAGGTTGAGACCTTGAATGAGCGTGGGCTCGCCACGTGTCGTTATGGTGCAACTTCAAAAACTTTAAGGTTTCAAAATGATTTAGGGGGGGGCGCTTCCATTTTAGAATTTTATTCCATTTTTCCAAAAGGGAAAAACATTCAACTTACCTCTCGAAGGCCCGCATCTCTGCCATTAGCTTTGCCACGTGTCCTCTATGGGGTCAAAGTAAGACTTTTCCCTGCCACTTAAAATTTTCTTTAATCAGAGCCTGGTGGGGCCGTGGGTGAGTTCAAACCTTTTTCCAAAGTATCCAAAAGGAACAAGTTCAAAAACAAACCCGCCGCACCCCATCCAATTAGAAGAAGCCACGTAAGCACCAAAAGAACCAATCAGAAATGAGCGGAGCCACGGGACCAAATTTTCTTTTTGCCAAAAAATCAAAAAGTGATAAGTTAAAGCATTTTCCCATCATCCCCTGACCAACCAAAAGAAGCCACGTTCCTATCGATGCAAGGATGCAAATTTGACTAGGGAAACACCCGTCAAACCGTAAAATGTAAAAAAAAATGACCATTTGAGCCGGGGATGAAGTTTTTTCCAAGGACAGAGGATTTAGAAATGTTGCAAGGCTCAAATACGCTCTTCATAGCTACATCCATTCATTTTTCATCAAGTATTTGGGGAAAAATGACAAGGGCAAAAATCGACTGTAAAAATGGAAAGAATGGGAAAGCCCGAGTTTTTGAATGAATAGAGGATGGGAGACCCAAATTTCAGACCTCTTCAGAGAAACAGAGAAACAAGGACACAAATATAGATCCATATATCTGTAAACTAACTTGAAGTGTGATCAGTTCAGTCTAAACATTTTTTGGATAACATATTCACATTAAACAACTAATTATTTTGTACCCAATATCATAAAAATATTAGTGAATGCTACTTTTCTCTTATAAATGTAATTTACATATACTCAATAATAAAATGAAATTCGAATAAAATTATAATTGACATTGACAAAAGACATTAAAAAACTACCCTCAATAAATTAATGAAAACTTTCCTCCCTTTGTTCCATATTCCTTTTGTCTATCCTAAACCTTGTTGAATATTCCATACAAATTATTCTCAAAGGTCATTATGAAACAAAATATATTCCAAGGTAATATTTTAAGCTATGTACTATGACGGCTACATATATGCAAGCTTGTCGATCTCTTTGTTGCCCAATTGTTTTTATGAAATAAACTTATTAAAAAGAGCTTATAAAGGAATGGAAATTGAAAAGCTGTACAAAACAAATAATTGACCGCATTCTGTAATGCATGGGAGCACAACATAGTTTTAAAAGAAAACCATATTGAAATTAATTCTAACATTTAATAAACGATTCGAGATTGGTATCAACTCAAAAAGATGGCGAGGTCATTCCATTAATATGTTTTGATATCATAAGTCTTAATATTAAAATAATTGAGACGCCCCTTTCTTTGTGTCACTGTTAAAAGTTTTCTAATATATAATATATGAAGTTGTCACGAAATGAAGTCAATGTTAATATTTAAATAAATCGAAATTTTGCCTCAGATAATGAGGCTTGGGGAGTTGGAGTTAGGGAGTTCGGATAACTAATTACATTATTTTAATCTCTTTCTCAAAAGTCTTTCGAGGGAAAGTAAATTTTATAATCGTGCAAGAATTTGGAGTTTAAATTTTCAACACTTTATTCTAGCTTCACGGCAAATAACTAAAATGTTGCTAATATAAGTTAGTTGGATGAGCTTATGATTTGGTTCTTTTAGAAAGTTTTAATTATAAACCGTCTCCACACTTTAACGGTTGGAGGATAGTGGAAGTTGGTCCTCAAAGTACGAGCTTGTATTTGGAGACAAAATTTGTATTTCATTAAATTTAAAAATAAATATATTTTTACAATTATATTTTTATTGATCAAAGTGTTTATTATACATGTTATTTCTCCATTTGTCTTAGATATTTATAGTTCTAAGTTACTTAGAAGTAATGAAGTTCACAAGTTGTATTTATATTATAAACCGGTTTAAATCAAGAAAATAAAAGTCTAAATCAATAGAAACATATATTATATTATTAAGTAGACAACTATTGGAAGTGCTCATGTAACCAATAATGACATGTTTGGCATCTTATCGAATTACTAACTTAAGTTGACCAAATTGAATATATATCTTGATGGGATTTTATATCAATAAAGGTCTTGATATACGCCACTCATATATATTCATGTTTGCCATTCACATATACGATGTATACGCCATTTATATATAGTACAAGATTATAAAACATATCAAATTGTAATTATGATAGTAATTATCTTTATTTTATATCAAAGAATTATTTACAAGACAATCTCAAGTAATAAACAAATTTTATATGTTTGACCAAACAATTATTAAATATTAAATTAATATGATGCAACCATATTTCTAAAATCTTTACAATTTTGAGATTATATCACTTGACATAGGTGGAGGAATATTTATAGAATCATCTTTAAACTAAATTTTATTCTCATTTTTTTGAAAGGAATGATTTTAATAAATGTAATTTACTCTTAAGCTATAAGATAATAAATTCAAATCATTTACCAGATATCATATAATTTACATAGTACCATATGTCTTATGAGAGGATATATTGTATACATTGTTTGTTATGATAAAACATTTATAAGATATAATATTCTATGTGACATTTTTTTCAATAGAGATAATTTCTGAAGCTATGATAGACTATCTTCAAAAAAGGTAATCTTCAACATTATCTAAATTCTTATTTTGTTTCTTGATTTTATGATAATGTTATATTTGTTTTTAGCTTACAAAATCAAAATATATTATTGTTTTAATATCATTTTACATTCATTTTAGTATCTATTCTATTGACAACAATTAATATGTTTATAGCTCTCCCTTTCTCTCTATGTTGATATTTTTTAAATTAAGTAGAGACACTCTTAGATTTATGATATTTAATTGACTTTTATATTTTGATTGAATACCTATGTTAAAAGTTTAATTTACTTATATTTTAAATAACTCATCAAACTACTAAAATGAATAAACTCACTCTACAAAACTATATCATAATTATAACATAATGGGAATGAACCTAAAAAAATTGGATAATTTTTATCTCTACAATACAACCAAACAATCAACACACACCAAAATTCATACACAAAATTGAAAACTAGAATTCGACCAAGCAATCAAAATACAAAAGTGCCAACATTCATTCCATAAATTAAGCTTTGCACATACTCTAAGCATTTCACAACAGGATTTAAATAAAAAAACATCAATACTTTATTTGTTGAATTATAAATATAGATACATGGGGAAAAAATACTCTTATTGCAAACTTCATGACTTCGAGGTTTACCATCAATTCCTGATGGATGAATTACACGCTTTCTCTACTCAAACTTACACACTATATCAATCTCAAAACTTTAAACATGATTATATTTTCATGTAAATCATGATAAATAGATGTCTTTTGTTAACCTCAATCTTCAATCTTCGATCAGCGTAACAATTTATCTACTCGGGAATAAATCACAAAATTAACATAAAGGAAACAAAAAAATATAATGGAATTTTATACAACTAATACTTCAACCACCAAACAATTGGTGTCATCATGAATCTTCCTCTTTGCAATTGTTACACATTACATGTTTTTATGAATGTCTAGTATGCATTTGTCTTATCAACACATGGTACTAATATATACTACTACACATCTTGATGGTTGGATCAGTTCCCAAAATAGATAATTTCTCATTTATCATTATGTTTGATCATATTATTTAGTATTTATTGTCTATACATAAGGATCCATGTAAAAATTGAAGGATTATATCACAATTTGTATATATTAGGCTAAATGTTTCACATCGCTGATGTTTTTCAAATGTAACAAAATATTAATAAATTTATAAGTTCACAAACACCTAAAATAATTTTATTTTCTTCAAGGAAACATTAATGTCAATTGCATTACTTAACTATGTAATATGCAACACATTCATGCATGAGAATATTTCAATACGCTACTACAAACATGTTTTTGAGACAACAAAGAGTGCACAAATCTTGTTTTAACCTTAAACTTTATAAAATCAATACAAATTACTTTCCCTAGTATTATAGCATGTAAAACTAAATAAGTATATGTTCTTTGACTATTGAGGGTCATAATCATGTAGAGAGATGGAAAAATTGTTATTTTTACTTTAACATTGTTTAGGTGATGAATAATTATTTATGAAATTGTATGATCTTGCACAAAACAACCTATGCAAGAGAAATGAATGACAAGGTATTTCTCATGTACATTCCATGAGTTGTTTTATTCATGATCTATGTAAATAAAAATTTCTAATTTTGTCATTAAATCCACATCTTTTACTCTTCTTCTATTTCAATTCATTTTAAATATTATTTATTAATTTTCCATGCATTTTATTAGCAATTTTGAATAAATAACTTAGTCAATTATTTCATGCATTCTATATATAATTTTTTTCTTCCAAAATACTTGTGTGGGAAATTCATTATATCATTTCCTTCACATTAACCCTCAAATTTAATAGTACACATATTTGAAAATTTGGGAATATATCACTTAAAAGAGGTGGAGGAATATTCAAATATTCATCTTTAAACTAATTTTTATTTTCATTTTTCTGAAAAGAAGTATTTTAATAAATGTAATTTACTCTTAAGCTATAACGTAATAAACATAGTTCATTTACCAGATATCATATAATTCAGTTCATTTACCATATTTGTAAAATCTTAAAATTTTTGAGATTATATCACTTCAAAATAAGTGGAGAAATATTTATAGATTCATCTATAAACTAAATTTTATTTTAAGTTTTCTCAAAAAAATGATTTTAATAAATGTAAGTTACTCTCAACCTATAAGGAAATAAATTCGGTTCATTTACTAGATATCCTATAATTTACATAGTATACCACATGATATTCATGTTGTCTCCTCTTATTATCTATGGAAAACCTATACCTTACATAACACTTACCCAAATGATCTCGCATTACACCTACATAAATGTTTTCTTACTTTTTGGTGTATACAAAACATATAAACAAAAATTCTTCTAATTAGTGATTATTTTCTGTTGTACCTTTGAACTCACACATTTATGTGAAACATCATAGACTATGCCCATATATAGTTATTTGAGAATATCATCTTTGAAGTGATATTGTTTACTAAATTATTATAGGAAAAAAATATATTTTACTAATATGGAGTTCCAAAATGCCAACTTCTATCCAACCAAAAATCACAACATATTTAAAATACATCTATTTAATAGTTTATTATGCCTTGATATCGAGACTCCAAAGAAAAGTGTTAGATATATAGAATAAAAGCAATAAAAATCAGTTTTTAATATAGACTAGGAATATATTACTTCCATTAAATAAGTGAGGGTCTTCTTATGGTTATTCCATTTTTAATGTGGTTTGTAAACATCTAGAATATAAATATAAATGAGTAAATCAATCACTATAGGAAAATTAGATTTTTCGTTTATTAAAGGACCTTAAGTTATACCCTAATCTTTTAAAGGTTGATGGAAAAAAATTGTAAGACATGTAATCATTAAATGAAATGACACACCTCTTTGGGGTCTTAAAGAGACCAAACCATGTTGTAGTGTTTTTCTTGTTACATTTATTATTTTTGATGGTGTCTTCATTTATTGGAACCTTTTACTAGTTGCGATCTCAAAAAATACTGAGAATAACAATCCAATCATAGATAAGATTAAAAAAATTAAAACCTGAATATGATTCCACATTAATTTTTAGGCTATCCAAATGAATTTATTTCTCTTACATCAAAACTTGCTAGTAGATCATATGAAACAAAGAGAAACAGAGGCCAAGAGTCCAAGATGAGAAAATTGCAAATGAAGTATGCAATAGTGACTAGAGAATTGGAATGAACTATGATTGAATGGAACTTGGTAGTAAATAACATACATAAGAAGGTGTTTATTGCAAAATTTTCAAAGATATATAATTTTATGGATTTTGAAATAGATTCAGCTATGTGTGAACCTAAATGTGTGTATTTTTTTGTTTTGGAAGTGTTAAAAATGAAAAAGTGAGATGTGTAGATGTTCAAGGAATGTTTTGAATCTATGCTTGATGAATAAAATAAAAATATAATTTGATAAAAGAGTGAAATAATGAAGACAAGTTGATGTCCACCTAGTCATCAAAGGGACTAGATGAATGAGAGACATGATTTATAGAAGATGTTAATAGAAAAGGCGAGAGAATTGGATAATATTGTATGATGTGGAGGAAGAGTGAAGAAATAATGACAAATATGAAACGCTATATAGTAATAAATGTAGCATATGATAAAAAAGTATGAAGTAATTAGGATACATGATGAGTACTATGGATAGGAAACCCTTTTTGGATGATGAGAAATTAAGAATGGATTTGTAGTATGAAATAATGTGCGATGAAACATTGTGTTAGGGATGACGTTAGGTGGATGTAAAATTTCCAATAATTTATTGTGAGGTGAAATTGTAGCAATAGTTATAGGTGATATCCGAGGAAGTTGTGTGACAAGAAAATGAATGTGTAGTACAAAATGAGTTTGATAAAGAGTTGTAAATATAACTACATGATCTGGAAGAAAAAGAGTAAGTTAAAGTGACATGGGAGGATAGAACAAGTAATGTCGATTGTAATAAATTGAGGTGATGATAAAATTAATGCATATATAAGGATGGGGAATGTAGAAGATAATTTCGATATGATGAGATTTAATAACTTAGTCAACATGAGCTAATGGTGTGAGTTAAATTGGATGATATTTGTGAGGAATATGTGTTAGAACAAGGGGGTTTGTAGTCATGCCAGATGATGTGAGATGAGAAGGGGGAGACAATATTAAGAAAAATTCTTAAAAGAGTGATTATGCAGGTAACATGATGCACTTAGAAGAATATAACTTAATTCATGACATGGGTGTTGGCATAAAAGGAGGTGGGAAAATAGATTTGGGTATCTGAAATGTGAAAATGACAAGAGGGTGGTAGAAAATCAAAATTGGTGATGAATTATATTACACAATTATTTAAATGCAATCCTGAAATGATATAGATGAGGTTAATTATAAGATAGAAGATAAGTATGAGGAGGACCTTAGATAGGAGGAAAAATAATTTTCATGGGGGTTCATTAATGAGGAATATCTAGCACGTTCATTCATATTGAGGTAGTTAAAATTTATTAAAAATTCAGTATACTGTAGACATTAGGGGTTTGAAGGGTTTAATGTACTCATATTTTGAATTAGTTATTGGGGGTAGGTTAGAGAGATGGGATGGAGAATAGGCGGGGTAAATTTTAATGTAAAACTAACCTATTTGAACCCTAATTTTTAAAGCTAAATAACTTGAAATTGTAAAAGGTTTTGGTCATAAAGTTATATTATAATCTATTTTTATCTAAGGAAATCTGAATCGAGGTATTCTTAAGAAAGAAATATTAAGATTTTAGAAAAGTAGGATTGAGTATGCTTCTCAATAGAAATATTATTATTTCACCATATTAATTATTTGAAGAAATATTGATAAATGGTTAAATCTTAAATTAAGGTAATTGTTAATAGGTCTTAAATGGCTTAAAAATCTCTTTCTAGAGGAAAACATATTACGAAAGTAATAATTGAGTGGGAAACATGATATATTTTGTTTTGATATATTAGGGTATAAATAAAAAGGTGTAAATAAAATTATAATGTAAAAATGGGTAAGTAAGGTACATGTTAAAAATAGGTGGTATTTTTGTTCTAATAATTTAATGGGAGGGTTATTATCAATTGAATAATTACAAGTAAAAACTAACATTAAGGTTATTCTTTAATATAGTTCTCTTTGAACGTGTTATACCATACTTTTACTATGTCAACCCCTTGTGATAATTTTAAAGTGATAATGCATAGTTTAAATTAAAAGTTCATGATGGTGTAGATTATGAGGTCAATGGTGGAGATGATAAGATAGAAGGATAAAATTATGATGTTTGGGGAGTGTGAGATGAATATTCATATAGTTAAAAAGTGACACATGAATAATAAGTTGGTGTTTGATCATCTTATGAAATTATCATATTGATTTTAAAATGTGAAGTGGGAGGAAAAAATGATCCATAGAAATGTAACTATTTTCAAGTACATTTTCAATGATGTTGTGATTTTTAGGACATCAATCATTTGAATGGAAATTTTGTGATGATAATATCACCAATAATGATTGGTACCCCACAAGGTTGTGGGTGACGTAGGTGGGAATTTAATCAATACAACAATAGGAAAAATTTGGAGATTAGAATAAAGTGATTCAATTAGTGGAGTAAATTTTGAATGGATTCATTGAAGTGTTAAGATTTAGTACAATATAATTTATTCAAAGGTTTGGGTGTAGGAAGCAAGGAGAATCTATTGTACAACAAGGTAAAAATACAATTGTAGTGATGGAATAAGTGGTGGAGGAATTGAAATACATGGAAAGAAACAATGTCACCCAAAATGGAAATATTTTAGGCACTAAACCATGTGCATGAATTCATAAAAAGTGTATAATTAGTGGATTAGGAATTTGTGTAAGATGTGGGGAAATAATTTTTAAAAAAGTGTTCAATGATTTATAATTATGGAAGTGGAAAGGAGAGGTTGTTATTGAGTGAATGCCAATGGAAAATAAAGACAATAATTAGCTCGTCATGATATTATCGAACAAGGAAAATACTTTCCAATGTTATTTACTGGTGAAATGTGGATGGAGACATGGGATAGGAAGGTGTCAAGAATTTTTGTAAAATAATGGATGTTATTTTGTTGAGGTGTGATTCTTGTATGAGTGTTTGGAGAGTAAGTGAACGTTATTGATTTAATATAAATTAAATTATTCCTTCATTTCGGAGTAACTTATTGTATCTAATGATATTATGATAATTATGTATAGTATGCACACATAATAATCAAATAATATTGTAAAACCCAAGAAGAAAATAAGAGAATAATATTACTTATGATATTTCATGTAACGTTGGAGTGATTTGGACTGAGAATCTGCTAGATCTATCTTGCAACAATTTCCTCAAGACTTGATGATGGTTTGGAAACCTAGAAATACACAAGATAGAAGCTCCCAAGGGATAAGAGGAGCACCCTAGGTGCTAGTGACTAAACTAGGTACATGTGTTCACTACAATTCTCAAGTTCTATTCTCTTCTTAGATGGAGGATATTTGTCGGTGATATCTCTTATCACTCTGGTTTTGTTGTAATATCGCTGGTTGTACCTATAACTTAAAATAGATGAATATCTTCATATTCCCATAAACCACATCAAATGTAATAAAAAAATACAAGATGGATAATCATACTTACCTTGGTGGCCCCCTTGAAGAGTGAACTTATGACTGAGCATTGCACTACATCTCATAATCCATGTAGGTCTTCGTTCTTGTGTGTGTAATGATTTCTGGGTTTCCCATATGTAATTTTCATGACGATAGCGACATAGATATAGATTTTACCAAATATGTTGAATTTGTGTGATAGAATTAAATGAACTCCCCTCCTATGTTGTTTATGAAAAATAATGTATCATTTGTCTCTTATATGGATGTGCTAGATGTAGTCCTTCTAATTCTTATGTTCCTTTTCTGCAATCTTAGGTAATGATAGATAATGCTTATGGTTCTTGGCCGCTTATTTAAGTTTAATAACTAAGTATATATATGATTCTAGTTTTTGATTTTTTAAATTGATAACTAAAAGGCTGATCCAAAATTTTAAAATGTGACCAAGAAGTAAAAGATACCCAAAAGAGTAAGAAGAAGAGAAAGAAGGAAAAAGACCCAAGTGCTTTTGTCCTAAGCTGGGTGCTCTTGTCTAAGGCCAAAAAGATAAATTAGTCAATTTTTTGTAGAGTTATAAGAATAGTAAAAAGTAATCAAAGATTCAAAAATATTTTTCAACCATTAGTTTTATTTCTTAGGAATCACTTATATATTAGTTTGCTTTAGGACTAAGAAATGTACCCAAGTGTAGATATTTTGGGTGTACATTCTCCTCCACTTTATGCTATTGAGTGAATACTTTATAGCATAAAGAAGATATAATATTTGTACCTTGTGAACCAAACATAAGTATAGTTGATTTTGTGTTGAGATGCTAAGTAGTCGGTGAAGCATGACGTGATCACAATGTGAAGTGTTACTAGGTAAGCGTGGAAGACCATAGAGGTGAATTGTATGAATAGTAGTGTGATTTCTAAAGATTGTGGTTGTAGATGAGAGGTGCTTCTTATAATGATGGACCTACAAAATAATAAAAAAGAGTATTCAAAGTATCGTATGTGAAAAATGAGATTAATGTTGTATAAGTAAGTAAAAGTGTGTAGAAAGTAAGAGTCAAGGAAAAAGTGCACATTATATTTGAGAGAGTAAAGGATAAAAAGGTTTCTTATTTTGCTTTCGACATGTTGCTAGATTTGTGTGTCTTTTTGTTGAAGGGCAAGGTTTTTGGGTGATCTAATGCCAAGAGTGATTTTATTGGGCAATATCATGCTAAGGATTAGTGTTTTGGTAAATCTCATACAAGGAGAAATTTATTGGGCACTCTCATGCAAAGAGAATAGTGTTGGGGAAGGAGTTATGTTTTTTTATCCTTTCATGATGCTTCTCAAAGTGCCATTATAGATTGGAAAGTCCTACTTTGTATCCAATTGTAATGGAGTTGTAGCCTATTGAGTGAATTTTGTAACTAAAGGAAAGTGCCTAATATTATAGATCCATACTCTAAACTTATAAAAACTATGTTGAATTGAGAAAATAATTTAATTTTCCCCAAGACACAATCACCCAAGTGGGAAATAAGCCACTAGCGGGAACTAGTGCCCATCATTATTTTCTACTAGGCACCTTTGTAATCCACTCTATGTTTTTGATCCAAGTACGAATATATACCACTCTTTAACTATGTGTTGTTTATAATTCTATAATGTGTTTTTCTATTTTGGAGCCTTGAGCTATAGGAAGGGTGATTTTTTCACCCAATTTATGGCCCCTCATTTTTTTTTTTTTTGCATGTGATGGATGTAGGAGGATGTAACCCAAAGCGAGATGACTGATTCGATAATCATATATGAGATTGGATACTTTCGGGGGTAGGGGATGTGTTTTATAGAAACCAAGGCACATGTGGACAAGATAGGTTAGAATTAAGAGTTGGTGGAAAAGAGATAGCATACAATAGAAGATAATGTAGCAAGAAAATATGAAGGCAAGATAGACAGCTAAAGCGTTGTTTTCAAACATAGGACATAACTTACAATGTCACTAAACAATCGAGATTGAAGCAAAAAATAACAAACAATGATCAATCAATGATATAGAGCATAGCCTGCAAAAAGTAAACACAATAACAAGTAAAAAGTGTTATATAACCATGGTTTTATAAATTATTGCAAGATAAATACTACACATGAAGCACTGTTATAATGTTAGAAAGAAAAATAGTATGTCGTGGCATGTAGAGATTAGTGAAAAGTAAGTGGTAGTGAGGAAAAGTAGTAAATATTATCAAAATAAGCCCTATGATGTGTGGAGTATGATAGTAGAAAAGGTACATGCCCAAAAGCCTCAAAGGTATTGGTAAAGAGAAGTGGCGAGCATCATGGATCATGTACGAATATACAAAATTTTTACACTCAATTAAGTTACCACGTGAATGCACATGTGAGTATAGAAAGATAAAGAAATACTAAGTATCTAACTAGAATACAAAACAAAGTGTAACGTGCAAGTAGAATAAGATAAAAAGACTAAGTACAACAAACTTGTGTAGATGTTATGTGATTGTGATGGTGTCTTGCTATAAATGAGAATTGCAAATGAGAGGAGCTGCATTTACCCCCAATGTAAGCATGTGAGATGAGGTTTATTTTTGAATGTTTCCTCAACGGTCATGTATGAACAGTAGAACTAGAGTGCATCATCATGTGGCAATGGTATTGCATGTGATGGATGTAGGAGGATGTAACCCAAAGGAGATGACTGATTCTTATAATCATATATGAGATTGGATAATTTCAGGGGGTAGGGGATGTGTTTTATAGAAACCAAGGCACATGTGGAAAATATAGGTTAGAAGTAAGAGTTAGTGGAAAATAGATAGCATACAATAGAAGATAATGTAGCAAGAAAATATCAAGGCAAGATAGAGACCGCTAAAAAGTTGTTTTCAAACATAGGACATAACTTATAATGTCACTAAACAATTAGGGTTGAAGCGAAAAATAACAAACAATGATAAATCAATGATATAGAGCATAGCTGCAAATAGTAACACATAATAACAAGTAAAAAGTGTTATATAACCATGGTTTTATAAATTCTTGCAAGGTAAATACTACACATGAAGCTTTTTGTTATAATGTTAGAAAGAAAAATAGTATGTCGTAGCATGTAGAGATTAGTGAAAAGTAAGTGGTAGTGAGGAAAAGTAGTAAATATTATCAAAATAGGCCCTATGATGTGTGGAGTATGATAAGTAGAAAAGGTACATGCCCCAAAAGCCTTAAAGGTATTGGTAAAGAGAAGTGGCAAGCATCATGGATCATGTAAAAATATACAAAATTGTTACACTCAATTAAGTTACCACGTGAATGCACATGTGAGTGTAGAAAGATAAAGAAATACTAAGTATATAACTAGAATAGGAAACAAAGTGTAACATGCAAGTAGAATAAGATAACAAGACTAAGTACAACAAACATGTGTAGATGTTATGTGATTGTGATGGTGTCTTGCTATAAATGAGAATTGCAGATAAGAGGGGCTGCATTTACTCCCAATGTAAGCATGTGAGATGAGGTTTATTTTTGAATGTTTCCTCAACAGTCATGTACGAATTGTAGAACTAGAGTGCATCATCATGTGGCAATGGTATTGCATGTGATTAAGTTTCTAGATGCTTTATAGAATAATTACAATGAATCACATAAAATGATACATATAGCCAAGAATGATGTAGGGGGAGGAGAAATAATGATGGCCCTAAGTGTGCATGTAAGGTTCATTTTATGCCTTCAATAGTCATGTATGAACCTTTAGAACAGGAGTAGCATCATCGAGTAACGATTGAAAAGTATATTGAAAAAGATTGGAAATATATACATGAATCCTGGATTATGATAGATAGAGGAGTAGTCAAGATGGGACATAAAGTTCCATCTAAGAATTTCACCTCACAGTTTAACATGAACCATAGAGAAAGAGTGTGTAATCGGGTAACAAAAATTGTTTATGCATAATATCAATTAAGGTGCATCACATTAAGCGGTTTGTTGAGTGGTTTTCTCAAGAGAGTAGAAATATGATAGATTCTACCCCCAAGCTTGGTAGTTATGACAGAGATCCCGAGCCAATTAGGACTAAATTCTACTTTTACTTTAGGATCAATGTTAGTATTTTTATGTTTTCTTTGAGAATAATATCACCAATATGAAATTTGCATGGATATAATCTACTATTATAATATTATGTGATGTATGCCTATATACACAGAGATGTTCTAAGGCTTGTATGTGGAAAGAGTCATAGCATTTCAATCGATGCAACCATTTTCTTGATATTCATTATACTTCAAAATTTATTTTAGTGACACACGTAATGAAGCTATTTCTATTACTAAGTTACTAAAAACCTCAATATTGTAGATGAGTGAAAAAAGTGTAGCATTTGTGGGAGTGCAGATGTTCATGCGGTGAGCTCGAGAGAGCATATAAAATTTTACTATGCCAATCGGTACCACTAGTGTCAAAAGGTTTTTGTAATATCTTGACAATGATATTATTGGTGGTTTCTATCGATCATTTCTTTGTGGGTAATAAGGGTAGAAAAGGATTTCTTGATTTTTAACTTTGCACACATCCTTTTGACATCCTTGTTTTTAAATAGAGAACCATTATCGCGACAATAGTTGATGGAATATTTAATCATGTGATGATCTAGGTAATAAGTAATTGGAAGATGCTAGCACTTTGGTAGTTATTTGTAATAGTGCAGATTCAACCCATTTATTGAAATATTTTGTATTGGTAATAATGAATTTATGGATTTTAGTGAATTCAGGATGGAATTTACCAATGAGGTCAAATCCCCAGAGGGAGAATGGCCATGGAGGTCATAGTCGGTGTGAGATTAAGGTTACTATGTTTTTCACATTTTTCATAGTTTGTGGCATATTCCAAACAATCATGTTCCATAGTAGGCAGAGAATAACCATGTCATAGGAGTTTACAAGAAATAGATTTTCTAGAGATGTTCCCACCACACAAGTTATCATAGAATTGAGATACTGACCAAAGGGATGTCATTGATTTCTAAACATCGTAAAAATCAACCATCAAATGAATTCTTGAATAATGAGGGTCTAATAAATACATACTATGTGGCTTCTAAAAAAAAAAAAAAAAAACTTTTGGTTTGGAAATTCAGCGAGATATGGCTTGTTAATATAAGATATTATAGATTTGTGTGAATCATTGAAACAATCATTGATGTGTGTGATAACCCAAGATTCTAAAACGGACTACGAGTGGATGGCTGTTGTAAATGACAAATTATTAAATTTTTGTGCTCATTAGTAATATCCTTATAGATGAATGAGGTGGCACATGTAAGAGCTGGACCATATTTGCGAGAATAAAATACACAAAGAATAATATTTCATTCAATTCATTCCGGATATCAAATACATAGAGGAAGATTACATATATAGAGTTTGATCTCCTTGATTCTAGGAGTCAACACTCATCCCACATATCTCTCCTAATCAATAAAATATCTCACTCAAAATCTTAATCCCATTATTCTCTCACAACAAACCTTATCTAATTACAACTATTTACATGAGTTAACAACTCATAAATAGTTATATTACATTACACTATATTATTTATTTCTACACTCATAATAATGTTCACAATATTAAACTATTCCTAACATTCACCCCCTTAGTGTGAACATGGGAAAAACATACACACTCTTATCTGCAGTATGCTCTCCTCTATGGAGCATGTCAAACTCTATGACTCATGACCTTGATACTAATGAAGGGAGCAATGCTCAACCTTCTATGGTTTTACAGGTTTACCACAAACCTTGACGTGTAACAGATCCATCGCCTGTCCACCTCTTGTGGTTTTCTGGATCTCCCACAAACCTTTTCAAGATCCATGAACTATCTTACTGTGGTGCTTTTGTTCACCTATTTCATTACATCAGGAGTTACATTCAGGAATTTTATACATTACAATTGAACAATAATTTGTTCTTATTTTCACAATTGTACCGAAAAAAACACACTCAACTTAAAAACTTGGCCACCAGTTTAGTTTCACGGCCTTGTCAATGGTGCCTGATGAGAGGTCGCTGATCAACCTCCTTCCTCCATTGCCTCCAGCCTCCATCGTTGTCCCTGCTAACTCAACAGAAAGTATAGTTGAGGATGATATGCGTTCCCTATCACGATACAGGGCGGGGTCGAGGGGCAGAGCCCCAAAGCCAAGAATAGTTTTCATTTGCATTTTCTCTTTAAAATTGAGTGTTGGATTACACCGAAAATGCACTCATTTATCCCTTTTTTTTTTGTAACAATTTTTTGACTCTTATGACTTTTACAATAACAATACTTGATTTGATACAAGTGAAACTTAACGACACACAAAAAAATATGAATTTTTTTACTCTTTGTTTTAAAAAAACTTACAGAATGACATAGAAATTTCATTAAAATAAATGATAGACTCACGAACATAAAATTGGACCAAAGAGGGCTATATTGACAAAAGAATCTAAACACAAATAAAAACTACACAAGTAATAAAACAAAGACCTTTATGTATTGAACAAAAACACCGACTTTTATAAAATGAAATGGTGATCGAAAGAAAGAATCAAGAATTGGATCTTCTTTACTTTTCTATCATGACTTGATTTGTAGAATATGGAGGACATCATTTACACCGTTTCATCATGACCAATATCTAAACACCAAACCTAATGTAATGCATCTCAAAGGAATCCCATCCAGATTACATGAATATGTGGAGATATGTCAATGAATCTGTTGCTGAAAATGGTTTATTGATTCAGACAACTGGCATGAGGATGATTAGATCTATGTTTTAGAGCTCCAGATCCGATCTATTGAAGATTCAATGTTAATAGAGAGTAAAACAAAATAAATAACTATAGCTCAATTCCTCCCAAAATAGATGTACGGCATGTGTTGAACTATCATACAAGTTTGTCTTATGTCAAATGCACTAACTGTTCCAATATCAGATATTATAGATCATAGAGCCATACACAAAAATATAACAAATTTTGATGTATAATCATGACCTAGTCAGTTGTGAAATGTTGAACGTGAATCGAGTCATTGTTAAACCCAAGTCATTTATTTTTCTGCGAGTTGGAGGCCCTTCAATGCACTAAGCAACTTACCTGAATCTTAATTCCAATGCAGAGAATATTATATTGCAGGAGTTTGAATAAAAACAAACATTAAAATATGAGATTTTCATCAATACAGAAATAATACTGAGAAAAAATTTGCCCCTTGAATAATATTAAAACTCCATAATATCCATTGGTTTCGCTCGCTCGATACCAAATGTAAGCACTTTGGACCAAATTTGCACTATAAAATACATAGAAGAATAATATTTCATTCAATTCATTTGGGATATCAAATACATAGAGGAAGATTACATATATATATTTTGATCTCTTTGATTCTAGGAGTCAACACTCATCCCACATATCTCTCCTAATCCTCACAATATCTCACTCAAACTCATAATCCCATTATTCTCTCACAACAAACCTTATCTAATTACAACTATTTACATGAGTTAACAACTCATAAATAGTTGAATTACATTACACTATATTATTTATTTCTACACATAATAATGTTCACAATATTAAACTATTCCTAACAGCACAAGCCATGGTGTTAGCATGATTATTATCTTTACAAGGATCACGGTAATAGAATAATATTTAAATGTAGCCATATGGATATTTAAATGTAGCCATCATTGACTTGATTTATAATGAGCTAGAGTCATCATGAATACAAATATTTTGATTAAGTAGCATACAAGAGATAGTGAGGCCAAGAATGGAGCTTTATACTAGCGATATTGTTTGTACAATAAACAAAGAAAAATTCCAAAGAAAAGAAGAGAGGATGAGAGAGATAGAGAGAAAAATAATATTGTGGGAAGAAAACTTAATTAGTGAGTTTAGAATAATTATGTAATAGCTGCATAAGTTGGTGAAACAAGTGAGAGAAGAGAAAAAGAACCAATGGAGATAGTGTTGAAAATTTGGTGAAAATTCCTCTAAGGTCACTCATGGAGAAATTAAGAAAAATATAGCTGAGAGCAAGATTGAGAGAAATGGAAAAAAGGCTAAAGAGGATGAGTAAAAAGGAAAACAAGCAATACGAAGAAGAAATAAACAAAATGTAGAAACAAGTGTTCATTTTTAAAGAATAAATTGAATGGGAATGTGGGAAAACTTATTTTTGAGTTTTGCTATGTGAGCAAGGAAAAGTTTGAAGCTAAGTTACAAGTACTTGAATGTGATTTGCATGATGAAGAAGTGAAGAGTAATGAAGAGGATACTATGAAGATGGGTGGAGCAATTGAAGTGAAGAAGAATCATGTAAAGAGATGTAAAAGTATCACTATTTTTCATATAATTTTTGTTCTCATGCGTGTTTTTAGTTATTCTTGAAGAAATGGTAAAGAACATTAAATAAACAACTCTTAGAAGAGCTCAAATGAAGAGACATTTTTGAAAATAAAGGCATGAAGAAGAAGATGAAGATAAAGGTTAAGAACAAAATAATCATGATGTTGATGAAGATGGGAAGGGAATAATAGAGAAGGGAAGGAGATTACAAGTAAAACTCAATTAAAAGAAGAGAAGAAGGCAGAAAAGTATAGAGCTCAATTCTCTCTAGTTGGGAGTATGATGCGAAGCATCATTGTAAATAGTTCAATTTTTGATTTTCATAGTTTATTAGGTGTTTTAGGGTCAATTTGGATGATTAGGAGGTTTTTAGTCCTTGTAGAATCATGTACATGTAATAAGTGACCATTTGAAGATTTCCCTCATAAATGGCCGTTTTGAATATTCAAATTGTCTATAGGTGTGAGTTAGTAATCTAGGAGTTATTATAGTTCAATAAAGATTTAAAATAGTAATAGAAAGTGTATTCAAGTATAAAAAGACTCATTTGATCTTAACTAGACCCTAAACCCCATCTAGTTAGTCTAATCCTAGTTGGGTTAGTAGTTTGAAAACGACCACCTCTCTAATCTTCATTAGGATGAAGCATTCAAATGGGAGAGGTTGGTTTGTGGTTCAAGAAGTTTTGTTTTGACAAATAACTCTATGAAATATCCCTAATGGATCTTGAAGATTTGTAAAATTAGAGATCTATTCAATAAAAGGTTCTTAGTTTGAACAAAATTATGCATAGTTGAATTATGATATGGTGAATGATGATTCAATGATGAATGATCATTTTTCTATATATATTTGATATTATTTTTTTAGGTTTTAGAGGTATATGCATGTTTGCAAATAATTTGAATGAAGTTCTTGTTAGGGAAATTACCAATATATAATTTATCAAATTATAGATACAGATAATTACCAAAGATTATAGATCATGATGTCGATTAAATTTAACATAGTTTTAGATGTTTATCGATTATAGATTACATAATTTAATAACAAGAACTAAAAGAAGATAAAGTTAAAGTGATAAAAATAACACAAGATTTATTGTGGGAAACCCAAAGGAAAAAACCCCACTAAAATAAAGTCTTGATTTTATTAAGAATTTATTGGCACTTTAACCTAGCACTTCCACTTCACTCTTAGGTCTCACAGAAAACAATAGTAGACTAGAGTCTCTCGGTTTTACATTTTTCTTATATAAAATACTTTGATCATTCACATTTTTTATGTATTTCCATCAATACCAATCCGATGAGGGATCATATATATATATATAGGATGGGTGAGCAGTCACACTATTTCACATTTTTAGTTTTAAAATACCGACTCATAAATTTTATTAACATAAACTTTAAGAAAAGGGGTTCATGAAGTGGTGGTCCACCGAAATTTATCCCCACTTGAAATTATCACCTGATTACCCTCCCTTAATGTTAAGTGTGGAAAACAAAAGAAAACTTTCCTTTCTATAAAAGGATTTATAGATGCATAAATCATCAACGATGATTGATCTAACATGTAAACAAGGGAGATCATATAGATCTTCCCATCCTAAAAATTTTAGGACATTGAGTGCTTTATATATGAATAGTTATATCATATTATGGATCCTTTAATAAAATAAGTCATTTCCATAACTAATGCTTCACCGCAACTTATAAGTAAATTCACATACTATGATTATTTTCAAATTACAAATGGAGGAAGTATTGAAAGTTTACAATGACCATTAAGAGGTGGTATTGTCATGAAAACTTCCACTCAATGACAACTCGAAAGGCAAAATAAAGAAAAAAATGTAAAACTTCACTACACATAGTGACTTGGTGAAGATATCCACAACATGATCTTGATCAAACAGAACTTGAGATCAATATCAACATTATGAAATTTCTCTCGAATAAACTACATATACACTTTGATATGATTTCTCCTATGATGTTGAACTAGATTATTTATAAGAAAAATGCAACTTGGTTGTAACTTAGAAGATTATATGTCCCTTTAACACCCATATGTAGTTCATCCAATAATATTTTCAGCCATATAGCTTCCTTTGTAGCTTCCATAGATTTTTTATACTCTTCTTTAGTAGAAGAGATAGACACTGTTGGTTACTTATAGCTACTCCAAGTGATGGAACCTGCACCCAACTTGAAAAATTATCCAAAAAGTATATGTTCTATCTATGGCATCACCAAAGCATGGTCAGAATCACAATATCCAAATATTTTTGCATCGACACAAGAAGAATTAAACAAACTGTTATTAACTATTTTTTGAAAATATTTTAGAATTATTTTTATGATTTTAAAATTATCCTCATAAGGATCCTTCATAAATCTAAAGAAAAATCCCTCGTGCATATGAAATATCCTACCTAGTAATAGTCAAATTAATTATACTACCAACTAATTGTTTATACGAGTAGGATAAAATTTAGTAGAGGTAGGTTTATGATCTAATTTAACACCAACTTCAATAGGAATGGCAACGGGCTTACATTCAATCATGTTAAATATTCTAAGTAAATTCATAGCATACTGAGATTGGGATGCGAAAATAGATTTATGATCCTAAAATATAACCATTCCTTAAAAAACGATTTAGCAAACCTAAATTAGTCATTTCAAAACGTTATTTTAACCTTTCTTTGATTTTAAAAATTAAAATTTTATCACTTGCTAGTAATAAAAAGATCAACAAAATAGAAGAAAATAATGATAATATTATTATTTTAAAATTTAACCAAATTTTTTTATTAGAACAACATTTTGAGAAACAAAAATCATGAAATAAACTATTAATTTTAGCATACCAAGTTTTAGGAGCTTGGTTAAGACCATACAAAGTCTTTTTAGCTTACATACATATAGTTCCTTACCAAGTTCTTCAAAACATTTAGGTTGATGCATGTAGATTTATTATTTTAATCGCCATTTAGAAATGCATTTTTAACATCCATTTGGTGAATATCCCAACCATAATGGGAAGCCAAAGTAAGAGGAATCCTAACAATGCTCATTTTTCTATAGGAGAAAAAGTTTCAAGATAATCAAGACCATGTTTCTAAGTGAAACCATGAGCTATGATCCTTGCCTTAAATTTATAAATTTATCCTACAGAGTTATATTTGATCTTATACAACCACCTAGTGCCAATAATGCTTCGCTTAGGAGGAGGGACTAGTTCCCAAGTGTTATTTTTAATCAAAGAATTGTATTCATATTTCATAGTCTGAATCCATCTATCATATTGATAGGATTATTCAAAAGATTTTGGTTCACCCTCATAGAGGGTTCTCAAGGTATGATAAGTATGTTGACTACTGGTTACCTTTCTTAGGATAATTGGTAGAGATCCCTGAACAAGATCTTGATACCATTAAGGAATCTTGGGATGCAAGATATTTTGAGCTAAGTCCCCCTTAATCTCCATCATATCTAGATCTGGAAAATCATCCTCTTAAAAAAATTTCCATAGTGTTTGGAGAAGGATTATCAAGCTCTATCTCGGGATAAACAAAGGAGGGTTCATAAGAATCATCACAGTTGCTTTTTCTTAGACACGAACATTAGTATTTTTGACTATATCATGATTTTTAGGGTCAAAGACTCTCAATCCTTTATTCCTACAACCATATCCAACAAAAATACATGA
This sequence comes from Taxus wallichiana var. yunnanensis, assembly GCA_018340775.1. Classification (NCBI taxonomy): domain Eukaryota; kingdom Viridiplantae; phylum Streptophyta; class Pinopsida; order Cupressales; family Taxaceae; genus Taxus; species Taxus wallichiana. Next base: position 508,932,505 of record CM031242.1, read on the forward strand.
ATAGAAGGTTTGATCAAGCTTCTTCCTATTAAATTTTGGAATTAATATAAAAGAAGGACTACCAAATATTCTTAAGTGAGAGATATCTATTTTTTTCTTTTTCCATACTTCATGAGAAGTAGCTTAATGAAGACCTTTAGTAGGCACTCTATTAAAGATATAGACTATAGTATTCATTGCTTTCGCCCATATAAATTTTGGAACATTTTCAGCATGAATAATACTTCTATCCATTTCTAGTATAATCCTATTTTTTGTTTACGTAATGCCATTTTGTTGTCCGGAATAGGGACTAGTCAACTCTCTTGGAATCCCACATGACACAAAGAACTCATGAAAATGTTTTCTAACATATTCACCTGCAATATTGTTTCTAGTTATTTTTATTTTCATATTATAAGCATTTTCAACTAAAGTGTTAGATTCTTAAAATTTGGACAATAAATTAGACTTTTCTTAATGAAATAAGACCATCTCATCATAGAGAAATCATCAATGAAGAAAATAACATAAAAAGAACAGTTGAGAGAAGAAACTTCAAGAGGACCTATCACATCACTTTGTGAATCAAATCTAATAAATGAGAATAATTTGGATCATGATGTTTGTGAAATGGTTCAACACGTTGATTTCCATGCAAGAAAATTTCACATACATCATGATTGAATTTGATTTTAGGAAGACCAATTACATGATTTAGGCGAGAAATTTCATAAAAGTTATGAAATTTTCATAACCTAATCTTTCATGCCAAAGTTGAATATCATTCCTAAAATAGGAAGAAAAGAAATATTCAAGCGCAGATCCATCAAAAATATATAAGCCATTTTTACGTATATAAGAAGCAATAACATTCTTGAGTTCATCTTTTATATACCATTTATCTTAGAACAAAACAAGTTTACATTTTTATTTAGTTAGTGAGATCAAGACAAAAGACTATTTTTCAATTGAGGTAAATACATGACATTCCTAATTACCCCATTTTCCAATTTATTATTTCCTAAACTTACATATCTAATTGTGGAATCATCCCCTAGATATATATTTCCCTGACATTTAACAATATCTGATAAGATGCCAGAAATATAAGTCATATGCCTAGAGGCACCACTATCTAGGACCCCTTCATTGTAGTTTGAAACTAAGAGATCAATATAAAGGGCAATAGACTGGTCAACAATATTTTCCTAAATTTTATTTTGAAGTTTATTTTGACTATGAGATTTACTATTTCTAGTATTCTTAACAGATTTGTTAGTTTTCACATGATAATCAGACTCATTCTGACAAAACTTTCCACATTTGTTACATGTGCCATTAAATTTGACTTAAAAATTATGACTATTTTTAACAAAATTAGACTTAGGATTGGATTGATATCTTTATCTGACATAAGACTTCTGATTAGGATTACTATTATTCCTATTTTAAGCAAACTTATGATTCTCGACGAGAAAAATAACTAAGAAGCAAGTATATTTTGAATCAAAATTATCCATTACACATTCTTCTTGAATTAACAGAGAAGACAAAGTATCGAAATTAGGTAGGTCATTCTCATTCTAATATTTAGAGTTAAGAATGGAAATATAGTTACTAAATTTTTATTGAATATTTATATAAATAATGAAATACCAAATCTTATCCTGAAACAATTCATAATTACATGCATCAAAAATGATATTTAATGTTTTCAATTTTAGCTAGGTAATTAACTATTTTCTCATCCCCTTTATGGGAGTTGTAAATGTGATTCTAGAATTAGCTTAATTGTCTTATAAAGATGATTTCCTTCATGCACATTCTCTAATTATTTACATGCATTGGGAGAAGCATTCTTATGACATATATGCATTAAAAATTCATCTCTTATTCATTACAGTAGGATGGACAAAGCTTCCTGTGATCTTTGAGATAAGGAGATAGGATTTTTAGGATTTGTTTGCCTAGTTTTCTAGGCATAAAAATGCTTTTAATCGAACTCTCCAAATATTTTAATTAGTTCCATTTAATAACAAAGATTTATATATCAAAAAAATATCATTACCAACCATTTTAAAATTCTCATATAGCTTATGAAGATAAATAAATCTAAAAAATTAACCAACTCTTCACAAAAGAGCCAAAAAGAGACAAAAACAAGATAAAAAATTTTCTTTTTCATTATATGCACACAAATATCTTAGGATTATGTAAAAATAACTCACTTTGGTAAATTTTATAGGCGAGCCAACCGAGCTTAGACTAAGTTGAGTTAAAACCCTTTTAAAAATAAAATTAATTAAAATAAATAATGAGAAAAGGAATTGGCCACTACCACTTGGCATGAATCCAATGGAGAAGAGAGACACACATCACAATTATGGATTTATCCCAACTTGATTTCCCTCAAGAACTTAAAACACTAGCAATAAACGAAAGTTGATAAATTCTACAGATCTGGAGGCGGGGTCAAAAAATAATTATCTTGATGAACTTTTTTTGAACTCGGTGGAAGCGAGCTCATAAGCAAGCTAAGCGAGATTAAATTGATCCACTTAAAAAATGAAAAAAATTTAAAGGATGATCGAAGCAAGAGGAGAAACGTGACACATATCACCAATATCAAGTGAGGAACATGTCATCTTTTAGAAAATTCCAAAGAAAATACCCCTAGTGGATGTAAATGAAAGAGTTTACGAGAATCGAATGGGAAACAATGCACCATAAAGTAGTTGAACTCCAACGGAATCGTAATGGCTCAAATGTAATCACAAGGATTGATAAAAATGGAAGAAATTTCTCAACAAAAACAAAATCTTTCACATACACAAAAGAAAGTGGAGTGTCTTGGCATACTCATAAATTAGGAATGAAAGGGTACATATAGGGTCTTTGAGTAACCCTAGTGCATTACACACAAGAAAACCATAAACCTAACCCATGTGAGATGACCCTCGATATGTGAGTAGAGGACACATAGGATTCTACACACTAACACCACCCCTTTCATTGAAGTTGGGGTAATGGCTATGATGAGTCGACAGAACAAGAAGACACTCCTAAACAACTAACAAAGATGTGTCAATGGAGCCCGAAAACTAAAGGCACGATAAGCTACCCATATACAAATAACATCTTCCTAGAAGAAGAAGAAGAAGAAGAGAAGGACTATATAGCCCAAAAATATGAGCAACTACATAAGACCCGACCCTAAGAAGAGATTGAAAGTGAAGAAACTTCACCTCGGTGAAGGGCATGGTAATATATTTACAATTTGATCAAATTTGTTTTAATGTACTAAATGTCGACGATACCATCATGAATAAGCTCTCGTATGAAGTGAATATGGATCTCAATATGCTTCACCCCGATGTTGAACTTGATTTATCAAAATATATATAGTGCTCATGTTATAACAATAGATAATGGTAGGCTCTGAAATTGGATGCCAAACTCTGTCAGAATACCCTGTAGCCAAACAACTTCGTGGTAGTGTTAAGCTGCTCCTCTTTATTCTACCTATGTAGAATATATCGTAATTATATTCGATCTTGCTAGACCAACTAATAGAACCCGAACCAAGAGATAAAGCGTAGCTAGAGGTAGATTTCCGATGATCTAATTCACCGACCCAATTAGAATCGTGAACCCGATCAAGTCAATATCCACCCTCCATAATAGTGAATGCCATCATTATAGGTACCATGAACATAATGAAGGATCCACTTAGTTTCTTTCCAATGTAGCTTATGTGGCTCCTACATGAATCCCGAGACAATCCCAACAACATAAGATAAATCCATTTGAGCGCAAGTCAATTATATCGGGCTTCCCACCAATTGTGGATAAAGGGTACCATCAACCAAGGAGTAGAGCAATCGGAGAGACCAGCTTAACCCCGAGATAGAAAAAGAGTAGGAGAATACTTGCAATCAAACATCGAAAATAAGAAGGCAAGTCAAGAGCATACTTAGGTTGTAAAATCACAATTCTTGAGTTAGATTGTGAAATATAGATCCCAAGAAAGTAATGAATTAGACCTAAGTTAGTCATGGAAATCCTGTTGCCCAAGGTGATCCTCACGGAATCAATGACAGAGGAAGAGCTGCTTGTGATCAATAAGTCATTAACATAGAGAACAAGGATGAGTATGGAGTCATCTTGCCATAGAATATAAATGTTTGGATCGAGTGACACCTAGTAAACCTTGATGTAAGTAAAAAGGATTCCATCTTGGCATACCAAGCCCGAGGGGCTTTTTAAGGCCATAAAGATACTTAATTAAATTACAAATGAGGGAGGGATCATGGACATAATGCGGAGGTTGTTCCATGTAGGTCTCTTCCTCTATGTCACCATGAAGGAAGGAACTCTTAATGTCCATTTAATGAAATTTCCATCATTTCTTGTGTGAAAGTGGTGAGGGTTAGTCGAATAGAAGTCCTCTTCACAACCAGAGTAAAGGTTTGAGTATAATCAACCCCAATTATCTGGGAGAAACCCTTATCTACTAATTTTTCTTTAAATTTTTCTATGTCTCCATCTACTCAATACTTTCTTTAGGACACCCACTTACACACCGAATGATTTTTCTTCCTTTAAGAAGAGGGGTGAGATCCCAAGTATCATTCTTCATGAGGGAGGAATACTCCTCATCCATGATAGAATCCCACTTAGGAATACTAGAAGCCTCCCGAAAAGACTATGGATCAAAAGCATAGGTGAAGAAAGAGTGGGTTCCAATAAAATCTGAGTGAGTATGTGTCATATCCAAAGTATCTCCAACTATATCTCTAGCACTTTACAAAGTTTTCCTAGCCCAAAGATGACCCGGGAGGATCGGGCTCGAGTTTGAAGATTCTTTACTTTAGTGAGAAGGGACGTATTCCTTGTCATCACTCTTGTTAGAATTAGAAGACTCAAAGTTCTAATGGTTGGGAGGATCGAGAAAGAGGAGCATGCCCAAGAACATCATCATCGATGAGTAAGAATCCGAATAAGTGAGTTGAAGAACCTCAATAGGTAGAGAAATATAAGTTGAAGAATACTCATCAAACTTAACACTTCTCTCAAAATAAACCTCATGAAAATTAGGATTCAACAATTGATATCCCTTCATGGCATCACGATACCCTACAAAGATACAAGGTTTGGATTGTGGTTCCAATTCCTAGCATTTCTTCTTCGGAATTTGAGCCATAGCCTTGGATCGAAGACTAAAAATTCTCAACATCGGGATTTCCTCCAAACAAGGCTTCAAAGGGTCTCATCCCTTTTACTACCTTCTTTGGAACACGGTTCTAAATGTAATTAGCACAATTCACTACTTCAACCTAATACTACGGAGGAAGAGACTTCAAGTGAATCATACAAATGGCCATCTCCTTAAGAGTACGGTTCTTTCTTTACGATAATTCATTCTACTAAGAGATATAAGAAATTGTATGTTGTAAGGAGATCCCTTGAATGAAATCCATGAACCTATTGTTTACATATTCTCTTCCATTTTTAGCTCGAAAAACCTTGGTAGACCATTACGCCTATTTCTCGAGTAAGAGCCTTAAAGTCTTGAAAATGTTCAAAGACTTTAGAGTTAAGCTTAAGAAAATATATCCAAGTATATCGTGAATAGTCATAAATGAAGGTGATCACATAAAGAGCTCTAGTAAACAAAGGAGATGGAAATGGACCAGAAATATCACTTTGAAAAAGATCCGAGGGACGAGTAGCTCTCCGGACTTTTCATTTGTCAAAGTTCTTTTCAGGATGCTTTCCAAAGGTACAACCCTCACAAGGACCCTTATAAAAATTAACATGGGGTAACCCATTGACCATTTCATTTTTGCTCAATTGTTCAAGGTAGCGATAATTTAGATGTCCAAAATGCTCATGACAACACGAAATGCAAAGAGACTTTGGCATATTCTATTGGCCCAAATTTCACAAAGATAGGGGAAATAAATAAAATAATTCACAATGTGAAATAAGAAGTGACTTGGACCTTATTGGAACATAATGATTAAGTGGTCTTCCCAACCCTTAATTAATATGGGTCCATCACTATTATATAAGTTAAGTATTTAATAATTTGAAATACTTTTATGTTATTAAATATTCATACCTAGGTAATATACATTAGGTAAGTGTTGACAATAATCCTTGCAGATGAACCGTTATAGTCTTAGTAAACATTAGGTTAGTGGGACATGCACCCTAAGGTGACATCCATATTTAGAAGAAGCTAGCTCTTCTCTGCAATGCGAGATGAGGGTTAGAGAAAATGAAACAAAACAAAAAACTTAATGAGAGTGATATGCCGAAAAGTGAAGGAGTTAACTCATAGCGCAACTGCCTGAAATAGAGAAAAGGTGAGAAATGAAAAGGGTGGACAAGATGCACCATAGACCAGAGGAAATTCACATAGAACACTACTCCAAACTACTTAAGCACAACTTTTAAAGATAGTAATAACATAAAAACATGCACAGTTATCCATGTTGAAATAAAGGCTATCAGAGAAAATACAGATTACACAAAGGATGGACAAATTACACCACAGGGCATATTATATTACTCCAAAAATGTGCATAGTATTACAATAGATAAGAGGAAAGTGCTATTACAAAACTCATAAAGAAGGCTAGAGCTCCAGCCCCTTGCCTTTCACAGAAGAGGAACTGAGACAAAAAGAATCACTAACTCCTTGTTGTTCTTTTGAAACCTTCCTTACAATATATATGATGGGAAGAAGATAAGAAGATCATTTTTAACTATTTCCCAATTGCTTGTTCATTATGGTAAATGGTGTGAAGTGACAAAAGTAGATTTCTTGAGATCTATCTCACACTTCCCTATGATTTTTTTTTAAGGGTGAGATCCATACTCATTTAATACATCTCTTAACTATCTTACAACCGACTCCCTTGGAGCGGACTTATTCTTTCAAATCTTTATTATATATTTGGATCTTTTAATTGCTTATGCATTGGGTTCTGGGCTCATGATTCAAGTGGTGCCTATTTTTAATTCTATTAAAATAACCTTTTGAATGCAAGTGAACAAATTAAGTATTCACAAGTTTGCACTCTTCACATGGAACTATGCATTAATTTCATCATTGAAAATACTAGCCAAATGACCCTTTGTATTTGATCTTTTAAAAGATCTGAGCATTTAAAACTTTTAGATAGGCCTCATAATTGCCCTTACGTGGTATTTTTCTTATCACCAATCTTTAGCAACCTACTTTGAACTCAGAGCTGATTTATTGTGAGATCCACATGGTGGCAAGTGCTTCTCTAGGGTCTCTGTTCCTGTTGTAGCTTTTGGAAGCATCGTTGGGTTGACACCTAGCATCGTTTATGATCGGGTCGCTTTCCTTTGAGTAAGTAATGAGTCTGTCACATATCACTGTGAAGAAGTTTTCCTTGAACGTGTCAATTATAGTTGACTCCATGTATAAGTACCATGGGGATTTGAGTCCTATACTCATTTTACTTTACGTAACTTGCCCCATATTGACACTTGGCTTTGTCAGTGAGATTGTTGATTCCCTTTAAGTTGGCTTGTCTCAGATTAGTTTTAATTGTTGATTCGGCTAAGTCTTCCTTCCATGTTGCCGAAGACTCATTGCTTTGGTGGAATTCGAATATGCAAGAATCCTAAATTTTACTTGGTTAATTCAGCGAGGAATCGCTTGTTATCTAATACGAGCGAGAAATAGAATTTACATAACCGTTTGGCGACTCACGGGGACCATTAGCCTACTAAATGTAAAGAACCCAAAATATCCCTCTATCCATTGGAGTGCAGGATTGTGTTATGGGCTAATTTGGACTGGTACATAGTATCGAAGGGTTTTCGAGCCTCTATAGCATTAGTTGATCCTTGCACCTTCATACTCTCATAAAGAAAACTCTGTAACTTTTTTTGTGAGAGTAGAAAATTGAATAATCCACAAGGTCACTCCCTTGACTGATTTTAGTTGCTCTGTATTTTCTTGAAGTGAAGTTTACAACCATTACAGACAATTGTGAATTCCCTTACTATGGAAATTAGAGAGTTTGGTGCATTTTATGGAGTAACATGGACACACGATATATACAAAATGGACAAATCAGACATGCCTCAAATGAGTCATGTAGAGTGTACATAAGCATTTATTCTGTAAAAAGTAATTTACTCCTACTCCTACACTAACCAGACTTGGTAGAAGCTAAACAAAACCTGAAATAGGAAGGGAGAAATAGCTTCCCTTCCTTATAAAGTGTGGCCATACAATTAATTTAGTAATAGATATGTCCTGTAATAAGAGTGAAAATTTACCTTTCACCCTTCCACTGGTATCAACAAACAAAAATAATACCTCCTCAAGATGTTCATATTTTGGTTGGAGGCATCGTAGCTGACCCATGGGGCTTTGAAGATCATCCTCATGCTCTGAAATGAGCATGACTGGTGCTGGATTTTCCGTTGGCTCTAGTGTGGCCAAAATATCAATAAGGTGAGTTTTGACCTTGACATTTTCTGTCGCTATGAATTTCATCTTTAGGGATTTCCCTGAATGGTGCCATCCTTATCTTCTTTCTCCTCCTTTTTAGCAGCTTTGCTAGAAAATCTAGGCTCTTCGATTGAAATCAAAAATATTTCAATGATACTTCTTTCTAGAGCCCTTGGATTTGATCCAGAGGAACTATCGTGAGAATAAGGTTGATTTTGTCACGGGGTTGATGAAGTAGTAATGGTTGTAATTTCCATGGGCATTCCCTAAAATCGATAAGTAATCTAGATTTTTTTCTTCCTACTCTGTCAAAGTCTCCCCCTCTTGTATGATGGTTTTGAGTTTGTAAATTTTCCATCATGTGTAGCTTCATCTTGTAATATGAATCCCATTGGCCCAAACTCTTCTAGGGGCTCTACTTTATGGGGAGGGAAAACAAAGGAAACATCTATAGTTATTTAGATGCTCAACTTGAGATACGAACCCCTTGAGTTCATATCACTTCTCACCATATGATCCTCTTCTTTTGGAATAGGATTTGTTACTTGTTCATATAAGGGGAATATTTGTTCAAAATAACGGGGAGAGTGGAATGGATGGCTTGGAGATGGAGAAGGGAACTTGGCATTTAGAGCGGTATGATATGGTGAAACCTGAGGTGGGATGGGAGATGAATAAATAGTTGATGATTGACTCTCCCATCGATAAGGTTTTCATGTGGTTTGCCCATATATTTCAATACCCTCGATCCACTACGGGAGAGCGAAGGGTGTTTTACCTAAAAAATAAGCTTCTCTTATGAGCTATAGTGTCTGGGAACATGACCAACCCATGGATAAGGTGCCCTGCATCCTGTTCTGAATGCCTCCATTTGTGCTATATCTCAAGATTGAACCATGCCTTCCTCTATTTGTGTTATCTTATCAAGAATACCATCATCTTCTAATCGATCGTAGTCATCAAATGTGTGCCCATGTTTTTGATTTCTCTCAAAGCCAAACTGGTCTTGACTTTTCTCATCTAGGTTACCATAGTGACTTTGAAACTAGTTATGCTTCTTATTTAGAGAAGGCGTGGAGCTCATTAGATACTGATGATACTACTGAAAATGTGAATTCCATTGTGGGAATGAAGTCATGATTGCACAACTTCCTGGAATGGAGAAAACGAGGGATGTGGAAAGAAAGATGAATGGAGGTGGATAAAAGAAGGGTTTGCAGTTTCAGGGAAGGGGCCGTTTGGGCCAAATGGAGTCACCAAATGTGCTTATACATGCCTCCAAAGGATGAATTTCACCAAGAACACACTAACTGGATGAAATGCAATAATAAGATCCTTGAGTCCCACTGCAAGTGCCAGAAAAATCTTGATGATAATCCTCAAGGATTAGCTATCAAAGTTGTAGGAAACCTTAGGTTAGTGGGACATGCACCCTAAGGTGACCTACAAATTTTAAATAAGTTGACTCTTATCTGTGATGTGAGATGAGGGTAAGATAAAATGAAATAAAATGTAAAACCTAACGAGAGTGATACACCAAAAAGGGAAGGAGTTAACTCATAGAAAAATGGCCTAAAATAGAGGAAAGGTGAGCAATGAAAATGGTGGACAATATGCACCATGGACCGAGAGGCAATTCATACAAACCACTACTCCAAATTACTTAAGAATAGTTTATTAAGATAGTAATAACATAAAAATTTCCACAGTTATCCACGTCGAGATAAAGGCTATCAAATAAAATAAAGATTTTGCAAAGGATGGACGAATTACACCACACATGTGCACAATTTTACAATAGATAAGAGGTAAAGTGCTATTACAAAACTCAGAAAGAAGGCTAGAGCTCTAGCCCCTTCCTTTTACAGAAGAGGAACTGAGATAAAAGAATTGCTAACTCCTGGTTGTTCTTTTGAAACCTTTCCTTTACAATATATATGATGGGAAGAAGATAAGAAGATCATTTTTAACTATTTCCCAATTGGTTGTTCATTATGGTAAATGGTGTGAATGTACAAAATTAGAATACTTGAGATCTGTTTCACACTTCCCTATTATATATTTGGATCTCATAATCACTTATGGATTGCGTTATGGGCTCATGATTGAAGTGGTGCCTATTTATCCATTCTATTAAAATAACATTTTCAATGCACATGAATAAATTAAGTATTCACAAGTTCACACTCTTCATATAAAACTATGCATTAATTTTATCACTAAAAAGACCAGCCAAATGACCCTTTGTCTTTGATCTTTTAAAAGATATGAGCATTTAAAAATTTTAGATAGGCCTCATAATTTCCCTTACATGGTATTTGGCTTATCACCAATCTTTAGCAACCTAATTTGAACTCGGAGCCGATTTATTGCATGATCCACATGGAGGCCAAGTGCTTCTCTAAGATATTTTTTCCCGTTATAGCTTTTGGAAGCATGTCGGGTTGACACTTGGTATCGTTTACGATCAGGAAACTTTCATTTGAGTAAGTAATGATTCTGCCGCATATCACTGTGAATACTTTTTCCTTGGAATGGTCACTTATAGTTGACTCCACATGTAAGTGTTGCATGGCATTGCGGCTTGCACTCCATTTGCTTTTTGGAACTCACACTAGGCTAACACTTGGAAATTTCCACGACATCATTGCTTCCCTTTGAGTTGGATTGTCTCGGCTTAGTTTTAATTATTGATTTGGCTAAGTATTCCTTCCATGTTTCAAAGGTTTGACCCTTGGTGGAATTCGAATCTACAGGAACCTTAAATCTTACTTGGTCAATTCAGCAGGAATCTTCTTGTTATTTAATCTTAGTGGGAAACAAAATTTAGATAATAGAAAGTATTTAATAATGTGAATCATTTATGTTTATATTTATTAAATACACTCACTCATGGTATATCTATCAACCATTTTAGTTTGAAAATGTGGGTCGGGAGACATACCCAATCACCTTATATAAACTGGAATTTAAGTCCTCATTTGATATATTCAGAAATATATCAAAGGTGTGTAAATCAAGTGAGTTTTTACCGTTAGTAAATAGGGTTTCAAAGGAGGTGGTGATCTTACTAGATGTAAAATAAGTTATATGAAGTAAAAATTTATTTTCAAAGTGGTTTTTACCCTATTGGGGTTTTCTAGTATAAATATTGTGTCACTATATTATTTATTTCATGTAAGTATTTCTTTATTTATTTATGTTATGAGATAATGTTTATTTAAATATTTATTGTAACATATTATAATATGTAAGTTGATTAAATCGGTATTTATTAGAATCCTCAAATTCTAACATGGTATAAGAGCAAGGTAAATTAAATAAATTAAGATCAAATGTTTTGTATTTTATTTATTTAATTTGTACAATTTTTTTCAACCAACCCAAAAGGTATTTAAAATAAGTGGCCTCTTATTTCTATTTTACAACTTAAAAGTTTTCTTTGTCAAGAATCAAGGTGAATTCGGAGGTGGAAAATTTGGAAATTTCTTACCTTCCATGAAAACTTGTGTACGGGTAAGGGTAAAAGATTTGAATTTTTTTATAGTTTTAATATGTGCGGGTTGAATTTTTCAATGGTAAATGGAGGAGACAAAGCTCCATCAAAATAGGATTTCAATTTTTTCCATTCAAAGTGAAAAATGTTGTCTCCACTTATAAATTATAAGGTTTATGTAGAATTGAAAATTACATGGCACAGTAAGCGTTTTAAATCTTTTTTCATGAATGAACCGCATAATAAGGGTTATATGTGCTTTGTTTAAAAAAGTATATGTGTGTCTATATATATATATATATATATATAATTGTTTATAGAATATATGTTGTATTTTATTTACATTATATAAACTATTTACCTCTTTTTAAACGTGAATATATTTTTACATTATAAATTATAATAGATTAATATAATGTATTAAAATATAACTGCCTAATATTATATAGAAGAAGAAATTTTAGAATTTCACATTCTTGAAATATAAAAGTTTTGATTCCATTAAATTTGGCGGTCAAATGACCATCATGACAAACCAAATATAAGGTAGTATGATGGTCATTTAGACGTCAAATTTAAGCTCGTAGGTTCCAAGAAAATTTCACTATGTTAAAATTGATGGTCAAATGACCATCACAACAGACCAAAAATAAGTCATAATGACGGTCATTTAGATGTCAAATTTAAGCTGGCCGGATATTTTTCTACATTATTTTTTTCTAGAAATTTGAAGTTGTTTTGCATTCTTAGGGGTTTCTTCTTCACTTCTATATGGTCAGAATTTTTTTTATATAAGCCAGGGGTATAATTCAAAGCCCTTTAGATTGTGATTTTTTATTTTGATCAAGGGAGGTTAATTAATATGTATTATAATGACATAATTAGTTAGGATTAAATAGTTTATGTAGATCTATAAAATTTAGATCTGATTCTATTAAAAGTGTTGATTATTTTGATACATATGTATTTAACTCTTTGGTAAATTTTATATTATAATTGGGTTTGTTTTATAGGTTCGGGTAAACAATGATGTCCACTGTTTCTATCCTGAAAAAACCTAGATCTTGAATGGAACCAACTACAACATTTGAAAAATTAGGGTCAAATAAGAACTTATGGCGACAAAACTATGGGTAGATGTTTCTAGATCGAGGTTGCTCCCCTTTGGTCATCAAACAACTATAGACAACATGAATGTATTCTCACAATAAATGCAAGAGTCTCTTTCCATGATTATGTGCAATGTAAATGATGAGTACCTTACACATTGGTAATATTGAACTTATGAAAAAGGTATGGATGCAACTAGAATCCATGCATAAATGTACATGTTTATCTAAAATTATTAAATTAGTTTTATAATTGCTTACAAATCCTATGAAAGGAGATGAAAAAGTAGTTAATTTTTTAACCTAAATTAAAAATATTAAAGTAAAATTAGATGGATGCAATTTTGATTTAATTGGTGAAAAATTAATCCAGTTTATTATTGATTAAATATAAATGAAATATTTAAGAATTTTATCACTATTTTGAACTCTAAATATCGAGAATGGAAAGTATCTACCTGATTTAAATACCTTGAGTTCACTTATGATATAGGAAGAGAAAGGGATGATGAACTTTGATTTGTAAGGATAAGGCCTCTCACACACATTTTTATCATAATTCAAAGTTAAAACCTCCCAAGCCCTTCTTAGATCATAAATTTAGATCTAAATCTTCTTTTGTAGATAAGATTTTTTTCTTCTTATCAATTGTGTGTTAGATTTTGTGATAAATGTCGCAAATGTGGTAAATTTGGAAATAAAAGGTAAGATTGCTAAACAAAGAAACCTATCCATAAAAATAAAAGACAAACTATTTTTTTCTAAACACAATTGAAGGAAAAAGGATAGCTATAATGATATTCCTAAAACTGTTACATTATATGTTTCGTTGTATTCTTCCTCTAATTTTAAATGGATTCTAGATTCAGATTTTATCAAATCATATGTGGTCTTTCAAATTCTTTATTTTATGTTGTGCAAATCAATGAACGTGTGTATCTTGGTGATAAATCATTTTTAGAAGCAATAGAGAAAGGAAAAGTAATATTTCGTAATGGTGTGTTAAATAATGTTTTATTTGTTCCTAGACTCAAATTTTTTTTTATCACGTTCTCAATTAACTCATGATGGTTTTGCTATTCAAATTTTGAAAGATACTTAGTATATCAAGGATAATAATGATAATATAATAGATGAAGGAATTCAAAGAAATGGTTTGTATAGTTTTGATGATTTCTCTTACGCATCACGTTTTGTTTATCAAATTTTGAATAATTCAAAACTATGGTATGAAATATTAGGACATGTTAATTATCTAAGTTTATATGAAATTTCTAGATATAATCTTGTGAAAGGTTTTTACGTGGTGTTTTTTTCTCATGATGCATGTGACGGATGTTTACGCTCAAAACAAAGTGTTAAACCCTTTCTGTCACATCTTGAAGAGAGCTCCTCTTCCCCACTAGAACTTATTCATAGTAATGTTATAGGACCTCTTTAAGTAACTTCATTAAATGGTTATTTATATATTTGTGAATTTCATTGATGATTTCACTAGGATGATTTGGTCATATTTTCTTAAAAATAAGTTTGATGTACTTGGTAAATTTAAAGAGTTTAAAGCATCTATTGAAATATATTCAAACTATAAAATTAAGAGACTTAGTACAGATAATTGGGGTGAATATGTTAGTAAAGAATCTAAAAAATTTGTATTGATTGTGGTATTAAAAGGGAAGTAAGTTCTCCTCATTCTCTCCTATATATTGGTGTTACAAAACTTAAGAATAAGACTATTTTAGATATGGCTCACACTATGCTTCATTCTACTTGTATTCCCAAATTTTTGTGGGTATAAGAAATGAACACAATCGTTTACATTATAAATAGGTTTCCCATCAAATCTATTCATCTTTTAACTCATTTAGAAAAATTGTCAAATCAAAAACCTAATATTTCTCATCTAAATGATTTTGGTAGTCATGCTTCTTTATACATTCCTAAAAAGAAAAGAAAGAAACTTGAAATGAATTATTTTTCTTGTGTTTTCATTGGATATGGTATTAACATTGCAGGTATAAGGATTTACGACCCTAGAAAAAAGGAAGTAACTGAAAACCGCAATGTTGTGGTTTTGGAAAAATATTTTTGTTCATCTGATAAAGGTAAAGATGTTCCTAACTTTTGTCAATATTTATAATGATCGTTATGATTTCTAATAATAAAAATATAGTAAATGGTCATGATGATGTTTCTTGTGTTGATACTATAGATTTTTCTAAATCTCTTAACTTCGTAGTTAAACCAAAATGGGCTCAATATGTGTTAGAAAGTTCTATTCCTATTGATCTTAGGAAAATGACCAGAAGCCATCATACATACCATGCATTAATAACCTTGTATGAACTGAGGCAAATATTTGAAAAAGATTCTCGGGATGAGAAAGTGGATCTATTTAATGCAAGGTGAACATAATGCCCTAATTGAAAATCAAACTTAGAAGTTGGTTCCACCTCAAGAGAAAAGAAGTATTATAGGTTCTAGGTGGTTATAAAAAGTAAAACATAATGCAGATGGTAGTATTGAAAAATGAAAATAAATACTTGTTTCTAGAGGTTTCACTCAAAAACTTAGTATTGATTATGGTGAGACATATTCTCCTATATCTAAAATGATCATTGTTAGGGCCTTATTTGTAATTGTAGCTCAATTTTTGTGTGGGAAGTCTATCAAATGGATTTGAAAAATTCCATTTTGAATGGTGATTTTAAAGAAGAAATTTACTTGTCTTAACCTAAAGGATTTTAATAAATTGGTAAAGAAAACTATGTTTGGAAATTGAAAACCTCCTTGTGGTTTAAAGCAAGCTCCTAGAGTTTGGTATGTGAAAATTTATTCTTTCTTTAAATAGTTAGGATTTGTTAATTTTTCTTCTAATAATGATCTATTCATTAATCAAGAAGGATCACATATTATCATTGTTTGTATATATGTTGATGATTTGCTTATGACTGGTGATAATCTTTTTTTAATTTGTAGAATTAAAGAAAAATTGAAACAATAGTTTGAAATGATTGATTTAGGTCTCTTACATCATTTTCTTGGCATGGTTGTATTTAAAGATAGACATTCTCTGCTGTTTCTTAATAACAATATGAATCTAATGTCTTGAATTTTTTTAACACGATTTATGATAAACCAATTTCTACTCCTATGGAAGTTGGACTAAAAATTTATCCTAAACTTCGATTTGAAAAATATGATCCTACTTTATATAAGTTGTTAGGTGGTAGTTTGATTTATCTAACTATCACCAAACCAAATATTTCCTATGCAGTAGGAATTGCTTCTAGGTTTATATGGGAACCTTATAAAGATCATTGGAATCTTACAAAAAGGATTCTTAGATATATTAAAGGCATAATCAATTATGGGTTTCATTATACTAAGAGTGAAAATGCAAACTTATATGGATTTTGTGATTTTAATCATGCTAGTGATGTATTGGATAGAAAATACACTTCTAGCTATGTGTTTAAATTTGGTGCGAGCTTCCATTACTTGGTGTAGATTAAAACAATGATTGTTTCTATCTCTTCAACATACGCTAAGTATAGAAGTGCAATGGAAGCTGTAAAAGAGGATCTATGGCTAAATAGGTTTTTTTTGAGATAAAGATGAAGGATCCACACAATGTTCCTTTGTTCTACGATAACCAAAGCACCATAGATCTTACACATAATCTAGTAGAACATCATAGGATGAGGCACATTTGGATACATATACACTTCATCTGTGAGAAGGTGTAAAGTGGTGAGATAGATCTCAAGTTCATGTTGGTGAAGAGCGGAGTTCTGATATCTTCAAAAATACCACGAGTGCTTTATAAAGTTTTGTCACTTTCGTGAAAATATTAGATTGTAGGAGTTTGTATTGAGGGCGGTGTGCATGATAATGACACCTCCTAATGGAACTTAGTTTTTGTAAAAATACCTTTAAGCATTTGTAAAAGACCTTTGCGAAAGTGTAAAAAAAGACCTTCAGAAAGTGTAAAAATACCTTCAGGCATGTATACATCATCAACTTCTTTTTTAGAAAGAAGCGTAAAAGATATTAAAGGTGGTATTCAATAAACTCTTTAGTTCTATTGATTTTATTAGTAAAGATCTAGTCCAAGAATATTATTAAGGAGTTCCTTGGTTATAAAAGGCTCCTATATGTTTGGGTTCAATAACCTTTTATGAGAACCTGTGAGAATATGTAAAACTCACAAATCATACTTAGCCACTAATCATGGGATGATATTTTGGATTCCAAATCCTTTTCTACCAAAATGTAACTTGAGTATGATGAAGGTGTTATAATTCCTTCACCTGATATACTAGCCTAAAACCTTTATGAGTTAAGGATTTCAAATCCTATAGTGTACGATGGGTAGGTAATCTATTGGCATATGTTATCCCACTTAACATTAATGGGGAGTGTTGGAACATAATGGTTAAGTAGTATGGCCAACCCTTAATTCATATGGGTCCATCACTATTATATATTTTACATATGTAATAATATAAAATAATTTTATATTATTAAATATTTATACCTAGGTATTATACATTAGGTAAGTATTTAATAATGTGAATCCTTTATGTTTTTATTTATTAAATACACCAACCTAGATATATGTGCCAACCATTTAAAGTTGAAAAGGTGGGTCGAGAGAAATATCCGATCACTTTATATAAAAATGATTTTAGGTCCTTATTTGATATATTCGGGAAATATATCAAAGGTGTGCAAATCAAGTGATTTGGTTTTTCTTGTTGGTAAATCACGGGGGGTTCACTTTGTAAAAGTGTGGTATAACACATGCGTTCAAACGGTATTAAAGAATACCCTTAATTCTAGTTTTTACCTCTAATTATTCAATTAATAATACCCCCTTCATTAAATTATTAGAATGAAAATAACCCTATTTTTCCATGTACCTTACTTACCCATTTTTCAATTACAATTTTATTTACCCCTTTTTATTTTTAATGAGTATATTAAACAAAAAATATATCATATTTCTCACTCAAATTTTTTATATATGTATTTTCTCTTGAAAGATAGTTTGAAGTCGTTGAATACTTATTACAAATCACCTTATTAATGTTACACTTTAACTATTTATCAATATTTATTCACCTAATTAAGATAGTGAAGTAAAAGCACTTGTGTTGAAAAACATACTCAATCCTATTTTTCTACCATCTTATTATTTCTTGGTTAATAATCTCATAATTGATGTTTCGTATTCAAAAAGAGATTATGATTTAACTTTATGAACATGCTCCTTTAACAATTTAAAGGTATTTACTTTTAAAAACTATGGTTCAAATGTTTTAGTTTTATATTAAAATTAAACTTCCCTTTCCTTTGGCCCACCTCTTTAACCTACCCCCAATATCTTATTCAAAATATTAATAAATTAAACTCTTTCACCCCCTCATGTATACCAAGTATATTGAATTTAATTTTATTAATTTTAATTACCTCAATATGAAATCACGTGTTAGGATATTGCCTAGCTAATGAACCCCCATGTGGTAAATAGGGTTTTAAAGGATAAGGTGATCTTCTTTGGATGTAAAATAAGTCCTCGAAGTAAAATGTTACTTTCATAGTGGTTTTTACCCTATTGGGGTTCTCCACTAAAAATATTGTGTCACCTATGTTATTTATTTTCTCTAAGTATTTATTTATTTATTTATGTTATGATGTAATGTTTATTTAAATATTTATTATAACATTATATAATATGTTACTTGATTAAATCTGTATTTATTAGAATCCTCAAATTCTAATAGAACTTTCCTATTGGATCATATTTACACTGCAATCAAAGCAAGATAACACAATCCTAACAATGCAAAGAGATGTGGAATGCCCTTATTGCCATGCTCTACACAACTAATAGAAAGATGAATAAAAAGTACTGAAAAAAATTCTATATGGAGCTTCATGATTGGATCGAGCTTTGTAAAAATGAAAGGATCTACAAAAGATTGAAAATGTGAAGCCAAATGAAAGAAAATGATTAGATCATCATTTACAAAGATAGAACTTATAAAAAATAAATATTTTTAATGTCGGGGTGGACATAGAAGCACCAAGCATCTTTGTATATAAAGATAACTTCACGGACCCATAGCCATAATTAGCTATAATAGCTATAAAAGGTGCAAAAAAACATAAAAATACTTGCATATGACAAATTTAAACTGCAAAGACCAAGAATAGGCAACGAAATAGAGATCTATGCACATAAATGATCAAACAAGATCTAAACAACAAATAAACCAATATTTAGAAAATATTTGGGTGGGAATTGGAAATTTTGCACGATTAGCTTAAAATTGATGGTGGAAAAAAAGAGTTTCTCATAGAAAAAAAAACTTTAAGCTTATTCACAACGCAAATCAAAATCTTCTAGATCGATCCTGGACATACATAATCATTGGATCGATACCATTTTAGGGAAATTATGGGAAAATATAATTTATAAATTATAGATCCACAGTTAATTTATGAAGATTATAGATTATGATGTATAATTAAATTAAACATAGATTTAGATGTTTATATATTGCAGATTACATAATGTAATAATAAGAGATGAAATAAAATAATAGTAAAGTAAATGAGAAAGAGAACACCATATTTATAGTGGGAAAACCCAAAGGAAAAAACCCCAATGAAATAAATCACTTCCTTTATTAAATATTTATCAACACATTAACCCAACACTTCCACTTCACTCCTTAGTTTCACATAAGACAATAGAAGCCTAGAGTCTCATAGTTTTGAGTTTGCTTATATAAAATATCTTGAGCATTCAATTTTTGTATGTATCTCCATCAATACATATCCCATGAGGGATCACACACACACACACACACACACACATATATATATAGATATATATATATATATATATATACACACACACACACACACACATATACATATATATACACACACAAACATATATATATATATATATATATATATATAGGATGGGTGAACGATCACATTTTTAGCTCTTTTAGCTATGAAACACTGACTCTTAAATTTTATTAAAATAAACATTAAGATAAGGGTTTCGTAAAGTGGCGGTCCACTATAAGGTATCCCCACTTCACATTATCACCCAAAAATTTCTTGAATGTGATGTACAACATCATTGAATTTAAGTTCCATGCAAGGAGGTACACAAATTTTTTGTAGTATTTTTTTGTTGAGTTAAAGGAAATAAACAAACACATATTACCTTGTGATTAGTTAAAAGGGATAAAATTTGGGGTGAAGTTATTTTGGGGAAAAAAAAATGTTTCATAATGTTTTAGATAAAATGAATATTTTTTGATAGGTCAAACATAGAAGAAAAACTCTCAAACCCTAGCTTTGTGTAAGAAACTAGTCACAAAATCTTGTGAATCAGGTTGAGCAAGTCACAATAACGAAAAGATCATGAAAGATGTATTTTTTTCTCACAAAAATATAAATTCTTCATGTGGATTGAGTTTTTAATACTTTATAAAATATAAGATATGAATTTTTGACAATCATTACCCTTTGACTTTCGTTGTCTTGAAATTTTTCTAAAACTAACATATATTATGTTTTATGAAGTGGGCTAATGTAAATATAGTATTGCATGGTATATAAAATATTTATAGTGTATGTAAAATGTTATGAGTAAACTCAAAAGTAGGAAAAATATATGGTCATGTTTAAGTTTTTGATCGTTAAACAATCCTAGAAAAGGGAAAGTTTTGTTGGGTGAGTTGTATGATGAATTAGAGTATAAAATTTCAAACATATATTGATATAAATAAATGGTATTAGAGTACCAAATCATTTTTTCATGATAATTTGTAATTTATTCCAGACATGAAGGTCAAAGAGCTAAGAAGGGCTAGTAAATGAGACCTATTCAAAATGTTGAATTGAGAATCGAAAATATTGGTAAATAGATGGACCTTGAAATTTTATAGGAATCTAAAGGAAAATAAATTTTATCTAAATATATTATCATAAAAGCTTAATTATTTTAATTTTTTTATTTTGAGAAAACTTTTCCCTTAAGAAGTGATATAAGAAAGTATAAGGTCTAAAAGGAGAATGATAGAAGATGAATTTTTTCAATTCTTTTAGGTGCTTAGTCAAGGTTTTCTTATTTATTTCAGCATATTAGATTCATTCCTAGCCTTGGATACATATTTTTGTGCATTTTAGTGTTTTCAGAAATATTTGGGCTTCTTGAGATAAAACATAATTAAGTGTTTACGTGTATTTTGGCAAGTAGATCCTTCTACCTTTTTATTTGTTGCCAAAGTTGGTGGTGAGAAAAGTGTATCTAGGATACTCTACATCATGAAGTGAGTGTGGAGATAATATTGGATAAAATCAAAACATAATGCTTAAAGGCCTTCGTGATAATATTTTAAGTGTGGTGTAAGTGCAAGAATATTTACGAGGATAATTATTATTAACTCACTAAGTAATGAAAGATCAATTGAAAGTAAATTTAGTACAAACTATTAAATAAAAAAATATGAGATAAAGCTAACTAAGAGTTCAGTGAAATCTATGAAATAATTCTTGATGTGAAACATAAATGAACTAAAAGAATAATCTAATATCAAACCGAGAATTAGAAATAAATGTAGATTAATGGAGAAGTAGTTTGGATTCCACATCCATGTGTAGTGTTCGTTTATTGGAATGTTTTTTTAAATATATAGGATTTTTAAATTGAAATATATTTAATTACTTTTGTTATTCACATTTGAGTTTGTACTTGTCTTAAGGATTATAGTTTCAGATGTCTAGAGAATCAAGATGATTTCCAAATCTAATTCGGTGAAAGGAAAGAAAAATTTACTCAATGGGAAGAGTGGGATAGTGAATATAAGTGAATTTACCCAAGTCATTGTAGCTTAAAGAGAGAAATATAGACATTAAATGGGATGTAAATATGATATTTTAAGGTGGAAAAGGATGCAAAATATGTTTCTTATATGAGATAGAGTGATATGATGCAATGTTCTTGACATGGTGTTGGATAGATGAGGAATGGAGAAACATTTGATGGTTTGTGGAAACATGATAACAAGGAATGTGAGTTTGTGAGAAATGATAATTGTAGAAATATGACTACATGTAATATGATGATGGATGTAAAATATGACATCAAGCGAAATAAAATGTGTATGAAATTATAAATTATGTGAAATTTGAAGTGGAAGAAACTTTAGAGAAAGATGTGGGAGAAAAGATGAGGGATTAGGGTGAAATCAATATAAGAGGATTACAAATGAGAATAATTGATGGTATATGGTGTAATAAAGGAGAGGATAGATAGAAATATTCGTTAATTGGTAATGGTAAGGGTAATAAATAGTTTTTCAAGGGGTTACAAGATAGGTAAATAAATGATTTTCTTCATACATGATGAGGAGAAAAATGTATGTGTGGTATTTGGATGTAGGAAAATAAGTTAGTAGATGAAAAAATGAGTAATGAAGGATATATAATGGAATCAAAGAAAGTACCACATGATTATATAGATGGAGAATATATAGAGGATTATAAACAACATGAATTTTATGACACAAAGAAGAAAGTAGAAATGGACAATGTTGTATATTGTGAGGTTAATTACGTAAATGAAGAGACAAGAGGTTAAAATCATGTTTTAAGAGTAGTGGGAGATAAAGAGTCAAATAATGGAGAAGAGATTCATGGGAAATAAGTGGGATATGTAGAATCTTATGAAATGGTTGGATTGGTGTTACAAGGTGGAGTAAGAGGAGACATAGTGAACTGAAAGTAATTTCAATCATGTCAATGAGGTATTATAAGATGTTACAAATTTGGGGAAATGAGTCATTGGAATTGTACTTAGTATTATGATAGGAATATAAAACATTGGAGGAATCCCATAATTATATGTGATGCATGGGAAAATGGTGATAAAATTGGCATTAAACAACTTTTGAAGAATAGAAAAAAATTATTCTATGAGGGAAGGTAATTTTCTACAAGGTTGGAAATTTTTGAATACTTAGTAGAACACAATAGATGTGAAGATATAGGTTGAGGAGTTAAGGGGATGTGATTATACTCTTATATGATGATATGGTGAAAAAGAAGTTTTAGAGTGGGATAGATGAGGGAGGAACTAAAACATAATGTAAGGTAATGAGATGTCAAATTTTGACATCGTCAAGGTAGTTATCCATGTACACATCCTTATCCAGAGTGCATAATTGGTGGAGTTGTAACTGATGTGATATTTGGGGAGGTAAATTTTCAAAAAGAGTTCATTGAGATCTAACAATGGAATTGTAAATGAAATACGGTGAAATAACATATGATAATATGCAATAAATATGATAAAGGTCTCACCATGAGATTGTCTAAGCATGTAAAAATGAGCAAAATTGTCTTTAAATACAATGTTATCAAATAATTTTTCTAGGAATGCATGCAAGAGTTATGTGAATAAGTGAATTATAAGATGTGTGAGACATGAGTATTAATAAAAAAATTGGCTAGTGAGTGAAAGTGTGAAATTTCATATTGTGAGTTCTTTCTCATGTTGAATAAGGTGAATGGGAAGTTAAAATTGATACAAGTATTATTAGGAGTTCTTTAATAACATTGAATTTTTTAAATAAAGGAATTTTTAAATGTAATGAATAAGAGCAATATTGAACCATAGGGTGAATATAATCATTGAAGGTTATGATATGAGTTTGCAAAATTGTATTTCACCCCATGTGTAGTGAGTCAATCTTAATAATGAGATCAATAAGATGTTGGTAGATCATATCGATGTGGGAAAGACCACGAAAGTGAGCGAAAGACCTGAGTGTGGATGAAAGATATTGCATGGTTTGGAGAACACATGTGAGAAAATGGGAGAGTGAGAAGTGTAGATCATGTGTTGGGAATACTATAGAGTGCATGGGATATAGAGTGTAGCACCCATTAGGGTGAACATGAGATCACACGGGAGTGGAATGCATATCAAATATATTAGAGAATGTATTATGGTGGATTAGATAGTTTGAAAAGTAGAGTGTGTGTAATAACATACAATAGAATGTGAAGGGTAGACTAGAGATTTAAGACATGTTTTTAAAATGATTAAAGAAATAACTCAGAATAACAACACCTAGATTGAAATCATGACCCTAAGGATGTGATGCACATGAATGAGAAGAAAATATCATCCAGTGTGATTTTAATTATTTGGAAGGTTTCCTATATCAATAAAGGTATATCTATGAAATACATTAGGGAGAAGAAAACCAAGTGGTTGTGAAATAGTTTGTAGAGATAGGATGTCATAGGGACATGAACCAAAACTTGATGGTATATGGGTGTCAAAAGGTTTCAAGTGTGACTAAGATGGTATCACTTATGAACATAACTAATAATTCATTAGGTATGTGGTAATTAGGCCATAAATTTTTATCGAGTTGTAATGTGACCGTGTATAAATATATTTTAGTTAAGAAGCATAATCATGACTATTAAAAAGTAATAGTGAAATTTTTCTGCACTCAAGAGCTTATACTTAGTGTGAGAGAATAGAAATGTAAGGTCATCATAGTAGAAGGTTAACAATGACAATTGAGAAAAAGATACATGTATTGCATGAATCAACTAGAAATAATGTTATCGAGAAAATTATTATTCAAAACATAGCCTAATGTTGTGTGCATATAATTGATATTCATAATTTAGAGAATATTTTAAAGATATGTGTTTCGAGGTAATGTATAGATCGACACTTTTGGGTAGAGGAAATAGATGTTGGTCATATATCAGGTAAAAATTATTAGTGAAGCTTATGCTACTAAATATGGGTGAAGATGCTAATAACATGATGGAGCTAGGCCTATTATCAAATCAAATTATTCCCTATTGAAACTAGGTTCAACACATTGTTGAAACATGGCATGACCTTTTAATGTGGAACTTGAATGTATGATATAGACCTCCAAAGAAGGACAACTTCATCTACCTATCATAATAATGCTAAACTACTCCCGTGCTAGGTTACACTCTTGAAGGCTGTATGGGGGAAGGGAGAAGGAATGCATGAAAGGGAAAATTTAATAAAGAGAGGTGATAGTACCAGAGAAAGGTGATATCTCTTTCATTAAGTTTGGGGAAGCAAGGAAGTTTCACATAACACTAAATTGGAAAATATTTACCACAATGTAGCTTTATAGGTATATGAACCTGAAACCCTACATATATGATAGAAGGAAATGAAAGCCATGAAAATATTTTTGGAAGTGTGTGTCACCTTTTCTTTCATTGATGTCAAGTTCATTGATGTCACAATGGTCTAGGTGATCTAGGTATGTTGGCTAGGTGATCTAGGTAAGTTGGCTAGGTGATATAGGGGTCTCCAAAGGTGCATATATGTGGCTTGAGTCTCTCAAAGGTGGTATGAAGGTCAAACAAGGTCCATGAGGTGAATTCTATGTATCAATGAGTCTGTAACATGTCAACATGGTCCATTCATGAAGTGTACGAGTCATGTCAAGTCTTTCTAAGCCTTTGTTTTAGTTCATGTACAGTGTAAATCAAGAAAACATGATAATTAACTCAAACCAAGGAAGGTAGAGAAATTTTGTATCACTATGAGGTAGAAAATGAGGTACATAAAGAGATACAAGAGACAAACCAGGTTCGTGAGATTGAAACATGTCAGTATGAAGCTTTCTTAAGCCAATCCACAAGCAAACAAGGTGTGAAATGTTGACCCAAGGTGTGATAATGTAAAATAAACATGTTATGTTCATGAAATGATGATATCAAGAAGTTATTAAGGTATTTTAGGAACTTATACAGAGTCACCATAATACAATTGTTGAGAATTAGAGACCGAAGGGCACATATATGAGATGGGATGGAAAGATTTAGGATGAACCAGAGAAAAATATAACTTAGAGATGTTATAGAGATGCATCTTTGAGGTGTGAAAAAATTTCAAAGGATGATGATGGATATTTTGCAAGATATGAAAGTATTTCCAAAACCAGGTTTTCAAATGTATGCAAATTGAGCACCAAACTTCTTAGTAGTCAAGAATAATTGTGGAGCATCCTTAAAATAAGTAATAAGACAAAATAAATGGAGTAAAATGGGATAAAATTATGGTGTAAAAATTATTTCATTGATTGGTTGAGTATTGTAGAATTTCTATCTATTTTTGTGAGCATGATTGTAACCCTCCGAACCCCAGTTTTGACCAGTTTTGGAAAATTGAGTTGGATAGGTGTCTTAACTCAAGTGTCTTGATTTGAATTTTGTTAAACATGAATAGGTTTCCTCAGGGAACATTTTCATGTTATTTTGAGTTCATGATGCATGGTGGACCCCACTGGAAAACAAGTATTTTGTGAATATTTGAGTGTAGAGGAGAAAATTGCAAAGGAACCCTTGCTAAAATTTGAGGTGGATAATTTTGGTAAAGTTTTATTAAACTTCATTAAGTCACTTCGGTTACTAATTTGTATAAAATTGTAGTAATATTTTCACATTTGAGCTTACCGCAAAAGGAGCTTGTTTTAGAGATGTTAGTGAAGAAGAAGGTAACTATGATGAATTGCATTAAGTTTATGTTGTTTATTTCCTTGATAAATATTTTAATGTGTCATATTATGTGTCGGAGTGCATGGTTAAGTTTATAAAAGACATTTTTTTCTTAAAAGTGATTGATCGAAACTACTCTTTTAGGCCTATTTGAGAAGTATATCTATGTTAGTGTGAGTTATCCTATGTGTCTTCCTATCGTATTGGAGGGTCATCTCAGATGGGTTAGGTTTAGGGTTTGGTTTAGGGTTTCATGTGTGTCATGCACTAGGGTTACTCAACACTCTATGTGTACCCATTTACTATTCATTTATGAGTATGCCAAGAAACTCCATTGTCTTTCCTCTATGTGCAAAGCTTTGTTTCTGTTGAGCAAGTTCTTCCATTCGATTAATTATTTCTTACGATTACGCTAGAGCTATCATGATTATGTTGGAGTGCAACTAATTCATCTTACATTGTTTTCGATTTGATTCTTGCGAACTCTTTTCATGGTATCAGAGCTGAGATTAGGTAAACGTGCACTTAATATTTTTAGTTGTGATTACTCTTTCATGGTTTCATTCTTTTACTCTGCATGCAAGTTTTTCAATCACTATTTTCTGGTTTTTCCTTGCTAACGTATCTAACAAGCTTTCTCGGAAAGTTGTGTCATTTTTTGTGCTTTTTTGTGCATGTGTAGGTTTTCATCATACCTTGAGAAATCAGGGGTTTTGCCGCCATTTTTAGTAGGTCTGCAGCTAAATCCAAAATAGAGTATTTTCTAGTTTTTTAATTATTTTATTTAACTGAAATTTTTTTAGATCTCTATTTCTAGTTTCTCTGTGTTGCTTTTTGCATCGTTTTATAGAGATTCAAGTCAAAAATTACAGTTTGGAGCCTTGGTTTTTGATGCTCAGCCTCGAGCTCTCTCCACCAAGCTAGCTTCATCCCCAACCCAAGCTCATTCTATCAGCTCGTTGTGCAGTTGCTTTGTTCATGACTGCTTCTTCTTATGAGCTCGTTTTCATTTTCGTTTTACCTTCAAAGACTCTCGGTCTTATTTTCTCGGCCAAGGTGATCTTCACACTATTCAAGTTTGCATCTGCTCGTATTTGCATTGTTTTCCTTTTCTGCGTGTCTTTGTGGCTTATTCCAACCCTATTGTGAAGCCCTACGTGCTAAAATTCTTCATGTTTTGTGAACATTCCACACATCTTGAAACTCTTTTTCTTTGCTGAGTCTCCATGCATGCATATTGAGTCTCCTCCATAAATCTCGGCGTCGACCTAGTTCCTTTATGCGTGCCTGACCTAGTTCCTACTTACTTACTATGGCAGATCTCCACACCAAGCCCACCTACCAAGCACCTCGACCATCACTCTCCACCACCTCCACAAAGCTTGTGCGTCTAGCCAACCTGTTAAGTGTGTTCGATTGGTAAGTTTTTTTAAAAAATTCGAAGTGGTACATGTTTATTTCTATAACCGTAAGTATTTATTTGGTAAGTTTTTATTTTAAATTGCTTTTTTATAACCGTAAGTTTTTTTAAAAATCTCCTTCTATTAATATCTCAATATAACACTTACGGTCAACTTGTTTTTTAATCTCATTTTCTATTAATAAAGATAATTAGTATCTTAAGTTTTCAATTTTTTAGATTTATTTAAATCAAATCAATTATCTTAATTAGGATTTAATTTTTTTTAGATCTTAATTAGGGTTTATTCCCTTTGTAATTAATTAGATTTAATTAGATTAAATCTAGTTTTATTAATTACGACCTTAATTAGGTCTCTTCTTTCTCGATTACTAGTTTTTTAAAATCATCCTCTAACTAACCTTTTTTATCGTTCTTAAAAAAACTCCAATAGATCTAAAATTAGCTAAATAGGACATTTTAGAAGGGTAATTATTTAACAATGTTATTGTCAAATTTTTTTCTCTAATCATGTGCTCAAGTGTACAGCATCACTCTGAGCACCGTTTTTCCTTCTGAGCTTTTTCTTGGTGTTTTGAAGATTGTTTGAACTCCTTGAGTTCATTTAAAACCTTGTATTTTACCCCTTTTATTGCTTACGACTAGTGAGCGTGTCCATCACAATCTGCAGCAAGGGGGTTTTTATTTGTAAAGTGAGACATTTTTTCTCACTACTAGGGTTGGATTTCACCTCCTTTCTTGTTTTTTGCTTGTGCTTGTTTACGGTGTCCTATTTGTTGCGCTCCACGAAAAACTGTTGTGGTCTCCTCTCTTGCACATTATTACGCTAATTGCAAGAGTTACCAAGTGTTTCAAAAGGCATGCATGGACCCGATTGTAATCAACGCACTAAACTATAAAGTGTCGAAAGCAGGGGGTTGTTATTGTCCTGGGTGGTTGTGTTTCTTTTCTGCATTTCTTTCTCTCTCACTCACTATGGATGCACTTTCAATTCCTTTGCTTATGCCATTCAAATTTTTGAATGGAGATCAAAAATAATAATGAAACTAAGGAGTAAATGATTATTCCACATCACCATGGGAGGCGAGACTAAACCAGATTTACGAACCTGAAAAATCTAAGTTGTTAAACCATAGTGACGAAGCTTTAGGTCTTCTTTGCATGTCTATTTCTCCTGACTTGCTCTTCCACATTGAGGCATTTGAAACACCTAAATTTTCTTAGAAAACACTTGGATGCAATGTTTGGACAACTAGATGACATGAGATCACATCAATTGGAAATCAAACTACTATTGTTAAATCCTAGTGACTTTGAAAACCTCTGCTTTCTTCTTGAAATTTGTCCACATTAGATTATTGTTAAAAGAATGTCAAGTAGAGAAGAAATATTCTTAACTAATCTTGTCAATTCTCTCTAAGCTAGGTCCCAAATATTCTATCTTCGTGTCAACTTTCTACGCTACAAAAGTTGCTGTGGGCGATACTTGGACTATGCCCTCCTTTGACTATTTTTCGTCCCAATTCATTGAAGAACAGGACAAACTCATTTAAATGGGGTATCTCAAGTCTAAGTCACATGCCCTTGTAGCAAAAAACTAGCAAGGGAAGCATACTGAAAAGAAGAAAGAAACAAAGGATCAACCTAAGAAAGAAACCAAGACCAAACCTAATAATGACATAAAAACTTCAACTACTAAGCCTAAGGCACAAAAAATCAAGTTTTTGTGTTCCCATTGCAAGAAGTATGGTCATGAAAAGCAACACTATTTTGGAAACAGATTGATCACTAATCTCCTTTACTTGAGAAGAATAAAATAAGTGTTCCTAAATCCATAAAACAAAGTGCTTTGAAGACCGAGTCTTATGTTGCAAAAGGTGCTAAAAATGATAAGAAGAAAGAAAAGACCCTTGTAGCCAGAGTTTCTCCTTCATCGACATGGATTATAGATTTTGATGCCTTGCACCACATGGGTTCTTTGCATGTTGATTTTTTCAACATTGAATCTTGTGGAATGTCCCAAATCACAATGGGTAATGACACGCCAGTGTTGGTTTCTGGAGTGGATCGGTAGAGATGGATGGGGGAACATTTAACCAAGTGTTGAGTGTTCTTGATCTCTCTACCAATCTCCTATCGGTTTACCAAATTAATCACCTTGGTGAAGGAATTCGAGTGGAGTTTTTTCCTATCTCAGTGATTATTTGTGAGCTTAATGATGACACTATAGTGGCTACGGGAAAGGTAGATCACCGTTCACGGTTGTACACCTTCTCTTACTTTACTTTTGATTCTACGCCCACTATCTTGCTAAATTATGTAAATGAGGTTAGTAAGCTATGGCATGAGCATTTTGGACATCTAAATTATCGCTACCTTGAACAATTGAGCCAAAATGAAATGGTCAACGGGTTGCCTTGCATCAAGTTTTCTAAGGGTCTTTGTGAGGGTTGTACCCTTAGAAAGCATCCTAAAAAGAAATTTGACAAAGGAAAATCCTAGAGAGCCACTCGTCCTTTGGATCTTGTTCATAGCGATGTTTCTAGTCCATTTCCTTCTCCTTCATTTACTAGAGCTCTTTATGTGCTAACCTTCATTGATGACTATTCACGATATACTTGGGTATATTTTCTTAAGCTTAAGTCTGAAGTCTTTGAACATTTTCAAGACTTTAAGGCTCTTGCTAAGAAATAGGTGGAACGGTCTATCAAGGTTCTTCGAACTAACAATGGAGGTGAATATGTAAACAATAGGTTCATGGATTTCTATACTTCTGAAGGGATCTCTTTACAACATACAGTTTCTTATATCCCTTCGCAGAATGGAGTCATAGAAAGAAAGAACCATACTCTAAAGGAGATGGCCACTTGTATGATTCACTCGAAGTCTCTTCCTCAGCAGTATTGGGCTGAAGTAGTGAATTGTTCAAATTACATTCAGAACTGTGTTCCACACAAGGTAGTAAGAGGGATGAAACCATTTGAAGCCTAGCTTGGATGTAAGCCTGATGTTGAGCACTTTCAAGTCTTCAGATCCAAGGCTATGACTCAGATTCTTAAGAAGAAATGCAAGGCTTTGGAACCACAATCCAAACCTTGTATCATTCTATGGTATCCCAATGGCGTGAAGGGATATCGTTTGATGAATCCTACTTCTCATGAGCTATATATCAAGAGAAGTGTTAAGTTTAATGAATCTTATTCGATTTCTACTTCTCAACCTATTGAGGTTCTTCACTCACCGATTTAGATTCGACTCATCGATGATGATGATCTTTGTTGAGTGTGCTCCTCTTCCTGATCCTCCCGACCATCATACCTTTGAGTCTTTTGATTCTGACAGTAGTGATGACAAGGACTATGTCACTTCTCACTCAAGTGAAGAATCTTCTAACTCTGATCCCGATCCTCTTGGTCCCTTTTGGGCTAGGAAAACTTTGTAAAGTGTTGGAGATTTAGTTGGAGATACTTCACATATGAGACATACTTGCTCAAATTTTGTTAGACCCGACTCTTTCTTCACCTCTACTTCTGATCCACAATCCTTTTGGGAGGCTTTTTGTATTCCCGAGTGGGATTCTACCATGGACAAGGAGTATTCCTCTCTTATGAAGAATGATACTTGGGATCTCACCACTCTTCCGAAAGGAATAAAAAATCGTTCGGTGTAAGTGGGTGTTCGAAAAAAAGTATGGAGTAGATGGAGAAGTTGAAAATTATAATGTGTGATTAGTAGCAAAGGGTTTCTCCCGGATAACTAGGGTTGATTATCTGAAACCGTTGCTCCGATTGCGAATATGAATTCTATTCAATCGACCTTATCCATTTCCACAGAGAATAATGGAAAGTCTATCAAATGGATATTAAGAGTGCTTTCGTTTATGGTGACCTAGAGAAATATATCTATATGTAAAAACCTCTGGGTTATGTCCAAGATCCCTCCCTCATTTGTAAGTTAAAGAAGTCTCTTTATGGCCTTAAACAAGCCCCTCCGGCTTGATATGCCAAGATGGACTCCTTTTTACTTACATCAGGTTTTACTAGGTGTCATTCTGATCCAAATGTTTATATTCTATGGCAAGATGAATCCATACTCATTCTTGTTCTATACCTTGATGACTTGTTGATCACAGGTAGCTCTTCCTCTATTATTGATTCTATAAAGATCACCTTGGTCAACAAGTTTTCCATGACTGACTTAGGTCTGCTTCATTACTTCCTTGGGATCCATATTTCACAACCTAAGTATTCTTTTGATTTGCTAGCTCATTTTGAGATGTCTCGATTGCAAGTCTTCTCCTACTCCTTTTATTTTTGGGGTTAAGTTGGTTTTAGATTGCTCTACTCCCTTGGTTGATGCTACTCTTTATCGACAGTTGGTGGGGAGCTTAATTTCCTTGGTGACACTCAACCAAATTTATTGTATGTTGTTGGAATCATGTCTAGATTCATGCAGGAGCCACATGAGCTACATTAGAAAGTAGCTAAATATATCCTTCATAATGTTCTTGGCACCTATGATGATGGAATTCACTATCATGGAGGGGTAGATATTGACTTGATTGGGTTCATGATTCTAATTGGGCGGTGACTTAGATCATTGGAAATCTACTGCTATAGTTTCTCTCTTAGTTTTGGGTCCCATTAGTTGGTCTAGTAAGAAGAAGAATGAAATTGTGATATCATCTATAGAGGTAGAATACAGAGGAGCAATTAATGCTACCACAGAATCTATTTGGCTACAGGGTATTCTGACAGAGTTTGGCATCCAATTTCAATGGCCTACCATTATCTAATGTGATAACACAAGCACTATCTCTTTTTGTAGAAATCCAATTCAGCATCAGTGGATGAAGCAAATCAATATTCATATGCACTTCATATGGGAGCTTATTCATGATGGTATCATTGACATTCAAAGTGCATTTAGACAACTGATAAGATTACAGATTTATTCACCAAGCCCTTCACTGAGATGAAATTTCTTAACTTACGGTCTCTTCTTGGGGTGAGATCTTCTACAACTGTTCATCTTCTTTGGGCTATGTATTCCTTCTTTTCTTCTTCTTCTTCTAGGAAGATTGTGTTTGTATATGGGCACCTTATCAGGCCTTTAGTTTCCGGGCCCCATTGACACATCTTTCTTAGTTGTTTAGGGGTGTCTTCCTTTTCCATCTATCTCATAGCCACTACCCCAAATTCAATGAAGGGGGTGTTAGTGTGAGTTATCCTATGTGTCCTCTCATATTTAACGGTCATCTCACATGGGTTAGGTTTAGGGTTAGGTTTAGGGTTTCATGTGTGTCATGCACTAGGGTTACTCAACACCCTATATGTACCCATTTACTATTCATTTATGAGCATGCCAAGACACTCCGCTATCTTTCCTCTATGTGCAAGCTTTGTTTCTGTTGAGCAAGTTCTTCCATTATTAATTGATTCTTTCTTGCGATTATGTTGGAGCTATCATGAATCCATTGGAGTGCAACTACTTTGTGGTTTATCATTTCTGATTTGATTCTCATAAACTCTTTTCAGTCTAAATGAGTAGGAAGGTGATACTTTCCCCATTTGACCTATCGGTATTAATTCTTGAAAAATTGAAGTTTAATATGTGATATGGAGCTATGAAAATTTACTTAGAGTTATTTCACAACATTGTATGGAAGACTAGTGTTTTTTTGTCTTCAAGACCATCTAGACCAGATTGCAGAAGTCCAAGATTTTGGAAGCTTTATGTCATGAGTTGGAGTAGTATGAGAAGTGGATGAGATAGTAGACTTCATGATATTTCCATTTATATGTTATTATCCCCATGATGAAGATGTTTGAAGTATGTATCAACTCGGTTCATGAAGATCAAATTCAGAGATATTAAAACAAGCCAGAAAGTCTTGCAAAGTGGTGTTTTTGTTCTGTTAATTATTTATTTTCTCTTCTTGGTAAAATTTAATGAAAATAGACATCATGAGATTCATTTCGATATATTACTTTGGTTAATAATATGAGTTAAAGTGGTCTCACAAGATTTTTTTAGATTTGTGTTTGTAGAAGTTGATATTAGCACAACTATGAGCCTAAATGGATGTATTGGATAATGCATAAAAGAGTATTATTATTCTTTTTGGAATCATTTACCATGTGAATAAAATCCTCTAATACTTTTTGGAAAAATTTGAGATCTAGAAGACAAAATAATGAGTGATTTGAAGAGTCATTTTAGGTGAAATGTCAAAGGTCATGTCTCGAGTTATAATTATTCATGTAAGATAATTTTTGAGATGTATGTTGTTGAAAAAGGTAGAGGATGCTGTTATTATTGAAAGGGTTTAGAGTTTAATGTAAATTTTCATAAAGAGTAGAAGATAAGTGAAATAAAATAGAGATCACATCAGGTTGATATAAGAAACCAGGTGAAGATGGTGATCAACCATGTATTATGCGAATGAATTTTGAGTTATTGCTTAAAATTTTTGGAGTGGTTGTTTCCTAGTAAGTGTGTTCTTTCCAAATTTATCAAGTAGGTTCTTGATTTCATCTGGAGTGGATGCTTCAATTTTGGAGAGGGTGCTTCAAAGTTCATGGGTGCTAAGGAAACGAAAAACCATTGTAACTTTATATGACATTTTCCATGTTATTTCTTTGGTTCCAGTGGGTTTCCTTGATATCCTTGATGTGTTTCCCATATTAAATCTTGTCTCCTCCTCTGTTCATCTATTTTTTCGCTCTTTCTCTTTCATGGTTAGATGCTCATGTCTATCATGGTTAACATAGTTAAGTGTGGTTGAATTAATTATTGAAAATTGCATTAAATTTTTATAAGCACTGACTAACGCCCCTCTCAGTTCCTACAATTTCTAACAATTGGTATCAGAGAAGGTTCTCTTTATATAAGTTTAATAGCATAAAATAAGGTCCTTCAGGACCAATTATTTTTGATCAAGTTAATATAGTCCTGAAGAAGAGGTATGAAATTGTTCAAGCAATGATTTTTGAATTAAAAAAGGAAATCAAACTCCAAGATGCTAATCATGTCCATAAAATGAATAAGATGTCATCATATGTTGATAATTTACCAAATTCCTTAAAGGAAAAATAAGGTGTTTGTCTCAAACTTGAAAAATAAAAGATACTTTGAATGGTAATGTAAACACCAAAATAGGGCACACTCTCGTTGGTCTCTCATCAAATAACAAGCTCAAACATACTCACCTAACCATGGCCCTTTCCACCCCACATCATTATTAATTTAATAAATTTAATTAAATTAATATATATCCACACAATATTTATTATCTAATTAACGTAATTTCTACTACACCACCTTACCTAGACACCTCATCTAGCCACCTCACCCTAGACCTATTCTTGGAATGTTTCCATATCCAACAATAAATAAGTCTTACTTGGCTTAATGAGCTAAGATTTGGTCTAACAATAAAATCAATCCCTAAAATCTCTCTAACTACATTCCCACCCATTAGAAAGGAATTTTCATTCTAATCCGTGAGAGCAAACTACTGGACCCAAGAAATTAGAAATATTTTCCCATTTTAGTAAACCTAGGGAATCCTAGCTTAACCGACACTCGGTCACACCTAAGTGACCTTTAATCGTCAACCGGAACCACCGTCGGTTACCATTTATTCACCCAAACAACCTTGTTTTTGGGTTGGCACATTTTTAGAGTAGAAGGAGGGATATCAGAGCTGCATGCAAGTGGAACCAACATCCTTTAACATATTTAGATATCCATAGCCATCACCAAGACATATATTGAACCATTGCACTCACAAAATCATTTTGGGAACCAACGATATGATAAAAACACCATTTTTATGATCAACTTCCATCACCATTCATCATCAAGTCTACATCATGGTAAGTACATTTCTACTAGTATTTTCCATTTTAGTTTAGTTAGCTTATGTTATTTTTGTCATTAATTTATACTTTACATGCTCATTCCTCCATCCCAATCAGCTTAAAACTCAAATATTTCCTTTACCCACAACACCAAATCATCCATTCTCACCTTCTTTTCATTTCATGAGTATAATTGATACCCCTATCAACCTCTTTATCCACCCTAACCTCCTTAACAGATCCCAGATCAAAACCGCATAAGTTTTCCTTGATTCTCTTACACCCCGACCTTATCGATGCTAGTTACCTATAATTGTTGTTGGTTCTACATAGATCATCATCAATCATACAAGACCAACATTGGTCTCTATGTTTTATACCCTGACCCAGAACAAAACCTAATAACCTCTCATCAGTTGACCTAAACAACCCAGAATCGACCCCGACTAGTCCCAACACCCTGACAACTACCTACCTTTCTGATCTGACCATAGCCTAGCCTGTTATGTTAATATTTTCTTATTGTACTTAAATGAGAAACCTAAATCATATCATCTACAGTAGGATTTCCTTTATTTCTAGCATTAAATTGTTTTTAAACAGTGGATTGACAACCATCTAGGAAGTATCACACTTCCTGGAGCTAGCACTCACTAGGAAATCCCATTGTCATATATCATTTAACTCCCCTTTTGTGGTCTTGTTGTCTATTTTAGGTAGTTCCTCCTAGCCAAAAGGAAGCTCTCACATTTAGCTATGGATCAAGAAGTCAGTACATGCGTAACAACCTTTAACCAACTATTATGAATAGGTATTCCTCCTCACCCTTTTACCCTTATACATTACATGTCATTCAAAAAGTAAAGAAAACAATGAAATAGTTTGGCATGCCTAGTGGGACCCATTAGGGGTTCTTTTGCATTTTCTTCATTCCTAGGAAAAAGTTGTGTGCTTTTTTCCCTTCAGAAAAGATTACGCATTAATCATCTTCCTTGGTAATCCTCTCTTCTTTCTAATTGCTCTAAAGAATAAACTTTCTTTTGGTTCATTTAAATAGAACCATTCTTTTTGCTTTTTGCATTTAGTGAAAGAGAATACCCTCTCTTGTTCACCATTTGTGTCATTGAACATAATATTTTGATTTGGGCTTAAAATTGGTTGCATTACATTCTTATTTTTTGCATTTTGATTACATTAAAATGAGGGAAAGCTATATTCTGAAAGTCATGCCCAACTGATGGTTGACACAAAGAATCATAGAAAGCACACTCTGTCTCTGTGTGTCTTACCGAACTTGCACAAAATTTGAAATATACACTTATTTCTTACTCAACATCTTACCAGGAACATATGTCGGTGATCACATGATCGATTGGTAGGTACTCCCTAGCTCGTTGCTTCGTTGAGTCATTATCTCGAGAAGACGTTTCGCCCCCTGCCATAAAATACCTAAAACCTCTCCTTTTAGATATCTTTCTTCATAGGAAGCCTTCCTCACCAAAAAATCTATTCTAAAATTCATGAGTTAGTCTTATAAATAACATAAGCTCAATACATTAAAAATCACTTGTTAGGAGCAAGCTTTAGTGTTTGATTGACATGCATTTTGAGGTGTGAGGATACACTTCTCCATTGTTTTCATTTTTTTCCTTACATGCTCCACAATCACGGTTGGAGTATTCGACTTCTTATGAGTGGTTTAGGAATTCATTGCATCATCTCCAAAACTCTCTGTTGGTGCTTTATCTCATTACAACTCAGAACAATCCATTTTTCTACATCTTTCCAATTTTCACAAGAATCGACATTGATTTTGTCTTAAGCTGACATTGGTTTGTTGTTCTTTTGGGTTGAATTGCCTAAAAGAACCCTTATTTCATTTCTTCATTATCAGGTTCCTATGAGTCTCTGTACTCTCTCTGCTTTGATACACAGTCATCATTAAACTTGTTCATCTAACCGTCAGTAATCTTTGCTTCATTTGATAAAATTGTTCAGCTTTCTGTTTGACCAACCCACGGTTACCCCTTAACTTGCATCTGTCAACCTTAAGCTGGTGTTGGTTACCTTCTATTGACCATCAAGTGATATATTATAGAAATCTACATATAGGCACATGTTTTCTTCATTCTTACTACCCCTTGTCTCATTAGTAGGATACAAAATCACGATATATACCAAACCACATGGTGTTGACACGAATTCATGCCAATGCTCTTATATTTCACGCGAGTTGTCACCACTCCCACCTAGTCCCCCACCGCCTTCCATCCTATCACCCATGAATCCTACTTAGTCTATCACTGTTCCATAGGTGACGAAGAATTTGCATGAATCCTTGATTAGAATCATGCAGCCTTACAGTTCTATCTTTCCCACTCTTCCACCCAAGACTCCTCAGGTTAGTTGATATACAACATGCCTATATCCATCTCTTCTTCCCATATTCTTGCTTCTACATCAGCCCCTAATAATGTGGTGTTACTATAACCTGCTTCACCCCCTTAGTTTCGTAGCTAGGACCCATACTCACCATGGACCATGATGTAGTATATCGCTTACGCATGTCGTATTTGTTGTCTCCTCATCGACTACATAGGCCATAGCCTAGTCCACACCCATTGTCTCACAAATACCCATTGTAACACAACCTTCCATGGTGTTGGTGACCCCTACTCCATTCTAGAATCTTATCCTCTTTATCCCACAAACACTACCCCAATCACCGCTAGAGGCACCACAACCGTCTCACCTATATATGCATACCATCAACCACCCCATATCTCATTTTTCACCCATTATGGATATGTTCCTTCTATGTTGGTTCCCTATTCCCAACATCCCTATCGGGTTCAATATCCACCAAATTATGCCACAAGAGGTGTCCCTTCATCATAACCTAGCAATGACCTCATCAAGTTGATGATGGGAAAGATCCAGACATTATAAGCATCGGTTTCCATCTCATGCAATTCCCTCTCCTATGATGAAATTTGTAATGATCCTATTCACCCATCCATTCCTATTCGACCATATCACATACATTGGGAAATTCAAAAATTCAACCACTTCAATACCAAAGAAGATCCACAACAACATTTGTAGTCCTTTAAACATGGGTGTTACCTGATTGCCCATGATGACACTTTACTTTTCAGGACTCTCCCAATGTCCTTGACAGGACCTTCATTGGACTGGTATAGTGGGCTACCAAGACACTCCAACTACTCATTTAATCAAGTAAGCCAAGGCTTCTTAGACTTCTTTTCAATCAACATTGTTAAGAAGGTTACCATGAATGATCTTTATTCCACTTGAGTATGATGACAATTCTATTGCCGACTTTGTTGGTCATTGGCGTAGTTTAATTAATCAACTCACATTCGAGCTACCTCATCTTGAGCTTATAGAGCTGTTTACTGGGCATGTGCTAGAAACATCTCATCAACTTTGCAAGTGCAAACCTTTTATACTTTTGATGAGGCATTCACCATGGCATGGAAGTTGGAAATTCATAATATGAAAGAAAAGAAGATTCAACTTTGAAACAAGAACATCAAGTTTAAATCAAATTATGCTTCTTCATCTTGAAACCCCAAAACAACTATTCAAAACCCAAAGGGTTTGCCAATGCTTGAATTCTCAAAGCTATCCCCCTCATCCACCAAACCCAGCCAAACCCCCTTCTAATTTCTCTCATGTCTAAGCTTTCCAATTCAGACGAGAACATCAAAAGTACACTTCCATAGGAGAATCTTATTCTTCTATTTTGGAAAAGCTTATTAAGGTTGGTGTCATTACCCTTCTACCTATAAAACCATCTACTAGTTTTGACCCTAAGCGACCTATGCCCGCATGGTATAAAGAACATGATTTTTTCAACTATCATTGTGTCAAAGGTCATAGCAAATAATAAGCGCATCACGTTCAAGAATATCATCCAAGAAATGTTAGACAATGGAGATCTATATTAGATATCTCGATGCACTCGCTATCCAAAACTTTCATATCCTCAAGAATCCATTCCCTAATCATGCCCCATCTTCCAACCAAGCTAGTGACACCTCAAACAATGATAACAATTTCCGTGAGGTCCATGCTATTTTTGATGACATACCAGTTGCTTCCCAATTTCCTCATGTTCCTTCCATAGCTGAAATATTAGCCAAAGCTCACTTACATGCATAAGAGCCTATTTCATCTACTCCTCCACCCATAGAGAAAGCCCCTTAATTTTCTTCTTCATCCGTGAAAGAGCCCACAATTAGCATGCCACCTTTGACCCCTCTCAAAATTCGAGCGAGTTGTCAATGGCACCTCTCCTACTCATATAAGATGAAATTTCACCACCTACACTAACACAATAAAGGTCCAGATTCAATTGGCCCATCCTCTCCTCTACCCATGGAGGATAATATATAAGTACCACTAACTTTAGATGACCATTCACCATCAGACTTTTAAGATCCCTTGATTTTTTGGCTATCTTACCCATAGAATCGAGGCTAGCCATTTCCTTGTATCTCAAACACATTTTACAGGATTACCACTCGATCATGTCGGGTCCACTTTACAATAACACCATTTTCACTCTTTGCTAATTGCATGGATTATGTCGATAGAGCATTACTTTGGGGATGCCTTCTACTTCTTGTTTTAACACAAATGTTGTTGTCACTCACTAACACCTCCACTATCTATCTAAAAGTGTTTCAAGAAACCAAAAAAACACAACCACAACTATTGCAATACCTTCCATGTCACCCCCATGGCCCAACTCACACCTCTTCCCTATCCCAACATACATCTACACCCAAATAGACACCCACACCTATATCATCTCCCTTACCTAAACCTATCACTACTTTAGAGGTCATACCGATAGCTAGCCTTAATCACCCACCCATCAAATTAGATTTAACCACATCTTCCAAAACTAACACTAAACTTACACCGACGACTAAATAGAAGATCCAATCTCCTAAAATTCTTACAAAAAACTTTCCTATTACGCCCTTATCACCTTTACCCGTTTCATCCATCCTAGGACCCCACCCTTGACCCTTTCCAAGCCAAAAAACCCCATCCACCTGGTAAACCAAAAGCGCAACAACCCATTTCCCCATCACGGACCTCTAATATACCTAAGCGACCCACACAACTTCCACCCTCACCCGTAACCTCCTTACCACCTATGTACCCCCAATATCATCAATAAATTCTTAACTATCCATGACACTTTCTTCCCTTTCACTCACACTTCTTTCCCAACCCACACCACCTACCTCCACATCACCTTGGTTACCCCCATGGGTAACCCGCCCTCTTCCACCATCCACGTTTCCCTCTTCATCTCATACACCCGTATCACCTTTACCCAAAAGGATGCAACCTAAAGCTAAAAATCTAATATCCTCAATAAGGTAGTTAAACTAGCCAAACCTTCCATCGTAAGTTCCTCTACCATGCCCCTCCCCAAGAAGATATGACCAACACCTAAGACCACACCACACACCAAACTAGTAGACCAACCTACTCCTTCTCTAGTAAAGATTCTTCCTCCACAATCAACCGCACTTGTATAGAACCCACATTCACCTCCCATTGTGATCCATAAAAAGTAAATAGGGTCCTATGCCAAAGTCCTAATCAATCTCCTTGAAAATTTTATCATCACATTACCACCTCTTAGACATTATGACCCAATCAAACCCAAACTGAAAAGGTTTGAAAAATAAAAATTTATGCCTAGCATTGTGTGCCAGGACATGATGTACGAGAACTTTAAGGCCTTAAAACGCCCTAGTCCAATTATGTCCTTCCAAAGAAAATTTTGACAACAATGATCTTCTTGATGAGGACCCCATTTCACCTTAACCAATTTCCATAGACCTTCTCCCGTTACCTAATCAACGGCCAAAATATCCATCCGACAACTCTTTGATCCACCCCTTAAATTCGATATTAATATGGTTCATATAAGAGAGTTAGCCAAACCACCACCAAAATGGAAATGCACCCTACTCATTTCACAAGGATCATATCCCTCACTGGGTTTTGTCCCTCATGCTGCTATACATTCCATAACACAACCTTCTCATTTGCCTCTCCTCGATTAGCATGATCAACATTGACACCCGTGCTAAGAAAGAAAAGGGAAAAGAAAAATAAATTACCCCATCAACCAACCCCGTACCCAATATACCATCTACAACCATACCCAAAGTCATCATTTGAGGTCCCTGCATATCCCATTTTTGATGGTGTCACACATCGTATAATGCTAAAACAACTACATGATCCCCCTTAAAATGTCTTTATATGACCTCACCCAAACTTTGGAGTCACATCATCAAGCGATTATGGAGGTCCTTCAATCTATTGATGTCTTACCAAATGACCCCACACCAGAGGCCTCCATCATTACCCCTCACCACATAGCCTCTCTCACTAGATCTTCACCTTCCTCTACACCTCCACCCACTCGCCAAGTGGCCACCCTCATATTTTCAAATGAAGAGATTTCTCCCTTCTTAGAGTCCGATGACCCCGACCCCACTCTTTACATCTCTATCTTTATCGATAATATATGCATACGACATGTTATGATCAATGGTGGTGATAACATTAATATCATCTCATCCCATGCATATGACCAAATGTGGATACCTACCAATTACATGCATTGTAACCTTTTTATGTTGTGTTCCTTCAATGACGCCATGACCTCTACCTTGGGTACCATTGTTCTCCATGTCTGCGTGGGATTGTCAACACTAAAATTTTCCTCCGTAATTTCTATTTCATTAATGTATGTATTAGGAATAGGATGTTGTTAAGTATAATTAGTAGTAGCGTCCGATAGAAGATATCGGCGCTTGCAAACTAAAGTATGACACCGCCAATAATGTATAGTATGGTAATAGTCAAAAGTACAATAAGAATGTCGTGGTAAAAGTAAATATCTGTAAGTAAGTGGTCCTAAAGTAATGTTAAAATGTCAAAGTTGGGGTAAGTAGAGAAGTAGGGTCTACATGATTAGGAATTAGAAATATTATATTGGTAATAAGGACAAGGAGTGAGGTCATAAATATTTTTGTATTTTATTTGTAAAAATTCTAAAAATGTGGAACCCATGTGAAATGATGAGGTTTATCTTATCTTAAAAGATAAGCTTACATGTCTGAGATAAGAGTTAAGGTATGGAATATGATTCGTCAGAGTGGATTTCTTATCCTATCTTAGAGATAAGATGGATAAGCCTGGAAGTTTTATAAATAAAGAGGCCACCCCCTCATTTAACATAGAAGGAAGTAGTGAGAAATATTGTATGAAGTGTGTAAAGGAAGCCATCGGTTTAAAGGTGTGTTGAAGAAGCCATTAAGAGGTGTAATTGTAAAATTTCTCCCATAGTCTTGGTGAAAGGAAAATGAAGTTAATAACACTTGAAGTACCTCATGGGTGAGATTGTAACAATTTCATGTTAATATTATAATTTACTCTGATATTTCAGATTTATCATTATTCCTTCTTATCATAGTCTATGGTATTCTTGTGTTATGTTTGTTGTTGTGTTTCAGATTACATCCACCAAACTAAAGGCTATGCATTAGTAAATAATCATAGCATGAGGAGTTCCTAGTGAAGAATTATCATAGTGCTGGATTGGTGATGACATTTTGGTTCCATTGCCGGGACCATTACTCGT
This sequence comes from Taxus wallichiana var. yunnanensis, assembly GCA_018340775.1. NCBI lineage: Eukaryota > Viridiplantae > Streptophyta > Pinopsida > Cupressales > Taxaceae > Taxus > Taxus wallichiana. Next base: position 508,976,193 of record CM031242.1, read on the forward strand.
TGGTGGATTTTCTGGTGAGATATTCCCACTTAGTCAAAAATCATTTGGAGGGTAACCTTGTTTTTACTATGCATAGTAGTTACCATGGTAAATTCATTTTTGCCGTGAATAGTATTTACTGCAATAAATTCACTTTTTACCATGAATAGTAGTTACCATGGTAAAGTCATTTTTACCATGAATAGTATTTACCGCAAAGGTAAAGTCACTTTTTATCATGAATAGTATTTACCATAATAAAGTCGGTTTTTACATGATAAGTCAAGTTTTACCATAGTTTACCGTGGTCATTTCTATTTTCTATTATAGTGATTTCAATTATTTGTGCACATAAGTCTTGTTGATTATACTTTTGGGTTGGTATTTCACTATGGTTACTTATGAAAATGGGGAAGATTCCTATTTTTCTACCCAATCTAATGAAAATGCTTCCTCTTTCATTCAAGAGTTTAAATGATCTTATATTTGTAATGAACTTGTAAGAACGGAATAATGGACTGAATTTTTTCCTACCTTTTTGGATGGTTCAGCCCTTAGGTGGTTTGAAACACTAGGTGATAATGTGAAAAACTCATGGGATTTATTAACTGAAATATTTCTTGAAGAATTTGGTGAACAACAGAGATATGCAAATCTCATGATCGATATCACAAAGCTAACCCAAGGAGAGAAGGAGAAGATAAGGGATTATCATGCTTGTGTTCTAGAGCTAAGAGGGAGCTCGACGCCCGATCCGGAAGGAAGGATTAGCGGATGGGTTGATGAATGGTGTGCATAATATCCTATATAAGCACTTCATTCTTGGGATGAAGCCGAGAGATCGACAACGAGTGAATTATGACCACCTAGCTACCAATTGAACAAGCAAAGGAGATTACAAGAAGGTAAGAAGAAAGCATGGAAGAGGAGCCCAAAGAAATTTTTGCTAAAGTAGAGCCTACACCAGCACCTTTGGTCCGAATCCATAACCACTCTTGGTGAGCACAAATCTTTCTCCCTAGTACATCTACCGAGTATGAAGATCTGCTCAAGAAGATGGGTCGATTAACTATTAATCTTCTCAAGGAAAATAATTTAGTTCTCAGGGAGGAGATAGAGGTCTAAAAAGAAATATTTCTGAAGTTGTATGTTATGGTTGTTATAAAAGGGTCATTATAAGTATAATTGTCTAGATAGAGCTTCTACATCTGGTAAAGGAGATAATGATAAAGGAAAAGCACCTGTGAATTCTTTTGATGTAGTAGATAAGAGCATAAATAATGAAGTAGATGTTTTTGTAACAAAAAGAAAGAAAGAAAAAGATAATCAAGATGGAAATGATCCTAAGAAGATGAAAGGAGAAACTAGTAAGAAACATAGAAGAAGAAAGTTGGGTGTGCGGGATTTTTTCGATTTCACAGGGGCAAGGACCATACTCCATCTTGGAAGATCTGTCCAAAAGGCCTATAAATATTACATATGGTCAACTATTGGCTATGTCTTCTGAGAAGAGGCGGGAGTTGCGAAGTGGACTCAATGCTCGACGAAGGAAGGAGGTTGAGGTCCATTTTTTGGAGGTAGAGGCAGATCCCTATGCTCCACAAGCTGAGGTATTATGTAATGGTATTTCAATTGATGATGTCTTAGTTGATGGAGGTGCTGCAGTTAATGTAATGACCAAGTCTGTAATGAATATGTTGGGTTTAAAAATTGATCACCCTTCAACACTTCTATTAAGGTCATTAAATAAGAGAAAAACTAAACCAGAAGGTGTAGTTTCAAATGTGGTAATATCTATTATGGGTGTTGTATGTGTGGTAGACTTTCAGGTGATGAAAAATGGTATGCTTCACATTGCGTACCCAATGTTGCTGGGAATACCATGGCTAAGGAGGGTTCATGCAAGAAACTACTAGAATGAAGGATTCATGACACTCGGATGTGCTATAGAGAGGGTGAAGATAAACGTGATCCCTCGGCATCATAAGGCGAACACTCGTGGATTCAAGTGATGAAACTGATGATTGGACATCCTCTGATTTCTCTAGTACCAGTGAAGTGGACACTGAAGATGAAGAAAGTGAGGTTGATGTTTCAGTCATGGATATCCTTCCAGTCACACCGACTCATGACCCCATAAAATTATCTGAAGAAGAAGTTGATGATCGTCTCCAACAAATAAAGATTGGTGATGTTGTGATGGAGAATGAGAAGGAATCCTACCTCCAGCTCTTTCAAAGGTACATACACATACTCACTTTTGATTACAAGGAAATTCATCAAGTAAGTTGGGTAAAACATTCTATTGAGCTGGTAGATGGTTGTAAGCCTATAAAGCAAATGCCATATATAATGAATCCTAATTTTTCCAAGACAGTAAAAGAAGAAATAGATAAGTTGCTTGATGCAGGATTCATATTTGCTATGGAGAATTCAGAATGGGTTTCTCTCATTGTGATCTCAATAAAAAAGAATGGGAAGCTATGCATTTGTGTTGATTACAGGAAGCTCAATAAGGCAACAAAGAAGGATCATTACCCTCTTCCATTCTTAGATCAGATCTTGGATGAAGTAGCTGGTCAGGAGTGTTATAGTTTTGTTGATGGATATAGTGGATACAACCAAGTCCGTATAGCGGAGAAAGATCAGTTGAAGACCATGTTCACCACTCCTTGGGAATGTTTTATTATAGCGTTATGCCTTTTGGGTTGTGTAATGCTCCAAAGCAACGTTCAATGGTTGATGAATAGGGTGCTTGAACCCTATATTGGGAACTTCATCGAGTATTTTTGGATGATTATTACATCTATGGGAGCAAGATGGACCACTGCACTGAGATGGAGACAAAATTTCAAAGGTTAGATGAAGCACAAGCCTCACTAAACCCTACAAAGTGTGTCTTTGGATTTTCTAAAGGTGTTTTATTAGGGCATGTTGTATCCAGAGATGGTAATTGTACTCGATCCCGATAAAGTTTCAAAAATCAAAGATTTACCATTTCTTATGAATAGAAGTAAGTTGAGATCATTTTTAGGCCATGTGGGTTACTATAGAAGGTTCATCAAGAATTTCTCAAAGATTGAACAGCCACTAACCCATTTCTTAAAGAAGGATGTTACTTATGAACCAGGAAATAAGGCGCATGAAGCTTTTGACAACTGAAGGAAGCCCTGGTGTCTTCACCTGTTTTAAAGAATCCAGATTGGAGCAAGACATTCATTGTGTATACTGATGCCTTAGATGCAGCATTAGGAAGTACTTTGAGCCAAAAGGATGAAAATGGGAATGAACATCTAGTTTACTTTGGGAGCAGACAAATGAGCAGTGCTGAGGTAAATTATACTGTAACTGAAAAAGAGGCTCTAGCTATCATTTTTGCTGTAAAGAAGTTTAGAAATTACTTGTTAGGGAAGAAATTTATAGTTGTAACAGATCATCAGGCTCTAAAATATATTGTCAATAAGCCTAACCCATCAGGGAGGATAGCAAGATGGATAATTTTGCTACAAGAATTTGAATTTGATATTATAGATAGGCCAGGAAAGAAGCATGTCAATGCAGATGCACTCTCTCGAGCCTATGATGGTTTAGGATCATCTTGTGATGATGATGATTTCCCGATGCAACATTGTTCTCCCTTGACACAATCCCTAGTGAATACATAGATATTTGGAATTATTTGAATGAATTCAAGTTTCCTGATGGTGCCAATGCAAAGACTAAGAGAAAGATTACTCAAGCTAGTCGTCCATATTCTATTCTGCATGGAGTATTATTTCAAATAGGACCTGATGGACAGTACAAGAGGGCAGTTGGACGTGATCAAGGGAAGGAGCTGCTAGAAGAATTCCACAATGGTACATGTGGAGGGAACTTCTCTGGACAACTTACAGTAAGAAGGATCTTGGATGCAGGTTATCACTGACCCACTCTTTTTAAAGATTGTTATAATTATTGTAAGACATGTGATATTTGTCAAACACATGGTAACCGTAAGACTTCATCAGCTCCATTATTCCCTATTCTTCCACTTGGTCCATTTGAAAAGTGGGGAATAGACATTGTCAGAGGTCCACTTCTAACTACCTCACACCAAAATAAGTATATTGTAGTTGCCATGCATTATTTAACCAAGTGGGTTGAAGCTAGGCCATTCAAAACAACTTCCATGGATGAAGTGGCAAGGTTCATATATGAACGCATTGTCACCAGATTTGGTTGTCATTAGAAATTGTAATAGATCAAGGAAGCCACTTCATTAATGAGGTGGTAAAATCCCTAGTCAATAAGTTTTCTATTAAGCACAGAACACAACAACATACAAGCCAAGCACAAATGGACGAGGTGGAACGAACAAATTTTGTGTTGTGTCAAATTCTAGCAAAAATGTAGCCTTGTAGGTACATAAATGGGATAAGAGGATTCATGCAGCATTGTAGGCATATAGGGCAACGTCAAAGTCAGCAACAGGATACTCCCCATTTCGGTTAGCTTATGGCATTGATCCAGCTTCTTCCTATTGAGTTTGATATTCCCACGGTCGAGTTATGGAAAATGAAAGGATGGATGAAAGTGATTTACTAAAAGAAAGGTTGGTACATCTTCATTTGCTAGAGGAAATGAGGGAAATAGATAAGGATACAATCTATAAGAAGAAAATGAATCAGAAGGAATACTTTGATCAAAAGATCCGTTGGTCTCCATTTCATGTGAATGACTTGGTTCTAGTATATGATTCCAGATACAAAAAAAGAATATAGAGAAAATTTCTTCCAAAATGGATTGGGCCCTACAAAATAGTAGCTGTGCATGAAAATGGTACATACCGAATGGAGGAATTGGATGGCACTCCCATTACGAAATGGGTCAACCACGACAAGTTGAAGATTTTCCAAGCACCAAAATAGTCTACTCCGAGGACAGAGTAGAAGCTAGGAAGGGGGAAGATGTCAACACTAAAATTTTCCTCTGTAATTTCTATTTCATTAATTTATGTATTAGGAATAGGATGTTGTTAAGTATAATTAGTAGTAGCGTCTGATAGAAGATAACGCGCGCCAGTATGACGCCATCAATAATGTATAGTACGGTAATAGTCAAAAGTACAATAGGAATGTTGTGGTAAAAAGTAAATATTTGTCCTAAGTGGTCCGGTAATGTTAAAATGTCAAAGTTGGGGTAAGTAGTCAAGTAGGGTCTACATGATTAGGAATTAGAAATATTATATTGGTAATAAAGACAAGGAGTGAGGTCATAAATATTTTGTGTATTTTATTTGTAAAAAGTCTAAAAATGTGGAACCCATGTGAAATGATAAGGTTTATCTTATCTTAAAAGATAAGCTTACATGTACAGATAAGAGTTAAGGTATGGAATATGATTCGTCAGAGTGGATTTCTTATCCTATCTTAGAGATAAGATGGATAAGCCTGGAAGTTCTATAAATAAAGAGGCCACCCCCCTCATTTAGCATAGAAGGAAGTAGTGAGAAATATTGTATGAAGTGTGTAAAGGAAGCCATCAGTTTAAAGGTGTGTTGAAGAAGCCATTAAGAGGTGTAATTGTAAAGTTTCTCCCATAGTATTGGTGGAAGGAAAGTGAAGTCAATAACACTTGAAGTACCTCATGGGTGAGATTGTAACAATTTCATGTTAATATTATAATTTACTCTGATATTTCAGATTTATCATCATTCCTTCTTATCATAGTCTATGGTATTCTTGTGTTATGTTTGTTGTTGTGTTTCTAGATTACATCCACCAAACTAAAGGCTGTGCATTAGTAAATAATCATAGCACGAGGAGTTCGGTGAAGAATTATCATAGTGCCGATTGGTGATGATAGGCCCCGCACTATCCTAAAAAAATTTATGTTCTAGAAGGGGAGTTCCAATATAACTCGCTCACACAACCTTGGATCCATGCCATGGGTTCTGTCCCTTTGACTTTACATCGATGCCTCAAATTTGAACATGAGGGACATAATTACACTATTCTTGCCAAACCTTCACCTGTCATGACCTGTAACATGCTATATCGGCCCAATGATGTGCTTATACCGGTTAAGGAATCTACCAAAGCATCACCACTTCACCTTCACCCATGTGTACATCCACCAAAACGCCACTACTTATGTGGCATCTAACCTTGTTATATCCACAACAAGCTAAAGCCTCTACGGCTGACATACTTGTTTCCCAACATCTAGTGAATCATCTATACCTGCTACCCACATACCAACTCGATCCCTTAGAATGTATTTTTCAACTCCTCACTGGGAATACCGCTTTATACAATATCGACACCTTCCTCGACTTATAAGAGTATGGGAACCTCATCAACACCCGAGTTATGACATCCACATTGGCGATGTTTTCCTTATGGCCCTTCCTACCTTCCCACTAATCTAACGTATGGGGACTTGATACGGCCACCTATAAACCTGAACCTCCATCCCAAACCAAACCATTTTCATCTCGAATTATACTTCCTCACTAACCATCGCTTTACTCACACTTTCGTCCACTTGTGCGCATGAAAAGGATTTGGATTTAGTTTTTATGACCAAGGCCGATATACTATCATTTTTTGTACCTCTCATAAACAAAATGACTGTAGTGGAATTGGCTTTAACACTACACCCTCTAAAAAGTTTTGCATCGAACTTATCCAGAAGTGAAAACTTCCCCCTCTAATTCACCCACATTACCATCTTCACCCATAGAGTCCATAGATCCTGAATCTATTCATCCTAACTATGTTTTTCGTAAACACCATTTCCCTGGGACCACTGACATATCAACACCATAGCAAGGCTCCCTCTTCTCTCCCATTCCTGTATCATGACATGATTGATGATGATATTCCTTCAATTAATGTCATTCAATGTCGAGGATGATCAGTCCATCCTCACCTACCTTGGTGCAAAAAACACCTATATTCATTAGTCGTTACCCTTTGAGACAGAAACCATGCTGAACTAATCGAACATCACAATCAATATTAATACTTAGCAAAACCCACACATTCTAAATATTGGCCAATCCTTAGATGCTATTGAACACGAAGCCTTCACCTCTTTCCTTTGGGACCATAGCAACGCATTTTCTGGTCCTATGCCGACATGCACATATCGACCCAAAGATCGTGGTCCACAATATCATAACCATTCCCGATGCCAAACCCATTAAATAGAAGTTACTGAAAATGCATCCTCACTTTGCTCTTCTCGGTCAAAGAAGAGCTTCAACACCTTCTCTCAGTTTCCTTCATTCTACCCATTGATTATCCCCAATGGATTTCTAACATCATTCCTATCACAAAGGCAATAGGGGATTCCACATTTACATGGATTTTGTGACCCCAACCTCGTCTATCCCAAAGATGATTTCCCACTACCAAGAATTGACCGACTAGCTAATCTCACCATTGGGCATGAAATGTTATCGCTCATGGACGGTTTCTCGGGATATAATAAAATATTACTAGCTCCTGAGGATCAACAAAAGAATGTGTTCATCACACCTTGGGGAAATTTCTGCTATCAAGGAATGCCCTTTGGCCTCAAAAATGCTGCTACTACATATCAACGAGCCATGACTTACATCTTCCATGACATCATGCATTGCATATTGGAAGATTATGTTGATGATCTTCTTGCCAAATCAAATCATCGAACCAAACACTTTCCCATTCTTAAAGTCATCTTTAATTACCTCATCAAGTATTGTGTTCGTCTTTAACCAAAGAAGTGTGTCTTTGCGGTACTTTCCGGAAAACTCCTAGGTTTCATCGTTTCTTTGTGTGGCATAGAAGTCAATCCTACTAAAGTCAAGGCTATTCTTGAAATACCGGCACCCACTAATCTCCGTCAACTTCGCAACCTAAAAGGAAAGTTATAATCAATTCATCATTTTATCTCACAACTTTCCAATCATTGTCAACCATTCCATCGTCTTCTCAAGAAAGACATTTCATTCAAATGGGATGATGAATGTCATAAATCCTTCAAATCCTTGAAAAATACCTCCTTCAACCACTAATGCTTATTCCTCCTAAGGATGACCAACCCTTCTACCTATATATTTATGCCACAGACCATTCTCTAGGTGCCGTGCTCGCTTTCATCACGACAAAAAAACATCGAGAGCAAGTGGTATATTACATAAGCCATACCCATCTTGACTACAAAATTAGATATTCCCACACCAAAAAACTTTACCTAGCCTTTTTTCATCTCCCCAAACTCGCCATTAACTACTCAACCACAAAACCTTCGTCATTACTAATATTGACCCATTACACTATATATATGCCAAACCTTATCGAAATCAACATGCCCCACATTGGATTATGCTTTAGGCCAACTTTGACCTTGAATTCATCCATCAAAAGCTCATCAAGGGCCACATTATTGTCAACCAATTGACCGATGCACCTATTTCGAGAACCAACCCTCTAACTTCAACTTTCTAAACGAGTCTATAGCTACGCTTTCCTGGACAAACCCACTTACCAAATGACACTCTTCTTCGATGTCTCCAAGTGGTAGTATGGGGGTGGGTCTAGTGTTACCCTCATTCTTCTTAATGGTTAACCTTTGAATTTATCTTTCAAACTTGATTTTGATTGTACAAACAATATTTTTGAATACGAAGCACTCATATTGGGTCTCCTGGCTACTTATGCCTTAGATGTTAAGTCAATCAACATCTTTGGTGATTCTCATTGGTCATAAACCAACTCAATGGTATATACTAGTGTTGTAATGAGATACTTCAAAAGTATAAGAATCACATAGACATATTTTTACCACCTTTGACCATCATGCACTTCAAACCACCCAACGTTCTACCAATAAATTATTATTTAATATGCCCTTCTGGCTCCTAAGATAACCGCTTCACTGCTGATTCTAAAATATTTGTCACCATACAAAGGATATAACCACCATATTATTTACCTCATGAGGTATAATCTGTCGGAACTGCTACCCCTGACCCACATGACCTTTGGTATAAGCAATATGTAGAATATCTTTCCCTTCCATTCTACCCATGGATCTCACTCACAATGGACAATGTGCCTTTCTTAAATGTGTCTCTCGTTATGTCATCATGGGTGGTATTTTTTACAAGCATGATTTCAATGGAATTTTCTTACCCTACCTTATAGGTTCTAAAATTCCCTATACCATTAAGGAATTCCATGATGGAATGTATGGAGGCCACTTTAGTGGTCTCACATTATAAAATGCATTCTTCACCTAGGCTATTCTTGGAAAACCCTAAACCATGATTGTTGTGATTATGTCAAACATTATGTGAAATGCCAACAACATGTTAATATTCATCACACACCTAGTCATGCCTTATAGGTTGCGCGAGACCTTTGTCCTTTCTCTCAATGAGGTTTGGATCTTATTGGTGAGAAAATATGTGAATTCATCAACCATCACATCATTTTTCATTTTGGTGTCCCTCACCGCATGATCACGACATAATGGAAAACAATTCAAAAACAAAACCCTACACAAACTATGTGATGCTTTCGACATCCAACTTACTTTCTCATCACCTTATTACCCGCAAACCAATGGTCAAGCTAAATCAACCATTAAAACCTTGAAAAAATTCTTATGAAGGTAGTCAATGATAGTGGGAAAGATTAGCATGCACACATTCCTTTCTCCTTGTGGGCTTATTCTACTAGTATTCGCAATTCGAATGCTACCACCCCCTTTTTTGGTCTATGGTACTAAGCCTATCTTACCTCTCAAAGTCCAAATTTTATCTCTCCACATCTCACTACAAGACATGCTCAACAATGATGAATTTTTCTAGGATCATTTAGTGCAACTTGAATTATTAGATGAATGTCATCTCAACACTCTTCACCATCTCCAAATCTACCAAAAATGTATCAAATGTGCCTATGAAAAACGTGTTCACGAATGAACCTTTCAGGTGGGTGACCTCATCCTGAAGGAAAATCAACATGTAACCAATGAGGAGAAAAGTAAATGGGGAAAATTGTCTCTTAATTGGCTAGGACCCTATATCTATACCCATGCCTATAGATCAGGTGTTTATTGTTTGTCTTCACTTGAAGGTAAACCCAAACCTAAGCCCTTGAATTCCTTGCATCTTTGACCATTTTATTGTTGATATCAAGTCCTATATCACTTTCTATCTGTTGATCGCTCGTCCATTGAGCATTGTTCACCTTTAATATTACCCATTTTTAGGATCCATGACTAAACAAGAATCATGTGATTACCCGTCACCTTTTAGCATTGTCTTCAATATGAGTACCACGGCTCTACTTATAAAATGATTCTCATGGATAATTTTTGGCTTCTTCAAGGTGGAATCTCATGGTCGTTCATCACTCGAAACCACCTCTTCCATAGTTAATATTTGTGTGCTATGGTCTTGTCTTGTAAACAAGAACTTAATTATACTCTATAGTCTTTTCCATGACTTAAACATCTACAAATAGAAAGGGATACCACTCCTTGAGTCAAACTTCTAGCAAAAGATAACTCTCTCAAAAGGAAATCTCTTATTTATATTATACCACTATCAATAGATTCACCCTTGAAGGAAAACTATATAAAGTCATTACAAAAACATAATAAATATTTAGAATCTTCCCACATCAATCAACTTCACGAAGACCTCAAGGAGATAATATATTCATCCCATCTAGACTTCCCACATCGATCAGTCTATTAAAAACAAACAAATGAAGAAAAAGATGAAATTTTCATCATGGACTTGCCTATTCTTAATATTGGGTTTCTTCCTAAGAATAACATCCTTTCGTATACTAAGTTATGTTAAACCACCCATTCTCATCTCATTTACCTTCTTATCCTAACTCCCTCTCTACTCAAGGGACTCACCAAAATCACGACATTTCATGATCATGTGACTTTTCTTCACCCTTAGAATAGTCCATTACGTAAGGCCTATAAGGTCTTATGTTTATAAGCCCATCTAGGGTATGGTAGAATCAACAGGGTTCTTATCAATTAGGTGGTTCTTTTGCCACCTCTTACCTATCTACCTTCTTCATCACGTATTGATTCTCCTATAATGAGAACTAATTTATTGATACTTATATTTAAAATAACTCAATCATGCTTATGACATGAACTCAACCATGCCTATGACCTACATTCACCCATGCCTAACATTTATCAATCCAAATTTCCTTACCTATACCCAATTACAATTGATCCCCCTTTCTCGTGGACTTGCCTACTTAGACCCTCTCACCAACTAGATCCCTCCACCTTCGTAGGATATCATTCATCATCCTTTCCTCTTAATAAAGAAGAACTCGTTCAAGGTCTATTTTGTTTTCACAAAATCCATAACATACAAATGAATCCATATTATATGGATTTTTTCTTTTTATATACCCACATCGACCTGACCGACATCAGTTATACCTAAACCGACATAGGTCCCGTGTCCAAACATACTGTGTTTGGTTATACTCAAACCAACATCAATCATGTTCCCAAGAAAAGCATGGTCGGTTTACCTAGACCGTTACTTGATTCTCAGTATGAATGGCATCGGTTACCCGTTATACTCTTTTCAACTACTATTTCCCCATTTCTAACCAAAATTAATAAACTAAGCACCACCGTTTGGCCTTACCCACCCTTCTCGCAACCTACCACCAAGCCTACATTACCTATACTTGTCCTTTATTCTATTTAGGGACTTTTTATTCTACCTATACCTCGGCCCTACCCATGTCGTGACCTCACTACGTGGACTCAAAAGATTGGTAATGACCTACTCATGTGCTCACTATACCTTGCACAGTGTTACCCGTGCCATGACCTTGCTACTGGACTTGGACTGGACCATTGTTGCTGAACTATGACCTCATGTGCTTGTTATACCTTGTGACATTATTACTCGTGTTGTTTTACCTAATGACCTTACCTTGCATAATGTCATGTCATTTATCTTGACCCAACCTTTGGTGTATTGGAACATACGTACACATTCCCACGCACTGACTTGTAAAGTGCTTCCACACCATATCTTATACCTTGAATCTGGAATCACCTCAACCTTGTTTGATAAACCTATCAACCGTAGAAGATGTAGAGTTTGCACTCTCTTCAACCGGTAATGCATCAGTAACTTATACATGTGTGTGCATTTGACTCGTTGCTACCTTTCACCTGGCCCATTTTCTAGATTACCCGATTGGACCTTTACCCAATTACCCCATTGTCCATCTTCCTCTTCATCACATCTACCTTTATCAAACCACTCACCGATTCGTTCTTCTACCTCATTCATTCCTAGTTTGAGGGGGATCACCTTCACCCACACATGGGGCACCCACATCTTATTTTTTCAAAGCGTCTCTTACTAATACAAGCCACACAACTAAAAGGGTGAAAATGTAGACACCAAAATTGGGTCACACTCCCTTGGTCCCTCTTCAAATAACCAACTCAAACATTCTCACCTAACCATGGCCGCTTCCACCCCGGATCATTATTAATGTAATTAATTTAATTAAATTAATATATATCCTCACAATATCTATTATCTAATTACTTTAATTTTAACCCCACCACCTCACCTAGCCACCTCACCCTAGACCTATTCTTCGCATGTTTCCATAACCAAAAATAACTAAGTCTTACTTGCCTTAATGAGCTAAGATTTAGTCTAACCCTAAAATTAGTCCCTAAAATCTCTCTAGCCACATTCCTACTCATTAGAAGAGATTTTTTTTTTCTAATTCGTGAGATAAAACTAACTGGGCCCAAGAAATTAGAAATATCTTCCCATTTTAGTAAACTTAGGGAATCCCCCCTTAACCAATGTCGATCACACCTAAACTGAAGCCGGTCAACCCGGAAACACCTTCAGTTACCATTTATTCACCCAAACAACCTTATTTTTGGGTTGGCACATTCTGAGAGAAAGAGGAGGGAGATCAGAGCTGCATGCAAGTAGAACCAACATCCTTTCATGTATCGAGATATCAAGAGCCATCACCAGGACATATATTGAAGCATTGAACTCACGAGAATCATTTTCGAGCCACTTGTTATGATACCAAACACCATTCTTTTGATCAAATTCCATTACCATTCAAAATCATTTCGCATCATAATAAGTACACTTCTACAAGCATTATCCATTTTAGTGTAGTTATCTTCTATTATTTCTATCATCAATTTATACTTTGCATGCTCATTCCTCCATCTCTTCCTAGCTTATAATTCAAATATTTCCTTTACCCACATCTCCAAATCACCCATTCTCTCCTTCTCGTTCATTTCGAGTACATAGCTGATGCTCCTATCAACCTCTTTATCTACCTTACCCTCCTTATCAGATCCTAGATCAAACCCTGTAATCAATTTTCCTTGATTTTCTTACACCCAACCTTACCGACGCCGAGTTACCCATAACCATCATTGGTTTTGTATAAACCGTCATCGGTCGTACAAGACGTGACATTGATCTCTATATTTTATACCTAACTCAAAACAAAACCTAACAACTTGTCATCGGTTGACCTAAAAACCTAGAAGTCACCGACTAGTCCCAAAACCCCGACAATTACCTACCTTTCGATCGACCATAACCTATCCTGTTATCTTAAGATTTTCTTATTTTACTTGAACAAGAAATCTAAATCATATCATCTACACTAGAATTTCCTTTATTTTTGGCATTAAAATGTTTTAAACAGTGGATTGACAACCGTCTAGGAAGTATCACACTTCTCGGAGCTAGCACTCTCTAGGAAATCCACTGTCATATATCATTTAACTCCCCTTTTGTGATCTTGTTGTCTATTTCAGGTAGTTCCTCCTAGCCAAAAGGAAGCTCTCACATTCAATGTGAATTGAGAAGTTAGTACGCGGGCAACATCCTTCTACCAACTATTATAAATAGGTATTCCTCCTCACTCATTACCCTTATTTTTTCGTCATTCAAAAGTAAATAAAATGGTGAAACGGGTAAATTAGAGAAATTTTCGAAAGCTCAATGATTTGATGATTAAAAAAACACATCCTAGTGATAATATAATTATAAAACTAAAAATGAAGCATGTTAGAATGAACCTAAGCATGAGCCTAGTTATGAGTTATGTCAATCAGCCATCTAAGAAAAGAGTGAAAAATGTGAAAAATCTATATATAAATGAAGACCCTAAGAGAGGAGATAAATCAAGCAAAGCAAAGGAACTTGAAAGATGAACCAAGTCATGCTTCTTGTCAAATATTTTTAAATACCAAAGTGGATGAATAGGTTGGTCCCAACATATAAGCATCCAATGAATCTACATCATAACCTTCCATATAAAATGGAGAAGTCAAATAGCCCAAGAAGATAATCAGGGAAGCCTAATGCAAGGAAGATTACAAGTAAATTCTTTGGCTATTTTTTTATGGTTTTGGGCATAGAGATAGAGATTGTAGAAGAAATTTAGATGAATACCATCCTTGGAGATTTTTCATGTTTGAATATGAGAACATAACATGTTTCAATTTCCAAGAAAGAGGCCATGTTTCTCAATATTATCTTCATAATCCATTCAATCAAAATTGGGGGAATGATGAGCCCGAAGCAAGAAATAAGTTGTATGCTTCAATTTTTATAGGAAGGGAATTTTGATAGAAAGTGTTACAAGTATCATGGATACAACAACAATCTATATACACCTAATAAACAAGGAAAAATAATGTTCAAGGTGAAGGTAAGCTCCAAAGATGAATCAAAGTCAATAATGATTGAAAGAGGTATTGGAAAGAACAATGTCATATATATATATATATATATATATATATATATATATAGTGAACAACATGAACTCTAATCTTGAAAATGCCAAGAAAGAAAAAGAGCTAGCATGGGAAGATAATGAAAATATAAGACAAGAAAGATCAATTAGAGGAGAAGCAAGAAGCTCAAGCTAAGTAACAAAAGTTGATGAAGTCCAAAATGAAATCTTACCTTTATACGTGATAGAAAAAATCTATGAGATACATCACACATGCTTATTAGGCTTCCTCAAAGAAAATGAAGGCTTAGAAGAAGAAATTTCCACACCAAAAAGTAAGTCATCCTATTATTTTGATGACTTCCTACTTTTTTGATATGATCCAAAGAAACATAATGTGCCTTCTCTAAGCTTCTAGAAGGCATGAATCTCTTAAAGGAAGCATAATGAGCCTCAAAATCACCAAGTCATTTTGTAGATGTGGAACAAGTCTTCTCTATGATGAGTCTTAGATCAATAATTCAAGGTATTTAGTGTCTAACCTTCTCATAAAGCATTGGTGAAATGTGCATAATGTCAAGGATATACCTCTAGCCCCATATTTGGTTATAGAATCACCTTGCATAATGTGTATAAAAGTTCTCAACAAAATAAACATGAGTCGGAAAAAATATTGTCTGAATTATTTAACTATGGTCCTCTAATTGACCATCAAACAAAAAGCAAGATCATTTCCATAAAGAGACTCTACAAAAAAATCAAGGTTTAACAAAGTCACTATCAATGTTTGAGTCTGATCAAGAAAAATGAAGAAAACTATGAACTGTGAAGTAAGTAAATCTCACTCCAAGATTGTGACAATCCCCTCATGCTCAACATTAACTTAACTTTGCCAAGTTTAATGATGACATGAAATGTCTTAGAATTTGAGGATTCTAATAAATACAAATTTAATCAACTTACATATTACATAATGTTACAATAAGTATTTAAATAAAGATTACATACTTATATAAGTAAACAAATAAATACTTACAGAAATATTTAACACAAGTGACACAATATTTATAGTGGAAAACCCCAATAGGGTAAAAACTACTTTGAAAATAAACTATTACTTTAGAGAACTTATTTTACATCCAAGAAGATTATGTCCTCCTTTGAAACCCTACTTATCAAGGGTAAAACCAAATCACTTGATTTGCACACCTTTGATATATTTCTCGAATATATCAAATGAGGACCTAAAGTCCTTTTATATAAGGTGATTGGGTATGTATCTCGACCCACCTTTTCAACCTAAAATGGTTGACACATAAACCTAGGTTTATAATATTTAATATTATAAATATAATCATTTTAAGATATTAAATATTTTACTCAAAGTATATATGTAGGTTAGCATATTGAATAATAGAAATATAAATATTTCATATTATTAAATATTAACCTATATATCAATGATGGACCCATATACATTAAGGGTTGTCCAGACCACTTAATCATTATTTTCTAACACCCCCTTAAATTGAAGTGGGATAACATAACATATGCCAATAGATCACCTACCCATGGTACACTACATGATTTACAATCCTTAAACCATAAAGGTTTTAGGATATCATATCGGTTGAAGGAATTATAACACCTTCATCATACTCAATTTACCTTTTAGTACAAAAGGATTTGGAATCCCAAAGATCATCCCATGATTAGTGGCTAAGTATGATTTTTAGTTTTACATGTTCTCACAAGTTCTCATAAAAAGGTTATTAAACCCAAGCATATAGGAGCCTTTTATAACCAAGAACCTCCTTAACAATATGCGTGTATTAGATGTTTACCAATAAACTCAATAGCACTAAAGAGTTTACTGAATACCGCCTTTAAGATCTTTCTACACTTCTTTCTAAAAAATGAGACAAGGAGGTATACATGCCTGAAGGTATTTTTACACTTTCTAGAAGGTCCTGTTTTACACTTTCCCAAAGGTATTTTACAAATACCTGAAGGTCTTTTAGAAAAACCAAGTTCCATTAGGAGGTGAAATTTTTATGCACACTCCCCCTCAATGAAAACTCCAACAATCCAAGCTTTTCACAAAAGTGACAAAACTTTGTAGCACTCAAGGACTTTGTGAAGATGTTAGCAACAATGGCTCTTCAGTCAACATGAACATGAGATTTAGCTCATCACTTTGCACCTTCTCATGGGTGAAGCATATATGTATCTCAATTTTCTTTGTCCTCTGATGTTGAACTAGATTCTTAATCAAGAGTAATACAACTCTTACCACCACATAGAAGATAAATACTTCCTTTAGCTTCCATGTGTATCTCTACCAACAATTGTTGTAACCACATGGCTTCTTTACTTCTTCCATTATACTTCTCTTCCTCAGTAGAAGAAATGAATACTATTGATTGTATTTGTTATTCCAAGTAATGGTTCCTACACCAAAAACTTGAACACATATCCATTATATTTTATAACACAATATTAGTATGGTTAGAATTACAAAATCCATATAAGATAGCATTTTCATTCTTATTATAATGCAACCCATAATTGATTGTTCCTTTCAAATATCTAAAAATTCTTTTTGCAAGATTCTAATGATCTCTAAAAAGGTTCCTACATAAACCTTGAAGTAATTCCTACTATATAGGAAATATCTGATCTAGTTATAGTTAGATAAATCAAACTATCAACTAACAACATATATAAAATAGGATCAACCTTTTTCATATGCAGATTTAGGATCAATATTTATTCCAACTTCCATTGAAGTAGAAAATGGTTTACAATCAATCATAAAAAAAATTTTCAATACAATGGTTGTATATTGTGTTTTGAAAATAACAATAGAATGAAATACATTCATAAAAATAACATGATGTTAGAAAACTAACTCATTCATTTAAAAGTACAACTTCAATTTCTTTTTAATCCTATGAATTAAATCAAATTGTCACTGGACATAAGTAAATCATCAACATATATACATATAATAATAATAAATGACCCTTATTGCTTAATGAATATATCATTCTTAGAAGAAAAATTAACAAAACCTAACACTTTAAAAAAGGAAACAATTTTTGCATACCAAGCTCTAAAAACTTGGTTTAAACCATACAAGGATTTCTCAACTTATAAACATTGTTTTCTTTACCAATTTCTTCAAATCCTTTAGGTTGAAACATGTAAAGTTCTTTTAAATCGTAATTCAAATTTTATTTTTTATCCATTTTGTGGATTTCCCCCAAATTGAGCAAAATTGCAAATAATGCCCTAACAAAGTACTCATTTTAGCTATAAGAAATGTCTCAACATAATCAATACTAGGTTTCTAATGAAACATCTAGTAATAAGTCTATCTTTATGTTAGTTAATACTACCATCAACATTATATTTTACTTTTTATATCCACCTAGACCTTATAATACTTCATGGCTCAGGTTCATACAAGGTAATTAGGGCATGGTATATATGATGGATTCTGGTCATTTTCCTAAGCTTAATAGTATTTTAACTTTCTAATATAGATTGAGCCCAATTTAATTTCTTATCTAGGAATATAAGAGTTTCATAAACATCTATAACATTGAAACATCATCATGACCATTTACTAAATCATAATCAAAACCATCATTTATAGGAATTTAATGAAGTAACTTCAAGAGAAGAAGACAACACATGTAAACCTTTCACTAGATTATATCTATGTACATTTCATATAAGCTTTGATAATTAACATGTCCTAACCCCGTATGCCATAGTTTTGAATTATTCAAACTTTGAGATATAAAACAAGATTCAGAAGAGAAATCATAAAAAAATATACAGACCATTTCTTTTAATTACATGAAATATTATACTCTCTTTAATATCCTTGATATACAAAGTATCCTTCATGCATGGATTCTAGTTGTCTCCATACCTCTTTCGAATGTTTGATATTACCAATGTGTAGAAGGTACTCATCATTCACAAAGTGCATAAAATCATGTAAATAGTCTCCAACATTCATTGCAAGAATGAATGCATGTTATCTACATTTTCTTAACAACCGGTGGGAGAAACCTTAGATCCGAAATAATCATCTAGATTTTTCTTACCATAAATTACGTTTTGACCTAAATGTTGTAGTTGGTTTCATTCGGGATCCGAGTTTTATCAAGACAGAAATAGTTGGACATCATTATTTTCCTAAACTTGTAAAACACATCCGATTAGAATATACAATGTACCATAGAGTTATATACATATTCATGATAATAAAAACAACACTTTTAATATAATCATATCTAAATTTTATAGATCTAAAGAAATTATTTGATCATAACTAATTTTGTCATTATAATGCGAGACTAATTAAGCTCTAATTATAAAAATAATAACCCGCAATACAAAAGGCTATGCATTATACCCCAAATTTATATAAAAAATATTTCCGACCATATAGAAGTGAAGAAGAGACCTTTAAGAGTGCATAACAACTTCAAATTTCTAGAAACAATGATGTTAACAAAAAATTGGCCAACTTAAATTTGACATCTAAATGACCGTCATAATGACTTATTTTTTGGTTTGTCATGATGGTCATTTGACCATCAATTTTAACACAGTGAAAGTTTCTTGGAACCTATGAGCTTAAATTTGACATCTAAATGACTGTCATATTGTCTTATGTTTGGTCTACCGTGACGATCATTTGATCGTCAAATTTAATGAAGCCAAAACTTGTTGTGTATTTCCAGAATGTGAAATTCCAGAATTTATTCTTCTATATAATATTAGGAGGTTATAATTTAACACATTATAATAACCTATTATAATTTATAATGTAAAATATATATATATAGATATATATATATATATATATATATATATTTTATTAAAAAAAGGTATATAGTTTATAGAATGTAAATAAAAAACAACATATAGTTCATAAAAATTATAAACTATAGTATATTTTGTTTATTAAAATACACATAACCCTTATTAAAGGGGTTTAAAGGACATAGACTAGGTTAAAATAATTTTACCAAGTGCAAGTAGATTTATAAGAGTATCAATTAACCCGCATAATTTACAGAGGGGACAAGTAATTTCAACCGACCAATGAAATAAATTTAAATTCTTAGTTTTATGAACCTCGTCTCTTCCCTTCATTTACTCTTAATTTTACCCTACACATATTTAAAACTATGGAAAGAATGCAAAATATTTTATATAATTCTTTGCAAGCTAGAAACTAATAAAAATTGTGTGGTTATAACTACCAATATTTTAATAAATATTTACCACACTTCATGTGGGCCACCAATAAACTATCCTTTTTAAAAAAAAAAATCCATTTATATATGAGAATTTCACATTTATACCGAGATATTATCTCATTTTATTCTCCACTCCCACTCTTATCTAAAAGAAAACCTTTAAATAAAATTATTTATATAGTTTTTATGAACTACAAGATATAAATGAATGGGGTCGTCTCCTTACATGGATAATATAAATGGTTAGGGAAAAATGTTAGGTTTTATTAATAATTATTAAGATCTAAGAAGTAATCCCTTCATGGCCAAGCAATAAACATGGGCTCCCTTTCCCAAAAAAAGTAAGCATGAGGTTTTTTTAAAAACATATATAGACCAAATCTAATAAAATTTATATTTTAAGCGGTTTAAACTAATCATATATATAAAATTTGATTCGAACTTAGGTCTGTTTCTTCTTTTTTAAACTATATATGCCTAGATTTATAAGTTAAGTCTAAATAATATTACAACTAAGGCTTAGATTATGGTGCATTTACTCTTCCCAAATCCCATGTAATTTTAATATGGTTTAAGAATTTTAATATATAGTTTTTTTCAAAACTATATAAATTTTTATATGATGTTTATATAAGTTATCATCTAAAATTTATTCTATATATTTTTAATTTTAAAAAATATAGTTATAGATTAACTATAAACTATATTTTTCAAATCAAATTCATTTAGAGGGGTCCAAAGAACACGGGTATGAATTTACCTTCTGAAATATTTAACTGTAAACATTTGAAATTATCGAAAACTTGAAAATTATTTTATATAGTAATAAATCATTTCCTTTTATATGTGATTTTCACACAGGTAAATATTTGAAGCCCCTTTCACCTGTGCACACATAATCTCGAAACAAAAATTAATTCGATATAATTTACAAAATGTAAATGAAAGTAAGAATCATATCATATTACATCTCCTCCCAAAAAAAAATTGGGAAAAAAAAAAAAAAGGGGACTCGATACTTTTAAATACCCTTTCGGGTTCATTTAAAAAACCCGTACAAATTAAATAAATAAAATAAAAAACATTTGATCTTAATCTATTTAATTTATCTCACTCTTATACCATGTTAGAATTTGAGGATTCTAATAAATACAGATTTAATCAACTTACAGATTACATAATGTTACAATAAATATTTAAATAAAGATTACATCATAACATAAGTAAATAAAGAAATACTTATAGGAAATAAATAACACAGGCGACACAGTATTTATAGTGGAAAACCCCAATAGGGTAAAAACCACTTTTAAAGTAACCTTTTACTTTAGAGAACTTATTTTATATTCAGTAAGATCACCTCCTACTTTGAAACCCTATTTACCAAGGGTAAAACCAAATTACTTGATTTAGACACCTTTGATATATTTCCAGAATATATCAAATGAGGACCTAAAGTCCTTTTTATATAGGGTGATCGGGTATGTCTCCAGACCCACCTTTTCAACCTAAAATGGTTGACACATACACCTAGGTTTATAATATTTAATATTAGAACTATAATCATTGCGTGATATTAAAAATTTAACCTAAAGTATATATACCTAGGTTACAATATTTAATAATAGAAATATAAATATTTCATATTATTAAATATAAAATTATATATTAGTGATGGACCCATATACATTAAGGGTTGGCGGACTACTTAGTGATTATGTTCTAATGTAATCTCATGGTTCTTAAAGAGTATCTCAGAATATATAATCATCCTAATTGCTTAAGGGGAAAAGCTATTTTATATATCAGATGCTATCAAAATGCTATAAATGTTTATAAGGTGTTCATCCCATCAATTTTCCCTCAAGGAGTTATAACATGTCTCAATTTTTTCTCAAAACATTATCAAAGCATGAAACACATTTTCCAATTATCAAGAACTTAAATAATGTGTGTAAATATCCCTCTATACCTAAATATGTCTTTGAAATTCATGTATTCATCATGTGAATGTTTGATGTTTTACATAACAATAAATTTCATTAGAACATCAAATGCACCTTCCAAAGAAGCTTGGATCTATATCCCTATACCCTAAAAACTATCTTTATTCGGGAGATTATGGAAGTTTTTATAGGGTGAAACATTGTTTATCATGATTAAGGTTGGTCTCACAAATACCAAGGAGTTGAAATTTTGTGATTTCATTCAAAAAAGAAAGAAATCACTATTTGATTAGGCTAGGGTATCTTAGGTGTAAAAACCCTCAATCTAGGGTTTCTAGGAAACAAAATATCCTAGTTCATTTTTTAAACAACAAAAAACCCTAAATTCTTGAGAACTAATATCTACGAGCATAACATGATCATAATGAAAAAATATCTAGGCTTCATCCTTTCGACTCAAGAGTGATTTTTGTAGCAATTTCTATATCTGAGTTGTGACAGTCAGAAGAATGGTTTCCAAGTCATAATTGAAAAAATGTTTAGTCTTTGAAATGTCTCTCTCAAGTTCTTTGTCTCCAATGATGTCTAAAAGATCTCAAAAACATCTCCTAATTTTTGAAAAGGTTTATTTAGACATATATGCTTTATAATAGTTGTAAATTGAAACCGATCATCACTTCTTTTCATAGTGAAAACAATGGTCCTTCAAAGTTGAATTTGAAAAGGTTTCAAATGTCAATGTGAATATAAAGAGTTAGTGGTTATTCAATCAACTTAAAAAAGACTTCGAAAGGCATGAACATAAAAATATGGAAGGTGAAAAGGAAGAAGTTATAAAGACAAGAAACTTTAGGGTTTGCATAGGAAAATGAGCATGTACTTCATCGATAAATCAATGTTACCTCAAAACAACATGTCTCTAGGTTTTCTACTTCAAATGGTTGGTCAAGAAGAAATTTTATCAAGTCAATATAGATCAGCATGAATTCAAGGAAGTATGAGCTTCAAACTCAATAAGATTGTGTTTCTCAATGAGAGGATCATAAATAGGAGATTCTTACAAAGTTTTACGTGTGAGAGAGTACAATATTGGTGAAAAATTTGTGATAGATAACTCAAATGGTATAAATAAGTTTGGTAGTCCTTCAAGCCACCACGGTAGATGATTTTTAAGGACACAAGAAGAAGAAGAAGACACCTCATACTAAGAGCATTGTAGAAACTTTATGCAGAAGTTTTTAAGGATGCGTTTATGATATATTGATAGATCTCATCAAGAAGGTTAAGGTAGTTATACAAATGAATGAAAATTTTGAGACAGAGTATAAAGGTTAAATATGTGGTTAGAAGCAAGAATCTTGGAGAAGAGACAAATATATAAAAGTACCATGTTGAGGTCAATTAAGGTGTTTGGAAAGCTAATACAGACATCTAGTATGGTGGCCAAAAATGGAATGAGATATAGGAGGTATGTAATTGAGATATAGAAGTTAAAAGGTGGGAGTTAACTTTGAATTTAAAACTCTTTGAATAGATGACAAGTGTGTGGTGATATAGGTAAATAAAGAGAGAAAATAGAGGATAGATATATACATGGCTAATGACTTTAATAAAATGAATGAGAAAGAATGAAATGAAACTCTTTTTACAAGGAAAATGAATACCTAAAGGAAGGCCTACAAGGCTCAAACAAAGATCTAAATGTGGTATGGAATTGGATCTGATACAATGTATATGAGTGAATATTGTGAAAACTATGAAATATATTTGCTAAGAAATTTTCTATTGATCGGGAGTGTTATTTCTTAATGGAATTTCTACTAGAACTCAAGGAGAATGAGTGATATGAGATGTTTTTTATCACTTCAAAACATGAAGTCAGATAGTTTATAAGAAAATGAAGTTTCATTTAATGATAATATTGTAATTGTGTCATTCAAGATGAGAAACAACTCTCGGGTGTCCGAGATTTATTCAATGTATCAATAAGGGTTATTTTCAGTACTAGGTGTTTGAAGTATGCAACAAGTGATGCCTAAAAACTTATAATGAGTACACATATCTTTGAGTCATTCTACAGGTGTGCTTAGGATTATAAAAGGTTTGATTGATAGGTTAGACTTCTAAGTTTATTATTTTTCAAGTTTGTCAAGGTATGCTTCTAAAGAGTGCTACATTAAAACTATGAACTCAAAACTTCAAAGTATAGAGGTCTATACAAAAATTTATGAATGAGAATATGATATGAGTTATGAACATAGAGTGAGGGTTGTGTGACAATGGTATGACATAAATAAATCTACTAGAAGGAGAAAGGGAGTGCTTCTAGACTATTTAGAAATTCTAGTTGTCAAGTTGGACTTTTTGTTGTTGAAAAACACATGAATGGTGTTGAATCATTGAAATAATTATGTTGTGAGTTGATATAGAATGTTGTAATAGATGATAAGAAGAGTTTAATCAGATAAATATTCATAGATCCTTATTATTAGGTTGACCAAGTAAATAATCATGGATAAAATAGTCATGGACAATTATACATCTCGAGGGCAACCTCAAAAGTATAATGGTAAGCACAAGAGTATCAATTAGATAAAATTATTCCAATCATTCTTTTGAAGTGGTTTACGTAGTTAAATATTAAACAAGTTAAAGTAAAAATTGGTTAGAACATATGTTGTAAATGAGAATGCACCATGAATAATGCTTTGAGAGTTACCATATAAATAAGGTTATGAAAACATTGATCTACTTCAATTTGTGAACAAAGTTTCATGATGAAAAGTACAATATAAGGGCTAAAATACTAGAAATAAGTCAAATTTTGTAATTGTCACAGTCCTCTTGACAATTTTACATGGTTCATTGCAACTTAAAGTATTGAAGCTCATGGAGCGAGTCTAGAATGATACTACGGGGTTTAGTAGGATCGTTGGAACATGTAAGATACTTGAGATTAATCAATAGGTGGTGTCAAGAAGTCCTATCAACTTGAAAAGTGTAACAAGGAACATAATGGTCAAAATCAAATAATGCATAGGGAAAGAAAGGTAAAATCTCAAGAGAATCATCATCGATAAAATGGAGGATGTCAATACTTAAAATTAAACATAGGAAAATAAAAGGTTGTGAAGTCACTCACATGCTTTTATGACAATGCATTTAATGCACAATAAGGTAAATGGAGGAAGCAAAAGCTTAAGGACCTTGTTCTAGATTTTGTTAAATAATCTTGAAAAAAAAAAATGAAGGTTAGTTGTGAGAATACATGAGACCAAAGCATAGGGATTGTACTTTAAGATATAGCAAATATAGGTGCCTTACGGTTGAATTCAGTAAGATACAATACTTGAAGACATTGCTTTGAGACATAATCTCCGAGGATGAATGTATAAATAAATGATGATTTAATTTAATACTAGTCCCCATATTTGAAGTTGTTTTTAGATGAGGGCATCCTTAAGGAGTGAGAAATAATCTTTCTCTCAAGAGGAAAAAATCAGGAGAGTGCATATGATTCAAATGGTGGATTATCATCTCAAGGAGAGGTTATTGGGTGTTCAAACAAGGTTTATAGATCCTTCTCATACTAACTTTGGAGTCAAATCACAGAAATAAAAGTACAAATGGGATCTATCTTCATGTAAGTTGTCTTTATTTTCTTTAATTGATCTTGGTTATCCTCATGAGTTATTGTTTTTCATGTAAGTTCCATTCATTCCTTTTTCATAGATGTAAAATGGGGAGAAGTGTTTGAATAAAAATGCAAATGAGGTCATCTAAGTGTGTGTGCATTCACAGTTTCCATCAATGTTTCTAGGATGGATGCCATCACCGAAAGGGTGGAGTTTTTTGCAAGTGTGTGTCACTTGTGTTGTTATTAATTTCACAGTGGTGTAGGTGATCTAGGGATATCCAAAGGTTCATATATGTGGCTTAAGTCTCTCAAAGGTGTTATGAATGTCAAAAAAGGTCTATGAGATGGATGATATTTTTCAATGAATCTATAACATGTCCAAATGGTCCAGTCATGAGGTGAATGAGTCAAGTCAAGTCTTTTTAGCCCTTGGTCTAGTGCATGCACATTGTGTAAATCAAGAAAACATGAGAATTCACTCAAACCAAAGTAGGGAAATAAATTTTGGATCATTATGAGGTAGAACAGAGGTGAAGAAAGAGCTACAAGAGACAAACTAGGTTCATGAGACTGAAACAAGTCAAGTATGAAGCTTTCTTACGTCAATCCACAAGCAAGCAAGGTATAAAATGTTGACCCAAGGTGTGATAATATAAACCAAAAACATTATGATAATTCAATGATAATATATTGTGTATAAGGATTCTTAGGTAGTTAATGATGTGTTTGGTACTTCTACATGTCATCATAGTACAACTGTTGAGAATCAAAGACCAAAGGGCACCTAGTTGAGATGGGATGGAAATATGTAGTATAAAACAAAGAAAAATATCAATTTTAGGAGTTATATATATGTTTCCATAAGGTGTGAGAAAATTTTCATAGAATGAAGAAGGATATTTTACAATATGTGAAAGTATTTCCAAAACCGGGCTTTTCAAAGTATGTAAATTGAGCATAAAACTTCTTAGGAGGCAAGAAAAATTGTGGATCCTCTTTAGGAGAAGTCACTCTATAAGAAATGGATTAAATTGGGATAAAATTATTGTGCAAAAATTATTTTGGTGATTGGTTGAGTATTTTAGAAGTTCTATCCATTTTTGTGAGCATGTTTGTAACCCTCCAAACCCCAGTTTGGACCAGTTTTGAAAAATTGAGTTGGATAGGTGTCTTAACTGAATGTTTTTTCTTTTAAAACTATTTCAACATCAAGAGGAATCCTCAGGAAACATTTCCATGTTATTATGAGTTGGTGATGCTCGGTGGGCCCCACTAAAAACATGTATTTTGTGAAGATTTTAGTGTACATGAGAAACTTGCAAAGGAACCCCTACTCAAATTTGAGGTGGATGATTTTGGTAATTTTTATTCAAATTCATGAAATAAATTTGGTTACTAATTAGGAGAGAATTTTATTACTATTTGAGATTACCGCAAAAAGGAGCTTGCTTTTTAGAAGTTAGTGAAGAAGAAGGTAGGTAACGATGTTGAATTGCATTCAATTATTATTGTTGTTTTCCTTGATACAAATTTTCATGCATGTCATATGATGTGTAGAAGTTCATGGTTTAGTTTTGAAAAATATTTCATTCTTATAAGTGATTGATCCAAATCTACTCTTTTAGGCCTATTTGAGAAGCATGTCTAAATGGGTATGATGGTGAGACTTTCTCCATTTTACCTATGGGTATGAATTCTTGATCATGATTTATAAATTTATATAAAACTTTTAGATGTTATAGGAGCTCTAAAATTTTTTGTTATTTGTTTTTCCACATTGTATGGAAGACTAGTTTTTGTGTCTCGTAAGATCAGCCATACTAGTTCGAGAGAGCCAATATTTTGGAAGCCTTATCCACTGAATTGGAGAATTATGATAAGTTTATGACATAGTATACTTCATTATATTTCCATTTATAGGTTACTTTCCCCATTATGAAGATATTTGAGGTATGTATCAACTCAATTCTTGAAGATAAAATCTAGATATTGTCAAACCATCCAGAAAGTCTTGCAAAGTTATGTTTCTTATTGTGTTAAGTATTGAGTTTGATATTTGTGGTAAAATATAATGAAAGTACACATATTAATATTAATTTTAATATATTACTTGGGTCATGAAGATGAGTGGAAGTAGTCTAGTTTGATGGTTTTTATGGTCTCTGTTTATAGAAGCTTATTTTATCACACCTATGAGCATAAATGGATGTGTTAGCTGATGTGGCAAGTTTCCAATAATACAAGATAATTATTTGTCTTGGTGAGACTATGTACCACGTGAATACAAATCTTTAATACTTGTTGACAATTTGAGAGATAGAAGACAAAATAATGAGTGATTTGAAGAGTCATGGTAAGTGAAAGGTCAAAGGTCATGTCTAAAAGTTATATATATTCATGTAAGATAATTTTTTAGAGGTATCTTATTGAAAAATGTAGAGGATGGTTCTATTTTATAGAGGTTGGAGATCTGAATCTAAATATTTAGAAAGAGGAGAAGATAGGTGAACTAAAACAAAGATCACATTAGGTTGATATAAGCAACTAGGTGAAGAAGGTGATCAACCATGTATTGTATGAATGAAGTCTGAGTTGTTGCTCAACATTTTGGGAGTGGGTGATTCCTATCATGTGGTTTCTTTCCAAATTTATCAAGTTGGTTCTTTATTTTTGTTAGAGTGGGTGCTTCATAATTGGAGTAGGTGTTTTAAAGTGAGTGGGTGTTCACCACATGGTGAAACCATTGTAAATGTTTAGGAAATTTGGAAAAATTAGTTGTCTAGTTCCATTGGGTTTTTTCCCTTGATGGGTTTTCCACATTAAATCTTTTCTCCTCATGTTTCCATTGTTGGAATAGTGTATCACTAGTGTTGTCATTGATGTCAAGTCCATTGATGTCACAGGATTTAGATTATATATGTATGTTGGCTAGGTAATCTAGGTATGTTGGCTAGTTGATCTAAAAATGTTGGAAATGTGATCTATGGGTATCCAAAGGGGCATATGTTTTGATTAAATATCTAAAATGTGGTATAAATTTAAATCCATGTCCATGAGGTGCGTGAGAGGTGTTTAAGTGTGTCTTAGGTAATCTCATGGACGTTACAAATGACGCTAGCCCATTTAGGCTTGTTCTAGAGATTGATGAGGTATGAAAAGGTTATATAGGTCATGGAAAGGTCATGGAGGCAAAAGTAAGAAGTTCACAAAAATTGATTTGATAGCTAGTAGTGTAGTTAGATGTAAATGATATTTTATAGAATAATACAATATATATATATATATATATATATATATATATATATATATATATTATCTCATGGATCTTGTAGAGTGATGTCCTGCAATGATTCATTCTAATTTTCATCAAGTTTTGAGAAGGTATGTGAAATTTATGCTAGTTTTTCTAAAATAGGATTTTCAGAATTGCATAAAATTGTGCTTGGATTCTTAGCACTCATGTAAAAATATAGTGCATGATTTAGATAAATCATATAAGGAATTTTGTTGGGTATTTCAAGCTTGAGGTATTACAAAAATATTAGGTAAATTAGACAAGTATCGAGGAAGATATGAGCATTTTACTAGAAGGTTTTCTCTCTCCTCAGGATTGTTTCTTGAAGTGATTAAATTGAAATTATTTACTTTGAATTCTGTCAAGTTTTGAGGCATTGTATCTACTCGAGTTCAATTTGGTATTCTACATGTCATAGTGATTTCAAGCTTTAATTTCAAGCATGATCTTTCTAGAGGATGCATCTTGGTCCTTGCAAGGACACTCAGGTTTAATCATGTGAGTTGAAAAGTACAATTAGGGATATTATTCAGAGGTGGTTCTATGATTGAAGATAGTTCTAAATTACTTATATAATATTGTTGCAACACATTCATTTATAGTGGGTTTTTTTACTTATGTCAAGTTGCATTAATGGAAAAAAGGGTTAATTCATGAAGTGAATAAGACTAGGAGATGAAGGTTGATTGGTAGTGCCTTCTAAAAAATTTTCTGGTGCCTAATGAGATGTGACAGGTTATTATAGGTAAAGCTAAGGTAATATCAACATGAGAAAATCCTATAAATAGTTTGTACAAAATGTATGACTAAAAATGAGGCTCATTTTATCTCCTTGAGTAAAAATTCAAGAATGCACAGAAAGTGACTTTGACAACTCGTAATGTTTGCTAAGGAAAATGGGATTGTTTAGAGCTTCATAGGAAAAGCTATGGCTAACCAAAACCTATAATATATAGTGGTGTGTCTTGTAGTATTGCATGTCAATTTCCATTAGATTCTGAAATGGATATTTTGAGTTACTCATGTTTTTCTAAAATTTCTTGCTTGAAAAAATGCATTTTAGGAACCTAACTACGTAGGTGTGAAAAAAAATATTAAGGAATGCTTAGATAAGTCATAAGAGATTTTTTGTAGAAAATATTTTAGTAATTATAGAGAAAAAATATTTTTTTCCAAAAGGAGCCGTATTTGAGACGTTCTCATCATTCTTCTGAGCATGATTTTCTAGTGTCCAAGAAGAGCTCTAAATCCATAGGTGTAAAAATGTGAAATTGGTCTCAAATGTTCTGTGTGATAACTTCTAAATATTTTATTATTTAATTTATGATGTTTTCATGGCTTGAATTTTATTTTAAGGTCAATCTCTATGAAGCTACATATAATTGTTCGTGTCTTGGACCTTATTTGAATGATGCTCCTCGTATAGACTTGCACAAGATCTCACAATAGTGAAATTATTACAATAAGAGCTTAAACTCTCTCCACGGGTCATTTTGAAGGTGCTTGATCAATTGAGGGTGCTGCCAAGTGAACTTCAAGGTGTGAAGTCATCCTATCTATGCTTTCCTAGAGAGTAAAGTCAAGAAATCTTGCAAAAATCCCACATGAAGTGACTTTTACGAGTGTTTCAGTTTAATTTATTACTCTTGATCATCATTTTCATAATATTTAGAGACTATAACAACTTTAATCATCACAAGTATAGAGCTGGTGGGAAAAATAATGAATTTTTTTCTCTTATTACTTGTTGACAAGGGTTTTGGAAGAAAACATTCGTGAGAAGCTATAAAAACCAAGGAAAATGGAAAATTCAAGTGATGTTTATGTTATCTCAAATGGGTGAGAAAACCCATGAGTCTTTAATTTATTCTAATAAATTCACAAGATTCAAAACATGTAAAACAAGACTAAAATACCCCTCAAACAAGAACACAAGTTTCCTACTAGATCGCATCTGCAAAATTTACTTCAGGAGGAGGTGAAGATGTTGTAAGGTTAAATGTTATTTAGGAATGGTGAAGTATGTTTCTACAATGATATAAAATTTGGAGTTTTAGAATTTCATTATGTTTTTAAGGAGATATCAAGTTTTTTCTCACTCTCGGGCCTACATAGTCTCATAACCCCAAAAATAGGGTTTCTCAAGATATATTTTCTTGAAACACAAAATTTAGCCAAAAAAATATCACAAACATTTGTAGAAGTATCTATATAGGCATTATTATAATTTTTAGAAATAAATGAATCATTTTCATTTAGATTTTGTGAAGAATTTCACCGACAGTCATCTCCAACACTGTTTCAATTCACTATACAGTAAATGAAGCTCTCTAAGTGAAATTTATTTGATGGTTGAGATTTGAATAATCAAACATTGGTATCAAAGCATGAGAAAGGCCTATTACATTCATAAATTGGTCTCATCCTCTTGTGAATTCATGAATAGTCATCAACTTTATTCTTGAATAATTTTCTCAGCAATGTGTAGGGTTTGACATAGTATCCAAGATAGAATTGGTGAATTTTTAAAGTTTTAACATGGTTTTCTTCAAAGTTCTTGAATCCATGGTTGAACCTCTAAAGTCTTATTTAATTACAACTCATGATAATATTTCAACTTTGAGAAGATGAAAAAATAGTGTTTGTCTTTAACATGCAAATGAAGGCCGAAGTGTTTTTCTTGAAGTTTGATAGGGAATTCAAAAAACAAGAGGTGACAAAGTGAAATATTAATATCTTGAAGTAGTACGGAAATGTTAGTTACAAGTTTAAATAAAAACCCAATAGCCATTTTGTCCTATTCTCTACTTATCAAGGTCAAATTTTTAATCTCATGAAGGAAAAATGAATATTTGTTGTATAGTATTCGATGGTGAAGCTTGAGTCATTACTAATTATATAAATTTGAAGAGTCGATGAGATGTATGAAAAGAGTTAGAAACAACATTAAAAAATAATGCTAGACTAAGGTGGGTAATGTGAAGAAAGTGAGAGAATTATGAAGGAAGATTGAGAGTTGATATGTATAAATACATAGAGAGATTTTAATATGAAAAATGTTTTGAGACAAAAATGCATTGAGTGAGTTATAACAATGTAAAAACAAATTTGATTAAGATTAATTTGGTGCATGCTAAGTTGAGTGGAAAATGAGAAAAATTATGATCAACGTCTATAATCAGGTTGTAAAATCAAAGAAGTAAAGGTGAGTCAAGAGCTTTAGAAAAGTATCCATAATTAGTTCAAGAAGCAACAAGGTAGCTACATGTTCATTGGGATTTCTAATATTCTCTCAGTAGGTGCTTGGACTAAATCCAGTTGAGTATATTCTTCAAAAACTTCAAATTAGTGCTTGATAGAATATTTTAAGTGTGTGCTAATCATTTTTAAATTAGTGTATTGGAATTAGTGTTCTAAAGAAAAGGTATCATTTCAAGTGGGTTTTCTCCCTTCTTTGGTTTCCCACTATAAACATTGTGTCATGTTATCTTGTGTTTTTTCAGTAAATTCATTTTGTACTTATGATCTAACTACTAAAACACGTTATTTGTTTTTAAAGTTTGAAAATACCTCAAGTGTGTTAAGCATTGATTCACCGCCCCACTTTGAGTGCTTGTGATATATAACAACTTGTATGACAGTGTCTTCCTCTATAATCAAGTGTAATAGCTTGGAGGTGATCCTGAAGTCACAAGCATGTGTACATCAGTAGAGTCAGTGTTGAAGAAGAGGTATGAAATTTCTCAAGCTCTTATAAAAGAGTTAAAGGAAGAAATCAAGCTTAAGGAAGTTAACCATGGTCAAGAACTAAATGAGATGGCTTCATTTGTTGAAAATGTATCAAAGGCCTTGAAATATAAAGAAATTGATTTCCTAAAAATTCAAGAGGAACTATAAACCACGAAGATTGAGTTAGTACAGTTACTAACCAACTTAAAAACTTGTACAACAAAAAGGACATTCTAGTGGAGTAGAGCATGAGACATCTCGAGGCAGTTGTTCAATACAAGAGTGAAGAATGTGAAAAATTAAGACCAAATTTGAATAATCTCATAGAAGAAATGGAACAAGAAAGGAAAAGAGAGTTGAAGGCTGAATCAAGCCATGAATTTTGTCAAAAGTGTTTAGAGAACAAGGAAGAGGAAAAGGCTAGTCCAACTAAGCAAAAAAAAAAAAAAAAAGACTAAGGAGATCAACACAGAAAGATCAAAGTCAATCAGAGAACCAAATGCATCTAGGTATGAGAGAAAATTTAATGGATATTGT
This sequence comes from Taxus wallichiana var. yunnanensis, assembly GCA_018340775.1. Classification (NCBI taxonomy): domain Eukaryota; kingdom Viridiplantae; phylum Streptophyta; class Pinopsida; order Cupressales; family Taxaceae; genus Taxus; species Taxus wallichiana. Next base: position 509,009,381 of record CM031242.1, read on the forward strand.
TTTTCATGTTATGCTTTTAGACATAGAGCTAGAGACTATTTGAGAAAGATAGACAAGGAACATCCATGGAGAGATTGTAGAACTAAGCATGAGAACAACATAGTCTGTTATAATTTCCATAGGAAGGGTAACATATAAATATTATTTCCGAGGAACCTATGAAGAAAAAATGGACAAAAATTACACCTAGAGACAAGAGTCAACTTGTATGCTTCAAGTGCAATAGAGTTGGACATTTTGCAAGACATTTTCATAAGAGGAATATCATATACAGGAGAAAATATGAAATCAAACACACTCATATATAATCAGCAAAGAAATAATCAAAACTGGTAAATGAAGATGCACAACAAGCTAATACAGTGATAATAGAAACTAATTTAAATGAGATATCAATAGGTGATGAGAAATGAAAGGAAAATGAAAACAATTCCAATGTCAAGGATGAGGAGATTCTTCCTCAAGAATTGTTAGAGAAGGTGTATGAATTGTAACATGAATGCTTATTAGGAACTTAAATAGAAGATGAGAGCTTATGCAATGAAGTTATTATTAGTGTATAATCACAACACCCCTGAATGACCTGGGTGTGAAGTGGGGAATTCGGTGTTATTGCACAACATGGGACCATCTCTCAAGATGTGGGACTTGTAAAACTTGAGATGAACCTCCATAGAAATCTGGTTCTTACTTCCTAATCTACTTGCCACAAGCTACTTCGGTGTAGATAGAACCTATTCTATCTTAATGTAGCCATTCCAAGGGGATAGAGAGAGAGAGGAAGATCCTACACTAAGCTGGTGATACACTAGAAAAGTAAGTGTTTGATCACAAATCTAACTCGCCTGAAGTGGAGAGAGGTGAGTAGAGGAGAGGGTGGACAAGATGCAACACTGCACGAGAGATAGTTTTCACACTGAACACCACTTTGAAATCCATTAAGAAAAACTTTCGAACTTGCAAAAATATCATCGTATGCACAATATACCCTACAATGATGAGATGTAAGAAGAGACAACAAAATAAGCCAAGTATGGATAGATGCATCACGAAATAAATTTTATTACTCCAAAATGTTACATGGTACATCATCAGTGGGAAAGAGGCAAGAAAATGCCATTACAGAGCCATGGGAGGAGGCTTAGACTCCACATTCTACCCTAAGGAAGAAAGAGAGAGGGGGAAGAGGAGAAACAATGACCAACCACTTGAATATGCCCCTTCATTACAATATATAGGAAGAACGAGAGAGAGGAGGGAAGAATTTGAATCCTACTTCAACCACCTTGAGATATGCATTGAATCCTACTTTGAAATCTCAACCACCATCAATCAATGCCCCTCTCAAATCTGCTAAAAATCATCAATTAATCCCTCGTGTCTACTTGGCATGCTAAGGAAGAAGAATGGCAGATCAAATTAAATCTAATCTAGTAGTTGAAGAAATCAAATTCTGCATTAATGGACTAGAAGACATTTTCTCATTTTTCACCTACTAAATCCTATTAAGAATGATATTTTATGTTTCCATGGCATAGAGGGTGTTGATACATTTCCAAAAATCTTCTCCCACCCAAATCTGAGTTTCCAATCAAAAGATATGGCCATCTGAAGATTAGGGTCGTGGACGTGCCATGTTTAAAGAGTATGTCCGTACCAGGTCCATGTGGAAACCTCGCACATCTTGGAGATTCAGATCCTTCCTTGTGCTATTGAAATCACACCGGACTGACATGTGGTGACTTTCGCGAGCCCCTTTGGCTCCTTTTTATTTTTTCTAAGTCTCCTTTCTTAGCGGGGCCAAAAGTATGACCCTGGACACATGGAATCTTCATGCTCATTTGGAAATTTCCCCTCAATTTTTGCTATTGAAGTTGTGTGGTTGAGACATGTGGAGGCTTCTGCCGGCACACTTAACCAATGTAGGCCCTCTTTTGAATTTGACTCCTCCTCGACCATTGGCCATGTGGAGGGTTGGCACAAGTTTGATCCTCCACCTTGGGCTCACATCTTGAAATTATGTTGAGTTGATATGTGTTTCCTTCCACTTGTTTAGACTTTTCAATGGTTGGCTCTATCCTTTTTAGGCCGGGACATGTGGAAGCTTCACACTCATTTGAGTCTACCCTTTTAGATTCAATCTTTGGAGGTACGTCATTTGGACACTTGGCAGCTTCCGCTGACTCTCTATACTTAGCCAATTTTGGGGCTTGTTCTGAATCATTTGTAGAGCCCGAAGACTTCGAGCCTTCTCTATTTCTTCTCCTTTGAGCCTCTAGTTTCTTTGACACTATCTTCCACTTTAGCCAACCCTGTTACTTCATTTTTGAGTCCCATTATTGCCTAATTGTTAGATTTGAATGCGAGTTCTCTCGATTTCTTCAGTGTAAGTTATGTTTGATCAATTTTGTTAGGGGGAAAATTTGAGATTAGAATTATCACATCTATAAATGCAACTAAGAAATTTGACTAGGTTTTGAGGAAAAGAAAATGGAAGATGGAGTCATCATATGGTTTATATGAATTCTTAATATATTGAGATGAACCTAGACCAATAGTATTCCTTCTCTATACTTGTAGGAGTCATATTCACTTAGAATAATCATTGTATGGTCATGAGGAGTTACTACAAGCAATGAATATAGTCATAAACATGTCTCGTGATGTTTCACAAGGATTGCAAAAGATTGAATTCGTGTCAATTTTTCCTTCTCATAAAAGTTTCGATGTTAAGGTCTTTACTACAAATCATGGTGTGTAGTCATGGAATGTGACTTCTTGAAATGTAGAAATCATGTAGTAGGTGTCCCATGGTGTAATTGGAAGTCATAAAGTTAGAGCAAGGTTATATGCTAAGGTTTTTTTATTGTCATAACCTTGTCTTATAAGACACCAGGATAAGATTGTACTGAGATCCAATTTTAACTACCTAAAAGGATTTTTCAAATCCATATTTCTTTATCAACATAAAAAGGAAGTGTATACTAGAAGTTACTTGTGATGGAGTGCTCTTAACCTATGTCATGAAGATCTCATGGTCCGAAGCAGTAATTGGAAATAAGTTACAAGAGACTCATATATGTGTTCGGGTAGTATGAAGTCTTGATGAAGGTGAATATTTATGTGCAAGGGTTGTTTACAAGGTACGTTTATTTTCTCAAGTATGTGTTAAAAGTTGTGTTAACATGCCCTCATCACTGAAAATGTGAATCAAATGTTGATTTATGTCTCTATATAATATAAGTTAGGATATTGTTGATATCCATTCATGTTGTTTTTATCTCTGTCAAAAGGATGTCGAGTGTATTTGTTTATGTATGACATTATCATGTCTTGGTATAAGTTTTTCTTATCGATGTGTCATGACTATGTTAAGGTATCATTGATATTTATGGCTGTTGTAAGTCTCATAGTCTTTGTGTCAAGAAGTTTGTCATGAAGGTATATGACTTGAAGGTTATTTAAAATTTCTCTCAATATGTGTCTTTTATGGTAAGTGTTTAGAGTCTTGTATCACATCAAGAAAATTTCCCGTTGTCATTCAAGTGAAGATTATGACTAGGCCTAAGCTGAATTTTGAAAGATGTTTTATCTTGTTTTCCAAAGGTTATACATTCGATTAAGGTCTCATATTTCTAATATGTGTGCCTTTCATATTGACCTCCATAGGTAAAATCTCTTTTGAGTCAAATGTGAAGTCGAACATGGTTGTCAAATGATTTAATTCATAGGATGTTCTAAGAAGAATAAAGTTATGAAGTTGTAAGCTCATGATTCTCTCGAGATATGTAGAGAAATATGTTAGTTTGTTTCATGGTTATTTGAAGCTTCATGTGAAGGATGATACAATGAAAATAATGTCCCGAAATATGTAATTCACCAAGATTTAAAAGTGTGAGGCACGATTCGAGGTTGTGTTGACCAATTTTTCTCCTTAGGAAAAGTTAATCAAACACGCCCCTGCACATGAGAAAATTGAAGGGTCGGTTCCGTCTTGCAAACTCATATTTGATCCCAAATAAAAGGGGTGAGTGGACTTGAAAATGGAGCCCAAGCATGGTCGGGCGAGGAGGCCAATGGCATTAAAAGATTCTAGAGACTCAACATGAAAGAAGAAAATGGAGAAAGAGAAGCAGGCCCAAATTGGCTAAGGAAAGAAGAGACAGCAGAAGCCTCCACATGTCCAATCGGCACATCTACAAAGGTCAAGCCCAAAAGGTGGTATTTAACAAAGCACCATTCTGCCACATGTCTCAACGGTGTACCTCTAGAGTTCAGGTCGAAACAGGCTCTTGAAACATTAGTGGAGCTTCCACGTGTCTAAGGTCCGACGAATTACTCCTAATGGGTGAAAAAGGGACAATCCGGCCGTTTAATCGACTAAGTATAAGAGAGTCGGCAGAAGCCTCCACATGCCTCATTGGCACAACATCATAACAGATGCCCAAGGGAAAGTCCCTAAATGAGCATGAAGATTCCATGTGTCCCAAGTTTGAAAAGGAGACAAAGTCAACAATTACAAAGTCTCAAGGAAGTGGAAAGAGCCACATGTCATCTCAGAAAAATTTTAAAGGTTCGACCCCAATCAAAGACTCAAACAAGCACAGGATCACCATGTAGTCACTATCCAATAGAATTCAAATGGACAGTAGGCCTAAATAGGTTAAGTATAAAAGGACTAGCAAAAGCCTCCACGTGTCTCAAAAACACAACTTCAAAGGTGCGGCCCAAAGAGTGAACCTAAACTAGCACCAACCCTCCATGTGTCCCAGGGTCTAAAAGGTAGAGCTAACCGTTGAATCGGCTAAGTATATATGGGCCATGCAGAAGATCCGAGTGTCGGTTTGACATAACTTCAAAGGAAAAATATAGAGGTATGTCCCAAATGTGTGCTCAACCTCTATGTGTCTAGGGTCGACATATGGTCCCTCCAAAAATAAAGAAAGAGAGAAAATCCATGGAAGGAACCATGTGTCTCTTCGGCACTTTTTCAAGAAGCAAACCCAAAAGGTAGTGCCAAAATGAGCACCAACTTTCCGGGTGGTAAGATTTTGAAAAGGTAAGGTCGATCATTAAAAATTCTAAGCTTGAAACATGCTAAAGGAAGCCTCTACATGTCTCATCTACATAACTTCAAAGGCGAGAATCCAAAAATGGTCCCCGCACATACACCTACTCTCTATGTGTCTCGGGTTAGGAACAAAGTCTTCGCCAATGGGGAAACTTAGGCAGAATACAAAGGAAATAGAACAAGCCCACGAGACGATGCCACATGTATCCTTGGCACAACTTCAAGAGCGTAGAGGAGGGGGTGAAACCTTGAGACACGTGGGACTTCCATGTGGATATGTGCGAATAGAATCTAGACTGAAGTACCTTTAAGCGGCCAGATTTTTCCATCGAAGCTCATAATCGAGTGAGAGGGGACATTCAGAGAGATCTCTCGGAACCTACTACCCACTTGCTGCCATTAATGTCTCAACCCACCATTATTGAGGTTGTTAAGTCTCCCACTTGCCACCATAATGAATAATGGGTTTCCCTTTTTTCCTAGTAAGGAACAACAACAGGGGCATGGGTTTTGGAGTGAGATTCATCATTGTGGCAGGGGAATTCAATGCTCTTTTAAGTGCAGTTGGAATAGGGTTAGATTTTTCCCTACTTTTATCTCTCTCATTCTTCCTATATATTATACAAGAGGGAAATTTTCAAAGGGTTGGACATTCATTCTTTGTGCCCTCCCTTTTTCTCTCCTTTGGAGATGAATTTGTGGAGCCTCGAACCCCTCCATCCAAATTGTAATGCAATTTCTACCTCTTGGCTATTGTAATGCACTATATCAATTCTTGGAGCAATAGAATAAGTTCGTGGATGATTTCAACCCTCTCTTATGTTTATTTTCTTCTTCCTGATCCCTCATTACAATTTTTGGTCATCTGTGCATGGATATTGTATCACATTTTAATGGTTTGTGTTTAAGAGCAATGCAAGTGTTCATCATTCCTTTGGTGCATCACCTCTGTTAGATTAGGTTTTATTTCTTATATTCCCTTAACCCTATCTCCTTGGAAAGTTAGAGTAGGATTTAGAATGACCCTCTACAATATGAATGTGTGTACCTAAATAGAGGAATAGGAACCAACCTTCATCTGGAGAGCTCTCTCGACTCACAAAGTCCCACACTTTGAGAGATGCTCCATGTTGTGCGTCACACCGACAATTTTAACCCATCTAGTTGCATACATTCAAGGGTGTTGTCATTCTACATCAATAGTTTTCACACACCCGGTGGGACAAGAACTCTTCATTTTTACTACATAAAGATTGATGTGCACTTGTTGTAAGTCTTTATCTTATAAGGAGCTTTAAAATTGTACATCGGTGACTCTAAAAGAGGTAGAGTCTCTTGGTTTGTTAGCCTAGACTTTCAGATTCATGAGAATAATTTAAACTAGATCAAGAACTAGAGAAGAAGGATTATTTTTCTATCTACAATTGTCCCAAGACATAGGGAGGAGAGGAAGAAGATCCCAAAGGTCTCCATCTCCACCAAATAGGACATTTTTGAAACTTCCACCTGGTAGGCATTTCATTCAATCAACTAGAGTCCTTCGACCAATCTGGATGGCATAGCCCTACCCCTATGTCAACTTCATTTGTACCATCCTACGGCTCTTAATGCACAAAATCTAGTTCCAAGCTGTAGCACTAAAGAGCATCCCATATTTTACCAGAGAGAACTAGACAACTCCAATTGACCACATCCAGGATATTACAAATGTCTATGTAATTCATGAGATCATTAAAATGGATGTTGTGGTCAAGTTTTTGGCTTCATCTTTTAAGGATAAAGCTTTATAATGGTTAGGAGAAGTCTAACCACGGGATCCATCCAGAACTGGGACCATTTGTCCATGGCTCTTCACAATATATTTGGAGAGAAGGGAGATAATCTTTCCTTGTTGGAACAATTGACAACAATTAAGAGGTCTCCTAATGAGTAGTTTATTAACTTAAACTTTAGATTCCAACGGATGTGGGATAGGATTCTGGTGGCCGTAATACCAAGAGACGAAGGTTATTTTCTATACTTCCTTAGAGCTTTAAATTCTGATATTTCCATGATGATTCAATCCATGGGAGGTGTAACCTTACCTGAAGCCTATAACATTTCCATTAGAGACAAAATTACTTTATTTAGGCTGCTAAACTTGCACCTATGCCACCTATGCCTCTATATCCATAACTAGGAGCCCCAAGCACTAGTCAAACACCCACATTAGCTCCCATACATGCTCTAAGGAATTATAGTTCATCTGAAGCTTCCACCTCATATTATAGCACTTCAAAAGAGCTACAAGAGGTTATGAAACAGCTGCAAAACCTAGGAAATGAGCTAGTCACTATCAAGAGACAACAAGCTCATATTTCTAGGCTGTATCAACCTCAAACTCAATATCAAGCTAGACCCCCATATCATCAAAATAGACCAACAACTTAGGTTGAAAATAAAAAAATAAAACCAAGGAAAACCTCAACCTACTAGGCCTTTCCAACCCTATGATCTGAATGTAGCTTTAACATCAAGGGCCTTGGTTCCAACACAAAACATCATGGCAAAAGAGTATGACTGGTGTCACAATTGCAATCTACCTCGAAATCAATCAACGTGTTTCAATGGTGCACTAAATAAGGCCTTGATGGTACAGATCGTTGGTATGTCCCAAGAACCTAGTCATGAGGAAAATTAGTAGCATGAAGTAACCCAGAAAGAGGGACCTCCATGTAGGACCATGCATGTCAATTGGCAAGCTGAATATTTTTGTGGTATGAATCAAGCGCCCCCTCATAGTGTGGCAGAAAACATATGGTCCAAGAAGAGGAATATTAGAGAGGGGTAATCCTCCAATTTAAATGGTCCATATCCCTCTGTTACCCCACAAAGTGCAACTGCCAATGTGCAGATTCAACCCAAGCCACCTTCCAGATCCGCTCAGGTACCAGTTATAACAACCCATGTGCAAGAGAAGAATATTCAAAGAAAAGGGTAATACATACATAGCTCATCTCCATTCAACATCATTGAGCAGATGAAAAGGATAAATTTAAACATCTCAATGTGGGAGTCATTGGCTATCCCAGGACAAAGAGACCTATTGCAAGATGCTATGGAAAATTGGTCAACATCAAATCAGTCACCCAATCAGTAAGAGAAAGTGCTTACAAATGCAACTCATCCTAAAGGAAATCATAGAGGACAATAAGGTAAGAATCTGAAGCCCCCTCCCTTCTATGTCTCATTGATCATTGGAGACAAGCTAGTGCATAATTGCATGATTTATTTTGGAGCAAGTAGCTCAATGATGCCAAAACAAATAGCTGATCGAGTTAGTTCTTCAATATGGATTCGTTTCCAAAGGTGTGGTATAATTGGATGGTACAACAATAACAATGGTTGAATTAATAAAGGATTTTAGCCTTGCATTGCATGTATGTCCCAATGTGACCGTCTTATAAAACGTATCAGTCACAGACTTTCCATCACACTTTTCACTATTTTTTTCAAGAGACTTCACTACTAAAATTAGAGGTTAATTGTCTTTTGATTGGTCACACATGTTATTCAAAACAAGGATGGAGCTAAGGCTACAATCAGATCTGAGCGTATTGCAAACTTCCATATTAAGCCTCATACACCGAGTCCAATCAATGCAAATTGTTCAGCCCATGATCAAGAAGATTATACAAGCACCCATGAAGCTAATCTTGGAGAACAAGCAGATTTACACAGCAAAATAATATTATATTCTCTATCTTTCACACAATACAATAGCCTAATATATAGGCTAGAGTTTCCCTAGAATATAGGAAACTAACTCAACTACAAAATCTCAACCAAGCCTAATTATGTGGGGTGAGAATAACTCACGTAACCCACACATAACAATAATAATATATTGTTGAAACAATATATTATAACATCTCTAACAATAATCTCTCAACAATAATAATTACACACGTAATTATTATTCACACACATAAATATGTGAAGCACTATATAAATATTTCCTAACATTCCCCCCCTTAGTGTGAACATGGGGAAAACCTACCTTTGTACTTGCACCTGCTCATGATTTGGTGATTTTCACAGGATGATCACAAACCTCATGGATGGTTTTGCAAACGGTTGACCAAAAACGAGAATGGTGGTTTTGCAATTGGTTTACCACAAACCACAAAGTGATGGTTTTGCAAATGGATTACCAACAACCAAGAATGGTGGTTTTGCTATTGGTTTACCACAAACCACAAATGAAGGTTTTCAAGTGGTTTACCTACAACCACATCATGATGTGCCAAGTACTATTATCAGCCCTCATCACATCTCACTGTAGGGAATAACATAGGAAATTCTGTTAAAATCTACTGCTTATACATACATAGAAAAAACTGACATACTGGAAATGGAACATTGGATCATGTTCCCCCCCTCAATGTGAAATTTCCACTTATTCAATCACGAACACTGCAAACAGGAACACTGATACTGGAACTATGACAAGAAGCACACGACACAAGCTGAAAGCAAATACACCATAAAAATGTCACCAAACCATCTGTGCGGCCCCGTCGTTGGCAACTGACGAGAGGTCGCTGAATGACCTCCAACCTCCGATGCCTCCTGCCTCTGGTTTCATGCTGCTAGCTTAGTTGGATTTGGATATGAAGCTCAACAAAATAACCTCCAAAATTTGGACGTCACGTACAAGTGAAAATGCGTCCAATTATTGAACAACGAGACAATTTTTTTTACAACTTTTGACAATAACTCAAAGATTTGACGATTTTTTTTTTTGACAAGGACACTACAATACAAATTGACTTGACTTAATGACAAACTCAAATATATTGACACCTAGAGAATACTAAATGACTAAAACTGACAAATAATAGAATAATAATGTCAACTATTGACAGACTAAACAACATGACTACACAATCAACAAAATATTTAAACACAAAATACCTATACACCATCAACTAACACCACCGAACACCTAATATTGATCTATATTATTAAATTGACTCACATATAAGTAGACACACTAATATAGATAAAAGTAATCTACACTTTTCTATATTGATTCAACTTTATAAAATGAGAATATAGACCACTTATCGGGAATGTTTTGGAATTTTTTCAATGGAACAAATGATGCCAGGTAGGAGTTTTGGTAGACCGCTAAGAATTCCACAGCAACCAATGAATTCGATGTGCATCCAATGCAGGTAACAGTCATGGAGGCGTAGCGGTAGGTTACATGCACACCATTTGTAGGCCATAATTTCATCCGAATCACTTTAGTAGTAATTTGCAAAGACCTCGTTGAGTTCCAGTTTTACATGTGTACAAGGAGAAGAGCTCACATCCCTTGATCAACACGTCTTTATGCCAAAATTAATTGAATGAGATCCTATAGTTTGGAGATCTGAACAAGGTGACTCCAAAACCAATACAGTTTGGAGATCTGGTTGTTTGCTATAGGATTTACCATGCCAAGAGTCCAAGTTTATCGCCAAAACAAGGTTGAGAAATATGGAATGCAGACCAGTAATAGTTGTGTAGAAAAATGAACCGCTCAAATCCTCACGCCTTTAAGTTGCAATCATGGACGCATTCATATCTGAGAAACACAAAAAACACTATATGCCAAATGAAATATAGTTCGCGGTAATATTCAAGTTATGGAGTCGTGAAGATTCTCTAGAGTCGAATTAGCTCACATCCTTTGAAGTGGCCAACCCAAATCTGTTGATGCAAATCACAAATGATGATGAATAGTTACAGAAATATTTAAGATTCTTGCACAATTTGCTGCACTCATAAAATTATTGACGTCAACAACACACTTAAAGACTTCTCGCAAAAATAATAACATCACTTGGGGAAATAAATAATGGTAACGTTTCCCCTTTTCTAACTATCAAAAACTCAATTCTTCCATCACACATCTGAATATGATTGCTCTGATACCAAATCTTGGAGAACAAGCAGATTTACACAGCAAAATAATATTATATTCTCTCTATCTTTCACACAATACAATAGCCTAATATATAGGCTGGATTTTCCTAGAATATATGAAACTAACTCAACTAAAAATCTCAACCAAGCCTAATTATGTGGGGTGAGAATAACTCACGTAACCCACACATAACAATAATAATATATTGTTGAAACAATATATTATAACATCTCTAACAATAATCTCTCAACAATAATAATTACACACGTAATTATTATTCACACACATAAATATGTGAAGCACTATATAAATATTTCCTAACATTCCCCCCCTTAGTGTGAACATGGGGAAAACCTACCTTTGTACTTGCACCTGCTCATGATTTGGTGATTTTCACAGGATGATCACAAACCTCATGGATGGTTTTGCAAACGGTTGACCAAAAACTGAGAATGGTGGTTTTACAATTGTTTTACAACAAACCACAAAGTGATGGTTTTGCAAATGGATTACCAACAACAAAGAATGGTGGTTTTGCTATTGGTTTACCACAAACCACAAATGAAGGTTTTCAAGTGGTTTACCTACAACCACATCATGATGTGCCAAGTACTATTATCAGCCCTCATCACACCTTTGTAGGGAATAACATAGGAAATTCTCATTAAAATCTACGCTTATACATACATAGAAAAAACTGACATATTGGAAATGGAACATTGGATCATGTTCCCCCCCTCAATGTGAAATTTCCACTTATTCAAACAAGAACACTACAAACAGGAACACTGATACTGGAACTATGACAAGAAGCACACAACACAAGCTGAAAGCAAATACACCATAAAAATGTCACCAAACCATCTATGCGGCCCGTCATTGGCAACTAACGAGAGGTCGCTGAATGACCTCCAACCTCCGATGCCTCCCGCCTCTCGGTTTCATGCTGCTTAGCTTAGTTGGATTTGGATATGAAGCTCAACAAAATAACCTTGAAATTTGGACGTCACGTACAAGTGAAAATGCGTCCAATTATTGAACAACGAGACAATTTTTTTTACAACTTTTGACAATAACTCAAATATTTGACGATTTTTTTTTTGACAAGGACACTACAATACAAATTGACTTGACTTAATGACAAACTCAAATATATTGACACCTAGAGAATACTAAATGACTAAAATTGACAAATAATAGAATAATAATGTCACTATGATGAGACTAAACAACATGACTACACAATCAACAAAATATTTAAACACAAAATATCTATACACCATCAACTAACACCACCAAACACCTAATATTGATCTATATTATTAAATTGACTCACATATAAGTAGACACACTAATATAGATAAAAGTAATCTACACTTTTCTATATTGATTTAACTTTATAAAATGAGAATATAGACCACTTATCGGGAATGTTTTGGAATTTTTTCAATGGAACAAATGATGCCAGGTAGGATTTTTGGTAGACCGCTAAGAATTCCACAGCAACCAATAAATTTGATGTGCATCCAATGCAAGTAACAATCATGGAGGCATAGCGGTAGGTTACATGCACATCATTTGTAGGCCATAATTTCATCCGAATCACTTTAGTAGTAATTTGCACAGCCCTCGTTGAGTTCCAGTTATACATGTGTATGAGGAGAAGAGCTCACATGCCTAGATCAACACATCTTTATGCCAAAATTAATTGAATCAGATCCTATAGTTTGGAGATCGAACAAGGTGACTCCAAAACCAATACGGTTTGGAGATCGGTTGTTTTGCTTATAGGATTTACCACGCCAAGAGTCCAAGTTTATCGCCAAAACAAGGTTGAGAAATATGGAATGCGAGACATGATGTAATAGTTGTGTAGAAAAATGAACCGCTCAAATCCTCATGCCTTTAAGTTGTAATCATGGACGCATTCATATCTCGAGAAACACAAAAAACACTATATGCCAAATGAAATATAGTTCACGGTAATATTCAAGTTATGGAGTCGTGAAGATTCTCTAGAGTCGAATTAGCTCACATCCTTTGAAGCGGCCAACCCAAATCTGTTGATGCAAATCACAAATGATGATGAATAGTTACGTAAATATTTAAGATTCTTGCACAACCTGCCGCACTCATAAAATTATTGACGTCAACAACACACTTAAAGACTTCTCACAAAAATAATAACATCACTTGGGGAAATAAATAATGGTAACGTTTCCCCTTTTCTAACTATCAAAAACTCAATTCTTAGTCACACATCTGAATATGATTGCTCGATACCAAATCTTGGAGAACAAGCAGATTTACACAAAGAAAATAATATTATATTCTCTCTATCTTTCACACAATACAATAGCCTAATATATAGGCTGGATTTTCCCTAGAATATATGAAACTAACTCAACTAAAAAATCTCAACCAAGCCTAATTATGTGGGGTGAGAATAACTCACGTAACCCACACATAACAATAATAATATATTGTTGAAACAATATATTATAACATCTCTAACAATAATCTCTCAACAATAATAATTACACACGTAATTATTATTCACACACATAAATATGTGAAGCACTATATAAATATTTCCTAACAGCTAATACTAAGGTTGGATGTATTCTAGACTCGACCCTTGATGAATGGGCAAACAAGAGGAATACTTTTGACCCTTACAAAGAAATGGAAGAATTTGAATTAGGAGTCTATTTCTTACATGAAAATAATCATCCTCTTCATAAAATCACTAAGCCAGACCACAAGGATTATAATGAGTTATGATAGTTATTATTTGATGGCTCAAGAAGTAGACAATGAGCAGAGGAGGAGTTATGCTTGTTTCGCCTCAAGGTACAAAATATTACTCATCCTTCCATTTCCAATTTGCTTTCTTGAAAAACACAACAGAGTATGAAGCCTTGATCCATGGACTGCATTGGGCAAGAAAGAGAGGGATTAAAAACTTACAAGTGTTTGGTGATAGTGAGCTAGTTGTGAATCAAGTCCGAGGACAAAAATGCTAAGAATGATCTGTTAAAAACTACAAGAATTGGGTATGGGATCTCATTGAATATTTCAAATCATTTGGCATCAATTCCATCCCAAGGAAGAAGAATGAAGCAGCGGATAGATTGGTAGCAATCGGGGTGGCATTTGATGTGGTAGAGAGTATCAAGAGTGAGAAATCTCAACCCCATATTAAAGTGGTTATAAGACCAGCTATTCCAGATAACAACACAAGTTGGCAAGTCTTGAGAATGATCAACAAATTGTCAATTTTCTACAAGAATAAGTTGAGTTATCCACTAAGAACAAAGAAAGGTTGGAATAGTGGTATGGTGACCAAGTGGTATAGCTGAGAACCAACAAATTACCAAAGGTTCTTGTAACTTTGGAGTCAATCTTCAACCCAAATGATCAATTTTGGAAGGAGAAAGCAAATATTTAGGTAAAGGGTGAAGATTCAGAGCCCATTTCCATAGATGAAGGAAAAACGTTGCGAATTGGCAAGGTAAGTACCCAACAAGAAAAATATGAGTTCGTTCAACTTTTTCAAGAATTCCTAGATGTCTTTGCTTATACATTAAAGGATTTAAGAGGTTTCAACCCAAGGATGGCACAACACACTATCGAGCTGGATCCGGGATCTAAGCCTTTCAGACAAAAGTGAAGGCTAGTAAACCCTCACATTGAACCTCTCATGAGAAAAGAGCTGAACAAGCTAATTGAGCCCAATGACATCTTCCCTATCAAGCATTCAAGTTGGGTTGCAAACTTGGTTCTTGTGAGGAAAAGAAATGAAGAAATCAGATTATGTGTGGAATTCTCATTATCTAAACAAAGCATCACTAAAATATCACTACCCACTTCCATCAATGGAGCAAATCTTGTAGGTTGTAGCTAGGTTTGAGAGGTTTTTATTGCTAGACGGATACTCATTCTATAATCGAGATAATGGTGAAAGAGGAAGATTAGTACAAGACAACCGTAACGATGAAATGGGGTGCATATGCTTACAAGAAGATTCCATTTGGATTTTCCAATTTTGGAGCAACATTTCAACAAGCTATGGATATGGTGTTCAAAATCTTGATCAACAAGATGGTGCTAGTATGTCTAGATGATATCATTGTATTCTCAAAGAATGCAATAGACCACCTCTTTCACCTTAGGCAAGTGTTTCAAAGATGTAGAAGGTTTGTAGTGTCATTAAATCCAAAGAACTATGTATTTTTAGCACATGAGGGAAATTTTTTGGGCCACATTGTCTCAAGAGAAGTGTTGACAATTGACCCTAAAAGAGTCGAATCCATTAGAATACTACCACTGCCACATCACAAGAAATCCCTCCAAAGCTTCTCAATAAGGATAAACTTTTTCTGCAGGTTTATGCCTAATTTTTCCACTCTTATAAAACCTTTAACAATGATGCTAAAGAAGAGTCTTGCATTCAAATGGAAAACAAAAGGAAAAGAGAGTTTTGAGGCCATCAAGCTTGTAATATCATAGGCACCAACTCTTATTAACCTAGAATTTTCAAAGGAATTCATGTTGTATGCTTTTGGAGGGTTAGACACAATCTCAGCTATCTTGGTTCAGCCCTAACAAGGAAGGTTTAGAATAGCCCATAGTCTTCTTCAATCAGAGCTTGGAAGATTATGAAGTAAAGTATTCTTTTATGGAAAAGCATATCCTTTCTATCATTACAAGTTTTAATAAATTCAGACACTTGGTCTCGAACAACAAGATTCAATTGCTAGTGTCTCATGTTGGTGTCAAGTATTTTCTCCTAAACAAGGAATTGAATGAGAAGAGATAAGGTTGGATCACTCATGTAATGGAGTATGATATTGAAATCAAAGTGACCAAGCTGGTTTGTGGCAAGGGTCTATGTGAGCAGCTTGCTTCCAAGCAACAAACTGAGTCAACAGATGAAGAAGAGGTTGTCCTATTAATGTACAGAACGAGCTAGAGCATCCAACTAATGATGCACCCATTCCATGTTGGACTCAAAATTTGGTGCATTTTCTCCAAACAAGTTCATGCCCTCCAGAAATGAGCAGAACAAAAGAAGGTACTTTAGATTACAAGCCATCCCGTATGTGCTTGTTGACAACATTTTGTTCAAAAGGGACATCAATGACATCCTATTAAGGTGCATTGGGACAATCCAAATTGAGAAGGTGTTACATGAGTTCCATGATGGAGAAGTGAGAGGCCACTTTGATCCATGGGTAACATTGCTCAAAATTATGAGGGCTGGTTACTATTGGCCTATAATGTTTAGGGATTACTACTCATAGATCAAGAAGTGCAAGAAGTGTGCATTCTTCACAGAGAAGGAAATTTTAGCAGCCCTACCTCTTCCTCCAATTTCAATAAATCAACCATTCATGTAATGGGGATTGGAATTCATTGGAGTGATCAACCCAAATTCAAGCTAGGGCCCTGCGGATACTCACAGCTACTAACTATTTCACCAAGTGGACTGAAGTAGTGGCACTTAAGGAGGCAAATGAATCCAACATATTGGATTTATATGAAGGGATAGTCATAAGGTTTAATGCTCCTACTACTATCATATCAGACAATGCATTGGCAATCCTTGCCGAAAATATCACCGAATGGGCTATCAAGAATGGTGTATATCTCATCACCTCTTCAAACTATTACCCTCAAGGTAATGGCCAAGAAAACTCCAAAAACAAGAACTTACTGAGAATCATCAGAAGGAATCTTGATGAGAATCAGAGAACTTGACACACAAAACTCAAATAAGCTATTTGGGTAGATAGAGTCACCCCCAAGAGGTCTACAAGAAGCTATCCATTCAAGATTGTATACGAAAAGGAGGCATTTTTCCTATATCACTAGAGTTGACAGAATTAGAACTCATGAAAATATTGGAACTAGATGAGTTCAAACCAATGGAGCTATAGACACCTAAAATTGGTTACCCAATTTAGTGTCCCATGGGTTTGTTTATCCTCTCCTGTAACCAGGGCACCTTTATTTCAGCACTTCTCCTTAGGGTATTACTTAAATATTTAATTTAGAGGCCTATCCTAAGTTTTCTCCACCCCATTATATTTCATCTATGGTTAATTAAACATTAACCATGTAATTTTGTCTTCTACGATTATTTCAACTACTTATCTAACCCATATCAATTTCCAACCTCCGTATCGTTTTTATCCATCCATCCCAACTATTTCTCCTCCCCTAAAACTGTGCAAATGGGATTTTTCTGTATTTGAGTCTGAGGGATAATATTCTTATCCTTCCAATTCATTTCCTTTTCACCACTTTGGGAGTTTGTTCCTAATCACGGTTGATTATTTTGAGTGGCACCGATTTTTGAGTGGCACTAATTTTATCTCGGTCGATTGTCGATTAGAAATTTTCAACACGAGATCCTCTCTCGGTTAGATTTAGAAGAGTTGGTTTCCCAGATATTACTTTTTCTAAGAGATTAAAGAGATTATCAGAGAAAGAGAGTGAGTTTTGTGTAGTTTAATCCCTGAGAGGTGCATTGTTACTCTGTCCATGTATCTACAGCTCTTGTAGGTCTCCACAACTACCTTGGTCATCATCAATCATCAATCAAGCATTTTTAGGTATTCTTCTTTGTTAGTTTCTGTAATCTCCTTTTGATCAACACCGATCCAGTCTAGTCAAATCTGATTAGTCTTTAATCAACATTGGTTTATCCAAATCAGCACTGATCGAGGTATTTCTTTGGTTTCTAGGTTAGAATCCATCAATTTCTACCTTGGATCCCCTTTTTCCATCTTTAATCTCTACTTTCTGATCAATCTTCAGTAATATGGTCTTATATCTAATCTGTTTTTCTTAGTTTGCTTTCTTCTTTTACTTTTTGGCCTTCTATCTGCCTGTGTGTCTAATCAATGCCGATCACCGCCGATCGAAATCGACCCAAACAATTGACAAAGTGATCACCGTCGATTGACATCGATGACCAGTGTACATAAAGGTATAGAATTCAGGTAACCCAAGTTCAACTTTGTTTTTACAATTTCCTACTTTCTTTTAGTTTCTCTTGCAGTTTTTACATTCTCTCTACTATTTTTAATCAAAAAACCTAAATATTTATTTACATCTTTTGTCATGTATGTCTTTACTCTTGATTGAAAACGTGAACTGACATCCGTCGAGGAAGCTCATTACTTCCCAGACCCGCTTTCCGGGTAGTTCACCCATATATCATCTAACGTTATCTTTTTCTACCAAGGATTTGTGCATCACAAGTTTCTTAGATCTACTTTGCAGGATTGCTCATGTGCGCCCATCTTGTCTCCATTGGCATTCTCTCCATCTACATCTTCGGATCTTATCCAATCTATCAGGTATCGATTTCATTTGAGTTTTTCAGGGTTTTTGTGTTTAGTTTGGTGCATTAACTTGGACAGGTAACAAGTGCGGAAATTCTTGATCTACATTCTGGCACACCCGGTGGGACCCCACCAAAGTCCCTTATTGGTAAGTTCATTTCTTTTTCCAATTTTGAGCTTTTGTTCTTTTTCTTCACTGATTTTAATCAGTTTCTCTTAAGCATTCCCTTTCATCATTTTGGTTTTGCTTCTTTCATTTCTAGTTTCTTAAAATAGAAATTTCCTTTCCACTAGTATCTTGTTAGATTTGTTTGTGTGTTCTGCTTAACCCTATTCTGCGGAGTGGTTTTCTTGTTCATAGGATTGTCCAAGGGAAATAGCTCAAGAACACACTTTTTGAAGTCCACACACCTTGGAGAGATAAATCTATAGGTATTTCTCTTTTGTGGTGTTTTCTCCTTTTAAAAACTTAAAAAGAACTTGTTTGTTTGTTTTTATCACACTCAAACACTTCAGTTTCAGTGCTTAAAAATAATTAATTGCATTGGGAAAGAACTTGTTTGACTTGTCTTCATTGAAATCAAACACTTCGGTTTTAGTGCTTAAAAATAACATTTTCTTTTTCATTTATGTTGTATGTTCTTCATCTAGTTTTCTAAATAGGTTGGAAAATTGATCAAAATTAGTAGTGACACTATTTGATTTTTATTTTTCACCCTTGCACACAAAGCCAAAATCACTAGGTATAAAGCATTTAAACAAAAACTCCTTCCTTGGCCTCGCCTACTTAGAAGTGACATTAAAGAGGAAGAGCCTACGCGGTACTCAAGCCACGTTATAAATTCACAGAAGTTTTGGTATATATTAACAAAGCACCCAACTCCCTTATCACAGTGGTGTGTGAAGTGTGGGGTAGGCCCCTATATCAAGCCATGTACCAGTCTTTTACTGAAGTGCCTTTGGGACTCCTCACCAAAACATTCCCCAAACCATCCTTAGTTTGGCCAATTGAGTAGTCCCCATTCTAAAAAACCATCCCAAACATTTTCTTTCTTAAAAGGCATGAAAATTTAAAAGAGATAATCACCTACGCTGCTTGAATTGTCTGTGCATCAGTTAGGTCAATCTTTTTATGTGTTTTTGCTTGTTTATGATGGTCATCACCCGGTCACAATCTAGAAAAATGGCTCAACTGGCCTCTTCTTCATTTGAGACCACCGCTAATGTGAATGTTTTGGTACCCCTCAGGTCTTCTTCAAGACCCTTTGTTAGTGGGTTCCCCATCTTGGTCATATAATCCTTTCTATCATCCTAAAATGATCCCATCATGACTAGCTTCCCCAGTCCTTCAGAGGTGTCATCTTCTTCTAATATAGAGAATGTTCCTTACGGAGTTCCTAAATTTTAGGCAATCATTGACCACAATCCGGTAGCCCTTATGGACTACCTAGTGCATAAATCTACTTGCATATCTAATCAGGGACCACCAATCCAGTAAGTTTATGATTATTCTCATGAGCCATCCAGGATTTTATAGAGTAGTTAGCATGCTTTTCTTGCCTCAAACCACGAAAGAAGGTGGCACATCTATGCCCCATTTTTCTCTTCCACCAACCATGTCAACTAGTTCTCAAATGACCCTACCTATCCCTAGTGCCGCGACTACCTCAACTACCCCACAACCTACTTTCGAGAGGCCCTCTTCCTCAGCTACGATGAGTGCATCCACACTCCCATAAATTACTATTAATTATTTGATGTCATCTATTATGTCTCATGGTTAGTATCTCTCTATGAACCAACCCCCTCCTACGAGTCAGTTGGTTCCTCATTCTCGTCCTCTAGCTGCTCTTTCTTCTAATGCTCCAGCGATAGTGACCTTTACCCATCCTTTGGCATCGGTACCCCTAATAACCAATGCAACAGTCAAAAGCCTCATTCAGAGTTTGTTTGCCACTATATAAAAACAACTCAACACCCACATTCCTCAATCCATTTCGATTCAATCAAAAATTGTAGGAACCCACCAATCACAGTTCGTCTTTCATTCAACCACCTTTCTCTCAACCACTTGTCATCTCATAGCCTGCTTATACTCAAGCTCCTTCATAATAAATACCACGCTAGGCATTACCCAGAATGCCTGGTTATTCCTCTTATCATCCTGTTAATTAGCAAATGAATCCCTCATTAATGCCTCAACAGAACATACCATTCACTTCTTATACGGGACATACTAACATGTCCCCTCCTCAATCTAACGTCGTCCAACTTCTTTTCAAGAAAATCATAGACCTAGAAGCCACCACCAAAGGGGCTCCCACTTCATACTCTTTTAAAGAAGTATGTAATGAACTGATTCATCCATCAGTGGCTTTTAAGCCTTATCCTCTCCAATGGGAACTTCCTAAGTTCTCAAAATTTCATAGCTAGGAGGATCCTCAACAACACCTACGAGCATTCAAGAATGCTTTCTACCTTATAGTCTAGGATTAGGAGTTTATACTTCATACCTTTCCTATGTCTTTAACAAGGCCCGCTTTAGAATGGTACAATAACATACCCAAACATTCTTTGTTTTCTTTCTCTCAATTAGCTCAGATGTTTATTGAAAACTTTTCAATAAACATCGCACATAAGATCTCGATTACAGATTTTTATAACATTTGTCAATTTGACGACGAGTCTATTACAAACTTTATCACTTGTTAGAGAGGGATAATAAATCAATTGTCTTTCTCCCTCCCTCAATCTCAACAAATCGAGTTGTTTACTCGATCTTGTGCCAATCATATTTCTTCCACTTTAAGGATTCAAACCTTTCATACATTTGAAGAATCCTTTACAATGGCATGCAAACTTAAGTCTCGTGCCATTGAATAAGGGAAGCTAAAACTTCGTTCTAATTATAAACCATATTTTTCTTGGTTTACGAAATCAAACCCTTCCACTTCTAACAAAGACAAGAATCAGGGGTCCACCAATGCTATTGTATTAAAAACATCATGAGCTGATAACAATCCAAATCAGACACCTTGGAGAGACTATTCATCTTCTTGAAAAGGACCTCCATCATTATCTCGATCTTTTACTTCATTGGGGGAATCATATACTTTTATCTTAGAAAAAATGTTGGAAGTTCACATGATCGAACTTCCTCCTATTAGGAATTTTGATGAGAGCCAAGAATGGCCATTTTGGTATAGGGAAAATGACTTCTGTCGTTATCATAGAAGCAAAGGCCATGACATTGAATGATGTCAGACCTTCAAAAACCTCGTCCAAAAATTCATTGATAAAGGCGAGCTCATTCTGGATAACCCAAATGCTCCCCCAAATCAAGCACTTGATGTTTTTAAATAGCCTTTTCCAAATCATTCCCTGAACAATGATGCTTCAGGTTTAAAAAAAAACCCTCATACTATCATCTTCATTTCTACTAATGGTTCTTCTTCTAATTCTGAATCATCTACAAACATGTACTGAATCAGGACTCTCCTCCGCTCCTTCAAATTCTGAGATTCCACCATCCTCAGATGGTCCATCTTCAAGTCTTCCTTTATTAGAAATAGAGTCATCTCCCTCTACCTCACCATCTGATCTTCCACCTATACCTAAGACAGTGTCATCTTCATTTGTCTCATCATCAAATATTCTTTTAGTGCTTGAGTCATTTACATGCCTCCAAATTTTCACTATAGATACTTCTACTTCTGTCACTCCCATTTTTGCCATGACCATGCCTTTGGTTAACATACCCATAGTTGTACCATTTTCCATGCCTTCAGAAGCATCCTTAATATTAACCCTTCCTGTCACTTTTCCTACAGTAATTACACCCACAATTACTACATCTGAAGTATCTTCCTCACAAGAGACAAGTTCTTCATTTCCTACCTCTTCCACCATCAGTGCTTCCTTTCCTATTAAGGAAACATCTAAAGAGATAGCATCGACACCTATACTTCTAACTCCTAGACTTAGACATAAATAATTGGAGTTTAATCCTAGGGTTACATCATCGGTATCATCTCCTCTACTTCCTCGAAATGGTTACAATCACCGTATGCGGTCGAAGTTGTCACCATCCACGAAAAAGGGAAAACCAATATTTCAGACCATCAAGACTCTTGGTGCTTTCCCTCAAAAATCCCTCTCTGTGCCTCATAAAAGATTGGATTTATCCACTAAAAAGGCATCTTCTTCTACAACACCATCTTCACCGGTGCCTCGTAAAGTGGATTTACCTACTAGAAAGGCATCACCTCTTTTATCAGAACCATCATCTTCATCACCAAAAGCCAAGGCACCCTTTGTGCCTCTTATCAAATCTATTTTGGGAGCTCCTCCCCATAGGTCCCCCATCTAAATTATTCTTATCTAAATCATCATTTGTTGTAACCAAGTAGCCTTCTTCATCTCCAAGACCAAAACACTTGTCATGTCTTCGTCATCTTCAAAATATATCTTAGGATCTCCTTCTTCACTATAATGAATATTTCCTCACTTGCTTCCATCTCAAGCACCTAAGATTTGCTTCTCCCAATGTCCAAAAAAGCAAAATAATCTCTAAAAAGACTATCAAACCAGATATGTAGGTTCTTTTACCTTGGCAGTCTGTTAAGGCTAAAGAGGTGCCTTCATCACCTCTATCCTCATCTTCGTCTACTAGATTCTATACTGAAATCCTTCACCAACTTATCCAATCTTCATCTATATCTCTTCCTCCGATCAAACCCTATAATCCCAAAGGAGTAAAACCTTCATGGTTTAACTCTGATTTGATTTGTGCTTACCATCGCACTCTAGGTCATGACACCAAGGGATGTAAAGCCCTTCAATCTGTCATTAACAACCTCTTAGAAGAAAGTGATCTTCTGTTGGAAGAGGAGGAGGAACAAGTGTCTCCTATCATCCCAACTACATCTGAGCCTAAACGGTCTACTCAGGCCTCTAATTCTATTAATTCCACTCTGGATGATCTTCCACCTTCTCAAATCAACACAATTCGTATCGCCACTAGAGCACAATAGTATGATAATCCATCATCTTCTACTGACCTCTCGACCATGAGTCATTATTTCTGATCCACCCGAAGGAGTTCCTCCTTCCTCATCATCCCCAAGACCTTAGGTCTCTATTCGTGCTTCACCTCGGGCTCAGATTCCCATGTTAGTTGAGGAGAGTGTTATGAAACAACTCACCCATGCTCCAATCAAAATGTCTCTTTTTGACCTCATTCAGTCATCTCCCTAGCATCGCCAGGCTCTAATTGATAATTTGTGCCATATCGCGATGAATTCAAATGAGCCCCAACCTTTCAAGATGGTTGTTGGATTGAATAGACCATCAACCACCATCTCCTTCAAGGATTCTGAAATTCCTCCCCTTTCTTCTGAGGATTTAGAGGCTCCTCTCTTTATCACATTTCAAATCAATAACACTATGTTAAAATGCACTATGATCAACAGTGGTGCTGCACTCAATGTCATTTCCTCCCACACATTTGAGCAACTTAAGTTACCAAAGAATGTAGTGTCACCACCACCTTTTTCCCTTTGATCATTTAACGATCAGCTGGTGGTTACTTTAGGAACTATGGTCCTACCCATTTGCGTAGGCAAGAAATTACTTCACGAGCATTTTTACATTGTTGAAGGAAAATTTCAATACAATATGCTACTTGGACACTCTTGGATACATACAATGCACTACATTCCATCAACCCTCCATCGATGCATAAAATATCAATATGAGGGAAAAATTTATACTCATCCAAGAGACCCTTTTCCATCCACACAATGTGACATGACCATAGGGTCTGTCCCTCCAAAGGAGAATGCTTGATCTCCTGATGAGGATTCATCCTCTTCCATACCTGTAACAAAACTACTAGATCTACAAAATCTAGAAGAAACGTTGCAGCATTTTTCGCTAGGAGAGATTCCTCTTCTCTCTTTTGACGCCCTTCTTAAACCTAACAAGTATGGTAGGACAGATAAACAACCTAAATATCAACTATATCTTGGCCACATTGTCACCATTGGTCTACCCAATCAACATAATAAATTCATCTATAGTGGTCTTGATACACCTCACTATCGTCTAGATTCTCCTCCTAGGGCTAAACCCTATTTGACATGGTTTGATTGTCTACAAAATCCCAGGTTTGTAAAAACTTATCTATATCGATGCGCGTGGAAATACTTTGGCCTGGGAAAGTATGAGTAGGGTGTGCATGACCTCGCATCCATTCCAACTCTTAAACCACATCAAAATTTGGTTTAGGGTTCAAACCTCTCTCGAAAGCCCTTTGTCACCTTTCTCGATGAGCCTCTTTCAATTGAGGAACCATATTCTCTCATCAGTCGAAGCATCACTTGATGTGGATGACACCATTTCCATCCCACCTAACTTTTTTTTAGTCAATACCATTTCCTTGGGTCCACTAACCTATAAGACTAATGTAAAATCCACTTCCATACCATTAGTCTTCCTTAAAATAGTTGGAGATGACTCTCCCACTATCAATACTATCTATTATGTGGATGAAGATTATTTCCTTACCTATCTTGAGGTAGAGGATTCTTATCTTCCTAAAACCATTCCTTCTGACACGTCTATGCTTCTTAACGAAGCCACTGTCGACCTTAATATAGGGACTTCTGAAGACCCTCGCATCATTAAGGTTAGCCAATCTCTTAACCCATAGGAGTTAGGAGACTTCACCGCCTTTCTTTCCCACCATCGCCAAGTATTTGCTTGGTCATATGAAGATATGTCAAGCCTCGATCCTAACATCGTGGTCCACAATATTGTTACTCTTCCAAACATCAAACTAGTTAAACAAAAACTGCGTAAGATGCATCCTTGTGTAGCTCTACTCGTCAAAGAAGAGTTACAGCACTTGCTTTCCACCAACTTCATCCAACCCATTGACTATCCATAATGGGTTTCAAATGTAGTACCAGTAACCAAAGCTACTGGGAAAATTTGAATTTGTATCGACTTTCGGGATCTTAATCTCGCTTTTTCAAAAGATGATTTTCCTCTACCTAATATCGACCAACTCATAGATTTAACTACAGGTCATGAGATGCTCTCTCTTATGGATGGTTTCTTTGGGTATAATCAAATTCTCATTGCACGGAGGATCAGCATAATAATTCCTTCATAAATCCTTAGGGGATTTTTTTGTTATTGCGTCATGCCCTTTGGTTTTAAGAACGCAAGTGTAACTTATCAACGTGCAATGACCTACATACTCCATGGCCTATTACACAAAACTATAGAAGATTATGTCAATGACCTCCTTGGTAAGTCCAAATGCTGTTAGGATCATCTTCTCATTCTTGTGCCTCTCTTTGAGAGACTCATTCATTTTTGTCTTCACCTAAATCCATCTAAATGCATGTTTGGTGTTCTCACTGGTAAACTCTTAGGCTTTATCATTTCTATTAGGGGCATTGAAGTCGATCCTATAAAAGTAAAGGCAATCCTCAAGATGCCTCCCCCTTCAAACTTAAAGCAAATCCGTGGTCTTCAAGGATGCCTTCAATCAGTGCATCATTTTATCTCGCAGCTTTTAGACCGTTGTTAACCTTTTCATCATCTCCTCCATAAAAATGTTCATTTTGAATGGGATGAGCGTTGCCAAAAATCCTTTTATGATCTCAAAGATTATCTTCTTTCTCCACCTGTGCTTACACCTCGACGTGAGGGGGAGCCATTCTATCTTTATATTCCTATGGTGACCATGCTCGGGAGCCATGATCTCACATTAGGAAACTAATGGTAAAGAAAGCCGTTTGTTATATCAATCACACTCTTCATGAGTATGAAACACGTTATTCTAGAGTTTAAAAATATGTTGTGATCTCTTCTTCACAACTTCTAAACTTTGTCATTACCTCCTTAATCATAAAACCTACATTTTTACAAGTGTCAATCCACTCAAGACAATGCATGTGAAACCTTATCACAATGATCATATCACTCATTGGCTCATGCTCATGACAGAGTTTGACCTCGAGTTCATCTCATAGAAATCTATCAAGGGTCAAGTCATTGTAGATCAATTAGCTGATACTCCTCTTCCGAACACTCAAGTCCCCCTCACACAATTCTTAGATGAGTACATCCAACAAATCAATTTGATCATCTACATTTAAAATAAAAATATTCTTTGATGGGTCCAAATGTCGTAAGGGGAGGTGCAGGTTTCATCATGATTCCTCCTTGGGGTGCACCTATCCCTATCGCACACAAGCTTAACTTTGAATGTACCAATAATATGGCCAAATATGAAGCTCTCATTTTAGGTCTTCAAAATGCCATTAATCTCGGCGCTCGCCATATCGACATCTTCGGTGACTCTGAGCTCATCGTTAATCAAGTCACTGGTGTCTATCAGTGCAAAAATGATATCCTTCAAAAATATCATGATATCATTCTCTTTTAGCTTCAATATTTCAATAAATTTACTATCCAGGCTATTCCTCGCACTGCAAACCGATTCACAGATATGATGGCTTCTTTAGCCTCGCTTATTCCTCCTTTCACTGAAGACTCGTGAATTTATGTGGTTGTTCAACATTTAGACCAACCATCTCATCTTAGGCAGTTGACTTCAATCAACGCCGTCATGACTGACACTCAAGATGAGTGGTATCAACACATTTTTATTATCTATCCTATTCATTGCTTCCTCCAGATTTGACTTCCAATGGCAGAAGATATTTTATCCAATGCACAAACTACTATACTATTCTGGGTAGAATCCTTTACAAATGTGGCTTTGATGGTATTTTTCTTCGGTGCCTCAAAACCCCTGAATCATCTAAATCCATTCAGGAGGTCCATGACGGTATCTGTGGTGGAAACTTTGGTGGTTTGGCCATGGCTAAGCGCATCCTACATTTAGGTTATTATTGGCCTTCTCTTAAACGATACTCTTGTGAAAATCCCAAGAAATGTGTCAAGTGTCAACAACACACTAATCTCACACATATCCCTAGCTAGGCCTTGTAACCTGCAGCAAATTTGTGGCCTTTTTCACAATGGGGTCTTGATCTTGTTGGCCTCATCAATCCATGCTCTTTAAGTGACATCACTCTATCATTACTACCACATAATAATTCACTAAATGGGTGGAGGCTATTCCTCTTTCATCAACCAAAGCTAAACCTATTATTGATTTTGTCTATCAGCACATCATTTGTCGCTTTGGTGTTCCTCATAAACTCATTACAGACAATGGAAAGTCCTTCAAAAAAATTATTTACAGAAGCTTTGCGACACTTTCAATATTAAAATCAACTTTTCTTCTCCATACTATCCATAATCTAATGGCCAAGTGAGGCTTCTAATAAAACTTTGCGTAATATCCTCGCAAAGGTAACTAGTCATTTGGTAGGGATTAGCACTTACACATCCCTTTTACTCTCTAGGGTTATCGGACTAGCATTCATACCCCTACGGCGTTACTGCTCTCTCTCTCTCGTCATGGGTCTAAGGCTGCCCTTCCTTTGGAAGTCCGATTCCCTCTCTTCACGTCTCTCTCAGAGAGTTTGTCTTTGATGAGGACTATCATCAAAACCATCTAGCACATCTTGAGTTGTTAGATGAACGTCACCTTAATGCTCTTGAACATCATCAAGTCTATCTTGAGCGGGTCAAACATGCTTATAACAAGCATTTGCAGTAGTATGAATTCTAAGTTGGTGATCTTGTTCTTAAAGAAAACCAAAATGTCACTACTCTGGATCGGAGTCAACGTGGTAAGTTTTATCCTAATTGGATGGGATGTATGTTATCACTCATAAGTACAGTCCAAGGCTTATCAACTATCTTTCATGGATGGTATACCGAAATGGAGCCTCTTAATGCTTTACATCTAAGGCACTTCTACTGTTAAAATATATCTTACATGATTTTAGTCACAAAACAGATCTTCCATCCATCTATAATCAATCATGCATTTCGTAGTGATTCGGAACTATGTGGTTCTCCACGTTATTTCTTTTTATACCTTAAATATGAGTACCGTGGCTCTACTCATGGCATTTTCCTTACAGATTTGTTCCTTCTCATGGTAGGAATACCTTAATCACTACTTCATCCACCCTAGGTGTTCATCTTGATCAAAACCACTTGGGGCATGAGTACGTGCTTATACACGTTTTCTTCCCCTCTATCTGATCTATTTGGTCTAAACTCAGCTTCTTCCAAAGCTCAAAAAAAAGAGAGAGAGAAAGAGAGAAAGAGATGTTATCCTAGTCCCAAAAGATAGACTGATCCCTCGAAGGACAGCTATCCATGTCTTATCAAATAAAATAAAAAATGTAGACCATTCCTCGAAGGATGGCTACCATCAAAATCAAAATACAGACCGCTCCCTTGAAGGATGGCTATTTGTTTTATGGCATTTTCAGCCTTTGCAGTAACAAACTTCCTCTATTGGTCAGTTTGTTCACTTTTTAGCATCTCTGAAAGACTTCCCGTATCGATCAGTCTTTCTATATCTAGCAAACTTCTCACATCGATCAGTTTGATTTTTATGAAAAGAAGGAAAAAAAATCATGAACCTGTGATAGGAGACCTTTTCAATCATATGGAGATCCTATTTTCCCTATATGAGCACGTATTTAATCCTTCACATATTTTGACGAGATGTATACTTATCTCATGTCCTTATCTACCTCCTAGATTTACCATCAAGGTCTCTATTTATGGTCGGTTAGGGGCCTAACTTATCATTCTTTTTCCTATCTAGGTGTAGTGATTTTTATCTCTAAGGGATAATATCATTACATCACTTTCTTTCACAAAAGACATTTCCCATGTTTATTTGTTGTTCATCCAGTTAAATTGACATTTAACATGTTAATTTACTCAATCAAGTCTATCATCTATCTATGCTCATCTTATTCATCTCATATAATGTCAACAAAAAGCATGTATTAAAAACACATGTGAATCCATCTATCTATATCATTTAATTGAATTGAAATCTTAAACATGTTAATTTAATCAACCATTTATCCATGAAAAATCAATCAAATCACATCTATTCATCTATCATCTATAACATTCATCTATATCCATCAAAATTACATAACATCTATCCATAACATCCATCCCTATCTATCGAAATTAAATGCATGAATCCAATCACATAACACAAAATGATGAATATATATACATATATCTGTTTGTACAAAAGAATGTATGGCTTCCAATCAAGCCATATACATCGTATCAAAAAAATGCCTTCAGCTCGAGGCTACATCAGTATATCTCTACAAAATATCACATCTATATAGTAAAATCGGATAGGTGGAAAACACTATCTCCTCCTCCCTCCTTAGGTCTGGGTTGTCTCTCCTGACCATCTCCTACAGAGCTAGAGATGCCGTTGCCATGGCCCTACCACCTCCTTGATCTCCTCTGGTGCTCACACCCTCCAAGGCACCACCAATAGTAGTTGTCGCTATCCTCCTCCTCACTCCATATCGAGGCACATCCGGGGCATGTTGTGTTAGGAAATTCTCATAATATCTTACCTCGATAAGGAGAGCCTGATAGGTACTTAGACTATCCATACCAAGTGCTCGTAATGGTGCTACTACTAATGGTGGTCCTCCTGCTACTACACCCTATGCCCCTGAGTATGAGGTGGTGCCTGTATCACCATATTTGGCCCTAAGGACCTCCCTGTGCCTCTGTGATAGAAATATCTATGTTGGATCACTATATCCATCTCCTGACGAGTGGTGTATCTCTTTTGTATCAGGGTGTCCCTCTCCTCTGTCAAAATCCTAATCTCCTTGAGGGCGAGGCTAGTGTGTCGTGTCAAGGCAGGCTAGTGTGTCTGTGTCAAGACACCATGCTCTCCCTCAAGTCGCTCTAGTGCTACTTCTAGATTGTCCTCGCCTGCCTCTGTAACTACTGGGAGATGTTGTGGAAGCTCCACGTGGTAGCACGTCTTGTAACCCTCATCCATCCTATATCATCATCATCATCTGTGGAAGTTGGGGCCTCCCTGAGTGGATCTACTGGGATCATTATAGGTAGGTCTGTCTCCTTGCTATCTCGTCTATATGGTGTATATATAGTCAGGATGATCTGAATAAAACCAAATTGCCTCACCATCCATATAAAAAGACTCGCTCTAAGAGCTCGGCTCGTAGCCCCGACCACCCTACTTTGTCTTAACTCCACCGGTGGGCATCCTATCTCGGCCCATATCGGATAGACCCTGTATGGTCTCCATATCACCTGTGCTAGTGTTAGAGTCCTGAATCTCTCTGAATACCACTCTGTGGATCTCCCTATATCTCCTAGGGCCATGTCTGCCCACCATCGATCGGAATCCATACTCAAGGACTCCCCCGCTCCTGGCATCCATGGAAGCCCAGATGGCCTGATCACTGATATATGCTCATATGCCCAGTAATGGAGCACAAAACTCATGTCTATCCTAGTCCACCTGCCTATGGTATACATCCACAGCTCGTGATATATCTGTGCTAGTAATGCGTTAGCAAATGTAAACACCTACATGAACTCTAGGATATCATAGACACAGTCAAGTAGGAGTAGTGGGAACTATCCACCTCTAGAATCTGGTAATGCATAGTATGAGATAGCCATCTAGATCAGGGCTATCAATCTACTCCTAGGGTCATCCTACTGGTACTGTGAGGCTATCCTCACAGCCCCGGACACTATCTCTACATCATCTACCCTGTCCCCATATAATCATACTAGGGCCCTCCTTTGCTACTCTCGTGGGGTGATCTCTATCAGGTCCCTTGTAATCGGTAACTTGAGGATCCTATAGATGTCCTCATGGGTGATGGTCATCTCACCCATCCAAAACCAAAATGTGCAGGT
The DNA here is from genome assembly GCA_018340775.1 of Taxus wallichiana var. yunnanensis. NCBI lineage: Eukaryota > Viridiplantae > Streptophyta > Pinopsida > Cupressales > Taxaceae > Taxus > Taxus wallichiana. Next base: position 509,040,660 of record CM031242.1, read on the forward strand.
CTAGCTATCCCACCACTGCACCAATGCTCGCATGAGCTCCATGTCTTGGGGTACCCACCTATAATAACAAAAACTCCTAGTCCGGATAACTCCATATGGCACCACTCAACATCTATCACATCTAGTAGTATGGTCTCTAGTACCTTAGGAATAGAATCCTACATATGTTGGACCTCTCGTGCCTACATGATATCAAACATTGTCATTAGTTTCATATTTTTCAAAATACACATCATTAAATTTTCATCAAAATCTTTCTCAAAAATGAAAGAATGTCACTTTTTTCAATCAGCGCTGACTCATGCCAATTGGCGCGCCGTTTAATTGACTATTGATGCTGATTGTGTTACAATCGGTGTCGATCACTTTCTAATCGGTGCTGATTTTTTGAATTGATGTTGATTACAAGGCAGAGCGCTAAAAAGGCCCTCTTTCCTCCTACTACAAAAAAACATGAAAATAAAATAAAATGCTAAATGTACGAAGCTAAGGATCACTTACCCCTGGTCATGTCCTCTTCCTCTTCTGACCACTTTTAGAGGCTTCCATGTTGCTCAAATTCAATTTTTGACTTTTTCTAAATCAATCATCGCAGTGTAAATGAATCGATTACCGTTCATCTTTTCTATACTTATAGGTTTTTAGAGCGGTCAGTGCCGATTATTTTGATCAGCACCGATTTTTGTGGTCAACGTCAATTAAGGGTAATCGACACCGATTGGATCCCATCAGCACCGATCGGGATATTTTGATATATTTCATCCTCTGGTCCCACCAGGATGTGCTTTGTCCTCATCTATTCTCCTATCTTACACATGTGTCACCCATCACACATTACCGCCATCATTACGTCTTTCTTTTTAGTACTTGTACCTGATCACCTTGCATAGCCTCATGTGCGTCATGCTCGTGGCTCAAATTTGCTTGTTATTCCCCACCTAGGGCATCTCATCATTATATCTTTTGCATGTGCCACCCATAGCACACCTGTTCTACCTAGTCTGATAGTACTTCTATTACAAATTCCACTATAGTGGCCATATGTTGATTTCCACGGTGGCTATCCTCTCAAGGCCATCGCTTCATCCTTCTTGTCTAAGTGTTGATGCTTGGCTTGTTTATTTGATCATTGTTATGACCTTATTAAATAACCTTTGAGAACATATTTTTGTGTTATCACCCATTCGAGTTCTTCCCTGTACATGGGTAACTCACATTTTTTTGCAACCTAAAGATAGCGGGTCTGTAGGCACTAATGTCGTCTCTTTCGAAGGCCATCTAGTTGTCCCTACCAATGTGTCACTCTTTAGTTGTTGTTATGTTGCAGTCACCTTTAACTCACTCCAGTCTGTAGCCACTTACGTCATCTCATATGAAGACCGTCTAGTTTGCCCTACCAATGTGAGTTCCTTAGGTCACTGCCTTTTTTGTTTTTTACGTGTGTCATCAATGATCAAATCTACCCTAGACATCTCGTTGGGGCATCCTTCTTTCTCATCTACCTTTTTCAAACTCGGGATCGGTTGGCCTATTTGGGGCCACCCCATCCCTAGTTTGAGGGGGATCACATCATTATTGTTCTTCATTTCTTCCAACTCCTTGTTTTTGTCTTGTGGCATTGCTTATCACAAGTTACTCGACAAAAGGGGAAAATGTAGACACCTAAAATTGGTTACCCAATTTAGTGTCCCCTAGGTTCGTTTATCCTCTCGGGTAACCCGGGGCACCTTTATATCACCACTTCTCCCTTAGGGTATTACTTAAATATTTAATTTAGAGGCCTATCCTAAGTTTTCTCCACCCCATTATATTTCATCCATGGTTAATTAAACATTAACCATGTAATTTTATCTTCTACATTTATTTCAACTACTTATCTACCCCATATCAATTTCCAACCTCCCGTATCATTTTTATCCATCCATCCCACCTATTTCTCCTCCCCTAAAACCATGTAGTGGGATTTTTCCATATTTGAGTCAGAGGGATAATATTCTTATCCTTCTAATTCATTTCCTTTTCGCCACTTTGGGAGTCTATTCCCTGATCGGTTCCGATTTTATCTTGGTTGGTACCGATTATAAATTTACGACCTGAGATCCTCTTTGGTTAGATTCAGAAGAGCTGGTTTCCTAGAGATTACTTTTGTCTAAGTGATTAAAGAGATTATTAGAGGAAGAGAGTGAGTTTTGTGTAGTTTAATCCCTCAGAGGTGCATTATTACATGTCGTCTGTATCTACGGCTCTTGTAGGTCTCCACTGCCTACCCTAGTCATCACCAATCATCAATCAAAACTTTTTCAAGTATTCTTCTTTGTTAGTTTCTATAATATCCTTTCAATCAACACCATTTCAGTCTAGTCGAATCTGATTAGTATTTAATCAACACCGGTTTAGCCAAATCAGCATTGATAGGGTCTTTTTCGAGTTTTGGGTTAGAATCCATCTATTTTTACCATGCATTCCCTTTTTCCATCTTCAATCTCTACTTTCTGATCAATCTTCAGTAATCTAGTCTTACGTCTAATCCATTTTGCTTAGTTTTCTTTCTTCTTTTACTTTCTGGCCTTCTGTCTGCCTGTGTGTCCAATCGACACCAATCACCACCGATCGACGCCAACCTAAATAATCGACACCAATCATTGTCGATCGACACCAACCCAAAAAAATGATGCCGATCACTTTTCGATCAACACCGACCAGTTTTTAGAAAGGTATAGAATTGAGTAACCCAAGTTTAACTTTTTTTTATAGTTTCCTTCTTTCTTTAAGTTTCTATTGCATTTAGTTTTTACATTATGTCGCTATTTTTAATCACAAAACCTAAATAATTATTTATATATTTTTCATATATTTCTTTACTCTTGATTGAAAACGTGAACTAACATCCGCCGAGGAAGCTCATTACTTCCCAAACCCACTTTCGGGAAGCTCACCCATATATCATCTACACTATCTTTTTCTGCCAAGGATTTGTGCATCGCAGGTTTCTTAGATCTACTTTTAGGATTGCTCATGTGCACCCATCTTGTCTCCATCAGCATTATCTCCATCTACGTCTTCGAATCTTATCCAATCTATCAGGTATCGATTTTATTTGAGTTTTTCAAGGTTTTTGTGTTTAGTTTTGTGCATTAACTTGGATAGGTAACAAGCACGGAAATTATTGATCTACAGGAGCCTAGGTATGTAGATTTGATTGAATTAGAAGAAATCAGTGAACATGTAGTTCAAACAATGGAAAAGGATCAAGTAATAATTAAGAGATGGTTTGATAAGAAATCAAGAGCAAGGACCTTTCAGGAAGGGGACTTAGTTCTAAAGTGGGATGCAGATTGGGAAAAATGGGAAGGCATTCCAAGTTTGATGCCATTTAGAGTGGCCCCTACATGGTCATAGGATGTAAAAGTAGCAATGCCTTCCAATTGTCTACATTGGATGGAGAGGAACTTCGATTCTGGTCAACAGGATCCATCTTAAACATTGCTACTGAAAAAGAAGGTTTCACCCTTGTAAATATTAGCATAGGATTTTAATTTCTCTAAGTGTGTGTGCACATTATCTTATTATAGCATAGGTTTTATTTCCCTAAGTGATCTAGCATAGGTTTCTTTTTCCCTGTGTTTGTGTCATTATACAGTTTGATGCACTTCAGGAGAATGCACCAAGCCCTTCAACATTTACAACAAGGAGACCCATAGTTTCCGTAAAAGTTGCTAATTTTAAAATAGAACAAATATAGAGCAACTAAAATCGGGTCTCAAGGGAGTCCATTTCTAGAACAATGGGGCAAGTTCAAGGTCACCAAGTGCAAGAATTAGATTCAAGCTTCAAGAAAAGGACTAGTATCAGGAAACCACCCATGAATCCATGCCCAAATGGATACTAGAAGCCAACCTGATCCATTCACCTAGTAGGTAGGTGATCCCGTGAGTCACCAAATTATTGACCAAATTTCCCCTTAGGAAAAATTAATCAAACACGCCCTACACAGGAGAAAATCGAAGGGTCAATTCAGTCCTACGAAATTATATTTTATCCCAAATCAAAGGGGCATGCAGATTCAAAAATGGAGCCCAAGTAAGGTTGGCAAGGGAGGCCAATTACGTTAAAAGAGTCCATAGGATAAACAAGAAAGAAAAAAATAGAGAGGAGTAGGCCCGAATTGGCTAAGGAAAGTATAGACAACGAAAGCCTCCACATGTCCAATCGGTGCATCTATAAAGGTCAAGCCCAAAAGGTGGTTACCAAAAAAGCATCGTCCTGCCACATTTCTCAACGGTGCACCTTCGAGGTCGGGTCCAAACTAGGTCTCCAAACATGCATGGAGCTTCCACCTATCTATGGTCTAACGAGTTACTCCTAAATGGGCGTAAAAGGGATACAAATTGTTTAATCAAATAAGTATAAGAGATTCAATAAAATCCTCCACATGCCTCATCAGCCGCAACTTCAAAAGTGATACGCAAGGATAGTCCCTAAATGAGTGTGAAGCTTTGACATGTCCTAGGTCCGAAAAGAAGAAAAAGTCAATAGTTGAAAATTCTCACGGCGGGGAAACATCTATGTGTTATCTCGGTGTAAATTTAAAGGTGTGACTCAAAGAGGAGAATCAAATAAACGTAGGCTCACCATGTAGTCGTGGTCCAATAGAAGTTAAATTGGGCAAAGCGTGCCCAAATCGGTTAAGTATAAAAGGACCATAAGAAGCCTCCATGTGTCTTAATAGCATAACTTTAATGGCATAACCCAAAGAGTGACCCTAAACTAGAGCCAACCCCGCATGTGTCCTGGTGGTGCGAAAGGTAAAGTTGGCTATTGAATTGTCTAAGTATAGAAGGGCCAATGGAAACAACCACATGTCACTCAATGCAACTTTAAAGGAAAAATTTGGAGGCATGTCCCAAATGTGTGCTGAGCCTCCACATGTCCAGTGGTTAGACATAAGGCCCAAAAAAACACAAAGAAAAAGAGAAAATCCATGGAAGGAGCCACATGTATCTTTAGCACTCTTTCAAGAGGCGAACCCAAAAGGTAGTCCCCAAATGAGCACCAACTTACCACGTGGTCAAAATTCAAAAAGGTAAGGTCAGCTATTAAAAATTCCAAGCTTGGGACATGCCGAAGGAAGCCTCCACGTGTCTCATCTGCACAAATTCAAAGGAAGAATCCAAAAATGGTCCCCAAACATGCGCCATCTCTCCATGTGTCTCAAGGCAAGCATAGTGTCTCTTCCAATGGGGAGCTTAGGAATAGTACAAAGGAAATAATACAAAGCTTGTGAACAATGCCACATTTCTCTTTAGTGGAACTTCAAGAGTTTAGAGGAGGGGCCGAAACCTTGAGATGCATGGGGCTGCCACATTGATATGCAAAAATAGAATTTAGACCCAAAGTACCTTCAAGTGGCCATATCTTTCAATTAGAAGCTCGGAATCGATCGGGACGGGATGTTTTAGAGAGCTCTCAGCACCTGATTCCCTCCTTCCACCATTAATGTCTCGACCCGCCATTATTAAGGTCGTCAAGTCTCCCACCTTCCACCATGATGAATAATGGATTTCCCTTCTTTGTAGCAAGGAACACCGATGGGGTATGGGTGTTGCAGCGATACTCATCACTGCGGCAGGAGAATTCAATGCTCCTTCAGGGGCAGTTGGAATAGGGTAGGATTTTTCCCTCCTTTTCTCTCTCTCATTCTTCGTATATATTTTAAAAAAGGGAAATTTTCATAGGGTTGGATATTCTTGCTTTGCGCCTCCCTTTTTCTCTCCTCTCTGAGAGGAATTCGTGGAGCTTTGAACCCCTCCATCCAAATTTTAATGCAATTTTTGCCTCTTGGCTACTATAATGCATTGTATCAATTCTCGAGGCAATAGAATAAGTGTGTGGATGATTTTAACCCTCTCTTAGGTTTATTTGCTTCTTCCTAATCCCTCGTTGCAATTTTTGGTCATATGTGCATGGATATTGTATCAAATTTTAATGGTTTGTGTTTAAGAGCAATGCAAGTGTTCATCATTCCTTTGGTTCATCACTTTTGTTAGATTAGGTTTTATTTCTTGTATTTCATTAACCCTGTATCCTTGGCAAGTGAAAGTAGGATTTAGAATGACCCTCTGTAATCTGAATGTGTGTACTTGAATAGAGGAATAGGAGTCAATCTTCATCTAGAGAGCTCTCTCGAATTGCAAAGTCCCAAACTTTGAGAGATGCTCCATGTTGTGCGTTGACACCTGAGAATCTTAACCCATCCATTGCAGACATTCAATGGTGTTGTGATTCTACATCAACAATTTTACTAACATGTGAAAAGATGGGTACGTTATTTTTAAGGTCGAAATAGTCACCTTGAGGTATGATATCACATTTTGGAGGTATTTGACAATACAAAAGGACTGTATAACTATAAATGAGTGTCTTCAGGCATAAACAAAGTTGAAGAGTGTTTTCAAAGGCTTATGAACTCTATAAACATCATTATGAGCTCTTAAAGTGTCCATGATGTTGTATAGATCAATCTAAGTTTGAAGGTGTGTGCTTGAATATTGAAGAATTCAAGAAGCTGATATGTTTTTGCTTTTAAATTATGTTTTTGCACTTGAAACAAGGTAAGGGTTCAAGAAGGGTTGTTGAGGTATGCTAATGCACATTATGTCTCAATGAAGATTTTTTGTGTCCTCTTTTCTTAAATAAGATGGTTTTCAATGCAAAATAGTGTTGTTTGTGTATTCCAAAACCTATTATGGACTAAAATATCTTAAAGATCATACTATAGAATGGTTGCAAGTGTAGCTAACTACCTAAGAACTCTGAGTGTGTTAATATGAAACTGTGAAAGTGATCAAGTGCTTGTTGCAAGTGTATCAAGAGGAAAAGTGTCACAAATGATAGCCTACAGGTTGGAAAGGAAGTATATGGTGATTCATATGTAAAACATTCAGGTACAGAGGTCATGAATACCTACAGGTGTGAGTACATGTTCTGTGACTAATAATCTAAGTCTGAGCCAAGTAAAAAGATGTGAGAAGTCTCATTGTATGCATCCTGATATCTCTATTGTCATCAAGAATGATGGGCTCTGTTAGTAGTTGTTGTATGAGTTTGATTAATGTCTAAATGGAAGCCTCTTATGTCTTGTAAACCATGTCAAGAGTCCAAATGCTATCATAGTATGTGTTCAAGTAATGGTTATCTTAAATAGAAGTCAGTGGCATAACATAATATCTTGTCTGAGTTTAAAGATCTGATGTCTCCATGTTTACTTTGTCACTATAGTGTCACAAGGAGTTAATCAAGGGTTTTTTATGATAAATACTACTTGAAGAGGTGTTCATCATGTTTGAATATGTATTTGAAAGGTGTTTTTGCTTTCTTACAAGTGACATAAGAAAAATCAAGCCATTTTTGGTACCTCACTGTCCATGACTGTGTCTACATAGTCCTCTTAAGTGGTAGATATGGAAACTCAATTTTGAATGGTCAAATGAAGGAGTTTAAAGCTAAAATTTTGAACAAATCATCTAAGCTTATCAAGATAGAGGATGTAAAATATTTTAGGCTTCAAATAAGTGTATCTTTTAGCTATACATGACATAATTAGAGTGTTTTCTCATGATCAATAGTGATGGTGACTCAGGTATGGAATATGGTTTCCCTCATTTTTGACATGTTTCTTGAGGTATCTATTCGATGAAGTTTATTCAACGTTTTTGGAAGATATTTTTGGTGATTTCAATTGAAAATGTGCTAGTGAGAGTCTATTGGTGCTCCATGAAGGAAGATGAAGACCTACAAGTTTAGAGGAGGTAGAGTACATGTTTTCAAAGGCTTGTAGAAGCATGTTTTTACATGGTAATAATGGTGATGAAGATTAAATGATGTTCTTCACTCTTTGGTTTATGATGAATACATATGGAGAAGTGTATTTCATGGGTAAATTGATCAAATTTTAGCCTAATAGTTGGTTTATTATCCTCAAGTGAAGATTGAGACATAACAACAATGCTTAAAGATAATGGTATGAATGTTAGGAAGGTTGCATTTTGTCTTTAAAGATAGAGGGAGCTTCCTATATTCCACAATGCAAGTGGTTGTAGGTGTTTAGGTGCCAAAATACACATTATTACCTTCTAAATGATGATTTTGGCATTGACATGTTATTATCATTCCTCTAACAAAGTGTTGGAATGTTGTTATTGTAAGAAGAAATGTTGCTCATGGTGAGATAGGAAAATTGTCTACAAAGCAAGAGTGCTTGTGCTCATGGGGAGTTCAAGGATGGAACATAAGATCAGGAAAGAGATAACATCATAGAAGGGGAGCTACTAGATTTTAGTTCTTGATGGCATGTTTCTCATTTTGTTGATCATGCAGCCCTTTGGTAATGATATCAAAGGGGATAGATACAAAGTTTTTAGTTAGAAACTAGGTATGCAAATGTTTTTCCATCAAAGTTTGTAGGTTTCTAAGATGTTTCCATCAATGAAAAAGGGGTAGTTTTTTGGACCCTAGTCATTTCTAGTGGTTTTTTCATTTATTTCAAGTGGCATTGATGCCAAAAATGGTTGATTGGTGAAGTGAAGAAGTCAAGGAGATGAAGGTTTATTGGTAGTGCACTCGAAGATGCTTCTAGTGCCTAACGAGATGTGAGAGGTTTGAAAAAGTGAAGGAAATTTCTTGTGAATATGAGATCAAACTAGAAATAATGTCTACAACATGTGTGAGAAAAACAAGGCTTAATTTTTCTCCTAGACTCAAAATACGGAGAATGGATGAAAGTGACTTTGAGAACTCGACAATGTTTGCTAAGATAAATGAGATTGCTTAGAGATTCAAAAAAAAATTATGGATAACCAAAATATGTAATGTGTACAACCATTTATTTTAGTGCTCCATGTAAAATTTCATCAGATTTTGAAATCGGAGTTTGAGTTATTTCAGATTTTCTAAAATTACCTTCTTGAAAAATGCATTTTAATTTCCCCGACTACTTAGGTTTCCAAATAAAATGAAGGAATTCTAAGATAAGTCATAAGATAATTTTTAGTGGAAAATTTTTCTATAATTTCAGTTCAAAAATATTTTTTTTGAAGGTGTATTTGAGAAGTTCTTATCATTCTTTTGAGCACGCTTTTCTAGTGTCCAACGAGAGCTCTAACTCCATAGGAGAAAAAAGGTGAAATTGGTGTCAAATGTCTTGTTTGATCACTTATAAATATTTTAGAAATGAATTTATGCTTTTTCAAGGCTCATATGGTATTTGAAGGTCAATCTCCATGAAGTTGCATATAGCAGTTCAGGTCTTGGACCTTGTTTGAATGATGCTCCTAGTATAGACTTGCACAAGATCTCAACAGTAGTGAAATTGTTACAATAAGGGCTCAAAATCTCTCCACAAGTCATTTTCAAGGTACTTTATCAATTGAGGTGGCTTCCAAGTGAAGTTCAAGGTGTGAAGTCATCCTCCCTATGCTTTCTTAGAAAGTGAAGTCAAGAAATCTTGCCAAAATCCCTCGTGAAGTCACTCTTCTAAGTGTTTCAATTCATTTTCTTACTTTTGATCATAAATTTCATCATATTTAGAGACTAGGAAAACTCTAATCATCACAATTATGGAGTTTGTGGGAAATATAATGGACGTTTTTCTCCTATTGTTTGTTGACAAGGGGTTTTGGAAGCAAAATTTTAGAGAAACTATGTAAACTAAGGAAAAGAAACAACTCATTGATGTTTATGTGATCTCAAATGGGTGAAAACACCTTTGGAAGGTGTGGAAATTATTATAAGAAATTCACATGCTTCAAAAGGTGTAAAAAAGGACTGAAATTCCTCCTCAACCAAGAACATTAGTTTCTTACTGGACTATACCCTACAAAATTGACTTATGGGAGCATGTGAAGATGCTGCAAGGTTAAATGTTATTTGGAGAAGGTGAAGTATGTTTCTACAAGGCTATAGCATTTGGAATTTTCAAATTTCATTATGTTTTGAAGGATATATCAAGTTTTTTCTCACTTTCGTGCATACACAATCTCATAACCATGAAACTAGTGTTTCTCAAATAAGATTTGCATGAAACACAAACTCTTGCCAGCCAAATCTCACAAAACTATTTGGCAAGGTTTGTATAGGAATTACAAGCATGTTTACAAATAAATTATTTTTTTCATTTATATTTGGTGTAGAAATACATAGACAGTCATCTCCAAAACTATTTCAATTGATTTTACAGATGAATGTAGCTCTCAAGTGTAGTTTCTTCAATTTTTGAGCTTTGAATTGTCACAAATTGGTCTTAAAGCATGAGGAAGGTCTATTGGATACATAAATAGGTCTCATCCTCTTTTTAATTCATTAATATACATCAATTTTATTCGTGAATTCTTCATATCATTCATTGTGTAGGGATTTACATAGTTTCCAAGACAAAATTGATGAAGTTTTAAATTTTGAGATGGTTTTCTTCAATGTTCTTGAATCCATGATTGAAGCTCTAAAGTGTTTTTGGTTATAACTCATGAGAATATTTCAACTTCACTATGAGAAGATGAAAAGACAATGTTTGTATTTCACATGTAATTGAAGGACGAAGTGCTTTTCTTGAAGTTTGATAGAGAATGTGAAGAAAAAAATGTGATTAAGTGTAAGATAAGTAGCTCAAGTAGTAGGGAAATGTTAGTTACAAGTTTGAATGAAAACCCAACATTCCTTTTATCCTATTCTCTACTTGTCAAGGTCAAGTTTTTACACGAGGGGTTCATTAGCTAGGTAATATCCTATCAGGTGGGTTCATATTGAGGTAATTAAAATTAATAAAATTATAGTCAATATACGGTAGACATGAGGGGGTGAAAGGGTCTAATTTATTAATGTTTTGAATCAAGTATTGGGGGTAGGTTAGATAGATGGACGAAAGGAAAGGGAGGTTTAACTTTAATATATAACTAAAACATTTGAACCCTAGTTTTTAAAAGTAAATACCTTAAAATTTTAAAAGGATTGTGGTCATAAATTAAATTATAATCTCTTTTTTAATAAAGAAATCTCAATTAATATATTCTTAACCAAGAAATAATAACAAGGTAGAAAACTAGGATTTTGTATGTTTTTCAACACAAGTGGTATTATTTCACTATCTTAATTATTTGAAGAACTATTGATAAATGATTAAAGCTTAACATATATAAGGTGATTTGTAATAGGCCTTTAATGGCTTCAAACTATCTTTCTAGAGGAAATGCATATTAAAAAAAATTGAGGGAGAAATATAATATATATATTTTCTAATATATTAGGATAGAAATAAAAAGGGGTAAATAAAATTGTAATTGACAAATGGGTAAGGTACATGGAAAAATAGGGGTATTTTCATTCTAATAATATAATAGGAGGGGGTATTATCAATTGAATAATTAGAGATAGAAACTAGAATTAAGGGTATTCTTTAATACCCTTCGAACGCATGTGCTATACCATACTTTTACTAAGTGAACTCCCCGTGATTTTTGATCTCACGAAGGAGAGAAGAATCAGTGATTAGTATTCCATGGTGAAGCTCGATTCATTAGTAATTAGATACAGATGAAGAGTTGATGATATGCTTGCAAAGAGTTAGAAATAACACTGAAAATTTATGATATACTAAGGTTGGGTGTGAAGCAAGTGAGAAAATTATGAAGGTAGATTGAGAGTTTATATGCATGAGTAAATAGAGAGATTTTAAAATGAAGAATTTTGTGAGATAAAAAGTACAAAGTGAGTTAGTTGTAACAATGCAAAAATAGATATGAATGAGATTATTGTGGTAAATGCTAAGTTTAGTGGACGATGAGAAAAATATTGATCAATGTCTATAATGAGTTACAAAATCATAGAAGTAGTAGGTGAGTGAAGATATTTAGTAAAGTATCCATAATTAGTTGAAGAAGCAACAAGGTAACTACATGATCATTAGGCTTGCTTATATTTGTCGAGTAGGTTCTTAGACTAAATCCAACTGCGTAGGTTCTTGGAAAACTTCAATTTGGTGCTTAAAAGAATATTTGAACTGGGTTTTTAATCATTTATAAATTATTCTATTTGAATTGGTATTCGAAATAAAAGTTTTGGTTTTAATTAGGTTTTATCCCTTCTTAGGTTTCCCACTATAAACATTGTGTCATGTTCTCTTGTGTTTTTCTTCAAATTAATTTTGTGTTTATGATGTAACTACTGAAACAAGTTAAGTGTTTTTGAAATTTTTAAAATACCTTAAGTGTGCTAGGAACTTATTCATCCCCCTCCCCTTGGAGTGCTTCGATATATGTTTATGCATATTCACAACACCCATGAATGTTTGCAACTCAATGCGTTAAATTTCTCAAAGTGTGATTAACATGAAGTTTTTCCCAAAGCGTGAGACATTGAAATCAGAAAATCTCTCTAGATGAAGGTTGGTTCCTATTCCTCTATTCTGATGCACACATTCAAATTGTAGAGGATCCACCTTAAAATCTACTCTAACTTTCCAAGGAGACATGGTTAAGAAGATTACAATAAATTAAACCTAAACTAAAGAGGTGATGCACCAAAGGAATGTTGAATAACTTTTCTTGCATGGAAATGAATGTGAAACAAGATTGAAGAGGATGAACATCAACACAAATCAGTTTCTTATCACCAATTCATTCACCATTAAACACAAACCATCAAATATGCAACACAATAACCATGCACAAATAACCCAAGTGCAATGAGAGATTAGATGAAAGAAATGAACACAAGAGAGGGTTGAAATTCATCCACAGACTTGATACATTGCATTACAATGGCAAAAAGGAAAAATTGCATTTTCAGTTTAGATGGGAGGTTTGAACTCCACAAATTCACTTACAGACTAGAGAAAAAGGTGGGGTGCAAAGAAAAATTATCCAACATTAGAAAAATGTTCTTCCTTACAATATATATAAAGAATTTGAGAAAGGGGGAGATAATAATTTGAAATCTTACTTCAACCACCTCAAAATGCATTAAAATATCCAGCAAGAATGATGGGCGCCAATGCAAAACCCATAGCTCCTTGTACTTTCCCTTGTTGGAGAAGAAAGGAAGCTCATAATTCATCATTATGGCAGGTGAGAAACCTAGAATACCTTCTAAAATGATGGACTTTAGTTATTTAAAAACACCGAGAGCTTTCCAAAAGTCATAGCTTGTGCAAATCTGACCTCCCGGTTAAAACTTATGGTCGATTGAAGATTGGGGTGCTATACGCATTAAATGTGGGTGGTTAGCTCTATTTATTCAGACTCTAAAATTCCTCACAACCTCCAAAATCTGAAAATGCAGACTTTGAGCATCTCGGCTTGGTAGGTTAAGTTATTGTTCATATGCTAATTTGACTTGAGAGTTATGAAACTCGAAACCCAAATCCTTGAAACCCCAAAATTCGGACTTCAAACTCGAGAGGTTGCAACTTTTGGACCATTGACTATATTCATATGCTTGATCCCATCGGGCCAACAAAACTCCAAACCTTGAACCTCCTAAACCCCTGAAGTCTAAAAGTCCAAAATAGGGACCTCTTAAAGTCTAAAAATCCCCCACTTTGTGTTGACTCCAAAACCAAGTTTGACCCCTAAAATCTGAGCCCTTTCAGAATTCATACTTTTGGGAGTTCGGGCATTTGGTTAATTTTTTCCATTTTATTTGGTGAAAAGTCTAAACCTCGAACCTCGAAACCCCAAAGTCTAAAATTTCCAGCGTTGTTGACCTGAAAGGGGATTTTAACCTAAAAAATTCTAAACCATTTTAAACTTTGAGGATTTTTGGGTCATATTTTCTTTTTCCCCACCACCTAGTATCCAAAATGTTGAATGCCCTGTTATCTCTTGAAAGTGCACCCTGTTGAGAGATGACTACGGGTGTTTGAATATTTCTTTAGATATCTCTTTTTGTATATATAATGGAAACACCTTAGGTATGTGGGTATACCTATTTTGAGGTGAGTCTCGGTATCAAGTCCGGTTCCTTTTTTGGTGTATACGAAACTAATTTTCTGATGTTTGAGGGTAAAAATATGATTTTATATGAATTAAAATCGGGGTGATATATGATGAGGGTCATCAATCCTCACCATTAATAATGTCAATCCGGGTTGGTGTCCAAAGGTTGTATGCATTAAGAGAAGAAAATATTGGAAAGTAACTCCTTTAAACACAAATCAAACTTGCATAAAATAAATCACACTTGTGGAAATTGAAAGGCACACTTGTAGAAATAAATTTTGCATGAATTAAAAGGCACTCTTGTATAAATGAAATTTAAATGAAAGGAACACACTTGCATGAATTAAAAGGAACATTTGCATAAAAAAACACACTTACATGAATTAAAAGGCACACTTGCATAAATGAAATTGCTGAATTAAAAATAAACACAATTGAATGAAACACCTGCAGGTTTACAATAGACTGAATTTTCACAATACAAAGATAAAAACAATACAACAGAATGAATTAAAGACAAATGAATAAACATAAACATAAATACATAGATCTATATACCTTGGAATGAGTGGCCATTTCATTCAAATCATATTTTGAGATCTTAAAACTACAAAATATTTGAGAGGAAAGAATAGATCTTTCTTTCTTTAGAGAAAAACATTACATATCTAAGCATGGAAGGTTGCATTTATAATTCATGCATCCAACCAAATACTTATGTTTGAAAATACAATCTGATCTTATCTTTATTCCAATCCTAACAACTAAAATCTCCATCTCCACAAAATATGGAGAGAGATATATTATTGAAGTCAAATTTTATCTCACTTATTTTATGAAGATTTACTCCCAAATCTTCTCCTTCCTTTTCAGTAACAAGAATCATAATGATTTTATTTCTCTAAATTATTGAAAGGAGGATTTTCCTCAAAATATGATTTTGACCAAATACCTTTCTCATATTTTCCATTTGACTTTGCTATTTTTGATTGTGGAACTTTTGACGCTTTTTCCGAGACTGTAGTTCACTAAAAGTTAGATTTTTTTTTATTGGTAAAACCTATAGAAAATATGAATGAGGTTTTTTTTAAACATATTTCTATGAAAAAAATGTCTCTCATATTTTCCATTTAAATTTTTTGTTTCTATTTATGGAACTTTTAGTGCTCGTCTAATACATGTTTCCTCGGACTAAAGCTCACTAAAAGTTAGATATCTCTTCATTAGAAAAATATGTAACAAATATGAATATTGTTTTTGTCAAAAATATTGCTATGAATAAAAACCTCTCTCATTTTTTCCATTTGAATTTTCTATTTCTATTTATGAAACTTTTAGTGCTCATCTGATACACTTTTCCTCGAAATACTGACTCACTAAAAGTTAGATCTCTCTTCATTGGTAAAACTTGTAGCAAATCTGAATGAGGTTTTTGTTAAACACATTTCTATGAACAAAAACCTCTCTCATATTTTCCATTTGACTTTTCAATTTATGTTTATGAAATGTTTAGTGCTCTTCTGATACACGTTTCCTCGGAGTGCAGCTCATTAAAAGTTAGATATCTCTTCATTGGTAAAACTTGTAACAAATATGAATGAGGTTTTTGTTAAACACATTACTATAAACAAAAAAATCTATCATATTTCCTATTGGAATCTCTGAGTTTTCACAATCCGTAAAAAAATGTCATTTAATTGATGTAATTTCTGGAACTAAAGTTGTCATTCCATTGATGCAAGTTCCGGAACTAAAGTTTTCATTCCGTTGATGCAAGTTCTGGAACTAAATCTACAATTTCCGAAACTAAATTTGATTTTTCCATGAATTGAAAGTTCCATAATTAATTGTCATTCAATTGATAGAAGTTCTTGAACTAAATCTGCGAGTTCTTAAACTAAACTTACAAGTTCCAAAACTAACTCTGTGAGTTCCAGTACTAACTCTGCAAGTTCCGCAGCTACCTTAAAACAACTATAAATTTTACATGCGACCTCGGATTGAGATTACTCTTTTTTGAAATTACATAATTTTTTAGAGCAATTTGAATATGAAATCAAATCTGATTTAAAATTTACTATTCATGAATGATTACACTTTTCCTAATACTAGCATTATCTTTACTTTATGGCCTTCATACACAAGACTTTGCATATTTTCCCAAATAATCAATAGGATTAGTCAAAAAAATAGATAACAAAATATTTCTAAAAAAGGAACAAGATATATATCCTATATTCTATCTTAAGCCAACTATAAGTTCCTAGATTACATTTAAATCCACTTTCAAAGGTAACTTGGAAGGACAAAATAATGGTAATTTATGGCCAATTTATAGCCTCATCATTTTTCCACACTTAATCTTATGCATGTCCTCATTCATTACATTATTATTTTTTCTTCCTAGATTCTTCTCTGTATTGAAGACATGATTTTATGCATCTATTTTTGTTGCTTTTGATTTCTTTCTTTTACAACAGGTTCTTGTGTGGATCTCCTTCGGTTGCTTTTGATATTCTTTATTTTACAATAGGTTATTATGTGGATCTCTTTTCTTTTATAATAGGTTCTTGTGTGGATCTCCTTCTGCTTCTTTTGATTTCCTTCTTCTATAAAAGGTTCTTGTGTGGATCTCCTTCTTTTGCTTTTGATATTCTTTCTTTTACAACAAGTTCTTGTGTGGATCTCCTTCTGCTACTTTTGATTTATTTATTTTAAAATAAGTTCTTGTGTGGATCTCCTTCGTTGCTTTTGATTTTATTTCTTTTACAACAGGTTCTTGTGTGGATCTCCTTCTGCTGCTTTTGATTTCTTTCTTTTAAAATAGGTTCTTGTGTGGATCTCTTTCTGTTACTTTTGATATTCTTTTCTTTTATAACAGGTTCTTGTGTGGATCTTGTTCTGCTGTGTCTCACAACAAAAATGCATAGCTCATGCTTTTCCTTCTCTACCACACCTAAACTTGTTGCATGTCCTCATACTGTTTATTTATGGCTGCCCATAAATTAGACTCAAAAAGTTTGATTGTAAAGAGGTGCACATATTTTTCATATAAGTAGGGGAGATATGAATTTTATCTTGCCTTCCTTAGAAATCTTTAAAAGTGGATCTAGTTGTAGTAAAAAAACTTACAAGAAAGCTTAAAAATAAAATAGTAGAACAAAATAACTTTATCATACCTCTAGTTGTCTTTGTCATCCTATTGTTAACATGGTCAAATAGTGCCAAGAAGAAAGCCACCAGGTAATAGTTGATTTCCTTTGAAGAAGAGCTGCCTCCTTTTGCCTTTGATTGGCTAGCAAGTTGGTTTTCCAATCAATTTTTTTCCCTTTGACTAGCCAGCAAGATGGTTTTCTAATCAAAGATTTTTGATTTTTTTAATATTTTTTATATCTTTTTTGTCTTTGATTGGCCAACAAGCTTGTTTTTTAATCAAATATTTTTTAAATTTAAAAAAAAAATTATAGCATGAGAAGGATTAGAGAAAAATTTGATCCATCATCAGACTATATTCATCAAAGTACAACTTTTGTAAAATAGGAAGCAATGTCTAAGATCTCATAAAAACTGCATTTTACATACTTGGTAACTCCAAGAAGATTCCAAAAACTGTGTAGAAAATTTTAGGTCTTCAAAGCCCATCTTGAATTGTGTAATATCAGAATCACCATAGTAATCTTTAAATCCTGGACTAGTGATCTTAGGAGATGGAGAGTTGTTAAAAGAGAAAGTGAATGTATCCATGAGTTGCTCCAAAATCTACATGCTCCTTGATTGATAATGTTGGTCCTCCAAAATTTACATGCGATATCAAGAACAACTTTAGAAATTCCTATAGACCTATTCCTTAGATGTTAGTACAAAAACAGTTCTTTCCTTGATATTCATGATAATTTCTTCTTAATGTTATACAAGCATATACATAAATAAAGAAATTGAAAGACATGAAAACAAATTTTTCTAATGGATAAGGTTTAGGGATTGAGTTTTATTATGGGATGAAAAACTAATTTGGATGGGTGGATTTACTGACTGGGTTTTTATTTTGGCTCTACTAAAATCCCTAAATATGGATGGAGTTAATTAGAAATGCTATCAATTCATTATTACCAATATGATAAGCCAAATTTATACAAAGGTTATGTGTACTAAGATTACTGAGTTGTTAGTTGATACACGGGGAAATGTTGGTAGTTATCAAGAATGACATATGATATTTCATCAATTGAATCTACTTCCAAATTCAATATCATATTCTACCATTTTTTAGATCTGAATTCTTAGTTCACACCATTATACCTTCTTGATCAAACATCACAGTCATTTTTCTTATACAAAGAGTTAGTTTGAGGGGATATATTTACAATTTAATATTCCTAATTACGAAACAAAATTTTAATCTACTTACAAGAAATAAAATTCTCAAGAAACTACTTACCGAATTCTTCTTATCACAAAATTACTAAAAGGTATTCTAATGTCACTAGAATATTCTTTTAGAGAACTTTGAATATCCTAATAACACCATGTCCCCGACAACGACACCAAAATGATGAGGGTCATCAATTCTCGCTATTAATAATGTCAATCTAGGTTGGTTTCCAAACGTTGTATGCATTAAGAGAAGAAAATATTGTAAAGTAAATCCTTTAAACACAAACCAAACTTGAATAAAATAAATCACACTTATGGAAATTAAAAGGCACACTTGCAAAAATAAAGTTTTCATGAAAGAAACACACTTGCATGAATTAAAAGGCACACTTGCATAAATGAAATTTACATGAAAGAAACACACTTGCATGAATTAAAATAAACACTTGCATAAATTAAATTTGCATGAAAGAAACACACTTGCATAAATGAAATTGTTGAATTAAAAATAAACACAATTGAATGAAACACCTGCAGGTTTACAACAGACTGAATTTTCGCAATACGAAGTTAAAAACAATACAATAAAATGAATTAAAGAGAAATGAATAAATATAAACATAGATACACAGATCCAAATTTCTTAGAATGAGTGGCCAACTCATTCCTTGGAAGATGATTTAAATCATACTTCTGAGATCTTAAAACTACAAAATATTTGAGAGAAAAGAATAGATCTTTATTTCTTTGGAGAAAAACATCACATATCTAAGTGTGGAAGGTTGCATTTATAATTCATACATCCAACCAACTCTTTATTTTAGGAAATACAATCTGATCTTATTTTTATTCCAATCCTAACAACTAAGATCTCCATCTCCACAAAATATGGAGAGAGATATATTATTGAAGTCAAATCTTATCTCACTTATTTTAGGAAGATTTACTCCCAAATCTTCTCCTTACTTTTTGGTAACAAGAATCATAATGATTTTATTCCTCTACATTATTGGAAGAAGTATTTTCATCAAAATATGATTTTGACCAAATGCCTTTCAGATTTTCCATTTAACTATGTTGTTTTTATTGTGGAACTTTTGGCGCTTGTCAAATACGCTATTTTCTCGATCGCAATTCACTAAAAGTTATATTTATCTTGATTGGTAACACCTGTAGAAAATATGAATGAGGTTTTTGTCAAACAAATTTCTATGAACAAAAACATCTCTCATATTTTCCATTTAAATTTTATATTTCTGTTTATAGAACATTTAATGCTCATTTGATATCGTTTCCTCGGATTGCGACTCACTAAGCGTTAGATATATCTTCATTAGAAAAACTTGAAAAAAATATGATTGAGGTTTTTGTTAAAAAATTAATATAAATACCAACGTCTCTCATATTTTCCATTTGACTTTTTTATTTCCGTTTATGGAACTTTTAGTGCTAAATCGATACACTTTTCCTCGGACTTGACTCACTAAAATTTAGATCTCTCCTCATTGGTAAAACTGTATTAAATCTGAATGAGGTTTTTTTAAACAAAATGCTAAAAACAGAAACCTCTCTCATATTTTCTATTTAACTTTTCTATTTCTATTTATGGAACTTTTAGTTCTCATCTTATACATATTTCCTTAGACTATAGCTCACTAAAAGTTAGATCTCCCTTCATTGGTAAAACTTGTAACAAATATGAATGAAGTTTTTGTTAAACAAATTTCTATGAACAAAAACCTCTCTTAAATTTCCCATTGGAATCTCTAAGTTTTCACAATCCCTCAAAAACTATCATTCCATTGATGCAAGTTCCGGAACTAAAGTTGTCATTCCATTGATGCAAGTTCCGGAACTAAAGTTTTCATTCCTTTTATGCAAGTTCCGGAAATACATCTGCATGTTCCGAAACTAAATCTTATGTGTCTATGAATTGAAAGTTCTAGAACTAACTATCATTCAATTGATACAAGTTCTGAAATTAAATCTGTGAGTTTCATAACTAAACTTGCAAGTTCTGGAACTAACTCTGCGATTTTCAGAACTAATTATGTGAGTTCCGAAACTAACTTAAAATAGATATAACTTTTGCATGCAACCTTAGATTAAGATTTTCCTTTTTATAATTTAATTTGATAATTTTTGGAGAGCAATCTGAATATGAAATCAGATCTAATTTTAAATTTATTGTTCATGATCAATTCTACTGTTCCCAATACTAGCAATATCTTTCCTTTATGGCCTGCATACACAAGGCTTTGCATCTCTTCCCAAATAATCAATAATATTAGTCAAAAAAATAGATAACAAAAGATTTCTAAAGAATGAACAAGATATATATCCTATATTCTATCTTAAGCAGACTATAAGTTCCTAGATTACATTTAAATCCAATTTCAAAGGTAACTTGGAAGGTCAAAATAATGGTAATTTATGGCCTCATCAATACACCAAACTTGTATGAGGTCTTTGATTGAGTATGTGCACAATTGATATGAGAATGAATTTTAGATGCACAAACCAATAGTTTTCAGTAGAATATTAAGGCAAACACTTGATGTATCAAGGGAAAATTTCACAACAATATTGTTAAGATACATATGCACACTAATATCATGCCGAAATTACTAAATTTACAACAGGGTATGATAATTAAACAGGGAATTTGACATTCACAAGGATTAATAAGACATACACAAGACTGCAATTTATTGGAAAGGAAGAATATAATTCTCATTCAAAGGGAAAAATTGGTAAAATCTACTTTAGCACTCGTATGTCAAAAAGTTCCCCTCTCGTGCTTTGCCAATACACACAATATATAGAAAAATTATTCATCCCACCCTTCCTAAATATAGAATAAAGTTGGAATCTCCCATGCATCCTATTTTTATCCTTTATTTAAACATGCTAATACATTGGGGCATTAATAGCCTTTGGTTACAAAAATATAACTCAGTCAAACTATAGTTGACTATTCTATTTTTAATAAATTTGGATGAATAACTTAGCTAAAAATAAGCTTTGCTTCATGAGAAAGTCTTCTCCAATACATGCAAACTATGTCTTCTATTTGATGATATGACATTTGTAACTTGATCCACTTACAATTTGCAAAAATAGCATTTTAAACTGCCCCTTAGATGCATATGCAAAATTAATCTCCTGAGTTAAAAATAATGCCTTGTCTCTTACAATTAGAAAATTTTAATCAATTCCACATCACCCATTGTGGGGACCATTATGAGCACATGTGCAATAATACTCTTATTTTTTGGAAAATAAGGTAATATGCCTCCAAAAAGGGCTCCTTATACTTTGATGTTGACCTTTGCTTGTCTTCTTGTGGTCACATGAAGAATTGCACTTGTGCACATAATGCTATTGTCTGCTTTCTAAAACTCCCACTGTGGGGACCACCTTGATGTGAACATTGGTCTTCATTCTGGATTTGACCTCCTTTGTTGACTTGGCATATTATTATGATTTAAAATAAACAAGGGGTCATTTTGAAACATTGCTATACTATATACTCGGCCACCTTTTTGGTTGTCATAGTCATACTATATACTCGGCCACCTTTTGATTATCATTACATAGTAATTGTTTTCAGTATTATAGTATTTTGGCATATGTTTAGGACCTTAACATAGGTTCCGTAATGATTCATTTAATAATATGGGTTGACCCATTTCCCATGGTGACTCGCCCCTCAAGATTTTTCGGTGGTTATCGCTTTAGGCTAACTCGGTTGTGGTTAGGGTTTACCTTTGCTTTGAACCTGGTGAATGGTTTATGGCCATTGATTTCAAGTACTTGTTGATCCTGAACCATTGATGTAATCAAGGTAGGTGAGGAGCTGACCATGGTAATTTTAGTTTTACTTTGATCTTGGTGACTTCTCTGTGGATGTTGATCTTTTGTACTTTATCTTCATCACCATGGATCTTTAACCTAGGTGGTTGGCTTGGGTGATGATCGATACCGTTTATTTTTGTACTATTGGTTTATTGTCATCGATCTTTAACTCAAATGAGTTAGGTTTGTTTAAAAATATCATTGAGCTTATCACTTGTCATTATCACTTGCTCGTTACGAGTGGCGAAGCCACTGGTAAAAATTCTCTAGGAAGCCATCGTTGATCTTTCTTGAGCTCATATCTTCTCCAAAAATGGTTCTCTGTAGTTCTAGATATTTTTATTTTTGTTTTTTTTTCTCTTTTTGGATTTTTCTAAGTGTGGTTTAATCACGTTGGCTGCCATTGTTGATCTTTGATCTCAGTTCCTTACATTATGTTACCTATTATGAGGTTCTGTGCATGGATTTTTTTATTCTCTACAATATCTTAGGCCCCAATACAGGAGTTTTGGAGCTCGTTTTCTTTGTAGAGAAGGGATCCATGAGATTTTTTGTTCATTTTTCTAAAGTGCCTGCCATGGTTGTATGTTTGAGATTCGGATTTACTTCTATAAATATATCTTATGGCTCTGAAATATCTACATTTTTGTTTTTGCTCTGCTTAGAGTTTCTTAGCGACATCATTCTGGTCATGGCCAATGTTGTTATAGATCTTGGGCTCGTGTGAAATACTTTCTATAGCTTTCAAAGGTGGCTGTTGTTTTAAAATTATGTGTTTCATTTCTTCTCAATCTTGAAAGTTGTTTATTTGGAGATTTCGCAGAAGGCAGTTCCCTATTAGATCGTCATTGATGAGTTGTGAGCTTGGTTTCCTCTGTAGATCAATTTTTTGAGTTCTCATGCGTCTCGTATACTACCACTTCTATTATGCATTACATAGTTTCCATTGTTGAGAAGGAAAGACTTCATCTTCAAACTTTGTAACTACTTTTCCCTTATCGTTTCAACTTTATTATCATTGACTCCTCAAAATCCTTGTGTTTCTTTGAATTTTCTTGTGCAACCTTGATCTATGAGCTTGAAAATCATTTATTTCTTCATCATTTTATTCTGCACTTGATATTAATGAGGGTTTCATGGATTTGATGATAATTATACTAGTAAGTTCATTGCATTTCTATTATTCATGCAAACTCTCAGTAGATCGTATATTTGTTGATGTGGGTATTTGAGTTTTGGCTTCATCATTCTCTTTACTCTGAATGTGCATATTTTCTATCTCAAACTCTAAGACATTTGGTAGCCATTTATTTTCAAAGCATTATATTTTGAAACTCTCTTCGTACTTTGTTGTTTAGATATCCTTTGAAGTTGTGGTTGTCATTTTTGATCCATTCTCGAGCTTTGAATATTGAACTATGTTAGAGATTTATACTAGGCTCGTTATGCTCTAGTTGTTAGCTTGAAAAATATTTCATTCATTAGTTGTAAGGTCCTGTAGCATTCTTCATTTCCTATTGGTCTCAACTCTTGTTACATAATGATCTTGGGGACTTTCTAAATCTTGACTTCTTGTACTTTTATGCTCTGTATTTTTCTATTCTAGTTTTTTTATTCTTTCATTCAAGCTTATTCATCTTTTATAGTCACAAGGATGTTCCAAAACCCTTGTTTCACTTTATAGAAACATTTATTTAAAATTTTGAGATGGCATATTCAATCTTTGAGCTCCTGGAGTTGAACTGTAGAAATGTTGTGAACTGTAACTCTTTTATTTGAGCTTATATTATGATAGTTTCCAACACTTATCTCTGAATTTGATCATAAGTGAAAATGTTATTTCCAGAAGCACTTTCTATGGTCTATAGTATGTATATTTTAGTGTGTTATGATGATCTAGAAACAACCTACATCTATTAAATGTTAAACATTTTCTCTTCTTTTGTACTATCATTCTTCTGTTTTGCAATACTGAAATGAGACTTGTGTAATAATGAAAACCTTGAAATCTGAAATGTTCTCATTACTTCCAATTTTCTCTAGTTGAGAATATTATCTTGTACTGTTATGCTCATGAACATGTTATCTTTGAAAATTTTAAAAGTAGACATCATGAACACTTTTCCTTCTTTATTGTGTTTCCTTTCCATAACAACAAACTATAAAGCATGCTTTTATTTCTTTTGTTGCAATCTTACTCCTTACTTGCATTAGTTGTATCTTGTGTGTCCATAATTCTTGTTAGTTGGTCCTGTGGATGTACATTGAGCTGGTTGCATTATGTATTGTATCTCTTCATCATGAATTACCCTTTGAATCCTTAGTTGTACTATAACTGAAGTTGTTCTTTATCATGAAGTAACTTGTATTTATCTTAATCTGTAGCTTGGACTATACAATGTATTCTCTCCTTTCTTGCATATTTTCTATTTTGAACAATAGTTTATCTTTTATCACAACTTTTAAGCATGTATTAGTTGTGAAATAACATGATGGAAAGATGTAAAATGTCCATTTTACATGGTGAAGCCTTGTCAAAATTTTCTCATATTTCCTTTTCCATTCTATTTCAGTTGCAATTTTATCTCATTCCATTTGTTAGAAACTGCAGCACTAAATAGTTAGTGTTTATTTCTTTCTTCTTACATGTACCTACACATTTAGACAAACTAGTTAGAAAACATTAGGCTTTGGCCTCTCTTCTATTCCATAGTTTTTCTCTTTATATTTTCTCTATGAAATGATTGTGAGAATTATATGTACTAATGTAGAATATTGATGTTTTTCTACTATGCATTTATCATTTCTATAATCATACCTCCTGATATCAGGAGATTCATTTACACAAAGATCGACATTACAAAAACATGATTTAATCTTAAGCATGTGGTGATGGTCTCTTTATGTTTGTTTTTAGGTACATTGCAGTTTTGAATAGTAAGGATGAAGATGGAGCAAAGATGGAGTGGAGATGGAGTAGTATGACAAAAGAAAATAAGGCAATGATGGATTCCTTCATATTCTTTTGCTTTTAATTTCATGCACATGCACCTTCTATTTTCATAGCTATGATGTTTACTTGAGTTACATTCCATGGATTGTGTGGGAAACATTTGAAATTCCTTATGAATAAAACATTAAATTCTAAAACTGATTTATGTACTTCCTTCTGCATTTCAGATTTGTATATGGATTGTATAATGAATTAAACAAATCACGAACATAATTGAATGTATTTAATCATCAAGGAAAGAAATTTAAATTTCCTATAACCTTAGTAAAGAACCTTAATATTGATGTAATATGCAACTCTTATTTTTGTTCTAAAACTCAACACATCATCTATTCTCTATTTTCTGCCTTCATCAAGATTACACATTTGTCCTTTGGGGCCTTTGTGTTCTTTTGCTAAAGACAATCATGAAATTGCAGACTATATGATTTGTTAAGTTTTGTAACAACACACATAGTATTGTAAATTACATGTAGTTATTAATTAATCCAATCAAAAAAAATATTAAACTCAAATAATCTCCCTAGCTTAGGTTAAATTCACCAATGCCATCCATCATAAAAAGTTTTGAGTTTCCCAATTTTACGAATGCAAAAATTGTCAACATGCCAAAAGTTTGAAAACATTGGGCATGAGACCTCCATTCTTTTTATAACTTGTTAAGTGAGTTACTTGTTTGAAACTAGACCAAATTCCTTCGAGTTCGAATGAGTTGATTTCATCCTTTCTTTCTCGAGCTCTGATCTCCTTCAACATTCCCTCGGCCAAGTTAGCCCTTGTCCATTCCTTTTTCGACCTTGCATTTCCATTGTCGAGCAAACCTGTAACCTAATTATGACGAAACAACCTCTTCATTTCCTCTACATGCAAGGTCATGTTTATCAATTTTTCTTGGAGGAAAAAAATGGATAACAATTTGGTGACTCGAGGGATCACCTGCTTGCTAGGTGAAATATCAGTTTCCTTGAAGTATCCATTGGGCACATGGTCATGAATGATAGCGTGATATTGATCTTTTACTTGAATCTTGCCTCAAATTCTTACAACCTGTTGATCATGAACCTTATCCACTTCCCTCACTCTCAATTTTCATAATAAAATATTGAAAATGAGATTTGTGATAATATAAAATTATCTTGACCAGGACCTTTCTCTTATTCCTGAAATGGACTAGAGGCACACCGAACTCGCATAGTGATATAACCCGGGAGTGAAAATACCTTTTGTAGAGAGCTTAGGGAAATGAAACCTACACTACAATAGGACAATGTGTATACACACTTAGAGGAATTAAAATCCTAGGCTAATACATAGAAGGGTGAAATTTGTTTTTCGTCGAGTTAGCAATGTTTAAGGTATATCCCATTAACTAGGATCAAAATTTATTCTTCATCCAATGTAGACAATTGGAAAGCATTGGTACTTTTACATCCCATGACCATGTAGGGACCACTCCAAATGGCATTAAATTTAGAATACCTTGCTGGTTTTTCTTGATATGTATCCCACTTTAGAATCAAGTCTCCATCGAAAGGTTCTTTCTCTTGCTTTCTTATTAAACCATATTTTGACTAAGGTTTGATCTTTCTCCATCATTTGAACTACATGTTCTCTAATTTCTTCCAATTCCATCAACTCTGCATATCTATCCTCCATTGGGTAAGACTCATACAACTCCAACTTCTTTATGAGCTTCAATGTGGCTAGATATAATGATATAAACAACACTTCATCTTTCCCATAGAATCACTTGTAAGGGGGTTTACTTGTTGACCTCTTTGGTGTGATCCTGTCAGCCCATAATGCTGATTTGAGCGTTATATACCATGTCCTTTGGTTTTCATCTAGTTTCCTTCTGATGATTCTTAGAAAATTCTTGTTTGTGGAATCTGCTTGTCCATTCCTTGTGGGTAATAGTTTGAAGAGATGCCCAATTATTTCATCTTAACAACCCATTTTGTGATCTTGGAACCTAGGAACACTAATGCATTATCTGATATGATAGCAGCTGGTACACCGAACCTAGTAACTATCCCCTCATATAAGTCTTGTATGTTATACTTGTTAACTTCTTTGAGTGCTACGGCTTTGTCCACTTGGTGAAATAGTCTATTGTTGTCATAATCCACTTATGACCTTGGCTCAAATTTGGATTGATTACCCTAATAAATTCCTATCCCCATTACATGAATGGATAGTAAACTAAAATTGGATTCAATGGAAGTGCTGCCATCCTTTCCTCTCCTATGAAGAGTACACATTTCTTACACTTTTTGATCCAATTATACTAGTAATCGAACACCTGTGGGCCAATAATATCTCACTTTTATTATTTTGAGATCTGTTACCCATGGGGAAAATGATATTGAACTCTCCATCGTGAAAATCCTATAACACTTTCTCAATTTGACTGATCTAATGCATCTCAATAGAACTCAATTGATGTATTTCTTCAACAAAACACCATCAAAAAGAACATATGGGATGGCTTGTAATCATAAGTATCTCCTCTTTGCTTTAATAATTTTTGGGGTGTAGTCATTTTTATAGGAAGTGTATCATGTTATGAGTCCAACATGGAGTGGGAACATCATCATTTATTTTCTCCTCATCATCCTATATAGCACTAAGATGGTTTATTTTCCATCATCTCGCTTCATCATGTTGACTAGAGGCCATCTATTCACATAGTCCTTTTCCATGGACCAACTTAGTGACCTTGACCTTGATGTTTTATTCCATGACATGAGTGATCCATCCTACACATTTCTCATTCAGATCCTTTTTTAGAAGGAATTCCTTAACTCTTGCTTGAGAGATCAATAATTGGATCTTGTTGTTTAAGACTAGGTTCTTGAATTTATTTAAGATCCTAATCACTACAAGGACATGCTTTTCAATGAAGGAGTATCTCACTTCATATTCATCCAAATTTTGACTAAAGAATGAAACCAACTCTTTAGATCCCTCTTTTTTCATTTATACTAGGATTGTAGAAATCATGTCCCCATCACCAAAGGCATAGACCATGAAATCCTTTGAGAAGTCTAGATTGATGAGAGTTGGGGATTAAGATATAGCCTCTTTGATGACATCAAAACTTACTTTTCCCTCATTTTTCCACTTAAATTCCATGCTCTTATTTAACATCATTTTTATTGGATTTTTAAAGCGGAAAAGTATAGTACAAACCCAAGGACAAAACTCATCCTTCCTAAGAATATTTGAACCAACTTTATAATTTAGCAAGGTTAATGCTAAAATTTGTTCAACTCTTTATGGGTCAATCGGCCAACCCTTCCTTTGAAAAAATATGGCCTAGGAGCTTGCCTTCATGAGCCAAGAATATGATTTCTTTAGGATTTAATGATACCGCAAATCTCCTACACCTTTGAAAGGTATGTCTTAGGTGAGAGAGGTGATCTCCAGTATTTTGGAGAACACAGTGATATCATCAAGATATATTAGTACTATTTTTTTCATCAAACCCTTGAATTCCATGTCCATCACCCTTTGGAAAGTGGCTCTAGCATTTGACAATTCAAATGGCATATTTTAATAGGCATATATGCCCCACTTAGTGGTGAAATTTGTGTTGAACTAATCATATTCTTTCACCATTATTTAATTATATCTCGAATACCCATCCAGGAGAGAGAATCTTTCTAAACCGGATACCACCTATAAGATATGTTCCATTAAAGGCAGTGGGTAGTGATCTTTGAGAGATGTCTTGTTTATGTCTTGGAAGTCCACACATAACCTTATTTCTCCATTCTTCTTCCTAACTGGAAAAATTTTTGCAACCCAACTTGAGTGCTTGATTGGAAATATAATGCTTTCCTTTATCAAATTTTTTATCTCTTTCTTTATAAGAGGCTTAATGTGTGGGTTCACTGTATTTTCTTTTTCCTAATCAACTTTACATTTGGATCAAGTTATATTTTGTGTTGTGCGAATTTCAGATTAAAACCTCTCAAATCCTCATAGCTCTAGGCAAAGAGATCTGGAAATTCTTCACAAATTTGTGTGAATTCACATCTCTCCTGCTCAGTAGCTACTTTTCCAACTTGGAGTGTTTTTACCTCTCCAACTGAGAATGGCTCTGAATCTTCTCCCTTGACCTATATGATGTATTTCTCTTTATGAAATTGATAATTTAGGTTAAATATGGAATCCAACGTAACCAAAAATTTGGGGAGATTGTTTTTCCATAGTTGCACTACTTGATCCTTGTACTGTTGCTCTAATTTGTCATGATTCCTAGCTGAGAATTCAGCCTCTTCTTGTAAGAAATTAATGATTTGTTGATCATTCTCAAACACCTACCATCTTGTGTTATTTTCTAGAACTGTTGGCCTTATAATCACATGTATATGTGGCTATGTTTTTTCCCTTTTGATTCTATCCACCAAATTAAAAGTTTCTCCAACTTTGCATGAGCCTATCCGTGACTTCATTATTCTTCCTAGGTATGGACTTGATGTTGAAAGCTTCAAATTCCTCAATGATATCCCATACCTTTGCATATAGCTCTTGAGTAGGTCATACTTTATACCATTTTGTCCCCTGACTTGATTGAATATTAGCTCACTATCCCCGAACACCGAAAAAAATTTTATGCCTCTTTTTCTGGCCCAATGAAGTCCATGAATCAAAGCTTCATATTCAGATGCATTGTTTGAACATGCAAACTGAAATATGAAAGTTGAATAATACTTGATGTTCTAAGGTGAAACCAACATTTCACCCTCCAAAGACCTTGTTTTATTCTTGAGCCATCAAAAAATAGTTCCCAAACTTCATTGTCATCCTTATTTTTACGGCTTAGTGATATTAGGAGTGGGTGAATTTTCTTCATGTACACAATATACACCTAATTTAGATTCTTCCATTTCCTTGTATGGGTAAAAATAATGTCTTTTGTTTATCCATTAATCTAGATTCAAATCTAGGATGCCCTCAACTTTAGTATCGGTTTCTAGGTCATTCGAACACTCTTCCTGATCAAAGGTTGAGCAATTTTTATTGATAGGACTTGGCACATTAGGCTCAATGTGAAATTTTGAAATTGGTTCTAATCTAATGGTTGCTTTGGCCCCATACCTCATCATAAAAATCATGTGTGACCAATCTGCAGATAGATATCCACCAATTTTGGTTGTGAAGTCTCTTGATAGACATAGTGCAAAGAGTGACAGAAGGTCAATTAAAAACATATCCTATAAGATAGTGACATTAAGAAAATCATGTAGTGTAAGATTTAAATGATTGATGATCCCAACCATTCGTACTATTTTCCCATCTAGTTGCGCTACTCCTTTGAGTACTGGTTCATACTTTAGACCCAATTGATCTTTATTTTCTTAGTCATCACTAAGCTACTTGCCCCCAAATTGATCATGTTGTTGTGCACCAAATGGTTCCCAAAAATAAATGACACATAGAATGGTGAAGGATTCAAAAAAATTTCTTGGTTGTCCTCTTCCGTATTGCAGACCGCATTAGTGAGAAATTTCTCCTTACTTTGGTTTTATCCATTTGAGGAAGAAAATTTGGCCATTATAGCTTGTAACAAATCTTATTGTCATGAGATTGCCAGTGATTCCCACATGGAAATTTTCACATGTGATTTCTTGATTTAATCTATGATGTTGAAATGAGATGGATTATCTTTTTTTCATCCATTACTTGGCACAACCTTTTCTAGAGTTTGAATAGGCACATGTGTTGTTGCAATGGGTGTCTTAGGCTTATTTTGCACATTCGGGGCTACATTTGGCCTAATAATTATTTTTGTATAAGAGTGGGTTGAGAAACAATTAGATTAGACGATTGTCCATCCTCTATGTTCCTCTTTTTGATGGTGTGTTGGCAGCCACACCTTGGAAAGGAGGTTGATTAACTCCACAGAAGTCTTGTGTATGCCAATTGACCAATGTAGGTTCTATTGGAGGTACCTCTTGTTGGGTTCCTTGTTGCTGATTTCCTTCCTCACTTGGTTCTTAGGACACACCGGTGGTCTACACCATTAGAGCCTAATTCAGTGCACCATTGAAACATGTTGATTGATTATGAGGTGGATTGAAGGGGTAACACCTTTTGTAATTATGTGCCATATTGTTTTGTGGTTTAACCAAGGCTATTGATGTTGAAGCTATGTTTGGATCATATGGTTGGAATGGTGCTGGAAGCTTGAGGTTGTCCTTAGTTCAAATTTTTATTTGTAGCCTATTTCGGTGATCTATTTTGTTGATATGGGGGCCTTGGTTAATCCGAGTTAGAGGTTGATATGGTCTAGAACTTTGATCTTGTTGTCTCTTGATAGTCACTAGCTCATTTCCAAGGTTTTGTAGTTGTTTCATAATCTCCCGTAGTTATTTTGAAGTGGTTGAAGAAGTAGAAGCTTCACTATTGCTTTGAATTCTAAGAGTTCGGATGGGATTCAACTCAGATGCTTGAATGGTTGTAGGAGTTCCCATATCTAGATAGAGAGGCATCGGTGGCCTCGGCGCAAGATTTCCTACCTTGATAAAGTAGCTTTCCACCTTGATAGCTAAATCGCGGGCCCCAACAACTTTATTCCTCCCATTGATTAGATCATCATGGATATGTCTTAATTTATAGCCTTCAAGAAATAAAGGAATGCTCCCTTAGTAGTTGTTATAAAAACTATCGAAATCCTATTCCATGTCCATTAGAAATGGAAATTCAAGTCTGTCATTTGCTCATTAGGAGCCCGTTTCACCATTTTCAATTGTTCTATAAAGACATATTGTATGCCCTCTATCTGAATTGATTACAAAGAGCTGAACACAACTGATTCCAATTTTGAATAGACCCTTTTGTTAGGCTCCTAAACCATTGTAAGGCCTTACCTTTGAAAGATGAAGCCAAAAATTTTACCGCCACATCCATTTTTTTGATTTCATGAATTACACAGACATTTGCGATGTCTTGGATGTGGTCAATAGGAGTAGTATGATTTTCTCATGTCAAATAGGGAATTTTTTTAATGTCGCAACCATAATTGTGTTTTGAGCATTTAGGTAAAGTGGACAACTACCCATGAAATCAGCAAAGGGATTCAAAGTGGTGGTTGTTGTTGTAGATGTTCCATTATGATTGACCTAAGAACCCTAGTTGATTGGAGAAAATGTCTACCAAGTGGAGGTGTAGACAAATTCCTATTAGGTGGAGATGGTGATCTTTGCAGTCTTCTTCCTCTCCTTCCTCTTCCTAGTGATAATTGCAGGTAGAAAAATAGTCCCTCTTCTCGAGTATCATACCTAGTTTGAATTCTTCTCATGTACTTGGGAAACTTGTGTTATTACACCGCTGAATTCTATCCCTTGAGTCACTAGATGTGTTGGGAATGAGCCTCAAAAGGCTATATTTTTCCAAGTTATG
The DNA here is from genome assembly GCA_018340775.1 of Taxus wallichiana var. yunnanensis. Taxonomy (NCBI): domain Eukaryota; kingdom Viridiplantae; phylum Streptophyta; class Pinopsida; order Cupressales; family Taxaceae; genus Taxus; species Taxus wallichiana. The sequence continues at coordinate 509,073,303 of CM031242.1, forward strand.
CACCAAAATAGACAAAAATTAAAATTAAAACTTTGAAGGACCTATATATTTGATAATCTAGAGGTTGAAATTTGTTTTGGAATGACAACTCTAAAAATTGAATGTGCAGGACCTCTCAATGTTTGAAACCCCGAAATCTAAAATTTGGAGAACCGTGAATTCTGAAACAAAAATTCTTAAATCCTGAGATGTCTAAAATCCCAAAACTTGAAATTCAAAAATCTCTAAAATTTAGAAAATAAAAATCTCAAAAAAATTAAATACCCTTTTGAAGATTAGCCACCGATCTATCGATTGGTAAAATTTGGACTTGTTTTGAGTAAGGTAAGCCCTTAAAAATTGATTTTGGAGTTCAACCTAAGGGGTGAAAAGTATGAAATTAGAGAACCCAAAATTTTGAAGTCCAAAAATGATGAAAATTATTTCAAATCTCATGGAATGACTTCCTTGTCCCAGGCATGCCTAAAAACGATCGATGCGTAATCACAACACCCCCTGAATGTTTGTAACTCAATGGGTTGAAAGCGTCAATGTGATTACACTATTCGAATGTTTGCAATAGGGAAATCTCTCTAGATGAAGGCCAGTTCTTATTCCTCTATTCTGATGCACACATTAAAATTGTAGAGGATCCACCTTAAAATCTACTCTAACTTGCCCGGGAGATAAGTAATTCAACATTCTTTTGGTACATCACCTCTTTATTTTAGATTTAATTTATTGTAATATTCTTAACCATATCTCCTTGGCAATTTAGAGTATATTTAAAGGTGGTACATCTAAAATTTGAATTTGTGCACATGAGAATACAAGAATAGGAACCGGCCTTCATATGGAGAGCTTTGTTGATTGCAAAGTCCCACGCTTTGGGAAAATCTCCATGTTATGCAATCACACTTGTGAGTTTCAACCCATCGAGTTGCAAACATGTAGGGGAAATATGATTACGCATCAAAAATATCTAAAAATACAACCTTGAAGTTGTTAGAAAATTTGAGATGTCTCTGTGGTGATTCCCATTAGGAAAACCTCTTGGTTCTATAGGGCTTTGTGATTTTGTTTCAAGAAAGGTGTTTTTCGTGATCTTGTCTATTTTCTTTCTTCTTGAAAAAACTATCTCAATATATTTAACATGTTCATTCAATTCTTTATGAGATGGTCTTGGCAAACATGAAGTGACTTAAATGTTACAACTTGAGTCAAATAGAAAGAAGAGTGGTGAATATTGTTGTAGATTGTGACAACATGCATTGGTTTAACTATGCCTTTGTCCTTTTGGTTTTTGGGAAGGATTTTGAATGTCCCACACTTGAAAAATGGTTGGAGAAGATGGATATTGGACCTAAAAAGACACAACTAGTGGAATTTTTGACTTTCATTTAGAATTAAGCATGAAATATCCCTATACAAACCCTGTCAAGCTTGACTTTACAATGTGGACTAGTTTTCTTCATGCTGGGAGTTATTTTGAATGTCTCATACTTGGAAACCAATTTGAAATGGTGAATAAAGCCTCCAAAATCCTATAGAACTTGATACTTTCAAATTTCATTGAGAATTTCATGAGAAATGCTTTCTTATTTTGTTTTGGGCTATCATTGTGCTTAACCCTATTCCTATGGTTTTAAAGAGTAATTTGATCGATTCTCTAAAACTATCCACTCGAAAATCATTAAAAATTGTAGAAAGACATGTCTTAATCCCATGAAAAATATGTAAAAGGAATATTTTGTTTTCATTAAGGATATTTAGATAATTCCATGACAATTTTCTTCTTCATCGTTTAGAGACATAATTAAGGGTTTCTTTGTAAATTTCTTGTTAAAAATTATCATTATCTTCATGAAAATGTTAGATACAACTAGGTAGCAGTCTATAGAATTTTAAATGATATTCTTCAAGTTTTAAATGGAAATCCCCTTATGACAACAACTTCTTTAGTTCTGCAAGCACTTTACTGAATCTGTCAATTTCTTCCAATGCAACATTTCTATGAAAGATAAATCAAATCTTTAAGTTAATCCGTAAACATATAAGAAATGATTCAAGAAATACATTAAGGTGGTTTCTATTCCTTGAAGGAACATAAGATTGGTGAAATTAATTCTCAAGCAATCCTATCACATTTTGAAACTCGGGAAGGTGTCAAGTTTTTCTAAGTTACTTCTTATTTTGTGAAGGAAAATGGTGCTAGACCACTTTAGCTTGAAGTTGTGTTGTTCTTGGAGAAGATGTAGAGTCATAAAAAAATACAAAATCATGAAACACTCCCTAGATCATTATGAGAATATTTAAGGATAATTTGATCTTTATTTTGAAAATTCGGTTGTCAATGGAATCTTGAAATAATTTAGTGAATTTGAAGAGCATATGTTACATGATGAGATTTTGGAAGTTTAGGTGGAAGCTGAGCAAGGTCTAGGAGAAGCTCAAAGGATTATTTATCATATTCATGTTTAAACAGACTCTAAAAGAAGTTCAAGATACCTATCTCAAACCAAAAATGTGAAGAATGTGTATGTGAAGAGGATGATATAACTCAAATAAGGAAAATTATTCTAAGGTATTAAAAATGAAAATTTGTGTGTAAGATGAAAAGTCAAGTGGATCATGTATAAAATTAAGAAGCTTTACTATTGCAGAATTATTGATGAAATCCCCTTTTCTCTTCACTTGAATAAACCTTTTGCTTCAAAGAAAAACCCTTTGGAATTATCTTTCAAGATAGTAGTTGGTTTTGTGGAATGAAGATGATGAAGTAGTTATAATGACAAGTTGATGAAGAAGGGAAGTCTAGTTGGTCTGTAGTTAAAAGTTTTATATCAAAAGAATTTTGATAGTATTTTTGAGATTTTGATTGTATATTATATACTATTGATGTGTATCAAATCAATGTCCACTGTTATTGAAATCAATCAAGAAAGGATCTGATTTTATTATGTGTTCTTTTCATGTGTGTATGTCATAATATACTATATCTAAGTTTTATCAAGAACTAGTGTAGGTGATTCATATGAATATTTGTTCATTTTTGAAATAGAAAAGTGAAAGTTTTATTACAAGACTAATTGACCCCCTCTCAGTCCTTTGCCATTTATAACAATTAGAATTAGAGTAGGCACTTGAAGTAACTTTAACAAGCTAGAGGGATATATTTAGTGATAAGAATGGGAGAACCTATTCAAAATTATTATAAGTATCCCAAGAAGTGACTAATCAAAAGGAGAATTCTGTCATGGCAAATGAAGGATAAAAAAGTAATGAACTAGTAAAGAAACCAAACTAGATCTTGAGACCTTCTTAGGTCTCTCATCAAGCTCCTCTATGGTGTGTTGGTATGAGGGGGAGATATTTAAGTCAAGTTGTGTGTCTCCTCCATGTTTTCAAGGTATATTAGTATGAGTCAAGTTTGTATGTTTTGGATTCTTCATGGGTGTATGACTATGTTTATAAATAAGTGCTCAATTTTCTACCATGTCTATGTCATGTTGAGAAAAGATTTGATCAGCCCTTGTGGTCTAGGTCTACTCGAATTCTCATATATCCATAGTGTTTTTGCATGATCTCATCACATAAAGTGATGTCCACAAGATCTAAAGTTGTGTCTCATTCTATGAAATAGGCCATGTATGAGTTCCTAAACATGTTATGAATAAGTTTGTCATAAGTTGTGTCAGTAGTGTAAAGATTGTCTCTTCATAAGAGGAATATTTTTCCAGTGGAGTTGAGGTCTTCAAGTCAATAAACTAAAAGTATTTATATTTCTTTTGGATTCAAGTCTCTATTTTATCCTCATATATGATAGTGTAGACTCAATCAATGACATATCTTTATGAGTGGATCTAAGGTAAAGTCTATAGGTTGAGTTCTTGAGTGTGTCAAGTAAATTCCCAATGTTCAATCAAAGAACATATGTGACTTGAGTCTATAATGTAACGTTAGAGTCATCTCTATGTTTCTACATCATGAAAGAAGCTCATATATCATGTTATCAAGGTTCAAAGTCTATCAAAAGGTACAAAGTGTTGCAAATTGGTATCTTGTAAGGTATAAAGACATAGATCTAAGGTCGACAAGAAGTTGCGCAGTGGTTACATGAGTTCAAAGTTATTATGAGGATCATCATGACATAACTAAGCATAATGAGATTGTAGTCATAGTCAAAGTCACGATAGAGTAAATATGAAAATGTGAATGTAATGTGTGTCCACAACTTCATTATATGTTCATGAGATATGTACTATGCTAATGAATTTCAAGGGTTTTTAACAAGGAGATAATGGCCTTATGAGTTTTATTTCATGTGTCATACAACGAGTTCATAAGGTTTGTGTCATAACAAATGACTATGGTCGAAGATATTAACTATTTTCTTGAAGGTTAAGTCATGATTGGTCAAAGTAGTTTGACATCTTCTTAAGGTTTTTGGTTCAAGTTCTAATGTAAGGTATTGTAGAAAGTTCGACTACTAAAGAGGAAAAAAAAGTGGTAAAGACATTTATACAGGTATGCGCAAGCTATCCGGTGCCTCAGTATGTTAACATTTGATAAGATTCAAGACCTAAAGGAGTGTGTTATTGTGCCTTAAAGGAATATCATGATTGAGAGATTGTGATAAATTCTATGGTTGACTAAAATCATAAAGTATGAGTTTTGAAAGGTCATTATACCCTTGCTCCTTTTATGAGTGAAAGAATACATTTGAAAGTTCATGTATAAGGATTCTAGGAGTAACATCCAGTGTAAATCAATGTTTTGGTAAAAATATTTGTTAGACTAGAGGAAGAGTGAATACATTATGAAGTTTCATCTAATGTTGAGGTTTGTGCGATACATGAAGGTTAAGCTTAACATCAAATTGGTATGAAAGTGATTTGAGTCAATAAAATTTTGTGCACACATGTTGATGTAAGATTTTCTAAATTATGATTGGTTTAAAAGGATTGTTAGAACCTTGTTGCACATGTATCCTAAGTTCTCTAAGATGGTATAAGTATATTATTAAAATTCAAGGTATTGTGCAAGAATATAAAAAGTACTAGTGTAAACTATTAAGACCTTTCGAAGAAGCCTAATATATACATAAAAATATTTGTACACAGAATATCGAGAATTAAATTGATGAATCCTTCTTCAATTACTTTTTCAAGATGATCCAAATTCGACCATGGAATCTTTATCCCAAGGGGAGTCTAATATTGTCCTAGTCAATGTGATCAAATTTTGAGTGCTTCCTAATGAAGGGTGTTAATGGAATTAGGTTTATATAATCTCAAAATGAAAGCTACATGTTGCTTTGAAAACTTTGAAAAGAGGTAAAGAGACTAATTAATGGCATGATCTTGGTCAATGGTGTGTTTTTGAATCATTCAAAGTTAAAGGAGTTCTTATAGGTTCTTTTATGATGTATGTAGACCAAATGAGTGTTAGTTAGCTGATACAAGTTTGTGTCATGCACAAATATCAATGTAAATATTTCACTCAACAAGTTTTATTGATGTATGGTCAAGCCATGTGAATACCAGTTTGGTTTATGTAAGGTTTGGAAGTTTTTGTGAAGGTGTAGCATGGATGAGAACCTACAATAGTGTTCACTTTGTCATAATACAGTCATGTAACTCTTAGAAGTAGATAATAATGCATGGAGGTCTAATAAAGGGATGATCGGTAATTGACACTTGATATAGATTAAAGATAGTATAAGGAGGAGTTTTTGAACCCAAATTGTCTATACCAATAAATCATAACACGAAACTATGGCTTAGAATTCAAATTTCTAGTGCAGAACAAAATATGTCATTCCCTGGGTCTAGAATGAGGTTTTGATAGAGAATTCAATTCTTAAAGATGCTATAGGCCTGTATTGTGATCTCAAAGATTGAAATTATGCATATGAGTCAGAATACAAAATGAAAAATGTAAATATGATAAATGAGATTTGTCTAATCCTCATTCATGGAGGTCAAGTACAAGGTTATAGTTCAAAAGGGTTAGTGTAAACTGTCAAGGTGTGCTTCAAGTGATTGTCAATCAATAAATATATTTAATGAATAATTGTTTCCAAAGTGGCTCAAATGCATGCTACAGGTATCCTTTAGGTGAAAAAGATTCTTTCTCATAGGTGCAATTCATGACAAGTATCTTTTAGGTGGAGAATGGTCTCGATGGGTTGATCTTGTTCAAATTACTATGATATAGGTTGAATGATTTCATCTTAACTAATTTCAAATGTGTTTTGTATTCAAGAGGGGTTTTAGTGTCTATTAAAGACATAGTGTGATAGTGAAGTTTAAACATGTGTAATTAAGGTTTGTGACGGTTCCTTTTAGAACTAAAATGTTATACAAACCGAAAAGATAGAAAAGTACTATGTGGTGAGAAATTAAATGTTCTTGATATAGAGACTAAGAAATATTCTTTATAAGATATGAAATGACTTTGCATATGCATCATGAGAAGAGTGAGATTTGTAAGTAACAGGTTGCAAAGAAGTCCTTGTTCGAATTGGAAGAAATCTTAAAGAGGTATGAAGAATTGGGAGCTCATAAATATAGGAAACATGATCGATTATGATTGTGCATAATAATAAAGTTGAGTTTTCAAAAGAAAAATATTAAAATTAAATAGTGCTTAGAATTTAAGGGGCTTCTTATCATAAAATAAGATCTTGACAATGTTTAGACCAGGTGTTGAGTTCAAGAAGGATATATGATGAAGTTTTATACATAAAGATAGTAATCTTAAAGTGAAGGTAGAACACAAAAGTGTCATAGTAAAGAAAGGTGATACAAGGAATAGTACACTATGTCATGACTGTAAATAGCAACTTGAGTAGATTGAAATATTGACTTGAATAGAGATCACAAGATGATGGAAATTGTCAAAGTTCTAAAAGAAGCTCCGATAAGTCTATGTTGTAAACTACAAGTCGGAGGAGAGAGATCTTAGTCGAAGGAGGAGCTATGTCCATGTAATTTTTCCTTTTCTTGTCTTGATGAGATCAATTATCATTTTGAGTCACTTGTATCCAGGTCAAGTCCATGAATGCATTTTTCTTATATGTTAAAGGGAGAGGAGTGTGACAAGAAACATGTAAATGAAGGCAATCTAAGTGTGCATATACCATCAATATTTCTAAGTAGTTTCCATCAATGAAAAGGGGAATTTTTTTTGAAGAGTGTGTCACTTGTGTTTTCATTGATGTCAAGTCCATTGATGTTACATGGTTCTAGGTGATTTAGGTATGTAGGGTAGATGATCTAGATATGTTCACTAGGTGATCTAGGTATGTTGTCTAGGTGATCTAGGAATGTTGGATAGGTGATCTAGGGGTATATAAAGGTTTATATGTGTGGATTTATTATCTCAAAGGTTATATAAAGGTCAAACCATGTCAATGAGGTGAGTGAGAGGTATTTACGTGTGTCTCAATTCATCCGGTGGAAGTTGTAGATGGCACTGGCTCATTTAGGCTTGTTCGGAGCTTGATGAGGTATTAAATGATGATACATGTCATCGAAATGTCAAATAAGCATTTTATTAGCCTATATATGTTGTCTAGGGAATGTTTAAGTAATAATCAACCTTATTTTATCTCCTAGAGGCAAGCGTCGAAGTTCACAAAAATTGGCTTTGAGAATTAATAGTGTACTCTGATGAAAATGAGATTGGATAGGATAATACAAGCATACCTATGGAAAATGATCTCATGGATCTTAGTGGCATGCCTTGTGGTGGTTCATGTCAAGTTTCATCAAGTTCTGAGAAGGTATGTTAAATTTATGCTAGTGTTTCTAAAACAATATTTTTAGGAATTGCATAATAAGACGCTTGGATTCTTAGCACTCATTGAAAAATATAGTTTTTTATTTGGATAAGTAATAGATGTAATTTTTGCAAAGGATTTTAAGCTTGAGGTAGTGTAAAAAATCTCAGGTGAATTAGATAAGTATCAAGGAAGATATGAGAATTTTACTAGAAGGTTTTCTCTCTCATCATGAATGTTTCTTGAAGTGGTTAAGAAGAATTTGATCATAGAAATATTCATATAGCCTTAGTATCAGGATGAAAAAATGAATAATCATGGATACAATATTCATGGAAAAGTCTCCATATTTGAGGAGAACCTCAAAAGTATAATGGTAAGAACAAGAGTATCAATTAGCTAAAATGATTCCAATCATCCTTTTGAAGTGGTTTACATAGTAAGGTTTCAAACAAGTTGAAGGAAAAAATGGTTAGAAAATATCTTGTAAATGAGAAGGTATCTTGAAAAGTGATAAGAGTTCTTGGATAAATAAGGTTATGAAAAAGTGATCTACTTATTTGTGGACAAAGTTTCATGATGACACATTAGAGTATAAGGGATTAAATATTAGAAATCAGTCAAAGTTATGAGTTGTCATAGTACTCTTCACAACTTTACTTGGTTTTGTAGACACCTAAAATCCACTTACACAATCTTTAATGCTAAGATTGCACTAATTATCCTCTTTCTCGTCATTTCCATATTAATTAGCGTGTTTCTACAAATTAGCTAACATTCCTCTTTATATTCATTAATTAAGGACCTTTCGTTAATTAATTAGAGTACATGTCATTAAACATGTCAGTTAATGACCTTTCATTAATTAATATCTACTTCTACTTGGGTTAATTAATTATTATTAATTAATTACACTCGCAACTCTAAATCAATAAATTACCATTTATTGGATCAAATTCTCTCTTACATCCCACAAATCATACTAATTTTCCTCTAATTAGCTTCTATAAGCTTGTATCTACCTATTAATTAATCAACTTTGATTAATTAAAACATCCCCTAACTCCCATGACTTACTAATGACAAATTAAACTCTTCTAAATCAAGATTACCTTTTATAAAGCAACCTTATCCATTCCTAATCTTGTTTTACCTTTATCCCACATTCATCAATTTTCTAGCCTTTCCTCTTCAGGAAAGCTATATAAAGAACCCTCCTTCTTACCTTTCTTCTTACACCATGCTTTGAATAGTGAAAACTATAAGCATTTTGATCTTGAGCCATTCTCCATTGTTGGAAATAGCTTCTCCATCTTGCATCCTTTCACTCAAAATTGAGTAATATGGGAAGATTCAAAATGGCCTTGTAGCCATTCTTGGTCATATTCCATTCTCAATCCTTGAGATCAAGTAATAATACACTTTTATTTCTTATTTTCCTCATCGGTTCATAGTTTAAGTTAGCAATCATAGAGAGTAGGAAATAGTTTAACATGTAGTTTCATTTATGCATTGAAGAATCATTTCTTTTAACTCTTATCTTGATGGTTCATTGTTTAATTAACATTTTCTTTTGAAGCTATGTAGATATTAGTTTCAATTTATATATTAGTTAATAAAACATGAGCCCATATGGAATGCTCAGTGGGACTTACTCTATTTTCCTTTGCACTTAATTTCAAGTTTTTGTAGTTAAGTTTTATTTTTGGTTACTAACCCTCGTTTACACATGTTGATCTAACTTGTTTTTCGTTAACTTGTGTTGTTGAATTTGCATGTGTTGAGTCTTCCGTATAGGTATAAAGGAGTGAAGTGCTACCAAAATTTGAATTGATGTAAAAATTTCAAAATTTCATCAGGTTTTCATTTTTAGAGCTTACTTTTTCAACATTCTACATGCTAGTTTTTTCAATTTCTTGAAAATATTAAATTATTGAGCATGTAGGTTAGTGTTTGATAGTTTGAGTCTTCTATTTACATATTAATGTGGTCCACATTTCTTTGAAAATTAAATCTTGATGAGAAAATTTCAATATTTCATCATGTTTTCATTTTTAGAGCTTATTTTCTCATCATTTTACATGTTAGTTTTTCCAATTTCTTGAAAATATTAAATTATTTTTTTAATATTGGTAAATAGTTTTTGAAAGGGACTATACCCTTGTGTACAAAAAGGAGGCCTAAAAGCCTGAATAAGAGAGAGGAGCAGAGAAGTACATATCAAAGCACAAAAGTTACAGAAAGAACAAGAGCCTAGAAAGCAACAACACACAAACGAGACTTAAATACAAAACAACGGCAACAAAACAGCAAGCCTACGGCTAAGAAAGAAGTAAAGCTGGACTACTTCTTGGCCGCTTGATCAATACTCATCTTTACTTTTTCCAAGCATGATACATACCAAAGCGTGGTCATATGAATAAGCAGCATCTAACTTGTCTTATCGAGCTCCTCTCTGGTTTCTTTTACTCTCTTTCTCATTGCCCCAAAGAGTAATCGGGACATTAGAGCTGCGAAACACTTCTTGCATGACCTTGATGAATTCCTCTATGGCCCCTGAATGCTGCAATATTATACTCATGCTTAGTCTTCGTTTTCCCAAGGCGGGAGTCTAGGGAGGTCGATTTTTGTATATTTCATCAAAAGCTATTAAATGCTCCCTTCTCCCTCAATGGTTAGTGTTTTTTGCCTTTTTGCTTAGCAAGATTTTTACCTCATCCTTCAGCAATTTAAGCTCGGCCTCTAAGGCCTCAATCTTCTAAAAGGGTTATCCGTTGGTGCATTTGGGACTGGCACTACTAATGTTACATGAGATCACGAGCAATGTCATCCAAATATTAAATTATTGAGCATGTATTTTAATGTTTGATAACGTTGAGTCTTCTGTTAATATATTAATGTGATGGGTTGTTGTCAAAATTCAATCTTGGTTAGAAATTTTTTACCATTTTGTAAATTAAGGGACATTTTTTTAACACTTTTTGAGTGCATGTCAAGTGCAAACCCGTGAACATAAGATCATGCATAACCCATCTTACGAAGGCCTAATTTTTTCTTCCAAAATTGAAATGAATCCATTTGTTTTGCGTTAGAAAGGTATTGAAGTTAACTATGCAATGAAAACATAAATTTGGGATTTATACTTATATAAATTACATTTTTTTCTTTTATTTTAAAATTGGTCATTTTCTAACATGTCTAATGTTTTGATGAATGTTGTATTTCCATGATTTACTTGATTTAGACCAAAGCGTGTGTATGATATTCTCTTTCACCTTTTAGTGATCTTGAGGACCAAAAAAATTTAATATCTATATTTTTAACATTGGGATTAGACTTAGAAATTTGATTATTCATTTTTCTTAAGGGAATGAACCTTTTATAAAGAATTTTTCAATGGTCATTTGATTTGAAGTTTTCCATTTCTATATAGCTGGGATAAAGTTTGTGTATGCTCTTTTCTTGCACCTTAGGGTGATCTTAAGAATCAAAAGAAACTTTTGTCTTCATTTTATAACATTTGGTAAATTAGAAAACTTCATCTTTTGGTTTAAGGGAATGAACATTTATCAAGATTTTTGTATGGTTTATTGATTGCAAAGCTTTTGTTTACTTTTTAGTTGTATTATTTTTTTTATGTATTCTCTTGCATCCTTGGATTATCTTGAGAATCAAAGGAAACCCTTAATCCTCTTTTAAATAATGTGATTTTCTTGGAGAACTACGACACTTGAGTGCAAGACCTAAAAACGCTTATCAAAGAAAGGAGTTTGAAACCAAATTAAAATATTAATAAAATTTTAATGTAGGTTGTCAAAAGGTGTTCAATAAAACCACATCCAATTTAAAAAATATAAAAAACACACCACAATCAACACACTTTATTTGCAGGTTTGGATAAGGTTACATCATGTCTTCTTAAAACTAGGACATAACGCCATTCAAATAAGCCTTAAGCTATAACAATGGGAGTGTTCCTAGGAATCCCAAAGTAGTCCACATAAGAGGGAACCTTTGGATGAAGCGGGAAGTGCTCCACACAACCTACTTGACAATTATTACCATTTGTGAGATTTAGTGTCATAAGTCATCCGTATATGATGACCCCAAAGTGAGAGTACACGATGGACGCATTTATTACCCACTATGCTTAAAGGGGGTAAAGTAAATCCGAGATACTCCCAAATTAGTCAATGTGATTTTTTGGGTAAATTGAGCTCGCTCTAGCCTAATACGGTCTGGTGACACCTAGTTGAGTGAACCACCAAGGAAGATCTATTTTACCAGAGCCAACTAGGACCACATCAAAGACAATTTTGAGTTAAGAGATATTGTTCATCATGAAACATGTGAAGTGTTAATTTTTCTTAGTTTTTCACTTGCCCTAAGGTGAGGCAAAACTCTATCGAAGTGAGGCCAGCATTTTTCAACCCCAATTGATCTACTTCCTTCACTTTATTTTAACACTTTGTCGATCAAAAAGAAGGAGTGACATCCTTTTCCTTATCAATTGATTGTTTCACAACTTTTTTGTCCGTTTACGCCCATCCATGTTTATGGCTTGGTTGTTAAATGTCTAAAGTGTGTGGAGATGTTTTCATATCATTGGTATCCTTTTTTATGTTGATACCCAAGTCAAGATCATCATCATAGTTAGGCTTGGTTTATCACTTTGATTCTCCTTTGAATGGATATCTTGGTTATATCATGACACTCCATTTTTATATTGATGTCTTGTTTCTTTGTAAACTTGGCCTAAATATCTATATTGTAAGGTTACATTGTATACACTTTAACAATTTGTGGGTATATTATCGCTTTAGTTTGATTTCAATTATTACCTCGATTCTGAAGAGTGTTAAGCATTACCACTTGTGTGTTATATCAATATAATGTTGATATTAATACTTTAATTTCTCATAAAGTTTGGTTAACATATCTTGGTGAATTTTTTGTGTCACTCATAAATTGACACCATTTGGAATATAGGTCTTGATTGAATTTGGATTCAAGCTCACTTTTAGTATACTTTATTTGGGGATCACATTAAATTATTGTTATTACTTATGCCTTGTTCATTTCTTTGAACGTCACATAAGTGGTGAAATATCATTAATCATCTTGAAACACCAACTATCACTTGGAAATAGACTTAGGAAGTAATTCAATGATTTATCGGTTTAAAACAAAACTTGTGTGATTATGTCTTATGATTATCCATAATTTTGAATTATCCATTTATGAAAATAACTTTAATCTATTAATCCTTTATCATTCGTTATTATTTGCTCATTTTTTATCATTTAATTTTGAGTGGTGTTGTGTTTTGAGCTTGCATGATTGTTCCTTGCGATTGTTCACCTTATAGACTTATATTTCTAAGGACAATCCTTTCGAGCCTTTGATTCTTTGCACTCACAACTTGTTGTCCAAACCTTATTGGATTGTTGAAATTATGTTATCACGATGTATGTTTTTCTTAGCTTCCCTTTTTTGAAAATCACACAAGCATCCCCATCTTTACAAAATGTCTAATTGGGTTTCTTTATGTTTACCAAATGAACATGAAAACTTCTTCAATTTGAAGAAGTTTGATCATACAATCTAGGTGTAGGAATTTGAACCCAACACGTGCCAACAATGACTAATTATTGTATGGTCCCTTATACATATGATAATAAGGAATCAAAGTTTTGGTGTTCACATCAAAATACACTGATCATGACCAAACATCGATTGGTTTTTTGTGCTAGAGAACCCATTTGGGTATCTTGTTCCACACCTTAATCTCATAGTCATTGGTATGGTTTGGACACTTCTGATCCAAATTATTATTTAAGTTCCCCCACTCTTCTTCTAATTCTAATCCAAACATTTCCTCTTCTTTTGAGGATTCCAATCCAAATATCTCCTCTTATTCTTCTAATGATTCTAATCCAAACATTTCCTCTTCTTTTGAGGATTCCAATCCAAATATTTCCTCTAATTTTTCTGATGATTCCGATCCAAACTACTATTTGGATTCATATAATTCAACAACTAAATCGGTCCTCCCCTTCTTGGTAGGACCTCTATTATAGTCACCTAAACAACATTCTCCTAATCTAAAGATTTGTGTCACCACAAATTATATTCATTATTCATCTAATGCAACTCCTAATTTGTGGTCCTATTTATCTTTGTAGGACCATATTCATCATGAATTTAATATAAATCCTACGTCACAGTTCTCCCTTTTTTTTAGGAACCCTTTTATCATTCTCCTCAACTATGACTTCTTCCTTTGAAGATACACATGACTCTAAATCCCTCCAATGAAACATCTAATACAATTCTTCAATCATGGTCCTCTCTTTCTTCACAGGACCCTTGTTATTATTCATCAATGTGATTCTTAAATCATGGTCCTCCACTTCTTTATAGGACCTTCTTCATTGATCACCCCACGAAGTCTTCCTTCTTTGAAGATTTGTGTGACTCAAAGTCCTTATAGTCAAACATCTGAATTGACTCATGCATCACAAAATATAGATTTTGGACTTAATCCTATTAGTTTACTAGACAATATACCATCATATAGGTCATTCCACACCATCTTCTTCTACTCTGAGACATCTAGCTTCACATCCTTTTCATCCCCCATGTCATCTTCTTCTATCAATCATCATAAAACATCTTCTAAGTCTTACACACAAATTGAACCTCTTTCTTCCAATAACCCCTAGTGGTCGATGAACAACTCATAGTGATTGATCTCTTTCGAGAATGAAGAAACAATCACGGCCTTTATAGGGGCACACGAAGATTTCTCTTTAACAAATTGTGAGTAAGGAATTTATTTAAACTTTGATGTGTCACATATTGTGAGGAAAAGTTTGATTTATTTTATCAAGAAACAGAGAGGAAGAGCCTCGAGATCATGTAACTTGATCCTTCTCTTATTCTTACATCTTCACATTCTTTATTACGTGAAGAAACTCCTAGGTCTTTCATTGATCCATGGACTATCTTCTCATCACCCAATCACTCTTGTCTATCATAATTCCTCAATGAAAATCTCTTATGGGATCAATGCCAAGTATCCCTTCATCTTCATCTAGGTGTGGGTAACCTTCTAGTAGCCCTCCTGTCTACTATTTATGGGATATTTTTGAGTAGTCCACTATCTTCTATCCTTGGGGCATGTCCAACTAGCCCCATGTCTTCTATGTATGGATCATTCCCGAGTAGTCCATCATCTTCTATTTTGGGCCACATCCTAGTAGTCCATCATCTTACATCTATGGGTCACATCATAGTAGCCCTTCTTCTATTCTTGGGCCATATCCTAGTAGCCATTCATCTTCTGTCTATGGATCACCTCTCGGTAGCCCATCTTCTTCAATCCTTAGACTGTATCCTTTTCATCCATCACATTATTCTTCTACCAAATATTTTGGCAATCCCACCACCTTTCCTCTTATCAATTCTAAACATCCACATTCTTCTCCAACTTCTTAGGATAAAAAAATTCACACATTAGCTTATAAAAACCTAGACAGGTTCTTTATCAAGCAAAGATCAAAAAATTGAAGATCTCCAAAGCTCTCAACAAGTCAAATGATCATAAAATCCAAAATCAAACATGATTCCAGAAAGCACACCAACACACCCATTAATTATAGCTCAAATTTCTGAAACCTATGGATAGGGAAATCAAGCTCCTAGATATGAAACCCATGTTTCAAAAAAATCACAGTCATTTGTTGAGTGTGAACTCACCACGATCATTGAGATCAAGGATAATATCACTCTTGATAAACAAACACACTTAGTCTCCCTTATCAAGGAATTCACACACATCATTGTTGGATCCTATCATGTAGATTGACATTTTTGGTCCCAAATTCCAAAAAATCAACAAAAATCATAAAACAGTTCAAAAAAATTAAAAACATAAAACAGTTCAAAAATATAAAAAAATGAGAAAACATTAAAACATTACAAAAATAAAATCAAAGGTAAAAATATCAAACATCGTAATCAAGTATTGCGTACACATGGATGTTATTTCTTCCCTTTCTTTCATATTCCTCTACAAGTCATCCACCATTTTCATCCCTTTGATGATATTTTGGTTAGCTTATTTCACACACATTTTGTGACATTTATATCTATGGTATCCGTTTGACCTTGGTCTTTCATAACCTTGGTAAATTAAATAACGATTGACCTCTTAGAGATCCTATCACAATTCTCATCTAATAAACTTGTTGTGAAGAATTTTTGGGCATATTTTTGACACTATCCAATGTCATCATCACAATAACCTACACATCCTTCCATGAAGCCATCAGTGGTTCTTAACCCCTTGTAAAACAAGAGAGATGAAATAAGTTTTCAGAAAGAAAAATAATAAAAATCAATCAATCAAAAAGCAAAAGCTAAAAGTAAAAACAAATTGATATATAACTCTCTCTTGGGGTATTTCTAATAATATATACCGGGGCTATGGATGCCTGAATGGTAGTAGATAATTTTTTGATTAGAATAAAATGCATCTCCATCGAGGCTATGGATGCCTGACTGGTAGTGGAGCAATGTACAACTCTCCTTCCACAATCCATTCACAAATCACCTTTCAAACTAAATCATTCCTACACATTGGCTAGTGTCTTCACTTACTATCTATCAACTCTTTCCTTCAAGAGGTAATTCATTTCCATGTGCACACATGGGATCTCGATGAGTAAACAAGATTAGTATGTTATCAAGTGTTACTTTTTGGACCTTGTTCAAACTCTTTCTTTAACATGTGTCTTGTCTCATGATTTTTGCCTTGGGATAATCAATTTTTCATTGAACACCTTCTAAATATTTTCATACAATTCTCTGTTGTTAAAAATTGTTTAGAACATCCATGTGTGTAGAATGACCTTTTTTCTATGTTTGTGGACACATTTCCCCCCTGTTAATAAGAAAATTTTATACTTCCTTTCTCTCATGTGTTTCTTGGCCAGCTTATGCTAGGGGCATCCTTGTTCCCTCATCATTGAACCTATTTTATAATGGCCTTTATCCCCCTTTAATCCGTGAGGAGTTTTCCTTTGCATACTCCCACTTAATCACTTCAAAATTCTCACATCTTCACTTTTTTGGCATACACGTGGCATTCTATCCTAGTATACCCCATCTATCACTAGAGTAATCCACGCTTCTTTGTCTTCCTGTAGATAGTTTCAGAAAAATTTCAAAAAAAAAAACATTCAAATATGTTTCTAAAAAATTAAAAATAATAAAAATCATTCTACAAAATCTCTCTCTTTGGTTCTCGTTTGTTCTTGTGTGCGACTTGTGGATCATCTTGATCTACCTCCATTAACAAAGTTGATTTGCTTACTATGTCTGTACTCTAGGGCACAATGAGTTGCCTGGTACTGTTTCATAGTGCACTTCTTTTCATAGGACCCAAGTGTCCTCCGTTATTCCCCTTGCATGTATCCTTTCTTGGGGCACCATCTTTTAACCCTTTTTATTAATTTACATAGGTCAGAATCAAAGCTTAATAACAAAAACATTGCATTATTTTTCTCTGTCAGGTTATCTTGTTTACTTTCTCATATTGCATTGCATTATGTATGTTGTGGAGAGTTAGGAATCTTTTACTTTCTCGTATTTCATTACATTTTGTATGTTGCATGGAGTTGGTGTTTTTATCTATGGAAGTTTGTTCATATATGGATTTTCATGTCATACTACACTTCTATTCATTCTTTTTATTAAGGACCAATTGCATCGATCATAAGCAAAATGATGAAATAAAGTTGGTTTTTACATCAGCAAGATGATAACTATATCCATCTATTTTCATCTTCATTTTTCTTCCATATCACTCTCCTTCTATCAACATTTTTTTTTTTGAAAGTAACTTGGCATAATAGTGATCAATTATTATACTTCTTCTATTTTGTTCTTTCATCTTTTTGATTGTCAATCACCCTCTTTCATCACCCCATCGACACTCAAGGGGGCATCCTTCATTCTATTAATTTTTATTCTATTTCTTCAAAAAAAAAAATTTTTTTACTTGTCTACAATATTTTAAGAGGCATCACTTACACCACCCCAAAGAGGGGAAAATGTAGATACCTAAAATCATCTTACGTAACCTTTAATGCTAAGATTGCACTAATTATCCTCTTTCTCATCATTTCCGTAATAATTAGCGCTTTTCCGCTAATTAGCTAACATTCCTCTTCATATTCATTAATTAATGACCTTTCGTTAATTAATTAGCCTTCCTATCATTAAAGATGTCAATTAATGACCTTTCATTAATTAATATCCATTTCTACTTGGGTTAATTATCTATTATTAATTAATTACACTCGCAGCTCTAAATCAATAAATTATAATTTATTGGATCAAATTTCTCTCTTACATCCCATAAATCATACTACTTTTCCTCTAATTAGCTTCTATAAGCTTACATCTACCTATTAATTAATCAACTTTGATTAATTAAAACATCCCCCAACTCCCATGACTTACTAATGAAAAATTAAACTCTTCTAAATCAATATTACCTTTTATAAAGAAACCTTATCCATTCCTAATCTTGTTTTACCTTTATCCCACATTCATCAATTTTCTAGCCTTGCCTCTTCAGGCAAGCTATATAAAGAACCCTCCTTCTTACCTTTCTTATCACACCATGCTTTGAATAGAGAAAATATAAGCATTTTGATCTTGAGCCATTCTCCATTGTTGGAAATAGCTTCTCCATCTTGCATCCTTTCACTCAAAATTGAGTAATATGGGAAGATCCAAAATGTCCTTGTAGCCATTCTTGGTGAGATTTCATTCACAATCTTTGAGATCAAGCAAGAATCCACTTTGATTGCATATGTTCTTCATAGGTTCATAGTTTAAGTTAGCAATAATAGAGAGTAGGAAATAAATTAGCATGTAGTATAATTTATGCATTGAAGAAGAATTTACTTTAACCTCTTATCTTGATGGTTCATTGTTTAATTAGAATGTTCTTTCCAAGCTATGTAGATATTAGTTTCAATTTATAGCTTAGTTAATAAAACATGACCACATATTCAGAACTTATAATATTAGAAGTTGATATAGCAATATAGGAAAATACTAATTTTTTTTTAGATCATTGGAAATGTATAAGATCAATGTGATGGTGTTCAATATAGGAAAATACTAATTTTTTTAGGATCATTGGAACATGTAAGAAATGTGAGAGTGATCAATACATGGTGTTAAGATGTCTTGTAAACATTAAAATTATAATAAGGCACATAATTATGAAAATCAGATAATGCACATGGAAATAAAGGTAAAATATCAAGAGAATCATCATATTATAAAAGAAAGGATGTCAATACTTAAAACACAACATAGGGAAAATGAAAGGTTTTTGACTCACCTATATTCTTTTAGGACAATGTATTTCATGCACAATAAGGTAAATGGAGGAAGCATAAGCTCAAGGACCCGCCCAGATCAGTCAAACAATCTTGAAGAGAGTAAATGAAGGTTAGTTGTGTGAATACATGAGATAAGAGCATTGGGAGTTTAATTTAAGATAAAGAAGATACAAATGACTCGAGGTTGAAGTTAGTAAGATGCAGTACTTGGAGACATTGCTAAGACAAAGGCTCGAGGATGAATGTATAAATAAATGATTATTTACTTTAATACTAGTCCTCATATTTTGAGTTATTTGTAGATGAGTGCATATTGAATGAGTGAAAATTGATCTTTATCTCAAGAGAGGAACAAGTCTTTAAAGTGCATATTATTCAACATGGTTTACTATCATCTCAGGGGAGGTTATTGGGTGTTCAAACCAGGTCTTTGGATCCTTCTCAAACTAACTTTGGAGTCAAATCGGAGAAATCATAGTCCAAAGGGAGCTATATTAATGTATATTATATTTATTTTGTTTAATTGAGCTTGGTTATCCTCACAATTCATTATTTTTCATGTTAATTCCATGCATTCCTTTGTCATAGATGTCAAACGGGAGAAGTGTGTTAAGAAACATGCAAATGAGGTTATATAATCGTGTGTGCATTCATGATTTCCATCAATGAAAAAGGGGAGTTTGTTGGAAGTGTGTGTCACTTGTGTTGTATTTTATGTCAATTTAATTGATGACATAGTGGTCTAGGTGATCTATGTATCTTTCTAGGTGATCTACATATGTTGGCTAGGTGATCTAGGGATCTCCAAAGGTGCATATATGTGGCTTGAGTCTCTAAAAGGTGTTATGAATGTAAAAATGTCCATGAGGTGAATGAGATGTGTCAATAATTTTTTAGCATGTCCAAATGGTCTAATCATGAAATGTATGAGTCAAGTCAAGTCTTTCTAGGCTCCGGGCCTAGTGCTGTACATGGTGTAAGTCAAGAAAACATGATAATTCACTCAAACCAAATAATTAAAAGTAAATTTGGATCACTATGAGGTAGCACAAGACGTGAAAAATGGCTTCAAGAGACAAACTATGTTCATGAGACTGAAAAATTTAGTATCAAAATTTCTTAAGCCAATGCACAAGCAAGCAAGGTGTGAAATGTTGACCCAAAGTGTGATAATGTAAAAAAAATATAGTATAATCATGTAATGATGATATATATTGTGTAAAATTCTTCTTAGGTAGTTATTGATGGTTTTAGGCACTTATATATGTTAGAATAGTGCAAATGTTGAGAATCAAAGAGAAAAGGGCACTTAGATGAGATGCGATGGAAATATTCAGTATTAAAAAAATAAAAATATCACTTTGAGGTGTTACAGGATGTGTCCATAAGGTGTGATAAAAATTTTAGAGGCTGACGATGGATATTTTTCATGATATGAAAGTATTTCCAAAACCAGGTTTTTCAAAGTATTCAAATTGAGCACCAAACTGGTTAGTAGTGAAGAAAATTTTTGGAGGATCCTTTCGATAAGTCAAAAGATAAAAAATTTGGAGTAAATTGGGATAAAATTATGGTTTAAAATTTATTTTAGTGATTAATGGATTGTTTTAGAAGTTATATCCATTTTTGTGAGCATGTCTTTAACCCTCCAAACCCCAATTTGGACCAGTTTTGGAAAATTAAGTTTCATAGGTGTCTTAACTCAACTATTTTTCTTGTAATTTTGTTTTAACATGAATAGGACTCCTCATGTAACATTTCCATGTTATTTTTAGTTCATGATGTTTGGTAGGAAGCACTTTGAAAAATAGGTATTTTCAAGATTTCAAAGTGTACATGAGAAACTTACAAAAGAACCACCAATACTCTAAGTTAAGGTGGATGATTATGGTAATGTGTTCTTAAACATCATGAATTCAATTTGGTTACTAATTTGGAGATAATTGGAGTAACACTTGGACATTTGAGCTTACTAACTAAAGGAGCTTGTTTTTGAGAAGCTAATGAAGAAGAAAGAACACAACTATGTTTAATTCCACTTGAATTCATTTTTTTTATTTCCTTGACCCATGTTTTCATGTTTCATATGATTTTTGGAAGTGAATGGTTAAGTTTTCAAAATACATTTCTTTCTTAAAAGTAATAGCACCAAAACTACTCTTTTAGGCCTATTTTAGAAGCATGTCTAAATGGGTATGAAGGTGATACTTTGTCCATTTCATGTATAGGTATAAATTCTTGAGGTGTTTGACCACATTGTATGAAAGACTATTTTTGTGTCTTCAAGACCAGCCAAACCAGTTGCAGAGATCCAAGATTTTGGAGGCCTTATGCTAGGAATTAGAGAATTATGAGAATTTTATGAGATAGTAGACTTCATTATATTTCCATTTATAGGTTAATTTCCCCATATGAAGATATTTGAGGTATGTATCAGCTCAATTCTTGAAGATCAAATTAACAGATGCTGAAAACCAGTCGGGAAGGTATTGCAAAGTGGGGTTTCTTGTTGTGTTAAGTATTGGGATGGATATTTATTTTGAAATTTAATTAAATTATACATCCTAGGATTCATTTATATATATTACTTAGCTCATTATGATAAGTGTAATTTGTCTAGTTAGATAGTTTTTCATAACTTTATTTGTAGAAGATGATTTAGCACACATATGATCCTAAATGGATGTCTTGGCTAATGAGGTGAGTTTATAAGAATAAAAGAGAATTATTTTTATTGGTGAGATCAAGTACCATGTGAATACAAATTTGGAATACTTGTGGATAATTTTGAGAGCTAGAAGACAAAAGAATGAGTGATTTGAAGAGTCATGATAAGTGAAAGGTCAAAGGTCATGTCTAAGAGTTATATTTATTCATGTAAGTTAATTTTTGAGAGGTATGTTTTGAAAAATTTATAGGATGCTTCTATTGTTGAAAGTGTGCAAAGATTAATGTAAATATTGAGAAATAGGAGAAAATAGGTAAATTGAAACATATATCGAATGAGGTTGATATAAGAAACCATGTGAAGAAGGTGATCAACCATGTGTTGTATGAATGAAGTCTAAGTTGTTCCTCACCATTTTGGGAATGGGTGCTTCCTATCGAGAAGGTTCTTTCCAAATTCCTCAAGTCAGTTGTTGGCTTTATAGTTGATTTGGTGATTCATATTTGAAGTGGGTGCCTAAAAGTGAGTTGCACCACACGGTGAAACCATTATAATTATATAAGACATTTTTCAAAGTTAGTTCTCTGGTTTAAGTAGGTTTTTTCCCCTTGATGGATTTCCCACATTAACTATGTCTCCTCATGTGTTCATTTGTTTTTTCTTCTCTTTCTCTTTTATGGTTAATATTGTTAAGTGGGGTTAATTGATTTATTGAAAATTTCATCAAATTTTTATAAGCACTAATTCACACCCTCCTCTTAGTGTCTATAATTTATAACAAATATAGTCTATACGTGACATAAAATGGAAAGAACAAAGAGGAAATAATAAAATAATGTAAGAAAAAGGGTGGCTCCTTATTCGACGTATATTATTGCTTATAAGGATGCACAACCTATGAAATTCATTTAGAAGACATTATATACATTACAAAATAAAAAAATAGATGTCTATCACTTAAAGTTTAGTCAACATTTTAGCATGGGAACTTCACCAAATTAAAAGAGGATGCTTTATAAGGAAAATTTGTTACATTATATATAAATGAAGAGAAGAGAGAGAGAGAAGATCATATCACACAAGTAACAAAGGAACCAATGACTCATCACCCACTAAGGATGAATTTCAATTGATTTGGAAAACTAGGTATTGCTCCAATTGGACACCATAATATTTCTAGTGCAAGAGAACTACGGAGTCAAAATAAACTTCTATTTTGTAGATTGGTTGAGTAACTTTTTAAAATTACGCACATATTTTTTATGTTTCATGGGATTCAAATGATCCATTGTCTTCCCCCTTTCTTTCAATAATTCTTTATGTTTCTATTCTAATCCACATGCTTGTCATATTTCCATGGTCTTCAATTGATTTTAGCAGCTTCCACATGATGGAAACAAAATTTTCTCTTTCTTCACGACTATAACCATAATTTTTCCTTCTATTTGTGGCCTTTTCTTGTACCATGAGTATTTTTCTCAACATACATCTTTTACTTCACTCATCACCTCTTTTCCATGAAGTTTGAACCTTTGAGTATCTTTTTGTTATGAGCGTTTATTTGTTTTTATATTTTTCTTTGTTTTGTGGAATATAACCTCACGGTCCCTTTTCTTTTTAATGTAGACCCTGAAAACATGAGATACACTATCTTGCCTAATCCTATATAATACTACACCTCCAACTAATTTTTCGAATAATGACTCCTTTGTTCTACGGAATTTTGATTTTTGGAGACACATAATTCTTGAGCCCTTATAACTTTATTTATCGCATTAAATAAAACCATGGAACACTATTTTTCTTCCTTCTATGGAATACTAACTTCCTTTGTTTTAAATATTTCCAAAAAATTATTTATGTCCTTGAATCAAATGAAATTTCAAATAGTATGGGTGTTATTTTTGACAATAGTTTGATGATGTTCAAGGGACATATTCCTAGTAAACGAACTGATAACTAGCCATGCATTGTTTCACTCGGAATGTTTCGGCTTCTGGGAATAGAGTTGCTTCTATCCTTTCATTCCTTTTAGAAACAGATAAGGTTAGGGCTAGGAGGAATACCTGTTGAATGTCGAGATGGTGTGCGCGTACCGTAGAGAAAGATCAGGTTGACTGCGAAGAACTCCTTTTTGTCTTGGAAGGACTACCTGCAAATAAGAACACAAGACCACAAGATTTTGATTAGACAATAAATGAGGGAACTGCCTTGGGCCCAGGAAATATAAAACTTCCTTTCGAAGGTGGTCAGTTCCCCTGCTAATATGAATTAACACAAAAGACTGTAAGATATCAATTAAATTGCTTCGTTGAACTGGGTAGGGGAAAGGCTGGTTTTTGGTTATAGTCAGGATAACCGATACCGGTTGCTGATAACCGATATCGGTATGGTCTAGGATCTGAAGGTTGGTTGTTTTGTGGGGTGGTTGTGTTGTTTGTTAGTTGTGTTATTTGTAAGGCTGTATATAGGTGATATTAGGAAATAAGGTGATGAGAGGTAGATGAATGATAGTTAGATGCAATAGCTGTATTTGGGTAGTGGATCTAGGAATGGATTTGTGAGGATTGTGCTTCAAAAAGTCTAAGAAATGTTATTAAAGAGGACATGCAAGATGTAACTTACTGGTTATTGATGAAGATGTAGGTCCAAGAACTCTGATGACAAAGGCAGAACTCTAGGTAGGATGGCTGGACAAACAGAAGATGAAATATCTCCCTCCCGATGATCAGCTGAGTATCTGAGAACTCTGGCTGTTCTATTGCAGTTTTGGGCTTGATCTCCTTTTGCTGCAACTCTTCTGGTTTCTTCACTCATCTCTACTCGGTCAAGTGAAGATCTGGACTCTCTTGATCGCTCCCAAATGATCTCTGTTGATTCAAAAATCCTTCCACCTTTGATTTTGGTTCGGGGAGCCCATTTACAGGGAACCGATGGCGGTTACGTAACCGACGGCGGTCGAGTAGGAACCGGCATCGGTAAGGAAAAAGTAGGCTATTTTTAGTAAAATAGCCCACCTTCCCTACTTTTCTCCCGAGAGATTAGTTGCGGGCTTGGTCAAGTGACTAGAAGGTCGGTTTTGGGTGCGAGAAAGGGGTCATTAGTCATGGGTGTAGGTGTAGACCAAGTTATAGGTCTTAATTAGGTTAGTTTAGGGTTAGGGCTAGGTCATGATGAAGTGGCAAAATGAGGTGGCAGGTGAGATGATGTGGATTTATCAATTACAAGGTAATTAATAAATAATTGTGTAAGGTTTAGGTGATGAGGTTAGGTTGCGAGATGAGATGCGGGTCACAAGGGGTCGTAAGACACAAATTTGGTGTCTACATTAGCCCCTTATTGTCGTGTAGCTTGTTTTGTAAAGCTGCGCGGACAATAATATGAAGTGGTTTCTCCTGTTAAGGATATAGGTAATCCCCCTCAAATCTATCACAGATTGAGTGAACGGGAAATCAGGGATAGGGTTGATAAAGGGTAAATGTTGTAGAGAGGATGGTAAGGTGGTGGGGTAGGTCCAAGGAAGCAGACGCATGTTGAAATGCAATAGTACGACTAGGGTACATGATTTGATGAGCAAACCAGCAATGCATAGGCAAAGGTCGGTAGTTTATCCAAACAAGGGTGATATAATCCTGGTATCCAAGGCATAGGAAGTAGCTCCGGGGTATAACGGGTAAGGTACAGGAACGTTTAGGCATGTTTGGCAGTACCAAATGGTTGGTTTGGTTGAGATAAACGTCACGGTCTAAGTCTGGGCAAAGTTGGTCGACGGATCAAGTCAAGGACCCTAATCATGCTAAAACACGAACAGGTGAGCTCGATTAAACAAAAAAAATGACAGGATGGGTGGATAAGAGTGTATGTTGGTGATGTTGGGTAGGGTATTGAAGTGGTACGGCCGTGGGTCGGGCCAAGTTGTTGGGTTGCGGCCTTGGGTCGGGCCGGAAGGGTAGAGTGAGGCCTTGGGTCGGGCCGGATGGGTAGGGTGAGGCCTTGGGTCGGGCCGGATGGGTAGGGTTGCGGCCTTGGGTCGGGCCAAATGGGTAGGGTGAGGCCTTGGGTCGGGCCAAATGGGTAGGGTGAGGCCTTGGGTCGGGCCAAATGGTTAGGGTTGCGGCCTTGGGTCGGGCCAAATGGGTAGGGTGAGGCCTTGGGTCGGGCCAAATGGTTAGGGTTGCGGCCTTGGGTCGGGCCAAATGGGTAGGGTGAGGCCTTGGGTCGGGCCAAATGGTTAAGGTTGTGGCCTTGGGTCGGGCCAAATGGGTAGGGTGAGGCCTTGGGTCGGGCCAAATGGTAGGGTGAGGCCTTGGGTCGGGCCAAATGGGTAGGGTGAGGCCTTGGGTCGGGCCAAATGGTTAGGGTTGCGGCCTTGGGTCGGGCCAAATGGGTAGGGTTGCGGCCTTGGGTCGGGCCAAATGGGTAGGGTGAGGCCTTGGGTCGGGCCAAATGGTTAAGGTTGCGGCCTTGGGTCGGGCCAAATGGGTAGGGTGAGGCCTTGGGTCGGGCCAAATGGTTAATAATGTTTGCATCAAAGGTTGATATAGGCGATGTTGGTGGAAAAGGGGCAATAGTAAATAAGGGCAAAAAGTTGGGTGAGGAAAGGAAAAACCGATATCGGTTATCTATGACCGGTACCGGTTAGGTAACCGATGGCGGTTCCTTAGGGCACGATTTGACCGGTATCGGTTCTATGTGAAAAACCTATAAAAAGAAAAATACGGCCGGTCATTGTCACTTTGTCAATTTGGAAATCAAATTAAGTTGTCTGAGGTGGAATATTGACATTGGTGCATTTGTTCGCTGAGGTGGCACTATTGGACTGGAGGAGTGAGTTGGTAGCGGGCCCGAGTGAGGAGGAGGCAGTAGTTGATTGGTTGAGGACCCAGAAGAGGACAGTTGGAGCCATGGCACAGCCAGGAGGAGCAGGAGGAGCTGGACCAGCTGGACCACCACCACCCATCCCACCACGACGACGTGTCATCGTACGGGTAGGTTCGAAACCCCTCATTGTGTTTATTTGATGTTATTAAGCTAGATTGGGGGTTTGGGTAGGAATTTACATGTTTTAGGAAATAATTAGAAAATGGAAATAATTCGAAAAAGGGAGAGGGTAGATAGGTGAAATAAGCCAAGGCGGCTGGGTGGGTAGATTTTTAGGGTGTTTGGGTGGGTATGTAGGTAGAAAGATGAAAAAATGGAGGTGGGGGCCGCGCGGGGGTTCGGCTCGGGGAAATTACAGCGACCGATGTCGGTTGCTAAGCGACCGGCATCGGTCGCAAAATTTCTGGCAGGGCTTTGTGCTTGACCGGCGTCGGTCGTATATCGGCCGGCGTCGGTGGGTGTTATGTGTTGTTTTGTTTTGTTTTTGTGTTTTTGGTTTGTGTTGTTTGTATTTTGTTTATGTTGTTTGTTTTGTTTGTGTTGTTTGTATTTTGTTTGTGTTGTATTTTGTTTTGTTTTTTTTTTTTTTTGTTGTTTGTTTTTTTGGGGTGTTGGTTTTTGGGGTTTGGTGTAATGTGAAGAGGGAGGAGGGGGATAGTGGAGAAGATAGGTGGGTTAGAGAGAGAGAGTCGGTGTGTGGTGAAGATAGGTGGGTAGGGGTGGGTTTAGAGAGTCGAGATGTGGTCGGGGGGATAAAAGGGGGTATAGGTAGATATCGTGATAAAGAGTAGGGCTAATGTAGTGGGTGGGTTTTGCAGGCACGTCAGCAGCTGACGATGCGGGACAGGATGCCTCCGCTGTTGGTGCGGATGCGACCACATGTGTCCGCAAGACTGGGCTATCATGCGCGAGGTGGGACTCGGCGGAGTCCAGCGATATAGAGCGATCGACAGAGATCATAGTTTGATGGTTGCCCTCATCGAGAGATGGGATCCGGCGACCAATGTGTTCCATCTCCCGACTGGAGAGATGACCATCACATTGGAGGATGTATATCGCATCCTTCGATTACCTATTGATGGAGAGGCCATTTTTCAGGTGGATGCAGAGACAGCCATGGACAGCATCCTACAGGTTTTCGGGGATGCAGCTGCGCTAGTGACATATCACAGCGTGAGCATCGGGTATGGTGATATGTACCATGCGCACCGACATGAGACACGGCTTGCCATGTTGATGATGATCGGGATCACCTGCTTCGCCCTCCCGGACTCAGAGGGAGGCCGCTTTCCACGGGCATTGATGGGGGTGCTGCATGAGATGGTGGAGGAGCACACCTGTTACGCTTGGGCACCAGTATACTTGGTGCAGTTATACAGGGAGCTGTGGGGCTATCGCCGGATGAGGCGATTCGGGATTTGTTCGACATTTTTACTTCACTGTTGGGCATATGAGCACATCATATGCATCAGACCAGTAGGGTTACCCCAGCAGCCAGGGCCATAGGTCATATACAGATACGGCTTTCAGAGGTGGTTGGGGGTCGTGGGGCAGCCACGAGCAGTGCTTGCAGGTCGGGACGTTGCTTATTATAGACATTTGTTAGAGGGCCTGACAGTGGTAGATATCGTATGGAGACCTTACAGAGGTCATCACCCTCGCAGAGGAGCCCGCTTACAGTTGCGCCTGATCCAGTACACATTCTGGATAGCAGGACGGAGGCCGGGAGAGTACGAGAGGATACCCCTGGAGAGGGTACGCAGGCAGATGGGGCTACGACAGGACGAGCCACCTCCCTTCCCAAGACAGGAGAGGGATGATGTAGAGGCCCCACCGCCACACCACACCCCCTTGGACTCATTGGGTTCCGAGAGGCCAGCAGGTGATGGTGTAGATGATGCTGGTTGTACGGGAGCATACATGGTGTGGTGGGCTGGTCAGAGAGCAGCTAGGATAGCACCGCCTGCACAGCCAGACTTGGCAGTGGTGATAGCAGAGCGAGATCAGCTCGGGGTCAAAAAGCTATTACGAGGCGGTAGGCTGCTACACGCACAGCACGAATAGGTGTCCTACAGGGGCAGCTAGCCCAGGCGCAGGTACAGGCACAGGCACAGGCACCACCACCACAATGCAGCAGCCGGCCCCAGCACAGTGCACGATACCACCACGGCCCACAGCACCACTAACGGCACCAACACAGCACGTGGGGGCACTAGTAGTAGGTGTTGGGGACCAGCCCCAGCACCTACGGTGGCACGGGACAGATACATGGAGGCGAGAGCAGAGGCCCGGTACTACCAGGATGTTCTTGATAGTACCGGAGCTGAGTATCAGCCATATGCAGCACATAGAGTAGAGACCTCTCATAGCCAGAGGTCTCAGGGAGGTGCAGCCACAGCCGGTGTGTCTATTACAGGTAGGAGGCGGGAGGCAGGACAGGGACCAGCAGGCAGACAGGCAGAGGGAGGTGGAGAGAGCTGAGGGGTCCCTGCACATTTGTATATTAGGCATGGGCACCGGTCTGCGAACCGGTTGTGTTTGATAGAGGCCTGCGTGCCTACATTGATTCATTGATTCATTCATTTATTATAGACCGGCCTGCGAGCCGAGTACGGGTTGTACAGTTGATACCGGCCTGCGAGCCGAGTATATTTTTGATATGAGGGACCGGCCTGCGAGCTGAGTCGAGGTTATTGACATTTATTGCGGCCTGCGTGCCGGCTTTGTTGTTGTATTATGAGATCACAGAGGCCCCGATGCAGGGCATTGTATATTTGAAACCTTGTATATATATATAGATATGATGATTTGACCCACATGCTGTGTTCAAAATGTTTTTAAGTATTTCGTCAATGGTTTGTGATATAGGTTGTATGATGAGTTTAATTGACATGTTGATATATTGATGATGTTGATGTCTTTTGCACGTATATATGGATGACATGTTATATGATGAAATGTTGCATGTTTTGTTGCTGGTTTTGTGACATTGAATGTATGTATCTGATGAGTTGGATCCAAATGGTGTATAGATTGATAGTTTTTTTTTTTTTTTTGATATCCTTAGTTGATGGCTTGTTTGTTTTGGTAATGTAGATAGATGATATGGATGAAATCGTAATGAGAAGTGGATTGGATGGACAAATATGGAAAATGGTGTTGTTATGCAGGAAAAGAGGCGGGCGCGACAAAAATTAGGTAGAAAATGAAGAAAAGAACCATGTTTTAAAAAGGCAGGTGTGTAACCGATATCGGTTAGGGAACCGATGACGGTAGCTGATAGACCGATATCGGTTATATAACCGATACCGGTTACTTAGGTATGAGCTTTTCTAAAAATAGAAAAGCTAGGGTGGCAACTTAAGTTCTTATTTTTAGAGCCATGCAAGAGGTTAAATACGCGAACGCGACGCTTTTTGACGACTGAGACAGGTAATTGCATGAGAGATTTGAGTGATAAGGAGAAAAGAGACAAGGAAAGTGAATGTGATCTGAGATTCAGAAGGCTAGAAAGGAAAATTTGAAAAGGGTGGTGATCATGGCAGAACGAGGAGAAGCATCCAACAGGCAGGGACGAGAGGGAAGACAAGTGCCACCTCAAGCTGCTGCAACCCAAGAGGTAAACGGTTTGGGTGTGATTTGATTTTTACATGTTGTGTGAATAGGATGGGGGAGATTAAGTGGGTAGATATGAGAAAGAAAACATGATAACAAGGGTTATAGATGAGGTGAGTGTTATGGGGTAGGTAATCAGGGGTTTCGGGTATGTTTGTGTATACAGAGAGGAATAAACGATCAATTTATTGTCGTAGGCGGTGTGTTTTGGCAAGGCTGTATGAAGGTAACAGTGACCGATAGCGGTTAGAGAGAACCGGTATCGGTCACCAAACCGGTAGCGGTTAGCTATAACCGATACCGGTCTGTAGGCATTTCCAGAATGTGAGAAAAAACCCGTGGGGATTTGATGGATTGAATGGTTGTTTGTTGTTTTGATGTATGCAGGCAGAGGCAGGGTTGAGGATGAATGATAGTGTGCCAGCGCTGTTGTCACGAATCCGAGCGGATGTAACACCAGCTGAATGGACATTGATAAATCATTTGGGGTTAAGTGGAATCCACTATTATTCACGAATCGCACGTAACCATGCTATGTTGCAGGCGTTGATTGAGAGATGGAATCCCGAGAAAAATACCTTCTATCTGCCAACAGGGGAGATGACAGTAACATTGGAAGATGTGTTCCGGATTTTGAGACTCCCAATTATAGGAACACCAGTATATCAGGCAATGCCTAGCGCAGGGCGGGCAGCGATAACAGCAGTATTTGGTCCATACGCACGTGATTTGACACAGCGAGGTTTGACATTCACATATGGGATAATGTATGCAGCACACCCTGAGGAGACAAGGTTAGCAGTGATATTAATGATAGCGGTAGGGTATTATGCATTACCGAGGGCGGAAGGGGGAAGATTTCCAAAGGCATTGATGTGTGTTATTTGGGAGATGATAGAAAGGAACGTGACTTTTGCATGGGCACCTGCATATTTGGCGGAACTATACAGGGGTTTATGGGCTTGTAGGCGAAATCACAGGACAACACTGGATTGTTCATACTTATTACACTATTGAGCCTATGAGCACATTGTTTGTGTGCGACCAATAGGCCGACCCATCCATCGGGGAGAGACCGGAGTATGAGGTTGGGATTGAGGACGATGGGTCCAGACAGAACAAGAGGCAAGATCCCAGGCTGTGACGGGTGACATTGAGTATTACAGGTGGGTATGGGAGAGGGTGACGATTGCGGATATCTGTTGGAGGCCTTACGGGAACTATATGGTAACAGAGAACATAGCTGAGGAGTTGAGGGGTGTAGAGCGATTGAGGTGGATCGCGGGGCACAGGCCAGGTGAGTATGAGAGGATTCCTATAGATCACGTGCGGCGACAATTTGGATTTGTGTAGGATATACCCCTGGCTTATAGACCATATATGAGGATCGACGCCGAGGCAGCATTCTCACCTCCCCGACCAACACCTCCAGAAGGTCCTGAAGAGGTAGCAGCCGATCGCAGGGTAATGGATGCAGGAACGACAGAGGCCTATAGATTATGGTGGGTAGCAGAACTGCGAGGTGTACGTGATCATCCTGACATAGCTATGATTACAGCAGAGAGAGATCGTCTGCAGAGTTTAGTTCAGCAGCTCCAAACGCAGGTGAATGAGGCAAGAGGATTGTTAGCGGTTGCGGAGTCACGGGTGGAGAGACTAGAGGCTGGAGTCCTCCATGCGAGAGGGCGTATTCATATGTTACAGGAGAGATTGGCAGATCAGTGGGCGGTACCAATAGCCGTGGTACCGTTGAGGACAGAGAGGCCTGGCGAGAGGCGTCGACGATCACGATCATCTCCTGGGTCGGGATGAGTCGTGAGGGTCTAAGTAAATGTTATCGAGGTATAAGAATAAATAAGGATGCCGACCTGCGTGTCGATGATAGAGAAGATGTATTTGTTTAACATCTAAATAAAACTGAATATGTATGTTGATTTGAGTTATGATAATAATAAGAATGTTGTCGTTTTGACTGTTGGTGTTTTGAAAAAAAGGATAAAAGAGGAATGTGATTAAATAGAAATACACAAAAATATTTATATTTACCACACATGATAGGTTATGGTAAGGGGATGGTCGAGCTAACCTTGGGAGACCCCATGTCTCTGAAGTGCTGCCTACATAGCCCATTGCACAAAGAAAGGAGGGGCCTCAGACCGATGTAGTTCTCCCTTAGGACCAGGGAGAGGTGAATTTAGGTATGGTTAGGCAATTTTTTGGTTGGTAAAAATGTTGATATTAATATTGGTAAGGTAAGGTTGATGGTGTTGGTAATGAATTGGTGATGTTGTAAAAGGTATAAGGGAAGCGAAAGTTAGCCTACCCAAGTAGTAGGGGACCATGTCCTGATTAAGATCAACACACAATCCTAGATGCGAGGCAAAGAGGAAAGAATGCTCCGTAGGTGAAAAGAACTAAACAAACCACATAATAACGTAGAATGAGCTTGAACCCCTAGGTACCTTGCATAGACGAGAAGTCGATAGGTGAAAAGAGTTGTATAATCACAATATATCGGGTGTACGTCATGTCCCTTGAGTTGAAACAAATGGTGAGGTGAGGTGGATGATATAACGGAGGTACAGAGAACTTGTTACAAAGCGAGTGTTCTGACGAAAGAGAACCTACCCTAAATAGACAAGTCCATGACTCAAAAGTTCTTTTGAATGAGGCTTTTATTTTATTGAATGTAGACTGATCGATGCGGGAAGTCTACAAGGGATAATGATTGTATTATTCTTGAGGTCTTCACAAAGCTGATCAATGCGAGAAGCTTCTGATAAAAGGCTGACTGTGCATAGCTGTCCTTCGAGGGAGCAGTCTATTTATAGTAGCAGATATGATTTTAGTGCATAGCTGTCCTTCGGGGGAGCAGTCTATATATAATAGTAGCAATAGTTTGGCCTATAGCTGTCCTTCGAGGGAGCAGTCTATATATAAGGTAGATAGCTAGATGTCCTTTTGACGTGAAGCATCTAGTTTTTGTAGGAAGTTTGACTCAAGAAAATCCCATAAGAATACGGCTTATTTTAATACTTTGAAGTCATGGACTAGACTAAAAGGGGAAGGCATTGCTAAGGTGAAGTGAGAATCAAACTATGTGAGCTTGATTTTTATTATGAGGTGTAGGAAACAAAGCGTATGTAGCGGTGAATGAGCTCAAGGGACGAGCAGTAGGTAGATAAGAAGTGATGTAACACTAAATTCAATAGTAGAATGGTCGAAGATGCAAGGCATTAAGGGGTTCAGGCTCAGGCTTACCATTAAGTGAAGCTAAACGATAAGTACCTGATCCATAAGTGTGAGTGATTATATAAGGCCCAATCCAATTAGGAGCAAATTTTCCACGTTTGCTCTTTTCCAGTTTGGTTACATGTTGATTCTCTTTGAGGACAAGATCACCAACTTTAAAGGTACGCTCATGAAGTCGCTTATCATAAGCACGCTTGATGCGTTTTTGATAGATTTGAAGGTGATCGAGAGCTGTAAGATGACGTTCGTCAAGAAGCTCCAATTGGGCTAACCGCTCTTGGCGGAAATCATCGTTGGTGAGAATATCCTGAAGAGATATCCTGAGGGAGGGTATTTGTATTTCGAGAGGCAAGACAGCCTCGGTACCATATACCAAAGAAAAAGGTGTAGCATTAGTAGAGGTACGAATGCTAGTACGATAAGCCCAAAGGGCAAAGGGGATGTGATCGTGCCAATTTCTTCCAGACTCATTGACAACTTTCATGAGGATTTTGGTTAGGGTTTTATTAGAGGATTCGGCTTGTCCATTTGCTTGTGGATAGTAGGGTGATGAGAAGCTAAGTTTGATACCAAAGTTGTCACAAAGGTCTTGCAATAACTTATTTTTGAAAGATTTTCCATTATCTGTTATCAGGCGATGAGGAACACCAAAACGACAGATAATGTGGTGGTTAATGAACTCTACAATTTTTTCTTTTTTGGTTGAAATGAGTGGAATAGCCTCCACCCATTTTGTGTAATATTCGGTTGCTGTGATAATCCATCGGTGACGTTGCGAAGAGGACGGGTGAATCTCACCAATAAGGTCTAAACCCCATTGTGAGAAAGGCCAAAGATCTCGGGCGACCTGTAGGGGGTGGCTAGGAGTATGTTGAAGGTTGGCGTGTTGTTGACACATAACACAACGCTTAACATATTCATAGCAATCGTTATTGAGAGTAGGCCAATAATAACCAAGGCAAAGGATTCATTTGGCCATGGCAAGGCCGCTAAAATGCCCGCCACAAATACCGTCATGTACTTGTTGGATGGTATGGGTGACCTCCGCACCGGTGAGACATCGAAGGAGGATGCCATCAAAGCCACGTTTATAAAGGAGTCCTCCCATAACAAGATAACGAGAAACGCGTTTAAGAAACATGCGTTTTCCGGTACTAGTAAGGTCAGATGGGAGAACAGAGGTTGTAAGGTAGTTGTGAAATTGGTGATACCAGGTATCCTGTGAATTAACAGACACATTATTTATCGTACAAACAACCGAGGCTGAATAAGATGGGGCAAAGAGTTGTTGGACCAAGACGAAAATGTCAGAGTCAGTTGATGAAGCTGGAATTTGTGAGGCTAAGCAAGCCATAGTATCCGCAAATTTGTTAGTGGAGCGGGGAATGGTTTGGATAGAATAGTGAGTAAATAAGGCTAGAAGTGAATCCACGTAGTGTTTGTACTTTTGAAGTTCCTCATTTTTGCATTGGTAGATGCCCATAACTTGATTGACTACCAATTGAGAATCGCCAAAAATATTGATAGATTTGATACCTAAGTGTAATGCAACTTGAGACCCAGAACAAGGGCCTCGTATTCCAGTTGTATTATTAGTGCAAGGGAAATCGAGTCGGAATGAAAGAGGCATAGGCTCAGTGTCGAGAGGAATGAGAACAACGCCGGCTCCTCCACCACGGTGGCATTTGGATCCATCAAAGAAGAGGGTCATTGGATATGACTCCTCCTTGAGGGAAAGAGTAGCGATGAGTTCGTCTGGGAATGTAAAATTGGTAAATTGTTCTCCAGGTAAAGGGGCTTCCGCAAGTTGGTCTGCGATGGTTTGTCCTTTGATTGATTTCTGGTGGACAAACTCAAGGTCGAGGTCGGCGAGGAGCATGAGCCATCTGGTGATGCGTTGGTTTAGATGAGGTTTGGCATACATGTAATGGATGGGGTCCGTGTTGGTGATGACGAAAGTTTTGTGATTCAGAAGGTAGTGTCGGAGTTTGGTAGCCACGAATGATAGGGCTAGGCATAACTTTTCTACATGTGTATACCTAGTCTCATAGTCCACCAAAGTACGACTTATATAATAAACGGCTTGTTCTCGATTCTCAGAGTCACGATGTGCAAGCATGGCCCCTACAGCGTGGTCAGTGGCGGAAAGGTAAAGGTAGAAAGGGCGGTCGTCCTGAGGTGGGATAAGCACGGGTGGATGCAAGAGATAAGTTTTGAGAGCTTCAAAGGCTAGGTGGCACTCTTCGCTCCATTGAAAATCAATGTCCTTTTTAAGAAGGTGATGGAAAGGTTGACATCGATCCGAGAGTTGGGAGATGAAACGTCGGATAGATTGGAGCTTACCTTGTAAACTACGCAATTGTTTGAGATTGGTAGGTGGGGGCATTTCTAGGATAGCTTTGACTTTAGATGGGTCGACCTCGATGCCACGCAAAGAGACGATAAAGCCAAGAAGTTTCCCGAAAGGACACCAAAGACACATTTCTTTGGTTGAAGGCGGATAGAATATTGTAACAGGTGATCAAAAATAATGGTTAAAACATCGAGATGTTCACTACGATGTTTAGATTTGCCAAGAAGATCATCGACGTAATCTTCAAGGATAGTGTGCATAATGTCATGAAAAATGTAGGTCATAGCCCGCTGATAGGTTGCACCAGCATTCTTAAGGCCAAATGGCATTACACGGTAACAGAAGGTTCCCCAAGGAGTTATGAAGGTAGTTTTATGTTGATCGGCGGGGGCAACCAAAATTTGGTTATATCCCGAGAAGCCATCCATGAGAGAGAGCATCTCATGGCCTGCAGTGAGATCAACAAGTTGGTCAATACTAGGTAAGGGGAAGTCATCCTTAGGGAAAGCGAGGTTAAGATCCCGGAAATCCGTGCATATCCGAAGTCCCCCCGTCGCTTTAGTGATAGGTACGATGTTAGAAATCCATTGAGGATAGTCAATAGGCAGAATGAAGGAAACAGAAAGGAGTCGTTGAAGCTCCTCTTTGACCAAGAGGGCAATGCGTGGATGCATTTTTCTCAATTTCTATTTAATTGGCTTGGAATCAGGTTTTAGTGTAATGTTATGGACAGCAATGTCAGGATCAATTCCTGGCATGTCAGCGTAGGACCAAGCGAAAGCTTGGTTGCGAGCACGGAGAAAGGTAGTAAAGGCGACTTGTTCTGATGCGTTAAGGGATTGTCCGATCTTCACAATGTGAGGATCCTCCTCCGTGTGGATGTTGATTTCTATAGTAGACTCGTTCAGCATGGTTTGGGTTTCAGATGGTAAGGCGCGTTGAATATAAGAGTCATCCGCGCCAAGGTAAGTGAGGATGGAGTCATCATCCTGGCACTCAACAACGTTAATTGAAGGTGAGTCCTCTTCAATCATGTCTAGATACAGAAGGGGGATAGAAGAGGGGTCCTCATTATCGCGTTGATAATTGAGAGGACCTAGGAAGATAGCATTTATGAAAAAAAAAAGTTAGGAGGGATAGATTCGGGATCTATCGACTCTGTGGGTGACGAAGGCAAAATGGGTGATGATGGTTCGGTAGGGGTGACGTCGTTGTCTTCTAGAAGACAACTGACATGAGGTTCCTCCTGTGTAGGTGTTTCAGGAAAACCGAGACCACTGCGATCATTGTGTTTGCGTGTAGTCACGGGAATGAGTGTATGTCGGCCTTGTTCATAAAGACCAAAACCAAAGCCTTTCCAAGCACAGCGAGTCAAGAAGGTGAGGGCGAAACGATGATTTGTCAAGTATTGAAAATCGGATTGGAAGGGAACCACACCAAGAGGGGGTTCAGGGGTAATGGAGGATGCGTCAACACCCCCATACGTTAGGTTGGTGCGGCAATGGGGTGGTCCGTAAGAGATTACTTCCCCCACACGACGGTCATAGGTAGGATGTGCATGTACCTGTCCGTACTCCTGTGGGGTATGGAAAGAACTAACGTTATATAGGCGATACTCCCCCAGCGTAAGGCGTTGAAAAACATCTACTAAGGGGTCTGCGGTTGGGATGTTAGCTGCGGGAAGGGAAGTGGTTTTTGCGATGGTGGTTTCATCAGTTGAAGGCGTAGGTGCGGTTGAAGTACATGGTTGAGGCACATTTGAGGAGGATGGTTGGGTTGAATGAATGGGTGTCTTGATTGGGACAAGCACATCATTAGGGCGGTATAACATATTGCAGGTTTTGAAGGGGGGAGGATCAGCTTTGACGGTGTAGGACTTCCCCTCGTACTCAAATTTTATGCATCTATGTAATGTTGAGGGAACGCATCCCATAGCCCGGATCCAAGGGCGACCTAATAATATATTGTATTGGAACTCTCCCTCAAGGACATAGAAGAGTTCGGGTAAAGTACGTGGTCCTACCCGAATGTTGAGGATCACGGTGCCTAAGGTAGAGGTAATAGCATCATTGAATGACCGTAACATGATGGGATTGGCACACATGTAGCTAGAAGGGATATTCATTTGTTGGAAGGCTTTTGAAGAGATGATGTTTAGGCTAGCGCCCCCGTCAATCATAACACGACGTACCCGAATGTCCCGGACGTAAGCGGAGATGAAAAGGGCAGGGTCAGGGTCTTCTGTACCAAAGTCAACAATTTCATCTTCAGAGAAACTGACTGCCGCAGCTTGTTGTACAGAGACAGAAGTGGTTGGGATAGTGGGTTGTTTGGTGAGAGAAGCAACGTGATTGGGTGTTAGAATGGAGGCAACAGGCAGGGTTTCATTAGGTAAGACCTCGATCCCTTGAAGAATTTCAATGAGAGCTTGTCGATGAGATTCAGAAGTCTGAATGAGATCATATAGTGTCATTTTTACAGGTGATTGGTGAAGTTGTTTGATCATGGCTCGATGGGCAACTCCATTAGAGATGGGGTAAGCGGGTCCACGAATAACCACTTTGGGTGGTGGTGTAATCGGGATGCTGGATGGAGAAAGAGAGGACGCATGTGTGCTTTCTTTCGCTTTCTTGTTGTTTTTCTGCGCTCGAGTAGCAACACTAATCATATTAATCTCGTAGACCTGAGATGAGGAAGATGGTTGGGATAAATCATGGTCTTCAAGAGGTGGGGTTGTAATAATGATAGATCTTGGTGAGGTGGGGACAGATGGTATAGTAGAGGGAATTGAAGCTAAAGGTCTCTCCCTTCGTAAGTTGTCTTTCTTAACCTTTGTATCCGGGAGAGGTGACTGACGAAGGATGGTTTTTAAAGCTTTGCATCCCTCCACATCATGTCCTGGTGTGCGGTGATAGGCGCAGATTTTAGACTCATCATAACCTATAGGTCGAGGTTTAGACGGGTCATAAGGTCTAAGTGGGGGTAGGGAAATGGTCGCATTCTCCACCAACATAGCAAGGATTTTGGCGTAAGATCCTTTGAGTGGGTCAAAATCGGAGGAGGATGAGGGTATTGGTTGTGCGGGTTTTGGTAATGTTTGGGCGTGGTTGGTTCGTACGGGTGGTGGTTTAGCCGAGGGGTGTTGACACGTGGTTTTCACTAAATGTGGTTTCTTTGGCGCAGAAGCTATATTCAGCTGGTTAGATGATGAGGCTACAGATGACGTGGTAGCGGGAAACAACCACGGAGAAAGGGGAGTGACAGAAAATAAATCCTTTGATGATGGAGTTCGTTTAGGGTTGATGGGTGGACAGGATACGTGGGGTGACAATGTTGATATACCCTTTGATCTCTGTATAGGTGCAGAAGGCGTAGGTCGTTTTGAAGAAAACGCAGGAGGTATGATATATTGATGCAAGGTGGAGGGATGAGGTCCCAATATGGAAGGTAGGTGTGACGATGATGGTTTTGATTGTGATAGAGGCACGGATTGAGTTTGTCTCCTAGGTGGCGGGGTGGCTTTATTTTTGGATAAATCAAGTCGCTTAGGCGGGTGCGTTAGACTGGGCATTGGTGAGGTCCCAAGTGTAGGGGAAGATTTGGTTAGGTTAATAGAGGTGGATGGGCTACTTGGTATAGATACGGGGGTGAGACTGAGGACATAGGCATTTTGAGTTTCTGTAAACACTTAGGATATATGGTAGAGGTGTCCGGATCGGTCACCTGCATTTGAGTAGAATAGGGGGTACTCAAACGTTCCCATAGGACTCGTCTATCTTCTGGAGAATGACAATCTTCAGGCATGAATTGTAAATTTGGTACGGAAGAAAGACGGGTTGTGATTCCAGTCCACTGTGGGTGTGATACAGGGGGTAGATGAGGTACTGTATCAATAGATATTAAGAGGTCGACCGGTTGTTGAAAAGATTTAGGCGATGAAGGACTAATAGGCAGGAGGGCATGTTTGAGAGGGTCTGTTATGGTTAAAGAATTTGGTGATGTTGGTGCAAGAGATTTCTCGTCTAAGGATGTCAAAAGGAGTGGCGAGCCTTCCTCTTGTGCAGCAAGAGTGGTAGAAGGGGACGTTTGGGAAATAGATAAATTAGATAACATCCGTTCGCAGTCTTGTAGGGATGTGGTGTAAGCAGACTCATTGATGAGAAGAGAAGTCTGGGCAGTTAACTCTTTTATGGGTAAAGGAATGATTTCGCTTTGGCTTGATGGTGGTGAAGGAGGTTCGGACTCCTGTGTTAGTGGAGAGGCTTGATTCAAAATTTTCTCGATAGAGGCTTTTGGCTGGGAGTCGAAGACTGCATGGATCTCATGAACACTCTCCTCGGCTAAGATATCCTGGTTTACGTTACTGTTGGACGAGTGATTTGGGAATGGTTTGTTGAAGATTTTCAAATTTCGGTTGGCAGGGGCATTAGGATTATCGAGGGTTATATCACCTGCGTCAACCATTTCCTGCACTATGTTTTTCAACATTTTGCAGTTTTCATGACTATGTCCTTTTACGCGGTGAAAGTTACAGAAGTCATTTTCTTTGTACCAGGAAGGTATAGCGGGTAGAATCAAACCCGGAGTGGGGTTTAACAGGAGGCAAGGTGATAGCTCCGGCTTTGAGCAATTTTTCCAAGATGACACCATAAGTTTCTCCCAAGGGAGTGTAATTGATGGGCTCGGCTTTGTACTTATAGGTGGTTTTTGGTGGGGTATTAGACGGTGTTTGAGATTTGACCATCACCGCGTGGACAGCTCCTTTTGATTTTGAAGAAGTGGACGTGTGAGGAGTGGTGGTGTTTGGTTTATTGGTAGAATCTGGAGTTCGGAAATTGGGGTTTTTGTTGCGCAACCGCAATTTCTCTTCTTCTAAGGCTCGAATTTCTAGTTTCCGAGCCATGGTAAAGGCCTCATCAAATGTGTGGAAAGTTTGAATTTGAAGAGTAGGAGAAATGTGCTTAGCACATGCCCACGTAAAAAGTTCGATAAGTTCAGCCTGAGGCAAGGCATATGTAAGTTGGTTGATAAGGCCCCGCCATCGTCCAACGAAATCTGCGATAGATTCGTCTTCGAATTGTCGGATGGCATAAAGGTCGGTGATAGATACTTTCTTGGCAATGTTAATGGAGAAATGATCCAAGAAAGATTGGGCTAGTTGGTTAAAAGAGAAGATTGAGTGCTGGGTTAAAGCACTGTACCACTCCAAGGCGGGTCCTGATAAGGACATGGGAAAGGTGCGGAGTAACAAGGCATCATCATGAGCAATCAAATAACAAGCATGTCTAAATGATCGCAAGTGTTGTTGAGGGTCCTCTTTACTGTTAAAACGGGTAAATTTTGGTAATTCCCATTGAGGAGGATATGAATGAAGGGGGACAGAAGGGTGAATAGGCTCCCGACAAACTTGCTCGTATGTCAAGGCGCTACGACCTCCTGAAACAGAAGCCTCCAGATTATGCATTTTGTCCATCATTTGTTTGATGAAATCCGTGGTTGGATGAGATGATGGTGCGGTTGTGGTAAACGGAGGCAAATTGGGCCAAGGGCCTCCGCTGGACAATGGTAGGGTTAAGTGTTGATAAGGTATGGGGGATGAATATGTTGAGGTGACCGAATAGGGATGTCCCATATAAGATGTTGAGGTCACTGGATACGTGTATGGGAATGAAAAGGTAGGCGGAGCTTGAGAAGGAAAGCTAGTGTGGATAGGTGGTAGAGAGCAAGTCATGAACGGAGCGATGCTGCAAGAGAGATGAGGTAGGGGCAATCAAGGTAATGATATGTGGGGTCCAAGATTAACCAACGGAAAGCCAATCTGAGTCGTATGAACCTCTGAAGCCGTCGGATTGGGAGACGGGGCTAAAGATGCAGGAAGCAAGGCGGTGTTA
The DNA here is from genome assembly GCA_018340775.1 of Taxus wallichiana var. yunnanensis. Lineage (NCBI taxonomy): Eukaryota > Viridiplantae > Streptophyta > Pinopsida > Cupressales > Taxaceae > Taxus > Taxus wallichiana. Next base: position 509,115,154 of record CM031242.1, read on the forward strand.
TCAGGCGGAGTGGGAGCTAAATGAGCAGCTATACTAATAGGCATACCAACAAGGAGCTGACCATCAGGCGTACGGTCAGGGGTATGAGACAAATAGTATTGTACAGCGCTAGAATTAGCATCCAGAAACTTGGCAAAGTCCTTATCTCCCACAGGAATTTTAGGAACCTCGCTGGTATCCGTAGGATTCCCCACAGAATGTGAAGGGGGTGATTCAGGCAAAGAAATAGAGCAAGCATGTGAAACCATGGCGGTGGCTTGCTTTCGAGTGATAACAACCATGGACAGGAGTTCACAGTAGGGTTTCAATCTGTCAGGAACAGAAACAAACTCAGACTGGTAAAATTGGTAGGTTGCTGGTTTGTCAGGAATTGGGAAAGACAGTAACCGATATCGGTCTAGTAACCGATGTCGGTTATACTATAGCCGACGTCGGTCAGGTAACCGATGTCGGTGTAAGAAGTCTGGGCTAACAAGATATAAAAGGCTGCTAATTTGATTTTTAACAACGTTTAGTATACTTGTCCAATTATTGATCACAGAAGACAGAGTATGAGAAAGAAAACAGAACTAAAAACAAGCAAGATGCACACGCAAATCCAGAGACTAACCCTAGGGTTAATTTTAATTATCGTGGGCTTATGCCTTTAGACGTAGAATGATGTCAGAATCCTAAACAAAAGACTTAGGGGAAATGTCAAGTTTGTTTTGGCTTATAAGGTTACCTCAATCGGGCGGAGGAATACCGCGGAAAAGGGGGGATGTTTGAGCTGTTGTGTTAATTGTGAAGTGATTTGGTATGTGTTGTGTAGTGAAAGTAAGATTAATTTCTTGTCAATACCGTGGATATCACCCCCACGTGTACGACCTGTTACTTAATCTATGTTCGCTAGAATTGAAAACAACAAGCAGTAATGCAATGCATGTGTTTTAAACCCAAATCGAAAATGATATTCGATGAAGCAAAAGAGATGACTTTCACTAATGCGAGATGTAAAAGCAAAGCAAGTTATTTTATCAAAATAATACAAAACCTTGTGAATATCTTTTAGAAGAAGAAAACAGCAAGTATACTCCCTATATGAAAGCAAGCAAGAAAGAAAGAAACCCAAAATGGGTCCCACCGGGCGTGCCAAAATGTTTCACTCGGAATGTTTCATTCCTTTTAGAAACAGATAAGGTTAGGGCTAGGAGGAATACCTGTTGAATGTCGAGATGGTGTGCGTGTACCGTAGAGAAAGATCAGGTTGACTGCGAAGAACTCCTTTTTGTCTTGGAAGGACTACCTGCAAATAAGAACACAAGACCACAAGATTTTGATTAGACAATAAATGAGGGAACTGCCTTGGGCCCAGGAAATATAAAACTTCCTTTCGAAGGTGGTCAGTTCCCCTGCTAATATGAATTAACACAAAAGACTGTAAGATATCAATTAAATTGCTTCGTTGAACTGGGTAGGGGAAAGGCTGGTTTTTGGTTATAGTCAGGATAACCGATACCGGTTGCTGATAACCGATATCGGTATGGTCTAGGATCTGAAGGTTGGTTGTTTTGTGGGGTGGTTGTGTTGTTTGGTAGTTGTGTTATTTGTAAGGCTGTATATAGGTGATATTAGGAAATAAGGTGATGAGAGGTAGATGAATGATAGTTAGATGCAATAGCACGCTGGGTAGTGGATCTAGGAATGGATTTGTGAGGATTGTGCTTCAAAAAGTCTAAGAAATGTTATTAAAGAGGACATGCAAGATGTAACTTACTGGTTATTGACGAAGATGCAGGTCCAAGAACTCTGATGACAAAGGCAGAACTCTAGGTAGGATGGCTGGACAAACAGAAGATGAAATATCTCCCTCCCGATGATCAGCTGAGTATCTGAGAACTCTGGCTGTTCTGTTGCAGTTTTGGGCTTGATCTCCTTTTGCTGCAACTCTTCTGGTTTCTTCACTCATCTCTGCTCGGTCAAGTGAAGATCTGGACTCTCTTGATCGCTCCCAAATGATCTCTGTTGATTCAAAAATCCTTCCACCTTTGATTTTGGTTCGGGGAGCCCATTTACAGGGAACCGATGGCGGTTACGTAACCGACGGTGGTCGAGTAGGAACCGGCATCGGTAAGGAAAAAGTAGGCTATTTTTAGTAAAATAGCCCACCTTCCCTGCTTTTCTCCCGAGAGATTAGTTGCGGGCTTGGTCAAGTGACTAGAAGGTCGGTTTTGGGTGCGAGAAAGGGGTCATTAGTCATGGGTGTAGGTGTAGACCAAGTTATAGGTCTTAATTAGGTTAGTTTAGGGTTAGGGCTAGGTCATGATGAAGTGGCAAAATGAGGTGGCAGGTGAGATGATGTGGATTTATCAATTACAAGGTAATTAATAAATAATTTTGTAAGGTTTAGGTGATGAGGTTAGGTTGCGAGATGAGATGCGGGTCACAAGGGGTCGTAAGACACAAATTTGGTGTCTACATGCATATCCATTAGGCATGGAGTCGAGCATATATCTTAAAATGATATGAAACTTTTGTAACTCACCCTGAATCCACATGAAGTGTAGAACTTGGCAACTTTTTGGAAATTTAATTTAAACTATAATTACTACTATGGTGTAAATGATCTTGACTATGATCAGTTGTGAAGAGGATTATAATAAATGTGTACAAAAGAGAAATCATACATGATCCAAATAGAAACATTCAAAGTGTGCATTAACACATAGGGAACTAAAAATAATTCATCTACCAATTGAACAGTATGTAAAAACAATTTAAATAATGTTTAAATATGTTGAAATACAAAATTAAACTTCACCTTAATAACAATACTTCAGGTATATCTCTTTAACTAGGATATGGAGTTCATCTCCATTTGACCTCAATAATCGAAAATCATTATATGATTTACAATTGTAAATAAGGTAAGTACCTCTCCATATTGTGCATAATTTTATGTGCATATATGGTTTATCTCTATACTTATTACATTTAAGGACAATGTCTCCTTCCTCAAAAATTCTTATCACTACTTTCTATTGAAAATGTTTTTCATTTGAGGTGGATGAAGCTCCATTGTGTACATGACATGGTATCTTAGTTCCTATAACTCCATTATCCCTACATAAATAACCTCCATGGCATCTTATTAAAACATCTCAAGTTTTTTTATGCTTTCTAAAGTTGATAAGCAAGGGATTTGTGAGATTAAAGAAACACGAGGATCTAGAAGGAATATTCATCATGAATTTTGTCTCAAAGCGAGAAGTGAAGTAGATCCAAGATCAAAGGAAGAGTTCAACCAAAATTTAAAATTATACAGGTATAATAAAATGGGTCTACTCATGCTCATATATTAAAATGAAAATGTACAAATAAGAGTGTCGTTTAACTCTTAACGCATTACCCATCATACCTCCATACTAGAGGGAAGAGGAGTCATTTTCTAGAAATGGAATATAAATATTATATGACACACCTGAAATATAATAAAAATTTTAAAAAACAATTTGTCATAAATTCTAGGACACCTAATGACCTATCATCTCACCTAAGTGACATGAATAACCTAGTGAGGTGGTAATTCATCTAATTAATAAATAAAAGATGAAATATACCACTCACACTAACGTGTCCCTTCATCATAACTTTGGATGAGGAAAGGAATGCCAAGAAAACACATAGAAATGGGTCTAGGATGATACACATGATGAGGTACCCATGTATAATAAATATCTCAATTAGTGGAGAAAAATCCACTTGGGAAAAGCATCCACTTACAAGATTGAAATGACTCATCTAAACAACCAATAAAGATGTGTAAAATTTGTCCGAAAACAAAATGCTTAATAAGGTACCCATGTATAAATTATAATCTTTCTATAAGAAGAAGAGAAGAAGAAATGTTATCAATCCACTCAAGAAGATAAATCTATCAAAATCCACCCTTTACTAAGTGAAGAAGAAGAAGATTTTGAAATTAAAATGGTGTCGTTCCCATCCAAGGAATGATGATCCATATGTGAGGTAGAAGTGCCAACTATCCATGAAGGGATGGTGAATCTAAAGTAGTAGAAGAAGGAAGGTGGAATTTCTTGTAACTATATATAAGAGTGCCCAATTCTGACGAGTCCCGAGTAAAAGTTTTTTCTCCCTAAACATTTTGTAGTGGACTAGAAGTAGGTAAATCAATAAATAACTCCTTGAGATGTTATATGGGATAATAGGATTGTGGATGTAGTTCCCTATCAATGGAAATAGACTATGTTAGAAGATAAGTCATCATCATCGAAGTGTACTAAGAAATATCATCAAGTATAGTTGAGTAAGATGAAGAATATGAAGGAGGAATGAAGTGAGAAAATAAGTAAAGTTGAGTGTGATGATTAATGTTACCGAATATAATGATAGTGTCACTATGTAGATGTTTTACATAAAAATAATCTGGAGGGAACTCAACTTGCATGCCCTTACTAAGGTGAGTAGTCTAATAAACTTGAATGAGATTAGTTATAAGTGAAGGAATACTAAGAACATTAACTAAAGTTCCACCATTTAGTTCAGCATACCCTCTCCAAAAAAATGATGTAGAAATTTCATCACCAATCCAAATAGAAGACATGACACATGGATCTAATCAAAAAATATTTATGTCTAACGAGGCCATATGATGTGATAAACCCAAATAAATAACTCGTGTAGGAGTAGGTGACACAACTACAACTAAATATCTTCCCTATATTTTCTCCCTAGTTCATTCTTTTTCATTTTCTTTATCTTTCGCTTTCCCCTTTCCATTCTATTTTTCCTTCAAATTTTTTGACTAGATGATGAAGATGGATTGAGAGACTACGAAACTCTTATGTTGTTCTTCTCAATAAGACTCATGAGGAGGTCAATCATATTCTTCAAAAAAAAACTTCATGATATCTACTAGTGAAGTATCCACATTTGATCGGGTTCTTTAAGAGGTTTAAAGATAGAAGAGAAAGTGGAAGATTTGGATTTTGTGCTCGATTGGACTTTTTTTTCTCATGATGATTACTAGTTTGTCTCTTTTCTTTTGAAAATTTCTTTTTTTAATTACCAGCAATGAGATCATGGGATTTCTTTGATTTTAAAGTACCCAAATAAATTATCTTATCATGTTCCCTAGTCAAATATAAAAAAAAATCATAAAAGGAAGGCATAGTATAACATTCACAAAGTTCCCTTATTTTTGCATGGAAGGTAGGGAGAAAAACATAATATTTAGGACCATTTTCAGAAAGAACATAAAGTATGAGTTGTGAGTGCTTTTTGTCAATTCCACAATATTTTAATTATAATCTTTGAGATTTGAGCTTTGTGAAGAAGTTCGGAGAGTATAAAAATTCTAGGGTAGAGACTAATCAACTCATTTTCGAGTTCATGCCCTCTCGTTTCATCTTGTTTCATACAAAAAATAATTCATCCCAAAATTCCTTAGGTGTTTTAGTTGTGTTATTATAAAAGTTTGTTTCTAGTGACAAGGAAAGACACAATCTAAAAATCTTCATCACATTTTCCATACTATTTTTCTTTCTCTGTATCATCAATAGCTTGTTCTTTTAATCCTATTATTATCTACGGTAAAATTTATTTTTACAAGGCAAGAGATAAAACATATTTCCATTCATGATAGTTAAATGGGGTAAGGAAGGGAACCACATTGATATCCATAATGAGATAAGAGTGAGTAAAGAAGATTGAGAAAGGCAAATAACCATGCAAAATAAAAACCCCCGATTATGGCACTTTATAAGTAGTGTTTTTATTACACCCCAAGTGTTTGTGCAATGTCAGGTAGTTGGTCACTCATCTTGTAATCAAAAAATATCACACAAGCATGGACACCACAATAAGTTCAGTCATTCGAAGAAAAAAGGAAATAAACACAAATGAAAGAAAGGAAGGGAAAGGAGATGGAAAGATTACTATAAGGATGTGGTGGATGTGCTCACTAACCCACAAGTGAAGAAGAACACTAATAATGTAGTGCAAAGAAACCAAATAAGCCCAATTTAAGCCAAAAGGAGATAAATTTTTCCTTTCAATTTTTATTTTTTATTAATTTAGGATAAGATTAATTAAAAATAAATAATCTAGATTAAGAAAAATAGGAAAAAAAGACAAAGGAAAATTATTACATTTGAAGGATTAAGAGCTAGCTCAACCGTATGAGCTAGTTGGTGAGCTCACTAGTGGCGCGTTATAGGGGCGATCTATACATGATCTTTGGAGTTAGGTCACTAAGTTAATAGGATAGTTAGTTTGGGAGGATTGTTGGTGAGTCGAGTTATGAGATATAGGGTCGAGTGTTATGCGTCAAGATGGAAATGTAATGGGGCTGCACTATCATGAGAGTTGTGTTGAGGTGAGTCGGACCCATGTGTTGAGTTTTGAGGGTAAATGGAAATGTTAGATATGGGGATGGGCATTGATCCGTCAAGATGAATCTACGTATTGAGTGGGGAAAATGCAATGGTTGAGGCAAAACCCCCAAACATTGAGCTAAGAGACATGTACGAGATGATAATGATGAATGAATAAGTTTCCACATAGAGGGAGAACATTGCAATGATGGCTAGAAGATAAATGTATAGGCTAGAGTGGAATACAAATCATAATACAATAAAAAATATTTCAAGATCAATTGAGGGAGATTCGATGAACTAAGGACAAGTTCCAACACATAGGAAGGGGTAAAAGTGAAACCTAGATCAATGTGATAAGAAAAATCAAATAACCAGAAAATAGGATAGGAGATAAAATTAAGATCACAAACACGCAGAGAGTTGCAAGACATGTAGGGATAAATTGTTGATCCAACTTTAGAGTAACAAGGTACCATAAGTAGCCAAAGGAGAAAAAACGCACAAAAAAATTGCAAGTGAGTAGGGATGAACACAAAAAGGAAGATTGAGAAACCATGAAGAAAAGTGAGCAAGGAAAATAAATACGAAGGAAATGAAAAATTAATGTGGGTGAGCTAGGTTGGCCCGCTCGATTCTCAACTTGGGAAAAAGGGGCCGGGTTGGGCCTAAAAATACCATTTAACAACATTTGAAAAAAAAAACTTTTAACCATGATTTTTGTTGAATCTGCACACAAAAAACTCTTGTAAAACACACAAACTAGCACACTCTCCAACCATAAGGAGTGTATAAAAATGAAATTAAATCAAAAGATAAATATTAGGTAAATTGCACATAAAACTAACAAATATCAAATATAAACACTAGTAAGCAACAACCGTAGTGAGAGACACAATTTTGAACCATGATCTCTGATACCATGTGAGAATGAGGAAGTATGTGGATCTAGAATGAATTCATTCACTTAATAAGTTGTACTTGAACTTAGAAGTGAAGTATCTCTAAGATCAAAGAAAGAATTCAATAATATTAAAATTTTGTATGTATAACAAAACATGTCTACTCATGCTCGTAGATCAAAATGAAAAGGTACAAATAGGAGTGTTGGGCAACTTCCAATGCATGACATATCATACCTCCATAATGGAGAAATGGAGTTTCATTACAGAAATGGAATGTAACTCATGTAGGACACACATTGACACATATTCTATGAAATAATTATCCATAACTCCTCGGACACCTAATGACCTATGATCTCACCTAAGTGAGATGACTCACCTAGTGAGGTGGTAATTCACCTAATTAATAAATAAAAGATGAAAAATACCACTCACTTACTAGATACAAGCTTGTAAGTTGATTTTCCACTAGATCTTCTAGGAATGATTTTATTACCCCTTAACGCTGATTTAACTTAATGTGCCATGTTCTTTTATTCTCCTTCAATTTTTTTAATGATCCTTAGAAGATTCCTTTTTTCAATTCAGCAAGCCCTTTACCTTAGGGATAATAATCTAAGGATGTATTGAAATAAATACCTTTTTTTACACCCCACTCAGTTATTTTGGTTCTAAGGAAAGATAAGGAATTATCTAATATGCTTTTGGAAAGTAATCTAAGGATGTACTCAAATAAATACATTTTTTTAACAATTTCCACATATAACTTAAGGATATTAGCTTCATTTACCTCTTTCAAGGAAATTACTTCTCTCCACGTGGTGAAATAATATGTTGTTGTTAATACCTGTCTGTGTCCCAAGTTTGAATGTGGATTGATTACCCACATAAATTCAATCCCCAATACATGAATGGATGGTTAAATGAAATACGGTGGAGAGGAAGGGATGAAATTTTTCTTTTCACACAAATAGAAACATTTATGACACTTCTTGATCCATGCATGGAAATATTTGAAGCTATTCAACCAATAGTATTCTCATTTCATTATTTTAAGTTATTTTATTCTGGGGCATAATATCCACCTATTGATCCATCTGAGAATTCTCTCGCAAAATCCTCTTAATTTTATTTTTGCTAACACATATCAAGCGAATACCATTGATATATTTTCTAGACAATATGACATCCATAAATAACATAAGGAATGAATTATAGCATAAAATATCTCATTTTAGCTTTGTCCAAACCTTGAGGGAACTCACTCATTTAAAGGAAAATAACCATATCATAAGTAGAACTAACATGTATTTAATTTATAACTAATTTTTAGTCATCTTGCAATGGTAGGATAACATTGTTATCATCATGCAAGTTAAAAGCTAATTGCTTATATAAACCTTTTCCCCTAATCAGATTTGTGACCTTAATATCCACATCATACTCCATTACTTTTAATATATAACATGCCTCTTCTCATTTAATTCCTTACTCAAGAGGAATTATTTAATACTTGGGTTTGAGACCGTTAAATTGACTTTATCTTTTGAAAACAAGTATTTGATCTTCTTGAGACTCCTTATAATAGAAAGGAATTTTTTTCTCTACAAAGGATTATCTTATCTCATAAGCTTCTAATCCTTTGCTAAATAAGGCTATTTGTTGCTACGTACCTTCATTATTTATCCGCACTAACATAGCTGAAATAGTATCAATGATTTTAAAGGTGTGTAAGGTGAATTATTTAGAAAATTATGAATTTATGAGGGTAGGATCTTGGGATATAGCTTCATGAATTGCGTCAAAACTAAAATTTTCCTCTTTATTCTAGATGGAAATGATATTATGCTTCAACATAGAGGTTAGTTGCTTCAGTTTTTTTCAAAATTCATGAATGAATATCCTAAAAAAGTTGATTCGCCAATAAAATTTGTAGTTCTTCTTTGTGAATGGGTATAGACAATGCTAGGATAATGCTTATAATATTTCGAGATGAATAACAAGCCCCTTTTTTGAAAAAATATGAACTTAATGTTTTCCTTTATGGATTGAAAATGTCTACTTATTTGGGTTGAGTGAGACTCCATACTATCTAATCCTTTAAAATTATGGCCTCGATCGATTGATCATCTGTATGCTTGGAAAAAACTATAATATCATCAAGATAGATAAACACAATGTTATTTATCAGACCCTAAAATTCCCTATCCATGGAAATCTGAAAAGTATCTCCTATGTTAGAAAAAACAAAATAGATATTATTATATGAATGGGTCCCCCATTTTATAGTGAATGTATTTTAAACTCGATCCTCTTATCAAACCAATATCTTGTTGTATCCCGAATAAACATAAATGATTGATAAATACTTTGGACTTTTTAGAATTTATCAAATTTGTTCCATGGAAGGTAATTCGCAGTTTTCCTTTATTGAAGCTCTATTCATATCCCTAAATTAAACAAATAACCTTATCACCCCACTTATTTTGGTCACATGGACAACACCTGGCAACCCAAGGTGAGTGTCTAATAGGAAAGATTATGTTAACCTCCATCAATTGATTCTACTCTTGCTTCATGAGAGGCTCAATCTTTAGGTTTATAGGTATTTTATATTACCAATTTTTTTGACATTTGGATACAACTCTATAGTGTATTGTGCTAATTATAGATTAAATCCTTCTAAATCACCTTATCCCCAGGAAAAACATCATTAAAATCCTCACAAATATGAAAAATGCATGCTTTACCTCTAGGGTACATATATTGGCAAGGTTGATAAACCTTTCCTTCCCAATGCGAGTTAGTTCATAGTCTTCATGCTTAATCATCATGTTTAATTTATCTCCTCTAATCTAGTGATTAGTATTGAATATGGACTAAAGAACTACCAAAACCCTGAGTTATCTTTTTATACCTTAATTGGATGAGTTTATATTCATATTGTTGTTGTAATGCATCCTTATTCTTAAATGAAAATCATATTATTCTAATAAAAAAATATTATTTTCTAGTCAATTTCAAAAAAATTGAATTGGTGTTACTTATCAAATACATCTAGCCTTACAACCACATTAATGTGTTACGACACTTTGTCCATCTTAATGACCTCAAGAGTGTAAAAATGTGCCCTAATGGTGGTTAGTATGTCAACATGCTTTTTCTCTTTCCTAGGAATAAATTACACATTGAAATATTAAAACTCATCTATAATGACCCATACTATATTCATATAGCAATTCAACAAGTTGTTATTAGAAACACTCTATCATCATACTTGATTCCAATAAAATTCACTATTACCAAAGACCTGTATTATTTTTATTCCTCTCATCCTAGGTAGCCCATTAAAGAACATGTACGGGGGCTTCGTACTCTACTAAATGGTTTATATAACTAAACTAAATTGAAGGCAACATAGTAATTTTATTTCATTGGAGACACCAACAAAATACCTCCTCCTACCCAATTTCTATTCCTTGACCCATCAAAGCACATTTTCCAATCTTTGTCATCTTGTAGACACAAAATAATTTACATTTTATTGTTTTACTATGTCGCGAGTATATTGTTATATGCATGAATCTTAAGTAAGGAAGTATTTACTAGTGACACCATCTATTGTCCATCTATGTCCTTTGATTGTTGTATATTGTGACTCTCTTCCACATTTGTGTAGACATTAAATCATGCACTTTGGTTAAATTTCTACGTCTTAGGAACATACTACTATTCATATGATTCCTAAGTGAGAAAACTAGCAGTTGACATTTGTTTTAGCAAATTTATTTGTGCCTCGAGTCTTCTTTACGGCCTCTTATACTATACATCCTAGTCGATACTTCACTAATTTATTGTGTACCACTATGCAAACTACAACTGGATGGGATACATGTTCCTAGGCACCCCCATCCTTCTAGGTGCTTGTACATAAGAAAATCAACACGTGGATCGTATGATAGAAAATCAACACGTGACCTTCTTCACACCGACCTCCCGAGGTCGTGCCGAGATAGCTAGTGTGGAATTGAAATGGGATTGAAAGTGATGGTGATGATCAAGCTAATTGGGCAACCTTATGTCTTTGACACACAATACTGGAATCTATGAATCTAAGGCAAAGAATTCTCTCCTAACCTAAAGGGGTGTGATGGTACGGTCTGATATGATAGCTACTCGAAGACTCCAATCAATGTCTATTTCATCCGAGATTATATTGATTAGTTATAGAATACGTGGAAAGTAACCTACAGGTGCCTCATATGGGTTTCCAGATAAGGTCATAGAAATTGAGACAAGAGGTGTAGTGGAGCTGCAGAAACTAAGGGTGATTTTCTGGTCTCGTCCAAAAAGTCTTAGCCTAATCGAGCTTATATTCAATAATGAAAGTTGTGTAATAATATCAGGTGGAAGCGGTGAAGATATGAATACCAATGTGCATAAGCTAGTGTTGATATCTAACTGACTAGCAGGCTCATTGGGTTGCAGGACTTGTGGGTCACAACCAAAGACTCATTGAGGTTGAGGCCCTTGTATGGTCATGCATGCAATCAAATCCTATTTCTAGGAGCAGTCCAAAAGTCGTAGGCTTGATTAGCAATTATGTTCAATGTCTCTAACTATCTTATTTTCTTAGCATATATGGTAGGTGTACGTAAAACTGCTAAGTGCAAACTTGTGTCAATGTTAGTTATTAGCTCTGGCCTGTTGGGTTGTGGGACCAGGGGATCACAACTATAAGTCTTTTCCTATTGCAGACCGTTGATGGTCATGCAAGATGAATTGATTTGTTTTCAGTAAATAAACTATCTATTAAAGGAAATCTAACCTATGTTTTTGGTGTTTTCTCAATATATTAGAACAAAGCAATAAAACAAGCTAATCTATGGAAAATAAATGTTTTTGTTATTTTCTAACTTTTCAAATAATGCATCTAATGCAATAAAATAGTTTAAAATAAATAATTAGCCGGATGTAGCTAATTATTTGTGCAGATGTGTGAATCTAAATCTAAGATCTATTCTAACTCAAGAAAAACCTTTCCAACCCTACCTCAGAAGTGAAGAAAAAATCATGGCTCTATCAGAGCTATTCTTCCCCCACATCCTCCCTAGAAATGTTGAAGAGAAAAATTCCTATTGATTTGATGTAATTACAATTATCTAGCTTCTTGAAATGAATTGTTTCTCTACTCCATTTGATATGCAATTGACGATTTGTGAACAAAGCAAACAAATACACAACTCCAACCTAGAATAGCAAGAGCTTTGGAAAATCCACTAGTATCAATATATATCCCCTCGGTTCTTTCTTTTCTTTCTCTCGAGTGTTCATTTGAAGCAATATGGATGCAATGCAAGTAGAAGAGAGATAATAGAAGAGATCGAGCTTGGATATGTAATTCCTAGCAAGATTATGGCAGCACAAAAATGCAAGATACACAAAATTCTCATGTTCTTTTCTTGAATACAAACATGGAATATATAGGAATGGAGGATAGGAGGTTACTTCATGTACAATTAGAACCAAGAAAAGAAAGCTACTTTTAGCCAATTCGGCTCTGAGATGCATGTAAAAGGAAAACTTAAGTGAACAGTCACATGTTTAAAACATGTGTGAAGACTCTAGAAAAAGTGGGTAGGACTGCCAACCTACGTAGGGTGGTGGTTTCAAGACTCGCTAGAGGCAAGGCAACGGTCCTAGAAATGAAGGCTAAAACAAGCACGAGAAAGAAATGAGGAGATGGAAAACTGCATGGAAAATTTATGTAAGGCTATATAGGATACAAATATATACTACGAATGGGTTTTTGGAGCTTGAACACCTTCTTGATAGGATTTTGAATCATCACTAGGGATTTTTATAACCGTTTTCCTGATAATGTAGCATGTACAATTTTGGGTGTGTATATATTACCCCCTCAGAGAAGCATCTTAGCCATGAAAGAGGTCAAAAATGTAGAGTACGAGTATGGCATTCTTGAAATGGGGATTTAAAAGATATATCTAGCATGCCTATGTGTCGAAGAGTCACCGTCCAAATTCCCAATACCTACAAAAGAGGGAAAAGACTTAAGTGCAGATAGATAAAATATAGAAAAATAAACAATACATCGAAATGATAAGAAGACATACAATTTTCGTGAGGATTTAGAAATATACCAATGCAATGCTCCATCCTAGAAAACAAACACACTCTCAAAAAAATTTAGAAATAACATATATATATCAAAACAAACTCATCTTTCAATTCATTTGTGGATTGTTGATTTGGTTATTTTTATTGATTTGGAACTCTAGATTTACCATAACCGTTCATGTCAAGAGTACAACCAATATGTTCATGCTGAGATCATGATCATGCCTCTAGGAGTGGGAGATTGACTAGTGTGCTCATAGGTTAGCTATTTCCTCCTTTATCTTTTTGCACCCTAAAAATTACAACGTTGAAAAGTTCACATGAGGGGAGATTTTAAAATTTTCTTATCTTAAATGGGTCTTTAAGGAGGCGCCCATAGGGCATTATTTCATTTTGTTAGAAATGGTCAATTATGTCATTTTAAAGCATTTTTGGGGTTAAGGGAACATTTTGGGAAGCTGAGTTAGGACCGCATTTGCCCAAGACAAGGCGGTGGTCATGGGACCAGCGTGCATTGGGTGGCGGATCCGAATACAATGTCTAAAATTCTCCTTACCTTGAATTTTTTTGTGTTTTCAATGTTTTTCTATGTTTTTGAGGAGCTTATCATGTGATGCACATTACTAGCTCTTTTTCATGTTTCAGTTGATGTAGAAGAAGGTGGAGTACATACATTGGAGCAGAGAGAGAGTGTGACTGGTTCCCTCGATTTTAGATCAGTTGACCCAGATATAGAAAAATATTTTGCAGGTAGGCATTTGGTGGATAGCATAGGTGCCCCATGTTGCTCTTTCTATTCACATTTTGCATGGTGATAATCTTACTGGGATGTAAAATGGAACACCTTCCAATTTCCGGTGTGAAGGTGGAGTGGACCATTACTACGGAGGATGTGTACCACATCGTTGGACTCCTGGTACTTGGTAGGAGGATGAAACTAGAGATAATAGGGTCCATGGATGTGATGACATAGTCGACCATGTACATGGGAGATGCCATCGTCTCATCTGGATTGAAGAAGGGAATGGAGGTTTGGTTTATTGCTACTTCTCCCATTCCTATCCTTTAGAGAGCCATCATGGGTATCCTGTCCTCGAGACTAATCGGGGACAAGGGAGGAGATACACTTTTATACTGTTCGGCCCCCATCATTGCATGATTGAGGCTCATGGTCGTAAGTATGCCTGGGGAGAAGATTTTATGGGGACCACATACAATTACTTGTACAAAGTTATCAAATTATAGAGATAGTCCTTGACTAACCCTACTCGGTTATGAGTTAATCCTATGAGTGTTTCATCTTGTATTTCAGGGGGTATAGGTATCAAATCGTAGGCTATTAATGGAGCTAGATGGACAGCATCTCAAAGTGCTTCGAACACCACATCGTAATGAAAGTGGCCACTATGACTATAGCAGACATGACTACCACACCCTATCAAGACATGGCAGGGATATGGGGTGAGGAGGCTATGACGATGGTAGCTTTCTCTTCCATGAGCTAGCTAGTTGATAGAGCCGGGAGACTAGAGATTCACCCCTTTGACCAGTACCCCCAGTGATTCGGTCTTCCATACACTTTGTCATGCTTCCTCTAGTGGTGCCTGTTTACAGGACTATTTAGGAGGCATAGAGGGGTCCTAGAGGGGATCCTAGTTGGATAGTTGTTACTCCTAGTGTGCCTATTGCAGTTAGGCATGTAGTCTAGGCTCGGAGGAAGCTGCTTCTCAAGCACCCTTACTTTAAATTAGGGTGGCTCCTGCTCATTGTGAGTAGGAGGATGATACAATAGATTTCGACTCCAAATATGAAGAGGATGGGATAGATGATATAGAGGAGGAGTCAGTCAGAGGGGAGGATGAGTTGATAGAGCCAGAGACTAGAGATTCACCACTTTTACCAGTGCACACCAAGTAGTTCGGTCTTCCATACAATGTCATGTTTGCTCTAGTGTGCTTGATTACGGGACTATTTACGAGGCATATAGGAGTCTTAAAGGAGATCCCGATTAGACAGTTATTACTTCTAGTGTGCCTATTGTAGCTAGGCATGTAGTCCAAGCTCGGAGGGTTCTTGGTGCTTCTCAAGCACCCTTACTTTAGATTGGGGTGGCTCCTACTTGTTGTGAGCAAGAGGATGATACAATAGATTTGGACTCCAAATCGAGGAGGATGGGAGAGATGATATAGAGGAGGCAGACAGAGGAGAGGATGAGGGGAAGGAACTTTAGAGGGAGATGACATCGACCCTAAGTGGAATGATACTTAGGAGATCCTCAAAGTAGTGCATGAGGAGGTGAGTGTGGAGAGACAGACTCTTATCTCGGAGGAGGCACTTGGAGTGGATGATGAGTCTACGATAGGACAACACCATTCCTCCGAATTTGGTGAGGCTCCACATCCACCAGCACCACCTTCCAAAGTGACCACTAATCCCACATGGATGCCCAAAGATCCAATTATGTTAAATAATCTTTTCTAAAAAAATTTCTATTGATTTTCATTTGTTTAGCTTAGCATTCTCCTTTTGATTTGCGTTATGTGATTTTCTATCTCACTCTCTCTCTTTTTTTGTAGTGTCCATACATGAGTGGTGAGATCTCATTTTTCAGGTATGTGTGGATACCCTATTAATCCCCTCAGAGAAAACTCGGGCTGAGTTGATTGCTAATTCAGGGAAGCCCTTAGTTGCCGGTGACATACCGATGTGTACTCTAGATATTTAGAACTTCCACTTTTCAATGCTTTTGAGAATGTATATAATGGATGTGGAATGATAACAAAATGATTTTTTTGTATTTCGTAATGCTGATATATGACGATGCAAACACAATGTGATCTTAAACTTAGTTTCTTTCACAATCTTTGGTACTTCATATTGTCCCGAGAAAATGTGATGATATAATGATACAATAAATAGATGTGTTTTCCCACTCCTAACCCCACACAAGCTGGTAAGATGCAAGGGCTCAACACCAAGATTTAGAAAGGGCATAGGCTATGAAAGTTGTTGAATGACACCGATGAGAAAAATATAGAAGTTTAGAATGTGAATTGCTTTACAGTTTATCCAGACTTGGATTTGTAGATGGCCACTTGGTTGAAAAAAATATGGTTTTTGGGTTTTAAACTCTCTTGGAACTTTGCACATCTAACTCACCTTTTTTTTTTATTAATGATTTTAAAATTTTTGACTAGTTTGTAACTTTCAAGTTTAGCAAAGAGACCATCTACGCATTGCCCCATGCTACAAGTAGGAAGCGTGGGATCATCACCATGGACAAGGCATAGACAAGTAAGGGCATATCCCTCCATTCCTAACCCTACATCACTAGTAAGAGATGCAGGCTCAACACCAAAGGTTGGTAGGGAAGACAAATGTGTAAAAATAAAAATTTTAGTGGATTTACATTTTACTTACTTATTTGGAAAAAATGTTTAGAATGCCCTTACTTCCAAGGAGGTGTATGTGGGATATATGTGACACCATGAAGCTTTTAGAACATACCATGAAAAAAAGACACCTATCCTAAGAAGAGACCAAAAGTAGAACCAAGTATGCAGGCCTTGGTATGGTTACCTTCAAAATTGTCTTATCTTGTTTGGATTGATAAATTATCCAGAAATAGTTGATGATACTATCAAGGTTTGAAGAGACATGATTTAAATTTTTTGCCAATATTTTCATAAGTTTTTAGTAATTGCTATAAGAATACGCTCCTTGATCACACTTTTTACAAAATGAACAAATAGATGAAAATCCAATGCAGATGCAATAATGTACATATGAGAATGTTGATGGATCATGTGTAGTACCTCTTTACATGAAGATGGTTTAGGGATTCACTAAACTCCTCACCTTCTAATGTACACAAGAAGAATGCACCATTTTTATAGTCTTTGACTACCCGATATGGACCTAACCATCTTGGTCTAAACTTTCTTCCCTTTCCAATCTTCTTGTCTATTCGGCTATCATGTCTTAATACCAAATCTCCTTCATTGATATCACATTCATACACCTTCTTATTGTATTGTCGAGCCATATAGTTACCATAAACATTGTGTCATTGTTTAGTGTCCAGTTTAGTTTTGTCGAGACTTCCTAATTAGAAGAGTTACACTTCTCGATAACCTTCCTCTCCCATGATTCAATGTACCGAAATGTGGAGACTAGGTATTTCAACTTCAAGTAGCGAGAACTTCTTCAACACCAAATACTAAGGAATAGGTGGTTACCCCCTGTTGGTGTTCTAACCGACATTTGGTAGGCCCACAAGGCTGAAAAATGCTTTAGGTGCCAATCTCATTTATTCTTGTTAATAGGTTTTAAAAGAATGGACTTTAAAGTCTTATTGGTAGCCTCAGGATTATCCATTAGCCCGAGGGTAGTAGAGAGAAGTTGTGTGATGACTTATTCTAAATTTTTACACAACTCATGCACCTCATCATTTTTGAAAGATGTGCCATAATCATAAATAATGACCTGTGGCACCCCATACCTATAAATGATCTTATTTAGGATGAACTTAGTGATTATAGAGCTAGAAATAGTAGTAAGGGCGTGACATCTACCAAATTCATAAATTATTATGTGGGCATGATTATGTGGAGTTGCGATTGGTTGTAAAGCTTGTCTTTGGTATGTAGATCTTGTTGGAGAACTCTTGGCATTAATGACATCTGTGCACAAACTCTACCATGTCATGTTCGACGGTGGGTTTGAAATATCCCATTTGATGTATCTTCTAGGTAGTGCCATGGCCGCCAAAGTGACCACCACATACCCCACTATGTGACTCATAAAGAATCTTTTCAGATTCTTCGGCGTCAACGCGTCTCAACAACATTCCATAAAAGGCTCTACGATAAAGCACATGTTCTAGGATAATGTACTTAGTGGCAATGACACGTAACCTTCTTATTTTTGTGATGTTTCCACTTAGGTACTTGTGGTCCATGATGAAATTAATAATGTCATTGTACCAAGGGCATACAGAGATACGTGGCCTAGTTTTGACGACATATACACACTAATCGGGAAATTCCAAGTCCACCAAATCATCACCATCTAATGGATTATTAGCCAACCAATCTGCAATGATTTAACCCTTAATGGATTTTTGATTTACAAATGTTAACTCGAACTCATCCATTAATGTAATGAAATGCCCAGATTTTTTAGAGAAGGATCCCTGCATGAGGAATGTTTATAAGTGGTCTGACTTGACAATGACCCTTGTTTCTTGATTGAGCATATAATGTCTTAAATGTTTGGTTGCAAAAACTATAGCAAGGAATTATTTTCCGTCTCTGCATGTAGTGTGTTGCATAATCAAGTAATGTCGACTAATAAATTTAACTTCCCTTTCTCACTTATCATCATCCTTTTGAGACAACATACAGGCAAGAAAAACATTTGTATCCCATGAATATAAAATAAAATTGTGATCTGATCTAGGAAGCATTAGCATGGGAGGGGATAACAAGAACCATTTAACTACTTTGCATACCTCATTGTATTCTTCCATCCAATCAATGCTATAATCCTTTTCAGAAAATTGTTGATTGGATGAATGACGAAGGTCAAGTCAGGGACAAACCTTCGGATTGCACTGCGTTTCCCATGAAAATATCTAATACCAGACTCATTCGATGGTGGAACCATTTCTAACATAGCCCAGACTTTGGCCAGGTCAACATCAATCCCTCGAGAAGATATAGTGTAACCCAAAATCTTACCACATGTTACACCAAATACACATTTCTCTAGGTTTAACGAGACACCATACTTAATCAAGCATGAGAGAATGATACAAATCACCTCTAGGTGATTGTAATGCTTCTTAGCCTGGCCAGCAGATCATATACATAGGATTCCACAATCCTATGAATATGATCATGGAATATGTAGGTATCTCATTCGTACGTGTAGCACCAACATTATTAAGACCAAATGGCATGACGACATAACAATAAGTTCCCCAAGGAGTTATAAACATAGTTTTAGATTGATCCTTGGTAGAGATTTTGATTTGATTATATCCTAAAAACCCATCCATGAGAGACAACAATTCAAATCTAGTTGTTGCATCAATGATAACATCAATGGATGGTAGTGGGAAATCATCCTTGGGACAAGCCTTGTTAATGTCTCGGAAATCTATGCAAATACAAATATTTCCATTCTTTTTTAAAATGGGACAATGTTAGATACCCATTGTGAATAATAGACCGACTTGATAAATCCTTCCCTGGAGAAGCTTCATTACTTATTCGTTAACCATAAGGGCGACCTTTGGCTTCACATGTCTTGATTTATGCTTAATTGTTTTGGCATCTAGATTGGTGACAAGATTGTGAATCTGTGATGTGTGGTGCAATTCCTATCATTTCCTTGTAATTAAATGTACAGGCTTTCTGATGTTCCTTGAGGATTTGGGTACAAATTTATACTTCCTCTAGAGTTAAAGAGGACCCTAGTTTTAAGATCTTTGGTTCCTCCTCTGTTTTGATGTTTATATCAATTGTTCCCTTGATTAAGGAGGTGTTACCCTCCTCAAACTCAAGTGAGGATGGAGGTAACTCCAAGTCCACTTATTCTTCTACCTCATAAATCTCAAGATCTTTTCCCGGAGAGGACTTAATCACTGGATTCCCAAAATAAGAAGAGAAACATGGAAATAAGGAAAGGTATACCTCATGAAAAGTAAGATGCAGATCCACTAGAGTTTTTAAATAACTTAAAGTTGACTCATCCCCATCAAAAGGGTCCGAAGAGTCAAGTTGGTCCTCAACTTCCATGTATGTCGAGATTGACACTACTGGCAATTTGTGAATCAAGGATTCAACGTGGAGTGAAACTGTAAAGTAGGTGTCCTCTAAGTCACTACTTGGGGTGAAGCATGAAGGTGGAAGCCACTAAAGATTCTTCTAGAAGGTTGTGTTCACACGGAACTACCTCAATTGATATAAAGTCGAACCCCTTACTTAGGCCCAACACAACTATTTTCTAGAGTTATAAGTGTTCATCCCTAGTCTCGTATACCTCAGATATCTTATTTGTGACTAGATATGAGTCATCCTACACCCTAATATTGAGGATGCCCATTCTCTTAGCTACAATCAGACCTAATAGGAGAGCCTCATATTCAGCCCCAATGTTTGTGCATTAGAAATTCAATTTGAAAGAAAAGGTAAAACCATTCCTTTGGCGAAGTAAGGATTACCCCCGGCCACGACACCAAAGTGACACTTGGATCCATCAAAATGGAGAGTCCAACTACTCGAGAAAGACAAATGCTTTGAGTCATCCTTTGTAATTTCTCCTTTTACCTTGGTTACCTCCACCATGCAAAACTCATCTACTGGAAGGGAACCAAGTCCCAGGGCATGTCCCATAACATTTAAATAAAAAGGGGAGAAGGATAGGCAAATCATTTTCTAATAGCTTAACAATCATTTTTGAAGTTCCTAATGATACCATCTCTACAACAATGTTTTCATCCATGACCGCCAAAATTCCCTTGATCAAACCCGTAAGTTCTAATTCTATTATGGGAACAAACTTTTCTTCTCGTACCACACTTTCCAGTTTGTTTAATTGGTTTGTAGGAAGTTTGAATTGAGTGGACTCTAGATTTTTTTCAAGTTGGATAAATATATATCAAATGGCTTTGGATCACCTTGATCGACAAAGACTTTCCCTAAATGCAAGAATCTAACTTGTTGGAATAGGGTGGAGGGGATTTCATTCATGCGGTGGATCCAAGGATGGCTAAGGATCATATTATAGTTGGTTTCCCAATCTATAATATGAAACTTAGTAAGCACCATATTTTTCCCAAGAGTGATAGGTAATACTATCATTCTTATCGTGGTTGCCTTGAGACTATCGTAGCCCCTCACATTGTTTCACGTCGAGGAGCAATTAGTCTCCTCGTATCCTAACTTCTAAAGAAATTACAAGGGGACTATATTAACTACATTGGCCCATCATCAATCATTACACATTGCACATAGTTGTTATAGATCCAAACCTGTAAACACAAGTTCGGATCACCTCTATGATCTATTTCAGCATCCATAGGCATCTTGATTATGTCAAATATAAACCCAATACACCTTTCGGGTTTCCATGTGGGGAAAACGTAAAATTCTATATGGTTTATATGTGCCTCTCGATGGAGGGGTAATGTTAATCAAATGGCCGGGACAAAGATCTTCCAAGAGAGTGACTTGATGAGCGAGGGAATTCTTGAGAGATCTAAAAGCAAATGTGTGGAAAGGTCTTTGTTAGATCATCGATCAAATCTTAAGCCCCTAATGGCTTGCTTAGCATTTCATGACCACTATCTGAAATAATTGGATAAATTGATATTAGCTTTGAAGAGTAGCCTTTGGCTCTTGTTACAATGTTAATTTGGGGTTTAGTGTCTAACTCAACCAAATGTATGGTCTTCATTTTCGATGATCATCCAAAGGAGGTGCCACCTATGGGGTTGACAAAGTTGAAGCTTCATGATCATGAATCCCTATTAAAATACACTTATTCAAGCCATTAGGATCCATTTTACCATCCTTTGGATGTGTGGGGAGAGGATCGTTTAATATTTGTAATAGTGTGTTCTGTGGAGACACCGGTCCCATAGAGGAGTTTTGAATGGGTGCATTGGGTTGGCCAAAAACATGTTGACAAATAAATTTATTTGGTCTTTTATAAAATGATGCCAAAACTTATTAAAATCACGACAAGTTCTTGTGTCATTCCCATGGACTCTATGGAAACCATAATACAAGTCACGATCGGAATCCCGAGGCCTTTAGTTTGTTCATTATTGTGGTCTGAAACCACGGTTATTGTTTGGTTGTTGACTGTTATAATTAACAATTTGGAACCCTTGCCCCTAATTTTGGAATTGGTTGGGGTATTAACTAGGGCTTGGGGTCAGCATTTGTCTTTGTGGTTGAGGTTGTTGCTATTGTTGGGGATGATTAAAATCCACAACATTTACCAAGGGTGAGAAATTGTTGTTTCTCTTATTGTTGCCATTGTTGTTGTTATTTGTAGCACATGTACCAGTGGAATTAACAACATTAGGATTTTTGGGATGGTTAGTTACACCATCAGTCATGAATCCATGATTCTTATTAAGGATTTTTGGTCCTTGATTGTTATTCCTGTTATTGGAGTAATTGGGAGTGCTTTGAGCGCAGAGTGACTAACTTTGCATTCGCTCCATAAATCTTACGAAAACTGTCAATGGCCATTTGTTTGATTTGAAGAGAACCCTCTAGCAGACCTCTTCATATCTCCTTAGTGGGAATTTTGTAACTTCTTCCTTCATATCTATGTTGAGGGAGTGAAGGAATAAATCATAAAGTGTCATTTGATCCATGTTTGGAACACTTGTGGAAGAGTAGAGAACATGTCACCACCTCTGAATGAAGTGAGATAGAGATTCGTTATTCTCTTGTTTGATATGAAGGAATTCCTTGATTCCAATTTGTAAAATATTTTTATATCAAAATCTTTGACAAACTATGATACAAGTTGTTTGAATGAGTGTATGAAGCCTCTCGATATCCTATAATACCATTGACACCAATACCTTCTAGTGTCTTAGGAAAAATTTTATCAACAACTCTATCCCATGGGAGTAGCTCTCGAATGGCCGTTGCATAACCCTTGATGTGGGCATTATGACCTCCTTACCTTTGAACTTCAATAGATCAAGAAAGGGTCTCGAGAGCATGACTTCCGAATTGAGAAATCTAGGGTTCCTTAAGATATTCGAGTAAGTCCACATTGCATATGTTTCCACCATTAAAGACCCTTTTTGGGGAGGTGGGGGCTATAGTGATTTCTAAAATGGGACAACAAAGACATTTGGTTGGGCATATGACATCCCCTTCGGTTTTCCATATGGACCTAGGTAGGTGTACATGTCCTCCTACGAGAGATTTATAATACATCTTTATATAAGGGGGTTTATTACGTTGATATGAAGTTGAAGGTGTGAAGCTAGGGAATGTCACATTTCCAGCTAGTATAGCATTTGAGAACGCATTTTTGGATGGTGCCTATTATAGGTATCCATATGTGGCTTGTGGAGGCATACCCAAGGTACCCGTCCCAGTTAACAAATCCCCATGGTTCGGAGTATTCATGTAAAAGAGAGGATTTTGTGTAGTTGGTATTTACCCATAGTTCAGGTAAGAAGGAGCCCATGCTTTCCCTTCATATTAATTTTTTGTATTATGGGCAAGCTCTAACTCCTTGTCATTATCAACCAAATCTAAATTGACACCACCCGTTGACGGGTGGTACCTTTCTTAAATAACTTTATTGGACCCTTGGAGGTTGTTGACGATTGTGGTATCCTGTTATGAATTGTTCACAATGTTAACACCCCTCATTCATTGTATTGTCAGTTGGTGGTGGGGTAACGTTATTGTTTTAAAGTAAGACATCACCTTTTCCTTTTAACCTATCCAAATATTGGTTCATTTGTTAGAATTGTTGCTCACTCCAAGCATATCGTGCTAAATACTCCTCATCAAGATGGGTGAGTTGATAAGATTATACGGTAATAGGCTATCAAAACAATACCCAAGGAGATGAACTTCCTTCACTAGTGAATGTCATGTTATTTGAACTTGATTGTTTGGGGGGATAAGTCTAAGTGACCTAATCCAATTCTTCGATGCATACATAAGAAACAACATTGGTTCCTTGAAGCAAAGGGATTTGAGAGGATGAGCGGTTGTCTGCCCATGTTGAAAGTGAAGATGATTGTTGTGGGATACTTGATTGGTAATGATACATGTCAAAACCTAGAATGGATCAACCGTACTTGTCATATATCGACATATTGGGGGGTTATAATAATACCCATAGAATTAAGGATGGACAAAAGTAGAAATGCTTAGAGACTAGCTCTTCAAATCGAATGCACCAATTTGTATGATAGAAAATCAACACGTGACATTATTTGCACCCAACCTCCTGAGGTCATCCCAAGACATCCCATGTGGAATTGAAATTGGATTGAAAGTGATGGCGATGATCAAGATAATTGGACAACCTTATGTCTTCAATATGTAACACTAGAATTTGTGAATCTAAGGTAAAGAATGCTCTCCTAACCTAAAGGGGTGTGATGGTATGGTCCGATATGATAGCTACTTGGAGAATCCAATCGATGTCTAGTTTTTGAGATTCTATTGATTGGTTACAGAATATGTGGAAAGTAACCTGCAGGTGCCTTGTATGGGTTTCCAGACAAGAGGTGTAGTGGAGCTACAGGAACTAAGGGAAACTTGCTAGTCTCGTCCGAGAAAGTCTTATCTTTATCGGCCGCTATATTCAAAATGAAAGTTGTGTAATAATATCTGGGAAGTGGTGAAGATATGAATACCAATGTGCATAAGCTAGTGTCGATATCTAACTGACTAGTAGGCCCGTTGGGTTATGGGACCTGTGGGTCACAACCAAATACTCGTTGAGGTTGAGGCCCTTATATGGTCATGCATGCAATCAAATCCTATTTCTAGGAGTAGTCCAAAAGTCATAGGCTTGATTAGTAGCTATGTTAAATGTCTCTAATTGTCTTATTGTCTCACCATATGTGGCAGATGTACAAAAAACTACTAAGCACAAACTTTTTTCAATATCGGTTATTTATTGTGGCCCGTTGGGTTGTGGGACCAGGGGTTCACAACTATAAGTCAATTCCTATTGTGGACCGTTGATGGTCATGCAAGATGAATTGATTTATTTTCAGTAAATAAACTATCTATCAAAGTAAATCTAACCTATAATTTTGGTGTTTTCTCAATATATTAGAACAAATCCATAAAACAAGCTAATCTATGGAAAATAAATGTGTTTGTTCTTTTAACTTTTCATACAATACATCTAATCTAATAAACTAGTTTAAAACAAATAATTATCGGATGTAGCTAATTATCTATGTAGATGTGTGAATCTAATTCTAAGATCTATTCTAACTCAAGCAAAACCTTTCCAACCCTACCGTAGAAGTGAAGAACAAATCGGGGCTCTAACAAAGCTATTGTTCCCCACAACGCACCTAGCAATCTTCAAGAGAAAACTCCTATTGATTTGATCTACTTGCAATTATCTATCTACTTTAAATGAACCATTTCTCTACTCTATTTGATATGTAATTGACTATTTGATAGAGCAAAGAAAACAAATACACAACTCTAACCTGGAAGAGCAAGAAATTTGGCAAATCTAATAGTATCAGTATCTATCCCCTCAGTTCTTTCCTTTCTTTCTCTAAGTGTTCATGTGAGTCCAAAGGATTGAGAATGCAAATAAAAACAACAAGAGGATGATGCTTGAGTGATGGTATCTTGGAAGCAATTTGGATTCAATGCAAGTAGAAGAGAGATAGCACAAGAGATCTGATCTTGGCTATGTAATTCCTAGCAATATTATGGCAGCACAACATATCAAGTATACACAAAATTCTCAGCCCTTTACTTGAATACAAGCATGGAATATATAGGAATGGAGGATAGGAGGTTACTTCATGCATAAGGAAAGAAGAGGTAGTTCCAACTAATTAAATCTTATTAAAAATAAAAGGAGCAAGGAGACCTAAGCAAATAAAGATACTTTAGCCAATTCGGCTCAAAGATGCATGCAAAAAGAAAAATTAAGTGAACCGTCACATGTTTAAAAAAAAATTGAAGATCTCGGAAAAAGTGGGAAAGACCACTTCGCTTTGTAGATTGGTGGTTTTAGGACCGCCGCCCAAGCAAGGTGGCGGTCCTAGCACTAAAGGCCAAAACAAGCACAGAAAGAAATGAGGAGATGGAAAAATGCATGGAAAAGTTAAATAAGGCTATCTAGGCTACAAATATACACTACGAATGGTTTTGGAGCTCAAACACCTTCAAAATATTCGAATCATCACTAGGGACTTTGATAACCATTTTCCCAACAATGTAGCACGTGCAATTTTGGCTACGTATAGTGACCTTCTTCACACCTGACTTCCCAAGGTCGTGCCAAGATAGCTAGTGTAAAATAGAAATGGATGTGTATTTGTGGTGATGGTGGATAAGATAATGAGGAAACCTTATATCTTTGACATCAAATATTGAGATATGTGATTCTAAGGAAAAGAATGTTCTCCTAACCTAAAGTGGTGTGAAGGATCGATTTGATGTAATAGATGGTCGCAGAATCTAGTTAATATCGAGCTCTTATGAGATTCTATTCACTGGTTTATGGACATGCGTAAAGCTACCCTTGGGCACCTCATATAGATTTCAAGATAAGGTCAAGGAAGTAATAATGATATACGTAATGAAACCATGGGGACTATGGATGATTTTCCATCTAGTTCGAACATCTTCACACCATTGGATGCTATGTTCAATAATGAAAGTTGTGTAATTATATCATGTGGAAGTGGTGATGATATAAATACTGATGCATGCAAATAAGTGTCAATATCTAATTGGTTAGTAATACCATTGGGTTGCGGGACCTGAGGATCACAACTGAAAAACTCATGGAGGTTATGGTCATGTTATGGTCATGTGCATAATCAAACCTAGTTGCTAGGAGTAATCCAATAATCATAGGCTTGATTATATGTGATGTTTAGAGTGTTTAGTTATTTTATTTTCTCATAAAACCTAACAAGTGTGTGTAAAACTTGCAAGCATAAATTCATATCAATGTTTGTCAACAATTCTATCCTATTGGGTTGTTCGACAAAAGGATCACAATTGTACTTATTTTCTTGTTGTGGGCCTTTCATTGTCATGAAAAATGAATTGAAATGATCTTGGTAAAACAAGATAACTATCAAAGGAGACCTAATCTATGTTTTTGTTGTTTTTACAATATATAAAAGTAAAACAATGAAAGAAAACTAATCTAACAAAAGTAAATGTTTTTTTATCTTTTCTAGTTTTTAAGAAATACTTATAATCTAATAAACAAAATAAATAAAAGTAGTTAGTTGGATGTAGCTAATTAATTGTGCAAACATGTAAATCTAACTCTAAAACACTTAACAAAATTTAATCAAAAACACTTGAAACCCTACCTCGAGGTGAAGAATAAATCATAACCCTAAAAGCATTATTGTTTCCCAAACCTTCCTTGGTAATTTAAGTGAATAAGATTTCTAACCATTTGATGTACTTGTAATTCCTATTCAACTGAAATGAACAATTATACTACTCAATTTGATATGAAGTTAAAACTAATTATTTAGAATTGAAAATTTGACAAACGAATCAAACAAACGAGTAACTCCAACCTGGATAAGCAAGAGCTTTGGTAAATCTTGTTGTATTTTTTGTTTTTCCCCTCACTTTGTTCCTTTATTTATTTGTGTGTTCATATGAGTCCAAGGGATTGGGAATGAAAGAACAGTAGTAGAAGAAGATGCTTGACCAATGATAGCTTGAAGGAATTTTGGTTGTAATGCAAGTAGAAGAGAGATAGAAAAATAGATCTAATATTGGATATACAATTCCTAGCAGGATTGTGGCACCAATGCTATGCAAAATCCACAAAAATTCTTAGGACATTTTCTTGAATACAAGCATGGAATATATAATAATTGGGGATGGATTGTTCCTTCATGAAAAAGGTAAGAAGAGGTAGTTCCAACTAACTAAATCTATCTAAAAATAGGACAGGAAAGGAGAATGAAGCAATCAAAAGTATATTTAGACAAATTGGCTCACAAATGCATCCTAAAATTGAAGTTAATTTAAGTGTCATATGTTAAAAACACGCATGACGAATTATTTAAAAATGCTTAGGATTTGTCATCTGTGTAGGATACGGTGGTCGTAGGACCACCGCTCGCACAGGTGACAATTTTAGAACATATGGCCGGGAAGGGTGGCGGTCCGGCACTAATGGCCAAAATATGCACATAATGAAGCAGAAGCTGGAAAAAAGCATGGAAAAGATACGTAAGTACATCTAGGCTTCAATATACACTAAATATGGGTTTAGGACCTCGAATATCTTCTAAAAGGACATAAATCATCATTGGGAACTTCGTAACCGTTTTTTCATAATGTAGCACATGCAATTTTGGGTGTATACATATTTCCCCTTGGAGAAGTGTCTTATCAATGACGAGGTGTAAAACATAGATTCTCGAGTATGGCATTCCCGAAATGGGGAGTTATAAGCTATACGACATGTTCGTGTGTCGTAATGTCATTTTCCAAGATTCCGCTACCATTTGTGTAGGGTGATATAGAGATATACCTACACCAATGCTCCAGTCCTATGAACACATATACTCAAAACGAGGTCAAAAAATAGACACACACACACACACATCAAAACAAACTCATTTTCTAATTCATTTTTGCTTATTCAATATGGGGATTTTGACCTCAAGACCCACAAGTGACAATTTTTGAGGAGAGTACAATTGAAATGACTATTACCAGATCATGACCATGCCTCCACGAGCGAGAAGATCAACCCACACGGTCTAAGGTTGGTTTTTTTACTTTAACATTTTAAACCTAAAATATAAAAATGTTGAAAATTTTACCTATGGGGATCATTTTAAAAATTTCTTGTCTCAAATGAATCTCTAGGGGGACGCTCGTAGGGTAGTCTTTTATTTTTTACGAAATGGTCTTTTTTTCATTTTTGAATTATTTCTAGGGTTAAAATGCATTTGGAAAATCATTACAAGACTTATGAGTTACTAGCGTGACATTTCGAACAAAATGATCAAAATGTGTGTTAATGTGATTTTTTTTTGGATTTTTGATGTTTTTGTCATGTTTTTGGTGAAATGATCCTTCTATAAAAATTAATAACTTGCTGTTTTTCTATATTTTAGTGGATGTAGAAGAAAGAGGAATACATTTTATGGATTTATGAGAGGGAGTGTGATTGGCTCCCGAGGATTTTAGATAAGATGACTCAGGATGAGATAGATATTCTCCAGAGGGAATGGATTTGGAGGATTCCACTGGTTCCCCATGTCACCCCTATTAGTCACATAATGTGTGACTTGTTTTCTTAATGGTATGAAAAATATAACACCTTCTCGGTTGTCGAGTTCCAATGGTGTGTGGTATATCACCATGGAGGACATATATTGCATTCTTGGGCTTTTGATACTTGGCGAGATGATTGACTCTAGACACAACAAGATCCATATCCATGATGACCGTATGGGCCACCTATATGGGGGATTTTATGGTCTCTTTTGTTTTGAGGAAGGTGATAAAGGTCTGATCCATTCCTACTACTCCCATCCCTATTATCTGCAAGGCCATCATGGGTATCTTGGCATTATAGTTAATTAGGGATAAGGAGGTGACACACTAGTCTACTATTGAGCTCCCATTATTACATAGGTTGAGGAATAGGGTTATTTCTACACTCGGGAGTAGACAAACTTTCCAACACTTATCATGACTTTTATCAGATTTTCTTGTTACAAGGTTAGTATTTGAGCCACCCCACATTGGTTATGAGTTGGGTGTATGAACGGATCATCCCCTATGGGAGGGGAGTGTCGTACAAGATCGGGGGCTATCACGGCTACCGGTGGATAGGGATGATAGTACTCATAGTGCCACATTAGTCATTAGATTCTTTGAATTCAACACATATGGTGGCTACCCTATACTAGGACATGGTAGGGTTGTGGGGACAAGAGGGGACCATAGTGACGGCTTGCTCCACTATTGTTTAATTAGATGATAGGATATAGAAGCTTGAGATTCACCTGTTTGGTTGAGTTCCTCATTAGTTTTTCCTCCCTTATGTAGATATACTTCCTCCAGTGGCACCAATATACATGACCATTCAAGAGGCCGGAAGGGCCCTAGAGGGGATCCTGGTTGGATTGTGGTTACTCTAGGTATGCCTATTACGGTTAGGTATGTGGTTTGTGCCGATCGGTAGTTGATGCCCCTTGAGTGCCTTTACTTTGGATTGTGGCTGCTCCTGCTCATAGTGGAGAGGAGGATGAGCCAATTGATATAGATGATGACTCGATGAGCACACATGAGACGAGACTTAGGAGGAGTCGGTTGGAGAGTAGATGGGGGATGAGGGGTTAGGTGGTGAGACTGGTAAGGAAGCCCATATGGAGGAGGAGGAGAGTGACCCTGAGTGGAATGACACTCAAGATATGTTCACCTCGGTATAGGAGGAAGCAAGTGTTGAGAGAGAGACCTTGGTCTCGGAGGGACCACTTCCTCAAGATGGAGAGGGAGATGTTGAGTCCGTGATAGGACATCATATTAACTTTGGCTTTGGGAAGGCCCCATAGCCATCGAAGCTACCATAATAGCCACCGACCCTACTTGGATTCCTGGAGATAGAAAATTTTTGATACTCTTCCCTTCACTTTGTTAGTTAGAAATGATAATTATTATTTCTCGTTGTTCGTTGTTTTTTTGTAATTTTTCTAACTCGTCGTTTCTTCTTCTTTTATTTCTCTCATTGAATACACATGAGTGGAAATATATTACACTATGGGTGTGTGTGGATAACCTTTTTATCTCTTCGGGGAAGACAAGGGCCAATATGACTAAGGATTCAAGCTAGCCACTAGCAAATGATAGACATACCGATGTGTTTGTAATTGTTTGGTGAGTAACGGAAGTGATGACCTCTCTTCGTAATCAGGTGGTTGGGTATGAGGTAGCCAAGATAATGATGTGGTGGAGTCACTATCACATAAAGATGAAAGCCAGTGTTAGCCACCATAAGAACTCACACCATTAAGTTCATTCTCATCGTCATAAATTGCAGTAGGAATCCTAGATGTGGCCATACAATGTCTAAGGGATCCCGGAGGATTGATAAGCCATTAGGAATTTTATTTAATTGTTACAATTTATTTTAGAATTATATTAATTTTTTTGTATATCTCGGGGTCATTAAGATCATTTTGACAACACCTAGCGTGTGATGGAATTGTACACAAAAATTGATTTATTTTGATATATGCTAGACTCTTCTTTTTGGTTCGGTAATTATTTGTATCTGAGTTGACTTCCTCTTGGCTCACTTTGCATGTGTACTCTAGATGTTTAGAAATTCCATTTTTATATGCTTTTCAAAATGTATATAGTGGATATGAATGCTAACAAAATGATTTCTTTTTGTATTTTATAATGCTGATATATGATAATGCAAACACATTGTAATGTTGAACTTTAGTTTCTTTTAGCAATTTTTGGTACTTCGTATTGTTTTGGAAAAACATGGTGATACAGTGATATGATAAGTGAATGAAATTTCCCTGTTCCTAACTCCATGCAACTAGTAAGATGTGAGGGCTCAATAATGAGAGCCGTAACATGCACAAGTTATGGAAATTTGGTGGATTGGAATGATGAGAGAAAGAAAATAAGTTGATAAAACCAAATTGAGACATTACAACCTCACTCTAGTCAAGTTTTCTTAATAGTTTAGAATGTGAATAGCTTTTTAGTTTATCTATACTTAGATCTCGTATATGGCCACTTGGCTGAAAAAAATTGATTTTGAGGTTTTAAGTTGTTTTGGAATTTTGGAAATCTAACGCACTTTTTTTTATTTATGATTTCACAATATTTGAATGAACTGTTTATAATTTTTTATTTTTTCAAAGAGACCCCTTACACCTTGCCCCATGCTACTAATAGAAATTATGGGCTTATCACTATAGAAAAGGCAGAAAAAGTAAGGGCATATATCTCCTTTCCCAACCCTACATTAGCATTAGAAGATGCAAGCTCAACACCGAAGGTTGGTAGCGTAGAGAAATGTGTAAAATAAAAACTTTCTCGTGGACTTGCATTTGACTTATTTATCTAGGAAAAATGTTTAGGATTTTTTTAATTTCAAAAGATATTTTTATGGGATAGATATGACATCATGAAGCTTTTAGAGCAGGACTATAGGCAAAGACACCTAATATAAAAAGACACTATAAGTAGAACCAAGTATGCAAGCCTTGGTATGGTTACTGTGAGAACTTTGTTTTATCCTATTAGGACTGATGAAATGATTTGAAAACAATTGATGATACTTTGAAGATTTGTAGAGACATGATTTGAATGTTTTTCCAATGTTTTGAGAAGTTTCTAGGAATTTCTATAAGAATAAGTCCCTTGATCACAAATTTAATAAAATGAACTAACATATAAAATGCAATGCAGATGTAATAATGTACATATGAAAATGGTAATGTATCATGTGTAATACATCTTTAGGTGAATAGAATTAATAGATTTACTTCTTGTAGTCTTCTATTAGTTGATATAGACTGAACCACCTAGGTCTTAATTTCTTTCCTTGGCTAGTCTTTTTGTATATTCGGCTGTCAAGACTTAGAACCAAATATCCCTAGTATATTTCACACTCATAAAATTTCTTGTTGTATTTCCAAGCCATCTGAATAGTGTAAATGCTATTCCATTGTTCAACATTGAGTATAGCCTCATCAAGAATTTCTAGCTGAGAGAGTTGCACCTCTTGATAGCCTTATTCTCCTAGAATTCCTTGAAACAATATACAAAGACTAGGTATTTCAACTTCGAGTGCTATAAATGCTTCTACACTAAATACCAAAGAAAAGGGGTTTCCCCATTAGCATTCTTACTGATGTCTGATAGGCCCACAAGGTTAGAAAAATATTTAAATGAAAATCTCATTTGATCTCCTTGACATTCTTAAGGAGGATGGATTTCAATTTCTTATTCCTAGCCTCATCCTATCCATTGGCACGAGGGTAATAGAGAGAATTAGTGTAGTGACTTATTTTGAATTTTACACACTACTCACGTACCTCATCATTTTTGAAAGATGTGCCATTATCCAAGATAATGACTTATGGGACCTTGTACCTTCAAATGATTTCATTCAAAATCAACTTTTTGATTACCAACCTAGGTACCTTGTGGTAAGAGGCATGACTTCTATCAACCTAGTAAAGTATTATGTGGCCGTTATTATGAATTTATGACCATTTTTTTATGAGGGAGAGAATTTCTCTATCAAATCTAGGCCCCACATGGAAAAGGGCCATGGCGTTTTAATTGGTTGTAACGCATGTGCCGGTATGTTGATTTCATGGGAGAATTATTTACATTTATGGAATTTACACACAAAATCTACCGCGTTATGTTCTAGTTTGGGCTGGAAGTAGCCCATCGATGTATCTTTCAAGCAATGGCATGGCCACCAAAGTGACCTCCACATACTCCGCTATGTGATTCATAAAAAATATGTTTGGATTGTTTGTCGTCAACACATCTTAAGAACATTTGATCAAAGGCTCTATAATAGAGCACTTGTTCCAATATGACATACTTGGCAAGTATAATACACAACCATTTTCTTTCTCGCAAGGTTTTTTCTTCTTGATATGCATAGTTCACTATGAAGTTAATAATTTCAAAGTGTACCATGGACATGGAGAAATGGGAGGCTTAGTTTCAAAAAAATACACACACTCATCACGGAAGTCTAAATTTACTAGATCACCTCCACCAATAGATTGTCACCAACGATCTGCAATGATTTTTCCTTTGATGGATTTTTATTAACAAATGTTAGCTCAAACTCTCCCATCGAGTTATGAAGCATCAAACTTTCTTTGATAAGGATCCTTGTGTGACAAATGTCCATAGGTGATTTGATTGAAAAAAATCCTTGTTTCTTGGTTTAGAATGTAATGTCTTAAGCACTTTGTCATGAAGACTATGTCAAGGTATTCCTTCTCTAATTACATATAATGTGTCTTGTAGTCAATTAATGTTAGACTAATGAAATAGACCACATGTTCTCATTTATCATCATCTTCTTTAGCTAACATGCAGGCTAATGAGATATCCATATCTTGTGAATATGGGATCAATGGGAGATCTTACCTAGGAAACATGAGTGTGGGAGGAGACCTAAATAATTGTTTAACTAACTCAAATTCCTTATTGCATTCTTCCATCCAACCAATGAATCAATCCTTTTTCAATAAATTATTAATTCGGTGAATAACAAAGTTCAAATTAGGGATAAACCTTCGGATTACGTAGAGTTTCCCAAGGAAATATCTAACTCCAAACTCATCGATGGTGTAGTAATTTTAAGTACAACTTGATTTTTTGTTGGGTCTACATCAATCCCTCGTCAAGATATGTTGTATCCTAAAATATTGCCTCCAATTACATTGAACACACATTTTCCTGGATGCAACCCTGATGGCATATTTGTTTAAGCAAGAAAGTATGATATTAAGCACATCCGGGTGATCACAACATTTTTGGCGTTATCCGAGAAGGTCATCAACGTAGGATTCCATAATATTATGTATAAGATTGTGAGATTTACAAGTCATCACTTGTTGGTACGTGGCATCAACATTCTTAAGACCAAACGACATTACAACATAACAATAGGTTCCCAAGTAATTATGAACATAGTTTTGGCCACGATCCTCCTTAGAGATTACGATTTGATTGTACCCATAAAACCCATCCATGACATGATAACAACTCAAAACAAGTTTTTGCATTGATGATAATATCAATGGATGGTAATGGGAAATCCTTTAGGACAAGCCTTGTTGATATCGTAAAAGTATATGAAAATGTGGATCTTTCCATTCTTCTTGAGAACGGGGATGATATTAGACACCCATTGTGAGTAGTCAATTGGCTTGATGAACCCTACTTGTAGGAGTTTCATCACTTCTTCCTTCACCATGAGGGCCACCTTTAGCTTCATGGGCCTTGAATTTTTCTTAATTGGCTTAGCATATTGCTTAGTGAAAAGGTTGTGAACTGCAATGTGTGGTGTAATTCCTGTCATTTCCTTGTATCTAAATGAGAAATATTTTTTATGCTTCTTAAGGATAGGGGTATGTATTTCAACCTCATCAAGAGTTAGAGAGGATCCCTGTTTCAAGATTTTTGGTTCCTCCTCTGTCCCAATGTTTATATCAATTGTTCCCTTGATTAAGGAGGCATTTCCTTCCTCAAATTTAGGAGGGAATGGAGGTAACTCTAAATCCCCCTCTTATCCTACCACATAAATTTTGAGCTCCTTCTCGGGAAGATTCTATCCAGGATTTCCAAAATAGGAAGAAGAGTGTGGGATTAGGGAATATCAACATCGTGATGAGTAAGATGAAATTTTTCAAAAGTGTTTATATATCCCATAGTTGCTTTATCATAGTCAATGTGATCTTAAATGATAGCATCACTCTTGGTTTCTATGTATCTTAACGTTGGTGTTATCATTGTTTAATGAACCAAAGGTTCAACATGAACAAAGATTGTGAAGTTTATATCTTCCAACTCACTATTTGGAGTGAAGAGAGAAGTAGTAATTTCTATACGGTCTATGAGGAGTTTTTGTTCTCGTGTAATTTCTTCAATCAATATGAATTCAAACCCCTTTGTTAGATTTAGCACTGCTATTTTGTAGAGTTGTAGATGCTCATCTCTAGTCTCATATATCTCGAGATATCTAATTTGTGACAAGTTGTGAATCACCTAAAACCCTAATATTAAGAGAAATCATTATTTTGGCTACAATGAGACTAATTAGAAGGGATTCGTATTCAACCCTATTATTTATACATTAAAAGTTTAACTTGAAGGAAAAAGTCATAATCCTTCCCTTAGGATAGGTACAAATGACACCGCCATGGCTCGAAAATGACACTTGGCTCCCTCAAAATGGAGATTCCAATAGTTACTTGGAAAAATGGATGTTTGATCATCCTTTGTTTCCTCTTCATTTACCTCACCATGCAACCATGAAAACTTCATCTCGCTAGAAGAAATCCAAGTCCCAAGCTATGTCCCATACCCATAAAATTGAATGGAAGGAGAATAGGTAATTATTTCTCCAATAGCTAGACAATATTTGTTGTGGTTCCTAATGAGAGTGTCTCTATGATGAAGGTTTCATATTTGAATGTTGGAATGCCTTTAATCAATTCTCGTGACTTATAATTCCATTGTAGGAACCAAATTTTCCTCTGGCACTAAGCTTGTAGGTTTATTTAACTTATTTGTAGGAAGATAAAACTTAGAGTGGACCCCTGGCCTCTTTTTCAAGTTAGCTAGATGTATGTCGAAGGGTTTTGGATAACCATGTGCAACAAAGACCTTCCCTAATTATAGGAACTTGACTTCCCGAAATAAATGGGAGGGAATTTCCTTCATACGAGGAATCCAAGGATGGCCAAGGATAATATTATAGTTGGTTTCTGATGTATAATATAAATCTTTGTTAGAACCATGTTAGATACAAGAGTGACTAGAAAGACTATACTCGTGATTGATATCACTTTGAGGTTGTCATAGCCTCTCTACTTATTTCATGTTGAAGAAAAATTGGTCTCTCCGTAACCTAACTTTTGAAGGAAAGAGAAGGGGACTATGTTAACCACTTCCCCATCATCAATCATCACATGTTTTACATAGTTTTTGTAAATCCAGACTTGTAAAACCAACATCGGATCATCTCTATGATTTATTTCATTGTCTGTGGGCATTTTTCTAATGACAAATAGGAATCTAACATCTCTTTCGAGAATACCCAGGAGGATAGATATCAAATCCAATGTTGTTTATATGCACTTCTAGAGGAGGGTGAAATTAATCAAATGGACAAGACCTCACGCTTCTAATAGAGTTGATCTATGAGTAGGTAATTCTTTAACAGATCTAAGAAGGAAATGTGAGAAAAGGTCTTGGTTATGTCACCGATCAATCCATAAGATCCTATTGGATTTCCTAGTATATCATGAATGTCATTTGATATATTTGTGTAGATCAAGATTGGCTGCGATGAATATTATTTTGTTCTAGTGGCAGTGTTAATCTGAGCTTCAATGTCCAACTCTACCAATCCTACAATTTTTGTTTGTAGGCGGCCATCCAAAGGAGGTGCCATCTATGGGTTCAATGAATTCAAGGCTTCATGATCATTGGTTCCTATTACAATACCCTTGTTTGAGTCATTGGGATATATTATACCATATTTTGGGCGTGTGGGGAGAGGATCATTAAATATTCCAAGTGGTGTGTTCTATGGGGATACTAGTCCCATGTAGGTGTTCTAAGTTGGTGTTGTTGGGTTTGCCAAAAACATGTCAACAAATAATTGTCTTTGATCCTCTAGAAAATGTTGTAGAAACTTGTTGCAATCGAAACATGTTCTTACGTAATTCTCACCAAGCCTATGGAAACCAAAATACAAATCAAGATCATAATCTCGAGGCCTTTGGTTTGCACCTTGTCTTGGTCAAAAATTATGATTATTGTTCAACTGTTGATTGTTATAGTTAAAATTTGGGAACCCATGCCCTTGATTTTGGAATTGGTTCAGATACCTTCTTGCGTATTGGTTAGGGCCTCAAGTCTGCATTTGTCTTGATTGCTGAGGTTGTTGTTGTTGTTGTTGGTAAGGACAATTAAAATATACAACATTGAGTAAGGGCTAGAAGTTATTGTTTCTCTGATTATTTCCATTGTTGTTGTTATTGGTAGTGTTTGTATTGGGAGAACTAACAACATTAGGTTTCTTGGGCTGATCAGTAACACCATAAGTTATGACACCACAATTGTTATTAAGGGCCTTTGGTCCTTCATTATTGGTAACTAGGGTTATTTTTGTTAGCAGTGACTGACCTTCCATTTTCTCCATAAGTCTTATGACCATTATTAATGGCTACTTGGTCAATTCGAAGAGCACCTTCTAACACCTCTTCATAGCTCCTTAGTAGGAATTTTTGAACTTCTTCCTTTATCTCCCTATTGAGGGAGTGGAGGAACAAATCACAAATATTTGTCTAATCCATATTTAGAGCACTTAGAGAGGAGTAAAGACATTGTCGTCACCTTTGAATAAAGTGGGTTACAGACTCATTGTGCTCTTGTTTGATATGAAGGAATTATTTCATTCCTATTCTTAAAAAAAAAATCATATCAAAAGCATTGATAAAATATGACACAAGTTGCTTGAAGGATTGTATTTAAGCCTCCAAAGTATCCTATAGTACTAATTGAGAACAATAGCTTCTATCAACTTAGAGAAAATATTCCCAACAACTACATTCCCACGGGAGTAGATCTCGAATGGAGGTGTGTAAGCTTTGATGTGAGCATTAGGATCTCTCTCCCCTTACAAATTCAGAAGATCGGGAATGGGTCTTGGGAGCATGACTGTCTAGATGGAGAAGTATAGAGGCTCCTTAATATATTCATAATAGGTCCCCATTGCATACATTTCTACCATTGAAGATCCCTATTGGGGAGATGGAGGTTACATCGGTTATGAATTGGTGCAATGTAAACATTTGTTTGGGTGTATGGCATCCCTGTGGCTATCCATATAGACCTTGGTAAGTGTACATATCCTCTTGTGGCGATTTAGAGTACATGTGTATGTAAGGGGGTTGACTATTTTGATATGGATTCAAAGGAAAAAATCTAGGGAACATTACATTTCTGGTTGGTATGGAATTTGAGAACATACTTTCGGCTAGTGCCTATTGTAGATGTTCATATGTGGCATGAGGGGCATACCCAGTACCTATCCTGGTTAGCATATCTCTAGGGTTTGGACCACCCATATAAACCGGAGGATTCGCATGGTAGGAACTTGTCCATAATTATGTGGATAGTGGGAAGTTCTTGTTTAGCTTTGCCTATGAACTTTGAGCATTTCAGAAAGCTCTAACTCTTTGAATTTTTCTACGAACACCGAGATGCTGTCATCCATTAATGGGATGGTGTTTTTTTTAGGTGTTTTTGTTGAACTTTTGGAGGTTTTGAGAAGTGTGGTATCTTGTAATGAATTTTTCACTATGATGCCACCCTTCGTTGGCAATGTTTTCTATTGTGGAAGGGGTAGTGTTATTGTTTTCAAGTGGGACATCACCATGTCCTTGTAACCTATCAAAATCCTAGTGCATATTCTGGAAGTGTTGTTCACTCTGGCATATCGTGGAAAGTACACTCACCTAGACATCGGAGCTTATCTAATTGTATGCCAATGGGTTGTCAAAATAATACCAAAGGAGATGAACTTACTTCCCAAAGTGAAAGTCATGTTGTTTGAACTTGATTGTTTTTAGGATGCCCTGTGTGATTTGGTCAAGTTCCTCAATACACACAGAGGAACCAACATTGGTTCCCTGAAGAAGAGGATTTTGAGTAGTTGAGTGGTTATTTTCCCATGTTGAGAGCGAAGGTGATTGTTTTGGTATACATGTTTGATAGTTGTACATGCCAAAACCTAGGATGGGTTGCTTGTACTCATCATATCTCCACATATTCGGTGTAAGAGAATACCGCAAACTAAAGAATGGACAAAGAAAGTGGAAACTCTTTAGACAATATCTCTTCACGTTGGATTAACCAATTTGTACGAAAGAAAATAAACATGTGACCTTCTTTATACCCAGCTTCCCAAGGTCATGCCAAGATATCCAGTGTAGAATAGAAATGGTTATGTATGTGTGGTAATGGTTGATAGGATAATGAGGTAACCTTATATATTCAACACGTAATATCTAGATCTGCGAGTCTAAGGAAAAAAATTCTATCGTAGCCTGAAATGGTGTGATGGATCGATCTGATATAATAGCTGCTTGGAGAGTCCATTCAATATCAAGCTCTCTCGAAGTTCTATTCATTGGTCTTTGGACATACGTAAAGTGACACGTGGGAAACTCGTATAGATTTTCGAGATGAAGTCATGGACGTAAGAACGAGAGGTGTAATGAAACCATAGGGACTATGGATGATTTTTTACTTTATCCCAAAATTCTTAGCTTGATCGGCTTCTATGTTCAATAATGAAAGTTGTGTGATGATATCAGGTGGAAGTGGTGATGATCTAAATACCGATGCATGCAAAGAAGTGCCAATTTATAATTGGTTAGCATGCCCTTTGGGTTACGATACCAAAGGATCACAACCAAAAACTTGTGGAGGTTGTGGTCCAATTATCATCAAGCGTGTAATCAAACCCTATTTCCGTGAGTAGTCCAATAATCGTAATCTTTATTATATGTGATGTTTAGTGTGTTTAATTTTTCTACTTCTCGAAAACCTAGCGAGTTTGCATAAAACTTGCAAGCATAAACTCATATCAATTTCTATCAACAATTCTGTGCGTTGGGTTATGGGACCAAAGGATCACAACCGTACGTATTTTCTTGTTGTAGGCCAATTATTGTCATGCAGAATGAATTGAAATGATCATGGTAAAAATAGATAACTATAAAAGGATATCTAATATATGTTTTTGGTGTTTTTATAGTATATTAGAGAAAAACAACGAAAACAAACTAATCTAATGAAAATAAATTCTTTTGATATTTTCTTGCTTTTAAGCAATACTTATAATCTAATAAACAAACTAAATACAAGTAGTTATCCAAATGTAGCTAATTAGTTATGTGAACATATAAATATAACTCTAAAACAAGTAACCTAATTTAATCAAAAACCCTTCAAACCCTACCTTAGAGGTGAAGAAAAAATCATAACCCTAAAAGAGCTATTGTTCCCCATAACTTCCCTGGTAATGTCAAAGAACAAGCTTTCTAATGATTTGATCTACTTGTAATTTCCTAATCAATTGAAATGAACAATTTTACTACTCTATTTGATATGAATTTGAAATAGATAATTCAAAATTGACAATTAGACAAATGAAGAAAAGAAACAAGTAATTCCAACCTAGATAAGCAAGATCTTTGGAAAATATGGTTGTATCTATGTCTATCCCCTCGGTTTGTTCCTTTTTTTTCTTTGTGTGTTCACATGAGTCCAAGGGATTGGGAATGAAATAACAACAACAAAATAAGATGCTTGAGTAATGGTATCTTGAAGGTAGTCTTATTACAATGAAAGTAGAAGAGAGATAGCACAAGAGATCTGAAGTTGGGTGTGCAATTTCTAGCGTGATTGTTGCAGAAATGCT
The DNA here is from genome assembly GCA_018340775.1 of Taxus wallichiana var. yunnanensis. Taxonomy (NCBI): domain Eukaryota; kingdom Viridiplantae; phylum Streptophyta; class Pinopsida; order Cupressales; family Taxaceae; genus Taxus; species Taxus wallichiana. Next base: position 509,156,558 of record CM031242.1, read on the forward strand.
ATGCAAAGTACACAAAAATTCTCAGGCTATTTTTCTTGAATATTAGCATGGACTATATAAGAATTGGGGTTTATATGTTCCTTCATGCAAAAGGAAAGAAGAGGTAGTTCCAACTAACTAAATATGTTTAAAAATAGGAGAGGGAAGGAGTAATAAGAAATCAATATTATTTTTAGACAAATTGGTACACAAACACATCCTAAAAGTGAAGTTAAGTAAAGCATCCCATGTTACAAAAATACATGACGAATTCTTGAAAAAACACTCAGAACCGCCACCCTGCCTAGGTGGTGGTTTGAACCACCGCCTGTAGGGTAGGGTCCCTGACACTAAAGGCCAAAACATGCACAAAATGAAGGGCAAGCTGGAAAAAAGCATGGTAAAGCTAAGTAAGGATGTCTAGGCTACAAATATACATTGCATATTGGTTTAGGATCTCAAACATCTTCTGAAAGGACATGAATCATCATTGGAGACTTTTTTAACCCTTTTCTAACAATGTAGCACATCCAATTAATGGTTTGTATAGTGGCTCTAACCTCTTTATACTTTACTCACCCCTTTTAGGCCTCTTTCATCTTATGGAAATGTTTTTTTGTTATAGGTTGGCCTTTTAGTTACCAATTGTGAAATTCAAACAAGGGAATTATATAAATATAAAGATAAGTGACCATTATGAAGGAAAAATCACTAAACATTATCTATCATCACCTAAGGTTGTGTTCAAATGCCATAAATAGAACATTAAAGAATCCATATATCACTCACACAAGGGACAGGGTAATACTACTTTTTCATACACTTCATAGGAGGGGAAGTTTATTTTTCCATTTAAACATCTATTTACATATTCTACATCCATCTATTTCTCACTACTCAAGTGTGTCTTTACAAAGATCTACCTACGCACAATTCTATACACATAGAGGTAAAAATACATGTTTTTTCGAAATGTAGTTAAAGGCTTAGATCATAAGATAACTCACTTTAATGACCATTAGGTTAGTACAAATCCTCATTTTCATATTTTTAGTTTTAGGATTTGATTTATTTTGGGGTTTTTCTGGTGCTCTTTCTATTCACGAGTTACAAGAAAACCTTGCATACCTAGTGCGACATACATGTGACCAACAACAAAGGGCCTCAACATTGAAGTGACATAGAAGAAATCAATTTTCTACCATTTTCACAATTATGGGCACCTAGCATGGGTCTATAGCACATAGGTTCCTGTGACCTATTCAAAGCACCCTAATCCAACTTATTCGACACTTTTGCATTGCTTTAGGTTTTGTTGCGATATTATGTACTTTTGTTTCATCGAGTGTTCCAGTCATGTAAACTCTAGGATTTATTACAAATCTGTTAAGTCTTATTTCATCCCTCTTGAACTTAAGGTTTTACATTTATCTTTCTTATTTTTTAGCCCAAATATTTACTTTATTGTTTATTAATTTCTTGTTACATTTGCAATATAGGGTTTAACATAAAATTTTATTTTTGTTAAACCATTTTGTGAACATAACTCAAGCAAACATTACTTCTAGGATTTCCTCATCTTCTTATTATGTCTCAATATTATGTTGAATTTATCGAAGCCAACATTTAAAGGATCTAGATCTACTTTTATTCACCTTTGCTCATGAGGAGTCCAACAATCTTACAGAGCTTAATATTCCTATATCGGTCCAGACCTCCATTCCTATTTCTACTCAACCTCCTACTTCCATTATTCCACCTACATCTACTATTCTCGTCTCTATTCCTACTTTTTGGGGTTAATTGCACTAGTTTTGTAGATATATATTCATATCTAAACATACAAAAAGAAATACGGAAATAAACTAGAAGAAATAATACACAAGATATAACGTGGTTCACCCAGTGTGGGCTACATCCACCAAGAAACAACCAATCTATTAATATTTTCTTTACAGAGGAAATACAATGAAGATCTACAATCTTCCACACCTTCTTTGGATGTACAATAATTTTCCTTCTCTCAGCTTCTCCAAGAATTCCTTCTTACAATTATGATCAATCTTTCACAATCTAACCTTTCTAACCCTAGCTTTCAAGCTTATATAAGCATATACAAACTTAGGGAAACATAGCTATGCAATTACAACCATTATATCACCTTTTAATAAAAGGTTAGATCTAATCTCGTGACTTAAATAAAAACATTTCACGTGTAGGAGACAAATACTAGTTACCCCAACAAATGTTCATTCCTACTAGTGGGTGACGCTAGTCATCCCACCGATTTCGATTCTTGTGCTAACCGCAAGTTGTAAAACATGTTATTTGTGAAGTAATTAAGCTCCAAAATCTCAACACTACTCCCACCAATCACTTCACTAGATGTCTTATTTCTAACATACAAAAAGTATCTTTCACTTGTACTCAAAATCTATCTTTCCTTTTTCAGGATCTTCAAGTTCAAATTTGTCAATTGCAATAAGCTACTTCTCATACATCTCCACCTCTAGATTCTAAATTGTTATGCCATACTACTTTCTCAGCCTCCATTTCCACTTACGCACTTCCTCTAAATTTCATTACTCCCAAGTTTCCCATTTTCTATGTCCATGGTGATCCTCAATAACATCTTCGAGTATTTCATGTAGCATGTCTAGACTATGCAGATGATCACACTTTACTTGCAAATCTCTTTCCTACAAGTCTTCACAATTATGAAATGCATTATTTTTATGATTTGCCTATCAAATTAGTAACATCCTTTACGAATTTATCCAATGAATTTTCTCACATATTTCTCTATCAATATCATCTCTAAGATCTCCTATGTTGAATTAGCAAAAATAAAGCAAGTATCTAATTAACATCTAGTCAACTATGTATTATCGTATAAGAATAACTTAGCTAAGATGTCTAATGTAATCACAAACTTCAAGCTTTAAGATTTATTTTTCCAAATTCTCTTACTACCTCTAAATGAGAGTGCCATCTTTGAGACACCTCTATCATTTGATCATTTATGTCATACTCTTAAACTACACAAAGCTAAACTATTATCTATCAATAATCTTAACTATCATGAACGGGCTTCATATTTGGCTAGTTATAAAAGGAAATCAAAATTTTAGCCCTTTACTAAGCCTACTAAAGCTAAAGCAATTGTTAACACTATTAATACCCTTGAGAAGCTTTAATGGAAGCCTCTACAGTGTACATTTACAAACCTACCTATTGCTCCACATCTTCTATTGCCGCAACTACTCGATAGCAATCTTATTATGCTTCCTCCTCCACTCAATTTGAACACATATCATATAAAAGGTCACAATTACAATGAAAATTTTAGATGTAATTATCATCAATGATTTGGGCATTCTATAAAGTAATGCTTCAAACTTCATAATCTTTTCAAGATAGTATCAATAATAATGTAATTGAGATTTGAGTCCTATGAATTCTACAATGGTCAGTAAAATCACAAGCTCTATATCTTCAATAATCCTCTTCCTATGCATAACAAGTAGGTGGTTGATTCTTCATCCAATCATACATATTGTGTAGTGTCTCCTCCTTCATCAAGGGATTTTGATTCTCTAGTTTCTCATGTGGGTACATCTCCACCAATAAGTTTTTTATTTTATCATAACTATCATGATACATTATCTTATGACACATTACATATCACTGATTCTATGGGATATTATGTTATTAATAGTTCCATGATCATCTCATCATATTTTGTGTGTATGATCTATTACAATTCTTAGTTCTATTGACTATTCGTTATTGCGTATTTCATACCCAGTTCATAAATCATATGGTTACGTTAAGATTACAGTAAATTTTGGACATCTAACCATGCTTGTCCCATTTCTTATGGCACCTTAAATTAAAGGGTGTGACATGTTCTTAGGTCTTCCCGATTCCGTGCAACTCAGTCTATCATTTCCATGAATCACTAGTGTCTAAATTCTAGTCACTTGCAATCAATTCATCACTATCAATTGTGTTCTTCCATACAAACCATGGACACAGTCTCCTCTTATTATTCCCATTGCACTCATTATAGCATATAGGTCCTTATATCCTCTTGATTCTATAGAACAATCTCCTCCTAACTTTCCTATTTGTACACAACCTATTCGGTCTCATCGGTGCCTGCTAGTCCATGTCATCAATCTTGGTCTAGCACTTAGAAAACTACTTCACATGGTATACATCACCTCCTTTGGTTTCCTTCATATAGGTTTTCATCAACTTCACACTCTCCTTTTCATATATGTTCATCACCTCCATGCTCTCCTTCACATATGTCTTCATCACATCCACAAGTGTCCTTCATATTGGGTGTCTGTCACCTCATAGGTATCACACACATAGATCTCATTCACCAATACATCATCGGGTCTCACACATCACCGATATCAGATCATGGTCATGCACCTTGATCTCCATAAGGATTGAGTAGAGGAACCTCACCCTTTTACTTTTATTGGATAGCTCACTTCTCGCTTGAGACACTTAGGGGGAATCAAGCTTTCTCTTTCCCCCCTTCTAGCATTATCTAATGTCTCACATTTATTTTCATATTGTCTTTCATGCATATCTAACACATATTGATACATTAGTATCATCACTACCCTATGATGCACTCTCATGCTATGGTTCACACTAGACTATTGAGTGAATATTACATTCATGAACCTAATCATACACATGAAACATTTCACACTCGTGACATTCACGAAAAATATTTCTCACATCACATTCTTACACATCGTTACTACCTTATGATGTAATCTATCTCTCTGATTCATACTTGACTGCTAATAGTATTAATCTAAAATGAGCCTCACCACACTCAATCATTCTCTATGATTTATGCTTCATTAATCATATCTCTCTAGCTAACACTATAAAATCATTTCCCGATGACATGTGCTTCTTGTATTGTTCATTCTTGACTGTTGAGGGGTGATTTATATATGAACCTTGTTTCATGAATACTAATGCACACTCACTCAAGGGGCATGTTTCTCCTATCACATTCACTTTATATTCCATTCCATCTCACTCCTTCCCAACATATTACATATATTGGTCGAATTTACTCTTGTTTTCTTAAGCTTATATATACACTTTGCTTACCATGCTAGTAAGATAATTTGTATGTAATTATATTTCTATATAAACATTTGCATTCAATTGCCTTCTAGTTGTGAATGTATAATGTACACAGATCATTACACACAAGTATAGATGCTTAACACAATACCTCTTACTAGTCCCACAATGGCTTCTAGGAGTATCTAATTTGGTACACATGATAAGTGTTATTGTTTCTTTTTCTACTATCTCCTATTCATACTAACACACTACTATATATAACTATACATGCTTTGACATACTTTTATCTTTCTAACATTCCAACGGATAATTCATGTGTAGAATTTACTATTATCCAAAATTCACCCCCTCGGGGTAAATTTTGATAACATGCATCGAGATCTTGGGGGCGGGAAAATCATGAAAATTGGCTAAGTTTTAAGTCCGGGTAGTCGCGTAGCAATTGGGACATCTGGACCATAGGTATACGTGGGACACGAAAAGCCTGAATCGGCCGAAAGAAAGAAAATTTTCCTAAGTCTTTGTTCTGGGATAGTTAGGACAAAAGTACGCGCGAGACGCGAACCGGCCGAAAAGCCGAAAGACGGTACATTTCGGGCGGGCCGGAGAAATTTGTCCCAAGCAGTCTAGGACAATTGGGAAAAAATTATGTGGAGGACATGAACCGGCTGGTTGGCCGAAGCAGAGGATTTTCGTTTGGGACATCAAGGGCCAAAAATACGCATGGGACGCGAAAAGCCGAAAGAGCCGCCAACGAATCATGTTGTGACACGTGTCACAAGGGGAAGCACAATGTAAATTGGCCAATTGTTTTTTGGCCAAAAAAATTCAAAGGGAAAGGTTTGAAGGGTTGGCTCGAGCTAATAGACATAGGACATGTGTCCTAAGGAGAAGGGGAGTGCGGAGCTCGGGGAGGACTTAAGAGAATTTGGCAAAAGTTTTGGCCAAAAAACTAAAAGGTAAAAGATGCCCCGCACCTTTTGATCAATGAACCAGACTGACACGTGGCATCGGCATGGAGCATGGAAATTTTTCAAAAAAATTTCCAAAATGTAAAAAGGTCAAAATTTTAAAGTTTTGCCCGCCGATCCATTTTTTGGGCCGTTTTGCCCTAAAACTTTAGACCTTCATATCTTTTGATCCAGAGCTCGGATTTGCATGTTCTTTATATCATTGGAAAGCTTATGAAATTCTCTATAGGATTCCATGGTCAATCTCTAATTTTGGTTTAGTTTGTAGAGATAAAATTTAAAAATGGATCTGGTACGTGTCCATGGGTAGAAATGACCTTTCAGCAAACAAATTTAATGCAGGATGGGTCGCATTCTCCTCCATTTTGGTAAAAAATGATAGGGTATGGGTTTGTAAGGTCCCCCATGCCAATTTAATGAATTTTTAGTCAATGAGGAATGGGCTCCCACATTTTGTACATTTTCTCTCTCCTGGGCTCGACCCATGCAATGTAAAAAGCCAGACTTGGCTCATTTCAAAGGGGGAACACTTTTGGCATAGCAAACTTCTTCTTTCACCTCCAGCAAGTGATTGTTGCAAGAATTAGACCTCTTCAAAGATTGTAATAGTTTTTCTACCTCTCTGAGGTTGTAATGCAGTGGTTTTGACATTGGAAATGATAATGCAAGCTTTGTGAATGGGTTTCAGTCCTTTGTTTGTATTATTTGCTTCATTTCAGATCCTAAATTATATCTTATCAGCCTGTGTATGTTTTATGTTGCAATCTTTGGTTTGTGTCTATTTGCATGACAAAAATATTCACCACTCCTTTTGGTGCATCACCATCTTTAGTTATTTTCAATTTTTGCATTTCTATCCCTGTCTCCTTGTAATTTAGAGTAGGATTAGGATATGAACCTCTGTAGTTGTGTGAATATAGATCTAAATCAGAGGATTTTGAGGAACCAACCTCTAATCTAGAGATTCCTCTCTCAGTTTCAAAAGTCCCACACTTGGAGAGAGGTTTCCATGTTGTCCAATCACACTGGATGCCTAAGACATCATTTAGAACCTTGATTTGCATCTAGGGGTGCTGTGATTTTACACTAAGCTTTTTTGGCACACTGGGTGGGACACTAGAGGTCTCATTTTTACTACAGAAAAGTTGATGTGCATCTGCTACAATTTTCTTGCTTGAAAGGAGCTATTATTTACATATCTGGTGACTCCAAGGGGAAGAATCAACTGGTTTCAGCAGTGCAGGCCTGAAAACTCATGAGAAGAGTCACCACAAGGTCAAGAGTTGGAGAAGAAGAAGTGTTGTTTGAATACCTACAATTATCTCCAAGAAGAAGGCAAAGAGGAAGAAGGACTCAAAGGTCTCCATCTCCACCAAATAGAACTCTCTCAACTCCTCCACCTGGTAGGCCTTTCATTTAGTATACAAGGGTTTTAAGACCAATTAGAATGGCACAAAACAACCCCTATGTCAACTTCACAGGTAGCAGCCCACTTGCCCTCAATGCACAACATCCAATTCCTATTGCAGCCTTGAAGAACATTCTGTACTTCATTGGATAAAATCAGACTACTCCAGGTGATCATGTTAAAGACATTGCTAACCTTTGTGCAATCCATGAAATCAATGAGATGCAAGTGGCTGTCAAGTTACTGGCATCTTCATTCAAGGGTAAAGCATTGCAATGGTTTAGAAGCCTTGGAGCTGGTTCTATCACAAATTAGAATCAGTTGTGTATAGCACTTCATGAAAAATTTGGAGAAAAGGGAGACAACTTGTCTCTTTTGGAGCAAGTGACAACCATCAAGAGAGCTCCCAATGAACAAGCGACCGATTTCAACTTTAGATTTCAAAAGACTTGAGAGAGAATTCCGGTGGCGGTCGGGCCAACCACGAGAAGGTGATTTTCTCTACCATCTCAAAGCTCTAAATTCTAATATTTCTATGTTGATTCAGTCCATGGGAGGCATAACTATCCCTATGGCTTATAGCATTGCCATTAGGGCTGAAAATTGTTTGATCCAAGCTGGCAAACTTGCCCCTAGACCTCCCATGCCACTGTTTCCAAGTTTAGAGAGTCCAAACACCAATCAAGCACCTAATTTGGCTCCTTCTCCCACTCCTAGAAATCAGAGTTCAAATGAAGCTTCCACTTCATCTCCAAGTGCCCCAAATGAGCTTCAAGAAGTCATGAAGCAATTGCAAAACCTAGGCAATGAGTTGGTTACTCTCAAGAGGCAACAAGCCCAAGGTTTTAGACCTTCTTATCAACCCCAAGCTCAGCCTAATAGGTAGCCATACCAACCACAAAGGCCTCCTAATCCAGCTGCAAATATAAATCAAACAAGGCCTCCTGCCAATAGACCATTCCAGCCCTATAATCCAAATGCCATATCTGCCTCTAAGGCATTGGTGCCAACACAAAACAATATTGCCCAAGAGTACGATTGGTGTTTTCCATGTAATGAGCCTCGTAATCAATCCATGTGCTTCAATAGTGCTTTGACTCAAGCATTAATGGTGACAACTCTGGTGTGGAGGGTGAGGGCGATCAAGGAAACAACCAACAACAAGAAACATTCCAAAAGCAATCAGCCCCAAATGACACCACATTGGTAAATTGGCAGCAAGCAGAGGATTTTTGTGGCATGAATCGGAGTAGTTTCTCAAGGTGTTGCAGCCAACACAAGGTCAAAAAGGAGGAATTTGGGTGAAGAACAACCATTATCCCCAACCAATCCACAACCTTCCATGGCTCCACAAATTATTGGCAAGCAAAATCCAATTTCAAATGCACAAGGGCAGCCAAGAACAACTCCTAAACCAACTCAAATACTAGTTATTGCTGCCCACGTGCAAGGAGCGAATGTACAAACAAAGGGACAACAAAAGGATACTTCATCCCCATTCAACATCATTGATCAGATGAAGAAGACAAATGTTAATATATCAATGCGGGAATCCCTATCTATCCTGTGCCAAAGATATCTGCACATAAGCTGCCATGAAGGACTGGTCAACTTCAAATCAACAGGTCCAAAGGCAAGAGAAGGTACTTACAAATGCTACCCAGCCTGAGGGAAATCATGGAGGATAGCAAGGTAAAATGTTGAAACCCCCTCCTTTCTATGTTTCATTGATCATTGGAAGCCAACTAGTGCACAATTGCATGATAGACTCCGGGGCAAGTAGCTCGGTAATGCCTAAACAAATAGCTGATCAGCTAGGGCTCCAGTATGAAACCATATCCAAAGGGGTAGTGCAGCTGGATGGGACAGTAGTAACAACAGTTGGGGTGATTAGAAACTTGAGTCTTACCTTGCATGCATGTCCAAATGTTGTTGTTTTACAAGATGTATCAGTCATAGACCTTCCACCACTCTTTGCCCTATGTTTGTCAAGGGACTTCACAGCCAAGATTGGGGGATATTTGTCTACTGATTGGTCACACATGCTATTCAGAACGAGGTATGGAACCAAAGCCACAATCAGGTCTGAACCTATTGCAAACTTTCACATTGAGCCTTACACTCCAAGTCAGATTAATGCCAATTGCTCAGCATTTGATCAAGAAGATCACCCAAGCACTGATGAGGCTGACACCAAGGTTGGAAGCATCCGGATCTAACTCTTGATGAATGGGAAAACAAGGTACATGCATTTGATCCTTATCAAGAAGTGGAAGAATCTGAGCTAGGGGTCTATTGCATACACGAAGAAAATCAGCCTATTCCTAGCATCACCAAGCCAAACCACAAGGATGAAAATGAGGTATGGCAGCTGTTTTTTGATGGATCAAGGAGTAGACAAGGTGCAGGAGGTGGAGAAATGCTTGTTTCACCTCAAGGAGTAAAGTACTATTCAGCTTTTAGATTTCAGTTTGCATGCTCCAATAACATTGTTGAATATGAAGCCTTGGTGCAAGGGATGCATTGGGCAATAAAGAAGAAAATAAAGAACTTGCAAGTCTTTGGTGACAGTGAATTGATTGTAAATTAGGTCAAGGGACAACATGCTACCAAGAATGATCTACTCAGGTGCTATAAGAACAGGGTGTGGGACCTCATGGAAGATTTTGAGGGTTTTGGCATCAAATCCATTCCTAGAAAGAGAATCAAGTCTGGCCTTGTGGGCTTGCAGCATGAGGGGCAGCCTTTGACATTGTGGAAAGCATTCAACAAGACAAGGTACAGCCAAACATCCATGTGATTGTGAGGCCTTGAAGGCGGATAACAATGTTAGTTGGCAAGTGTTTGAGAATGACTAGAAAATCATCCATTTCTTGCAAGAAGAAGTGAGTTCTCATCCAAGAATCAAGAAAAATTGGAACAGAATATGGTGACCAGGTGGTACATTTGAGAACTAACAAGCTGCCCAAGGGACTTATCACTTTGGAGTCCATTTTTAATCCTAATGACTAGTTTAGAAAGGAGAAAGCAAACATTCAGGTCAAGAGAGAGGATTTAGTATCCATCTTGGTAGAAGAGAACAAACCATTGCAAATTGGAAGGATGACAACTGAACAAGAAAGGTATGAGTTCATACAGCTGTGTCAAGAGTTCCCTGACATGTTTGCTTGGAGCTATGAAGACTTGAGAGGTTTCAATCCCAACTTAGCTCAGCATACCATTGAATTGGACCCAAATACTAAGCCTGTCAGGTAGAAACAAAGACCGGTCAATCCACACATGGAGCCTCTCATGAGGAAACAATTGGACAATTTGATTGAGTCAAGGATCATATTCCCAATCAAGCATTCTAGTTGGGTTGCCAACTTAGTTCGTCAGAAATAAGAGTGGAGAGATCAGATTGTGTGTTGACTTCAGAGACTTGAATAGAGCCTCTCTCAAGGACCATTACCCACTCCCTTCCATGGAGAAAATCTTGCAGGTTGTGGCCGGCTCCGAGAGGTTTTCACTACTTGATGGCTATTCAGGCTACAATCAGATTATGGTGAAGGAAGAGGACCAGTTCAAGATAGCCTTCACAACCAAATGGGGAACTTTTGCATACAGGAAAATGCCATTTAGGCTGTCCAACGCTGGTGCTACCTTCCAAAGGGCAATGGAAATGGCATTCAAAGGTTTGATTAACAACGTGGTGCTGATTTACCTTGATGATATCACCTTGTTTTTCTAAAATATGTAGTGAGACCACCTCTATCATTTGAGGCAAGTCTTCACGAGGTGCAGGAGATTTGGAGTGTCTCTGAATCCTAAGAAGTGTATCTTTCTTGCACATGAAGGAAAGCTCCTTGGCCATGTTGTCTCCAAGGAAGGATTAGCAATTGATCCAGAGAGGGTTGAAGCCATAAGAGCACTACCATTGCCAAGCCACAAGAAAGCCCTTCAGAGTTTCTTGGGAAGGATAAACTTTGTTTAGAGGTTTGTCCCAGATTTTGCAGCCCTTGTCAAGCCCATCACCAAAATGTTAAAGAAGAGCATGGCTTTCAAGTGGACAGCAGAAGGCAAGGAGAGTTTTGAAGCAATCAAAGAAGCCATCTCTCAAGCACCAACTCTCATCAACCCGGACTTCTCCAAGGATTTCATCCTCTATGCATTTGGAGGTAATGACACTATTTCTACCATTTTGGTACAACAAAACAAGGATAATGATGAGCAGCCAATTGCCTTCTTCAGCTGGAGCCTAGATGACTATGAGGTGAGGTACTCTTTTATTGAGAAGCATGTACTTGCAGTAATCAAAAGCTTGAAGAAATTCAAGCATTTAGTCTCAAACAACAAGGTCCAGTTGCTGGTCTCGCATGCTGGGGTCAAGGACTTCCTCCTCAACAAGGATTTGAATGAGAAAAGGGCAGGTTGGATCACCCGTGTCATGGAGTATGACATTGAGATCAAGATCACCAAGCTGGTAAGAGGGAAAGGATTGTGTGAGCAGCTAGTTTTGGGGAAGCAAAAAGAAGTATGCAATGAAGAAGAGGCTGTTTTGACAGTCCAGGACAGCCATGAGCCAAGTGGCAATCAAGAAGAAGACAATGCTGCCCCCACTCCCTGCTGGACCCAAGGTATTATACACTTCCTAGGCACAGGCCTATGCCCTCCAGAGATGAGCAAGACCCAAAGAAGACACTTCAGATTGTAGGCTATCCCGTATGCCATTGTTGATGGAGTTTTGTACAAGAAAGATGTGAATGGTGTGCTGCTGAGATGCATTAGCACAAATCAGATTCAAAGGGTGTTGGAAGAGTTCCATGGTGGACCAGCTGGTGGTCATTTTGCACCAAGAGTGATAGCTCTAAAAATCATGAAGGCTGGTTATTATTGGCCTAAAATCTTCAGTGATTGCTATGCATGGATCAAGAGGTGTAAGAATTGTGCATTCTTCACAGGAAAAGAGAAACTTGCTGCCCTTCCATTACATCCAATCTCAGTTGACCAGCCATTCATGCAATGGGGTTTGGACTTCATTGAGTCATTAATCCCAATTCAAGCGAAGGGCACAAATGGATTTTGACATGCCACGACTACTTCACTAGATGGATGAAGCGGTAGCACTCAAAGAGGCAAATGAGTCCAAAGCATCTTAGACTTTTATGAGGGGATAACAACCAGATTTGGTGTACTGCTACAATAATCTACGATAATGCATTAGCGTTCATTGGATCTAAGGTGACTGAGTGGGCTGTCAAGAATGGTATCTACCTAAGCATTTCATCAAACTATTACCCTCAAGGTAATGGCCAGGCCGAGTCTACAAACAAGAACTTGTTGAGGATCATTAGGAGGACTCTTGACGAGAATTAGAGGTCTTGGCATACCAAACTGAAATCAGCCTTATAGGCTGATAGGATAACTCCCAAAAGATCCATAGGTAACTCTCCATTCAAACTTATCTATGGAAGAGAGGCAATCTTGCCCATGCCACTTGAGTTGCCAAGCATTGGAACTCATGAAGCGATTGGAGTTGCTAGAGTTTGAGCCCATGGAGGTGAGATATGCAGAGTTGATGGAGTTGCGGCAAGAGTCGAAATCGGGCATCCCAAGCAACGGAAAAGGATCAATCTTTGATCAAAAAGACCTTTGATAGGAAGGCCAAGGATAGATCTTTTCAGGTTGGAGATCTAGTGTTGAAATGGGATGTGGATAGAGCAAAACCGGGAAGGCATTCAAAATTTGATGCCATTTGGAGTGGCCCATAAATGGTCACGAAGTGTAAGAACAACAATGCTTTCCAATTGGCCTCATTGGATGGTGAAGAACCTGCAGATTCGTCAATGGAATCTTTCTCAAGCGTTGCTTCTAGAGGGAAATTTACCACCTTGTAAATATTAGATTAGATTTTCATTCCTCCAAGTGCTTGTGCACATTGTTTTGCTATAGGTTAGTTTCGTTTTCCCTAAGTGCTTTGGCACAGCTTGCTGTCCATGGAGATGTTTTGCAGTCCTCGCTCCCATCAGGTGATATTCCATCTTCCTCCTTGCAATGTTCTAGTCAGTTGGGGTATTAAACAGAGAATCAAGTGACTCCATGCCCAATGGATCACTTCAGGCTACTGGTCTTTCATCTAGCAGGCAGATGACCCCGCTGGGTCGCCAAATTGTTATCCAAAATTCACCCCCTCAGGGTAAATTTTGATAACATGCATCAGATCTTGGGGGCTAGGAAAAATCATGAAAATCGGCTAAGTCCTAAGTCTAGGCAGTCCACGTAGCGATTGGGACATCTGGGCTATAGGTACGCGTGGGACGTGAAAAGCCCGAATCGGCCGAAAGAAAGAAAATTTGCCTAAGTCTTTGTTCCAGGACAGTTGGGACAAAAGTACGCGCGGGACGCGAACCGGCTGAAAAGCCGAAAGACGGTCCATTTCGGGTGGGCCGGAGAAATTTGTCCTAGGTAGTCCGGGATAGTTGGGACAAAAGTACGTGGAGGACGTGAACCGGCCGGTTTGGCCGAAATAGAGGATTTTCATTTGGGACATCCGGGCCAAAAGTATGCGTGGGACGCGAAGAGCCGAAAGAGCCGCCAACGAATCAGGTTGTGACACGTGTCACAAGGGGAAGCGCAATGTAAATTGGCTAAGTGTTTTTTGGCCAAAAAATTTCAAAGGGCAAGGTTTGAAGGGTCGGCCCGAGCCAATAGACACAGGACACGTGTCCTAAGGAGAAGGGGAGTGCGGAGCTCGGGGAGGACTTAAGAGAATTTGGCAAAAGTTTTGGCCAAAAAACTAAAAGGTAAAAGATGCCCCCGCACCCCAGTCAATGAACCAGCACCTGACACATGGCATCTGACTGGTGGAGCATGGAAATTTTTCAAAAAAAATTCCAAAATGCAAAAAGGTCAAAATTTTAAAGTTTTGCCCGTCGATCCGTTTTTGGGCCATTTTTCGCTAAAACTGCAGACCTTCATATCTTTTGATCCAGAGCTCAGATTTGCACGTTCTTTATATCATTGGAAAGCTTATGAGATTCTCTACAGGATTCCATGGTAAATCTCTAATTTTGGTTCAATTTGAAGAGAGAAAATTCAAAAATGGATCTGGACCATGTCCATGGGCAGAAATGACCTTTCAGCGACCAAATTTAATGCAGGATGGGTCGTATTCTCCTCCATTTCGGTCAAAAATGACAGGGTATGGGTTTGTAAGGTCCCCCATGTAAATTTAATGCATTTACAGTCAATGAGGAATGGGCTCCCATGTTTTGTACATTTTCTCTCTCCTGGGCTCGACCCATGCAATGTAAAAAGCCAGATTTGGCTCATTTCAAAGGGGGAACACTTTTGGCATAGCAAACTTCTTCTTTCACCTCCAGCAAGTGATTTTTGCAAGAATCAGACCTCTTCAAAGATTGTAACAGTTTTTCTACCTCTCTGAGGTTGTAATGCAGTGGTTTTGACATTGGAAATGATAATGCAAGCTTTGTGAATGGGTTTCAGTCCTTTGTTTGTATTATTTGCTTCATTTCAGATCCTAAATTATATCTTATCAGCCTGTGTATGTTTTATGTTGCAATCTTTGGTTTGTGTCTATTTGCATGACAAAAATATTCACCACTCCTTTTGGTGCATCACCATCTTTAGTTAGTTTCAATTTTTGCATTTCTATCCCTGTCTCCTTGCAATTTAGAGTAGGATTAGGATCGAACCTCTGTAGGTTGTGCGAATATAGATCTAAATCGAAGGAGTTTGAGGAACCAGCCTCTAATCTAGAGTTTCCTCTCTCGGTTTCACAAGTCCCACACTTGGAGAGAGGTTTCCATGTTGTGTAATCACACCTTTGGATGCCTAAGACATCATTTAGAACCTTGATTTGCATCCAGGTCTTTGTGATTTTGCACTAACATTTACTTTGCAAGTATATTCTCCACCATGGTTGTTTGTTATTGTGTTTTCTCTTTTTTTTAACCATTGTAGTTTATCTTCCATTTTTTTAATCTTTTCCCTTTGTCTTGTGTGAAAACTCTATGCTTTTTCTACTTTGATCTTAATTATCATGGGACTTTTCAACAATGTCCCATGTTTGAAACCCAATTTTTGTGGTCGAATTTGTCTTCTTGCTTTGCTTGTTTAAAATTTTTCTTATATATATGTCTTTGTTTTGTTAGCACTAACACATGCTTTTAGCCACTTTGGTTGTGTGTTCTTGTTCTCTACAAAGAAAATTCCCACCCCTATATAGTATATGGGTCACAATTTAGTAGTTGGTCCTTATTTGGGCCACATTTTCCTAGCAACGTTGCATAAACCTGAAACAATGGGGAATCATTGGGTGAATAAGTCACCCCATACAACAGTTCACAATCAAAGTACAACATATTTTAGTACTGGTAAAACACATTCTTTAGTCATAGAAACAATCTAGAATATAACATTGGTTTTCAACACAAGATAAATGGAAATGACTATTCATAGACATGAGCATCTAGGTGCCTATGACTAGGGGAAGTTAGATAGTTTTTCACCGATCAAGACAGTTTTTGAAATTTACACAATGGTTTCCTTAGTATACGAACACTCCTACATTAATCAACATGTATGCATTCTCCTTTATCTATTTCACGTTGGATTGAAATGGATCAAAATGGATCATATTTAAACACACAATTTGTAGTGGTTAATACATCACCAGGAAGTAGTGAAAGGTTGGAGAATAACACAAGACATTTATCCTTATAATTCTTCTTTCGTGAGATGAGATCATCCAAAAAAAAATTTCTTATATAGCATTTTTAGGATCCTTTCTACACTCTTCACTCATCACAGATTAGGTGCACATGTTCCTTTTCACATTTTTACACATTTTTACATGCTTTTTTACATATTTTGATCAAATTTATCACATACACAACTGTAAATACTCTTTTGATTTACTCTTTTTAGGTCCATCCTAATGGGAAGTAGTAGTCATATCATCAAGCATAAAAAGATATTGAAAATAGGTATAACACAATGTATGCATAGATGCTTTCATTTATAGGTTCACATCCTCTTCTCTAGTTTCCATGATTCATTTTTATCACTCCATGCTTTTTCTTATCTCCATGGCACACTTTTAACTATCAATCTACATGGTTATCAGAACACATCTCTTATCTACTCTATTTTATCAAGCATTCTCTCAAAAACAAAAAGTGGGGAAAATGTAGACACTAAATCATGCACTTTGGGTATATTTATAGGTCCTAGGCACATATTACCATTCATATGATTCCCTAGTGATAAAAATAGAAATTGACATCTGTGTTTTTCCTTTTCTTTTTGTTTCTTGTCAAATTCTAGCCTCTTACACCCTACAACCCAATTGATACTTCAGTTATTTTTCTTGCACCACTCTAGACACCAGTGCTTAGATTGGGATGCCAAAGCACCCGAGTGCCCCCATCCCTCTAGGAACCCCCAACATATTTATAATTTTCTTCCCCATTTTGTTCCTCTTTCATCTTTTGGGAATATTTTTTTCGTATAAGCTGGACTTTTAGTTTCCAATTATGAAATTCAAACAAATGAAACATAAAAATATAAAGCTATGTGACCATTATGAAGGACCAAACATTAAGCATTATATATCATCACCTAAGGTTACATTTAAATGCCTTTACAAGAGCATAAAATCATCAATCTAGCAATCACACAAGCAATAAGGGACTTATACTTATGCATACACTTAACGAGGATGGGAGGTTAATTTTTTTATTACAAACATATATTTATATCTTTTACATGTAGTTGTTTATCGTTATTCAAGTGCCTCTAACAAAATATCCATGTAGGGAATGATGTTACACACACATAGAATTACATGGAGACTAAAATGTAGTATAAAACCAGCGATCGTAAGCTCACTCGGTTGGGTGACCACTAAGGTCGATCACGAATTTCCATTTACATTTGTTTATTTTAAGAATTTGATGTGTTTTGTAGTTTCACGGTTGCTCTTTCAATTTATAGGTTACGGGTGAATCTTGCGGACTTAGTGCGACATACATGCAATCAATAATGAAGTCGGTGACACAGAAGAAATCACTTTCTAATCATTTTCACATACATAGGTGCCCAGTAGGGGTCTATATCACCCAAGTGGTGTTGACACTAAAATTTTCCTCCATGATTTCTATTTCCTTAATGTATATATTAGGAATAGGGTGTTGTTAAGTATAATTATTAGTAGCTTCGATAGAAGATAGTAGTCTTTGTCAATATTGAAATATATAGTAATGTGATCAAAGTAGAACAGGAATGTTGTGGTAAAGGTAAATATTTGTCGTAAGTGGTCAGGTAATATTAAAAGTGTAAAAATTCAATTGGGTCTACACAATTAAGAGTTAGAAATATTATATTTATAATAATGACAAGGAGTGATGCCATAAATATTTTGTTTATTTTATTTGTAAAAATTCTTCAAAGGTGGAAACCATATGAAATGATAAGGTTTATCTTATCTTAAAAGATAAGCCTACATGTAAAGATAAGAGTTAAGGTATGTAATATGATTGGCCAAAAGGGATTCCTTATCCTATCTTAGAGACAGGGTGGATAAGCCCAAATGTTCTATAAATAGAGAGGCCATCCCTCTCATTTAACATAAAAGGAAGTAGTGAAAAATATTGTATGAGAAAGTGGGTTAAGGAAGCTATCATTTAGAAGGTGTGTTAAGGAAGAAAATAAGAGGAGTAATTGCGAAATTTCTCCCATGGTTATTCTTGTATATATCTTCCCCCGGGTAGATATAGACAAACAGAAGAATATGGAAATCAAAGAAACTGAGACCTCAACATTTATGGCATCAGCCATAGGTTAAGGGCGCAGGTAAAAGGATGTCGACATGAAAATGGATGCACCCTGGCGCAGGTAAAAGGATGTCGACATGAAAATGGATGCACCCTAGTGCGGAGTTAAGGGCTTAGGTAAAAGGATGTCGACATGAAAATGGTCGCGCCCATGGTACAAAGTTAGAGGCGCAAAGCATAAAGTGTCGACATGGAATTTTTAGCACCTATGGTGTAGGTAAGAAGATGTTGGCATAAGTATGGATGCGCCGAGGCACATATTCAAGAGGCGCAACATTTTGAGCATTGACACCCCGACAGGAAGCAAACCCACAGCACGAGATATTCAGATGGCCATAACTTTTCACAGGGAGCTCAGATTCACGCAAGGTTGGAATTTTTAGAAATCTTACAAGGTCCTCTATCCAACTACGACTGGATATATTTAATTGGGTGAGAAAAATTTCTTCAAAAATTCAAAATATAATTCACCATTTTTGGGTTTCTTTGGGGTTCTCACCTACCGCCATAATGAGATGCATTAAATACAACTTGGAGGTGGTTGGGGTAGATTTGGAATTCCTCTCTTTTTCTTTCTCATTCTTCCTATAAATTTTAAGGAGGGTCTTCTTTCTAAAGGTTAGAAATTCTTGTTTTGCCCCTCCTTCTTCTTCTTTGGCAAGAGAATTTGTGGAGTTTAAACCTCCCATCTAAAATTGTAATGCAACTTTGCCTCTTGGCATTTTGTAGTGTATTGTATCAATATTTTGGAGAAAATAATGCATGGTTGTGGATGATTCTCAACCCTCTCTATTTTCATTTACATCCTCCTAATCTTTCACTATAAATCGGCTATCTATGCATGATCTTGCATTACATTCTTATGGTTTGTGTTTATGGCAAGATAGGTGTTTCTTCATTCCTTGGTGCATCACCTTCATTAGTTTAGGTTTATTTTCATGCATCTTATTACCCTGTCTCCTTGGTAAGTTAGATTAGGTTTTGAGTAAACCCTCTGCATTTTATGTGTGCATCGAACAGAGGAATAGGAATCGGCCTTCATACGGAGAGCTTTTCGATTTCGCAAGGTCCCACACTTGGGAAAAACTCCATGTTATTCAATCACACCGAGAGTCTCAACCCATTGAGTTGCAAACATTTAGGGGTGCTTGTGATTCACCATCAACAAGATTATTATTGTTAGTCGAAAGGAGTTGGTAACACTCAAAGTACTTCATGTGTGAGATTGTAACAATTTCATGTTGATAATATAATTTACACTTGTATTTCATATTTTTCATCATACCTTTGTATCAAAGTATATGGTATTCTTGTATTATGTCTATTATTGTGTTTTCTAGATTACTACGACCAAACCAAAAGTTGAGCATTAATAAATAATCATAGTACAAGAATTTCCCAGTGGAGAATTGTCATAGTCTTTGGATTGGTGATGACATTTTGGTTCCATTGTTAGGACCATTCCTCATTGGTGTATTTTTTGGATAAATATTCCCACTTAGTAAGAAAAATTTGGAGGGTAACCTTGGTTTTACCATGTATAGTATTTATCGAGGTAAATTATCTTTTACTCGTGTGCATAGTACTTACCAAAGTAAAGTCACTTTTTACTACGAATAGTATTTACCCTAGTAAAGTCACTTTGTCTTGTGAATAATAGTAACTATAGTAAGTCAAGTTTTATCATAGGAAATGTAATTTTGCCATGGTCATTCCTATCTTACTCTAGAAACGTGTGAATTCACTTTCTATTGTATTGATTCCAATTATTTATGCACATAAGTCTAGTTGATTGTATTTGTGCATTGGTATTTAACTATGGCTACTTTTGAAAATAGGAAAGATTCCTACTTTTTCAGCCCAATTTCATGAAGATGCTCTCTATTTCATTCAATAATTTAAACAATCTTGCATTTGTAATGGCCTCCTAAGAAGAGAGCAATGGACTGAATTTTTCCTACATTTTTAGATGGTTCAACTCTTAGGTGGTTTGAAACACTAGGTGATAATGTTAAAAATCATGGGACTTATTAACTGAAACTTTTCTTGAAGAATTTGGTGCACAAAAAGGTATGAAGATCTCATGATCGAGATCACAAAGCTATCCTAAGGAAAGAAGTAGAATATCGAGGTTATCACGCTCGTGTCCTAGAGTTAAGGAGAAAGCTTGATGCCCAGATCTAGAAGGAAGGATTAGCATATGGGTTGATTAATGAAATGAATAATCTCCTCTGAAAGCACTTCATTCTTGGGATGAAGCCAAATATCAGACAATGAGTGAAGTATGACCACCTATCCACCCTCAAAAAAGTAAAGGAGATTGCTAGAAGGCAAGAAGAAAGCATGGAAGAGGAGCCCAAAGAAGTTGTTATTAAGGTGGAGCCTACACCAACACCTTTGGTCTAAACACCACAACCACTATTGGTGAGCAAAAATATTCCCTCTAGTACTTCCATTGAGTATGAAGATCTTCTTAGGAAGATGGGCCAGTTAACTATTAATATTCTTCAAGGAAAAGAAATTGATTCCCAAAATTCCCAAGGAGATAGGGGTCCAAAAAGAAATATATTTGAAGTTGCATGTTATGGTTGTCATAATAAGGGTCATTATAAGTATAATTGTGCTGATAGAACTTACACACTTGGTACAAGAGATAATGAAAAAGGAAAATCACCTCGCGAATTCTTTTGATTTAGTAGATAGGATTATGAATAATGAAGTACATGTGCTTATGACAAAAAGAAAGAAATAAAAATATAACCAAGATGGAAATGATCCTAAGAAGATGAAAGGAGAAACTAGTAAGAAACATAGGAGAAGAAAGTTGGGTGTGCGGGATTTTCTGATTTCATAGGAGCAAGGACCATACTCCATCCTAGAAGATCTGTCCAAAAGGCCTGTAAATATTACATATGGACAACTTCTTGTTATGTATTTTGAGAAGAGGTGGGAGCTACGAAGTGGACTCAATGTTTGATGAAGGAAGGAGTTTGAGGTCTCTGTTTTGAAGCAGAGACATATCCCTACTCTCCAAAAGATGAGGTATTATGTAATGGTATTTCAATTCATGATGTCTAAGTAGATGAAAGAACTATAATTAATGTAATGACCTAGAATGTAATGAGTATGTTGGGTTTAAAAATTGATCGCCCCTCGATACTTATGTTAAGGTCATTAAATGAGGTAAAAAAATAAACCATAAGGTTTTGTTTTATATGTGTCCATATCTGTCATGGGTGTTGTATGTGTGGTAGACTTTTAGGTGATGAAGAATGGTACTTGTTGTGTACCCAATGTTGTTAGAAAGGCCATGGCTAAGGAGAGTTCATGTAAGAAACTAATTGAATGAAGGATTCATGTCAATTAGATGTGGCAAAGAGAGGATAAAGATAAATGTGATTCCTCGATGTCATAAGAAAGAACCTATGGATTCAAGTGATGAAAATGATGATTTGACATCCTTTGATTACTCTAGTACCGGTGAAGTGGGAAAAAAAGATGACGAAATTGAGGCTGATGTGTGAGTAATGGATATCCTTCTAATCTCACCGACTCATGAACCCATAAAATTATTTGAGGAATAAATTAAAAATCATCTCCAGGAGATAAAGATTGGTGATCTTTGTGATGGCTATTGAGAAGGAATCCTACCTCTATCTCTTTCGAAGGCACATGCACTTATTCACTTTTGATTACAAGGAACTCCGTCAAGTGAGTTGGGTAGAACATTCTATTGAGATGGTAGATTGTGCTAATCTAATAAAGAAAATTCCATATAGAATGAATCCTAATTTTTCTAAGATTTGAAAAGAAGAAATAGATATGTTGCTTGATGTAGGATTCATATTTTCTAGAGTATTCATAATGGGATTCTCCCATTATGATCTCAATAAAAAATATGAGAAGTTACATATTTTTGTTGATTACAGGAAGCTCAATAAGGAAATAAAAGGTTCATTACCCTCTTCCATTCTCAAACCAGATCCGTGACAAAGTAGTTGGCTAAGAGTGTTATAGTTTGGTAGATGGCTATAACGGGTACAACCAAGTTTTTATAGTGTAGAAATATAAGCACAATACTACATTCACTACTTCTTGGGAAATATTTCTTATAGAATTATGCCATTTGGGTTGTGTAGTGCTCCAACAACATTCCAGTGCCTAATGAATAGGGTGTTTGAACCCTACATTGGAAGCTTCATTAGATTTATCTTGGATGATTTTAGCATTTATGGGATAAAAAGATCACCGCACTGGATGGAGGTGCCATTTCAAAGGTTAGATAAAGCATGGGCCTCACTAAATCCTACAAAATGTATCTTTGGATGTTCTAAAGGTGTCTTTTTAGGGCATGTTGTATCCAAAGATGGTATTGGTACCGATCTTGATAAAGTTTCAAAAATCAAAGAGTTTCCATTTCCTATGAATATAAGTAAGTTGAGATCATGTTTAGGCCATGTGGATTACTCTAGAAGGTTCATAAAAAATTCTCAAAGATTGCATAGCCACTAACCCATTACTTAAAGAAGGATGTTACTTAGGAACCACAAAAGAAGGTGCATAAAGCATTTGAAAAACTAAAGGAATCTTTGGTATCTTCACCTATTTTAAGGAATCCATCTTTGGAGCAATCCATTCATTATGTATATTGATGCTTTAAATGTAGCACTAGGGAGTACTTCAAGCTAAAATGATTAAAATGGAAGTGATCATCTAATTTACTTTAGGAGTAGACAAATGAGCGAAATCTTGAGGTGAATTATATTGTAACTTAAAAAAGGCTTGAGATATCATTTTTGTTGTAAAGAAGTTTTGAAATTACTTGCTAGGAAGAAATTTAGATTTATAACAGATCATCAAGCTCTAAAATACATCTTAAATAATCCTAACCCATTAGGAAGGATAGTAAGATAGATAATTTTTCTACAAGAATTTGGATTTCATATTATAGATAGGCCAGGAAAGAAGCATACCAATACAAATGCACTCTCTCAATCCTATCATGGTTTAGTTTCATCTTATGATGATGATGATTTCCCCAGATGTAACATTATTATCCATTGACATAATCCATAGTGAATACATAGATATTTGGAATTATCTAAATGATTTCAAGTTTTTCGATGGTTCCAATGGAAATAGTAAGAGGAATATTACTCAATCCATTCATCCATATTCTATTCTACATGGATTATTATTTCAGATAGGGCTTGATGGACAATACAAGAGGGAAGTTAAATGTGATCAAGGAAAGGAGATAATAGAAGAATTCCACAATGGTGCATATAGAGGATACTCCTCTAGATAACTTACTGAGTAAGAAGAATCTTGGATGCATGTTATTACTATCCAACTCTTTTTAGAGAATATTATAATTATTGTAAAATATGTGATATTTTTCATACACATGGGAATTGTAAGACTTCATCAGATCCATTATGTCATATTCTTCCACCTAGTCCCTTTAAAAAGTGTGAAATAGATATTAAAGGTCCACTTCCAACTACCCCTCACAAGAATAAGTTTGTTGTAGTTGCCACTTTGATTACTTAACAAGGTGGATTGAAGCTAGGCCCTTGAAAAAAATTCCATGGATGAAGTCCAAAGGTTCATGTATGAACACATTGTCACAAGATTTGGTTGTACATTAGAAATTGTAATAGATCAAGAAATCCACTTCATTTATGAGGTAGTAGAATCCTGTGTGAAAAATAAATTTATTAACCACGGGAAGATAAAAACTTATAAGGTAAGCACAAATAGATAGGTGGAGTGAACAAATTATTTATTGTGTCAAATTCTAGCAAAAGAAGTAGATTTACAGGTGCATGAGTGGGATAAAAGGATTCATTCAACATTGTGGGCATATAGGGGAAACATCTAAGTCAACGGTATGATACTCCCCATTTCGGTTGGCTTATGGAATTGATCAAGTTTTTCCTATTGAATTTTATATTCCCACTATGAGAGTTATGAAATATGAAAGGATGGATGAAATTGGTTTGGAAAGAGAAATGTTGGTACATCTTCATTTGTTTAAGGAAATGATGGAAACAACAAATGATACAAGTTATAAGAAGAAGATGAAGTAGAAGGAGTACTTTGATCAAAATATCCTCTGGTCTCCAATTCAATTAAATGACTTTATTCTAGTATATGATTTCAGATATAAAAGAGAAGGAATAAAAAAATTCTTCCAAAATGGATGGGACCTTGCATAATAGTTGTTGTGCATGAGAATGGTACATATCAACTATAATAATTGGATCGTACTCCCATTACTAAATGGGTCAACCACAAAAAGCTTAATATTTTCTAGGCACTAGCTTCAGATTGTCCATGTAGTCTACTCCAAGGATGAAGCAAAAGATAAAGAGGGGGAAGATGTCGACACTAAAATTTTCCTCCATGCTTTCTATTTCCTTAATGTATATATTAGCAATAGGGTGTTGTTAATTGTAATAAGTATTAGTTTCGATAGAATATAAAGACGCGCTATTTATAATAGCACCGCCAATAATTTACTGATGACGGTAACAATCAAAGTACAATAGGAATGTTGTGGTAATAAATAAATTTTTTTGTAAGTGGTCAGGTAATGTTAAAATGGTTGACAATCAATAGGGTCTACATGATTAGGAGTTAGAAATATAATATTTTTAATAATGACAAGGAGTGATGTTATAAATATTTTGGGTATTTTATTTGTAAAAAGTCTAAAAAGGTAGAACCGATGTGAAATGATAAGGTTTATCTTATCTTAAAAGATAAGCCTACATCTTAAGATAAGAGTTAAGGTACGTAATATGATTGGCGAACAGATTCCTATCCTATCTTAGAGATAGGGTGGATAATCCCAAATGTTCAATAAATATAGAGGCCACCCCTCTCATTTAGCATAGAAGGAAGTAGTTAGAAATATTATATGAGAAAGTGTGTTGAGGAAGCCATCATTTAGAAGGTGTGATAAGGAAGACAATAAGAGGGTTGATTGTGAAGTTTCTCCCATGGTTATTGTTATCCAATTTTTCCCCTCAGGAAAAATTGATCAAACAAAATCTTACAGGAGAGATGGAGTGGTTGGTTTGGTCATACGAGCTCACATTTGATTTTGAAAATTAAGTTTCCATCAAGCTCATTAAAGAACAATGCAAGATAAGTAAAAGGTGGCCAAGTGAATGATGAAGAAGATCAGAGATCAAGAGGAAAAGAAATGGATAAGAATAAAAAAAAATTTAGTTTTTACATTTTTGGCACTTTGGATAAAAACAGGGCAAAACATGGGAAAGCAATGTTCGAAACCTGAAATCCCGAAAGTCTCAAATTTCAGACTTTCAAATTTCAAGGTTTCGAACTCTCAGGTGTGAATTTGGAAAATTGGCTCCAAAAGTCCAAAATCCTGAAGTCTGAAAGTTCAAAATTTTGGAATTTCAGGGTTTCTAGAATTTTGGGAAGCATGCCAGAAGTAACTTGCAAAATCTTGAAATCCTGAAAGTTTGAAATTTCAGACTTCAAATTTTCGAGTTTCGAGCTTGAGTTTTATAAGTTTTAAACCCCAAAACACAAAAACCTCAACTCAATGCCCAAAATCACGAATTAGGAAGTCCAAATTTTTGGTCTTTCTAGTTTTGGACTTTTAGAACTCTCAAGTACACCATTTTTATAGAATGAAACCTTGACCTTCAGATGGCCATAAATTTTGATTGGAAGCTCAGATTTGCACAAGAAAGGACTTTTTGGAAATCTCTCGGCATATTCTACGCAACTACAACTAGATATATTTAAATTAGTGCAACTAATTTCTAAAAATGAAAAATATAGTTCACCATTTTTGAGGTTTCCCAAGTTTCTCACCTACCACCATAATGAGGTATGGGTTTACTTTATTTCCCAACAAGGAACAACACATGGAGGCATGTGTTTTTCAAGTAGAACCATCATTGTTGTAGGAGAATTCAAGGCATTTTTGGGGTGGTAGAAACAATAATTCAGTTTTCTTCTTTCTCCTTCTCTAATTCTTCATATATATTGTAAGGAGGGGAATTTTTCAAAGGGTTGGACATTTTGGCTTTGCACCCTTCCTTGTTCTCTTGTCTGTAAGTGAATTTGTGGAGTGTAAACCTCCCATGTAAAACTATAAAAATTCAATCTTGCCTCTTGGCCATTATAATGCACTGTATCAAATATTTGGAGCAACAATAAAAATTATGTGGATGATTTTCAACCCTCTCTTTTGTTATTGCATCTTCATGATCTCTCATTGCAATCCTTGTTATCTGTGCATGATGGTTATATTTCATTTTTAATGGTTTGTGTTTAATGGTAAAACTAGTGTTCAACATTCTTTTGGTGCATCGCCTCTGTTAGAATAGGTGAAATTTCTTGCATCTTCTTAACCTTGTCTCCTTGGAAAGTTAGAGTAGATTTTAGGATAGATCCTCTACAATATGAATGTGTGCATCTGAACAGAGGAATAGGAAACAACCTTCATTTGAAGAGCTTTCCCATTTTCAAAGTCCAACACTTTAGGAAAAGCTCCATGTTATGTAATCACATTGAGAGTTTCAACCCATAGAGTTGCATACATTCAGGGGTGTTGTGAATACGCATCAATATTTATTGTTGTAAGGAAAGTGGAGTTGGTAAAACTTGGAGTACTTAATGGGTGAGATTGTAGCAATTTCATGTTGATAATATAATTTACACTTGTATTTCAATTTTTTCATCATACCTTTATAGCATAGTATATGGTATTCTTGTATTACATATGTTATTGTGTTTTCCAGATTACTACCACCAAACCAAAAATTGCACATTACTAAATAATCATAGCATGAGGAGTTCCTAGTGGAGATTTATCATAGTGATAGATTGGTGATGATAGTGCCCTGACCTATCTCAGGCACCCCTGTCTAGTTTATTTTGACACTTCTATATTTCTCTGGACTTGGTTGTGATGTGCCTACACTTCTATTTCATCAATATTTCAATATTGTACACTCCCAAATTTATTACAAATGAACTAATTCCTCATTCTTCCTTCTTATGCTTAGGGTTTTACATTTATCTTCCTTATTTCTTAAGCTAAATTTGTATATTATTTCTTATTCATTTCTTGCTACATTACAATATATGGTTTAGCATAAAATTCTATTTTTGTTAAATCAATTTGTCATTTTGTACACACTTTTGGTCAAGTCACATGGATCCATGTCTTTTTTTCCTTTCATATTTTCGATTATCTCTCGTAGTACACTAGAGCCCACCTCTAAAACTAGTTCCTAGGTGCTTGTCCATTTTGGAAACTTCTATCCTATTTATTATTTTTACACATTTTAACATTTCTAGTCTGCCTTTTAAGTTTTCTTATGCTTATGTGGTGTTCATAGTCATATTTTCATGTCACACGCGTGCATGCACACTGCTTGTGTGTGTGTGTGTGTGTGTGTGTGTGTGTGTGTGTGTGTGTGTGTGTATAACATACGCACTATTATGCTTGGCCGACAATTCTAAGGGACTATCACATCTATATACTACCACTACTATTATAAGGAGTGCATCTTTGGGCTACATATACTATATAGGAAGGGGAAGTTCTAAACTTCATATCACATGTTTACATCTAAGATGTTTATATCCCTCTATCATGGCATCACCGGCATGAGGATAATCTAAGGATACAATTTCACACATAAGCACACAAAACTACATAGATTCTGAAATGTAGTATGACTCTCGAGTATTAAGTTCACTCTTTCGGTGGCCATCGTGGCTAGTCCAAATTCACATATTGCATTTTTATTTCAGATATAATGTTTTTTTTGAGATTATGCAGATATATAGGTTTTTTATAGGTTATAGATGACATTAAAACCATAAAAATGAATTCATAGTAACAAATAAGACATTAGATCAAATACCCTTAAACCAAAATATGGTAGATCCTAAATATTTATAGAGATGCATGCACCCAAATCAGAAAGTGGCACACAAGCACTCCTATCCTCCCATGGACACAACTTTCTAGAAAAGTCTAGAGTCCCATAACTTTTTGTCATCCATTATAGCATCATTTCTAGTTAGAGACATTCTAGGAGTAGCTAAACAGTCTTGATTGTCTCTAAACCACACAAAACTAGTTTAAGTTATATATCCCTCTTATTGAACATTTTTCTATTATTGTATGTCATCAGTTATATATTATTAGTTGAAGTTACTCGAAATAAGATTTAATTATATTTTTACTAAATCATTTAATGAACCCAACTCTTATTTGAACCATTTTCCCTTGGATCCCAAAACCCGTAATGGCTCAAAAGTGGTACCAATATTCAAAGTATGATATGACCTATATGCATACATAACAAATATTTACCAATGCCTCTTAAGAAGTTGATTTTCTTAATTTCATCTACATCCTCACTATGACACAAAACCCTCTAACTACTCCTTGAACACCAAAATCCCTTCCTGTTGGTTTCTAAAACTCTGATATTTCATAGTTTCCCCTTACCAAAATTTTACTACATGTTATGCCTCATTTCCCATAGCTTTGCATAACCCTCCATCCTCCCCTCCTTGTACTATTTCAAATGATATAATTAATATATATTCTATGCATGATGAGGTTCTTTCTTGTAAAAACATGGATGTTAATGACTCTACTTATGATATTGCAAATGTAAATATGGATAATGATGTTCCTACTATTAGTCAAGTTGTATGTGAATCTATTTCTCCTGCCATTCTTACTTTTGAAAATGTTTCTAATTATTGGAATGATAGATCTAACGCTAGAAGTTGTGCAGTTCTTTATATTTTGATGATCATCTTGATGAAATCCTTTCTTACAATAATATTAGTAATAGTGAATTTGATTCTGAAAATAATACTACACATGTTAATAATGATATTTCTTCAGTTAAAATTAATGAATCTAAATATTCACCTCCTCTTCCTTATTTTTGAAGCTCTTTCCAATGATGTCTATGTTGAAACCAATTCTAATTCTAATACACCTCTCATTATATCTCATGATTCTTCTCCTAAAATATCTATAGAGCCTCCACAATCACCTCTTCCTATTACACCTCCAACTCCTTCTTTTAAATCCAATCCCCATTCTTAGGTTCTAATGATCACTCACAATGGCAAGATTCAACCTCTTAATATGCCCCTCACTTGCTTGACCATCCCCTCACAATATATCTCTCTCTCTCATGCATGTGGTTGGTTCATTGCAAACCATAGTTTATACCCTTAACCTCTAGAGTAGAGCTGAATATGCATGCATAGAAAATATTTCCCATCATGAAAATCCCATTCCTAAGAAGATTCCCATTCCTAAGAAGATTCACAATTATTATTTCCCCAAGTATTTAATCGTGCCTACCTTATCATGTTTTGATGGCACCTCTGATCCCTATTTATATCTAAAACATTACCGCTTAGCTATGGCTTCTTATTCCGTGATCGATTGATACTCAAATCCTTTCATCATAGCCTTGTTGATCATTCTCTCAAATGGTATAATCATTTTCCATACACATCTTTTATTACTTATTATGATATGGAGGATGATTTTATTTGATTTTTTATTTATAACAATGGTCCTAAAGTTACATATGAAATCTTTTTTTCTTTGCATCGACGATATAAAAACCAATTTTAGATTACATTTTATGTTTTAATTATTACACGCATTAGTAAGTATTCCATCCTATTGATATAGAAATACAATTGAATTTTTATTGTGGCTTAATAACTCCATTAAAAGAAACTATCTTCTATGATACATGTGAATCATTTACTCTTGTGAGATATAAAGTTATAGATTTAGAGGACTTAATTACAAATCATTTTATGATGCCACCTTATACTTATTTTATTCATTCCTTCCCTACTAATTCTTTCTCCTCTCGCATCTATTGACCCTCTTTGCATGATCCCTATCTCTGCCTCCAAGAAAGTGTATTCCTTCCCCACCAATGTATTGGAATTCACCTAAGTCATATCAACCTCCCACTCATGAACCATTGCAATTTTCACATAATGTTAAACCCCATTATGTCTTGTGTACTGTAATTGATAAGAATTTAATAGGTTCATCATCCACCCAACATCATCCCCCTTATTGGTTGCAACGCAATCGTGACCACCATTTTCACAATTTCTACTACATCAATGGCCTTTGTTAGAATGACTAATATTTTCTCTATGATTGACTACAAAACTTAGAAAATAAACATGTCATTGATTTCTATCCTCACTCACATTAGAGATCTCACTCTCCTATTCCACAAAGGTGAACCTATGCCACAGTTAACCTATCTCATTAACCTCTTCCTAGGTTCATTAGCCATCCACCTCCTCCATATAACCTACATATAGGCACATCCGCTCATCCTCCACACATTGATATTGCATACCATTAGCTTCCAAAGAAGCCCACTTCCGTACATCATACTATCACACCCCAAACATTAGCAATATTTCATCGATGTCAAATTTGGTAGCTATATACACACTACCATCATTCCATATTCTCCTATTGCTCGTAGCAGAACTCTCCACCTTTGGTAGATGATCATTGTTTCTACCTCATTACCTAATTACACACACACATTTTATCAAGATTCATACATGACTATTGAGGGATTTTTGACAAAAATGAATGTCATTCTCACACTTTGGGGCAATCGCTCTTCTTTCCCTCCCTCATCTTCATCACACTTAATTACCTATGTAATTATACATCTCATTATTATAAAATTCTCATGGCATCATTATATTATCCCCCTACTTATCTAACACATTTCCCCACATACATATATTTATATTTATCATATGCTATACCATTTACCCTTTTCAATATGTAATTCCTATTCAATCTATTCCTTACTAATTCTTTCAAAATCATAAAAATTTAAAAAACCAAAAATATCTATTAATTCAACCATTTGAACAATGCATATAACATCTAGTAAACTAAGCAATCATTACCAACTCAAAATTTACAATCATCGCATAGTATACAAATCTATATCAATAACAAGTACAATACCAACATTTGTATATATTTATATCTCATCAAAATAGTATTTGCAAAATATAATCACTAGGGGAAAGCCCTCATGCATCAATACATCACATATCATCCGTAATATCATTATCTATAATCGAAGGATCCCTAAAAATCAAAGCTTCATCTTTGATCTTGGCCTCTATATCTTTCAAGATAGCTTCATAAAATGATAACCTCTGTTATCTACTACACATATTGTCTATGAAGATTGGCATATTGTGAGACTATATTCTTTGATAGGATTCCTTTTCCTCCTACGACCTTTCTCACCCACTTTTTCATTTCTCAATCCTCATCACCCTCACTCAAAAAAACTATACACATGGATACCGCTATAAGAACTATATAAAATAAATAGGCATGCTCACCCATAATGGCATCTACCGGTTCTAACATCCCTCCTTCCATGAGCACATCCTGGGGCACACTCTCGGTCAACGTGTATATATAAGTATCTATAATCAATGCAAAATAGGAATCACCTATAATCAAACATCAAACATTAGTTATTACACATATTTTAATTCATCCACTATACCATTA
Source organism: Taxus wallichiana var. yunnanensis (assembly GCA_018340775.1). NCBI lineage: Eukaryota > Viridiplantae > Streptophyta > Pinopsida > Cupressales > Taxaceae > Taxus > Taxus wallichiana. The sequence continues at coordinate 509,188,508 of CM031242.1, forward strand.
AAATAATAACTAACAAGTAACTTAGAACATTACTTACGCTCTACTCTAGCAGCTACCACATCATCTACCTTCGGGGTGGGTTCTTTGCCCTTCACCACTCTAACCACCGGCTTAGTGGCCACATCCACCATCACTGGAAATAGTAACACCAATCGGTGCATTTCCCACAACCGACTATATTCTACATTATATCCTACATCATCTATGTGTATCACCCCTATGTCAAGATCTACCTAGTCTAGGCCAATACTAGTTATGCTTAGGTCGATCTTAGTCTCCTCATAGATTTAGTAGATTGACACTATATATGGCCTTGGGGGCACATCTTTGGCCATACCATGATGTTTCAATACTCACTCACTCTTATACAACTTTTCTACCCGATTAAGTATGCCTATAACCACATGGTGTGCCATATGCATCGTAACTCAAAATTTTCCTCCACTTACCCACCATACTATCTATGTAGGCTCCATGTAATGGCCCATGGGCCTATCCTATCTAACATCAAGCTATACATCAAAATACATATCCTCTTAGTATGGGTACCTACCCTTTTAGCTTCAAATATATCTAGTCATGCCCAATCGGTACTTGGACCACTAAATGACCTCAATATAACAATATGTGCATATGCCCATACATGTAATAAAGTAGTAGCTCAGAATTCACCTCTATGATCCTCCCGACTAAATATGTAGAATTCATTATACTGAGATGGGCCAACACATATCGTTCCCATGCAAATTTGTCTTTGTGTTCCTCTATACTACAACAAATATAATCCATCCAATCTACAAAATACCAACTCCTTTCCCCTCTATGGCCACAAAGAAAGGCAATAGCATCGAAATAAATCTCTACAATCACAAAACCCCTAATCTTATAATGACATCCAAGATAATATGTGTTTCTTCCTATACTCGATACCTTATAAAGTACCTTCGTGTTTACCTCATCTAACTATGGGTATTCAATCGGCCATGAGTAGTACTCTCTCTCCCATTATACAAAACCACAATATATTATATACATCCTCTAATTTCATCATCATCTCATGTGTAGGAAACCAAAATGTATAAGTATCCTTACAACATCTCTAATACAAAGCTATCAATAAAGGCATATTATGGGGTATCTCTCTTAATCTAGTAATGTGTCATAGGATGGAACAGTCTAATATATCTCACTCTATGTCTAAAAACCTCAATCTAAGTAGCATACTCAAATGATGGCCCACCGAAACTCTTTAAACTATATATCTCTTTGCAAAACACCAAAAAGAAACAAAATCAAAATATTTACATGCCCTATATAATATAAACTAAATCATAAAAACTTCAAATTGATCAAAATACATGCATTTGCACAAAACAATGCCAAAATCCTATCTCGGTCACTAGTGCTAGGAGTGGGCACTAGTGTATGTTGAAATTTTTGTAATTGTGTAAAAATGGGCAACTCAAAAATAAAAAAATTGATGGAAGGCATTGATGAAATGGACCTAACTAAGGGGGAATCATACAATTTCATAATGGTTTTAAGTTGTAGTAAGTACATCGGTAAAGAAAAATGTAGCTATGTGTGATGATGTTGAATGCAACACCTCATGTATGCTTTCATTCCATGTTCACCTTCATCAAAGTTACGCAAGATATCTAAAGAACTAAAGTAAAACCTTAGTAAAGGTGAGAAATGTTGCAGAACTGAGGATTTGAACTCAAAAACAAAAAACATAGTTGTTGCTTTCATGGTGAAGGTAAATTATCATTACGGTACATTAAGTTTTTGTTATTTATTTATGTTTGAATGAGATTAATTATGTTTTGAGTTGTTTAGTTCATTCCATAATTATCATTTACTATAGTAAAATGCAAAAGGAAATAGACAACTCAATTACAAAATTTAATTTCAATTTTTTATAAAGAGGTATAAATTAGGTTTTCCAACAAAAGTCTGTGTGATGTAACTTATATGTACTTGAAATAAATTATGAATATGAATTAAGCTATAAAAAATGGAGAGAGAAGAAACCCATCATTTCTTGATTGGGTTGGTTCTCTCATACTCCTCATGTTTCTTCATCTTTAGCTTCCTCGCATTCAGCTCCTAGTAATAGGTACCTATGGACATTCACCATATGTTGTTAGAGCTCTAGGTTTTATCTATATCCATGTATTTACAGTTTAAAGAAAAATAACATTTTAAAATGCATGAGATAACATACATGGAGATAGAATAAGAAGGAGCATATCATAGTGTTGCTTTCAAAAGTAAGTAAAGAAAAGAATTCATGAACATGGTATTAGTTTCAGTAAGCTTATCATCAACCAAATGATAAAGGAGAGGACTTTACTTCTCATATGTTACTAGCAGATTGATAAGTGTGCAGGTATAGTTGGTAAGATATACATTTCAATTATGATTATATCATCTTGTAACGGAAGACAAAATGTAGATAAAGATACAACCATAATGTATATTTTACTGATTTTTAGCTTCAAATAACAAAGTAAACTAGTAATGAAGAGTCATGTTTGGATAATGGAGAAAGTTCAAGTTATTAAAAAATCAAGTGTAATACAAGTAATTTTCAACCTAGATAATCATAAGGATTGCACAAATGAATGGACAAGTTTGTAGCTTATGAGAACAAGCGTGCACTGCCCGTTAAAGAATAGATCATGTAAAGGTCACAGGTTTCGGGAAAATATTAATAACCTTGTTATACATTACAGTGAAGAACAAAGTCTCCATCATATGTTATTTAACATTCTTTCATGTATACGTAATCAAGAACAATCAGATGCATTTTCATATAAAAGTAGATTTTAAAAATATAGGTTGAAATCATTAAAAGAGTGCATACTTTCAAGCACGAAGGAATTATAAATGTCAAATTTCATCAATAATTCAATCTTATGAAAGAATTTCATAGAATTTTCCTTATACATAAAATTGAAAGCCTACTTTATCACTTTATTCTATGATGCATTGTTTGAAATATATTAGGAAGGAAAAGGTACAACACTAGGTTTCATTATAAAATTTCACATTACAAAGAGACTTATTTTGAAAAAAACTCAGGTGATTACATCCTCCTACATACAAAAAAATACAATTTCAAAAAACCAACAAGGTATCTTAGCTACCAAATAATTATGTCAAGAATGTAATCAAGGAATGAAATCACATGATAAACTAATGCAACCAAAAAAAGAGATGTTTTATAATAAAGTTTTTACACATAATGTTAATATCTTTCAAATGGAGAATAACATATCAATCAAATCAAAGTTATCATCTTGTATCAAAGAGACAAAATAATGCAAGCCTTTCAAGTAGAATGATTCTAGTCTTCACAAATCATACTTTCGAGTTAAGAGTTTTAAGGAGTGAATCAAAGATTGATCATATAGAGTACATTATTTAAGTATTCCTAAAATTGTATTGTCTAGTGCAAAGGATACAATTCAAAACCATTAGTTCAAAGCTTCCCAAGATGTTGACCTAAAGTCATCGGGAGTACATTATAATGATTGAAACTCACTAAAAACTCAAGTAATGATGAAAACAACTATACCAAGTAGAGTTGTATTTTCAAGGTACCCTTTGAAGATAGAATGACGCTAAGGGATCAAAAGAACAACAAAAAATTAAAATTTAGATTTCAAGTACACCTCCAAGAATTTTTTTAACAAAATCTTGATATTTTTCTTCATTATAGTAACAAGATGTTACCAAAAAGGAAGACAACTGTCTTGAAGACAATATAAAGTTTTAATGTGGAAAAAGGAAACAATTTATGATGGATGAAATAATGCAAAAGTACCAAGTCTCCCATGATTTGTTTTAAAAATAATATTCATTTTAAAACCTATAGAACAAGTTAAAATTTTATAATTAAATCCAAATATGGTCAAGCTAATGCAATAGAAATGAACCTTTTCGATCTCAAAATACTTATCAAATATATATAGTATTAAATGTGGAAAGAAAAAATAACTTGCATAATTACAATAAAGAAATCCACGCCTAAAATTTGAAACAAGAAAGGTCTATGTGCTCTGAACATCAACATGTAAAAGAAATGATGGAAAGTATTTCCTAAGCATCAAATTTGTTTCAAGTACAAAAATATGGAAGACCAATAACCTCCATTATTCAACTTGAGACTCTTCATAACATGGAAATGATGAGTATAACTCCCCAAAGGTGGTATAACATACAAAACTTGCCAAAATATAAACAAATCAATGTTAAATATAGATGCATACAGTCAATAAAAGAAAATATGAATGCTCGGAAGCGGGAAGATTCAACCCTAACATAGTTCTATATGAGATTGAATAGAAAACCCTAATGTCCAAGTATTCACCAATGAACCTAGATCTTAGAAAGCCAACTTAGGCACACAACGCTGAAATTAGAGAATACTCAGATTTAGTAGATGCAATACCCATTTTTATTCGGGATGGAAAAATAAAGAAAATCTCATATTCGAGCTTCATCAAAGGAATTGGAATTACAGATTCAATTCAAATCTTCAACCACTCTAAGGTAGGTTAATATGTCAAAGACCCAAAAGTTTTTATGCTCAGAAAGTTTTTAAAAAAATCGACAAAGAAACCAAAAGGTTTAGCAAACCCTAGTCAAAGGGCCAAAAATATTCATAAAGACATAATGTATAGAATGCCTCATAACACATTTACCTTCCTCAAGAAATGAAAACCGTGAAACTCTCGAGAGAGCAAGATCGAGATGCAAACAAAGAAGACCAATTGATAGTAATTAATGATAGCTAACCACCGAAAACCAAATCCATGCTTTAGAAACCTTAAAATTGAGATTGATATCATCTATAATGACCACTTAGATAACATTTTCCAAGGATTCACCCTCCAACTCGAAAAATGCAAATGAAATGATCATTTTAGAGTTTGATATCTTTGCTACACCTAACTTAATTAGTATGTCACCTTGAGTTCATATTAACGGTGTAAGATGCAAACCAAAGAATCAATGGTGCCAATGTGAAACCTAACTTAATCGGTGAGCCATCTAAACTCCACCACAGTCAAAGAATTCATACATGGAAAATATTCAAAGCACCCTAACTCACATCGAGTTATCCTTTCCATCGATATAATTAAAAGGGTCAAGCCCTCTTGGCTAGGAACCAAATTTTTAGTCATGATGTTTTTCTTGAATTTAGACTAAGGTCTAAACATGATTATGTATGCCACAAAATTTGAAAAGGAGGCTTGAAATAAAACCAAATACTATAGTATGTGTCGAGATATGGAGGGGACCATATTTTGAATAAATTATTATACTTTGGAACTATAGTCTAGGCCATGTGAAGTCAAAAGGGGACCGATCAAGTATTTAAGGGTGGCAAGGTGGCCAAAAATATTTTTTTAGTTGGTCAAAAGAGACTCATCATTATTTAATAAGTATGGCCATCGTCAATGGGGAGGAAATACTCTACCTTAAACAAATCAATCTACCTTAGTTTTTCCAAACTAGATAAAGGTAAATTACAGGTGGCATGACCAAGAAAAGTCAAAAGGAATACTTTGCATGTGCTTTCTCATAGATCAAGACAAAGAAGTGAAAACTATCACATCATTCACTAGAAGACGAAATTGAAGATGAAGAGAAAGGATTTATTTCCATGTACATTAGGTAACTTTCACGTGAAGGAAATGAATTAAAAGAGATGCAAATTATTCACCTATTTTAACATTATTCTTCCAAAAGTCACCATACCATCATGCAAATCAATTAAGGAGTCAACTGCAATTTGACTGAAAGTGTAAGTTTTGAAATTAAGGTTATTTTTACCTCTTGTAAATATCATGTATAATTTTAGGACATATTTATTACTTATTGAAAGGAAAAGGATAAAATTATCATGTATGAATTATTCTATTTTTAAGGGGATGGGTGAATAATTTAGCTATATATTGTGTGCTTTGACAAAGCACAAAGGAGGAATTTTTGGATGTAAGAGTTCTAAAGATAGTTTTTTCTAGTTTTGTACTTGAATGAGAACTAATTATTGTCTTTCCAATTATTTATAGTGGTATGTATCTCTTATTATCTCTTGTGAGTGTTCATTTCCTGATTTTATTATCTTATCTTGCAATAAATTTGTTGTTTTATAAACAATCTTAGAGTACATCTTAGTTGTTGTGTTGTTGTGATTTATTCCCTCAACACACAAATGAAAGCCTTAGGATCAAGTTGAAAACCAATTGGTTCATGTATATGCAATTTGTTCTCAATTTCAATGTGTGTTTACTTAGTCAAATCCCTCAATTAATTTTTTGTATCACCCCATTTCAATTTCAGTTATAATAATATATCTTACCCTTAAAAATCCAAAAACCACAAAAAATAATTTAGGATACTTCAATAAGGAACTGGCCTTGATACTGGATACTCACCTTTATAATAGGTATACCCACAAACCTGAGGTGTTTCCATTGTATTGACAGAAGTGAGGGAATAAAGCAATATTAGAACCCCTTATGTTATCCCTCAACGAGGGTGCACTTATGAGAGATAACAATTTTTGTTACACTGGTTAGAGTCCGGATCATATTTGCAACAATTTTGAGCAAGCTACAATAGATTTAAAGAAAGGAAAACAACAGTTTAGGAAGGAAATATATGCAAATATTGATTAACAATAAAAAGAAAATACAATGATATTTTATCCTCAAAGTCAAACACACTTTCATTACGGGGAAAAATTATCAATACAAATCTATCAGTGGAGTATCCTTCCATGCTAATACATAAAAAGATAAGGATTTGTGTGGATTAAAAGCTCAATACACATTTTGAAGGTCCCCAACACGAATCATATAGATAATACAACTTGGAGTAATAATTTCATCATTATTATAAGAAGCAATGAAGAATTTCATATTTCCATTTTTCATGATTTGCAAAGTAACCAAATTGCAAGTTTGTAATGAAGTGAAATATTTCAACAAGAAGAATATATGACATTCCACAAGTCCAAAGTAGAATTCATTTAAGAAGGAAAAGATCAAAATAAGCTACAACAAAGTAAACTTTCATAAAATAGCTCACGTAAAGAAAGGAATAGATTTCTACCAACTGAATTTGACTTTCTAAACATTTCTGATTCAAGTATATCACTACAAAAAGGTCAACATAACACAAATTGATCTAAGTAGAGTCACAATGAGTAAATTTAGTTTTGATCACTTCAAAGTAAATTTTACAATGCTATATTTGGCACCTACAAAGCTTCAAACAACAACCTAGAGGAGTCAAAGAACTCGCTCAATGTCAAAATATTAGGCACCTATAAAGCTTCCAAAATATGCCATCTCATATAGAACTATAATGTAACTAAAAATATAGAGCTTTAAAACCCCTCTAGTGTCATTTGTCGACCATTAAAATTCTCCAGAGCTCAAAAATATAAAATGGAAAAAAATAGTAACACAAAAAGAAAAGGTGAATGCCATCCTTGAAAGTTCACAGAGGCTAGTTTGAAAGGTTTGAAATCTCTACAATATCAATAATGGTGTACCTAGAAAAAATTGGCCAAGGCTTCACCTAAAGTTTGCCATGAAAAGTGAAATAATCAATTAGGGTTGAATTTTTCTAGCTAGCCCAACTAACCTCAAGGTAATCCTAACTCACCTCAATCGAAAACTAATGACCGAGATCTCACAATACCCAAATCAACTATGAAAATGATAACTCAACTCAACCACCTAGTCGAGAGATTTCAAATTGATGATCCGAATCAAAGAAGGACAAGTATAAAAAACAGAGAATCAAAGTTACAATTTCAAAAAACTAACTCACTTGAATCGATTCAAAGCATTAAAAATTAGATTGTCAAAGTACAAGAATCAACGAATCATATCAAGCTATTAAGTTCAATGAAATCCATGTGACCATGATAGAACATCGATGGTGAAGAACAAGTGAGTACATAGATCGACGACCATGATTAGATTGTCCTATTCATTGCATAATTCATCTAGAGTTAACTTCAACATTTGTGATCAAACCACATAGAACGATGACTAAAGATCAAAGTTATCATTTCAAATAAAACTCATAGTTAATGTCAACTCAACCGAGTTGGGTAATGCCATCGACAATGTTCAAAAGGGTAGGTAATAGTGTAAAGGGTTCGAACCCATGATTAAATAATTATTTTCCTTGAGCTACTAAGTTCTAAAAAATATGATGCCATCATATATTCTAAGGTCGGTGCCATAATTGGTGTGATGAAAAAAATGGAGGGTGCCCAAAACATAAATGGGGGTCAAGTAATAAGTGGAAAGTGCCAAATTCTAAGGTTTTCAAAACCTTAATTTTTGCAAAAAGGAAATCAAAAGCTTAGTGTTTGCCATCAACTATGCAAAATAGTCTCATAACCTTTTAAACTGCAATAAGTATTCATAGGGCGACAAAGTATGCACCAAAGTAAAGAATCAATCTGATTATTATGTGAAGCTTGACCTTGGATTATTCACCCATACTAAGTCAAATGAGGACCACATCATTGAAGAATATACCACAAAAGGTGAGCTATTACCTTAATATTTGCAAAAAAACACCTTTTTGCCAAGTATGTACATGCCACAATTGAATAAGATTAAAGAATGTATGTAGAGGGTCAACATGAGAGACAAGATGATTAAACTGGAGCCTAATTACCTTATTTTTTAGAAAATAAGGGTATTATTTTTTTGCACATTCCTATAGGTGGTAATCACATGGTTGACATACCTTTACTAAGGATAAAGATAAATTGATTATTTTAATCATGCAGCTAAAGACAACACAAGTGTCAACATCAGCAGAGATATGATTAATTTAATCATACTAGAAGAAGACCAAAGCATGCACTTGCATTGGAGGATATTTACACAACAAGCAAGGGCTATTATTGGCTACTTTATTCACCTAGGTTTTTCATTGTATTAAAATTAGAGCAGCCAATTACACTTTGACTAAGTGTATTTTTGTAACTAAGGATATTAATGTCTCAATGTAACTCCATGGTTATTTTTATCCCTTTATTTCTTCATGATAAAGCCTAAAATTAACATGCATGGACGAGTATAAAGTGCAACCTAATTTTAGGAGGGTTCAATGAATTATTATTTGTATATATTGTGTGTATTAGCAAGGCACAATAAAGGAATTTTTGGATATAGGAATGCTAAAGAAATTGTTATGCCATTTTTTCCCTTAAATGAGAACCAGTTATTTCCTTTCCAATTATTTGCAGTGGTGTGTATCTTTTTATTAGCTCTTGTGAATGTTAATTCCCTGATTTAATTATTTTACCTTGATATAAATTTTGTGTTTTCTATACAGTCTTAGTGTGCATGTTAGTTTTTTTGTTATGGTCATTTAATTCCTCAAAACATAAGTGTTTTCCTTAGGATCAAGCTAAAGACCCATTGGTTTGTGCATCTGTAATTTGTTCTCAATTTTACTTTGTGCATGTAACTAGTGAAAGCCCTCAATCAATTTGGTGTATCATCCCATCTGAATTTTAGTTACATACATCTTTTTACCCTTAAAACTCCAAAAAACCCAAAAATTACTTTAAGATACATCAATAAGGAAACATCCTTGATACCAAAGACTCACGTCAAGAATAGGTATAACTAGAGACCTAAGGTGTTTCCATTATACATAAGTGAGGGAGAGAAGAAAGCTCAGAATCCTGTTGTTATCCCTTAACAAGGGTGTGATTTTGAGAGATGAATTTTTGGCACACCAAAGTGGGACACTCACAAAATTAAAGTTTCACTTTTGAAGGTGTTCCATCTTTCAAGTAGATCGGACATTGTGTATACAAGTATTTGGGACAATAACTACTATTCATGTGTTCTGAAGATTGAAGATCCAAAGTAGAATGCATCTAGTAACTCCATGAATTTTATTTCAAACAATTGCAACATTTTTCATTATAAAATTCTTTAGTTACATCCTTTTAAGGTATTTTTCAAGAAAATACAAATCTATTATTTTGTTATTTTCAGCCTATTTTCATGACTAGCAGACCTGTTTTTCCATTTTCACATTTTATGAGGTCATGCAATCATGACATCAATTCCTCAGTGGAATGCTTCTATCCAAGAGTTGTATCCAACATATCCATAGTCTTATCATCCATATTCCTAGTTATATCAACATTATGACCCCTATCAAAATGAATATCCCCATAACCCAAACCCTACACATCAATATGATTACCAATATGACAATGGTTATGTTATCCAAAACCAAGGTTATGCATATTTTTCACAAGATGAAGAGGTTGAAGGAAAAATTCATGAATTAGAGAAGATCATGGAAGTACTAAAAGTGCAGTTGATGCAAATATTACATGCTAAACAACCTAGTCTTAGGAAACCTTGTCAATGGGGAGGTCCTATACCTAGTTGGTTTAGTCCGCAACAAAGGCTTGAGTTAATGCATGAAACTATTAATCAAATGATTGATTTTGATTTAACTCATCTAGTGGAGACCGATAGGGATCGGGTTGAGGATCCCTTTGAATGGGATGTTCCCATTTAGCTTCCCTATTAGAATCCAGTGCCTATAGACCTTCATTTCCATCCAATGCTTCCTATTCATCACTTACCAAGTTTTAGGGATGTTGTGAATTCTACTCTTTCCATTCCATAGACAATGCAACCCATTCATCTATTAAGAAGTTTTCAAGATGTTGCGAATTCTTCTCCTTCTATTCCACAATCACATACTAAAAACATTTCCAAGCTTTTGTTCTATTGTTGTTCCAAATATAGACCTTGTACCCCAGTCTCTTGTTCAAAAATTTCCAGTTCAAGCTGAAATTAAGCCCACTCCTCCTCCTTCATCCATAGTACCAATTCATGAAGGATAAAATCAGAATATCATCAAGGAGGGCTAACCAATGAAGAAAACATCACATTGAGATTTTTTTAGACATGCAATAGTGGATGTCGAGTTATAGTTTGATTATGTTCCGAGTTATGAAGGGAACCCAAGAAAAAGGTATAGGTTGATTTTGTAGAAGATCAAAAGAAGGTTGAAGACGATAAAAAATTGCATTTTTCGAGTTTCATGTGTACCGAAGGCACCATACTCACACCGGTCAATGATTCATCATTATTTTCACTCTCGTCGAAAAGGTAAAATCAGATTCAAATGAAGAGGATTTTCAGGTCAAATTTGATAATGAATCAATAGATTTGGTGCATGAGAAACATGTTTTCATCTTTAAAGACCTTATTATAAACGACGAAGAGATAAAATCGGTAGCTTAAAGAGGTTGATTTTGAAGAGGATGATATCTTGTCAAAGAAGGAAGATTGCATTGGTGGAGAACAACCTTTAGAACTCACTTATTTTGAAGTCACATCATTCATCTTACATTATACAGAGCCTCTTGTTGTTAAGGTCTCTTCGCACTTGAAAAAGAGTAGGAAGTTCTTTTGGATGCAGATCCTTTCTTTCCTCTTCTAGAAGAATAATTTTTAGAGAAGAATATGTCATAACAACATGTTTTCCAGATCATATCTTATGCATAAAAACATGATGAATTTGATCTTACAGATTTTTGTTGAATCGAATGATAAAAGGGAAGATTCGGTCATGAAATTTATGGTACAATTGCTTGAGGAAGTTGAAACATGTTCAAATCAGCATCCTATAAAGGAAAAACAGTCTCCAGATCACCTTGAAGATGCCGTGATTGATAAGTTTCAGAAAATTTAGAAGGTACCCTAGGATAAATAACTATTTCTTGAAGTACATCATCTTTCATATAAGCTTTAAAATTTACTTAGTGGTGAAAAGGAAATCAATGAGATAGTACGAATAATAGAAACAAATCAGATCAAGACAATCAATTTATTTGCATAGAGGATGCCATGTGCTATTCGGTTCTTGGCTAATTGTCATCTAATTACAATAGTACAACAATTCGTGTTGGTTTTTAACACAAGGAAGAGTTTCAGATTCTCTGTAGCAAGCCCCAAATCACTCTAGAGTAGGTGGCAGATGAGATAGAAGTGTTTCTTAGTTATTGGACTGATTGTGTGAAAAAAGTAAAGGTATATGTCTTTTATCCAACTTCTTCATGTTACTTGTTTTCCAAGTTGAATTCATTGCCTCGGTTTTGGAGAAAAGGAAGCTATTTTTTGCTTCCTGTTTCAGGATTTGTTTAGCCTCAATTTGCTGCTAGTTAGAGTAGGGTAGATTAGGATTTCCCTTTCAATAAGTGCAATTCATGCACATTGCAGATTTCAATTTCAATAAGTGCATTTGTGCATGTGATACGGTTTACCAGATCCTTTCCCAGCTTTAGTTTATTTTTAGAAAGGTCGGCTTTTTTTAGAAAAGGGAATATTTTGGTTATATACTTTGATTCCATGCCCAATGGGAAAGAGCAAGGCACTAATCTACAAACTAGTAAGCATCTTTCCCCACAGATCGCTAAAAATGTGCAACTCAAAACTTTGTTTTCGATGAAAGGAATTGATGAAATGGACCTAACTAAGGGGAAAACATATAATTTTATTAAAGGTTTTAAGTTACAGTAAGTAAATCAATTAAAAAAAATTTAGCTATGTTTGTTGTTGTAGAATATAACACCTCATGTATGTTGCAATTCCATGTTCACTTTCATCAAAGTTGCATAAAAGCTCAAGAACTATAGTAAAGCCTTGATAAAAGTGGGGAAAACTACCGACGTAAGGAGTTGGACTAAAAAAACAAACCTAGTTTTTGTTTTCATGGTCAAGGTACATTATCGATTCTGTGTACATTATTTTCTTATTATTTATTTATGTTTTGATGAGATTAATTATGTTTTGAGTTTTTTAGTTCATTCCACAATTATCTTTTACAGTAATTAAAGGCAAATGGAAATCGACAACTCAATTATAGAATTTAATTTCATTTATTCATAAATAGATACAAATTAGCTTTTCCCACACAAGTCATGGGATGTATCTTATATGTACTTGGAAATAAAATATGCATATGCATTAAGCTACAAAAAAATGGAGAGAGAAGAAACTCATCATTTCTGATTGGGTTAGTTCTCTCACATTCCTCGTGTTACTTCTTCTTGACTTCCTTACCTTCAACTCATACCAATATGTACCTATGAACATTCAACATATGTTTTTAGAGCTCGATTGTTATCTTTATCCATGTATTTATAGTTTAAATAAGAGTAATCTTTTAAAATGCACCGATAAGATACATGGAGATAAAATTAGAAAGAACATCTCATAGTGGTATTTTAAGAAGAAACTTCAGAAAGGAATTCATGAATAGGGTATCAATTTTCAAAGAAGCATGTCATCAACCAAATGATAAAGGAGAGGCCTTTAAATTCCATATTTTTCTAAAAGGTTGATAACTTTTTAGGTATATGTGGTAAGATGTACATTTCAATTATGATTCTATCATACTTGAATAAAAGACAAAATACGAGATCAAGATAAATCCATAATATACATTTTATATATTTTCACTTAAGATAGCAAAATACATTGGTAATTAAGCGTCATGTTTGGATAACAAAGCAAGCTCCATTTATTAGAAAATTAGGGTGTAATATAAGAAAGTTTCAACATAGATAATCATAAGGATTGCAAAAATGAATGGATAAGTTTGCAGCTCATGAGAACAATTGTGCACCAAGAAAAGAACAAATCATGCAAAGGTCATAGTTCCCAAGAAGAGGATTAATAACCTAGTTATACATTACAATGAAGAAAAAACAGTCTTCATCATATTCTACTAAACTTTCTTTCATGTACAGGTAATTACGAACAATCATATGCATTTGGATAGAAAAACATTTTTAAAAGTATAGGTTGAAATCAATAAAAGAGTGCATACTTTAAGTAGGAAGGAATTTCAAATGTCAAATTTCATCAATGAATCAACTGTATGAAATACCTTCAAAGCATTTTCCTTGTGCTTAAAATTCGAAGCCTACTTTAGCACTTGCTTCTACAATGCATTGTTTGAAAAGCTCAAGAAGGAAAAGGTACAACACTAGGTTTCAAGTCCAAGCATTATAAAATTGCATATTACAAAGAGACTTATTTTGAAAAAACCTTAGGTGATGAAATCATCCCACACACAACAAAATGCAATTTCCAAAAGCCAAAAATGGATCTTAGCTACTAGATAAATCTTTTAGCAATGCAATCAAGGAATGAAATCGCAAGATACAATAATTCAACCAAACAAGAGATGTGTGTTCATGAAATTTCCACAAACCGTGGTTATAGATTTCAAATGGAAAAATTAGCCTATCAATCAAATCAGATTTATTATCGTGTATTAAAGAGACAAAATCATGCAAGCCTTTTAGTATAATAGATTCAAACTTTTAGAGTTAAGAGTTTTAAGGAGTGCATCAAATATTGATCATATAGAGTACACTCGTTTAAATATTCCTTAAAGTTTATTATCTAGAGAAAATGGTACAATTAAAAACCATTAGTTTAAAGCTTCCCAAGATGTTGAACGGTAGTCATCAAGAGTACATGGTAGATTGAAGTTCAGCTACACACTCAAGTCATGATGATAATAACTATACCAAGTAGAGTTTTATTTTCAAGGTACCCTTTGAAGAAAGAATGAAGCTAAGGGATCAAAATAACTTCAAAAACTTCATATTTGGCTTTCAAGTACACCTCTAGGTAGTGTTTTAACAAAAACTTGAAAATTTTATTCATTACTGAGAACAAGATGTTACCAACAAAGGAATACAAGTGTCTTCATGAAAATATATAGTTTGTAATAGATTCAATAATGCAAAAACACCAAGTCTCCCATGATTTTTTTTTGAAAAAGAATCTTCATTTTAGAACCTCAAGAGAAAGGCATAATTTCAGAATTAAATCCAAAGTGTTAAAGCTAATGCAAAAACCAAAACCATTTTGATATTAGAATACTTATCAAAGATATATTGTATTAAATGAGCAAAGGAATTTTTTTGCAGAAGTTCAATAAAGAAAGCCACTCCTTAAAGATCAAACAAGAATGGTCAATTTGCTCATAGAACAAAAACATGTAAAATAAACGATGGAAAGTATTTACTAAACACGGATGTGTTTCAAGTACAGAAATATGGAAGGACAATAGGCTCCATTATTCAGCTCGATACTCTTCATAAGATGGAAAAGATGAGTATAACTCCCCACAAGAGGTAGAAAATACAAAATTCACACAAGTGTAAACAAAGCCATACCGAATAAAGATACATAAATTCAAAATAATATACGAATGCTTAGAGATGGAAAGGTTCAACCCTAACAGAGTTCTAGACAAGATTGAATGCAAAACCCTAATGGCCAAGTCTTCACCAATGAACCTATATCTCGAACTCCAACTTAGTCACAAGGTGTCCAAATTAGATAATACCTAGATTCGGTAGATGCAATACCCATTTTTATTCGGGATGGAAATAGAAATTAAATCTCATATTTATGCTTCATCAAATAATTCATCAAAGGAATTTTCACATTTGATCAAATACCCAAAAGGTAAGAAACAATGGGTTCAATAAAATGCAGAGCTTTTCAAAATAGAAGACAACAAAATCTGAAATATTTCAAATATGTAAATAAGCTTATATTCATTTTTAGAGCGAAGGAAGAATGAAAACTTTTTTTTCCATTATTGTTTTAGATTAATAGAATTTTGCAAAGAAAATAGAGATATAAAATACGAGACTTATAAGATTTAGTTTAAATCTTTAAACACTTAAAGTTAGGTTACTCACAAAGACCCGAAGTTTTGATGCTTAGAAAGTTTCCACAAAGTAAAAGAACAAATAAATTACAAATTTTTAGGTAACCCCAATGAGATGGCTGAAAATATTCATGAATACAATGTATAGAATGCCTCATAACACAATTATCTTCCTCAAGCAATGGAAACCATGAAAATATCATAGAGCGAGCTTGAAATGCCAACAATGAGCTCAATGAATAGTAAGTAATGGCGTCCAACCACTAAAAACCAAATACATGCTCAGGAAGCCTTCAAAGTAATCTTGATATCATCTATAATGGTTGTTTGGATAAAAATTTCCGTGGCTTCACCATCCAATTCAGAAAATGCAAATGAAATGTTCAAGTTAGGGTTTGATATCTATTTCTACATCTACGTCAACCACTATGTCACCTTGATTTAATATCAATGGTTTAATATGAAAACCACATATTCAACGGTGTCAATTCAAAACCTATCTTAACCGGTAAGCAATTGAAAGTCCACTACAATAAGAGAATACATACATGGCAAAGATTAAGAGAACCCTAACTCACATCAAGTAAGCATTTCTATCAACAAAACTATAAGGGTCAAACCCTCATGGATAGGAACCAAATTTTTAATCATGTTCCTTGCCTTGACTTTATACTAAGGTCTAAACATGATTATATAAGCCACATAATTTGAAAAGGAGGCTGAAACATTACCAAATACTATAGTATGTGCAGACATATGGATGTGACAAGATTTTGAATAAATTATTATACTTTAGAACTATAGTCCATGCCATGTGAATTTAAAAGGGGGAGATCAAGTATTTAAGGGTGGAAAGGTGGCCAAAGCTATTTTTTCCAATGGTCAAAAAGGCCTCATTATTATTTAATCAAGTATATGGCCAAGGTCAACGAGGATAAAATACTCTACCTTAAGCAAATCAAGTTTACCTTAGTTTTTCCAACCTAGATACAGAAACGGGAAAAGTACGGGAGGCATGAGCATAAAAGAAAAAAAGAATACTTTGCATGTTTTTCTTGTAGATCAAGACAAAGAAGTGACATGTATCACATCATTCACAAGAATATAGAATTGAAGATGAAGACAAAGGATATATTTACATGTACATTAGGTAACTTTCACATGAATGAAGAGAATGAAAATAAATGTAAATTATTCACCTATTTTTACCCTTTTCTTTGAAAAGTCTCTGTACCATCATGTAGCTAATTAAAGGAGTCAAATATAGTTTGACTGAAATTATAATTTTTAAAATCAAGGCTATTTTTGCCTTTTGTCATAAAGCATGTATAATTTCAGCCTTAAATATTATTTATTTAAAGGAAAAGCTAAAATTATCATTCATGACTTAGTTCATTTTTAGGGGGTAGGTGAATAATTTTTCTATATATTGTGTGTTTTGGCAAATCACAAAGGAAATGTTTTGGATATAGGAGTACTGAAACAATTTTTGCCAATTTTTCCCTTGAATGAGAACAAGTTATTGCCTTTCCAATTATTTAAGTGGTTTCTATCTCTTATTAGCTCTCATGAATGTTTATTCCCTGATTTATTTATCTTACCTTACTACAAATTTGGGGTTTTCTGTAGAGTCTTATTGTGCATGTTAGTTGCATTGTTGTGATTTATTCCCTCAACACACAAGTGTTTGCCTTAGGATCAAGTTGAAAACCCATTGGTTCATGTATCTGCAATTTGTTCTCAATTTTATTGTGTATGTAATCGGTCAAATCCCTCAATCAATTTGGTGTATCACTCCATTTCAACTTCAGTTACAACAATATGTCTTACCCTTAAAACTCAAAAAACCCCAAAAATTTAGTTTATGATACATCAATAAGGAACCAACCTTGATATTGAAGACTCACATCAACAATAGGTATACCCAAAAACGTGAGGTGTTTCCATTGTATCTACAGAAGTGAGGGAATAAAGCAAGCTTAGAACACATGTTTTTATCCCTCAACCAAGGTGTGCTTGTAAGAGATAACAATGTCCAAAAGGATAGAAAAGACTTGTCTACTCCCTGTCTTGGTCAAAAAGTCCAGTAATTACAAAAATTCAAATTTTACTAAAAACATTAAAAAACATTTTTGACCACTTTTCTAAAAATAATAACACACAAAAACTCCTCAATTGTCTACGATGCCACAACTACGCAACTCTATGAAATTTCATCAAAATGGCTGCTCTAATGTGTGGCATCCTCATAACTAAGATCTTCAATCTCAAACACTCTCAGTACAAATAAAATTACTATTCACTTTTCCATATTACTATTTATAGTAATTCCAATTTATGATATACTATAGTTACTACTTACCACTATTCTTACAACTAATATAAATCAAACAATTTTTCTCCTATCTTGAGCCTCGTTACTCCATTTTCTCAATGTTTCATGCAT
The DNA here is from genome assembly GCA_018340775.1 of Taxus wallichiana var. yunnanensis. NCBI lineage: Eukaryota > Viridiplantae > Streptophyta > Pinopsida > Cupressales > Taxaceae > Taxus > Taxus wallichiana. The sequence goes on from CM031242.1 coordinate 509,206,743, forward strand.
ATAATAACAGATTTCCTCTAGCATTATACTATACACTTTTCATTATTCCATATTCACATATGGAAAATGTACTAAGTGATCCATACACATTCCTTATCACATACTATTATCTCTCCTATGTTATCTCTCATTTACTATTACAGATTACTTTTCGACTAGTGTTCAATTGTCCACCCTTCATCCTTTCACCGATATGGGGGATAAAATTGGGATCATTATATAATCTCCGAAAGTATACAATATGGTAAATCAATATTCCAAATGCATTACTATCAAGAAAATTATCCGACCTCATTCGAAAACACTTACAATTATTCTATATGAAAAAAATACTTGCTACTATTTCAAACCTATGCCCCCAAATGATCTAATATAGGGGCAAAGTGAAACCTCTCCATGAGTAAATTTCTAAATTTATTATATTTAATCAACTACTATCACTCAAATCACTCATTCAATGCAATATTCATAACTACTATCACTCCTAAATGACCTAGCTTAGGAGGCACATTGCATTACCATTGCTTTCAAATGAACTAACTTGAAGTGATCTAGCTCTATTCAAATCGAACACCCATTACTATAGTACTAGGGAAGTTAGACTTCATTTCCTTTTATATACTTATGTTATATGGGTTCTCCAATTAGGAACTAATAATAACTAAAACATAATTAAATTTGGTCTCTATCCATCTCTGTTGTGGTAGGACCTCTTGGGGATGAAGTCCGAAAAGGATAGGAAAACATATCACTCTCCCCAACACTATTCCTTTGGCGGTAAGATGCCAAAATGCTTCAATTATTTACAAATTGAGTTGGGAATTGATCACTCCCTACCCCTACCTATTCCATTTTACAAAAATCCAACATCTCCAATGAAATCATAACTATTTCTCCATGTTTTTCCTTACAAAGTTTAATACCTCCTATTATACCATTTGGATCAAAAATGTTGATCCATCATTCCCCATGCTACAAATCTCTACATTATGGATGTACTCATAAATATGGATTCTCCAGAATCTATACAAGTATGTTCCTTACTTCATTTACACTACTTGAATTTCATTCAAATAACATAAAGTGGGGAAAATGTAGACACAAAATCACACACACATTAATTTTTTTACTATACTTTCAAGATGTTGTTAGTTGTCATTTTCAAGAAGAAAATTATTATTTGGTGACACAATCTCTTGTTCACACATGTTATTTTATTGTTTTCTATTGTCAATATATTCCACATTTTTCATTTCTATATCAATTTCTAGTCAGGGCACATGGATCCCTATTTGTATGTATTTTAATTTTTTCTATTATTTCTCCTAGGAAACTACACCCAACTTGGACACTACCGCCCAAGAGCTTGTATCCATTATGGGAACTTCTGTTCTATTTATTTTCTTTACAAATTTTGACATTTATGGTCAGCCATTTAACTTTTGTTATCCCTATCTTGTGTTCATATTCAACCTTTTATGTCACTAGTGTCGAAATTCAAACTAGAGACTCATATATACACAACATACAGACTATTATTGTAGCTGCCAATTCTAAGGGACTATGCATCTACATATTACCACTATTATAACAAGGGAATCCATTTTTCAGCTACATACACTGCATTGGAAAGGGAAGTGCTGAATTTCATATCACATGTTTGCATCTAAGCTAGCTATAGCTTGTTATATTAGTATCATTGGATCGAGGGAAAACTAAGGAAACCATTTCACATACAAGAACACAAAACTACATTGAGATTGAAATATAGTGCATCAATTGGTACTAAGTTCACTCTTTAGGTGACCGTCGAGGTCAGTCCAACTTCACATATTGCATTTTTATTTCAGATCTAATGTTTTTGTGAGATTATTTAGATAAGTAGGGTTTGATTTTCTTGTTACATGTGACATCAAAACCTTTAGAGTGAAGTCCAAGTCACAAATCAAACATTGTAGTGATGACCCTAAAACCAAGAAAAAGGTAAATACTAAATATTTTAAAAGATCTCAAGTGCCTGTGTTGGACACTAGTTCCTTACCACTCCTATCCTCCCATGGGTTCTCTTTTCCAAAGTATATCCCGAGTCTTAATTTTTTTATCAGCCACTATAATATCATTTCTTTCATATCTAATAGCTATGCAGTGCTTTGAATATCTCTAGACCACACAAAAACTACCTAGGTCATCTATCCCTCTCATTTGTTTGTATTTTTATATTGTTTGAGTACTTAACATTTGTATATTATTAGTTATAGAAGTTATATTGAAATTAAGTTTAATTCTATTTTCTATTAAATCATATCTCGGTCATTTGTCTTCACATGGTTAGGAATGAAAGAGTCTTCTTCATATAAAAATAATTACCAAGACCAGCCTCTTCAATGTGATTAGAAGGATCAAATTCGTTACTTTCAGACTACCCAAGTCATTAAGCAATAGATTAGGTATTCCTTCAAGAATTTTATTTGGATAATTTTAAACTATTTGATCATCTTCATTGATGATTATGCAATTGGCATTTATGAAATTTAGAACGTAAGGTTTTATCTGGTTATTTGCAATAGGTTCAGACCTTATGGTGACCTTAGTTCCATACCTATTTATAAATAACATGTGTGATCAATATGATGACAAATAGCCCCGATCTTATCTTTGAAATACCTCGATAGACATAAGGAAGATCATGGAGTGATGTCAATAATGAAAAGATCTTAGAGAATTGAGAAATTAGGACATGCATGTAAAGTGAGGCTCAAACACGTGACATCCCCAAAAATATCCTCTATACAACTCCTCTAAAAATAGGTTCATACTCTATAGCAAGCTTTTCACTACTGTTTGTGCATAAATGTACTAGTGGCTCATTAATCTATCATGTAGTTGTGGACTAATTGGTTGCCAATGATCAATGACACATAGAAAGGAGGGGGTTTTATGATTTTACTTGAATAGTATCTTCTTGGTAGAGGTGTATTATTAAAAGAAACTATTGATTGTTATTTGAATGTATCATTTAAAAGGTTGAGAATAGACATGGTGGCTTGAAAAATCCATCTATCTAGGAATAGAAAAACTCCCACATTGAAATATTCACATTGGTTTTCTTCATATTCTCAAGAATATTGAAAGAAGTGGGAATGACATTTTGTTATACTTGACTTACAATAATACCTTATCTTTCATGGGAATACTTAAGGTGACTTTTAACATTTTCTTGAAATATTGAGGTGATATTTCTCTGAGTGTCCTTTATATTTATTGTTAAAGTATGACTATTAACTCTTTTGAGTGTTGGAGAAGAATTTGTATAAATTTTATCAGCTAGTTCCTCTACTTCCATGTCCATTTTAATGGAAATAATGTTATCTACCATACCCGAATAAGAATCTTTCTCGTATTTGATTCACTCCACAAAAATATTTTATTTTATAGTTAATGAGTGTAGTATAAATTTATGTTTTCTCTTGAGTAGCCTCATATGATGGCAGTACCTTAGCTAATGTACTTTGACATAAATATGCATTTTGCACCATCATGGCTTGATATTAAATACCATTTGGACTAGTAGTTTGATTTTGGGCTTGGTTGTAAGGAAATAGTCTTCTACTATATTATTTTTAATGGGAACTATTTCTTTAAAAGTTATAGCATAATTATGGTTGTAAGATTGGTAAGACCTTGCATGAGTATCTTGGATTTGAAAGATCACATGATATGGAGGTTCACAAGGTTGATTAAGACAATAAAAATGTTGACAAATGGCCGATAAGGTGGGTAATTTTGTCCTGCTCTACCTATCGATAGTTACCGATTCATTTTGAATTTTTTTAAGAAGAATTTTTACCTTGTACAAGTCATTAGATGTACTTAGAGAAGTGATTTTTCTTACATAATGACTAAATAGCACTAACATAGGTTCTATTGTAGGTATTTGAAGTGACATAGATGGTTTCATTTTAAAAATATAGGCATAAGAGACTTTAGTTCAATCTTTCCGACTTGTATGAGACTATATTTTTCCTTAATTGTTACTCCGATAAGAATTTAGAAGAATTCTAATATCCATAGATTGAATCATTACTGAAATATCAATATTTAGTACTTTTAAATACACAAGAAAGATTACTAGGGGTAGGTCTTACCAACCACGGTATTCTATTCCAATTCGTTTGAAATATGAAATTAAAATACATCATGATTTCATGCGGGTCTCTTTTAATAGTCGTGAGTTACTCTGTGAGATATAGGTGATCACTCTTTTCCTCAAAATGCTTATTAATATTCTTTCTAAGCTCATTTCATGTATGAATAAAATCTAGTTGTAGAATTTTATACTGTTATAATGAATTTCCTTTAAAAGACGAGGTTAGGATCATAAGCGCTAGATCATCTTCAAAGTGACCAATTGGACTAAAATAACGTTAGGAACATCCAATATGTGTTGAATATGGATGGTTTATTTCTTCTCATGTAAATAATGGAATGATTTTTATGGAAGTTATGAGGATATAATGTTGGGAATTTAAAGTCAAGGGTATACAACCCTTAAAAGTAAAAAAAGGTTGATTTATTTGAAGGGACATGAGGGGAATGGGTCTCAAATTCCTATGAATATGAGGAAAATGCCTATTAAAAATGGAATTGAAGTGAACCATAGGTTTTTGGGATGTAATTATTTGAATAGGTATTCTTCTTCTCGCTTAGTGAAATTTGTAGTTATTCAAAAGGATCCCATCATATTGTACTTTGTATTTTACGTAATCTTGTCATGGAATTGAAACACTAAACTACCGAAACCCATAGATTAAAAATTAGGATTATCCATATGTGTTTTTTCACCTCCAAACATAAAGTTACACTCAAACACATATCGATATTAGTGTACAATAAAAAAAATGAGTTGTAGATGGCTCAATGCTCCCATAGGACATGCAAAAACCATTATCACATGAAGTGCACACCACCGATAAGGTTCATCGCCTTAATGAAATGATAGATGATGTCTAAATGTGGGACATAATTATATGAGATTAACCTATAGAGAACATTGGATGCCTATAAATATCTTAATAATTCTAAAATATCTTTGCTTTGAGCTAGGTTATACTAGTGAACTGTCGGGAGGAGAAGGAATGCATGAAATGGAAACTAAGCCAAAGAGTGGTGGTAACAATAGGTAAGGGGATCTCTCTTCCCTTAATTTCATAGAAGTAAGGAAAGCTCACGTAATACTAAGAGGAAAAATATTTAGCACAATGCAACTTTATAACTCCATTAACCGAAAGTCTATGTATATGAAATAATAAAAATCCATCCAATTATAGTCCATACACATCATAAAATGGAAAGAACGGAGATGAAAGAACAAAATAATATAATAAAAAGGTGGATACAAGCCACATTCAATGCATATTATTTTGTATAAGTCTGCACAATCTATTACACTCACTTACATGGCATTAGATGCATTACAAAAGATTAAAAATGGTATAAAAATCATTTAACTATATTGTTTAACATGATAACTTTACAAAATGAAATGAGGATGATTTGGAATGAAAACAAGTTGAATTATATATACAAGGAGAAAATGGAGAGGGAGAAGATCATATTATTCTAGTAATGAAGGGAACCAACCACTTTCCACCCACAAAGAACCAATCACGATTGATTTCATAGGCCAAATAAGGGTTCCTAACATTTCTTCAATCACATAACATCATATCGCTAATACAAGAGGATGGATCCATTCAAAATTAAATTCTGGTTATTGGAGTGATTAACGGCTTCGTTCAAATCAGGTGTAGCTTTATTATGTTTCATGAAATTCATGTGATCTATTATCTTCTCCCTATCCTCCACAAATTTATAATTTTTCTACTTTGATCCACAATGTTATTGTCTTTCCATGGTCTCCTATGGTTTTTAGCATCTTATGCATGATTAATGGACTTATTATTCTTTTTCTCCTTATATGCGACCATACCCTTACCTTCTATGACCTTTTCTTCTACAATGGGTCTTTTTCTTCTATGTCCGGCTCTTTTTGTGGAATCTAAACCCTCATTTATATTTTTTAAATCATTTAACTTTTCTTGTTTCAAAGACAATTGATTCTTCGTTTTAGGGATTTCCTTTTTGTACATAGACTTTTTGTGTTGGGTGTACTTTCTTCAATTAAGCTTATTCTATGGATGATTACTTATTTCGCAAAAATTCCTTTGTTGTGCATTTTCTTCCATGGAATATAACTTTAGGGTCACTTTTCTTTGTAATGAATACCTCACGAAGCCATGATGCACTATCTTCCCTCAACTTGCACAATACTTCACCTCCAACTAATTTCCACATAGACTAACTCCCATTTTACATAGAACTTTTATTATTTTATCTTCCTAATTATTGATCCCTTATTCCTTTATTCTACAAATTGGTTTAAGTGGCAAATTATCAAGGAAATAATATATATACTTAAATTAATTCACAACCATGACTCAAAAATTTATATTTATGACCAAGGTGGGTCAAGTGAATTTTTTAGGAAAAGAGTGGATTATGATTATGAAGTCATGGTGAGGTAGGGATATAATGTCACACTAGATAATTAAGTATTCAGAATAGATAGTATACTATATTCCAACAAGTATAAGATAGGAGAAAAATATGAGGTTTACTATTTGGGACCACAAGTTTCAACAAAAATACATATTGAAGATGTAATTGAGGTAATGGAAGAAGTAAATGAAAGGTAGTTAAAAATAATATAGAGACTATTATCCACACACCTATGACCACAATGTGGGGAGGAAGTGTGGGGTAATAGGCTCTAAAAGAGATAATAAGGATAATTTGGAAGCATGCAAACTAAAATATTGTAATGTACTAGAAGATAGGAGGGCTTATACGGCATAATAGGTGACACATGTGAATAGATGGTGGGAATCGAAGATGTGAGGAAATAATATGGGATAATGGAAATGGAATAGGAGAGAAGTAATATTATTAAAATGAATGGGGGAGAGGGTCTAGGATGTTGTGCACATAATACTAGTATATGGAAATGATAGTAGTGACGACCACTAAGGAAGTAGTATGTGTATAATAGATTGATTCATTATAGAAACTATAGAAATTATAATGGAAAATCATAGGGAAATATGATTCTTATTAAATAAAATGATACAAAATTAAATATATTCCAAGAACATGGTATTTAAGGGTGATGAAATTAAATATTGACAATGGCTTTTGAGTAGACATGAAAATTTGCATTGGTCACGTGAAGGTCGAGTGACATAAGAATTGAGTTGATATTAATATTGAAAGTAAATATTAATGTGTACTGAGGATTTAGAGAAACATGAGTGCATGTGAGGATTTGAATATAATGAGATAAAAATAGTGGTCTTCTAAGAGGAGATGACATAGGTTTAATAAAATAATGTTTCATATAATTTAAATTCTAAGATAAATTTGAACTCATGACTAGAAGTATAAATTATTTGAGGTATGATTTGATCACATGATAAGGTGACTCAAGTTGATAAGGAATTAAAAATTGTTATTAGTGTTGAGCTAGGATGGAATAGATATGATGACTACTATAAAAGTGTGTAGGGGTTACAAAATATTCATACTCGTGACTTTGATGTGTAGAAAATAATTTGGTTGAAGACGATGGGTGTAGGGATGCCTAAAAGAAAATTAAAATATCAAATAAATAGTAAGGTGAGAGGAAAATGAAGGTAATGTTGTCAATTTTTGTGCTTGTGTAAAATGGGCAACTCAAAACTTTGTTTTTGATGGAAGAAATTAATGGATTGGACCTAACTAAGGAAGAGAAAGAAAAATGAAATGTCACTTTACTAGTTTCAAAATGCCTATTTCCTTCTTATCATTTCTTCCATCACATATCTATCATGATCATGTGTCGATCCCTTAGGACATAGTGTAAGACCTAGAGACAAACAGAAGGATGTAATAAGTAGAAGTTGGACAACCAAAAGCTTGCAGAGGGACAATCCACTTTAGGGATGAAGTAGGTTTCAAATTATATTTGTTCACTTTTAAGTTGTTATCAGTTATCTTAATTTCATTAATTATTATTGAATGAAATGTTTCTAGTGTGTATGAGTTGTACATTTTTCATTTTACATCACATAAGTGAAAGAATACTAGAAAAAATATAATGTTACAACTCGTCACATGAAGAAATTTTCATTTATTTCATAATTATTAAGCATAATGAACCCACACAAGCCATGGGAATAACTCTTAAAGCAAGTGCATGAAATGAAACTATATGTATTTAAATCTATAAATGAAAGAAGAAGTGAAATCCATCATTTCCTAAATGGATGGATTTTCCCACAGTCATTCAATTTCAGATTTATCTTCCGCTAGCCTTTTCATTCTTGGAAAGTACCTAAAAAGTGAAACAACAGTCTGTTAGAGCTACAAATTACACCATTCTCTTGCATTCATAATTTTAGATAAATAAGATTTCATGAAAATGAATGTGAAATCAAACATTACAGAAATGAATAAATGTGGAATGTCAACCTTAGAAGCATTCCACAGAAAAACAGACCTCAAGGTACATCTTGAACTAAAAAAAAAATATCACATAGGAAGTACAAAATTGTATTATGCTCCAAGTTCACAACTATGGATTTGAAAAGAAAGTAAACAAGTCAATCATATAAGTTTCTAGGTTCAACATCACAATGTGTGAACGTATACATACAAAATGCATGCAAATTCATTTATACATTCAATCTGCACTCAATGAATTCTTGGAATACAAACTTAGAACTTCAACAATGGAAAGTACAATTCAAGAGATACTTGAGATTGAATCCTTAACATGAGTGATAGAGATCACCATAATCCAACAACTTTCAGGAACCATGTGATTTTTAGATAGTTATATATTATTTTTTGATAAGACAAACAAATATGCCGTGGCTCTAATATGACAAGAGTTCCTTATTTCAGTAATGAAAATGAGATTATTGAAGCAATACCGAATACAAGAATATAAATAATCTATAGTATGCTTGAAGAAATAAATCCAAGCCTTCAACATTTAAGTGAAAAGACCAAGTCAAATTTCTATTCGAATGTTTAATTAAAAATACTAATATAGATTGGACAAAGATTAGTATTAAATTTCGTAAGGCACAATGGGCTTCATTCACAAAAATAGGAGTACACTATCAATTAATTTCGTAAGTACAACACTTCATCTAGTTGCAGCCATTTCAAAGCTACTTCAAAATACATCAATCAATCGAGACAAATTCCTAGAGGAAATTCATTGCAGGATCAAGATAATTGTTTCCTCTACATTACAAGCCCATGCTTCTAGCAGAAAAGAAAAGTTAATAATTACACTAATTGAACAATAAACGAAGGAACAACCACACACATTGTTAGTGTTGTATCAAAAGGAAACAGACATATTTTTTACATAAGTACAATTGTATCAGTTTTAGAAAGGAGAAAATTATATTCGTGGCATGTACAAGTACTTCAAGTCTTGAACATCGAACTAATTCAAAGTTAGTATTATAAGCCACTAAGATCATGAACAACTATGGAAAAGAAATGAAAACTTTGCTACATCAATATTTCAAAAGTTTCAGGATTTCATATGTTGTAAACATTTTCATTTCAAAAACTTCTCAAATATTAACACAATTGAGTAATACACTTCCAGGTTCATAGGATAATTTTAATCATCTTATTCTAACGTAATTGAAATGGAAGCTATCAAACCACATAGAAATAAAATCAATTTCATGATGCCCCATTATAGAATCATAACAATAGACTCTTGCAAATAAGAAAATGGAGCTCAAGATACATTTTCCATTTTTCAATAGAATTGAAAAGAATGAGATAATTCCAAAGAAAACTTTGAGTATTCACAGTTTGTGAACATACACAAAGATAAAACCATCATGATTGTAATGAGGACCTTTCCAATATCAATAAGTGTTCATTATATTTTGAAATACATGCAATACAATTTTCACATATTTGAAGCAATTAATAAATGAAGTAGATTTACATAAACTCACAATCAAACCCATGATGGAAATATAGGGTATACCTATTGATAGGAATCCAAATATTTCACCACCATGGAGAGGTTTGGATACATGGTTTACAATGAAAGCAATGATCTTGAAAGGAAAGAAACATATGAGCTTTATAAACCTAAATCCAAATCATTGAAGTTTTTAGGAGCAACACAAAACTCAACTCGTCAATCCAATGAAACGATAGTCCAAATAAGAGAAAAGAAGAGAAATACATGTAAATGAATGAAAAAGTAGAGAAAATAAGGTAGAAGCATGATTTTAGCATTCAAGGCGTCAAATTTTTGTTCAATGTTTTCCCATAAAATAGAAGCTCAAAACTTTTTGGAAAGATAACAAATGCCAAACCCACATTCGAGAAGGCCTTAACTAGAGAAATAAGCAAGAAGAAATACAATTTACCTAGAAGTTTGAATACTTTTACAGATATGGACATCATGTTTTCAAAGCAAATAATGGGTCTAGTGGTCAAGTTCTTTAAAGAGAAATCAAAGAAAAGAGAGCGAATAGGTTGAAATAGATCTTCAAAGCTCTCAAGTTAGTTTAACCAAAGTGGAGAGTTCAATCTATGAATGGGGCAAAGTAAAATAGAAGCAAATATGAGCTCAAAATAACATGGGCCATGGATCAAGCAATGTTTTGAACCAGTGATGAGGGCTTACCTTGGAAATAGAGTCACATATTGTGACAAAGTATAGAAATAAATAAATGGACAACCTAGGCTACAGATCCATTGAGGCAAAAAATTTTAGATGGTCGTAAAAAGACCTGATGTTAGCTCAAGCCAAGTATGAAAATGTGAGTCTAAGGAAAGAAAAAGAAATACAGAGCATCACATCTAACCATGGTAGTCATCGAAGAGGTAGGTTATTATTTGAGAATGAGTCTTAGTTTATATCAAACAAAAAATCTAATAAAATGCCATGGAAACCTTTTAAAAATAACATAGCCCAATCTTGTAGGAAATGGCAAGAATGAAAATGAGACGCTTCAAAATCAAGCTATTAAGAAAAAATAGGGTGCAGATTAAAAGTTTCAAATAGAAAAACATCCGGTGGCCCAACTAGTAGGGTCATTTACATTGAAAATAAGCTATGCCCAAAAGAATGGACAAACTCGAATCACCAAACTTTCAGATTTTAAAAGTGCATATAGTTCACAGTGAAGTTTTCAAAACCCTAGCTTCAAATGGTGAAGTGAAAATGGTGAAATAAAGATGTCCAAAGAAAAAATACAAAGCTTCAAGAAGCCTCTAATGGCCACAATCTAGGGAGAATTTTTGCAGAGATTCACTAGCTTTAGGTTGAGCTCAACATAATGCACAACATGGTTAGGGTTTGAACTTTTTCTTCCTAAACTCATGAATATTTAATCAATTCAACTAAGAGATCAAGTAATGCATGTGTCATATGGCTAGAAACTCTAATTTAACTCAAGGTTAAGTCCACCAACAATATCAAATGAAGGGTTGAGGATTTGTGAGGAAGGGGACTGTGTCCCAAATTATTTGAATTTAAATTTTGATAAAGTCAAAAATCATAATCATATGCCATCAAAATAAAATGATTAGTCAAAATGGGGTCGAGGATTATAGTTTTCCAATGTTTCAAAATATGACCCCATGATTATTTTAATCATATAATATGTAAAATACCTTACCCAAGGATATATCACGCCGAGACAAAACAACATAATTACCTTCAAATTTGCAAGTATACCATAAAAATTTCTAAGAGAAGGAAACCTTGTAGCATTCAATGGTGGCTAATAAGGTAAGTGAGTGCTTTTGCATGTGTTCACAAGCTAAAGAATTGGTTACCGTTAATCATTTAGTTGGAGGCAAAAATATTATTGCAAGGAGATATTATTCTACATGTACAAGCAGGTGGTCCCCACAAGGTGAATCATGAATTATTTTATAAGTATAAAATCAAAGGGCATTATTTTTTCACATTGTAATTTTGCATTCCTTCACTAGAGGATAGAACTAAGAATAGGGAAAGTTTTCCATAACAAGTGGAAGAAAACATAGGTGTCACATCATGCACCAGAAGACAAATATCATGCACTTGCATTGGAGGATACTTGTACAACAAACAAGTGGCTAATATTAGTAAAAATATTCACCCAAGTATATTAATTGTATTAAAAATAGAGCAGTTAACTACACATTGACTAAAGTGTATTTTTGTAACTAAGGCTATTAATGCCTCATTGTAATTAACATGTCCATTTTTATTCCATTATTTATTCATGATAAAGGAGTAAAATTAGTATTTATGGGCGAGTATAGATTGTTGTCTATTTTTAGGATGCTTTGAGTGAAGTATTTAGCCATATATTGTGTGCAGTTGTAAGGCACAAGGAGGAATTTTGGACATAGGAGTGTTAAAGAATATTTTTGCAAGTTTTTCCTTGAATGAGAACTAGTTTTGGCCTTTCCAATTATTTTCAGTGGTGTGTATCTTTCCATTAATTCTTGTGAATTTTAATTCCCGATTAATCATCTTACCTTGCTACAAATATAGTATTTTCTACATAGTCTTAGTGTGCATGTTTAGCTTGTTGTGTTGTTATGATTTATCCCTCAATACATAAGTGTTTTGCCTTAATATTCTACTAAAAAACATTGGTTCATGCATCTAAAATTCACTCTCAATTTTATTGTGCATATACTCATTCAAAGCCCTCAATACATTTGGTGTATCGCCCATTTCAATTCCAATTTGCAGTCATCTTTTTACCCTCAAAACCCCAAAAATTAGTTTAAGATACATCAATAAGGAACCGGCCTTGATACTAGAGACTCACCTCAACAATAGGTATACCCACAGACCTGAGGTGTTTCCATTGTATCTACAAAAGTGAGAGATCAAGAAAGATTAGAACCCCTTCTATCATCTCTCAACAAGGGTGAAATTTTGATAGATAATAGGTAAATAATAAAATGAGGAACAATGTCATAGAAAGGAGAGGAACATAATGTGAAAGGTAAGGTTGTATTCTAATCCAGACTATAATTGAGAGGTAGGAGTTTGATTAAATCGAAGAAGTGAAAGAACATTTGAGAAACATTGAAGATAATATTGAAGTGAGAATGAGTTGGTCACACCCATGACTAATAAGTATATATGTATGGAGGGATGTATAAAAATATGGTGTTATAGAGAATAAAATTAGGAAATCTATCCTTCAACACTACTAATATTGATAGTGCAAACTTGTATGTAAAAATATGATCTCCTCAATCTTTCTTAGAACACCCTAGTAAAACTTTGCGTGATTTCTTATCTTTGTAAACCTCTTTGCTGATAGTTTTTTAAATTTTGTTTCACAAAATACATCTTTAAATATTCATGTTGTGTCACATAAAGTTAAAGTGTGTGTATCTTTTTCCCAGTCAAAGTTTCCATTCTTGGTTAGGTTGAAAAAATTTACATACCAACCCCATCTGTATGGGTTTGGACCAACATGTTGTGTTGTATAGATTTCAATTCCATCACCTTCATGTGAAAAAACATACCTCTTTGGTTATCCTTTCATATCATAACACCCTTTTGAAGCATATATAATAAATAAAATCATACCTCACTTAAATACATGACACTTTATGAGATCCTCGTCCAAAAGATAGCCCTAAAGGAGCCTAAATATATCTAAATAACAAAGCAACTTAGGAACATCCATTAGGGAATCACACTCTATTGGTTCAAATTCTACTTTCAAGTTTAGTAGAATCTCTTTTAAGCATATAAGAAAGAGAAGTGATCCTTCACAAGTATTTCATAAAGTGTGAAACTCAATAATGAAATTGTGAAAACATGGTTGTGAAATTATGATTTCACCATAGTAGATATCACATGCTAGGAGAAAGACATGTGATTATATTTATCTTTATATTAGTGGTGATGTCAGTGGTGCATAAGGGTGCCCTCAACCTAACTAAATTTATTTTTTTACAAACTCTTCCTTGCACTACAAGGGTTTGAGGGTTTGAGGAGATTTTATAGATTCATTTTGAAGGTGAGTGAGGAAGACTGACAAAAATTGACACACATTTTTAAAAGTAAAATAACTCAAAAGTTATAGACCCCAATTTTAAGAAGTTCCAAAACTATATATCAGGGTTAGAACCATATGGACGTTATTGAATTATTTGTACATTTTTGACCAAGATCATTTTCATATACAATTTTCAGAGACAAAGCATTTCAATTTCCATATTTTCTTTATCTTATGCTTAGATAACCCTGACTCCTCTAGATCCACACAAAATAAGATAAATCATCTATTTGTTGTATGGTTTGACATTATTAAGGTCACTCATCACTTTAAAAGTGTTATAATTATTTTTGTAATTAATGTTGCAAGTTAATTAAATTTGTATAATAACTTGTAACATTATACATATTTTTCATGTTAAATAAAAATTATCAAATTAAAAAGGGTGAAATCATTTTGTGAACCTAACACTTGAATTAAACATCATTTCTTAAATCCCTAGATATCTTTGGGTTTAAATTTCTAATCGATATGAATCTTATTCTTATATTTCCTTTTAAGATAAGGATAGAGGTTTTTCTCTATGATCCAACCCGAGAAGAAATAAACAAAAAATATGAAGTAGTTAAGACGAAAGGGATAAAAATAGAAACAAGCACCCAATATTCAACAAAAACAACTACACATCAGAAAAAACCCCAAAACATGGGAAATAAATAATCCAAAGGACTGACTACTTCATGAATTTAGTAAAATCCTTCTTTAAATTCTCGTGCAATTCTTAAGAGTTATAGTGGCCTCATAAACATTATACTTTTTATGTCCCTTACCTTTTTCTTTAGCATCCCTCTTATAAGAAACAAGGTATTTACCATATTTTAGTTGTGTAATGAGAGAGAGGAAGACAATGGTAGCCTTTTAGGTAGTCGTAAAGTTTCACTACTTAGTCGAATGGTTATTTGATCTTTCTCTAACCCGGTGATAATTTTATTAAGATCCCCCTATAGCTAGAATTCAAATTTCCACCATCCACCACAAAATTATAGTAAATAAATCTATCCCCGAGAGCATGGAATTTTTTCTATAGCCAATAGATCTAATTTTTGTGTAATTCAACTTATCTTTGTTATTGAAATCTTTTATTTTTTAGGGTTCTTATGCATTCTTTCCAAAGGATAATAGGTTGAGAGAAAGTTCACCCTCCCTGAACTGGTGGGAGAAGTTGAAATCCCATCGGTGAAGGATCATTTTTACACCGATGTAAATAGTTAAGCTAAAAGGGATTATACGGGTGAAAATTTACATACAACCTTAAACCGCACTTTACCCCCGAGGTCATGCCAAGTAGTTGATAATGAATGTGTGTTGCTAAATATATGAGTATTAGTGACTAATATTTGGTAGTGCGATCTCCTGGTAGTTGAGTTGGAAATGAGGAGATTTAGAGGTTATGAATGGGTAGCATAAATTCCCTATGATTTTTTTCCTAACTTGAATCTAAGTTTTTATCTAGTTTGAAGTGTCCAAATAACTAAGAACGTATAATACTACTGAAAGGAAACTAATATAAATAAATCACAAAACTAAAATATTAAAATCACAAATAACAATTTTCTTTTATTCTAAATAATTCAAATATTTCTACATATAAACTAAACAAACTAGATAACCCGGTGTGGTTATTCACTTGTGCTAAGTGTATTGAAACTAAACTAACTTAAAACAAGAAATTTTCCAAATTATCTATGATATGTACACAACCTCCTATAGATATTCTCTCCTTCAAATCCATAGGGATGGGAAGAATAGGATCTATCACCGAGAGCTGCTATTAATGATTTAAACCATCTTAGAAATCAACCGATTATTTGTAAATGAAAGGAAATTTATTTCTACTCTATTTAATATTATGTAACAAAGATACATTATGGGAATGAAGGAAGTCAAACAAAAAATCCAACCTAGAATTCATAGAATAGAGGTAAATCTAGTTGTGTAGTAATTTGTCCCCTTAGTTTTTCCTTTCTTTCTCTATGCGTCCATATGAGTCCAAGGAGTTGCGATTGGAAAGAAAGAAATGTGAGAAGGTTCTTGAGAAATGGCAACTTGAACGTAGTCTGGTTGCAACGTAGGTGGAAAAGGGATAACACAAGTGAACAGAGCTTGGTCATGCAATTTCTTGCAGGATTGTGGCAAGTAATACTAAGCAAGATACACAAAATTCTCAGTCCATTTTCTTGAATACAAGAATATATTATATAGGAATTGGCTAGGATGTGCCTTCATGTAAAAATCCATCATGAAGTGTAAAATCATTGGATGAAGAGAAAGTTCAAACTAATAAAATCTATTTAAAATAGAAGAGGGAAGGAAAACCAAGCACTAAGACTATTCTTAGGAAATTTGGTTCACAAATGATCCCTAAAATTAAAGTTAAGTGAAGTAATGCATGTTAAAATCATGCATGAAGAATTATGGAAAAAGCACACAGACTATCATCACCTTGCCGGGTGGCGGTTTCACAACCGCCACCCATGAAGGGCAAAGTGATTCTAGGACTAAAGGATAAAACATACACAAAATGAAGTGAGAAGTAGGAAGAAAGCGTGGTAAAGCTAATTAAGGATGTCTAGGATATAAATATACATTTCAAATGGGTTTAGGAACTCGAACACCTTATAAAAAGACATGAATCATTATTGGGGGCTTTTGTAACCATTTATCAATAATGTAGCACATGAAATTTTGGGTGTGTATAGGGAACTCTCTAGGAAACATTTTGGTGAACAAGATGGATGGAGGATGTTTATTCTAAGGTGACAAGGATTAGGAGAGGTTTAGAAAGAAGAATATGAACCCACCTCAACAGATCAAGGATAGAGAAAGGGCTATGTTAGAGTGTGTTCAAAATACTTATATAGCAGCAATGAGACAAGTTAATGATGGGGTAGAACTTTTTCCACCAATGCGTTATTTTAATGGAATGTTTGAGAGATTACGAGATGAAAAAATGAAGACTAACCGAGGTATGCTTACGAAATTGGTTGAGGAGTATGACGTTATAGTAATGCATCCCCTAAAATATTCCCTTAAACATGAAAATTTTCATAAAAGGAGATAAATATCACCGTAAGTGTGGGACACCGAAATCCTCTAAAACCACCTTTGGTATTGCACCAAAAATTTTGAACCCTAAAAGAATTTTATTTTTTCCTTCAACCTTTCCAATTTATTTTTATATAGCTTAATGTCTTTCATCTAGAGGAAAATAACTATGGAAATGAGCTCATTGGTGATCTCAAACGAATTCTTCTTGTGGATAACAACTATGTTAGACCAATTTGGAAAATTACAAGGACAGTTGTTTATCATGCCTTCAAAATATCTCCACAAAATTAATAAATCCGTGAATTTTTAAGATGTTAAAAACTCATCGTCCAACTTCCAAGATTTAGTAAAAATGGGTTTGACCCGTAAATGTCCCCTCCCATGTTATTTTACTCACCATTTCCTCTTATATTGTCCACGTAAAGAAAAAAACTTGTTCTTGATAATGATATAGAGGGTTATGTGGCAGAAATCAAGCATACACCTCATGTCAAGTTGGGTTTTCTATTATAAGGCATGTAGAAAATTTGTCCAATCTACTTCACTTGTTCTAAGATTAATTTTTTTATTGATTTCATCATTAAAAATGATGTCATGGATGATAATGGGGACTTCCTCCCCATTACAAGTAATAATTATAGCAATTACAATTAACCCCTATATTAGTCATATGGTCTTTCATCATGTTTCCTCTATATATGTGTGTGTTGTATATTACAATTAGAGGAGGTGTTTATTAATAGGACATCTATTTAATTATGTCTTTAATAATCTAGATAACATGATAATCATCACTAATACAATTTAAAATGTTCATAGAATCTCCCTCAATTATGATATTAGAGAAATTAAATTTTTAGAAAGATCAATTCCCAAAAGAGATCCAAAGGATTCTAAATAGTGATTTGTTTGAATGCCCGTCACTGAGTGAATTCTACATTCAATGTACCCTTATCATCATGATTACATCCCTCTCCATTAAAATCCCTATCAAATTTTTTTTTTATCCATCCATAAGGGGGGTGATGCCACTTGATGAGAGACCTTTCAATAGAGTCCCATTTTTGATAAAGAGTAGATACCCGAATGTGTTCTTCTCATGCTCAACATATATCACTCTTTGAATGTGTTCACGCTTTTTCTTCTTCTTGGTTTGATCTTTCTATTTCTAGTTACCCTAATGTGTTCTTCTCAAGATAAACCTATATAACTCTTTGAATGTCTCAAGTATAACCCTTCTCGTAAGGTTGCACTCTCCAAACCTGCTTCACTTGATCGACTTCAACTTTATACAACCTTTTAATTAAGAAATGTTATTTATTATGTCATACTCAAAACATTTCGTTAGGGATGTCCCTCCTAAAGAGGTGGTTTCCTTGGTTTACAACAATATTCATCATACACAATTTACTATTTTAAAATATTTACCTTATATTGCTAATAATATAGCTTATACCTAACATTGTGTATACACCATATGCTTCTTATGACTATAGTTATGATGGTGATCTTAGTATAAGCTCTATTAAAAATATAATTAATGGTTCATCACCTAAACACAATCATATATTATCACATAGGAATGATTTTAACCCACCCATGTCATACCACATAATGATGTCAATCAAATCCCACCACTTATTACTCATGTAGACATCGGAGATATTATTATACATTGGAGTAGTGAACTTAAGAGAATACAATGTCATCCACATGTAGATCATCACACTAACTCTATTGATGACCTAAATTCTCATGATGATGTTAAGTTTTCTAGTGCACATATGGATGATTTTCCTTCTATTTATACATTAACCGATGGTGTCCCTTATGTATCTAATGATGGAGAGAAATTAACGCATCATAGTCACATCCATGATGATGATATATATGATGTTCCTTATTCCAATTAGTTAAATAAAAATGATTATTTATATACTCCACATGAGTGCAACAATAAAGAGTTTGATTGTAATATCTCTAGTTTTCTTGCATATAATAACCATTACACTTCTATTTTTCTATTTGAATGAAAATATAATGATGTTGATTATACTAATTTTTCCATTTCTCTTGAGTGAAAAGATTATAATTTGGATCATTTTTTAGTTGATACACATTGTGTTTTTATTTTTTCCTTACAAACAAGTTTGATGTTTCTATTAGTACTTGTTCTCTTCCACTTCTAGATACTAATGTGCATAGTCATATTGTTAGAAAAAATGAGCACGTTGAACTTTCTTTGATTTCACATAGTATAAAATTTGATGCATCTAATAGTTTGATTGTATTGTTTATTTTTAATTTTGACATCCCTTTAGAATTTAATCAGTAGATCAATCCCATTCAGTCTATGAAAACTTTGGATACCTCGTGACTTAGTAATATTACTAGACCGGAAAGTTATCCTATGGTTACTATTAAAGGTAGGATGAAAACTTTGACTGAACCTATAAGTGATAATTCTATACCTCCTCAAGTCATCCTTTCTCTTATACATTTGGTAGGTGAGTTATAAGGAAAGGTTCATACATTCAATTTAGAAAGCAAGGCCTATTATTCTAGTGTTGATTCTAATATTATTCTTCAAAAAATATTTTAGGTAGTATATTTACAATATTGTTCCCTATTAATTTTGTTATTCCCACATTGTAGACACATGTAGTTTGATCAAAGCACTATTATTCGTACTATTACACTAACTATTCTCCTTCTTGCAAATTGACAACACACCTTCAATAAGACCTATCTAACTCCCCTCTTATGACACTCTTTTTTGTTATTCCTCTTGTAAACCAATTAAGCAGGATATTATAGTCCCTTATTCTCCAAACCATCTTCTCATTCCCTTATAGACTACTTCTACCAGCTTCGTAGACTATCACCCATTTCATTGGATTGTTTAGATCTCTCAAAACTCTCTCAAAACCCTAATTCCTCTCTAAACAAAATTAACTATCCTAACCTAGTTTCACTAGTCCTAATCATGATTTTCTCTTTTAAACCTAGTCAAATCTTACATTAAATAACTAATAAACTTGTTGACTCCCTTTTATTCCCACATGTACCAAAATTCCTCCACTTTCCCAAATGGAAAACTATAAATAGCACACTACCCCCTCTCATTTCAAATAAATCTCCTTCTTCCTAACATAAACTATAGAATTTTTCTTAGGGTTTAAAGTTATTTAATTTCTTTCATTGAGATATTGCTTTGCCATTGCACTACACACCAAGCATTGAGTAAATGGGAAGAACCATTGGCCTTGAAGCCATTAATGGTGAGCTCCCATTCTCATAATCAAAAACTAATTTCTTAGATCCTTACTAAGTTCATTTAGTCAAGATTTCAAGAGTAGAGGATTACTAAATATGCTAGATTTTCTTGTTTCTTTCAATATTAATGTATGCAAAGTGATGAATCCTTGTTTATCTCTTATCTGATGGTCCACTAACTAGTTGTTAAGAGCCTTTGGGGTTTCTTTAGAGATTCTTACCCCATGTCCATGGATTTTGTAACTTTTCATTGAACACATTTGGCACGCCCAATGGGACACTTAGTCCATCCCCCATTAATGGGGTCATTTTGAAGCTTTTATTTCAGTTTCTAACTTTTTACATGTTTTTGTAGGGTTAAATATTTTGCCTTGAGATTTTTAGCTAGGTTTTATGTAGTTAACCCTCATTTTCATGCTTCTTTGTTAATTTTATGCTAGAAACTACATTTAATGGCTAATTTCTAACATGTTGACACTTTTAAAATTTTAATTTCCTTGTTTTTTTGGTGGTTTTTCAGGTAGGGGCACACACACCTTTCTCCCAAAGATAGAGGACTTAATAGTGTCATTTTTAGAAGAGGGGTGTAGGCACCCACAACCATAGGAAAGTACCTAAAATTAGGTGCACACACGAAAACCATGGCACACACACCCTTCTACTAGCGCCGATGCTATGTTAACTATGATTTCTACTAGGTAAGAAGGCACCCAAATGCATGAGCAAATGCATTGTGTATTCTTGGCCCTCTGTCAAAATTTTACTAGGTGCACACATGCCCAAAACATGGGGGATACACCATTTTTCCGGCAAAAGTACCCCCCGTGCTAGCACTCATGTAGTGTCATAAATTTTATCATTTTTCGCTTCCCTAGTGCAAGCACCTACTATTTGGCATAGGCACTTACCTAGCGTAGGCATCTCTTAGGTAGCACAGAACCTTGCAGACCGCTGGTTTACATAAAAGGGCACAGTACCCAAACCCACATGAAAATAACCCAAATGACATGCATACACCTTGAAAGGGGGCACATGCATCTCTATTTGATCTCGAATCTGTTCACATAATTTTAGTGCTCCTATTTTTGGTCATATCTTTTGACCCATTGACCCATTTTCAGAGCTTTGATAGGTGTTGGAAAGAGAAAAAATTGAAATTTACGAGGAAGTTACAAAAGTAATATACCTTTGGTATCATTAATTCTATCGTCAAAATCCCAAAGTTCCCCAAAGACCTCAAAAATGTAAAATACTAAAAACCATTGAAAGTTTGCTACAAATAGATTTCTGAAATTTCCTAAATTTTCTTGTTTTTCTAGCTTATGTTAAGGTTCTACCAAGTAATTACAAGTTTTTTTTGTTTTATTTAACTAAATTAGTTTAAGTATTTCATTTTCTTAGTTAAAAGGGGATTTTTGAAGTGTGTATGCTCTTCCCTCACACCTTCTAGGTGATCTTGGGAATCAAAAACACTTCTAAAAACACCTTGTCACTTTTAAAAACACTTACTTTACATTTAAATAATTGGATTAATCTTTCAAAGTTGGCTAAAATGAACTCTACATTTTGAAGTATTTTTCACAAAGGCTTATTTTAGTAGGGTTTTCACGTTGTGTATGCTCTTCCTTCGTGCATTTTGGTGATCTTAGGAATCAAAAACAACATGCAAAATCTCTTTCTTATTTGATGGAAAATTACTAACTCTTTGCATGTAGGGCCTAATGCTTGTCAAAGAAAGGAGAAGTCAAAAAAAAAAAAAAACTTCTAATACACATGTTTTCATACAGGTTTCCAAATGGTGTGCTACTTAATACCACATTAAGTTAAGTAAGACAAAAATACACGACTTCACTTCACACTTGTATTAGAGGTTTTAAAAGGGTACATCCCTATTTGATCAACTGGACTATAACCCCTTTGGAATAATGCCTTAAGATACAAAAATGGGGGTGGTTCCAAGAACCCTAAAGTAATCCACTGCTGATAAACCTCATGGATGAAATAGGAAGAACTCCTCTTACTCACTTGACTAGATTTCACATTATAAAGTTAGATTCAAACTTGTTTATATCGTAACTCCCGGTGATAGTACAACTAAATACACTAGTTTCTCATTATTTAAAAAGGGGGTAAAGAAAAGTGAGATACTCACAAATTAGTCAGTTTGAATATTTAGGTAAATCAAGCTCGGTCCTAACTAAATTCTAACACCTAGTTGAGAGATGTTATTAGGGAAGCCATTAGAACTTGGAACCCACTTTGCTAATCATTTTTCGTGTCAAGCCATCATGAAGTAACAACTCCTTGGATTCGAACCTTATTTTTGAAAAAGGAAAAGATCCCATGTAAGTTACAACTAATTACCTTTCATCACGAAATTTAACGATGTCTCACTTAGCTCAGTTTCATTCTCACCTTTGGACGAGGTGAAATGTTTCCCAAGTGGCGCTTATTTTATTCTCATCTAATGATCTATACCCTTGCGTTATAATCATCCATTTTTGGGGTGATAAGGAAGCATACCTCGGGAATTTTATCAAATATATTACCTACCAATTTTTTGTCCATTTACGCCCATCCATCTTTTGCATTTGGGTTGTTAATCGTATAAAGTGTACAAGTACATTTTTGAATCTTTGATAATCTTTTGATCTTGATTTCAGGATCATCTTCACCGCTGTGGTCTTGATTCAACATTTATCTCTCCTTAGGTTGATAGTTTTTTCTCACATTCTAGTCACACAATTTTTGTATGTATGTCTTGTTTTCAAATTATTGAGAACTTGATATAAATCACTTTATTTTGTAGTTACACTACTCATGCCACTAACAACTTCTTGTTATACTCATACTTCATTTCAGTTTTAACATCATCTAAGTCCTTTTGAGGGTGTTGATATTGCCTTATATATATCGAAATAACATCATCTTGATACTAACACCTTTCTTGCTTGGTTAATGTATCAAGATAGTGTTGTTACGCTATACATACTTGCAACTTCCATTTTTCAGAAAACTTAGCTTTCATTGGCATTTAAACTAGTTTTAGTATACCTCATCGAGAGATTGTGTTAGTACCACTTTAATATTTAGGCCTTGTTAGAATTCTAACTTGACCTACGTATTGATATGATATTGTCACTATCCACTTTAAACCCTTCACCAGAATCATAGTTAGGGTATAAGCTTAGCAAAGTGACAATTTGAGCAATCATTGCATTTGTGTGTTCACATGAGTGTTCTTTGAATCATAAAAATTACCACATAGCATTACTTCTATAACACACTAGGTTATTTCAACACCGCATTGAGTGGCTTACACAAACATATGCCTAGGTTTCACACAAATTTTGAAGCACATATAGACAAAAAGTCATATAACTTTGACTAGTGATTCTTAGAATCGCAAAGATGGCATCTAAACCAAATGATCACAACCTAGGAGAAAATATTTTTGAATCATTCCCATTTAGTGGAAAAAACTTAACACCGCTTTTTTCACATGTTAAGGACATAGATCCATTGATTGATCATAGCAGGAGAAGAGTCTGACTCTTCTAAAGAACAACACCAATTAGACCTAGGTCACTTTGATGAACTCCTTTATTACAACAGAGATCAAGTACTTGCAAGAGTCTTAGAATTAGGGGCTAAGCTTCCACAAGAACGCAAAGTAGAAACCAATGCCATTAATCATAAAACAGAAGAATGAAGGTCCCTCTTAGACATAGATAACCCCTTTGACATAGGGTACACTTCTACTTTTGGGAAACATCATAACACCATTGAAGGAGACCCATCCAAGCCACTTGGTGATCCATGGAAACCTTATTACAAATATTCATGTAAAGTGAAGATTGAGGGAAAAGCCTCACCACCTACCAAGTTCAATGAGGAAGAGGATCCTTTAATTGAAGAAGAGATTTTTTTTTAGAAAGATCCTGAAACTAAGCCAAAAATTACCAAACTTAATCTCTTCAAGTAGGAATGTATACAAAGATAAACTCAATATGAAATCTAGTGAGTTCCACTTCGATCTATATAATGAGGTGACATTTAAAGTGGCTAAGGCATAAAGACCAATGTATCCTACAAAAGAACAACTCATTGAACATGAATTAAAATCAATGAAAGACACACTTAATACGCGACAAGAGGGAAACATAGGACATAGTAGCAAATATTTGTATGAAGAACTATTCCCTTACCCCTTCGATAAGGATGTGTTGGGGCAACCCTTCCTAAAGCATTTTAGCATTCCTAAATTTGATAAATATAAAATAAAAATTGATCCTCGTGATCACATCAAAGAATTTTATATGACTTTCTAAGAATTTGCATACAATGATAACTTCTTAATATGACTCTTCCCTCATAGCCTAGGGGTAATGGGATTGGAATGGTTCTATGGCATACCCAAGGGCACAATTTCAATGTGTCCTGTACTAGAAGAAAATTTTTTTATGACATTATCCCTACAACATGGAAAATGATATCACAATAAACAACCTATGCAATGGAAAGCCAAAGCCCAACAAAACCTTTGGAATCTATTTACAATGATGGAGAGGGTTGGCAAGTCATTTCCCTTTCTACTTACCTAAAAATTAGATGGTAAGGATATTTGTGCCTAACTTGAACCCAGAAATAGCCTTCTATTTACAAATGCACTGTGGCTCTAACTTTGAAGAAATCATAGAGAAGGTAAGTCAAATCGAAAAGGCCCTCATCGCAAAGGGAACACTAAAACTAGTTTCCAAAGATATACATGAAGAAAAATCCTTAGATAAAATTAAATTGTTCAACAAAAATAAACATGTCATTGGAGATGGCATTATGGACTCCAAGAGAGTCCAATCTGTAGACTAGTATACTTTTGAAGATATCAAAAGGACCTCATCCCAAGGCACTAACCAAATATGAGTCCACATCATTAACATAATCCCTATCTGTAATACTAATACAGTTAGATAACGTAAACACGGAGTACCTAACCATGACGGTACCATACCAAGAAAATGATCCACAAACCATTTGGTTCAAAGAGCATGAGTATTAAAAATTCCACCGTGTTAAATGTCACAAGACAAATAGGTACTTGAGACTACGTCATTACATACAAGACCTCATTGAAGAGGGAAAAATCGCCATAGATTATCCCCCTGACTCAGGAACATGGCCAAATGAGAAAATGGGTATCTTTAAATATCCATTTCCTAACCATGCAGATAAAAAGAAAAGGAATCTAGATCAGACACAAACTTCTAGTGACTATATGAATACCACTTATATTTATACCACTAATGATAGTCCCTTTGATTCCCTCATAGAATATATCTGTTCATCTAATGAATAGGGAAATACTATTAGGATCTTAGAAAATATTTTTGTTATAGGGACAAGACCTGCTTGTTTATTCATACTAGATCTCCTACCTATCCCTTAGTAAGGTAAGTATAATTTGATAGACTAGTTAGAGAAGACACCCACTAGGATATCAATCTTAGATCTCCTCAAGATCTCTACTAACCATAAAAACATATTGTATAAAACACTACAAAGTTAAGGATTATCCACCGATGTAGATCCTGTGAACCTTCAAGCCATGATTGTGTACCTTAACTCTAATGATCATATCACTTTTGATCATGTTGCAATCCCATATAATGACCCAAAGCACAAATTACACTTTTATCTAGAAGTAGTTTTTACCCATTGCAATATCAACAGAGTACTTATGGATGGTGGATCTGGTATAAACATTTTTACTTTGAAGTTGGTTAAGCATATAGGTTGTTCGGAGATAGATCGAGGGGCCAAAACTATTATGATCATGGAATATGATAATGAGGAGTGACGGTCGAAGGAACTATACCGATTCCAATAGAAGTAAGGTCGACTTGTCAAGATATAATTTTCCATATTATTGACTTGGATCTACCATACAACATGCTCTTGGGATGCCCATGGATCCATGCCATGTAGGACATTCCTTCAAATTTACATCAATGTATCAAGATGTGACATGAAGGACAAATAATCACCATTTAGGGTGATCTAGAACCATTTACACATTGCAGAGCCTTTTATAGTTTTGATCATGCACTTATGAATCCCCTTCAATAGTCATTGTTTCTTTACATACAGAGGCTATTAAGGAACTTGTGAACCCGCATTCACTCACTCTTTCGCAATCAATTCTTTCCTTTGTTGGTCAACCCTTCACATCATGGGAGGTAATGTCAGAAATATGGCCTAGGTGAGCCGTTCACTTGAACAAGCTTCATTAATATTAGATTTATTAATGTCACTTAAGACATATGGAAAACCCAATTTTTAGTTGAAAATCACTTGAGATAAATTCCCTAAACCATTGGGTAATTTCATTCCTAGTGGTTTCTTATCCGAAGAAAATATGTTAGAAGATTCTAGTAGAGTACCTGAAGGTACCATGGCTTCATGCCATTAGGCCCCACTATATGTCAAAGGCCACCATATGATGTACGTCATGAGTTACAATGGTCTTGGAATAAAACTACACGACGATCCACCCTTTGAGATTAATGCCACATGTTCCAAACATGAGGATGACTCATCTCCTTTAGATAGTGATGTAGATTCCCAATGTAGCCTCTATGAGGATCTTGCCTCCACTAACTTATTCCCTAATTTAGATGTCCTTACCTTATTTGGATCCAATCCTCAAACCAATTACCAAGTAACCCTTGTATATCCCAAACTTGTAGATTGGGATCAACAATTTCACATGCTAATCGATTTCTTTGAGAATGATGAGGAATTTGTATAATTCATGGGTCTCAGGGATTCTATTTCGGTTGGGGATCATAAGAAAGGCTTTGCAATTCAACTAGACACATGTGCATACTTTGGAGAAGAAGCATATATGTGTGGATGCTTGAATAAGAAGGTCACAAACAAGAATAAGAATACTTCTAGAGAAACCTTGTGCAAGGAATAAACACAAGTCTCATAGCGACAAACTTTTTGAAGCACTTGTAGACAAACAAAATGAAGAACCTATGGAAAAAATGGTCTATCCATTCAAGGATGATGATGAGCTACCTAAGAGGTTGACCTTACTCTTCCCCTTGATCCTACGTGGATGGAAGATACCTCTAATATGCTTGTGGAAGAAACCATCAGTGTTAACATTGGCTTAGAAGAGAAACCTAGAATGATAAAGATGGGGACCGCACTCTCACCCAAGAACATAAGTTTTTCGTAGATATGTTAAGAGAATATGGAGATATATTTGTGTGGTCATACATCGATATGCCTAGTTTGGACCTAGACTTGGTCATGCACAACCTTGTTGTGCACCCAGATGCCAAACCCATCAAGCAGAAGTTGAGAAAGATGCACCCTAAAATTGCACTCCTTGTCAAAGAGGAATTGAAAAATTATTAGTTGCTGATTTCATTAAACCTATTGACTATTTAGATTGGATATCTAACATAGTCCCTATTTAGAAGAAACCCGTTGGCATAAGGATCTGCACCAACTTTCGTGACATCAATAAGGCATGTCCCAAAGATGACTTCCCCTTTCCTAATATTGATATGATCATTGATTCCACTACAAAGTTATGAAATTTTGTCCGAATGGATGGTTTTTAGGTTATAACCAAATAAATATTACAGAGGAGGATCAACATAAAACAAATTTCATCACCCCTTTAGGAAAATTTTGTTACAAGGTCATGACTTTGGGACTCAATAATGTTGGGGTCACCTATCAGCGTGTAATGATATTCATCTTCAATGACATGATTAATGACATCATGGAGGATTACGTTGATGATATTCTAGCAAAATCTAAAAGAAAAGGAGAGCATTCTCAAGTATTGAGATGTATTTTCCAACATCTCTAGGATTAAAAGGTATGCTTGAACCCAAATAAGAGTATCTTTGGCATTTTTTTAGGAAAAATCTTAGGTTTCATTGATTCATAGAGAGCAATAGACATAGATACTGCCAATGTTACAGCTATCCAAGAAATGCCTCTACCTATGACTCTCAAACAATTGAGGATTTTACAAGAAAATATTCAGGATATACATCACTTTATTTCACATCTTCATGGATAAGTGCCACCCATTTACACATATCCTCAAGAGTATGTTGCATTCAATAGGAACTAGATCTGTCAAAAAAATTTGTGCTACTTAAACAATACATTTTCAACCCACCCATACTCATTCTACCTACCCTAGGTGAACCTCTCCTCTTATACATCTCGGATACCCGGTTTGCTATATTGGTGAACTTCTTTCCCAATATGGTCTAGACCATAGAGAAAGGGCATTTTATTATCTTAGTTGCACCTTGATTTCCTACAAACTAAATTACCCACAGATTTAAAAGGCCTACTCAATGTCATCTTCACCTTTTAGAAACTTCACCATTATCTCAAAGTCATCCCTCTCAAAAAAATTATTTTCCAAACCCACCTTTACATGATGAATGGATAATTGGAAAAAATCCTCTACCAGGAATGGAACCTTTGTGTTTGGAGCTGCCATATGTATCTATGATGTATGTTGAAGATTCTCGTGGAGTGGAAAGTCCATTTTGATGGTTCATTTTCCTTCCACGGATTGGGGGAAGGAGTAGTGCTCATAAATCCCATAGGTGAGGATATCCCAAGAGCATTTTGTTTGGGATTCCCTTGCATTAATAACATTGCATAGTATGAGGTACTCATTGTTGGCTTCAATTTGGCTATAACTTGCAATATCGATAACTATGAGTCATTGGGGACTCTCAACTCATTATTAAGAAATTTAATCATGAGTATAAGGTTAAGGATGAGAAACTTGTTCTATACAAGAAATTGGTTGAAACCTTGAAATAATATTTTACAAAGATTATATTTGAACAAAGACCAAGGTCACATAATAGATCAACAAATGATATGGCCACACATTGTGTCTCTCTTATGCATTCCACCTTAGGAGAGAAAAATTCCTTTCTTTGTAGATCATTTACAAATACCCACATATGACATGCATGAATCTTATTTGGGGTGTGAAATTGATGGTCTATCCTCCCCTTGGTATGACCCTATATTTTCATACCTATAAAATGACACATTTCCCAGAAATTACCCATTTTGAGAAGAAAATCCTTATCCGATGTATATCCTGTTATACCCTCCTACAAGTCACCCTTTATCGTTGTCATTTATGACAGAATCTGGTTTGCTATTTGGATGTTACAAACTTAGTCCACACTATTAAGGAAGTACACTATGGTATTTTTGGAGCTCATACTAGCAGTATTGTTTGGGCAAACAATCTCTTGAGAGTAGGTTATTATTGGACCACCATGAAAGTAGACTATTGTAATTTCATCAAGAAATGTGAGCTATGCCAAAAATAGGCAAACTTGATACATGCACCAAAGACAAAGCTTTGATCTAATCGCAACACATTTTCTATTTTATAAATGGGGCTTGGATCTCATAGGAAGCTTCATCCTTCTTCTTTAGATGGCCACACCCACATTATTACTACCACCAAGTATTTTACTAAATGGGTAGAGGTTGTGCCTCTTACTTATGTCACTGGTGCACAAATTTCCAAATTCATCATGAACCATCTCATATGCTATTATGATATCCCTTCCACCATTGTCACAGATAATGGTAAATCCTTTAATAATAAAACAGCTTAAGAAATTGTTTCAAACCTTCCATATTCAACTCAAGTGGTATACCCCTATTACACCAAAGGTAATGGATAAGTAGAAGTCACAATAAAACCCTTATACGGATCATGGAGAAAATGGTAAGTAAGACTGGCCATAATTGGTACGTACAGATACATCCCTCCCTCTAGGTCTATCGAACCTCCATCCGAAATCCTACCGATGTGACCTCATATTCCTAATTTATGGAACTAAAGCCATCATACCTCTTGGAAGTGGAGCTTCCTCCCGATAATATCTCTCTAGGATTATCTTGATAAGGATGAAGACTATAGAGTTTCTCGACTAGCATAGATAGAGTTGTTACATGAAAAGCAGATAAGAGTGCTTACTAACCTCAAGGTATACTAAAAAAAAGTATCAAGAGGATATAAAAATGAATCATTTATCATGAATTTGATTTAGGTGATCTAGTGATAAATAAAAATCAAAAGAAGACTGTGAAGGATAGAGAAAGGAAAGGTAATTTTGAGGCCAACTAGCTAGGGCCTTATGTTGTGGTTGCTAAATATGCTTCAAAAGCTTATAAACTAGCATATTCGGATGGTGAAGAACTTACGGAACATATGAATGCCATGCATATCAAGTGTTTCTATGATTACTTATGGTGCAAATGTTAGATAATAACTAAAAAGGTATAAAAACAAAGAAAAAAAGCAAAACATGGAAAATTTGAGAAAATAATAAAGAAAAAATAGATCTTCCACATGTGAAAACCATGCAATTGTGGCGTAGTGGGCAGGTCTTTGGATGAAAACCAATTTTTGGCACTCAAGGAGGACTCACCAATCACATACCACTCTTGCATCAGGATGGGTCCACCCTCACCACTTTCTATAAATAACTTCCTTTGCTAGGTCTAGGAACCCTAGTGAATCCATCCTCACGGAGGCGTGATCTAGCTTATTTTCTCTTATACTTGCATGAAAGATATTCCTTTGAATATTTCCATCTAAACGTTGGGGGAACCTTCACATTCCACTTTTTTGTACATATGCACATGGTCTTCTTCCCTGTGTATATTCCCACATCACGGTGGGGAATCCACACTTTTTTTTCCTTGTGCATTGATTTCATAACATGACCTTAGAAAATAGAAAAACATTCAGAAAAAGATACAAAAAAATCTAAACATTTATAAAATCTCCTTCGAGGGATGAAGATACCCCATCTTTGTAACATTGTCTTAGGAAGCCCCAAAACAATGTAAACAATAGCCTAGAAAAATTATCTTTCAAGATAACATAAAAACCATTAGAAAATATATCATTTTTGTCTTGTAAAAACAATGTAGTGGTTAAATTGCTTTTAGTTCATGGTTTGTATCATTTTGATTGAAAGTGCCTTTTCGTGTTGATCGACGTTTCATTTTCTTACCTTTGGTGAATAATTTTTATTTAATTGTGTGTTGTATTAGGTTCAATCATAGCTTGAGTTCACTTCTAAAAAATTGTTGTCTTTTTCATCATCTATTGTGTGCATCTTTAGGATTCATTTTTCTTAGATTAAATGTCAATTTAATCTTTTCTTAAAAGTTTCTTGATTTTATTTGTAGTTTCATATTGTTTTGTATAGTTTTGTATGTGGATATTTAATTAGTTTTTTTAACCTTTGCTTGTGTGTTTGTTCACCACACCTCTATTTTTTATCACATCTACCATCTATCATTCATCAAATATAACATTATCTACTACATCATATATACAAAAATGCTAAGTTTTACATCATGCATGTATATTAAGCTAATCATCACATATCGTATCATAAATGAGGGCAAGAGGGGTTACGCATGATCACAAATCTATCCCTCCCCGCTAATATCATCTAGTGTCATCCCAATTGCTAATATCTACCAAAATATCTCACGTACAAAACATATGATATCATCTCAATCACCCTGGGGAATTTTTATATATTTCCAGCTGCGTCTTGTCTTATATTTCTATATAGCACCATAATTATTTCTAAATAATTTTTGTTAGCCCTTTTATCTTCTCGTCGGGGAATTTTATTGCCACGTGACACCCATTCTCTTTGCCTTGGGGAATTTTTTTCATCCCTTTAGGTGAACTCTCATTTCCTCAATTCCTTTGACTGATCAAAAATATAAAAATTATAAAAACCATTCAAAAATCCAAAAACATCGTTAAACTTTGAAAATGGACTAAAATTGGTAATCAACTCATTTACGACTGAAATCTATGTCTCTCACATGGAACTCATCTTGTATCTTGCTCAAGTTTTCACATTTTTTAAATAATGACTTCGGATTACCTAACTCTACAATCATTTGCAAAATCTATGTTGCTTACTTCATCTATAACTGGGAACTATTAGTTGCCTAGTACTATTTTTGTCCTGCACATTGCTTTTCCATTGGAGCCATGTGTCCTCCATCATTTCCCTTGCATAAAAAAATTTCCTTGGGAATCATTTTAAAGCCCTTTTCATTTATCAAAACATTTAGGATTGCATCTCGATAACAAATTATCTGTTTAACTATCTTGAATGTTATTGGTTTGAGTGTGTGTGATTGTACTTATTTCCTTGTTAGATGAGTTTGTTTACTTCTCGTATTGCATTGCATGTTTATATGTTACATGGAGTTTCTATTTTAGAAAGGGATAGTTATTTGAATCTTGCATTTTCATGTCATTTTATGCTTCCGTCATATGCTTACATTTCAATAACAACCGATGATAAGGATTCTAAGAAAAATGATGACTAAAAACTATAGGCATTGGTTTGTGGATAGCTCAATATCCCTTTTATTTTTGTTTTTGTCTCATATTTTTTTTTTCTCTTTTTGATTGTCAATTGATTTTATTCCATCACCCCATCGACACTCAAGGGTGCATCCATTTATCTAACTAATTTTTCTTCTACTCCTTCAAAAAAATTCTACTTGTTAATGCTTGTCTACTTTCTTTGAAGTGACATAGATTACGTCACCCCAAAGAGGGGAAAATGTAGACACCTATAGTTTGATCAAAGAATTATTATTCCTAATATTACACTAACTATTCTCCTTCTTGCAAATTAACAACATACTATCAGTTAGACCTATCTAACTCCCCTCTTACAACACTATTTTTGTTGTATTCCTCTTGTAAACCAATTAAGCAGGCTATTATAGTCCTTTATTTTCTAAACCATCTTCTCATTCCATTCTAGACTACTTCTACTAGCTTCCTAGATTATCAATCCATTTCATTGGATTGATTAGACATCTCAAAACTCTCTCAAAACCCTTATTCATCTCTAAACAAGATTAACTAGCCTAACCTACTTTAATTAGTCCTAACCATGATTAATATCTTCTAAACCTAGTAAAAATTTACTTTGACTCATTAATCAACTTGTTGTTTCTCTTTTAGTCCCGCATGCACCAAAATTCCTCCACTTTCCCAAATGGAAAACTATAAATAGCCCACTACCCCCTCTCATTTCTAAGAAATTTCCTTCTTCTTAACATAAACTATAGCACTTTGCTTAGGGCTTAGACTTATTTTATTTCTATCCTTGAGTTATTTCTTTGCCATTGCACTACACATCAAGCATTGAGTAAATGGGAAGAACCATTGGCCTTGAAGCCATTAATGGTGAGCTCCCATTCTCATAATCACAAACTGATTTCTTATATCCTTACTAGGTTCATTTATTAAAGATTTCAAGAGTAGAGGATTACTAAAAATGATATATTTGTTTGTTTCTTTCAATATTAATGTATGTAAGGTGATGAATCCTTGTTTTATCTCTTATTTGATGGTCCACCGACTAGTTTTTAAAATCCTTTAGGTTTCTTTCTATATTATTACCCCATGTCCATGGATTTTTCAGATTTTCATTGAACACATAGATTTTAATTGTTTTATGATGCTTCAAATCCATATACATATCTTAAGAATTATATGACAATCATGTATCCTTATGAGAATGATAGGATTCTCAATAAATTTTTCTATAGGAGTGTTATTGATAATGATCTCTCTTAGCTTAGTCATCTTTCTAGTGCCTCTTTAGGAACTTTTGTAGAACTTGAGGATATATTATTATCTCACTTTATATTCAAAAGAGGCCATAGGGATACATATGATCATTTACCTTGTTTACATCAAGATGAATCAAAACATGTATCTAGTTATATCTTACGTTTTAAGGAAAACATGCACTTACTAGTATATCATTCTAGTGACTTAGTGGTGTAATTCATATTTTTAGGGGACTTATGCAATCACTCAGAGAAAAATTGCATTCCAACACTTTTGATTCATTCCGTGATCTTTTCTTATGTGTTATTGTTATAGAATAATATATTATACTATCACATAAGCCTAAACAATTAGAAGTGGATCTTTCAACCCATTTTGTTATACATTATTATGAAACATATCAAAAACCTATACATGATGATGATTAAATGAAGGATTTACATCATGATAATACATCTTATCTTCTCAATCCTAATCAACATGTACGATATCCGCTTCCTCCTAAACGAAATCCTAATTTTTTTAGAAGGCTCGTGATAGGCCGAATAATATATTACTTACACTACTCAATAAGAGGTTGATTCATATACCATATAATGATCATATCCATCCTCATAGGCTTAGTTATGATAAAGATCACCTTTTTGTAGCTAAAATCATATTAATGGAGATCAAAAAATTAAATTATTAAAGGACAAAGGTATCATATCTTATTAGACACGACATGTAGATATATCTACTTCACCTCCTCCATGGAATATACCTACAAGAAGTGTTACACTTTATGAGCATTCTTCTATAGTAGTAATCTTTCTCAAACTAACAAAATTTCTAAAAATTACTAAGAAAGACTCATCTACAAGTAAATCTACAAGGAAAGAGGTAATTTTCTCAAAATTTGCACGTGACATTGAAAAACCATTTGGTTATATCCACAATTTATGATGCAAGATAATACTTTTACATATGTATATTTTTTGATTTCATAGTTTTTAGGTGTATGAAATTTCATTTGGGATGTTCATGACATGTACCAAGTCCATTTTAACTACTTTGCATTGTAATAATTGGTGTTTTGGAGTTTCTCTCAAAAACAAAATGTTTAAATATTTGAATTTTCTAAAGTGTGTGTTAGAATTATATGAGTTAGTATAGTTTAATAATGGTGTAAAATGGGTTACGAGACATGTTCATCACCTTGATTTGAATTCCTTAATCCTACAAGGATTTAACTCATCTTGGTTAGGCTAACCATGGGTGAGTTAGTGGAAAACGTAACTACCTCTCTCTATCCTACATTATCACGAGGTACTCGCATTGGGAGGGTGTGTGAGTTGGAGGAATTGTGTGTGAAGAAGTATCTTTATATAAGAGCCCAAACGGATCATGAAGCTATGTAAAAATAAAAAATTTCATCAATAAATAGTTTCTTAGAAGGAAAGTGTGTAGTATTTTACCGTGAATTTGTGAATTTAAAGCATAAGAAACTATATTTTATATCATAAAAATGTCTTATAAATGTTTCTCCATGTGTATGAAAAACATATGAAGAATTCTATGAATGAGACAAAGATAATGAAGACAGTTATAGAGAAGAAAAAGTGAAGTTGTGTACATGAGGTAAGTATGTGAAGAGTACGGAATGAGATGAAGGAATTACAATATTTAAGTGAATGAAAATTTTATGAAGTGTTTAATTTATGCATTTTAAATCTACTCATTGTTATAGGTAGTCATCTTATCAATGTTCTTGTTTATGAAATATTAAAAAAACTTCTATTTATGTAACAGGATGACAGTCTTTTGAATGATTATATTAAGAAGTATAATCTATATCATGGTGTGTGAACATTTGAGGAGGTTTATTAAGGATCTACAAGAGTGTTTAAGTATTTAATAAACCTCTTTATATGCAAACAAAGTGAATAAGTTAAGTAATCTCTACTCAATCTTGAGATATGTTGTTCTAGGGTATTTTAAGAAAAGAATATGGTATATTTCTAGGAAGGATTCATGAAATCATATTTTTATGGAATGATCAGTAATTTTATAATGTGATGAATGTGTATAAGAAATGTGAATATAGGTGGAGAACATCCATAGCTCAAAATCTATATGTACAAAGTCAAAGGTTGTGCTATACTAGGTTTGAAGACTAGAAGGAAGAAGTTTTTGAGAAAGGTCATTAATAGGAAGAGTATATATGACATGAAGGTAATAGAATCATTGGAAGAACTCAGAGGTAAGGGGTTTTAGAGATAAATAATGTGAATACACTGCTCACTAACTAAATCTAATAGTCATGTTATTCTTAGGAAATAGTATAAAGAGTCGATGTATGAAACAATGAAAGTTTGATCATGATATTTTGTGATGGTTGGTAATAGGTTTAGAACCCTTAAAAACTATGAATAACTATTGACGGACCATGAAACAATTATAAATTTACAACCTGTCATTCTCTAATATAGTTGAGAACTTAGAAACTTGAGAAGAGTACCTAGCAGTTTGAGACAAGTGTCTTGAAAGTGTTAAAGAATAGGAGTTATGAGGAATGCTTATAAAATATCAATAATAGTGAAACTATGAGTGAGACAAGAAATCGAGACCAATCCTAAGAAAGGATAAACTAGAGTAGAATTTTTTTTTTTGCTAAGAACAAGTAAGATTACCAAGAATGTCAAACTTCATAACATAGATTGAATGAAGGTAGGAGACTGATGCAGAATTAGAGAGAGCATGAACAAGGTGAATAGGAGGTTAAAAATAGTGGAAAATGTCAAACCCTAGGGAGACCTAATAAGATACCCGGTTAAAAGGAGATATTTTTGTTGGGAGAGTTGTACAAGTAGTAAGGTGATGCAATTTAGCATGAAATAAGAATTTATTAATGGGTATCTAAAACACTAACACATTCTACATTAAATTTTCTATATTATTCCAGGCACAAATGTTTGTATGTTTGAAGGGCTAGTAGAAAATAGAGCTAAGTGGAAATGATATAATGGTAATAAAACTAAATAGGATGAAAATTGAAGTTTTAAACCTTGTACTGAGCTTAATGAGCATAAAGGTTATCTTAATAATTTTACATTTAGGGAAATCCCTTTTAATTTTATATTTTATCAAAATTTGTCAATATGAAGGGTTCAGAAGCTATTTTGAGGTCAAAAATTGACTTCGAGAAAAATTTAAGGTTTAAAACTAATTGAAATGTCTAATCAAGGTTAATTGACATATTTGAGTAGGTACAAGGATTTTTGAGCCTTTGAAACATTTATCTAAATCATTTTGGTGTTCAGTAATGAAGATACACTTTTTGTTTTTTTGGTATATTTGGAATGTTGGATGATTTTATATTGCATTTTATTACAACTAACTTTGTTGTTGTTTTTTTGGTATCACAACCTCCCTACATAATTTTTGGTATCAGATAAGGTTTTCTAATTAAATTTAAGTGAAAATAAATTTGATAAAAATAAGTGAAGAAGATAGTGAAGTGTGAGGAATAAACCTTAGCCTTTAAAGGCGTTCAAAGAGAAAATAGAGAAAGGTGAAGAGTGATCACAACTTAAATATAATTATAGGTTGAGAGAGAAGAAATTAGTTCAAAATACTAGGTGGAATCTTAGGGTGAAGATCTTATAGGAAGAATGGTGAAAAATAATTTATTGTGAGAGAATAGAGAAGAAAAGGGAGAGAGAGGGGGAAAGAGAGAGAGAGAGATTTAAGAAAAAATGTGAGAAATAAGAGGGGTTTATTTCTAATTGAGTATTATGACAAGTTGAATAAGAGTGAGATAAAAGAGAGGAATAAAATTAAGAGATTGTAGTAGAGATACGTGAGATAGAGGAAGATTTGATGTTATTGATAGAGAGGAATAAGAGAAAAATTCTTCTTGGTTGTAGTATGAAGAGAGAAATGCAATGGCACATTGAGTGGATATTTGAGAGAATGAGGAAGAGGAAGAATCTTATTTATTTTAAGAGATAAGAGAAAAGGAAAAAAAGGTGTATTGAGATTAGTTATTGCTACCTTGAATTTGGTGTGATGTTGGGCAAAGAAGAGTAGAATAGTAAAGAAGAAAGTTAACAGGGTGAAGATGAAAAGAAATCATCAAAATATCTTCTCATGAAGCTATATGGCATCCATATTTGATTTCATATATTTATTATTCATGTGTGAATGCAAATTATCAATATGAAGAAGTAAAAACAAAGTAAATTGATACAAATGGACTTAACCAAGAAATAGAAATTGAAAATGAAAGAACCATTGAAGATGATGAAGAATTTACAGAAGAAGAAGAGATGATTTGGTAAAAAATCATGAACAAATTAGAATAATGAGAACTACATCTAACTCTAAGTGTTTTCTTCAAGAAATAGAATATTAGAAGAAAAAAATATTTATGATGGTTTATTATGAGTTTGTGCATTGAAAGATTAGGAAACTATTACTCAATATAAATGACAAGGTCATATTAATGTTTCTATAGATCTATTGGAATGGTATAATCCCAAAAAAGTATGAAGATGTATATGATTGACACAGAGATGGTGAAGATAGTCATATAGAAGAAAAAATGAACCTTTATGTATGAGGTAAGTATATGAAGAGTTTTGAATGAGAGGAAAGAATTAGAGTGTGTAAGTGAATGAAACTATTATGAAGGGTTAACTTTTATCAGTCTAAATATATGCAATATTAAGGGTAGTCGTATGATCAATGTTCTTATGTATGAAAGATGTAAAAACATCTAGAAACTCTTTAACATGTTGAAAATATTTTGAATGATTGAGTAGAGAATTATAACCTATGTCATGGTGTGTGAACATTGGAGGATGTTACTTCAGGTTTCGTAGGAGAGTTCAAGTAATTAAGAAACCTAATTATATGAAAACAAAGTGAATAAGTTAAGTAATATCTACTTAGTCCTAAGATACCATGTTATAGGGTATTTTCAAAAAGAAAAATGCATATTTCTAGGAAGGAGTCATGAAATCATATTATGTGGGAATGATCAGAATTTTATAGTATGATAAATGAGTTTAAGAAATTTTAATATAGTTTGAAAATATTCATATCTCTAAATCTATATGTACAGAGTCGGACTTCTTATACTATTTTTGAAGACTAGGAGGAAATATTTTTAGAGAAAGCTCATTAGTCCATACCTTGGAGATTTGTGAAGTATGAGTTATGTTTGTAAAAGGGTATAGGTTAAATGACGGTACTAGAATAATTGTAAGAACTCAAAGGAAATGGGTGTTAGAGGGAAATAAAATGAATGCACAGTCCACTAACTAAATGTGTGAGTAGTGTTATTTTTAAGAAACAATATCAAAATTCATGGTATGAACAAATGAAAGGTTGATCTTGATTATTTTTGAGGGTTGGTAGTAGGTACATAGCCCTTGAATAGTTTGAATTACTACTGAGGAACCATCAAACAAGAGAAAATCAATACAAAGGCTTGATATTCTCAAGCAACTTTGGAATGATGAATTAGGGTCAAAACTCAACTCGCCTATAAACCTGCAATTTAGCTTTATTCCACTATTTACATACCTGAAACACATACCAATTCTGGGGTCTTTCTTTCTTATGGCACTACAATAACCTCCGAAATCATAAAATTATGGAATTTTATTTCTTATGGCTTATATCCCTTTGCATTAGTCTAACTCAACCCTCCAATAGTTTAGATAATTAAAATGATGACTCTATGTTGGTGGCTTCAAGAAATATTTCTAACTTAAACACAATACCACTAACCAACCTATATATTGATCATATCACTATGTAAATTAATGATGGAGAGACTATAATAGTTACTTTGCATTAACCAAGACATGAATGAATTCAATCATCCACTACCCTTCATATAGACCTTGTCCTTTTCTTTAGTCCCCAATATCCTTTCACAAGTTTGAGATGTGGGAGTAAATATTGTCTTTCTATTATCCTTCTCGAAACTCCCTTGTTTAACTAATGTTCAAAAGCGTTACAAACCCAATTTTTGTAATGAAAAGAACTCGCAACCATTCCTCGCACTAATCGGTTTTATTACTTGTTGACCTAAAACCCCAAGAATAGTGTGGGATATAGGACATTTGACCTTAAGTTAGGGATGTACATAGGAAACATAAATGGGTATAAAAATTAACAAAAATAGAAAACACAACATATTTCATCCTAAACTTCAATATTTTTTCATTTTTCAGAAATCATTACATTAGTCTCAATTATAGTCATATCCTTATTCTTTCTCATACAATTCACTCCTTATAAAATTATCTCAATATGGAAATCACATATTCATTTCTTGTGATGTGCCCATACACAATGCATTATTTACAATAAATATACAAAATACAAAACATTCAAAAGTCACTTATTTTGATTCAAACCTCTATCAACTTCTTTCTCATACTAGCTCAATTTATCTTCATTCTGTAATTTTGTGTAAGATTTTCCACCTTCCTCTAGTTTAATGCGGCTTTTCCCCATATATCGTGGATTTCTAGTCTTCTAAAAATTTCTCTAGTTATGCACGGCTTCTTCCTTCTACTTCCGGTTTCCTCCTTTATGATCATTTTTAACCTTTTTATGTACGGATGTGTTCCTTGTCTCATGGATACTTTAGGTCTTCAATGGATTTAAATTTAACTTTGTGGCTATCTAAAAATGTGATAAAGATCCCTATAAACATCATTCCCAAACTTAAACTTTTTCTTGTCCTCAAGTCAACAACTAGATGAAGAACACTAAAATTCAAAACATGAGAATTTTTTAATCTATCTTCTTCCTTACGCCAAAATTGGGCATCACCTATGAGAAACTAAGATATCTTTTTAGGGAAGGGTTCTCTTGCTCCACTCCCCTAACTGGAATTACATGATACCACCTTGAGATACCATAGGCATCAACCCCAAGAACTTAGATGTATGGTGTAAGGAAGAGTTCCTTTGCTCAACTCATTTTACTTGGACTTATGGGATGTCATGTATCTTACTCTATTTTATGGTGGAACTTAGGGGATGTACATTATAATCTATGGGGTTATATTCTTCTCAAAATTGTACCATAAATTAAGATGAATGTCAACTTGGTTTACCCAATCTTATAGCTATGTGTTTTCTTGGATCAATGGAAGAATGTCCGAGGGTGGCGGCGTTTCTTGAATTTGACTCCATATTTAATGAGAAATGGTGACCTCATGTTGCATTATGATTATGGATTTTTCCATCATATTGCTGCATTCATCCATCTTTATTATCTTCTCAGTCCACATCCTTTGCTTTGTTTGGTGATTCTCTGTGAGGTCTGCATGTTGGCTTCCACAAGGTCTATCTTTTTCTTTGCTAATATTGTATTATGTAGATTAGACATGTATTTTTGTTCTAGTTTTTCAAGCTCTGTCTTCTCTTGTTAGGTTTCTTTGAGACTCCCTATCGTGTATGTATAGTATCCTGATGCATTGTTCATCTTTGTCTCTAGTTTACTTATTGCAATTTGCATTGCTTTCCTTCGTTTTTTATTTTCCAAGGTTTTGCGGTTTTAAGATTTTTGTTTGTATTATTCTACCACTCCTTCGTGGATTTTCTTCTTCTCTTCGCAAAGTTATATTTGTCTTATTTTAAAATGTCACTCACCACCTTCTTTGTAGGTAATTCTATTTGTTGTTTTGGATCAGTAGTAATGCGAGGTTTTTTTATTTTG
Organism: Taxus wallichiana var. yunnanensis; assembly: GCA_018340775.1. Lineage (NCBI taxonomy): Eukaryota > Viridiplantae > Streptophyta > Pinopsida > Cupressales > Taxaceae > Taxus > Taxus wallichiana. Next base: position 509,248,683 of record CM031242.1, read on the forward strand.
ATGGAAGATAACATCTACGCACTACCATTGCATATAATATTTTCTAGCACTTTGTTCAAACATTTGGCCATAAGTTGTCTTCGAAAGATGGAAATTTTGTCTAGGTGTACCTTATATACTTTTGTAGTTTGTTCTACTTCCCTTGGTCCAACTGTATACACCGATATTTCTTTCTTTGTTGGAGTGCTAGCTTTATTTTTGCTAGGGAATTCATTGATTATTGTGTGAGTATCAAACTTTCAGATGTATCTATAGATAAGGTTGATGGTAGAATCTATTGTTTATTTGCCTTCCTTTTTTTTTTCCTCCTTCTCCTTCTTCTCCTTTTCATCCTTCCTCTTTTGTTCTTCTTATCCTTTTTCTTTCTTTTATTTTTAATGTTTCTCCTCTTTTATTTCCCTTATTTTTCCTTCGCGTCTTTCTCTTCTTTTTCATTTCTTTCTTTGTTCTACATTCTTCTTGTCTTCTTTTTCCTTTTGTTCCTTAACTTCTTTCTCCTAGTTTCTTTCTGTTTTATCTTTATTTTCTTCTCTATCTCCTCTTTTATTGCTTTTCTTTTTTTCTTTCGTATGTTATCCTCTTTTGTTAATCCTTTTCATGTTGTTCATTATTTCCCGTCTCGCTTATTTTTGTATCCTCTCTATATGCTTCATCTATTTTTCCTTTTTTCTTCCTCAGCTATGTTTTTTTATCTTCCTCAGTTTATTTTTTATTTTCTTCTTGTTCTTTTTGTTTTTATATTTTGATTTTTCTCAAAGCTAGCCACTTCCATGCATTTTGTTTTTGTACTTCTAGGTCCTTACTTTTCTTTTCTTCCTCTTCTCGCTTTCTTATCTTAGGGTGTTTGTGATGTATCCTTCATAGATTTATCATCTCTTTATTTTCTTTATTTAATCAACAAGCCAACTTATTCTTCTACTTCTTTGAAGCATTTGTATTCGGAGGAATTATTTTTCTTCTTTTCTTGAACTTTGATCTTTCTTGTTGAAGATATTTCATGTGGTGTATTTATTTTTCCTCTATTTTTTCTTGTATATCCTTTACTAACTATACACAACTAATTTTTTTTTTTGAGATAGTACATTATGGCCGCTTTTGTCTTTGGAACTAGCTTCATACTCTTGGGCCACTTGGGAAATGTTGCCTATAGATAAGCATTTTTTATAGTACCCATATGCTAACCTAGTCAAGTGTGTCTCCACCCATGGCTTGGATTCCTCTAAAAATTGAGGTCTTGTTTGTTCATGTGGGTGTATGGGTTATGGAGTAATCTATTGTTCATCTAACTCAAAAATTTGTTCCACTTCCTCACTTCAATCCTCTTCCTCTTCTACATTGGTTGCATCTTGTTTTAGTTTCCCCTTTTTTGTTAATTCTATATGGCCTTTGGTAACAAGTTTTAATGCATTAGGGTCTTCTTTTATTTTGTGTGTTTTAGGGCCTCATGTACTTGATTATGTCTTTATAGGTTGTTCTAATTATTTTTACTTGTACCCCAAAAATATTTTTTCAATAACTTCATCAAAACTAGGAAATTTAGATTTTTTGGGATCCACGGGAGATTTCTAATTACTTCAACTGATGCATGGCCACTTGTTCATCGAAGCCTCATATATTAATGGAGGTATGCATTTTTAACATGGAGTTGTGGGTCAAATGAAAGTGTAATCAATGTCAGCAAGGAAATATATCTCTTTCTCATACCTTGTAACCATTTATTCAGAAATCTTTCATTTGATTCCAATTATTTGCCTTATTATGTTTACCCACCCTAATAATGATGTAATTTGGGTGACAAAATCTATATTGTTAAAAAAATTATTCAACCAATGGTTTATTTTCCAGCCATTTTACTAAATATTCTTTTTGGGGTAGGGTTTTTGTATAATACATAGCTATACATATTAATTTGGATCCATAAAATAGTGTATGCCTCATTTATTTTATTTTCCTTGTGTTTTCATGAAATTCAAAGGCCAATAATTCATCTAGGTTATATTCTAAATCTGAATTCACCATGTCTAGGGATAATTGTGTGCTAAGTCCATGGGCACCATCTTCTCTATTAGTGTGATAAATCTTTAAGCATATGGCCTTAGCGGCATACCTTGTGCTTTGAAATTGTGACTCACATTGCCAATTCTTTATCCTTCAATGTCATCTTCTCCTTTTTAATTTTTGAGCATCCATGTGCCCACAAAGTCCCATAAGATTAGCCATTACTTTGGTATCAAAAAGGTATGGTTTATCCAAATACAAAATTTTATTCGTATCCATCTTAGAAGGACCCGAATTACCTAATCTGCACTAGGAAAATATCGAATGTGACTCCATGCATCGATCTTCAATTAAATGATCACTTTGGTGGTATTTTTATTCGTTTCTTATTTCAGCTAATAGTCTTCATCCTGACCATCCTTATCATGCATGTTCAAGATTTCATTCTTAGTATGACTTCACCTAACCCATGCACCTATTTGTGTATTCAAGCTAAACTTTGATCTTTGGTTAGCAGTTGTAGTCAACCATTATAAAAGTAATAGGATGTTACTTGACAATAGAATCACAGTGACCAAATAAGTATTATTATTTTCCTGAGCAGTATTCTAACTCATATAACCCAAAATATATACACAAGGTCAATTTTTCCTTTCATGTATCTTATGTACCTCTTCTTCTAAGGATGAATCAACCATATAGGTTAATCACTTCCCTTCCTTTTGACTGAGATCTCTTGGAGGTGTATATTTATACAATGATTCTATTTCTTTATGAGAACCCATGTCCTATATTTATTTTTATGGAACCAAAAACATATACATACTTAGAGCTTTGCAAATATCACATACTTTGTTTATACAATGCAAAACCGTAACTAACTTCTTATGATATGAGAGATGTTGTTAAGAAGTGGTACTCATGTATTGGTTCATCTTTGATTTGTAAACATTCCCTCCTTTAGGTGTAATATTGGTCATTATGTCTTAACAACCTCCTAGATGCACCCCTAACTCTGTACCTGCACTCAACCATCTCCTCAATACATTATTTCTCACATGCTTTCATCTTAGTGTACATACAAGAACTAGTATACACCTTCAATCTTCAAAATGGTAGCTTGATCCCTTGGACTCTACCCTATCTTGAATAGATGGATTCAATATTAGAATATAAAATCGTTATAGCTATGGATCCATCAAACTCACTCTACTTACACTATCCATACTACTATGCCTTCAAGATCATGCCATTTATTGTAACATACCTCTTAGATTCTCCATCCTATGCCATGAACACCAACGTAGTCATACTAAACCTAGGATTATGAGAGGATTCATACAAGTTTTATCAGGTTATAGGATTTATTTTAGAGGTTCAAACCTACCTATGAGTGGTCACGCATTGCTCATTCCATCATATCTTTAGTACTCTGTTTAGGGCTCCTTATAGCTCTTCAAACACACATTTTCAATGTCAAAATGCAAAAAAAAAATATTTCTAATGCATGTGACTATGGGTTTTATATGTCCCTTAGTAAGGGTTAGATGTTATTCAGTTTTCAAAACCTAGATCTATGCATAGTTCTTCCAATTACCTTTTTATGAATCCCACAATCATCAATTACGCCTTCTAGTCACCTTACCAGTCTGTGTTGGTGAGATAATGATCTTTAGTGATATGATCACCCTATAACTTGTCACCTAATCCTTAATTCACCTTAAATAATCTTCCTCGTCATCTAGAGCATGATGAAGAGGATTCTTTCTTCAAATTTACTCTCTTTGTATTGTATTTTCCACATTGTATTTTTTCCTCTACACAGTCAACACAAAGTCACCTATAAATTTTGTTGTTTAAACCCATTCAATATCAAATTTGGGGCCCGAATTTTTTCTGAAGGAAAATTTTTTTGCTAAAGTTTCATGCAATTTTATCAGAGGAATCGAAATTTACTTGATGCCCTAGGTATGGCCCTAGATGAGTTATTCTCCTACAAAACCCATGTTAGTCACTGTCAAAGCTTGTAAAAATTATATTTATGCTCCTTACACCCTACAACATTTTTCAAATATAATACTCAAGAGTTTCATATAATTTTCATGCCACTGAGTGTTTCTAGCTCACTTCCCTGGTTAAACCTTTGCATAGAATCAACAACAACATAGCCAATCCATCATTTAAGTTCATCAAAACAACATGCATACATATGAGATCATTCATACATGAAAAGTAGAAGTCTAAACATCATTATACAATCATGAAAACCGTATATGAATTTATTCATAACTGAAAATACAAGATTCCTTCATACATGTTCATGGCATTCTTCATACTTTCACACCTCTCTGCTTTTTGAGGCTAGAATTCCACCTCCTCCTTATTCTCCAACTTCCATTTGACCTTATGCATCTTGAATATTCCTCCTCTTCTTGACTGAGTCATGAGAATCCTTATCTAGGCCTAGGTTCCTATTTTTGGTGAGATATTCTCAACTATACAAACACAATTCAAGGAATTGGTTGGTTAATTATAATGTTTGGAAACTAAATATTGTTAACACAATATCTTTAGACTATTTCAACATTCCTCCCATGTATACCTTGGAGATGTGACAACTCACATTTGAACTAATACTCCTATTTCTACTTTCACACTTGTACAAGGAGAATTTACATCACATATCCAAATACTTAAGACTATAACTTTTGCAGGGAAAACTTGAACACTCCTAATATATGTTGAGGATGACTTAAAGGCTTATTATAGCTTTCTTATTCTTTCTTAAGCATATAAGCGATGCTCATGCATAATTTTTTTTATACTAACTCCTTTGTATCGGGGTCTTCATATAAGTGTAATGCTCTTTCCACTTCAGAAATGTGCATGATCATACTAAACGATATGAGAATGAGTGTACTTTTATAAATCCTGTGTATGTACAAATTTGTAGGGAATATGTGAAAATGCAACATCTGGATCATACTTGTTTTCCTTCATGGAATGCTTGAGAAATGTTTTATTTGTGAGCTCTACTTGTGTGACCTCAACTGGATTTTCAACATTTTCCTTCTTAGTTTTACCTAGTTTTCCTAGCTTCGTCTTTTCACACTTACGCTTGTGAATCAATTTTTATCTTCTTTATATTTTTGTGCCTTTGTTAGATCCATTTTGATAACTTTTATAACCTCTCATCTTGTACCTACCACATTTATTGCACTTTTGGAAGAATAAATTTTTACTTTATCCATGTCTTTCATTCCACATTTTTCTCGTGTCCATCGCATTGTCTTTATTTGGTGTCTTTTTCTTTGGCCCATGATTATGATTTATATTGTGTGATTTTCTTCCCCATCATGTGGTTTTTTTGTCATATTCCTTTATTTTACGGCTATTCCTTCCTTCATTCCATGGTTTTTTCTCCTTTTTCATTTGGTGGCTTTTCTTCTTTCTTCACCTCATGACTTTATCTTTTTTTCCTTTATTGCGTGGATTTTCACTTTCTTCACTATTCGGGTATACCTTCTTCCATGGTTTCTTCTTTTCCTTTATTGTGTAGGTATACTCATCTCTTCCTTCTATTTATTTTTATTTTTCTTTTTTATTAGAGTGAGGACACCCTTGTGGGTTTTCATCCTACCCCTCGTCCTATCTATTGAATTTCCATTTTTTACATAGTTTGGTTATATATATATTCGCATCAAGTATTATATCTTTTTAATTTGGCTCCATTTACATACCCTAGGAGTTATTTCAATTGTATTTTTGTAACTTTGTCTCTCTAGAAGGTAATATCTCTTTAGTGATGTAGGGTCCAAGCAATCTCACCTTCAACTTCCCTCGATGTTTCCATTTACTATCATATAAGAGCACTTGGTATCCAAAATCAACCTCCTTTCTCTTAATGTGGTGATCATGCCATGATTTTTATCTTCTTTTCTCATCCATATTTTCTAGTTCTATCATCCTTTCATTAAGTGTATTATCTTCATTCATTCCAAATATTACTACTATCCTCAAGATAGGAAGCACAAAGTCAATAGGGACCACAACTTCTAATCCATAGACTAATCTTAATGGAGAATAGTTTTTCAACCTTTTATATGTTGTGTGGTATGCCCATAAGGCTGGAGGTGCCCATAAGGTTGGAGGTATTTTTAGAGCTCAATCTTCTTGTTGTAGGGAACATATCTTAGTTAAAACCTTGTCTTACACCTTATAAAATGCTTCTCTTGTCCCATTTTCTTGTGGATGGTAAGGAGTACTTCCGTTATGCTTGATCATGGAACTTCTTAACAATTCTTAGATAGTAACATTTACAAAAAATTTACCTTGATCATTGGTTATACTCAAGGGGCATCCAAACCACGTAATGATATTCTCATAGAGGAATCTAGCAATTATTTTAGTAGTACAATCCTTTGTAGGAATAGGTTCTACCCGTTTTGTCAACTACTCTATCCTAAGTAATATAAATCTTGTTTGGGGGTCTCGCACCTTGTTCTATAGGTCTCAAGAATTCAATAGCCCATTTTTCAATTGGGGATAAATATAGTACATGTCTCAATTACATCTCATCCCTACCATTTAGTTTCCCTACATGCTGGAAAATATGACAGGTCACGAGTGTTTATGTGAATATTTTAAATGTGTAGGACACCAAAAACTAGCCATCATTAATTTTCTAGTTTTCTTCTCTCTTCCATTATGTCCTCCTTCTATTCCTTCATGAGCCTCTATTAATATGTTCTTTCTCTCATGTTCTAAGGCCACCCTTTTAAGGATATAATCTTTCCCTTTCTTGTATAGTTATCCCTGAATAAATTTAAATGGGAAGGCCTTGGCTAGAAAATTTCTCTTATGTTTCTTAGGGTAGTCACTGGGAAATTCTCCTATATGAAGAAACTATGCAATCTCATCCAATTATTTGGGAATTTCCTCTATCCTGAATCGGTGGGCACCATTGAAATCATTATCTATGGGTCCCTCATCCTCTCTTGTCTCAATCCTAGATAAATATTATGGTCCATTGTTTAGTCTTCAAGGTTTCAGTGTAATATAAAAATAAAACTCTTAAAAAAGCATTAGCCACCAACATATCCTTTCTTGTAACACTTTCATATTCAATAAATAATTTAAGGGCTCATGATCTATGTAAAATATAAAATATGTGGATAAAAAGTATTATCTATAATTTTGCAAAGTATACACCATGCTTAAGACTTCCCTATATGTGGTTGAATAGTTTCTCTTTTCTTGGAAAACTTTATACCTGCGAAAGAAACTAGATGATCCATCATCTCTTTGGGTTGTGTCAGTACTTCTCTAATGGCAATGCCAAATACATCCATATGAACATGAAGCAGAACCTTCCAATAAAGAAAAAGTAGGATATGTGCATGTAAAATCTTGTCTTTTAATACTTCAAATGTATTTTCACATTCTTTTTCCATGTTATATGTTTATTTGTCCTCTTCTTCAGTAATTCTTCTAGGGGTGCAGTAATATATACATAATGCCTTATAGATTTTCTATGGTATCCTATATACCATAGAATATTTCTTACATCCTTTTTTAGGAGGGGTAGATTCAAAATCACCAAGGTTTTTATTAGGTCAATCAAGAGCCCCTATTTGCATATAATGTGTCCTAATAATATTCCAAATGGTGTAAAAAATATACACTCCTTAAAATTAAAGGCAATGATCATTATCTTACAAAAGACTTTTGCTTCATTCTTTAGTCCAAATGACATCAAAATATACATGAATGAACCCCATTCTAAGGAAATTGTAGTCTTAGACTAGTATTTAAGGGTAATTTTAACTCGATGGTAGGTAGAGAAACCATCGGTAAAAGAATAAACTTTCTTCCTTGCCACATTCTCTAATCCGCTTTTATGAAAGGTGTAGGAAAATGGTTAGGAACATACTCTTTGTTTTATTCTCTAAAGTCTACACATGCATATTTCTCAATTTTTCTTATTTTGGATGACCATTAAACTTATTTTGAATATTCTATTGGGTTGATGATTCTAGTTGTCAACATCTTGTCAATATCTGATTTCACCTTAACCTTTAGATTAGGATTGAGTCTGTAAGGTCTTTTCTTCAAAGGATTGAATCCTTCTTTGATTTGGATCTTCATTGTGCCAAATTATTGATTTATGCCTTTCATCTCCCTGAAGTCCTTAAGAAAGATGTCTTGAAATTCCTACAATAGATTTACTACTTTGGCCACTTCCTCTTCCACCAAGTAATCCCCTATCTTTAGAAAAAATTCATTCCCATTAGTGCCAATGTTTTTACTTTTGATCTTTTGTAGTGCCCACAAGATGTTCATATCTGCATCCCAAAATTTAAATGTATGGAAGAATTCTTTAAAAAGCTAATCTGAATTCCATGTTTCGCATCGATTTCTTAGTGTATATACCAAGACCGCAATCACGGTCCTAGATTCCATACAAATAATTGTACCCATACTAGTGGGGAATGCTCACCACATATCTTCCAGTGTCACTCAAAATATATAGATATGTCTCTAATGATGAATTTCACCAGTATATTTAAGTATAACCGCATAATAGCCCTCACTTTCTAGATATATCCTTTTTAGCGGTTTGGTCAATGAATTTTAGTGAGATATTTTTCATGTATGAGTCTCCCACCAACCCGCGACATCTATTGTTAGGGTTTCATCTAAGGCCTCCATTTTGGATTTTATATTTGGGATTATCCTTGTTGTTCCCTTTATTTACCCTTCTAAATATCCAAATCTTGAATATTTTGTTAGGATTTTGTGGGATGCCCTACAACTCAACGTCAAGACTCTTTTTATTGGAATTTCTTCTCTTTCTTCCTCCCCATAATAGTATCCATCTTTATATTAAAATGTGACCCATGGCCTACTAGTCATCTTCTAAGATAATAACTCCAGATGGTACTTTTCATGCATATTGTAACTTCTAAGTTCTAGACTCCATGAATACATGTATCCATGCCTCCACAACATTTTCTATACATTCAGTTATGTCCTCCATTTTTACTGATGTTTCCCCATTTGAGTTAGGTTCAAATTCCTTGTCAACGTTTGAAAATTTATTTAAAGTAAATATTCCTTAGATATCATCAAAATCATCTCCTTCAGTATCATGTCATACTTCTTCCATCCATGTGGCACTCATACCTGCATGTAAAGGTAAATGTACACATATGCCATTTTCTTAGAGTGTGACTTCCTATTCTTGTAAATTAAGTGTTCCATTACAATCCACAAACCACTCTAAGGATAATATAACAAAGTATGATGGATTCAAAGTGACATTTTCTACCACCTAAAAATTGATAAGCTTATTTATGGCCATGAATTTTACTTCAACATTTTTGAGTGCTCCTAATGGTTTTCTAGAAGGTCCATCTGCTAACCCAATGAAGTATTTGGTGGGTTCCAAAGCAGGAATACCTAGTATTTCCCAAGAATTATTTCAAAACATGTTTACATCTGTGCCAAGATCTAGCAGAAGTTTGGTGATGGTGGTGTAAAATATATCAATGTCTAAATAGATGGCTGATTTATGCCATGTGCATTGGGTATGGAATGCATTTATTTTTTCTTATTATGTCCTACTTCAATTCTCTGGACATGAAAACTCTTTTCCTCCTTATTCAAGTATTTTCTAAATTGTTTTAGTTTGTCTACCAGTCCATGGTTGATTTTTAATTTAGTTAATTATTTCAATGCAAGGATCTCTTTCTCCATAAAATATTTTTTCTCCTTTTCTTCCCGAGCTTTTCCCTTGTTTACTAATGCTCTAATTTTCTCAGCATCTTTCATATGGAGATCTAAATTAATTTATTTAAATTTCCACTCATATTCACTAGAAGAATTCTCCTCTTATGGTATCCTTTATTATTTTCTTATTTTTAGGTACAACCTCATTCGTTGCGGTCCCTGGTAGTGATTGCTTCCTTATATCTAGGTTCTTCAATTCTTTTTCCTACTTTGGTTGCCTTCCTTCTTAGATAACTTTCTTTAGATTCTTTCTACTTATTCTCTTCTAATGGTCTACTTCCTAGGCTAGATGCTCACACATCTTTATCTTTTGCTATTGTCTCCACTTATCATCAAATTGTTGTAAGATGTTTCACATGCTTATGACCATATTTTGCTAAAGATCGAGTCTTGGTTTCTTTATTCCTATACAACTACACGGATTTGGAGTTGAATGATTCATGTCCTCTTTCATGAAAAAACCACAATGATTAGGTTCTCTGTAGTTCTCGGATAGTATTCCATATTTACCACACTTATAGAAATTCATTAGCCTTACGTCTTGATATCCACCTCCTTTATTGTCTTTATAGCCTCAAAGCAGATTACCTCCATCATTATAGATTTTATGTCTCATTCCTCCTTAATAGTTGTCATAGCCACCTCTATAACTTCCCCTATAGCCTCCTCTATAGCCCCGTGGTATCCTACTTTGTTAGGTATTTAGTAATTTTGATTATAGTTGTTTTCTTTATAGGTGACTTTGAACTGTGGTTTTCGAACTTGCTGGCTATATGGGTGGTGGGTTTTTATAAGCATTTGTTGTGCTATAGGGGTAATATTGGAATTTTTAGTTTATCTCATGGCCATTTCTCTTCTATTATTATTTTATTTTAAATCTTCTAATGCATATACATAGGGGCACGTGTCATGGTAATGGTTGTATAATCCACATGCAATGTAATACATCAATTGATTAGTTATAGGTGTTACTTATAACAAGGGACAAGTATCCTATGTGTGTTTCTCCCATAGTCTAAAAATTCCACACCATATTTTTTTTTCTGATGTATATATATATATATATATATATATATATATATATATATGGTGAGAAGATGCTCTGTGTGAGGAGTGTTACCAAACAATGGTTGTTATTTTTGCATTCTCTAATTAAGGACATTATATTCTATTATGACCTTCAAGATACAACATATTTTGCACCAAATCTCAGGCCTTAAATGACTTATTAGAGGAGAAATATTTCTAAGCCCTTCGTTCTTTGGGATTTATTGTTGAATTTTTAATTTTTCTAGTTTCAATTATAATCTTTCCAGCTTCTATTTTTATTGAGGTCTTTCCTTCTCTACACAATGGTTAACACTCTAGCCTAATTTCCATATCTATCGAGTATGCGAGAATGTTAGAGTGTTTTCCATCCAATGTCCCTCTAATATAAGGGAGAGGTAATAAAGTAAACCATTTGATCTGTTTTTTATCTTTGAGGGGTTCCTCCAATTTTCTAGTTATAGCTTTGAATCGATGGCTTAATTACTTAAATATTTCCTTCTCTCCTGAACATGGTATCTCATTTTTCTAACCCCTTCGATGGTGCTTGTTGAAAATGGAAGTATATCTTGAATTCCTTTTATATAGCATCCCAATCCTTAGTTCCTTTGGTATTTGTTTTCATGTACCATATTAGCATATTTTCCTTAGAGTGCCGATGAATTTAATTAATTTGACCTTGTTATTTGTGTTGTTTCTATTCTTCCACCGAGTCTCTAATAAGAATAAGTGTTCTAGGGTATCACTTGTGTATGAGTCAAATACTAGTAATTTGTTCTTTTGTGCCATCCTTCCAACCGGTTAAATTTTTTTAGGGCTATTAACTTTTTGTGGTTTTCTTGGTTTCACCTTCTTTGACTGGTTTTGTGTTTTTTCCAAGTTATTGTTTCATGCTTTGTCTCTAGAAAACTCGATGCTAAAGTATAATTCTCCTAACAATTAGCTAAATCCTCTTAAAAGTTATTATCTCATTTGAATGTCTTCTTTTAATTGATTAAAAATTTTCTTCCAATATTTATCCCTTTTATATCTTTCAAATTAGTGAGTCAAGTGGCACATAGAATAATGACCATTCCAGGGGATCATTTCCTTTGGTATTGTTTAGTGGTTGGGAGGAAAGTTTTTAATTGGAGACTCTTCATAACTATTCCTTTCTATGTATATCTTCCTTCCTTTATTATTTCTAAATCTAAGATTATCCTCTAACCCTTCATCACTTCTTATTTTCTTATTTTTCTTCTCTTCCTCTTTTTCTTGGTTTTCATACTTCTCTAATTCTTCATATTTCTTCTCTAAACCTTCCTTCTCATTAAATTTTCCTTCCTCCTTTTTGGTTATATTTATCTTTTTGTGAAGATTCTTCAACTAACTCTTCTATCTCATTAACTTTCTATTATTACTTACCCTTCTATTTGATTAGTAAAGGACCCTTTTTTATTTATTCTCCTCAATTCTCTTCTCTTATTACTTGTTTGAATGCTAGCTCAAAACTCCCTAGTAATAGATGTAACTTTGTCATGAGAATAGTTGTTCTTGATGTTTACTTCTGAATAACGTTATTTATAGATATTCTTCCTATTGGATTCTGTGGGGTAACAAAATAAATTTTTCTCCACTAAGTGTGGGTATTATAGATAGACATTATATGTCCACCACCCTTTCCAGAGTATCCATTTTCTAGCCTCCACTTGAAGTGGGCGTTTTTTTTCTATCTTTTGAGGTTTATTCAACTTCTCCTTCCTTTCATTCATCTTCTTTGCTCTTTCATCTCTTTCCAATATTTGTTTTTCTACCTTCTTTTCTAATTCATTATTTTGTGTGGCTAACCTTTCTCTCTCTTCCATCCTCCTCATTTTATTTATTTTTCTTAAATCACTAACTCTCCTTAATTCTCTTAATCTCTCTTTGCCAACTATTTATTTTTCTATCTTTTTATTTTTCCCATGTCATCCTATTTATTCCATCCCAACCAACACCCCATTATTCTTGATAATTTATATTTCTTGTAACTCCCCCTTCATGTTCGCCATTTCGTGGTGCTTATCACCTGAAGGAAATTTTATGCACTTCTAATTAAGACTTTATCTACAATAAAAATATTAATTAAAAATGCAACTAATTTAAGAAATCATCCTCTTCATCCACTTAAAACTTCCCCATTTTTGTGATAGAATCTCATCCAACCCTGTATGCCCCAAGTAATTATGTATGAATATAAAGTAATCTCATACAAGTAGTCAACAACTCTCATCCAAGGTTCATGAAGATGATTTAGTATAGTTAGTTTTATTGCGAGTGCACTCAAAAGGCCATATCAAATGTAATCTTGGCCACTCTATTCTCTTCGTGTGTTCTAGTAAGAAAGGCCACAAAAGATGAGAGAATTGTGACAAAAACTATTCTCTTTACTCTTCAAGAAATTTTGATTATGTTACTTTATAATAACTTTTAAGTCACTTTGATTCTCCTTTGACAAATATATCAATTTTCTTCTCCCACTAATCTTTAATTTCTAGTAATGTCATTTTCTAATATGTTGGTGGTGATATTTTTCCTAACTTCTACTTAACAAAAGGATACCTAGGTGTAGACACCAAATTTTTACTTAAAACCTCGATAAAAGTGTGGGATTTAGGATGTTTGACCTTAAGTTAAGGATGTACATGAGAAAATTAAATGGGTCTAAAAATTTAACTAAATTACAAAACACAACAAATTTCATCCCAAAATTCAATATTTTTTTTTTTTTCATGAATCATTACATTAATCTCAATTACATTCATAGGAATGAATTCTATCGCATAGAATTCATTCCTTATACAATTATCTTAATACGTAACTCACATATTCATTTCTTGTGACGCGCACATACACAATAGATTAATTACAATAAATATAGAAAATACAAACCATTCCAAAAGTCACTTATTTTGATTCACACATTTGTCGGCTTGTGTCTCATATTAGCTCACTTTGTTTTCATTTCATGGATTTATGTTGACTTTGGTAGCTTCCTATAGTGTAACATGAATTTTCCCATATATCGTGAATTTCTAGTCTTCTACAACTTTCTCTAGTTATGTGTGGCTTATGACTTCTACTTGTAGCTTCCTCGTTTATCCATAGCTTTAACCTTTTTATGTGTAGATTTGTTCCTTGGCTCGTAGATACTCTAGGTATTCAATGGATTTACATTTAACGATGTGTCTATTTAAACATGTGATGAAGAACCATGTCAACATGAATCACTAATTTCAATCTGTAAAAGGTATGTGTTCATCAATGAAAAGGGTGCTAGATCCCACTTACCTTGGTATGGCTATTTTATTAACCCTCAGTCACAAGTTACTCCAAAGCATATCTCTATCTGCACAATGTTAGGATTATTCTTGTTAACAAGCACAATCAAATCAACTAGACACTTCCTCTCAAATCTCTCAAACTCCTTAGACTTATATGTATGATGGCAAACCTTCAAAGTAACTAGGAATGACTGAATGGCCAACACTCAATCCCCCCGCCTTGTGGAAGTGTGTAAACTTAGACTATCACCAATTTATCTTGGGATTCTAAGTGAATGGATATAATTCCTTTTATAACAACATTGTTACCTCTCAATGATGGTTAGTACCAATTCTCATATCCTTTCAATATTTAGAACTCGAGTTAGATGTTTTTCTATTTTAGAAACCCCAATTATAGGTTGAGCATGTGTGACACAAATTTCAGGTACAAAATTATCCATCCTTATGCAATGAAATGATTTGATACCTTTTTCAATCATTAGGTGACATCCTAACAGAGATAAGTTCTAATTTTTGGATTTTTTGATGGTTAAAACACAAGTTAGATGCGTTTTTCCCTTTATAAACCATAGTTCAGGTAAAGCCAATCTAATGAACGCCGAGATGGTTAATTTATTATTTTAGTTGATAATTTATCATACTCCTTAAAATTCCAAGGCTTTAAACTATTTCCCTTGATTCCTAGATGCTTTTAGACCCTTAACACATCTTGAAATATTCGTAGATTCCTCTACAAGTCAATTTCAACTATGATTTATACTATACCTTTTTGCCTCAACATTCATTGTATAAATAAGTGTTCACACCTTCCTCATTCAACCAAAATTGTCTAATTAGTCATTCACTACAAAAGCGGAGTCACGTGACGGTCATACAAAGCATACAAGAACATAGATTACGTACAAAACACAAGTAAGGCTACCTATACTTAAACCACAAAGTTTGCTTACAAATTTGTAAGAGCTCCAAGTCTATTTTTCCCTGATTAATAAATGCCTTCCAAAATAGTTACAAAAGTGTTTTATACATTTCCTTTCCCAAATTTGGTATGTAATTGCCTCCATCATTGCTTAGGATAGGTCATTACATGCATATTACATAGAAGGGTGGTTACAATTTAGAGTAGGGAGTTACAAAAATGAATTAGAGTTACAATATTTAGTTCCTAGATCATAATGGAACCCTTAAAAACATTTAGAATCAATCAAACTTCATAAGGACCTACTTAAAAATGAAAGTACCTATTCATTCTAAGCAAGACAAAAATGGCTCTATCAATATTCAAATTTCAAACTATGCCAAAAAGGGAAACCTCCTTATCGGAATTTTGACCACTTTGACATAGATGATCACCTAAATGACTCTTAAAACAAACTACGGGATGTAAAAAGATAATATTGGATGACAAACATCCTACATAAGGCCTTGTAGTGATGCCCCTGCATCATACTACCAAGGGGAGAACTCAAGCTTTTATGTATTTGTGTTTGTAAGCTGATATCAGGTCCTTCTTCCTTTACTTGAAACTGATGATGATTCTCTTAAAGGATATCTTTACTGCATTCCGAGATTCCCATGTCTTTATCAACTCCTCCATAGTGTTCACCAACCTCTTTATCTTAACATTGATCATATTTTTTGCCAAATAAGTGATCTCAAGTTTGTATTGACTATTCTTGCTCTTGTGTTTGAAATCATTCACCCACTCCATGATTAAATAGGATGATTGTCTTCAATTTATGACTGTTTTACTACCACTACCATGATTTATTTTCCATTTTTTATCGCTCCCAAATTTGGAATAGACTGACAATGTATCTTTTCTTGATCTGTTCTTCTCCCATTCTGGTTACTAGAATTGTACATATCTCATTCAAGAAGATAGTAGGTAGAAAACATGAATTGACAATCCTCCTTTAGTTTCCCATTACTTATTCATGACTATTTCCTTTTTCCTTCAATTTTTCTTGGCTCTTGAAATACATTCTTAAGATTTTCAATGTTATTTTCATCAATTTTTAGACCTTATTGACTGATTGTTCCTCCACACTATGTTCCTTCACTGTCGTTGGCTTGAAATTTATGCTCTTAAGAGTTGTTATTGGTATTTTTCTTCAATGTAGTGTATAAATCCTCCTTTGTTATCTCCCAAACTCACTTTATTTTTCAAATGACCTTGTATACTCTTCATTCTCCTTATAAAATGACTCTTTCCCTCTTTGATCTCATTCATACCTACACAATCACAATTCAAGACAATTTTTAGAATTCAAACTTGGGAGGCTTGCATGCCTCTTCTCTCCGCCTTATAATCAGCTATTTCTCATTCTCTCTCACATCTTCTCCATTAAAATCATTTACTATACTCATCTCAAACTCACTCTTCTCATCATCTCTTACATCCTCATTGACTTATTCATCCTTCACTAGACCTCTCGTTAGGGTCCACAAGTAATTTTCCATGTACATTTCTCTCTCTCTTTCACTTTTCTCATCTCTCTTCTTCAATTTCCTCATTCTTCCTCTTGAATTCTTGTTTGTACTCTTCACCATGCTTGTCATCACTACGTCTATAAAAATATCTAAGGCTTCTGCCAAGACCTTTTCTAAGTCTTTTTCACTATCTTTACTTTCATCTATCTCAAAATATTCTCTCTTCAATCCTCTTTTGGCTTCCAAAACCGACTATCTCTTTCTTTATTCCCACCTATAAATTCAGTTTTCCATTTTGATGTAGAAGGATTAACAACCCTAATGATTTTCCCTTTACACTCCTCTCTTATTTACACCAAGTAACTCTTTGTTGATATCATCATTACCAACCCCTTATGGGGTTCATGTTCTCCTATGATAGTTTTAAGTGTATGGTTGAATCATGTTAGAGCTATAATATTGTAATTGTTCTTCTTCCCATCATGCACTAATTTCCTATCATATTATCATGGTCTTCCCAAAAACAAATTAAAAACATCCATTTGAACTAAGTCACACAAAACCTTGTTGTATACCTTCCAATATGAAATTTCACCTTACACTATTCCCTAACTAGAACATGATGTCCTTTTTCATCCAACAAACTTGATAGGGATTAGGGTGCATAGTAGTTTTTAATACAATCTTCTCTACCATTTCAAAAGACACAATATTCTCTATGCTTCCACTATCAATGAAAACATTGCAACATTTTCCTTTAGCCTTACACATAGTTCTAAATAAGAACCTTCTTTGAGTTATCTCATTCACTATTTTTTTGGTTTCAAAAGTACTCTTCTACACAAAAATGACTTACCTCTATCTTGTACCATATGATCAGTAGTTGTATTATCCATCTGAACCTTGATACTCACCTCTTTGCATTCATATGCTCTATGTCCTACATACTTCTGGCACTTGTAGCATTTACCTATAAATGACACTTTGTTTCTTGTTCCATCTCTCTACATGTAACTCATCTCAGCTCTCATCTTCCTCTCGATTTTTCTCTACGCTCTCTAAACTACTCAATATAATATTAATAATCCTTTCTATATTTCCTTCCCAATCCGACTTCTTCATCTATGTTAATTGTACAATACTTTATTATGCCTGTAATAACTTTCAAACAAAAATCATTTTCTCTCCAATAATATATGTCATGCTTTGATACCAAATGATACAGAAGCTTGATATTCTCAAGAAAATTTGAAATGAGGAATTAGGTTCAAAACTCAACTCTCCCCTATAGACATGTAATTTAGCTTTATTCCACTATTTACATACCTCAAAAACATACAAATTTTGGTCTCTTTCTTTCTTATAACACTTCACCAACCTCTTAAATCATGAAATTATTGAAATTCCTTCCATGAGGTATTACCCTCTCATGCAATCATGCTTTTATGCCTTGACATTAGACTAACCAAAACCTCCAATGGTCTAGATATTTACAATGACAACTCTTTTTGGTGGCTTCAAACAAGCTTTCGACTTAAACACCATACCACTAATCAAACATTTCCTTCATCATATAACTTTGTAAATTAATGATGCAGAGCCTATAATAGTTCCAATGCATTAACCAAGACACGAATGGCTTCATTTAACCACTACCTTGTCATGTAGTGAAAAATTAATATCATAATTGCATAAAGAAAATTTGAAATCTTACTCTTTATTCTTGCTACATTCATAGGAAGTATTACATCCATTTAAATAGGAGATGTTGTTCCTATATTTAAGGAGATATAATCTCCATAAATATCTCCACACATAACTCCTAAAACAACTCCATGCTATTTTACGTGAGATTTTGTTTTCTCACAAAACTAATATTGTTAATGATTTGTTTACTCAACAACTCATAACAATATTTACTCACCCACTCATAATTACATTTACAATAATGTAATTAATTATTACAACACATATTATATTATCCTAGATAATATAATCACTTACATAATATTCTATGTTCACACTACAACATAGATATTCCTAACATTCGCCCCCTTAGTGTGAACATGGGGTAAGAGCTCCTGGAAACATCAAACTTGTCGGAGTAGCCATTGCTACTGGATCTTGCTATCTGGATCTTGCTGCTAATGATCATCCTTGTCATATGAACATCTTCATCGACTGATCACCTTCCAATGAAGTACCTTCCACCGAAGTATGGCAGTCAGAGGACCGTACGATAGTCAGAGGACCGTACGTAGATGATTTTCCCCTGTAAGCTGAGTCAAGTAGTTTGCTTCTTCCACACCAAATAGACACTCAGGAACTATTGTTAGTCTATGTGAACACATTAAAATCAAAACATGAAACTAGTTTCACCCCCTTGTGTATAAACACACCACATAACTGAAATAAAATATCACCACATCTGTCTGCGACCCCATCGTTGGTGAATGACGAGAGGACGCTGATTTTCCTCCTTCCTCCATTGCCTCCTTCCTCCAACAAGAAAAGAGTCTACCATAGGAAATCCTCATCACTAGGACATGAAAGTTCTTCATCAATTTAAGTAGACTTCCCAATCAGTTTCTACTTCAGCTAGAAGGGCTTTCTGATCTATCTTGTCATCAAGAAGATCCTGAGCTCTCTTTTTACAGTTCAGTATTACATGCCCAATCTCATTACAATAAAAGCATTTTATTTTTCCATGTGAAGGAACCTTCTTTGGTTTATGTTTTTCCTTCTTAGATGAGGAGCTAGGTTTGTTTCCTACATATAGTACTTCTTCATGTTCTTCATGACTGCTTTGTTCTAACAATGTAGAAATCACTCCTTCTAGACTAATAGTAATTTTACTCAAAGTAAATACAATATTTGAGTAACTCTTAGGCATGCTATTAAGAAGAATAGCTTTAGCATCATCATCTTTTACATGTTCTTTAATTCCAGCTAGTTGATTTAGCAAAGAACGAAACTTACTTATATGATCTGCCATTTTTGAGTTCTCTTCCATTTTCAACCCATACAAGCATTGCTTCAGTGTAGTCTTTGCCATTTCAGCTTCAGAACCAAACAATTTGTTAAGAGACTCCCAAATTTCTTTTGCAGATTTTGTGAAATCCACATGATGTAGATAGGCTTTTGATAAGCCCACAATGGTACCCAACTCTCTCGATCTTTTACATTCCAATTTTCCAATTCATTTCCTCCAAAGTGGGTGGAGTTGAATTAGAATTCACCACATCCCATAGATCCTTTTCTATTAAATGTAATTGCATCTATAGTTGCCATGTATGGAAATCTTGTCCTTCAAACTTTTCAATCAGATTTAGTTTCTCCATTATTTTGTACAATACTGATAAAAAAATACAAAATTGAATCAAGTACTTTAAAATTTTATATTGAATACCTTTTAACCTCCAAGCAAGTCAAGAACTTGTATTAACAATTCAACATTATTGAAAATTGGAGAAAACTTTCAGTAGAAGAATTGATGTGCTTAATTTGATAGCTGCATAGTAAAATCCATATTTCTTCCAAACTACGTACTGGGTTCTGCTGAAATTTCTTTTGTAGTTTTTTTACTAGCACATGATTCTGTAGAAAAATTATAGAAAAACCCACATCTGGAAACAAAAACTATGATATATTCTTTGAGACGGATTTGATCATGAAAGCACTGAAATTTCTTGCATCAAACCTGCTCTGTTACCAAATGAAAAATTAATATCATAATTGCATAAAGAAAATTTGAAATCTTACTCTTTATTCTTGCTACATTCATAGGAAGTATTACATCCATTTAAATAGGAGATGTTGTTCCTATATTTAAGGAGATATAATCTCCATAAATATCTCCACACATAACTCCTAAAACAACTCCATGCTATTTTATGTGAGATTTTGTTTTCTCACAAAACTAATATTGTTAATGATTTGTTTACTCAACAACTCATAACAATATTTACTCACCCACTCATAATTACATTTACAATAATGTAATTAATTATTACAACACATATTATATTATCCTAGATAATATAATCACTTACATAATATTCTATGTTCACACTACAACATAGATATTCCTAACATGTAGACCTTGTCCTTTTCAATTGTTCCTAATATCCTTTCCTATGTTTGAGATGTGGGAGTAAATATTGTCTTGTTATTATCCTTCTAAAAATCCCTTATTTCACCAATGTTCCAAAGGGTTCCAAACACAATTTTTCTAATCAAAATTACTCTACAACAATTGCATGTGCTAACTAGTTTTGTGACTAACTCCTGTCAATCTCCTAAACGTATATGTCCAGCAATGAAAAGGGTGTTAGAACTCACTTACCTTGGTAAGGATTATTTGCTAACACTAGTCACATGTTAGACAAAATCATATATCTTTTTGTGCATTGTTAGGAGTATTCTTGTCAACAAGCACCTTCAAATAAACTAGACACTTCCTCTCAACTCTATCAGACTCCTTAAAGTTATAGGAATGATTGCAGACCTCCAAAGAACTATGAATGACTAAATAACCAACATTCAATCCCCTACCTTGTGTAACTTTGATAACTAAGACTATCATTTATTTATCATGGGATTCGATGTGAATGGTTCTAATTCATTTTATTAAAACCTTGTTACCTCTCAATGATGGTTAGTACTAATTCTAAGATATTTTCATTGTTTCGAACTTGAGTTAGATGGTTTTATGTTTTAGAAACCCAAGTTGAAGGTTGAGCACATATGACATGTATTTCTAGTAAAAACTCGCCTCACACACAATGAAACAATTTGATTACTTTCACAATCGTTATTCGACCTCCTAACAGAGATATGTTCTAAATTTTTAAATTTTTGACAATTAAAATGTGAGTTAGATGAATTTTTCCTTTTTAAACCATAGTTCAGGGGTAGACCCAAATGTAATGGTTAGTCAGTGAATTTATTAGTTTATTTGATAATTTCTCTTACTACTTTAAATTTTAAGGCTTTAAAATATTTCCCTTGATTCCCAAACGCTCTCTGACCCTTATTACATATTTAACTATTCTTAGATTCCTCTGTAATTTGGTTTTACCTATGATTTATACTATACCTTTTTTCCTTCACACATTCCTTATTCAGCCACACATTTCCTAATTATTCATTAAACTACAAAAATGGAGTCACCTCATTGAATACCTTTTTTCTTAGAGCTCCAAGTCTCATTTTCCTTGATTGATCAATGCTTTCAAAAATAGTAACAAAAGTTGTTTAAACATTTCCTTTCCCAAATTTGGTATGTAACTACCTCCATCATTGCTTAGGACAGGTCATTACATGCATTTTACATATAAGCGGGGAGTTACAACCTAGAGTGTGGAGTTACAAAAAGGAATTAGAATTAGAATATTCCTTTTATAGATCATAATGGTTTCCTTACATAACACTTAGACTTAATAAAACTATCTAAGGATTTAATAAAACACTAAAGTACCTATTCATGCTAAGCATGCCAAACCGGCTCTAACAACATTTAAATTCAAACAATGCCAAAATGGAGGGAAACGTCCTTCTGGAATTTTTACTACTTTGATTCGAGATGATCACCTAAATAACTCTTAAAAAACCTAAGGGACCTAAAAGATAAAATTGGATGAGACACATCCTACATTAGGCCTTGTAGTGATGCACCCGCATCAAAATTCATAAATTTCATGTTCTAGTATAGTTGAGAAGTTAAGAAACTTAAGAAGAGTACATAGAAGTTTTAGAGAAGTGTATTGAAAGCGAGAAAGAAGATAAATTATTCGGAATGACTTGAATATGTAAGGAATAGTGAAATGATGAGTGAGAGAAGAAACTTATACCAAGCCTAAGAAATTATAAAACAGAGTGTAAGACTATTTTGTGCTAAAAACAAGTAAGAGGACTAAGAAGGTCAAACTTGATAATATAGATTGAATGAAAGTAGGAGAGTGATAGAGAATTAGAGAGAGAATGAACAATGTGGACTAAGGTGGTATAATGTGAATAGGAGGTTTAAACATAGGGGAAATTTTCAAACCCTTAGTAGGTCTCTTAAACCTTAGGGAGACCTAATAAGACACGTAGTTAGAAAGGACAATTTTTTGTTGGTAGAGTTGTAAAAGGAATTACTAGATGAAATTTGGCATGAAGCAAAAATGCCTTAATGGGTATCTAAAACACTAATCACTTTTGGATAAAAGTTTCAAGATTATCATAGACATAGTGGTTTGAATGCTTGAAGGGCTAGTAGAAAATAGGGCTAATTGCGGTGGTATAATAGTAATAAAACTAAATAGGATGAGAATTATAGTTTGAAACCTTGTAGTTGGCTTAATAATGAGCGTAAAGGGTATCTAGATAATTTGATAGTCATTGAAAATTCCTTTTAATTTGTTAAATTCATTAAAATTTGTTAGTATGAAGGACTTCAAGCTATTTTGAGGTCTTGGTGTACTTTATTTCCACCTAACTACTATGCCTTTTGGAACTTCATTTCTAAAGATCGAAGGCTCGCCCAAAGCACGTAGAGCTACCAGTGCCTCCTTTGTATATGATTGAAAATATGTTAGCATGCATAATCGCCATAACCAATATCAAAGTCATTAACTAAAATGTGGGTATTTGAATGTTAATCTAATAAGTATAGAAGCATATAAACGCTAAACTAAATAAAGAAAAATTAACTAAGAAATCCAAGCTATGAAAATATGAAACCTTAAAGTGCAAGAAGGGTAAGATAGAGCTTAACCAATTTGACGAAGGTAATCTTGGATCGTGTTGCAGAGATGGAAGGAGAAATAGGAGGCGGAAATGACATGTGCCGAAGTTGTGAGAAGTGTAGATCTGAACATTCTAAGTGGAATGGGGTTCCTAGGAGAGGATCGGGGGACCTATGGGTACCCTAGTATATGTTTTAGGCGCCCTAGTCTACGTAGGAGCTCCAAAAATAAGATTTATAGGGCTATAGGGTGATGTAAAGCCTTAGATTTTGTCGTTTGTAATTCACTACTCTTTTATGGGTGTCACTTTGGTCATCAATGATCGGTAGAAGACTTGTAAAACCTTAAAACAAGAATCAAACCATAAAAATGTAAAATGCAAATGAAGTGGTCGGACTATCCTCGGTGGCCATGATGGTGGACTTCCTAACTAAATGTTGTAATACAAATAAGACCCGATGTAGTTCTAAGTCTGTGTGTTATAATGTTCTAAGTGTTCTTGTTCCAATCGCACTTTGTGAAAGTAACAAGCAATAACTATGTGTATAAATGTAATATAATTGTGGATGGAATAGAATTAACTTCCTTCCTATGCGGTGTGATGTAGATGAACTATCCTTATGCCCGGTGATGGAGCTAGATGGATGAAAATGAGCTCTAGATTCCTTTGATGGATGTAACTCTAGGTGGATGATAGTAGTGACTAGTGCTTGGTCCTTCATTATGGTCTCATAACTTTATATTTATATGGTTCTCTTGTTCTAATTTCATAATTAACCACGAAGAGGTGACCACCAAAAATATAGAATGTTCAAATGACTAGAAAGTGCCCAAAAGATGGAGATAAAGTGGAGAAAAGATTTTGGCACCCCAAATGACACTGGGCACCCATGGGTGCCCTAGTACTACTACGAGACACCCAAGTCAAGGATAAAATAATGCAAAATGAGAAAAATAGATTGGGAATGTATGTGTGAGAGAGGTGGAACTGACGATAGAAAGCAAAGTAAAATGGGAGAAGAAGGAGGTTAATTAGTACTTTCTTCACTCAAAAACTATATGAATAGTAGTATGAGACCAGGACTAAATAATACCCAAAGTGCATGATTTAGTGTCTACATTTTCCCCCACTTTATGTTGGTGAGTGGAATGCTCAGTAACATAAAGTAGATAGAGATGCGTACTTGATATCCATGTAGAGTGATGTAGGAAACAATCTTAAGGAATAGAAAAAGGGGAGTATAAAAATATGATAAAGCGTGTGAGCTAAAGATGTAAAAGAGAAAAAAATTAATAGAGTGAACCTAGGGCGGAAACATGTGTGTAGTTACCAATGTGTGTGATGTATCCGCATGTTAGTTTGGTGTGTGCTTTTGCAAAAGGTATTTTTGGACACCATTTTTGTTTTAATTTTATATTGCTTACTTCTCATATGGTTGTACCTATAAGGAGAATATGATCAAGTATTCAAATAGACATATATATATATATCAAAAACACATGTAAAGATGAATGTATATAGTAACAAGTATGTAATTGAAATGAAAAATGTAAAAGTAACATGTGTAAATATCCATGATAAGAGAAATGGTGTAGAGAGGATATCCTATACTGCAATTTTTTTGGGTGATCTCATGCGACCCTGGCTAAAGAAGTGCACGGAGAAAGCTCCATTATTCTCCAACCTCTAACTTCTTCCTAGAAGTTGTGTGAAGATATCTTTGTACTTCTTATTTTTTGGGCAATATGATGCCACTGGTTGAAGTAGTGTAGAGAGGAAATATTTTGTATCCTCTAACCTATAACTTCTCCCAGAATGCTAACGAAAATATTGTCAAGTGTAAAATCCGTTGTGTATGGGGTTCATATACTAGTCTGAACCCACTCATTGTATAACCCATGATGCCAAGAGTAGAAATTGAACTAAGGTCAACTGATGTAGAAGTCTTGTGTAGTATTTAAAACACCAAATGATAGCCCCCTCTTTGGGGGTACATGTGATTTTCTAACATGAGAATGCAGACCTAAAGAGGACCAACCACATAAATTGTGCCATACAGGGGGAAGGGAATGTGCTTTGTAGAAACCAAGGTGCATGTAGAAAAGTGGCTAGAAACAATGTGTAAACTAAAATGTAAGCAAACAAGCAAGATAGCAATATAGACTACTAAAGCGGGTTTGCAAACATGGGACATCACTCATGATGTCACAAGACACTCAAGGCCATAGTGGCCACATACAAAAAACATAGGGCAAGTCCCACATAAAAAAACAAGAAATAACAAACAATGTAACAAACAAGTATGGAAGTAAATATCCCCGCATAACAAATGTTTCACACAAAGAAGTCGTTAGCATGTTAGAAAGATAAATATTATGTCAAAATCATGTATAAGTAAGCAATGAAAAGTTCTAATTACTTAAAAGAAATAATATCACCTAGAAGTGATAAACATGGATTCCCCTAAAGAACCGTTATAGGAGTGGTAGAAGGTGATCATCCATGATGAGTGTAAGAGACCTGTATCTTCAATTGAAACTACAAAAAGATGTGAACTCGCATGTGTGAATGGTAATAATAATGTCATAAAATATATCTAAATAGCATTTGTAAAGTGACCATATATAAGAAAATGTAGAAAAGAGTAAAAGAAACCAAGATATGCAACATGTGGTGGATGAGTGGAATGGAATGTAAGATGGATGATAGAATCCACGCACCCCTCGAGTTGATCAGAGCATACTCTAGTGTGTATAAGTTTACTAAACCTCCCTAAAAAAATGACCAAGTTGTAGAGCGTTCGATACATTTCCCACGATATGCAGATTTTAAGAAACGGACTTTTGATGCGAGAAGATATTGCAAGTCAAAAATGGTTTGGAAAATGGGTTAAAACTTGTCAAGTAATGAATAACAGGTTGACATGTGGAAAAAGGTTAAAATAAGTAAAAAGAGTAAAATTTTGTTTTATCCTCCAGTCTTTGATGAACGGTCAAAAAATTTGTGGTCCCTGCTATTTTCTTCCTAGAGGACCTCAACCAGTTCAACACACTCTTTTAACAGAGGGGTGCTTAGGCTTCTGACTCATTATATCAATGTTATGATATTAATTTTATATACCACTTTATTTCTATGTATTTTGTATGTGGGATTATTGCAAGTTTTATTTATTATTGTGTAGGGTCTATATTACATTACATTTAAGGTATAGTTTGACGATATTTTTACTAGTTCAATGGGGTGGTCAAATCAACACCGAATCAACCTCAATACATCCTCAATGATCGGGGTTATCCCATATATATCGTCATTATTCATATTGACCAGGTTGAACTCTACATATATCTTAGGTGATCAACATTCCATCTCGGAACATAATTCTTTGGTGTAGTGGATCCTTAATGCCAACTCGGTCAGTCCACATTATTCGGTGGGATCACATTTATATGGGATAGATCAACATATATGCAAGAGGATCGGTGTTACAGCTAGGCCAAACACCGTGTGATGAAATGGCCACCTAGTCACAATGTGGCAAAGAGTATATAACTCAGCCCCCATCGGGAAGTGTTAAACAATGCACTCACCACATACATGGCCCCAATATAACTCAAGGAAGTTATAAAAATGCACGAGGAGTATTGAATTTTGGAGGCAAAATGTTACATGCACGGTCATAGCCATGAGGAAGCTTATTGGTTGCACCTAACTTAAACCACCAGCACATATTTATCCTGGTTGATGTGAGATATTACCCACTTTGGAGATAACCATCCTGGTGCTAAATGAGGTGGGAAGGATTCGACCCCGTGACACGGGAATACAAAAAGGTGTTCAAACAACTAGCCATAGGGAATTGGCGAGGAAAAATAAGAGGTCACTATCATTTAAAGTAGACATGTTGTAGGTCTTTGAGAGGAAATTCAATAGGATAGTTTGTATTCAACCGATATTTTGAGGCACTTAGGATCCAAATTGGAAGTTGGTGTAAAACCAAATATGTTCAAAATTTTGAGAGGATTACAACCATGTCATCAATTCTTCATGAAATGCTTTAAATTTCCATTTTTATATGTTTTTATAGTGCAGCTACATGGAGATCGCATTGTGAAGAAGGTGTAGGGGCCACAAATGGATTTGAGAATGTGATTATGTAAAATTGCAGAGTTCTACAGGTCTAATATCAGCCCATTTATAGGTGAAAAAGATCTATTTGTCATTATTGAAGGTAAAATTTTACTTCATTAGATTAAATAGATCGATTCACATTTCATGAATCCAAAGACGTAGCCTACAGTCAACTCCTTTATCTATATATTTTTTGACTTCATTTTTTTTTTTGAAACTTTTGATCAGATTAAATTTTAGTAAAATGAATTTATTAATTTGGTTAAGAAATAAATGAAACGGGAAATTAGATCTAGTTAAAACTGACAATCCGTCATCCTTGATAGATTAAATTAATTTGCACATTTTAATGTTGTGATTAAAAATCAAATTGGAGAGTGCATATATTAATCCATCTTGTGAATAATTTTAATGGATTTGTAATAAATTCAGTTAAATCACAAAAGTTGTATTTTGAGAGAAAATTGATTGTTAAGAAATATTTTTGAAAATTGGGGTTTCAAGAAACCCAAAATTATTCAATTAAGAACTCTTTATTAATTTTGAATTATAAAATTTAAGTGTTTAAAACTTTTTATAATGGGTCAAAAACGATAAACACCATGTTCATATCAAGTTTAGTATCATAGTTGGTTTAGCTCACTATTTGCTTCAGTTGAATTTTATTTAACAAAGTGTGATTGCTTCAAGTTGGTCCAGATAGTTCAATGTGGTTAAATAGGTATAGGTGCACTATGGGCATAATGTCTACACAAAGCTAAGCTCGAGGAAATTGAGGGTTATAATCATCGAGATCTAGGAACAAAACACTCTCTTGAGATCAATATATAACTCTTTAGAAGAGGAGAATGATCAACTAAAATTGGAAATTCAAGCCAAGTATGAGAACTTGGCAAGATTGCATAATGATGAATAGAAAAGGGAGAAAGCTTTTACTAAAGATGTAGAAATAATGACGGATGCTTGTCTTTGTGCACGTATGTCACCATTAGATTCCTCATCCCATTCTAATTCAAATTCAGGTAAAATTATTTTTGGTGGTTTTGAAAGATACACTAAAGGCATTGGATCTAAGTTATTAATTAAAATGGGATTTAACAGGAATGGCCTTGGTAAGAAGAACCAAGGTATGGATAACCCAATACAAGTCAAAGATCATCCTCATTATGTAGGTTTCAGTTAATATAGTGTGGGAAAGGATATTGTAGACTCATCCGAGCACGCCTGAAGGAAGACGAGCTTCGACAAAGAAAGTATAGATCCCACTACTACAAAAAGAAAGAAAATAGTAATAACTCTCATAGAAGATATAAAGAAATTCCACCTCCTATTTCTTATCATAATAATAATCTGGCAAACAATGTAAACCTTATGAGGATCCACTCTTATTTTTTAAACAATATGGGTATGATATATAGATTATGATGAATTCTTTTCCATGCACATTTTTTGGAGGAACTAATCATTCTGTAGCCTTTTGTTGGAAGAGAAAATCATTTTGCAGAAGTATTTTCCAGATGAGCTAAAAAACCAATCTTGTAGCATTCAGGTGAGAAATAGTAAATAGGATTCCTCACTCCAGAAGGAGGAGAAGAGGAATTTTTGCACTCATTTTCAGATCAATGGATATCAAGTTGATAAGCTGTTAGTAACTTTATCAAACAAATCATCTAGTGCATGGTGAGAAAAAGGTGGAATTTAAGGTTAAAAACTGTTATAACCACTAGTTAAAAATGAGTCAACATTGAATCTATCCACTATTAAACCATTGATGAGCCCATTTAGTTTTAATATGGAAAATGTAAACTCATGTGAATTGGATAGATTTACTTTTTCATAGCAATGATTGTGAATAGAATGCAAAAATTTTAGAGAAATTTATGGGTTTAAGTTATATGTAGAAAGGAAAATTCACATATTTTTATTGCTTTTAAAATTGGAATTATGGTGTGACCTTTAAAGAGGATCTAGGGGACATATTAAACATACTCGAATATACTTTACTTACTTACTAAGGATGACAAATAACATTTCTTTGTATAACAAAAGTGTATGAAAAGTATGTGGGCATGGGTGATAATGTCTTTTTTTGGGAATGTGATTTTTACATGTTGTTAAATGTCATTGTGAAAATATGGGACACCTTTTTGGTTTTGTAAGTAATATACAAAATTGGTGTGTCTATACTGGAGGTAATTGAATATACATGAATACCCTTGTTTTTAGGGAATTTTTTGTAAGTAACATATGTAGTTATAATTGGTGTCTACATTATTTTCACTAACAAAATGGTGTGCGGTATTACTTGGTGATCATTTTCCGAAAATAGTAGTTCACCGTTGTGAGTAAGCATAAAAAAAATTATATCCTTTTATAGTTTTGTATGTGGGAATAGATTTGGTGATTCACATTATTTAGTTTTGAATATAGCTATTTTGGCATTGATTCTCTAATTATCCTAGATAGTGATATTTGCAATTTTATAAATTCAAATGGACAGTGGACACTAGCATTATAGTGGGAAGTTTAGATGTTTGTTATACTAATCTATTTTGATGAAATTGTAATTTTAGTAATGGGCCATATCAAAAGTATCATTTGAACACTAAAGTTTTGTTGTTGAATGGATGTTATTAATTGATCGATTGTTTATGATGGAATCACAATGATATTTTATACTTCATAGTTATTTGGAGAAGTTGAGAGGGTTCAGTATCAGTTGAACACAATATTTCTATTGATGAATGAGTGTTATTATCGATCGATTTATGTGACTAGCTAAACAACTATTTGAAAGTATTTGACCCATATCGTTATTTCTAGTTCATGTATATGATTGTGAAATGCATGATGGTTCAACAATTTTTGTGGGTGGAAAATAAATCTTTGTGGATAAAAATAATTCCCGAGTTGGGAGGAGTGATCTGGATAATATTATGATATGAATAAGTTTCCTAAACATCCTTAAATGATGACCAAGCTATAGAGCATTTTGGTACCTTTCAAACAATATGCGAGAACTTCAAAAACATAGTCTGGATGTAGAAGATATCGTAGGTCAAAGATTGGTTTAGAAAATGGGTAAACACGGTCAAATAAAAAATAACGATTTGACATTTAGCAAAAATTAAAAATGGGTAAAAAGACTAAAATTGTGTTGGAGCCTCCGGTCTTCGACGAACAATTGAAAAACTAGTGGGCCCTACTATTTACCTGATATTACCCTACAATAATCCGGTACTATCGTGCAATAACTAGGGTTAATCTAGTAATATCCGTTAATATAGACCCTTCACAATAATAACTCAACCTTGCAATAATCCCATATTATTGTGCAAGGTCTATATTATATTACACTAAAAGTATAGCTCGGAAGTTATTTAATAGCTTGGTGGGGTGGTCATACACCCATTTAGTCAACCTCATTTAATTTTCAATGATCTATCTTATCCCATATATATCGGCCTTATTCATATTGACCGAGGTAAAATTCCACATATATTTCGGTGGATCAATGTTTCAACTCGACACCTAATTAGTGGCGCAAAGAAATTGATAATTCTAACTCGTGTGGTCCACATTATGCACCGAGATAAAATTTATATGGGATGGATCAATTTATATGTGGGTGGTTTAGTGTTACAAATAGCCCGCACAGTGGGTGATGAAATGGCCAACTTGCCACAATGTTGAAATATACAACTTGGCCCCGATAGGGAAGTTCTAAACAATGCACTCGCCACATACATGGCTCTAATAGAGATAGGCCCACAACTCATGGTAGTTTGATGAATGAATGAAGTGCATTTAATTTGGAGAAAAAACATTTCATGTGTTGTCGTAGGCATGGGGAAGCTTATCGAACGCTCCCAACTTAATCCACCTACCTACCTTTATACCAGTTGATGTGGGATATCACACACTTTGGAGAAAACCAACCCAATGTAAAAGTAGGTGGAAAGGGGTTGACCATGCGAGCTGGGGAATACAAGCTGAGTGCTCAACTAACTCGCCATAGGGGCTTGGAGAGGTAAAAATGAGCTCACCGTCATTCAAACATGACAAGTTACAGGTATGTGGAAGGAAAATGAACAAGACAATTTGCATTCAACTAATATTTTAAGGCACTTTAGCTCCAAATTGGAACTTGGTGTAATAGCAAAAATTTATGAGAATTTCGAGAGAATTACAACCATGTCATTATTTATTCATGAATTGATTTAAATTTCCGTTTGTAGGTAATTTTATAGCACAATTGCATGGAGATTGAATTGTGAAGAAGATGTATGTGCCACGAGATGGATTTGAGAACATGATTTTGAAAAATTGTAGAGTTTTACAAGTTTGATATCAACCCATTTGTAGGTGAAAAGATATATTTTTCATTATTGAAGCTACAATTGCGCTATATTAGATTAAATAGATCGATTCACATTTCATGAATCGGAAATGTAGCATACGGGTGAACTCCGTTATCAATTTCTTTTGTGGACTTCATTTTCAATTTTCTTGAAGCTTTTGATCAAATAAAATTTCAGTAAAAGGAATTTATTAATTTGGTTAAGCAATTAATTAAATGGGAAATTGGATTCAATTAAAATTGATAATCCATCATCCATGACAGATTAAATGAATTTTCACATTTCAATGTTGTGATTAAAAATCAAATTGAATAAATTAAATGGATTTGTAATAAATTCAGTTAAATAAAAGAAGTTGGAGTTTAAGATAAAATTGATTATTAAGAAAGAGTTTTGAAAATTGGGGTTTCAAAAAACCAAAAAAATCAATTAAGAACTCATGATAAATGTTGTATTGGAAAATTTAAGTATCGAAACTTATTATAACGGGTCAAAAATATATAAACACAATTTTTAAATCAGGAGTGAATGCATTTCTATGCAATGAGGTTCATTTGGTTCTCCCCCTCAGTAGTTAAGAATGAATTGTAAATAAGAGTACGTCATCAAGAAATGGTCAAATCTCGTGTTGTGTCTAACACGTTGTGATGATTATAAATGTATATTGATGATATGTGACCTAGATTTGACATGTGTGTGAGCCTTATAGCCAAAGAATATATCATGACAAGATGATTGAAAGAGTGATGATGTATCCTAAAGCATATATCACTACAAGATGAATAGAGGGAGTGGTGATGTAGCCTAAAGCGTATACCACTACAAGATGAAGGAATAGGTGACCATTTATCCTATAGCATATGTCACTAACCTAGGAATGTCACGTGATGGGATGTTGAATGATGAGCGCGTAAGTATGATAAGTTCCATTTGATTTTTAACAAATTTGACAGTTGAGTATGGACAAGGAACTAAAGTGCACCATACGGTAGTTAGTGCAACACATAGAAGAAGATGTAGGATATTTGATGATTAAACAACCATGTGATGATAAAAATGTGTTAATATGAAATGTGTGGGGTGAAATGCAAGATGTGTAGATATGATAATAGTGTGAGATGCATGTTATGTAGTATGTAGAATGTAATGCTAGACACTTATTCAATGGAAGTGTGACACATATGTGATGAATACTAGTATGATGTGTAGACAATGTGTGATGTGTAGAGGATGTATGATGTGTAGATGTACAAATGTTGAAATAGTAATGATGTAGAGGAACATGAAGATGTAGTTTGAAAATGCAATATGTATTGCAAGATGTGTGAAGAGATGCAATGTGTAGTACCTATCATGAAGTGAGTGGGGATCATGTGTTATATCCCCTCAACAGTCAAAGCTGAATCGAAGCACAAGAGTGTGTCATGGGGAAATTTTTGATGCTAAAATTTGTGATGATTATGTCTAAGATAGGGTATTGATATATGATAATGTGAAGATGAGAGATGCACCTACACTAACATAGAAGGTGGGATGTATTAGATGTTATGCCCCCAAGTGTGCATTAATGAATGAACTATCCAATGAAAGTAAAGGATGAAATTAATCCATCCTATGCATGTGGTGGTTAAATCATATCAACCTGCTCTAATAGTGGTGGTATAATAGATAGGCGCTATGCTAGTGAATGAAGCCTATGCACATGTGATGGATGAATATAAGATGAATGTCATGGCATAGAAAAATTTTGGTTGAAAGAGTTCTACATGATGTGGATTGCTTCAGTGATGGAAATCCATGAGGAATAAGCGAGGTGGTGACCGACATTGATGTTTAGTAACTTTCCTAATAATGGACCTATACCTATGTGTAGGACTAGCATAGTAGTGAGGTCATGTAGACATTGAGTGATTAGGTGAACTAGGAGTATATTGCACTTTGAAAAACATAGAATGTTATATGATAAATGATGTAGGTGGTGAGCTAACAAATGTGTGAGGAGATAATGACCATGGAGTAGAGGGAGGTACACCATCAATAGAGATAACTTGATTGTTGTGAATGAATTTAAGTCACAAATGATTTATAGAGATGATAAATTGGGACCTATGAATCCAATTGAGACCAAGAAGCATGTCCCACCCATCAAATTTGTTTCTAATGAGGAAAGGCACAAGCATAGTAAGAGGACCAAATGTAACGTATAATTTTTCGACATTGTATTGTTTGTTCGAGGGTGTTCAACTTCTGATAGAGGGTAATTAAGAATTAGAATAGAGCATGCATTAATGGTCCAAGATGGATCAACATTATTATTATTTATGGGGGATGAATCAACATATGCCTTAATATGTAAGTGATTAGATGTGAAATTTGCATGATAATCATGGTTAGAGAAAGAGATGATCGGTGGCGAAGTGTCAATATGTGAAACTAAGAAATCAAGAGCCCCTGATGTAGGAGGAGGCATTGCATGATATGTATGATTAGCAGAAGATTCAAATGATTTCTTGTCACATGGTTGGGATTGATTATTAAATAATTTGAGTTTACCCTTTTCATTGACTAGTGCAAAGTTTGTGGGTTCCGTAAATTCAAGATTGTTATTATCAATAATATCTTGAATGATTATGCAGAGCTTGAAACATTAATTTGTAGAATGTCCCACATATCTATCATAGTCAAATAAATATTCTTCATTTTAATTCATACCTTTTTCATTGCGATGGATCTAATTTGAGTGGTGGAGGGAGTGTGATAAGATTTCTCTCAAGAAGTTGTTACAATATGAGATGTGGGGCCATAGGAAAGTTAGTAAACGCTCACCTAGGCGGTGGTGATTAAACCTCTTTAGGAGTAGTGACTATATTGATAATTTTGTTGTTGACCAGCTTAGTTGTAGATGGTTCGAATGGTGCCTTATTTTGGAAATGAGTGTAGGAGGAAGATTTCTCTCTATACTTAACTTTTCTGTGGAGATGATTTTGGTCTTATGAAGCTTAAGAGTATGAAAAATATAATTTAATGATAAAGAAATTTCAAAGAGGACACTTTCCTAAAGCGATGGTAAAAGAATCTACATAATAAAATCCAAAGCTCGAGTCCGCTAATACATTTGACATCTTAGCTAGATTTTTTTACATCTCAAGACGTAAATTTATAGGTGTTCATTAGGTCCCTGTTTATGTTATGATAATCAAGAATAAGATATCTTGGAGCTGATATTGATAGAAAATGAGTAAGAAAAGAATCAACCAGATGCATAAATGAAGTTACTGAGTGAACAAGTAGGTTGTAAAACCAACACATCGCATAATCATGGAGACTATGGGGAAAGGTTTTAGTTGAAAGAACATGATCATCAATAAATCAATACAAGTGACATGAAATCCTCTAAGATATTCCTATGGGTCATCATTCCCATTTAAAATGGAAAGCTTAGTGGTGAAAAAACTAGGAGGAAGCGAAGAAGTGGAGATGGAAGGTGTGAATGGATTATGCAATAATAAGCTAGAATATAATGATGGAGATGCTGTGAAGTGGCCTATTGTAACTTATGAATTTTTCCTTGAAGGTCCTAATAAAGAGAATTTAATGTTTGAGTGAAAACCTATGAAAATTGTCATATATGAGAAACTAAAGGTGGTGTAAAGTGATTGGTAGGAGTAGTGATAGAAATGGGAATGGTAGAAATAGGTGGAAGAGTATAAGCGAGTGATTGAGTAGCAACAAAGGTGGGTATGGCTGCAAAAGTAGTGAGTTCCACTAAATTAGTAGCTTCCTCATGAGAAACATGTAAAATTAAATCTAGATCTTGGGGATGTTCAACAATATGATCATTAATGGCCTTAAGATGAGCTTCAGTAAAATATTCATGAGATTGAGCCATGGAGAAAGGAGAATAAACCCTAGACAAAAAGTGGATTTGAAAGATGGTTTCACCAAAATTATTAACTAAAATGTGAATATTTTTATGTTAATTTAGTAAGTACAACACTATATAAAATTTAAACTAAATAAATAAAAGTGACTTAAATAATCCAAGCTACGAAAATATGAAACCCAAAAGTGCAATAAGGATTAGATAGATCTTAAGCGATTCTAAGAAGTTTTGGACTGTGTCACAAAGATTGTTGGATAAATATGAGGAGGAAATAAATATCCCAAACTCTCAAGAAGCACATATTTGAGCAATATGAGTGTCTTGGGAACTGGGAAAGGATCGGGTCCCCTGTGGGTGCTCTAGTCTAATTTTTGGTTTTCTGGTTTGCATGTGAAGATCCCAAAACTAGATTTCTAGGGTTGTAAGGTGATGTACATCCTTCATTTTTATCACATGTAATTCAATAAATTTTGTTGGATGGCATTGGTTATCAATCATGAATAAAAGACTTGCAAAACCCCAAAACAAGCATCAAATCCTTAAAAAATAAAAATGCAAATGAAGGGGTCAAAGTGTCGTCATTGGCACAATGGAGGAATTAAAAATCGAGTGTTGCACTACATCGTAGAACTGATGTAGTTTTGTGTGTGTGTGTAATCATGCCATAGGTCCTCTTGTGTTAGTCACACTTTGTGAAAGTAGTGAGAAATAAATTTTTTTAGAAATATAGTAAAATGGTGGATGGAATTGAATAAACTTTCCTCTTATGCAGTGTGATGTAGATGAACCATCCTTATGCCTTGTGATGGAGCTAAATGGATACAAATGAGCTCTAGATTCCTTTGATAGATGTAAATCTAGGTGTATGATAGTAGTGAATAGTGCTTGGTACCTCTTTATGGTCTCATAACTTTATATTTATATGGTTATCTTGTTCTAATTTAATAATTAATCCCAAAGAGTCCAACAACCAAAATATAGAGTTATTAAACGACTAGAAAGTGCCCAAAAGATGGAGATAAAATGGAAAAAGGATCAAGGTGATTTGAATGGGACCAGGGCACTAGTGGGAACCCTAATACCGTCCTAGGCACCCCACCTAAGGCTAAAATGACACAAAATGATAAAACAAAACTATGCGTGTACGTGTGAGAGGTTAGAAGAGGTGATAGAAAGGAAACTAAAATGGCCAAAAGACAGGGGTTAGTTAGTACTTTCTTCACTCAAAAACCATATGAATAGTAGTATGAGACCATTACTAAATTCTACCCTAAGTGTGTGATTTAGCGTGTACACAAAGCATACATTCAAGTGCAGATCATTCAAGACATCATATCATAAGCTTAGAATGGAAACACATATAATGAGTAAACATAATAGATTAGATAATACTAAGATCAATTGCATTATGTGATCAACATATCCACATTGATCAATCATAGGAATCTGTCACATTGATCCATTCTTAACAAGAATATCACATACTAGAAGTTGGATACATAACAATTTCCATCATAGAGTCATGCACGCCAAACACATTAGAGCAACATAACTCTCCTACTTCATGAAATATCTAATAAAATGAAGTACAATAAGTATATATAGGGTTCTGTTCACCACCTATGTATTCTCAAAATAGACTACATGCTCAAAATAGCCATGCATACATACAAAAGAGGCCATGGTTCTCTTGTTCTTTAATTATAATATTAGATCAATCCATGCATGCCATTTAATCTTCATTTTTATGTATTTTATCAAAAAAATAGATGTTCCTTGGTATTAAAGTATTATTTTTTTCTCCTTTGTTTGGGCTGTAGTCAACTCATTTTCTATTTTAGCATGTAACTGTTAAATTGGATATGTCTCGAGTTTATCTTCATGGGCGTGGGAAACTTCAACTAGATACTTACATGCATTCACATGCCCCACTTACGCACCGTAACCTTCAATGTGCTTTCCATACACATTTTTAATTCCAACATTACCCCGCACTAATTACATTGGTGCCCTCGGTAATGAGGTTTCACAACTTATCTCTCAAGAATATATTGAATAAAGAACGATAAGAATAAGAAACGAATATATAAACAATGAATTAATGAAAGAATGATCAGTGTGTGAATTTCTCCCTACTCTTCAATTGATAATAAAAGCTCAAGGTATACTTTATTGATAGTTCTTTGTAACTCATTCCACTTCATCTACCTGTTCTTCACTATTTCAGTGGATTGTCCCAATTGTCTCTTCCAAATATTTTGGAGTCATATTTTCCCTTTATGCTTGATCTCCCTTATCACTCCATCTAGGAATGAAATCATTCCCTCAATGAAATCCATTTGTCATGGCACCAACCACCCTATCTTCTTTATTCATTCATCATGAGGATCCTTGGTTTCCTTAAGCACATCGTGCTTCTTTGCAACTATGGCCAATTTTTCTTCTCTCCATACAAACTCGTCATTATTGGCTGCTAGGACATTGTTCTCCTCCTAAATGCTATATGATTTAAGTATTTTCTCTTGATCCTCATTGTTGTCTCTACTGTACTTCCTTCCTTTCTTAGTTCATCTTTCAATGTTTGGAGCATGGCGTCATATTCCCCAATCCTTCATGCTATAATTATCTTATTCTTCTCCCTCTTTACTACAATGTCTACATAAGTTCACCCTTGCATGGCTGACATCTCCTTAAATAGTGGGTGTAGCAAATATTGCAAGTAATTCAAGGCTGATGGGTATGTCTTCTATCTTTTTTCATCAAACTTAGGACACACCTCTAGAACTTCACTCCCAATGTCTACAACAAACTCCGAATGACCTTCTTCCGCTCTTCATCTTTTCATGTGCTTTGTCAATTTTTGGATCTATTTTCCCTTATTCTTGTTATCTTCTCACAATGTCCTCATTATAGCTTCCTTATCCATATTTATAATCACCACCTTTTTTCTCATCTTGGTCAAGGCATTATTTTGCTCTTTGGTCTATGAACTCTATGGATTTACATATTATATATGGGTTGCTTGAGGCATTATTAGTGCAAAATCACAGCACCCCCAAATGAGTTCTATAGATTTTCTTTTCTAAGGTAGAGTCATTTGGTGTGATCCACATAACATTGAAATTTCCCCAAGGTGTGGGACCTTGCAAATGGAAAATCTTTCCCAATTAAAGGTTAGTTCCTATTCGTCTCATTTAGGTGCATATGTGATAACTTGCAGAGATTCTATCTCTATAACTAATCTAAAATTTGTTAAGAAGATAGGGATAAAAAGGGATACAAGAGATAAGAAATAACTAAACTACAAGGTGATGCTTTGAAGGAATGATGAACACTAGTTTTCTTGATAGACATGAACCAAAAAAATACATATAATAATCAAGCACGAGATAACCAGATGTATAATGAAAGACCAAATGCAAGGAAAAGAGACAAAAAGGATCTATAATCGATCAAAAATGTGTTTTATTATTTTGCAGATTGATAGAATGCATTACAAAATAGTCA
This sequence comes from Taxus wallichiana var. yunnanensis, assembly GCA_018340775.1. Taxonomy (NCBI): domain Eukaryota; kingdom Viridiplantae; phylum Streptophyta; class Pinopsida; order Cupressales; family Taxaceae; genus Taxus; species Taxus wallichiana. The sequence goes on from CM031242.1 coordinate 509,287,868, forward strand.
GGAGGCAAGAAACATACTGCAATTTTAATGAAAGGCTTTAACTCCATGAATTACTTTGCTAAAAGGAAGGGGGATCCTACAAAAAAAAAGAATTTCCAACCCTTTACAATGAGTCCCAAGCTTGTATTTATAGATTCGATATAGACGGGAGAAAAAGAGAGAAGCGGGAAAAATATCTCCAAGCTCAACCACCACTATTTAATGTCTCCCATAAAATCTATTCCAAATGCATTTTGAATGCATCAAATCCTTGTTCGATGCCTTGAAGGAGGAAGAAATGGTAGAGCAGATTGAATCAGATTTGGTTATTGAGGCAAGAATATCCTGCATTAAAGGCCCAAAGGTGTTTCTCCATTTTTCACCTACCAGGGCCTGAAAAAATGATTTTTTATTTTTTCATGGCGTAGAGGACATCGAGATGCTTCTAACAGTGTAAGATTTGTAATATTTCAAGCCTTGAGTTGAAAGATATGCCCCTTCGAAGTTTGTATTGGGTCTGTACAAATGGGCAGGAAAATAATTTGAAAAATGGGTCTCCTTTTTAATATGGGGCAGGTGGCATCCAGATTAGGGAAAAAACAAGTTTGTGGGTCCGTGATTTATTTTTTTCCCCCTTTTGCACAAAAACATACATCTCGAGAAAACTACTGCAGCCCCGAGGCTCCACTTAGACACGTGCAACCCTTTGGTTCTCTAGGAGAGGCGCTTCAAATTTTTATCTCTGTGCCCTTTTGACAAAAGGAAAATTCTCACCTTTTCATCCGAATCCCCGCTTTGACCTTGACTCGGGCTCAAATGTTGACTTTTTATTTTGGGTGGAGTTGTGGCCCATTTTGTAACTTTTACACCTTTCGAATAATAAGCGGAAAAAAACCAACTTTCCCCCTGATGGCCCACTTTAACACTGCTAGTTAAGGCTTACCAAATGGCATTTCCTCTGTTTCCTACCCAATTTCCATGTTTTTGGCTAAGTCATTTTCTTAGTAATGTCATATCTCTTGACCTGGGACACGTGGCAGTCTAGCGCTCATTTGGAAATCCTCTCTCTATTCAATCCTTGAATTAGCACCATTTAGACACTTAGCAGCCTCCGTCAGCCTACCCCATGCATTGACTATTCAACCGACTCTGCCCCTTTTTGAGACTAGACATGTGGAGGCACCACACTTACTTGAAATCCTAATTCAAAATTTGCCTTTGAAGGAGCATCGAGTTAACACATGGAAGCCTCAGTAGGTCTGCATGGACTTTTCAATGTCCCCTTTTATCCCTTTGGACTCTGGGCCACATGGAGAGCTCATGCTCATTTGGGTCTCTGCCTTTAGAATAACTCTTGGAGATGTGCCAAGTTGACACTTGGCGACCTCTGCTTGCACTTTATACTTAGTCAATTTTTTAGACCTGCCCTGTCTAGCTTTTGACTCTATTGACCATTTGACCCTGCCTCCTTTTCGGCCTGGGACACGTGGAGATGTGATGCTTTTTTGAGCCTCCCTTTATGGATTCATCTTTATAGAAGCATCATTATGACATGTGGCTCTCTCCATTGGATCTTCCATACATAGTTAATTATGGACTTTTTCTTGAACGGTTTTGAGCCCAAATAACTTTGAAACTTCACCATTTTTCCCCTTCTTGCTCCTTGTTTCTCTCGACACTACCCCTTCTTTTTGAATATGTAATTACATTGTTGAGTCTTTTTGCAACCTATTTACAAGATCTAAATGAGTTTTCTTAGGTTCTTTCTATGCGGGGTTGTGGCTGATCTAATATTTTTCCTAGGGGAGAAATATGGATAACAATTTGGTGACTCACAAGGGTATCTTCCTACTAGATGAGAATACCAATTTCCTTGTCATATCCTTTGGGCATGGAGTCGAGAATGATGGTCTGATACTGATTCTACCTTTGATTTATGATCCCGGTTGTTTACAATCTTAATTTTCATAAGAAATCTCGAAATGAAGGTTTCTAAGAGTAGAAAATTGTTTTGACTAGGGGCTTCATCTGTCTCTCTGAATGGAATGCATAAGAGCAAAAAAACAGCACCACGACTATATAAAAAAATTTAAATCATACATGCTCCAAATATAACATGTAGAGCATGGAAAGAAATTAGGATAAAATTAATCCAAACTACAGCAAACCAATGTGCACAAACATTTAGAGGAAAAGGAATTAAACTAATATGTACAATGTGATAACCTTCCCTCTAGTAGCTATGTTTAAGATGGATTCCATTTCTCTGGAAGCTATAATTCTTCACCATCAAACGTAGAAAATTGGAAAGCATTGCTACTTTTACATCTTGTGAGCATGTAGGGGCCACTCCAAATGGCATCAAATTTGGATTGCCTTCCTAGTTTTGCTCGATCGCATCCCACTTCAAAACCATGTCTCCTTCTAGGAAGGTTCTTTTTTTTCCTTCTTGTCAAAGCATCTATTGATTGAGACCTGATCCTTCTCTATTGCTTAGAGTTGATGCTCTCTAGTTTCTTCTAATTCTATCAGCTCCACATACCTAACATCCATCAGTTCAAATTCAAACTTCTCAAGTTTCTTCACGAGCTCGATGTTGGCAACTCAAGTGATATAGGCAACAATTCCTCTTTCCCATAGAAAATTTTGAATGGAGAGCTTCCTATAGATATCTTGGGTGTTATCCTATTAGCCCAAAAGGCTGATTTGAGGTTTGTGTTCTAGGTTCTCTGATTTTCATCAAGAGTTCTTTTAATGATCTTAAGCAAGCTCTTTCTTGTGGACTCATTTTGACCATTACCTTGAGGGTAATAGTTTGATGAAGTTATCAAATAAGTCCCATTATTAATAGCCCATCTTGTGATCTTAAAACGTATGAATTCCAATGCATTGTCTGATATAATGGTGGCTAGCACTCTAAATCTAGTCATTATCTTGTCATAGAAATCTAGTATACTAGACTTATTAGCTTCCTTGAGTGTCTTTGCCTTGGTCAACTTGGTGAAATAGTCTCATTTGCTTTTAGAATCCATTTTTGGCCTTGTCTTGAATTTGGATTGATGAATCCAATGAAGTCCATTTCCCATTGCATGAAATGTTGGTCGATTGAAATTGGGTGCAATGGAAGTGCTACTAGCTTTTCTTTGCCTTTAAAGAAGGCACAATTCTTGCACTTTTTGATCTAGGTATAGTAGTCACTAAACACTTTAGGTCAATAATAACCCACCTTCATAATCTTGAGTGCTATCACCCTTGGAGCAAAATGGCCTCCAACTACTTCAACATGGAATTCTAGTAACACTCACAACCTGATCTCTATCAATGCATCTCAGTAGAATTCCATTGATGTCTCTTTTGAACAAAACACCATCAATAAAAACATATGGGATGGCTTGTAGTTTGCAAATGTATCCTTTCTTATTTACTCATCCCATGAGGAAATAATCCTGTTTTAAGGAAGTATACCATGTCTTGAGTCTAACAAGGAGTAGATACATCATCATTTCCTTCCTCTTGATTATCCTATAGAAGAAAAACAACCTTCTTTTCACTATTTGCTTCGTTTTGTTGACCTGAGGCTAGTTGTTCACACAACCCCTTCCCATGGAAAAATTTAGTGACCTTGATCTCAATGCAATATTCCATGACATGAGTGATCCATTCTGCACATTTTTCATTCAGATCCTTGCTGAGAAGGAATTCTTTAACTCCCGCATGGGAGACCAACAATTGGATTTTATTATTTGAAACTAGATGCTTAAACTTCTTTAATCCTCTTATTACTACTAGGACTTTGTTTTTGATGAAGGAGTATCTCACTTCATAGTCTTCCATACCTTGACTGAAGAAATCAATTGGTTGTTATGTACCTTCTTTGTTTTGTTGAAATAAGATTACAGAAATTATGTCACTACCACCAAAGGCATACAATATGAAGTCTTTAGATAAATCTAGATTCACGAGAGTTGGGGCTTGTGATATAGCTTCTTTGATGGCCTCAAATATTGAATTTACTTCAGCCATCCACCTAAATGCTAAGATATTCTTCAACATCAATGTTATTAGCTTAACAAGTGCGGTAAAGTTTGGTACAAACCTACAGACAAAATTGAATTTTCCGGGAAGCTTTCAAGAGATTTCTTGTGGCTTGGCAATGAAAATGCTCTTATTACTTCAACTCTCTTTGGGTTGATTGCCAATCCTTCCTTTGATATAATATGGCCTAGAAGCTTTCCCTTATAGGCCAAGAATATGTATTTTTAGGATTAAATGATACCCCAAAACTCCTGCATCTATGAAACACTGTTGTAGGTGGAAAAGCTGGTCTACTACAATTTTTGAAAACACCACGATGTCATCTAGATAGATCAAGTACTATTTCTTTGATCAGCCCTTTGAATGCTATATCCATTTCCCTTTGAAAATTGGCTCTGGCATTGGATAATCCAAATGGCATTTTTCTATAGGAATAGGTGCCCCATTTGGTGGTGAAAATTGTTAATGAACTGATCATCTTGTTTCACCATGATCTAGTTTTAACTTGAGTAGCCATCTAGGAGGGAGAATCTCTCTAATCAGATACCACTTGCAAGATCTCGCTCCATTGAAGGGAGTGGGTAGTGATCTTTGAGGGAAGCTCTATTTAAGTCTTGAAAATCTACACACAACCTAATCTCTCCATTTTTCTTCCTAACTGGGACTAGGTTTGCAACGCACCTTGAGTGTTTGATTGGAGATATGATACTTTTCTCTATCGCTTGTTCAGAGCTTTCTTCATCGAGGCTCAATGTGTGGATTGACTCATCTCTACTTTTACTTAATGGGCTAAACAATAGGATCTAGTTCAATTGTGTGTTGTGCTAAATTTGGATTGAAACCTCTTAGGTATTCATAGCTCCAAGAAAATACATCTGGAAATTCTTTGCAAATTTGTATGAATTCATACCTTTCTTGCTCGATGGCCACTTTTCCAATTTGAAGTGTTTTTCCTTCTCCAACTGGGACTGAATCTGAATCTTCTCCTTTGATCTGTATGTTATCCTTTTCTTTTCTAAAATGATCATTAGGATTGAAGATGGACTCCAATGTCACTAAGCCTTTAGGAAGCTTGTTTGTATGCAACTATACTATTTGAATCCTATATTGCTGCTCTAATATGCTTTGATTTATAGCTGAGAATGTAGCTTCTTCTTACAAATAATTAATTATCTTCGATCATTCTCAAAAACCTACCAACATGTGTTGTTATCTAGCACTACTGGCCTCACAACTATATGGATATGTGGTTGTTCTTTGTCTCTTTTGATGTTGTCAATCACATCAAACATTGCTCCAACCGGCCGCTTAGCCTATCAATGCCTTCGTTCTCCCTTCCGGGTATGGACATAATGTTGAAGGCCTTGAAATCTTCCATGAGATCCCATACCCTACTCTTGTAATTCTCGAGTAGGTCATTCTTGACAACATTAAGTCCTCTGACTTGATTGGCAACGATTCACTATCACCAAACACTTGCAAGATCTTGATTCCTAACTTCCTTGCCCAATGAACACCATGGACCAAAGCATCATATTCAATAGTGTTATTTGAGTAGGAAAAATGAAATCTCAAGGCTGACTATTTATTCAACAGTGTTATCCTCTTCATTTACTCAATGATATTGAATGAGCTATCCTTTTGTTGCACCTTCCCAGGCACATTTTTTTCTTGAACATGGGTTGTTACAACTGGTGCCTAAGTGGCTTTGAAAGGTGGCTTGGATTGGTTCTACATGTTGGGAGTTATATTTGGAGCACCAAAACCTTGTGGAGTGATGGAAGGTTGAGGGTTACCTAAGTTCAGTGGTTGGCCTTCTCCAATATTTCTTCTTTTAGACCATGTATTGGCAGCTACACTTTGAGAAGGGAACTGATTCATCCCACAGAAGTCCTCAACTTTCCAATTGATAAGCATAGATTCACTTGGAGGTCCCTCTTGTTGATCTCCTTTTTTCTAATCTCTTTCTTGGCTAGGTTCCTGTGACACCATACTAGTTTGCACCATCAAGTCCTGATTTAGTGCACCATTAAACCATATTGATTTGTTATGTGCTGATTGCATGGGAAACAACAATCATAATCTTATGCCATATTGTTCTGTGCTGGAACCAATGCCCTTGATGTTGAAGTTGTGTTTGGATCATATGACCTAAAAGGTCTACTAACTTAAGGTTGTCCTTTGTTTTGGCTCTGATTTACTGATCGATATGGTGGTCTATTTTGTTGATATTGGGGTCTAGCCTGATACTGAGCCTAGGGTTGATATGGCCTAGAACTCTGAGCCTGCTATCTTTTGATGGTTACTAGCTCATTTCCCAGGTTTTGCAGTTGTTTCATCACTTCTTGAAGCTCCTTTGAGGTGTTAGATGATGAAGTGGAGGCTTTAGCTGAACTTTGACTCCTAGGGGTGGGTATAGGAGCTAATATGGGTGTTTGGTTGGTACATGGGTTTCCTAACTAGGGGTAAAGAGGCATGGATGGCCTAGGGGTAAGTTTTCTAGCCTGAATCAAATGGTTCTCAACTCCTATGGAAAGGCTATAGGATGCAAGTAAGGTTGTGCCCCCCATTGACTAAATCATCAAAGAAATATAAAAATTGAAAGCCCTAAGAATGTATAAGAAGGCACCTTCATTAGTGGAATTTTATGCAGCTTGGAATCTTGTCCAGTCAAATGAAATATGAGATTGAAATCCATCAGTTGCTCATTTGGGGCTCTCTTGATTTTTGTTAGTTGCTCTAACAAAGATAAGTTATCACCCTTTTCTCCAAACTGGTTGTGAAGAGTTGTGCATAGTTGGTTCCAATTTTGGATAGAGCCTGCTTCAAGGCTCCTAAACCATTGTGAAGCTTTACCTTTGAGTGAAGAGGTGAGCAACTTGACTATAATGTCCATCTCATGGATTTCATGGATTATCTGAGACATTTGTAATATATTGGACATGATCACAAGGAGAAGTCTGGTTTTCCCTAGTGAAATACGGGATGCTCTTTAATGCTGTTATCGGGACCGGGTTTTGTGCATTTAGAGTGAGTGGGGTGCTGCTACAAGTGAAATTGACATAAGGATTTGGCTAAGCCATCCCGATCGGCTTGAGGATCCGTTTGATTGAAAGAAGGGCTGTTGGGAGGAGGTGTCGATAAGGATCTATTTGGTGGGGATAGAAAATTCCATGCTCTTCTTCCTCCCCTCCCTCTATCTGTGGGTAAGTCTATATAGAAAAATAATCCCTCCTATCTAGTTCTTGACTGATTTTGAATCCTTCTCATGAACTTCCTTGACCTGCTTTGAAACTAGTGGATTTGTTTCTTTCGGAGTCGTTAGATGTGTAGTTTGCAAGAGCTTCTCAAAAGCTAGAATCATAGAAAGTACACATCAATCTTACCGTAATGCGAGATGAAGACTTCTTATTCCCACCAGGCATGCCAAAAATATTAGTGCAAAATCATAGCACCCCTAAATGGGTTCTATAGATATTCTTGTCTAAGGTAGAGTCATTTTGTGTGATTCATATAACATTGACCTTTCCCAAGGTGTGGGACCTTACAAATGGAAAATCTCTCCAAATTAAAGGTTGGTTCCTATTCCTTTATTTAGGTGCATATGTGAGAACTTGTAGAGGATATATCTTTATACCTAATTTAAAACTTACCAAGGAGATAGGGATAAAAAGGGTACAAGATTCCATGTTTTTGGATAAGTCTTTTAGTTATCAAGGTCATTTCTCTTAACCTAGGACATGTGGCAATCTGGCACTCATTTGGAAACCCTCTCTCTATTCAATCCTTGAATTAGTGCCATTTAGACACTTGGTAGCCTTCACCAGCCTGCCCCATGCATTGACTATTCAACCGACTCTGCCCCTTTTTAGACTAGACACGTGGAGGCACCACGCTCGCTTGAAAGCCTGATTCAAAATTTTCCTTTGAAGGAGCATCGAGTTAACACTTGGTAGCCTTTACAAGTCTGTGGACTTTTCAACTATCCATTTTATCCCTTTAGACTCTGGGCTGCATGAAGAGCTCGCACTCATTTGGGTCTCCACCTTTGAACTAACTCTTGGAGATGCGCCAAACCGATAGTTGGCGACCTCGCTGCACTTTATACTTAGCCTATTTTTTAGACCCGCCTTATCTACCTTTTGAAACTATTGACCATTTGACCGTGCCTCTATTTTATCCTGGGACACATGGAGATGTGGCGCTTGTTTGAGCCTCCCTTTATGGATTCATCTTTGGAGAAGCGTCGTTAGGACACATGGCTCTCTCTATTGGCTCTTCCATACTTAGTCGATTTTGGACTCTTTTCTGAATGATTTCGAGCCCAAAAAATTTGAAACTTCACCATTTTTCCCCCTTCTTGCTCTTGGTTCCTCTACGGCACTACCCCTTCTTTTTTGACCATGATATTCCATTTTTGAGTCCTTATGCGACCTATTTACAAGATCGGAATGAGTTTTCTTAGATACTTTCTGTGTTGGGTCGTGGCTGATCCAATATTTCTCCCTGAGGAAGAAATATGGATAACAAGAACCTTATTCATCTTGTAACTTCAGTGTGCTTCCTCATTGATGTCACACTCAGGTTCATCCATATGTGTTTGCATCATATAGCTTAGCATATTCCTTGTTTGTATATTTATGCATTTTGGTTCTATTATCTCGAACCTATATAATTTTTCATTTGAGAGGGTGTTATGAAACCTCGCATGAATGATCTTAATAGGGTCATTCAAATAGACAAGATCTAGCTTCTTTAATAATTATTCTCCTGTTTTCCTTTCATATCTTTCACCTTTGGGTATATGTGTTTCGCACCTAGAATTAGACCTTCTCCCACACCCACTTGCTCATTTGATGATTACCATGTATCCTTCTAATTTAATTTGTTATCTCTAGTGGTTCCTTCCTCTTCACACACATTTATAACTTCTACATCATATTGAGCTTCCTCTTCTATAGGTTCCTCTTTTCCTTCCACATCGATAACCTTGAGTGAGGAACTTGTGTTGTGCAAAAATTCCTTGAATAATTATTCATTTTCACTATCCTCCTAGGTTACAAGCTTGTGCCTTATTTTTTTTTGTTCCAGGACTGTCGGCTTCACCGGAGTAGTTCTCCATGACCTCCTCACTTGTTTAGAGGGTTTGCAACTAGTGCTCTATGTCCTCGAATTTCTCCTTAGCATTCTTACGTAACCCTGCTCCACCATGTTGGCCTCTTGTTTTTTTGTCTCCTCGGCCTTAGGATCAAATCTTACCTCCTCTTCTTCATGCCTTGGAGGACTATCTTCATGTGGCCTCTTGGTACCTACAATTCATTGTCTTCTAGTGCTATGACTTACCACACAACTATTTTCTATTTCCTCCTCCTCATCATCTTTGGGTTGTTCCTCTTCATCTATCCTTAGACGTGTGGGCTCACCCTCCTACCTCATACCAATTGTATGCTTTCCTTAGCCATCTTTGATAGTTTGAACTCATCTTAAATATATTGTTTACTTACAATCATAGGCTTAAGTTAAGTGTATACCTTAGCCCATCTACCTTCCAAACTACCAAAGTCGTATAATTTATAATGATATCATCTAATATCATGGTCTCAATGTAGGAATACTTACTTCGATAGACATAAGTCTTGATGAGTTTATTGTATTCATAATCTAATTTTTCTTCATCGAACATGAGCTTCCGCACATCTGAAAATATATTTGCGAGGCTTGGAAGTAGCATGCTATAAATTAATATGGGATCTTGCAGCAAGGATTCACTTACTATTCTTCATGTGAAACATCCAAATGTAGTAGTGCTCGTAGACCGTTAATTTGCCTTACCATCACCATTGCCGAAAATTACTTGGTATGTACCATTCATGTTCAAAGGCATCACACATTCTTATGTACCATAACCCTAGTCTTATTTTGTACACACTTCCCATGACTCAATTACAAGTGTAATCAGCAAAACCTTTTGGCTAGTGACTTCTTCTCTAGCTGCTATTGCAAAATTTTATCCTATGGCCATCTGGTACCCCAATATCTAAAAATAAAATATATAATAGGATTGCATCCCATGAAATCTTATCACCTCAGTGTGCACATCCACTCTAATCTTGTGGACAATCCCCTCCACCATCTTCTTTGCAATATGGAGCCATTTCTTCTTTACTTGGATCCATCTCTCCTAGTTATTGAATTTAGTTAAGATATGCACAATAATATTTAAAATAGGGTTATTTACCTTAGATATGTCCATTGTGTTCCCTCCTTTCTGATAATACATCTTCACAAAGAGTGGTTTCCATAGCTACTTCATTATCTACGTCACTCGAAATTTCTATGCCCGAGCTCGTAACCCCTGTAACTTTTCCAATCAAAGGCTCGGTGAGGTGTAGTCGCCATCCTGTAAAGTAGAAGAATTCGTCATGTACTCTTGACATGAGTCATTGATAGAGTCTTTTTGGTTTTCCAAAAAATGGCTCATAGATATGAAAGACTCCATATTTCTCTAAGGTATTATATCCTTCATTATCATAGATTGGTTTATCATTATTAGTTCGCATGTTAGTTTATTAAACTAGATCATTCTCTATTTAGTCCTTGTTTGCACTTGTGTGATGATTATAATCATTCACCTTGCTCTTGTGGATATGGAACTCCTAAACATGCCCTATAATAACACCCTTAGGATACTACATTTTAGATAATATTTCTTCCATTGATTCTTCCACTTCCACCTCATTTTTGTTCTTCCTCTTGCCCTTGTGGTCACCGAAAGTGCTCATTTTGTTACCATGTCAACCTTTCACAATTTTACCCTTACATTTTTATTCCTTCCGCTACCTCTCTAACCCCAAACTCATGTACCCTAGCCATAATTTCTTCTTCTCAAACACTTTATCCTTGAACCCTACTCTTCACGCCTTTAACTTCCTCTCACACTTCATGCAAAGTAGATCGACTACGTCCGTGGCCAAATTCAACTAGTTTTATGTACTTCTCACCTATAATTTAACTTCATGCTCTTTCGCATTTCAAATCTCTCTTCAAGGCTCAAAAATAAAACAAGAAAGGTAAGAATGTAGTCATTTATCTTTGTTTACAGATTATTTCATAATTTTTCAAATTAATTTCTCCTCGCCTATCACCGTACTCCAACTTTAATTATGTAATTGTGATTTTTGCACTTTTCACTACTATATTTTGTGCCCCAGTCATAACCTTATGGCACATCCCACTACTAAATGGCCACAAACCTCCTTATGCATGCATTTATATAACATAGTACATAATCCTCTACGTATTATACCAAGTATTTTATCATGCTACTTCCTACCTCGTGTTGCACTATGTGAAACTTTTTGACATGTGCTCTTCATCTTGAGTAATTTCCTTAATAACACCTTCATCCCTAGCAATTGTAGTGACTTTTCCTTCTTTTTTAATACTTCAATGAATACTCTCATACTTTCAAAACTATATAGAAATCACAACACCAATGTATTCCTTATTTTTATTCCTTATCCACCCCACACTAAAAGTATATGTGGTCCTCTTCACATGAAATCAATAGATATTAATCAACTTCATGTGTGCAAGTGTGATTATTACAATAGAACAAAGAGATACAGAAACAAAGAATAGAAACAACAGGAAAGAAATACATTAAAGGAAAATCTAATCTAATGTCAATACTACATTATGATAATTAACCTTTTTATAGTATGGATTGAACCTACTCCCATTGAAGAAACTAGGAAGCATGGTGTCATCTAACACCTCTAACTCGACAAAACCTAATTCAAGTATCTTGGTTGCTACAAAAGGTCCAAAAAATTCAATTTTAGTTAATCCTGTGTGGTGTGCTAACTTTGATTCATAAATAAGCACAATCTTTCCAACATCGAATGTCCATTTCTTAATGTGACTATCATTTCATGCCACATGGCTTTCCTTCTCAATATTTTGGGTCCAACATGTAATGGAACACCTCTCATCTAATTGCATTAGTTTATAAATGCATTGTTCAATAGATTATTCATCATCTAGTCCACCTACATGAGCAATAGGTAGAGATGGAAACATGAATTCCACAGAAATACAACCTTTGTGCCAAACACTAACCGAAAAGGTGTGGCCTTGTTCAACCTTTTATAAGTAGTCATGTAAGCCCAAAGTACAACATATACTTTACTATCCTAGTATTTCATTCCAACATCATAGACTCTCGTGAAATATTTTCCTAAAATCTTGCTTAAGGATTTTGTTGTGCCATTAGCCTATAGTTGATAAGGATTAATCTTATGGTGTGCCACCATAAACTCCACCAATAAAATTATGATTGTCCCATTAAGGAAATGAGTCCCCCTTTCATCTTTCAAGATTAATGAACATTTGTACTTGCTGATAATATTTTCCCATAAGAATCTTATTTTTGTGGCCGCTAAAAAATACTTTGTATGTGTTTCCTCTTCCCACCATGTTAGATATTATGTGAAAGTAATAATTTAACACGCACTTATCGTACACACGGGTGGTGAGATAGCACCTACAAAGTCAATATCCCACTTTTCAAAAATATTAGCACTTGTAATTGGCCGTAATAACAACTCATCTTTATGGATGGGATTCTTAGGGAACTGATAATGAGCAAATAATTGAGCACCATATGATATATATAGAAACTAAATGTTGTTACAAATAGGTATTGTATAAAATTATATAGTGTGTAGATCATAGATAATGCTTTGCTCTTAGTGGTTGTGTAATTCTACTACGTGGGTGTCAAATTATCACTTGTAAATAAAATGGGATGATCCAAAATTATTTTTCCTGGTTGTGCCAACATTGCACTAATTTTCATGCTAGAGGCGTTAACATGAACATCAAAGGGTTTGTCCCATGAAGGAAAGCATAAAACAGTGTAGTGGTGAGCCTCTAATTCAATGTTTCAAAAACATTTTATTGTGTGTCACCCAAATAAAATTTCCCTTTTTCCTTCAACAACTCTTCCTGAGGCACATAAATATTTTCATAGCCTTTGATACATTTCTTGTAATACTCAAGTATGTCTTAGAAATCTGCACTTCACTCGATTGGTAGGATCATATAAGCCCAAGATTACAACTATATTGGCTAGGTCTACAAACAATCCTTCCTTGCAAATTATATGCCTAAGTAAAGTGCCAAAATATGTAGAAAATATGCACTTACTAATGTTAAAAAAAGATTCTCAATTACTTGCACCTCTCAAACATTAGTCTCGGGATTATCACAATGATACTTAACAAATCCATATCTTGTGCCTAGTCATCGAAATGCACCTATAATAATTAATGAATAAAATGTTGGAAGGCCTACACAAAAATGTACAAGAACATAACTAGAATAATTTTTAATCTGAAGGGCATAACCGTATATGTAAAACTTCCCAATTCATTAGTGAATTTATTTTTCTTTTTATCTTCTTTTGTGATGCACACTTGGTGATAACCTAAAATTCCATCGTGAAAGAATATATCTCATGCCTCTTTGAATCCTTCAAGGATTTATTCTATGAATGGGGTAGGAAAATGATTGATTACACATGCAACATTGAGTACTTATTAGTCCACACAAATACTTATCCTCCCATCCTTCTTTATGCTTATAACCACAGGATAACCCATTAAAATTCTTCAATAGTCTTAATAATACCAGACTTGAGCATCTTCTCAATTTCCTCCTTCACCTTAACCCACAGATTAGGGTTCATCCTATAAAGCCTCTTCCTAACCATGTGTGCACCTTATTTTACCTTGACATTCATCTCACCAAAAGAATGGTGTACCCCTTTTAAATAATGATAGATCCATGGGAATAAGTCCTCGAAGTCACCCAAGATATCAATAATCTCGAGACACTTCTTGCGCTAACAAATAATCACCAATAATGGCCTCCTCAAGTTTAGAATATGTACCAATGTTAACCTTTTTTCTTCATAGGAGCATGGTACATGCATTTCAACTCATCTATAGTGTCCATTACCTCATGTGTTCCTTTAGTGTGGTTAACATCTAGGTTATCAACTTCTTCATCATTTATCATATATACTAGTTTGCCCTTTTATTTCCTTCCATGCGTGACTCATATGTACTTCTATCTCTTCAAGATCAAGGTGCACCTCAAGGTAAGGTTCCCAAACAAATCCAACATGATCTCTTCATCCTTGGTGCTATCTTCTAAATTAAGGTACTTCCTAATTTGCAGGTATTCATGGAATGGAGGCTTATTATAAAAAATAAAATTTTGGATCATACTTGCAGTCATCTCTTGCCAATTTGTTGTTTCTCTTGTTAACTTAGCATAGATATACCATGTGGGTGTTCGGACATGAAATGTGCAGTAGAATTTGTGTACCCAAGGTGATGGAAATAAGGACTCATTGCCATGCACCCAAGATCTCTCAAACTCATGGATGTGATAAGACGCAGCAGCAGAATTCCCATTAGAATAACATGTTTGTATAGGTACATTGCTTCGAGTAAACCTATTAGAAAATTTGTTTCTCAATTTTCATCATTCTAAAATTCCATCTCTATGTGGTATTTCCCACCATAGAGATATTGTCTCACACAAAGTATAATTTAGCATGTTTCTTCAATCGCCCTCATTCCACGATCGAGTCTCCACAAAGTGTAAAATAATGCATTGGGGTTACCTTCACCAATATACCTTGGTACCATAGTTATTCCCAAGTGCCTTACATGCATGGCCTAATCAATCAGGTAATTATCCATTTTAATTCACACCCAACCATCTCATATGCTCCATGGAACTAGTTATCATAAGAAACACTAGTAGTGTCACTTATAGAGTGCACGTCTTACCACCGAAGGGTGCATTCCTTTGATTGTTCTATATTCTCTCAATCACACACGGTATGAGCATAAATTATATTAATTTCTTGTTTAGTTTAGGAATCAACATAAAGCTCTGGATTCTTAATATACGGGGGTAAGATAACGCACTCTTCTTCATTCGAAAACTGATGTACCTTTCGTTAATGCACAAATAATATTTTCTATCATAACACCATGGTCATCCAAGTAATGCGATAAATTTGTCTTCTTCTAAAAACTCCAATACTTCAAAGTCACCTATGAACTTGGCTTCCTGAATGGTAATAAATGCACTCTTTAGTACCCTAATAGGCATATCCATAGTATTTTTTTCCATATATAACAAATTTGAAGATGGGTGCAATTTTGGTCTACCCATCAGATTCTATGCATCCAGAGTAGACACATTCACTTCCACACCTTTATCAATATGAATGTTGTGTAATAATAAATCATAAATTACTACATCCAATGTAATTTATTTTCCAAATTAATGGTTCCATGGTTGTATATTTGTGTGAAGTATCTACCTCTCATGCTCGACCAGTGAGAAATAATTTTTCTCGCAACTATTATCATAACAAATAAATGATTCCCTCCTATCATAACATCATGCACACCTCCTTCAAGTAATTCACATGATTTTGTGGAAGCTCAAAATTATTTCCATGTTCTCTTTCATGTGGATGTTCCTTTAAGCACTTGTATTTCTCCCTGAAGCTCCCCAGATGAATCCCATGGTTTTATGGTAGACTTCTTTCTAATGTTCATAATCTAGATAATTAACATGTATAACCTATTATATTGTAATGAGTGGCTTAGCCTTCAGATGATCACATGTGTGTGTAGCCTCGGTGTGTGTGGTAACCATCACCATATATAGCTCAGATCAGGTGTATTCTTAGGAATCCATTGATCAACAACAACATGTTGTACCTAGATCATTCTTGTGCCATTTTACTTATTATTTTTACTCATATGTTCATATAAATTTAGGTATTCCTCTTGAAAGATTAAGAATAGGGAAAAAATCCTGTTATTTTATTAATAATCAATCTAATCAAACTTACAATGGAGTGCTGCAATTAATATAGAAATTGTACACACAGGAAATATGTTGTACAAGTGCAACAATAAACTAATTTACATAATATTACAAAAGTATACACAAGAGGCAAGAATAAAAAACATGTAGTTGCAACAATAATGCAACAAATAAAAATACAAGAATAATATGGTTATTAAAACATAACCTTAAAGTAATTAATTTCATGTACCTAATTAAAATGCAAAATTATTATATTTCCTAACATTCCCCCTTCATTTTTCATTGCCTCAAGGGATGAGGAGAGGAACTCTCTGAATAACTCAAATTTGTCACATGTAAGTGAGTTTGTGAAGATATTTTTTCATTGTTTAGGTTGTTGGACAAAACTGAAGTTGTGCATTGTGTTTTGAGACATAATCACATATGAAATGTGTATGTACCTAAATGTGATTTGTTCTTTGATGAAAAAAATATATTGTGAACAAGTTTGAGAAAACCTTCATTTTAAACAAACAAGGTTGTCGGTATTTCTTGTGGTATTCTGAGTCCTTCAAGTATGTGACATAGACATATTGCTTCATAGAAAGATTCACCTCTAGAACAATAATCAGCTTCTATGGAAGAACAAGAAACAAAGTGTTGTTTCTTACTTCCCTAGGATATCGGTACATATCTCATAAAGAACACAAACCCTAAAGTATATTTTCTATCATCAATGTTGCCTACATGATCGAATCCAAATATCCAAAAGAGAATAAATTATCATTCTTCTTGTATTGTAGACCAAGATCTCTTGTTACCTTAAGATATCTCAAGATTCACGTTGTTTCCTTCTAATGAAAAACTTTGGGTTCCTACATGAGCCTAGATAGATATCTCACTGCAAAGTTGATATCTAGTCTAGTGTAGGTCAATTAAATGAGACTCCAAATCAGCTTCCGATAGAGAGTGGAATTTACCATAGGAGATGGATCTAAATGAGATAAATGTAATTTTCTATCCATAGGTCAAGCAATAGGTATCTAATCCATCGTCCTGAATTTCTCAAGCATTGTCTTGGTATATTTCAACTGAGACACAAATATGTGATTAACTTTATACCATACTTCTAATCCAAGATAGTAATGCATCATTTGAGATCTGTCATGTCAAACGATCGTTAAAATATTTCTTCCTTGCATCGATCATCCTCACTAAACTACCAATGATGACTAGATCGTCGACATAGACAACAACAATCAAAATATCCCCCTTGATTTTTGAGGTAGAGATTGGGATCGTATGGATTTCTAACTATTCCATGTTGACGAGATGCTCATCAATTCGATGTACCAAGCCTCAGTGCATGTTTAAGGCCATACGAGATATTTCTTGATTCTACATACCTTTGCTTCTTGATTAGGTACAAAATATCCCATAGGTTGAGTCATACAGGACTTCTTGTAAATATCTGTTAAGAAAGACACCTTTTATGTCCATCTAATGGACTTTTCAACCAAATTATGTAGCTAGAGAAAAGATCATCCTAATCATTTTGATCTTAGCTGAGGGAGAAAATGTCTCCTCATATTCAACACGTTCTTTTTGTGCGTACCCCTTTTCTACTAGTCTCGCTTTATACTTTTCTATGGTCCCATATGCTTTGTACTTTATTTTGAATATCCATCTACATCAAATGGGTTTCTTTCTGGTGGAAGATTGATAAGCTACCAAGTGTTGTTTTGCATCACTGAGTTATATTCAACATCCATGGAATCTTTAAAATATTTTGTGAGTAGGGATTCTTAGACTTTAGAGGGCTCATCAAATTCAATAAATCTAATCATAAAAGTAAAGTTTACTTCTTCTCTTACTCTAGTGTGATTCCATGGTCTAGTGGTGAATGTATCTGGTGGAACATCCATTCTTACATCTCGTAGCATGCTAGTATACCACTTGGGCATATGCTGAAATATTCTCATGGATCATGCTTCAATATGATCATGACCATAATCCCCATCATCACTTCCATCATCTGCAAGAACAACAAATTCTATTTTTACAACCGATGAAAAATATAAATCGGGTGAGTCTGCGGAGGAGGACACTCTTCTTCCTTCTTCTCAAAGAACTCAAAGCATCTCTGTTGTTGTAGACTTTCCTAGTCTACAGATCCATCAATGTGTACCCAATGAAGATGAGTTTTTGTGATTTCATATCCAATTTATTTATGTTCTACTTGGGTATATGCATATTTTCCTTGCACCCTAATACTCTAAGTTGTACAACATATGGTTTCATGTTTACCATGCTTCTTATGGCATTACTCTATCAAGAGCAAGTATGGGCACTCTGTTCAAAAATAGCACTGTTGTCTTTATAGCTTCTACCTGAATGTCCTTGCTATTCTAGAATCAATGATCATACATCACCCCATTTCCATGATAGTACAATTTCTTCTATCAACAACACCAATTTTCTATGGTGTGTGTGGAGGAGGAATTTTTCGACGAATTCCATGATCTTGAAGGTAGGATTTGAACTCATCACTAGTGAATTACCTCACTCGATCTAAGAAAAGAATTCATATGTGATGACCATTTTTGTTATCAATATCCATTTTGAACTTCTTGAAGTTTTAAAAGATTTAATTTTCTTCCAAAGACAAAAAAATCCACATTTTTATTGAATAGTCATCAACACAAAGCATGAAGTATTGAAATCCAAAATGACTTGGTTACGTCGGAACACAAAGATCGATATGAAAAATCAAGCTTACCATGGGCTCAAAAATTACTCTTTTGGAATGAGGCTCTATTTTGTTTTCCTAATAGGAAGTGAGGACACTTGTTTATATCCTCATGGAGATATGGTAATCCTTTCACCATAGTGTGTCAGAGAAGTGTTTCAAGATACTTGAAATTGATATGACTAAGTCTCGATGCCAATATTCTACAAAGGTAGAGTTCTTAGCAACAAGTTCTTGATTATTTCCATGGACAAAATCAAGATGGAATATGCATCCTACATTGGAGGCTTTTGTAACTATTTCTGAGCCTCATGATTTTTCTCTAATTAGACACATCTTCTTACCGGAATGTGTATGAAAGTTAACTTTAAAGTTATGATCCAAGAGTTGACAAAATGATAGCATATTTTTAGTCAACCCAAGGATATATAGTACATTTGACAATCTACAGTTTCCTAAACAAAGGGGTAGAGAAATATTCCCAATCCCTTAAACTATGTATGAAGAATTATCACCTAAAGCAACATCATTTTTCAAATGTGTCTCCCTGATTGAAGTAAACCAGTATCTTTGGCTAGTAATGTGTCAAGTGGCTCCTAAATCAACATACCAAACATCACTAGATGATGTGGAGGGTTCACTTGATTGAGAATTGTACAAGTAGTCTTCAGTATCTAAATGTTCTTCTTGTTTAGAAATATTTCCTTTCTTATGGGGTTTTCTTTTCTAGTTCCCCTTCTTTTACCCTTGATTTTAGTTACACTGTACCTTATAATATTGTTGATTTTGAGGTCAAAATTTTCTTGATGAACCTTTCTTATAAGTATTATACCAATAATATTTCAACTCATGTCCTCTTTTTAAAATTGGATATTTCTTCTTTTGTTGTTTGTCCCCTTACTGTTGCTGATTCTGGGACTTTTGATAGGAATGATGTTTTCATTTTTCTTTTATTTTCCATTTTTGATGAGAATAAATTACCTTCTCTTATTCATCATCTTTATTGTACATAGCTTCCTCTTATTGCAGTAGGTTCACTAACTTGTCGAAACCAACTATCATATTTGAAAAGTTTAGTGTTGTGACAAAAATTTGGTATGAAGAAGGGAGTGCTCTTAGAATAATGGGAATGACAACATCATCGTGACCTTCTCTCCTATGGGTAGAAGTGAAGCCCTCAACTCTACAACTCTTCTTAAGAAATCTTCTAATATTTCATTTTGTTTAAATTTTAGTGTGTATAATTGAATCTAAAAATTCAGTATTACATTGTTATTTTTGGCCTTATATACTATGCTCAAGTAATCCCATTCTTCTTTGGTTGTTTTGGCATCTGCAATATGGAGTTTCACATCATCAAAAACACCAAACAAGATGATTAAATTGGCCTTCGATCAGATCTATCAAACTTTCACTATTGTGTTGTATCAACTCTTGATCTAGTCAGAGTACCATTCAAACAATCTTGATCTCTTGATCTAGTCTTCCATGCTGCATAGTTATTTCCTTTAATAAGTTGTGAATCTAGAAGAAAAAAATTGGGTGCTTCATTGCCCATTTTTCAAAATCAACTGAAAAGGGTAAGGCTCTTATCACTCCTAGTATATGGTCTCCCAATATATATATACCGTTAGTCGATATACCAAACCTTTTGATAAATACTCCCTTTGGATATACCCGTTGGTACATGGAAGAATCTTTCCCTTTCTATACACTCGGTGGTACGTGAAAGAGGCATTAATGTACATGAAATAGTTTTATATGTGGTACCGAGACAATATTGAAAGGGGTCTCGTGTGATTATTGACATTAGCTCAAAGAAATATCCTCATACGTGCACATAACTTCACTATATACTCAGATAATTTCTTAGTCTGGATTTAAGTCAAGAAATCATTCATAGATGGATGGGAGGGCTCAAAGTGTGTGCACTATGTCCTTATTACTCCCCACTTCTTTAAAGGGTTGATACCCAGACGACATTGTTGCAGCTATATTCGGCGTTAAGTGCAATAATAGTCATGTTGAATTTACTCGTAAGAACTTTCCATAGGCATTGTTTATACCAAGTCTTGGGAATGAGATCAAAGACATCATGAGTGATTCAGAACCAAAATTTTAATACTTTTTTATACAATTTTTACCATTTCTATGATAGTTACAATGATTTTCAGTTGAATATGGAAACCTAAAAAATAGTATAATACATCAAGTATACAATTACATCCAATATTCTAAAAAAGTGAATGGAAGGTAAAATTTTTTTTTATGAGGCCTTGGTGGCCTCTCGGAGCACAATACGTCTCTTTGTGTGAAAAACTACAAAAATGCTAGGAATGCAGTTTTTAATGTCCCCTCCTTTGGAAAATGAGGCTCGAGAATGAAAAATTATGTAAATTAGGAGAAAAATGTTTGTTGGCACTAAATAGGATTTTCTCGCTAATTTTGGTAGTGGATTTAGTTAGGACTAAGTGGTTTGGAGGATTTTTTTACCTCTATAGTTGGCAGTAGTTGCTAAATTCATTGCGCAATTAAACTATAATAAAAGAACAATGTAGTGGAGGGGGTTTGAATAATGAATCTCACATCCCCAAAATTGTTTGCATATCCACCTTAGCACTTTTGCGCTTTGTGATTAAAATGGAGGATAAAAGATTTATACAATAAAAATATGGACTAACCTTTCAAATGAATTGGCATCTACTTCAGGGTTTGTGTGGCATTTGATGTAGCTCCACATGGTTATGATGGAGGTAAGCGATTTAGGTTTGCAGCTTGAAAAATGGATCTCGTCATTTTATCTCCTCTTATCTTTATAAGCGTTTGTATTTTGTTTATCCTCTCGTATGTGTATTTGTTAATGGTCAATCAATCATTTTTATTGTTAAAAGCTTTAATTGTTAGAAGAGCCATTTTTTCTAGATTATTTACTTTTATTTTCAAAGTCCACATTGTTTATTGATTTCCACCATTGTAGATTGAATGATCTCGGATATTGCTTTTTGCAGTCGCAAGTATGAGGAATCTAGGACGACTCGGCTTTGTCGAAGGAGTTCTCAAACTCATGGACTAGAGGAGATCTTAAAAAGGTGTGGCTTGAATGAATTGAATTTTTCTCAGATCGATCAAAACTCTCCTTTCTTTTTCAACACTAGTGTAGGGTCGAAGTTTCACCAATCAACAAACCAAAATTTTTGTGGGATGTGTTGGTACCCAAGTTTATTCTCCTTCAAAAGGATGAGAAACATCATGGTTTTGACAAGAAGCTTAAGGCAAGAAGAGCATGTTGTGTGTCATTTTGTAGCTGGGGAAGGAATGCAGCTTGCTGTTTGTCACTCAGATGTGGAGAAATGGGTAGCACCCTTAAGAGGATTTGATCTATCCTCAGTACTTCATGGTTGTGCCTTTCAACTAGGATGAGAGGACCCTTTTGTAGCCTATTGTTTGTGGAGGAGATGGAGATTTCCTTCATTACAGAGTTATTGAGAAGACCTTGAAGAAAACATGATCAATACAACAAAATCTAACTCTCACGAGTTGTCACCCTAGATAATGGAGATATTTTCTAAGCAAGGTTTAGGCTACTAAAGACAATGAAAACCTGATTGCTTTTGTATGTTTTGGTAACAGAGATTATGCATTTGTACACACATAGGAAAAATAGGGGTAGTATGGGTGTGATTGGTTGTTTTTAAATGAATTTTTAGTGGTAGGTGAGGTAGAGTGGATTTTGGCTTGGTAGATCTTTGAGAGATTTTACAAAAATGGAAGGCTTGACCAAAAGAATGCTTCGAATAGCTAGAATTTTCCTTTCACTGAATGTGTGCTTTAATGGAGGCCCAGATAAGCACGTTTTCACACAAACTTTAAGGATCCAAAATGAAGGCTCAAATTGAACAAATTAATTAAACACTATCAACATCTAGTTTATCACACCTAATATACCCTCAAAGGATAACAAACAATATTAATCATCATACTAGGAGAAAAGTGATTTTAAACTTGTGTATTTCACTATCAAATGAAATCTCTTATGATAAATGAATTTGCAAGTTCCATGAAACTATCATAAAGCTAAGATCTTGTGTGATTGACAGAGATTTCAATGTAAGATTGCTATGGGAACAATAAAACTATTTTCATACATTTAGACATAAAGCACACACAACTTTGCTCAAAATTGACATAGATTTACTCAAGTTTGATTAAATTTATCAACACGGGAAAGTTTCTAGAACAATCTCAAAGCTTGTCAATGGCTGTACACTCACAACCACCTTGACATGATCAAATTTAACACAAAAATAAATAAACAAATTCCTCAGATAGTCTCTTAGAAGAGATGGGATCATCAACATTTTTCTCTCGGGGATTAGCTCCCAACCTCTAACACTTTAACCATTTGCACAAAAATTCATGCAATTTATAATACTTCATTTATAACAATGTTTTCCCCAAAATGAGAAACATTCAAAGCACCATTGCATGTTACGACCTTGATCGTGACTTTAATTGGATTTGTAAAATGGTTGTCAAGTGTGCAGAGGAAAAATCTCTCCAAATATTTCTAGCCTTTAATTCTTTACAGTAAGTCATTCTTCATCTCGCGCCAACTACTCCCTCCTCAAATCCATCAAATTTGGTTCTTTGCATGCCAAGGAAGGAAAAACTAGAAAATCAAATTGAGGCCAATAGTGACCACATCTTCATGGTTAAAGACATCTTCATATTTTTCCCAGCAAACCAAGATATCAGCAGGTCTCTTACATGCCAGGGAAAGAAAGATCAGATCGAATCTAATATTTAGATTACATCTTTAATGGTGAAATATATTTTCAAACCTTCCCCACTAGACTAGGATACCAAATTAATGTTCCTCTTCATTTGGCATGCAAGGGAATCTAAGAAATGATTAAAACCATAAAAATTCGCATCCCCAGGAGCTTTGGAGTAGAAATGACTAGAAAATCAGATACAGATGCATAGTTTCCATTGATCTCTCTTTTGAATCTGGACCATCCACATGGGAGATTCAAGTTAAGATGGGCCTGGGGGTTCCTTTTTACTTTTTACACCTTTTGGAAAAAATGTAGAATTTCTCAATTTGCTCGGCCCCTCCACCTTTAGGTTTTGATGTTGGTCCCAGCGGAACCATGCTTTATTTTTACACATTTTACCCCTCTCTCCACAAAAGGAAAATTTTCCAAATTTCCCTAAAATTACGCACCTCAGCCATTAACTCGGAGCAAATTTTTACTATTCTCTGTTGGGCTCGTGGTTCATTTTGATGATTTTAAACTTTTAAATAACAAGGGGCAAAAAATCTAAGTTGCTCCCGATGGCCCGCTTCCCTGCCTATTGACTTTTCAAACCGTTACACATCTCAATGGTGTATCTTGAGATGGTCCCCAAAAGTAGAGACCATGAATAAGTGTGGGGTCACCACGTGTCACAGTCTGGCAGAGTCTCCTAAAAAACTTGAGAGTTCAGTGGAAGGCGCTATGTGTCCAAGGTCTGAGACAGTCTTCTTCGGCCATTGAAAAGTCTAAGAAAAAAGGGAGATTGAGTGGAAGCCTCCAAGTGTCCTCTTAACACTTATTCAAAATAATACTTAAGGTCCGGTTCCCAAAATGTGTGGTCCCTCCATATTTCTCGTGTCCTTTAGGAAGTTGCTGAAAATTCTAAGGAAGACCCTGAGAAACCTTTATCCTGTCTTTATGGCAAAACTTAAAGAAGGTCCCTAAAATCAGAGACCCTGAATGAGTGTGGGCTCACCACATGTCCATGGATCACCAAAACTATATCAGCTGCATAAATTTTTATCTAAGTCCATGAAAAGTAATAGAATCCTCCACGTGTCCTCCTGACACAACTCCAAGGCCAAAGAAAAGGGTGAGTCTTCGACAAGCGTCATTCCTCCACATGGACAAGTTTTGGGTTGAAAATGATTCAAAAAGCTTTTAAAATTCCCTCTTGAGCCACATCTAACCAAAAAGGACCACATTTCCACTGATGCAGAGCTTTAAAATTAATGGCGTAAACACACCCATCAAGCAGTAAAAATGCAGGGAAACCACTATTTGAGCCCGAAGATGAAATCTTCTTCAAGGATAGAGAATTTTGAAATGTTTTAAGGTTCACACATGACCCTCCAAGCTATATCCATTCACATTTATTCAAGAAATCTGTTTGTTAGGGCAAAATCACAAAGACCCCCGGATGCAAATCAAGGTTCTAAGTTGATGTTCGGGCATCCAGTGTGATTGCACAACATGGAAACATCTCTCCAAGTGTGGGACTTGTGAAACTGAGAGAGGAATCCCTACATTAGAGGCTGGTTCCTCAAACTCCTCTGATTTAGATCTATATTTGCACAACTACAGAGGTTCGAGTTCCTAATCCTACTCTAAATTGCAAGGAGACAGGGATGGAAATGCAAAAATTGAAACTAACTAAAGATGGTGATGCACCAAAAGGAGTGGTGAATATTTTTTCATGCAAATAGACACAAACAAAATATTGCAACATAAAATCATACAAGTGATAAGATATAATTTAGGATCGAAATGAAGCGAATAAAACAAACAAAGGACTGAAACCCATTCACAAAGCTAGCATTATCATTTCCAATGTCAAAAACCACTGCATTACAACCTCAGAGAGGTAGAAGACCTATTACAGTCTTTGAAGAGGTCTGATTCTCGCAACAATCACTTGCTGGAGGTG
Source organism: Taxus wallichiana var. yunnanensis (assembly GCA_018340775.1). Taxonomy (NCBI): domain Eukaryota; kingdom Viridiplantae; phylum Streptophyta; class Pinopsida; order Cupressales; family Taxaceae; genus Taxus; species Taxus wallichiana. The sequence goes on from CM031242.1 coordinate 509,313,261, forward strand.
AAAGAAGAAGTATGCTATGCCAAAAAAATGTTCCACCCTTTAGAAATGAGCCAAATCTGGCTTTTACATTGCATGGGTTGAGCCTAGGAGAGAGAAAACGTACAAAACATCGGAGCCCATTCCTCATTGAATGTAAATGCATTAAAACGGCATGGGGGACCTTACAAACCCATACCCTATCATTTTTGACCGAATTGGAGGAGAATGCGACCCATTCTGCATTAAATTTGGTCGCTAAAATGTCATTTCTGGCCATGGACATGCATCAGAGCCGTTTCTTAACTTTCTCTCTAGAATGAACCAAAATTCAAGACTGACCCTGAAATCAAGTAGAGAATTTTATAATCTTTCCAATGATATAAAGAACGTGCAAATCTAAGCTCTGGATTGAAAGATATGGCAATCTGAAGATTTAGGGCACAAAACAGGCCAAAAATGGGTTTTGAAATTTTTTCCCGCACTTCGCCACCTGGACGACACGTGTCGGGTGCTAATTGGATGAGCAATTCTCTCTCCTTCCCTTACCCATGGGTTTTCCTTGAAAGTTTTGAATTTTTGTAATTTTGGAAAATTTCCCATTTTTTCCCCGCGTCCCCGCCACTTGGGACACGTGGCATGATCTGGTTGGAGGACAGGGGCGCGGGGTCATCCTTCACCTTTTAGTTTTTGGCAAAAACTTTTGCCAAATTCTCTAATTCTTCCCTGAGCTCTGTACTTCCCTACTCCATTAGACACGTGTCCTCTTTTTATTGGCTCGGGCCAATGCTTCAAACCTTTCCCTTTGAAATTTTGGACATTTTCCCTTGTGATGCATGGCGTTTCTGATTCGTCCTCGGGCCTCGCTGGCTTTTGCGTCCCTTGCATCCCTTTAACCCGGTTGTCCCAAAATTTATGGGACAAATTCCTCCTATCCACCCGATTCAGCTTCCCCTGTCCCTCTTTGAGGTGAAGACACGTGGCATTATTTGATTGGCTCTCGGCTCCTTCGGCTCTCCGCGTCCCACGCGTCCCTATGTCCCAACTGTCCCAGTGCGAAAGTTCTCTGTTTCGGCCGATCTGGGTGGTTCGTGTCTCGCATGTCCCCACACGGCTGGATGTCCCTTTATTGTGTGGATCTGCCAGAGGCTTTTTGGCTGGTTCACGCCCGACGTCCCAACTGTCCCAAGGACCGCCTGGACTAGGACTTAGCTGATTTTCATGATTTTTCCTGGCCCAAGCTTGTTTTTGCAACTTTTTCACCCTTTTTTAGAACTTGCTCCTTTCTTCTTGGATAGGAGAGTTAGAAAAAATCCGAGGGGACCCTAGAAACATGATTTTTTGCCTTGAATCAATCTATTTTCCTGGGACTTGAGTATTCTGATGCATGTTATCAAATTTACCCTGGGGGGTGAATTTTGGATAACAATTTGGTGACTCAGTGGGGTCACCTGCCTGCTAGGTAGAAGATACCAGTTGCCTGAAGCAGTCCATTGGGCATGGAGTCATCAAATATTCTATTTAGAACCCCAACTGACTTAGAATGTGTAAGGAGGAAGATGGAATATCACCTGATGGGAGCAAGGACTGCAAAACATCTCCATGGATAGCAAGTTGTGCCAAAGCACTTAGGGAAAACAAAACTAACCTACAGCAAAACAATGTGCACAAGCACTTGGAGGAATGAAAATCTAATATAATATTTACAAGGTAGTGAATTTCCCTCTAGAAGCAATGCTTGAGATAGATTTCATTTACTTGGAATCATAGTTCTTCACCATCCAATGGGGCCAATTGGAAAGCATTGTTGTTCTTACACTTCGTGACCACGTATGGGCCACTCCAAAATGGCATCAAATTTTGAATGCCTTCCCGGTTTTGCTCTATCCACATCCCATTTCAACACTAGATCTCCAACCTGAAAAGATCTATCCTTGGCCTTCTTATCAAAGGTCTTCTTGATCAAAGCTTGATCCTTTTCCGTTGCTTGGGATGCCTGATTTCTGATTTCTTGCAGCTCCATCAACTCTGCATATCTCACCTCCATGGGCTCAAACTCTAGCAACTCCAGCTGCTTCATGAGTTCCAATGTTGGCAACTCGAGTGACATGGGCAAGATTGCCTCTCTTTCATAGACAAGTTTGAATGGAGAGTTACCTGTGGATCTCTTGGGAGTTATCCTATCAGCCCATAAGGCTGATTTCAGTTTGGTATGCCAAGACCTTTGATTCTCGTCAAGAGTCCTCCTAATGATCCTCAACAAGTTCTTGTTTGTAGACTCGGCTTGGCCATTACCTTGAGGGTAATAGTTTGATGAAGTGCTTAGGTAGATACCATTCTTGACAGCCCACTCAGTCACCTTAGATCCAATGAATGCCAATGCATTATTAGAGATTATTGTGAAGCAGGTACACCAAATCTGGTTGTTATCCCCTCATAAAGGTCTAAGATACTAGACTCATTTGCCTCTTTTCAAAGTGTAATGCTCTCGTCCATCCGGTGAAGTAGTATGTGGTGTCAAAATCCATTTGTGCCCTTAGCTTGAATTGGGATTAATGACTCCAATGAAGTCCAAACCCCATTGCATGAATGGCTGGTCAACCGAGATTGGATGTAATGGAAGGGCAGCAAGTCTCTCTTTCCCCGTGAAGAATGCACAATTCTTACACCTCTTGATCCATGCATAGAAATCTTTGAAGATTTTGGGCCAATAATAACCATCCTTCATGATTTTTAGAGCCGTCACTCTTGGTGCAAAATGGCCACCACTGGTCCATCATGGAACTCTTCCAACACCCTTTGAATCTGATTTGTGCTAATGCATCTCAAAGCAAAGACTCCATTCACATCTTTCTTGAACAAAACTCCATCAACAATGGCATACGGGACAGCCTCGCAATCTGAAGTGTCTCCTTTGGGTCCTGTTCATCTCTAGAGGGCATAGGCTCGCGTGCCTAGGAAGTGTATAATGCCTTGGGTCCAGCAAGGAGTGGGGGCACCATTGTCTTCTTCTTGATTGCCACTTGGCTCATGGCTGTCTTGGACTGTCAAAACAGCCTCTTCTTCGTTGCATACTTCTTTTTTCTTCCCTAAAACCAGCTGCTCACACAATCCTTTCCCTCTTACCAGCTTGGTGATCTTGATCTCAATGTCATACTCCATGACACGGGTGATCCAACCTACCCTTTTCTCATTCAAATCCTTGTTGAGGAGGAAGTCCTTAACCCCAGCGTGTGAGACCAGCAACTGGACCTTGTTGTTTGAGATTAAATGCTTGAATTTCTTCAAGCTTCTGATTATTTCCAGCACATGCTTCTCAATAAAAGAGTACCTCACCTCATAGTCATCTAGGCTCCGGCTGAAGAAGGCAATTGGCTGCTCATCATTATCCTTGTTCTGCTGTACCAAAATGGCAGAAATAGTGTCATTACCTCCAAATGCATAGAGGATGAAATCCTTGGAGAAGTCTGGGTTGATGAGAGTTGGTGCTTGAGAGATAGCTTCTTTGATTGCTTCAAAACTCTCCTTGCCTTCTGCTGTCCACTTGAAAGCCATGCTCTTCTTTAACATTTTGGTGATGGGCTTGACAAGGGCTACAAAATCTGAGACAAACCTCTGAACAAAGTTTATCCTTCCCAAGAAACTCAAGGGCCTTCTTGTGGCTTGGAAATGGTAGTGCTCTTATGGCTTCAACCCTCTCTGGATCAATTGTTAATCCTTCCTTGGAGACAATATGGCCAAGGAGCTTTCCTTCATGTGCAAGAAAGATACACTTCTTAGGATTCAAAGACACTCCAAATCTCCTGCACCTTGTGAAGACTAGTCTCAAATGAGAGAGGTGGTCCGCTGCATTTTGGAAAAACAAGTGATATCATCAAGGTAAATCAGCACCACGTTGTTAATCAAACCTTTGAATGCCATGTCCATTGCCCTTTGGAAGGTAGCACCAGCGTTGGACAGCCCAAATGGCATTTTCCTGTATGCAAAAGTTCCCCATTTGGTTGTGAAGGCTGTCTTGAACTGGTCTTCTTCCTTCACCATAATCTGATTGTAGCCTGAGTAGCCATCAAGTAGTGAAAACCTTTCTGAACCAGCCACAACTTGCAATATTTGCTCCATGGAAGGGAGTGGGTAATGGTCCTTGAGAGAGGCTCTATTCAAGTCTCTGAAGTCAACACACAATCTGATCTCTCCACTCTTCTTTCTGACTGGAACTAAGTTGGCAACCCAACTAGAATGCTTGATTGGGAATATGATCCTTGACTCAATCAGCTTGTCCAATTCTTTCCTCATGAGAGGCTCCATGTGTGGGTTGACTGGTCTTTGTTTTTTCTGATAGGCTTAGTATTCGGATCCATTCGATGGTATCTGGGCTCGGTTGGGATTGAAACCTTTCAAGTCTTCATAGCTCCAAGCAAACACATCAGGGAACTCTTGACACAACTGTATGAACTCATACCTTTCTTGTTCAGTTGTCATCCTTCCAATTTGCAATGGTTTGTTCTCTTCTACCAAGATGGATACTGAATCCTCTCTCTTGACCTGAATTTTTTCTTTCTCCTTTCTAAACTGATCATTGGGGTTAAAAATGGACTCCAAAGCGATAAGTCCCTTGGGTAGCTTGTTAGTTCTTAGTCTGTATTACCAGTGGTCAAAGATATCGCTATTCTAATTTTTCTTGATTCTTGGTGAGAACTTAGCTTCTTCTTGCAAGAAATGGATGATTTATCCTGGTCATTCTCAAACACTTGCCAACTAACATTGTTATCCGGCACTGAAGGCCTCACAATCACATGGATGTTTGGCTGTACCTTGTCTTGTTGAATGCTTTCCACAATGTCAAAGGCTGCCCCTACTGCTGCAAGCCTGTCAGTAGCTTGATTCTCTTTCCTAGGAATGGATTTGATGCCAAAACCCTCAAAATCTTCCATGAGGTCCCACACCCTGTTCTTGTAGCACTTGAGTAGATCATTCTTGGCAGCATGTTGTCCCTTGACCTGATTTATAATCAATTCACTGTCACCAAAGACTTACAAGTTCTTTATTTTCTTCTTGATTTCCCAATGCATCCCTTGCACCAAGGCTTCATATTCAGCAGTGTTATTGGAGCATGCAAATTGAAATCTAAAAGTTGAATAGTACTTTACTCCTTGAGGTGAAACAAGCATAGCTCTACCTCCTGCACCTTGTCTACTCCTTGATCCATTAAAAACAGCTGCCATACCTCATTGTCATCTTTGTGGTTTGGCTTGGTGATGCTAGGAATAGGCTGATTTTCTTCATGTATGCAATAGAACCCTAGCTCAGATTCTTCTACTTCTTGATAAGGATCAAATGCATGTATCTTATTTTCTTATTCATCAAGAGTTAGATCCGGGATGCTTCCAACCTTAGTGTCAGCTTCATCAGTGCTTGGGTGATTTTCTTGATCAAATGCTGAGCAATTGGCATTAATCTGACTTGGAGTGTAAGGCTCAATGTGGAAGTTTGCAATAGGTTCAGACCTAATTGTAGCCTTAGTTCCATACCTCGTTCTGAACAGCATGTGTGACCAATCAGTAGACAAATATCTTCCAATCTTGGCTGTGAAGTCCCTTGACAAGAATAGGGCAAAGAGTGGTGGAAGGTCTATGACTGATACCTCTTGTAAAACAACAACATTTGGACATGCATGCAAGGTAAGACTCAAATTTCTAATCACCCCAACTGTTGTTCTGCTATCCCATCTAGCTGCACTACCCCTTTGGATGTTGTTTCATACTGGAGCCCTAGCTGATCAGCTATCTGTTTAGGCATTACCGAGCTACTTGCCCCAGAGTCTATCATGTAATTGTGCACTAGCTGATTTCCAATGATCAATGAAACATAGAAAGGAGGGGGCTTCAACATTTTACCTTGCTATCCTCCATGATTTCCCTCAGGCTGGGTAGCATTTGTAAGTACCTTCTCTTGCCTTTGGACCTATTGATTTGAAGTTGACCAGTCCTTCATGGCAGCTTGTAGCAGATCTCTTTGGCCTGGGATAGATAGGGATTCCCACATTGATATATTAACATTAGTCTTCTTCATCTGATCAATGATATTGAATGGGGATGAAGGATCTCTTTGTTGTCCCTTGGTTTGCACATTCACTCCTTGCACGTGGGCAATAACAACTAGTATTTGAGTTGGCCTAGGGGCTGTTCTTGGCTACCCTTGTGCATTTACAACCAGATTTTTCTTGCCAACCACTTGTGAAACCATAGAAGGTTGTGGATTGGTTGGGGCTAATGGCTGTTCTTCACCCAAATTCCTCCTTTTTGACCTTGTGTTGGCTGCAACACCTTGAGAAACTGCCTGGTTCATGCCACAGAAATCTTCTGCTTGCTAGTTTACCAATGTGGTGTCATTTGGGGCTGATTGCTGTTGGAATGTTTCTTGTTGTTGACTATTTCCTTGACTGCCCTCACCCTCCACACCAGTAGTTGTCACCATTAATGCTTGATTCAAAGCACCATTGAAGCACATGGATTGGTTATGAGGCTCATTGCATGGAAAACACCAATCATACTCCTGGGAAATGTTGTTTTGTGTTGGCACCAATGCCTTAGAGGCAGATATGGCATTTGGATTATAGGGCTGAAATGGTCTATTGGCAGGAGGCCTTGTTTGATTCATATTTGCAACTGGATTAGGTGGCCTTTGTGGTTGGTATGGCTGCCTATTAGGCTGAGCTTGGGGTTGATAAGAAGGTCTAAAACCTTGGGCCTGCTGCCTTTTGAGAGTAACCAGCTCATTGCCTAGGTTTTGCAATTGCTTCATGACTTCTTGAAGCTCATTTGGGGCACTTGGAGATGAAGTGGAAGCTTCATTTGAACTCTGATTTCTAGGAGTGGGAGAAGGAGCCAAATTAGGTGCTTGATTGGTGTTTGGACTCTCTAAACTTGGAAACAAGTGGCATGGGAGGTCTAGGGGCAAGTTTGCCAGCTTGGATCAAACAATTTTCAGCCCTAATGGCAATGCTATAAGCCATAGGGATAGTTATGCCTCCCATGGACTGAATCAACATAGAAATATTAGAATTTAGAGCTTTGAGATAGTAGAGAAAAGCACCTTCTATTGTTGGCTTGACTGCCACTGGAATTCTCTCCCAAGTCTTTTGAAATCTGAAGTTGAAATCGGTCAGCTGCTCATTGGGAGCTCTCTTGATGGTTGTCAGCTACTCCAAAAGAGACAAGTTGTCTCCCTTTTCTCCAAATTGCTCATGAAGTGCTATACACAGCTGATTCCAATTTGTGATAGAACCAGCTCCAAGGCTTCTAAACCATTGCAATGTTTTACCCTTGAATGAAGATGCCAGTAACTTGACAGCCACTTGCATCTCATTGATTTCATGAATTGCACAAAGGTTAGCAATATCTTTAACATGATCCCCTGGAGTAGTCTGATTTTCTCCAGTGAAGTAGGGAATGTTCTTCAAGGCTGCTATAGGAATTGGATGTTGTGCATTGAGGGCAAGTGGGCTGCTACCTGTGAAGTTGACATAGGGGTTGTTTTGTGCCATTCTAATTGGTCTTAAAACCCTTGTTGGATCGAATGAAAGGCCTACCAGGGTGGAGGAGTTGAGAGAGTTCTGTTTGGTGGAGATGGAGACCTTTGAATCCTTCTTCCTCTTTGCCTTCTTCTTGGAGATAATTACGGTGTATTCAAACAGCACTTCTTCTTCTCCAACTCTTGACCTTGTGGTGACTCTTCTCATGAGATTTTAGGCCTGCACCGCTGAAACCAGTTGATTCTTCCCCTCGAGTTGTCGATATGCAAATAAAGCTCTTTTCAAGCAAGATAATTGCAGCAGATGCACATCAACTTTGCTGCATATAAAAATGAGACCTCTAGGTCCCACCAGGTGTCCCAAAACTATTAGTGCAATAAAAATGAGACCTCTAGTGTCCCACCCAAAGTGTGCCAAAGCTGTTAGGGCAAAATCACAAAGCAACCCGGATGCAAATCAAGGTTCTAAGATGATGTTCGGGCATCCAGTGTGATTGCACAACATGGAAACCTCTCTCCAAGTGTGGGACTTGTGAAACTAAGAGAGGAATCTCCAGATTAGAGGCTGGTTCCTCAAACTCCTCTGATTTAGATCTATATTTACACAACTACAGAGGTTCAGATCCTAATCCTACTCTAAATTGCAAGGAGACAGGGATAGAAATGCAAAAATTGAAACTAACTAAAGATGGTGATGCACCAAAAGGAGTGGTGAATATTTTTGTCATGCAAATAGACACAAACCAAAGATTGCAACATAAAATCATACACAGGCTGATAAGATATAATTTAGGATCTGAAATGAAGCAAATAATACAAACAAAGGACTGAAACCCATTCACAAAGCTTGCATTATCATTTCCAATGTCAAAACCCACTGCATTACAACCTCAGAGAGGTAGAAAACCTGTTACAATCTTTGAAGAGGTCTGATTCTTGCAACAATCACTTGCTGGAGGTGAAAGAAGAAGTCTGTTATGCCAAAAAATGTTCCACCCTTTAGAAATGAGCCAAATTTGGCTTTTACATTACATGGGTCGAGCCCAGGAGAGAGAAAACGTACAAAATGTGGGAGCCCATTCCTCATTGACTAAAAATGCATTAAAATGGCATGGAGGACCTTACAAACCCATACCCTGTCATTTTTGACCGAATTGGAGGAGAATGCGACCCATTCTGCATTAAATTTGGTCGCTGAAATGTCATTTCTAGCCATAGACACACGTCAAAGCTGTTTCTTAACTTTCTCTCTCTAGAATGAACCAAAATTCAAGATTGACCTTGGAATCATGTAGATAATTTTATAAGCTTTCCAATGATATAAAGAACGTGGAAATCTGAGCTCTGGATCGAAAGATATGGTGATCTGAAGATTTAGGGCACAAAACAGCAAAAAATGGGTTTTGAAATTTTTTCTTGCGCTCCACCACCTGGACGACACATGTCGGGTGCTGATTGGATGAGCAATTCTCTCTCCTTCCCTTACCTGTGGGTTTTCCTTGAAATTTTTGACTGTTTGTAATTTTGGAAAATTTCCCATTTTTTCCTGCGTCCCCGCCACTTGGGACACGTGGCATGATCTAGTTGGAGGACAGGGGCGTGGGGTCATCCTTCACCTTTTAGTTTTTGGCCAAAACTTTTTCAAAATTCTCTAATTCCTTCCCAAACTCTACACTTCCCTGCTCCATTAGACATGTGTCCTCTTTTTATTGGCTCGGGCCAACGCTTCAAACCTTGCCCTTTGAAATTTTGGACATTTTCCCTTGTGACACGTGGCGTTTCCTGATTCATCCACGGGCCTGCCGGCTTTTCATGTCCCTCGCGTCCCTTTGGCCTGGTTGTCCCGAACTGTCTGGGACAAATTCCTCTGATCCACCCGATTCGGGCTTCCCTGTCCCTCTTTGAGGTGAAGACACGTGGCATTATTTGATTGGCTCTCGGCTCCTTCGGCTCTCCGCGTCCCACACGTCCCTATGTCCCAACTATCCCAGTGTGAAAGTTCTTTGTTTTGGCTGATCTGGGTGGTTCGCATTCCACGCGTCCCCATGGCTTGGATGTCCCTCTTGCTGCGTGAGACCGCCTTGAGGCTTTTCGGCGGTTCGCACTCGACATCCCAATCGGCCCCAAGGACCGCCTGGACTAGAAATTAGCTGATTTTCATGATTTTTTCTAGCCCAAGCTTGTTTTTTGCAACTTTTTCACCCTTCTTTAGAACTTGCTCCTTTCTTCTTTGACATGAGAGTTAGAAAAAATCCGAGCGGACCCTAGAAACATGATTTTTTGCCTTGAATCAATCTATTTGCCTAGGACTTGAGTATTCTGATGCATGTTATCAAATTTACCCTAGGGGTGAATTTTGGATAACAAGTACTTAGGACAAAAAGGTAGGGACAACAACACATGACTGCAAAAAATGAACGGGAAGGAACAACCCGAGTTTTACACCCAATTGACAGACACCTTCAGATGGACTAAGGAACAAATCAACAAATTCTGGGCCTTTAAGTGACCTTCGACCAAGGATGAACCAATCACGAGAATAAAATGGAGGATATAGTCCACAAGTACAAACACAAGGAGACAAAAATCATTACAGAGGCCGCAAAATAAGGGATTTTAATGGAAAATGGGGTGAGACTAATTCAAGCACCAACATCGGCTTTGACTCGGGGATGGACACTCCCTTTAATTGCCACAAGAACCACATAATAGACCAAGTGTAAAAAAAATCCATTGGGAAAAGGAGTCAACTTGCCGAGTAGAAAACTAGAACCATCTCCTAAAAAACAAACTAAGGAACCAACAAAACCAGTCACCGAGGACTCGAACGAGCAAAAACAAAAATATAGAAAGCAATCAACATATTATACACTATATAATTTATGCTTACCTTGATTCCGGGAATCCATCCAAGAAATGTTTTAAGTGCCTGCCATTATCAAGAAATTTGAGAAAATCACCATCCAAGTCTTTCAAAAATAAGGTATGTTCACCAATCCAAATGTCAATGAAGTAAGGGCCCATCCATAGTGCATCAAATTTACTAGGCTTTCCCTTGTCTTCATGTTTGATATCCCACAACAACACAAGATCTCCAATGTTGAAAGATCTTGGAGTGACCTTCTGTTAAATAACTTCTTCATTTTTTCTCTAAAAATCACATGCCTTTGGTGAGATGCTTTCCTTTCATCATAAAGTTCAACAATCTAGTTAATGCGAGCCTCATATGGACTAACTTCTTTATCTTCTAGTTGTTGAATGAAATGATACGAGGATAATTTCATATGTAATGGAAACAAAGATTGAGTGCCATATACCAATTCAAATGGACTTTTCCAGTGGCTCTTTTAACATTAATTTTGTTAGCCCAAACAACAAACTTCGCTTGCTCATGCATTTCCTTTTGTTCGAGATCCAATGTTCTCTTGATGATTTTTAATAAATTTTTATTGCTAGAATCTACTTTTCCATTGCCTTGGGGATTATAGTTGGAGGCATATGTCAAATTGATCCCATATTCTTTACACATTTCCTTAAAAGGTTTAACTCTAAAGCTCATGGCATTATAGACAATAATTTTCACTTTGGCACTCCAAACTTGTAGATGATATGGTTCAAAATGAAGTCCATGATAATTTGGTGTGTTGCTCTCTTGGTGGGGATTGCCTCCACCAACTTAGTGAAGTAATGTCAGTGGCTACAAGAATCCACTTATGGCCAACACTTGAAGAGTCTGAAATATCACCAATGAAATCCATTCCGCATTGTTTGAATGGGGCTTTAATTGATACAGGATGCAAAGGAAGGAAGCACAAGCTTTTAGTCTTCTATAAAGATGTTGGCAAATCTCACATCTTCTAACCAAAAAAGTTGTATCCTTAAAAATATTTGGCCACCAATAACCAACACTTGGGATCTTGTGTATTGTGACTCTTCAGAAAAATGCCCCCAAAACTCCTCCATGGAGATCAAAAATTATCTTGCGGGATTCATCTTCAGTAATGCACCTTAAGAGGACTCCTTAGGGTTCTTCAAGCTAACCAAAAATCAGTAATAACATATTTTTGGGAAGCTAACTTAAGAGCTATTTTATGATTTTTACTCAAATACTGGGCAAGTATAGATGTCCGAGATAAAAACTTATATATTTTTACCATTAAGAACTCACCAATTATTCAAGAACATCCACCCTTCCTTCTTCTACCTCATTCACCTCAATAGTTAGTAGGTTGCTCTCGGGCATAAGTTTAGCTAAGCCCAAACACGTTAACAATTTTTGGTTTGGATATCCATGTCATATTCTTGAAACTTGTTTACCCATCTCGCATCTTTTTCTTGAGACCTACATCTACGATAAGACATCTTTCACCATGGTGTGGGGAACATAAATAACAACTTTAGAGCTCAAAATGTAAAGTCTGAAAACATTTATTTCTTTTACCAAGGAAAATGCTTACTTCTCCATAATGGTGTACTTTAAATTATCCCCTTGTAATGATGCCTTACTGAAAAAGGCAATTTGCCTCTCAGCCCCTTCATTATCCTTCGCAACAATACAGATGTAATAGTGTTATCCAAAGAAAAATAAAATATTTGAAAATGCTTCTTATAATCTAGAGCTGCTAAGACAGGGGCATGCTTTAATGCTTCCTTGATCCCTTTGAAAGATTGAATGGTAGCTTCTACCCATTTGATTACTTGGTCCTTTTTACTATGCAAGTAATTGGAATGGTTAACTCAATAAAGTTTGATATGAATCTTTTGATAAAATTTATTTGCCCAAAGAAATAATGGATTCCTTTCTTGGTTCTTAGAATTGGGACCTTGATGATGGCCTCTACCCTCTCAAGATCAATCATGACACCATCCTTTGATACAGTATGACCAAGTAACTTGGACTTTTTCACTCCAAAATGGCACTTCTTTGGATTGAGTGAAATGCCATATTCTCTGCATCTTATCAAAGCATCTTTTTTAAATGTTGCGGTGATCACTTCTCTTCCTAGAGAAAATTGTCACATCATCCGATACACAATAATGAAGTCATTTATATATCCCGAGAATGCTACATCCATTGCCTCTCGAAAAGTAGCTCCAAGCATTCATGAAGCCAAATGGCATCTGCACATACACATAGGTAACCCATGGAGTAGGGAAATTTTTTTATCCTCTCGATTGCTTCATAACTACCTAGTTATACCTAGATAAACGATCCAAAGTAGAAATAAGCTTAGAACAGGACACTAATTATAGCATGTTATAATTTTTTACAAAGGGATAATTATCCTTCATTGATGCTCTGTTCAGATTTCTAAAATCCACACATAGCCTGATATCACCATTCTTTTTTCTAACTGGCACTAAGTTTGCAACCCAAGAAGAATACCTTGTTGGCTGAATGATCCCTCCATCTCTTAGCTTTTTTAACTCATCTTGCATCTTCATAGAGAGGAGTGGATTAATCAGCCTATGATTTTTTCTAAATGGTTTTGCATTAGGCTCCAAAGGAATTTCATGCTGAAACAAATCCTCTCTGTATGCCTTCAACTCTGAATAAGACCAAGCCAAGAAGTCTTGATACTCCTTCAACAAACTGGACATAGGACTATTTTTCCTCCCTGTTCGGATTGCTTCACAACGAGATCTTCTTTTATTTCTCTTATGTACCTAGGTCATGCTCTTCAACATCCCTCGAGGCTGCTATATGCACAGTTAATAATGCAATCAACATTATCAAAGTTTGATTTAAGAGTAACCAGTCCTCTAGGGATGGTATTATTTTTCAGATGAATGACATCCTTGCAAAACAAAGTTTCTTTACGCTTTGCTACACACACCATTGGCTCCAAATAAATACACCGACTAGTGAACTCCCTTTGTTCTCGTAGAAATATTTTAACTGAGCATCATCATCAAAAATTTGCCAATGTTTAATGTTGTCAGGGATAGATGACCTTGTTAACACTTCAACATTATATTCACAATATACGGACATTGCACAACCATCAAACCGAGATTCCAAAGCTGCAAGCTTTTTCGCCATAACATTAAAATTCCTTTCATGATGCACAATTTTAAATGAATAAAACATGTCAATCAAGTCCCCGGACTACATGTTTGTACTATTTCATTCTTTTTTTTTTTGTAGCATACAATTTTTTGAATTATTTAGTAAGTAGTTCTGAATCTCCTTAACAATGATGTCTTTAATATAGTATTTCCAATAAATTATCAAACCTAACAATAATGCCTCATACTCAACAATGTTGTTAGTACACTCAAAGTTAGGTTTGAAAGAAAAAACAAATTCTTCGATCTTGGAGAAATAAGAACTACACGAGCACCATTTCCAAATTCGAGCAAGCTCCATCAAACAACATAGTCCATGGAGAACTTACTTGTTCAATATTCTTACATTGATACATTTTGTTCTCTTTCCCATCAGTAAACCCAATAAAGTTATCAACATCAACACTTGCGTACAACACTTCATAAGATGCATTATTGGGGTCTTCAATGAGGTACAACATCTTCTTTCCCCATATAACTTGACAAGGCTGCCCTCAATTGGGATGGTTTTATAGAACATATCAATTTGAATACTCCCACCAACACCTACATCCCATTTTCTAGACAACAACATACCCCACTTGTTTGGGAAATCAACAATAACAACATCAAGTTTCAAATTCCTACCCGGATAAGTGCAAGTTGTACCACTAGACCTTTCACAAATCCCACCATGGCACTTATCTAGAATCCATGGCAGTAAATTTCCCATACGCTGTTATTGTTACTTTGATATTTAGTTCATTCATGACTTCAGAGGCATACATTGCATGATGCCCCGAATCAAACATACGGTTGTGTAACATCCTGTCCTTAATGATCAAAGTGGTGACGAATGGATCAACATTTAGCTAAGAAACTACCAAGGATGTTCCCAAATAAACCTTAGGTGGTTCATCTAGATCTTCTGATGTTGATGGTGCTTCCATTTCTTCAATTATTGGGGAAGTCTCCATAATATTTACATTTTTTCTGGGGCACTCTTCTCTTCTTTCAATCCCAAATACTTTAATACCCTCTTCTGGTGCTCAGGAATCCTAAGTAGCTCAAAAATTGGAACACTAACTTTGATTTGACTCAAAACTTGGGCAATGTCATATGGAGTAGACTTTGGTAAGGCAACATTGAAAGGGAGATGGACATACTCAATAGATAACACTGGGTTATTGATAGTTTGAGCATGAGGAGAAGTATGAATTTGTTTTGCGACAACAAGGTTTTTAGAAGTTGTATCTTTCTTAGGAACCTCTTTAGGAATATTGAAAGAAATGGGGCTTTAGGTTTGGCTTGAGGCCCTGCTACTTTGACAAATTTACTCCTAGTATTATAATCCTTCTCTTGAGCAACAACATCATTCATCAATAACTACCTATCTTCCTTAGATGGGATTCCTCCATCATACTTCTTCATCATTAAAGCTCTTAAATATTCAAAGTCATTATTGCACAATTCAAAAGCTTGTACATTGTCTAATTCTAAAGTATTATAGGGAGGAAGAAGAGGTACCCGATGAATGTAATCCCAAAAATCAGTAGTAGTTCTAACACTTATTACCTTAGTTAAAGTTACTCTTTCTTTGTGAGATTATAGAGTACTCCATCATGCATGCATAATCATCTATGTTATCATCATGAGCTTCCTCTTCTTCATACTGATCTACTTCACATAGAGCATGAGGCATGAAACACTGTCACACCAATAAATTACATTTGTTTCTTCAACAAAAAATATGGAAGCTAGAGGATGAGACACCATTCTATTTTCCCTAGCTTGGGGATGTCTATTTACAGATCCCATGGGTCCCTTGCTTCTGTCATCAGATCTCTGCTCATTTCTAGGATGATTTGTAAATTTTTCCCTGGCCTTGTTGTTTATGTTGACCTTGTGAACTTTTCCCATTCCTTTCTCTACCCAGGCTAATTTGTATGAGATTTCTTTCATAGCCCCTCCCAAAGTTTTCACAACTTTCTCCAAATCAGTAGCCTTACTTGCTTGAGGTCTTTCTAGATTTACCAGTTTCAAACCTACCCTCTTAAGAGGATTTCCAATTGCTTTGATATTGTTCTAAATTTGTAGAGCAATAGTAAAGACCTGCCTCAAATTGGTAGGGTTTTTGTCCCTTAAGTAATAAGCATCTTTTTTATCAAATGCATCAGAATAATTTATAAGACAAGATTCATCACATGGCCTTAAAATTAAAGGCAATATCCTCAATGTCTTATTGAATCTAGTGTTGAAGTCATGCACTGAATCATTAGGGTTCTTTTTGATATTCTCAAATTCTGACAGATGAAACCTAGTATCTGTTTTGTCACAATACTACAATCTAAATACATTATTCATCTCGGTTCAAGAATCAATGGAATTATCTAGAAAATCTTTATACCAGTCCTTGGCATATTCCTCCAAAGTATGGATAAAAATTTGAAATATATATCTTCAAATTCAATCTCAAAGTCTTCCATCATATTGATAAATAGATTTAGATGTTGATAACTAGTTATAGCATTATTTCCTTGGAACTTTTGTAGTCTATTTCTTACATTTTGGGAAGCGCATTTGGGTAACCGGTCATCCCTCTAAAATTTATATGCCTAAAATTATTTGCAACAAATGGACGATGGGTGCGGGATGGGCCATGTTGTTTTGAGGAAGTGGCCATGGAGGAGAATCAAAATGATAAGGGAAAAGGGTCTTTGAAATAAAAGAGTATAACTTCCAAAATGGATATCCCCTAAAGGCTATGTTTCTTAGGAAACCCTATGAAATTTGGAAAACACATGAGTAGAATGAGAAGCAAAATTTTTAAATTCAAATGAAGGCCCCTCTCCAGATGGAGAATTTAATTCCACAAAAAGACTACTGATTCATAATCACTTGAATGGAAATATTCAATGATAGGCTAATCACCTTCATCAACGAATATCTCTTTTTCGATTGCTGATCTCATAAAACTCTCCGGGCTCTTCTTCCTTATGACCTTTTTCCTAGCTCGGAAATAATGTCTTAGTAGGATCCCTAGCAAAGAAATATCTTCTTCCTTCCATCTTTACATAGATTAGTAATGAATCTCACTTGACGGTGGTTAAGACACTTTGGTACTTATAAAAATCAAATCAACATGGAGTCTCCACTAAGGATTTACACCTTAGTTGTACAAATGCACTAAAAATATGATTTGTCAAATGTATGTCAACACTAGAAAATGGAAACGGAAATATCTAACCTTCGTTTACCTAGATTTATCAATGAAACTTAGTGCAATAAGCTGTAGAAACTAGACATATTACACACAACACTTGTAACTTTGAAAGCTTCTTGCGAGGATTGAACACAGGATGATGTTGAAATAATGTACTTGCACTTAGAGCATATAAGAAAGGTTTACCGGGGCACGAGTATGAACTGCAATCATAATGTCCCTAGAAGCAGTGTTAGAATGGTGTTGGTACCCAAGTTGATTATCCTTCTAAGACCGAGCAACATCATGCTTTTGATAGGAAGATTAGAAACCAGAGCACATTGTGTGTCATATTTTAGCTAGGGGAGAATGCAACTTGCTCTTTGTCACTCGGATGTGGAATGGCTAGCACCCTTAAGAGGATTTGATCTATCCCCACTTCTTCTTCTTTTTTTCCTATTAACCAAAGTGAGAGGACCCTTTTGTAGCCTCTTGTTTGTGGAGGAGATTGAGATGTCCTTCGTTCTGAGTTATTGAGAAGACCTTGAAGAAAACATGATCAATACAACAAAATCCAACTCTCACAAATTCTCACCATGGATAATGGAGATATCTTCTAAGCAAGGTCCGGGCTAATAAATATAATGAAAAATTGATTGCTTCGTATCTTTTGGTAATAGAGATTATGCATTTGTACACACATAGGACAAATAGGGGTAGTATGGTTGTGATTGGTTGTTTTTAAATGAATTTTTGTGGTAGGTGAGGTAGAGTGGATTTTGAATCACGGATATTTGAAAGCTTTTACAAAAATGGAAAGCTTGACGAACAAAATGCTTCAAAACAACTAGAATGTTCCTTTAGCTGGAAGGTATGCTTCAATGAGGCCCAAATCAACACATTTTCACACAAACTTTAAGGATCAAAATTGAAGGATCAAATTAAATAAATTAATTAAACACTATCAACATTTGTTTTATCACACCTAAGATACCCTCAAAGGCTAACAAACAATCTTAATCATCATGCTAGGAGAAAAGTGATTTTAAACTTATTTATTTCACTATCAAATGAAAGCTCTTATGATAAATGAAATTGCAAGTGCGCGAAACTATCATAAAGCTAAGATCTTGTGTGATTCATAGAGATATTAATGTAAGATTGAAATGGGAATAATAAATATGTTTGCGAGACATTAGGAAATAAAGCAAACACAACTTTGCTCAAAATTGAGACATATTTACTCAAGTTTGATTAAATTTATATGCAAGGAAAGTTTCTAAAACAATCTTAGAGCTTGTCAATGGATTTACACTATCAACCACGTTGACATGATCAAATTGAACACAAAAAGAAATAAAAAGATTCCTTATACAGTCTCTCGAAGAGATGGGCTATGTCAAACTTTTTCTCTCGGGGATTAGCTCCTAACCTCTACCAATCTCACCATTTGCATGAAAAATTCATGCAATTTATAATTATTCATTTATAATATAGATTTCCCCAACAAACTAAAAACATTAAAAGCACCATTGCATGTTACGACCTTGATCATGATTCCCAGAATCAGATTTGCAAAAAGGTTGTCAGGTGTGCAGAGGAAAAATCTCTCTAAATATTTCCAACATTAAATTCTTCACCTAATAAGTCGTTCCTTCTCACGTGCCAACTACTCACTCCTCCAATCTGTCAAATCTGGTTCTTTGCATGCCAAGGAAGGAAAAACTAGAAAATTAGATCAAGGCCAATAGTTAGATCACATCTTAATGGTAAAAGACATCTTCAAATTTTTCCCAAAGAAACCAAGATATCAACAAGTCTCTTACGTGTAAGGGAAAGAAAGATCAAGTCAAATATTATATTCAGATTACATATTTAATGGTGAAAGATGTTTTAGACCTTCCCCACCAAACTAGGATACCAAATTAATGTTCCTCTTCATTTGGTGTGTAGGAGACTCCAAGAAATGATAAAAAACCATAAAAATTCACATCCCCAGGAGCTTTGGAGTATAAATGGAATAAAATCAGATACATATGCACAATTGTCATTAATGTCTCTTTTGAATCTGGACCGCCCACTTGGGATATCCAATTTAAGTCGGGATCAGGGTTCCTTTTTATTTTTTAAACCTTTTGGAAACAATGTTAATTTTTTTAGTTTTCGCTACCCCTCCACCTTTAGTTTGTGATGTGGGTCCCATCATAACCATTCTTTCTTTTTAAAATTTTAGCCCCTTTCTCCATAAAAGGAAAATTTTCCAAATTTCTCTCTGAAAGTATGCACCTCTTCCATTGACTAGAGCTAATTTTGACTATTCTTTGTCGGACTCATGGGTCATTTTGATGATTTTACATTTTTAAATAATAAGGGCCAAATAATCCAAGTTTCCCCCGATGGCCCACCTCCCCACCTCTTGACTTTTTGTACTGCCATGTGTCTCAATGGCGCATCTTGAGATGGTCCCTAAAAGTAGAGACCTTGAATTCAAGCATGGGGTCACCACATGTCCCAGTCGACAAAGTATGCTAAAAAAATTTAGAGTTCAACGGAAGGCACCATGTGTCCAAGGTCTGAGCCAGTCTCCTTTGGTCGTTGAAAAGTCTAAGAAAAAAGGGAGGGTGAGTGGAAGCCTCTAAGTGCCCTCCGACACCTCTTTAAAATGAAACTTAAGGTACAGTTCTTAAACATGCATGGTTCCTCCCGGATGTCTCGGGACCTTTATGAAGTTACCAAAAAGTCTAATAAAGGAAGACCCGATCGAAACCTCCACATGTATTTATGGCGTAACTTCAAGATGGTCCCCAAAAGAGGAGACCCTGAATGAGCATGGGCTCACCACATGTCCATGGCTCACCAAAACTATGTCAACTGCATAAACTTTTTCTAAGTCTAGGAAAATTAGAGGAATCCTCCACATGTCCTCCCGATGCAAGGCCAAACAAAAGGTGACTCTTCAAACAAGCTCCATTCGGATTAGTTTTGGGTTAAAAATGATCCAAATTTTTTTTTAAAGTGCCCCACCAAACCATGTCCAACAGAAAAGGATGACATTTCCAGCGATTGAGCTTTAAAATTGATGAGAGAAACACACCGTCAATTAGTAAAAATGCAGGGAAACCATTATTTGAGCCCGAAGATGAAATATTTTTCAAGGGAAGAGAATTTGTAAATGTTGTAAGGTTCACACATGACGCTCTGAGCTCTATCCATTCACATTTCTTAAAGTACGGGACAAAACAATAGTAGGGACAACACATGACTACGGAAAATGGAAGGGAAGGAACAACCTGAGTTTAACACCCAATTGACAAACACCTTCAGATGGATAGAGGAAAAAATCAACAAGTTATGGAACTTTAAGTGACCTTCGACCAAGGAGGAACCAATCATGACAATCAAATGGAGGACGAGTCCTCGGTACTAATATGGGGTGACAAAAAATGTTGCAAAGGCTGCAAACTAAGGGATTTTAATGGAAAACGGGCTGAGACTAATTCAAGCACCAAAAGGATGCTCAAATAAGAAGCCCACCCAATGTGGATATCTCATCAATGATATAACTCTATCTATCAATGCAATGATTGAGGTAACATTTGTGAACAACTCAACTCTATTGAAAGAAATCGGGAGCTCAGTTAAAATACAATGGAAGAGAAACTTGTTCTTCAACCTTTTTAGCTCACTTAAGAGCTCATTTAGGGTGGAAAACAACTCGACAATATGTAGAGCAACACGGTCCTAAGATAGATTAACTCGGTCCTCCAAAGAAAAAAGAGTCTATATTGCCCCTCTAAATTAGAGACAAAATCCCTAATGGGGAAAAAAGAAATTGTATTTTTATTTTTAATTTGATTTTTATATACTATAAATTTATCCAAAAATAAATTTTTCCTAGTGCGAGGGGCACCGAGAAAAAACTATTTTCTTTCTTTTACCTAGAGAATGACAGGAGGTTGTGGGGATGTAGGGATGTTCTAGGAAGCTGCTGGAGGCAACACTAGCTCTCTCATGACATAATATTATTCTCCAAAAATTCTTCCTTCTGACAACCTCTCTTAAGCCTAGCTAAGGGCTTGACCTACTCGGTACCAAATGAAAGATTAAGAACATGGACATAATCCTAGTTATTTTATTAATAATCAATCTAATTAAACTTACAATGAAGTGATGAAATTCATATAGGAATTGTACAGACTTAATACACACATGGAAATATGTTTTATAGCCACAACAATAAACTAATTTACATAAGCTTCAAAAATTAAATGCAAGAATCAAGTATAAGAAGCTGCAGTTTCAACAATAATGCAACAAATAAAAATTACAAGAATAATATGGTTATTAAAGCATAACCATAAAATAATTAATATCATATACCTAATTAAAATAAAACAATATTATATATCCTAACACCTCTAACTTATGTTGCTTCCCATACCATGAGAAATATGTATACTAAGGGAAATCACGCCTGATAATGATCAAGAGATCAAAAAGTATAACAAGTTCCTTATGTGAACCTTCCTTTACCACCACCCAAACATAAACCTCGATATCTTCCACAAAATCCTCTATTGCTATTATCCCCATTGGTGTGCCCTTCATTATTTTTTCCTTCTTACTCCTTTGAGCCACTAAGAACACTATTCTAGCACACTCTTGTCTCAATAGCTTTATTAAATGATCAATCGATCTGTAGTCGGTGATGCCATGATTATGGGACGTAAAAATCTCATAATACATACACATGTTCTTTTGAATAACGTGCTTAAAAGATGACATTCTTGAACATCATGGTTCGGTGAAGACCTCAAAATCGGGGAACACAATGAGCAATAACTTACGTAAGTAATTAATTTTAGTATGTCCTTTAACAATACTTTAGTAATAAATTGTACATGTAATATGCCATTGTGCATCTCATGAGCTAAATTGGAAGAAAAATTTCTCGAACTACTTTTCCATGGCTGAAATTTGTTCCTCTAAGAATGGTCTCACTCAATGTCAACACTCTGAATGCTTGAAAGGCACAAGACTACTTCTATTGCCTCACGTAAATCAACGTAAGTCTTATGAGCTAAAGCTCTATAGATAGAGTTAACAACCCTCCAACAAACAATTGTGAATGCTAATTAGGATGGATATCATAGGATAACTTAGACTATAGATTTTGAAATACATGTCATATTCCTTTACGCTCTAAAATAAGCCCTTTTTGATATCCTTGAGCATGATGATAGTATTTTTCTTAAACTCTAGAATATGAAATTCAGCTAGAAATGTAGTTCAAAAAGCATCATAATCCATTGTAGTTTGATGTGGATCATACTTCCTATACTAGTTATGCAAGCACCCTTGAAGAGTAGAAGAAATTTACTTTCCTTTATATATGAATTTGTGATTCCTTTAGCATGCTATAGCATTTCAAAATTGTGTACATGCTCTATTGCATGTTTAAAACCTCTATTCTCTATAAAGTGAAGAGACATCTAAAATAAAAACTAGAATTGTTTTTTGTTATTGTAGAGGTTGTTGGGGTGGTTTTTGTGGGTGTGTACCTTTCCCACTAGATCTAGAACCAAAGGCTCTACTAGTATTTCCTCCGCTAGATCCTCTTAATCTGTATGATCCTCTTGATCCTCTCACACCCCATGTTGTGAGTTACTGAGACTAGTTAATGTACTTCCTTGCATCCCATTTGTAGTAGTAAAATAGACAACCATAGTCTACACAGTCATAACACTCACCGAATTTCTCCCAATACTATGCACACCCACACTCTATCTTGATGACGTGCCTTAAAACAACCCTAAAATAAGACCTCAAACAACGACGACATTTGTGCTTCTATAGGTGTTTTTGTTGTCGATATACTATTGAATTCAACTCAAAATGAGATCTACATGTAGCTAATTGATTACCTATACTATCCTACTTCTCAATAAATACCTCTATATATAGAAACCCAAAAATAAGGGATAAGTGGCTAGGTGGGTTCGGATGAATGCATGTAGTCTTCGTGATCTTCTTTGACACATTCTCATCTGAATCTGAAGGGGATTATCTGGTGCACTTACCCAATGTGGATAGTAACCTATTATGTAACTTCTTGTCTTCCATAGGATCTTGAAAACCTTTGTGAACCATTATTCTCCTAAACTCCATTTCCTCCAAAACCTCCCTTGCATGTGTGACATCCCTCTCTCATGCTTCATTAAAATTGAGCATTATTTCCTTTCTCTTCCTTTCTACCAATAGGTCTACCATCATTCACCACACCTATGCAGTCTGTGCACACAGTGTGGATTCAAATAGCCATAGGAAGGCTCTCTAAATCTAGTTCTATGATCAAAATCTAAATTTCCAAGGGTATATTGCAAAAATAAAATCCTCTATCTTTGGCGCGAATATGAATTCAGATTCCTCTAGACACAATTAATTAGATATAACATATTCCAATGTGCAACTACACAACACTCTAGCCCACCATCAATCTACGGTTCTAGTCCACTACACAACACCATTAAAGAAAATCTGGTAATCTTCCTCCATTCAAAGATTCAACCTATATACCTAACTATTTTTTAATACATATGCTACTAGCCACTCATAAAACTCTCACTGAAATAAGCTAAAGAACATCTCATAGAGCTCGGGATAAATATTTTCCTCCACCCACCATCATGCATTGAAATCAGGTCCAATGTTATATCTCTATGAAAACTTATCTTGTTCATCTTCAACCCAACTTTCAATGCTCTTGAGAGTCAACTAATACACCATCTTCATGTAATATCCTTGTAGATAGTTTGAAAAGAGGTCCTGATGATGGAACAAAAATGTAGTCCTTTATTTCCACCTAAATTTTATGTGCACTAGAACTTCATTCGAGACAGATGTAAATGCTCACCCAAAGCGTGTGAAGATATCATATCCCTCCTTTATATATGATTGGCTCTATTTTAGCATGCATAATCAGCATAACTAGTATCAAAACATACATTCAAATGCATATAATTATTTAAATCATATCATGATCTTAGAATGGAAACACACGTAATAAGGAAACATAATAGATCATATAAATACTAAGATCAATTGCATCATGTGATAATGATATTTAGAATCATCAATTACAATAATCGATCCACATTGATCGTTTCATAAAAATGGTATCACATACTAGAATTTGACTACCTAACAATCACCATCAAAGAGCCATGTGCACCAATACATCAAAGTTGAATAACTCTATTAGATCATGAACTATCTAATACAATTAATTATGTCAATTATATACGGGGTGGGTAATTTAACTTCTTTGCCTATGCATTCTCAAAATAGACGGCATCCTCAAAAGAGCCATTAGTACATACAAAAGAAGCCATAAAGCATGTGTGCTTTTCTACTAGTCTAATAATAGATTAATCCTATAAATAAACTATACTTTAATGATACTATTAGATCGATCCATGTGTTACCCTTCATCTTCAATTTTTATGAGCTTTATCCCAAAAATATATGTTCTTAGGTCTTCAAGTCTCCTTCCTTTTCTCCTTTTCTTAGGCCGCACTCCAACTAGCTTTTTCCCCTTTTTATCCCTGTAACTACTAAATTATCTAAGAATTGAATCTATCTTCCTGAGTGAATGCCACTTCAATTGGATCCTTACGATTGTTAACACACCCCATTTGTGTTCCTCAATCTTCTGTGCATTTTCCATACTTAGCCATTTTTTTAGTTTAACGGATCTAAAATGGATTTTCAACAAAATTTATGGTTTTAAACGTTTTCAAGTGTCTAATCAAGGCTATTGTATGTATTTTAGTAGGTCCATGAATTTTTGAGCATTTGAAATAGTTATCTAAAGCATTTTTGTTTATTAAGAAATATAACCTTCTTGAATGTTTAGCATATTTGGAAAGATAGATGATTTTCTATTGTATGATTTTACAACTAACTTCAATGTTTATCATTTTTTTGGGTCCATCAATCCTCCTCTGCATAAACTCATCCCATCAAGTTGAATATTCATGTATATTATCTTGATTCAATATTTTATAGATACATAACTCATCCATTCTAAGAACTTATTACTTATATTACGTAATTTATTCAACCTATTTTTACAATTATAACCTTTCCACTTATTCTCTTATGGGAATAACCAATAATCACCCTTCCTTCATTCTTATGAATAGGTTTCCTTTATTCATATGCACATGGGGAAGTTAGTGTAAGGTTCAGATTTCCTTTATGCATCATGTGTTCCCATTATTCATATATTACTCTCAACATACAAAAATCACATGTGCTCATTTCATCTATAGGGTATATCACATTAAATAGTAGTATAATTAAAATCCATAATTCATCACTACACATCACACATTTTAATCAATCACTATACAATTGTACAACATATAGGTCTTATTGTAGGCCTTTCTTTTGCACATATTGTCTCTCAGCAGATTGTAATATCACACGATTTTATGTAGATCTTCTAACATTGTAGCTCACTCTACAGTTTCTCAAAGGTCTTCTAGGACTCCTCATTCTTATAGTCCACAATGTATGTATCACACATCATATTTTATAGAGTTCTCTACTATTTATAGTTACCTTTATAAGCCTTATTTTGCACATATCACCATGCGAGTTCCACCTGCACATTAGTAACATTATATGACACATTTTAGGGTTGACCCTCTATCATATTTAATAATTGGTTCACTATATCATGAGGTTTTCTTGCGCTAAATATCATACCACACCCCCTCTCGTAAATAGTTATGCACATAAAGTACAAAAACATTTAAATAATTTCAAAATACAAAAACATTCAAACATTTACATAAATAAAAACAATTACCTATTTCTATGACACACATAATTAGCACTTTACATTATATATGCTTCTTATTATTTTCATTTGATATATATCATTTCTTCTTTACACACATACATTCACATGGTATATTGAGCATGATGCAAGACATACAAAAAAATACACATGATCATAGGTGTTTTCCCAACATTTACCCAGAGTTCTAACATCTAGGGACATCTACCTTTTCATATTATATCCGGGTGTTATATTTCCAATATAGTAATTTTATTTCTTCTTTACACTTGGTTACATATATATCATGTATTTGATCTCTTTTGGACTAATCGGAATAACATGTGTGTTTTAAACAAATCTTAGAATTATTTCTACATCATTTTTTTCATATCATATGATATGTTCTTTTCATCACTTTTTGATACACTTATTTTTCATACATGTTTTCTACTTATGTGTGTCTCGTGTTCTTTTTGCTAGTCTTATTTTGGCCTAATGGCCTTGATTTTGTTGTATCCATAAGGGTGTCCTAGGTTTGTTGCATCATTATTTGTGTGTGGTTGTACTTATCTTGTTTTCGGGATCAAGGGCCTAAATTGTCTTACAACACCATGGGTGTCCCATGTTTGTAGGTACATCTCCTTTCTGTGACATTCTTTGATATGTTTGGACTAGATTTTATATTGTATGCACTTTTTCTCTACTAAGAGATGGTTTACTATCTGCTGTTATTACTATTTCGATTCATTGAAACTATTATAATTACAATGCTTCTCGTAATAGTTTCTCTTGTTTTACACCATGGTTTTTACTATGTATATCTCCCTTGTGGATACAATTTCTTCTTGGTTCCACCACATCAGTATTTTAGAGGATATATATAGATTATTACATGTTCGTAAATGTTATACATATTTTATTTTGATACATGAACTTACATTATTCATTTCACACACCTCAAAAGATGGGACAAACATTTGGTGTATTCTAATTATCATGCAAAAAAAGTAAAAATTTGGGCACAAACACGTGTAAAGTTTGATTTAAATGAATTAGAATTGGAATCAAACACATCAATTTAGAAGAATATACATAGGGTCAAAAATTTATATGTTTTTTAGGAACACATGGATATTTCTTTCCCTACTACATGATTTTTACAGGGAAATTTCTCCATTTCTTTTAGTAGTTTAAGATTTTTCACCATTGGCAAAAAAATTCACATGGTTTCATATTCAAATTGGCTCATCTTAGAATAGATTCTGGGGGAATTAATTATTTCACATTGTATCTTTTCGAGTAATTTGTTTTAGTATTAGTTTTAGGAACATTGAGGGCATGGGTCTTATTTATCCACTTAGATTTCAACATGCATCTATTATACTCATTGGTGTGAGACTTAGGAGTAGTATGGGGTTCTTATTCTCTTTTCTATTTTGTGTCCTAATTTTAAAAATAGGGTTATATCTATCTAGAGTGGTATGGTCCATGGGGTAATGAAAGGTATCAAAGTGGCCAAGTTCTTCAAAGGTATTCCTTCCTATACTCGTGCAATTAAAGGGCGGATATATGATTTAATGAATAAATTTGATAAATTGTATTCTTTCTTTGTGGGGTGATTTGGGTACTCAATTTTTAGATCTTCTCTTCAGTATTCACATGTTAGGTTTGTACACCTAATGCATCAACATCTCCTCAGCACAACTTGGTATTGAACACTCTTCATTTTCCATTAGAATTAAGAAAATACATAATCGTAAGGAGAAAAACATGAGGAAACGTCCTCCATAAAATAAACAGTTTATTCCTTCCATGTTTTGTATCTCTTTTGGAATATATTGTTTTTTGTTTCTTTCCATTACTTTTATTAAATTTGAGTTACGATTTGATCTCCTATATTTCAAATTCACTATACTTTATGTGGCAGGTTTCTTCTTGGAAATTGTGAACACCAACACATGATGAGACTACAAAATAAAGTTACTACAAGAAAAGATAAACTATATCCACATACTCGGAGATATGTTTTCATTTAACCATGTAATTTTTAATTTCCTATTTAAGGGGGATAATTTAGACACTAAAATTTGGCTATCTAGCCTTTGGATTTACCAATCTTGACATTGCACACTATTATGGAAAAATATACTCTCCCCCTCTTGATTAGTTCACACTAATAGTACTTATGTGCTTTCTTATCTAAATACACTACTATGTTCATATTTTTGAAATTTAATTACACAAAATACATCTAGAGAAATCTATGCTTAGGTTCATAAATTAAAAGTGTTTTTCTCTCTCCTTGTAATAACCACCATTCTCAATTTGGTTGTATCAATCTACATACTGACCCTACCTTATGATTTTGGACCAACATCTTGTACATTACATATTTTAATTCCATTACCTTCATTCAAAAAAACACATCCCTTTGTTTATCCTTTCATGTCATAACACCCTTCAAAATCATATATAACCAAGTAAATCATACCTCATTTAAGGACGACACTTTATGAAATCTTAATGTAAAATGTACAACTCAAGTAACCTAAAAATACCTAAACAATGAAGTAACATACGCACATATATTTACACAACACCCTCTCCTAGAATTAATTGTCCCCATAGCTTTAAGAGTCTCCATTTTCTTCATAGAATAAATAAAAGTGACCATTACCAAGAATATGAGAAAGTTTTAAACTAGAGAAAGGATTTTTCAAAGAACACTTGTCAAATTGTGATTTTACTATGGCAGATATGACATGTTAGGAAAATAATGGGTGGTGAAACCCTCTTCAAATTAGTGGAAAATATTTTGATGCATAGGGATGCCAAAATCCAACTAACTTTGTTTCAGTAGGAACTTGTTCCACTAAAAGGGTTTGAGGGTTTGAGAAGAGCTTACTGATTCATTCTCAAGATGAACAAAACATACTAACAAGAGGCAATAAACATGCCTAGGAATTAAAACCAATCACGTGAGTTCCAAACCTAGATTTCAATTAGTTTCAGATGTATCAATGTTCAAGACCGTCTACAAACACTATAGAATTATTTGTACGATTATAAACATGTTGAGTTTCATATCATTATTTCATAGATGAAGCATTTATAGTTCCATATCTACCTAGTCTTGCACTTAGATCACCCACACTATTTAGGATCAACACAAAATCAGCTAAGTGCACTCCCTTTCTTATGTTTTGACATATGTTAGGTCACTCATAACTTTGAAAAGTATTTTATAATTTATGTGATTAATGTTAGCGATTAATTAAATATAAACAATGACATGTAACATTATTAATCCTTTTCATGTTATATAAAACCTTATTAAATTGAAAAGTGTGAAATCATTTGGTGAACCTAAATATTTAATCAAACATCATTTCTCAAACCCTAGGTTCCTTAATATTCCAATTTCTTATTTCGGGTTTCTCAAGGTTGATATTTTAGGTGTATGAAATCCACAGGGGAATCGAGAGGGAAAATAGAAGTAAAATATTAGTTTAAATCTGATAGAGAGGTAGACAAGGGATGAATTAGGTGAAGTATTCATGGAGATGACTATATAAAGCAAAATAATAAGAGCTCACGAGAGGAACTATAGAGCACACTTTTCTAAGTACTTATAAAAGATTCTGAGAGATTAAGGGTTGGATAATGCATAGATGGTACTAAAGAGTTTGTGGATTATAGTGGATATAGAGGGTAATGGAGAGAAAAAGGGTAAAAGTCAATATGGAAGGTAGTGGGGAGTTCATGATATAGATCACATGAAATATGCACATTAGAGTGCACGTGTGAGTTTGAATGTAGAGGGAAATAAAAGACCTAGAGCATATGTTGAAGGTACACAAAAGTGTAAGGTTTAGAAAATATGTTGAGGGTATGAAAAACTTCATAATATAGAATGAAAATTTAGGTTACTAGACAACGAAGGAATGGAGCGTGCACAAGTTGTATCAAATATTCCAAATGCATGAGTACATACAAAGTGTATAAAATTTTACACAAGATAAAGTACACATGAAGTGAACTAGATATAGTAAGAGAGATAAAGTAGTAGCAGGATTGTAGAGTACAAGGGATGGAGTGCAAGTGGATGAGACTAGAGAGTGAAATGGTGGGAGTAAGTTTGAAGAGTGAAATAATATTGATGGATAGTGTAAAATGTAAAACATGGTGCTAGAGAGACACGTGACACTTGCACCTACAACTAAGATTGTGTAAAATATGGATGTGGATAAATGGTTCAAGATTACAAAGATGGAACATGCAATGGCTAAAAATCATTAGGCGATCATGCCCATGAATAATATTTGGTGAAAGTTAAAATATAGTCACACCTATGGTTAAAACTAGAAAAATATGGAACTGAAATATGATGTGGGAATAAGAAATAATTTGTACACATACTAATGGTGTTAAAATTTGTTAGGGTATAATTCTAATGGTGTTAATGGTGGGAGATAGTGGAATGGAAGTGTATGCATATCCTTATTACAACTCAAAAATTTAAAGGAGCAATGTCATAAATTTTTTATTACAATTATGTTAGGAGATAAGATCAATAGCTAAAAATAACATATTTACCCATAAGAATGTCCTCGAGGAACTTTCAATATTGAATAAAATTATGATTCCAGAAGTCTCGTGATGTGGAAAATAACAAATCAATAGATTGTATCTATTTATAATTCTAAAAATAGCATGAAGGTGAGATAGAAGAGCATATGTAGTAGTTGATATATGTGAACATGATATAGAAATAACAATTCTATAAACCAAATGACTTAAAAATATATATAAATAGAAATAAAATTACATGAAAGTATCACATGTGACTATCCTATAACCATATTTATGTTTTCTTAGAAATATCACATAATAGTCAAACTGTAACTATCCTCGAACATATTTTTTAAAATGTATTTTAGAAAATCTCGAAGGAAAAATATTAGATCTACAAAAACGAGATGCAAGAAATTATAATAGAAATGAAATGAATGGAATGGGAAACCTAATGAAACTAATGTTTATTTTAGAAATGAAGGAAAATAAGCGATAATAAAAAAATTTCCTCTTGCATTAAGCAAAATATATTCCTAGATATTTAGCCACCCTAAATAGTTCTAGATGTATAAAGCCAAACAACTCAAATTGTATGAATAAAAGTTCTTGTTATGATGTTATTGAATAAGTATGGTACTTTTTAGGGTTTTGTAATGAATAAAGTATATTAATTCTTCCAAAACTTGAAACTAAATATGTAATAAAAACTTACGAGAAAAATGTAAGTTTTTTTTTATGTCTAGGAAACCTACCTCATTAATATGTATAGCCTTTTTAAACTCGATATAAGAACATATAAGACATTAATGATAAATTATAATTTAAATGAATTGGTATACTTGTTTGGGTGAACAAGTGAAACAAATCATCGTGTGGGGTTTTTTTTTTTAGATTTTTATTTTAAATGGTGTTTTGAATAATTTTGTGTTATTTTTAGTCACATTTTATTCACATGCACAATAATATAGAAAATAAAATTCATTAGTAGGAAAAATTGAAAGCAATACAAAAATATTATTGTAATATGAGCTTTAGTTTTCCTAAATTATCTTCCTTTTTCTTTAAATTTATTTTCAATTAGATCATACATGAACAAGAGATAAAATTATAACAACCAAGGAGGATGAGGAGAGGGGATGAGTGAAATTTTATATATTTTAGGTGCATAAAATGATTTGATAGATATTTTTGTAATGTGAATATAGTAGTGCAATGATAAGGTTCCATAGTAAATTGAAGGAGAAAATGGGTAGGTAGATTATATAGAAGAATGTGACAACGTTTCATGTGAGTGGGTTAGAATAAGGAAGTGGGTGACATGCCCTAAATCGACCTCATTTTTAATTTATTATATGTTTTTGTGTCATTATTTAGTTTTAGGGATTATTTTTGTTGTACAGTATGCTTATATTTTTATCTTATAAGACCTTATACACAATGTACATTTCCCTATGTCTTTAGTTGAAAATTTAATTTATCCAACTATTATTTGGCCATATATTTCCTATGATTTAGGTGTTTCTTCAATATTTATGTAATATCCATACACAAAGCATTGTAACAAAAATAATATTAAGGTATATTAATGGAACTTTTAATTATTATCGTTATTATACTTGTACAAATAATACTAAGTTATTTTTTTATTTTTATGTTTACCATGTTGTAGATAAAAATTATTCTTATGGATATGTGTTTAATTATATTACACGTTCTATCACCTAGAGTAGAATAAAGTTACATATACTTTCTATCTCATCTATAAAATATGAGTATAGAAGTGTTATGGAAGTTGTGAAAGAAGAAATTGGGTTGAGAAGATTGTTAGAATAACTCCATATGAGAATTAAGAAAGGTACAACATTATATATGAAATCCATAAATGCTTAAACCTTCCAAAAATATAGTTTAACGTCAAACAACAAATCGAATGAAATACATATGCACTTTATAAGAGACATAGTTAGTAATAGTGAAATTTATATTTAATTTTATCGAAAACATGATCAAGTGGGAGATATATTTTAAAATATCTATGTATTGAAATTTTTTTCCAATTAATTAAAATTATTGAACTTTCAAATATTCCATTGACAGGGTGTGTGCATGAAAATTCTACCTCGTAATAGCCTTATCGTACCTTTCCCCTCTATACTTTTTAATACAAAAATGCATTATTAATATCACCCTATGTGATTTACTATAAGAATCACCTTATTTATAGATAACCTAGAGAATAATTGTGTAAAGGTAATTCCTTCTATTATAGAATAATGTTGAAAATCATAAAAAAATTGATGTATGCATCTTTCCATTAAAAACTTGGGGATGATATCTCTTATCCCATCAACATACTAGCCTGAAATCAACATTTATGATATTTGGATTGCAATTCCTGTTATCATCGAATCACAGCACCCTTATGTTTACAAAAGTGCATATACTTGAACTCATGGTGTGATTGGATAACATGGGTACTATCTCCAAGTTGTGGGACTTGCTACTTGAGATAGACCTCCAGAGAAAGCTGGTTCTTGCTCCTAAACTACCTGCCACAATCTACTCTAATGCAAGGAAACTAACTATTCTAATCTAACTTTCCAAGGGACCAGGGAGAGAGAATGCATAAAATGAAAGCCTACACTAAAGCGGTGATACACCAGAAAAGGAGGGTGTGAGAGTAGTCTTCAAATGCGTGAGATACAGAAGCAAAGTGCACACTAGAAGGGGTGATGACGGTTCTCCACGATCTAGCAAAAATGCATTCACAACAACATTTCAAACATACACAATGATAATAGATTCCTGCATGAACATAAAGTAGACACAATATTCTTGTAATCAAGATTGGAGGGGCAAGAAGAATGCAAGAAAACACAGCAGGGGAAGATACATCCACAAACTTGTATTTTATTGCTTCATGATATGCACAGTTCAACCTATTACAAGATAAGGGCCTAGGTCACCATGCAAGGAGTCCACTACAAGGGCCTGCAGTACATTGGCTTCACAAGGAGATTTTGACAGAGCTTTTCTATTTGAAAACTCCCCCCTTACAATGAGCCCAACACTCCAATTTATAGAAAAATGAGAAGGGAGAGAGAAGGCAAAAATCAAAATCCCGAAATCTTTCCTTCAACCACTTGTAAGAGGCATTAAATGGAGTAAAATGATTGTATATTACTTGCAAAAGGCTCCCCATACTGTCCTAGGTGCTGCAATAGAGAAATAATGGTGACCATGCCTCTTAATTGCACTCTCAACTACCAAATAAAACACTGTTATGAACCCAGCCACGTTTTATGAAAAATCCCCACTGATTTCTCATCAAATCTAGAATTTATTGATTGATGTGTGTCATTCTCAAAGCCATTATTCCAACGGTACCAATTTTGTGTGATTTTGTTGAGAAATGCAAAAGTTATGGCCTTCTGAGTGCGAGAAGCTATTTTGGGTCTAGTAGGTATTTTATGTCATTTGATGGGAATTAGCATTAAGTGACTGGAGCCGAATATGTTTCTTTTATTTAAATATATATACCCTCATTAAAAATAATAAATCCAAATTTTTTGGCATAGAGGACGTTGTACTCGTCTAGAAATTCCAATTTTGTTAAAATCGGAGCTCGGAGTCAAAAGTCATGGCCGTTTGAAGTTCACGGGTCAAACATTGACTTTTCTTCTTTACTACAGCTATTTTGGAAAAATCAGGTTTGCGCGTCCCGATTGTCCTAGATGAATTCTCCCATATCGGCCAATTCGGGCTTCTGGTCCTCTTTGCGGCTTTTTTATCCCGCGCGTACCCGTCGTACTTTTGTCCACATTTGGACAAAAATCTCTGAATCGCCGCAATAGACCATATTGCGGAAAATCGGCCGATTCATGCCCCGCGCATACTTTTGTCCCAGCTTTCCCAAATCGCACGAAATAAAAACTTGACGATTTTTATTACCGTGGCGTTTTGCCTTTTCGCGTCCCATGCGTCTCGACGCCAATTGTCCCATGTACCGCTGGGACAAAATGTCTGACTTAGCCAATTTTCTTCCCTTTTGGTCCCAAACTTGGTACAATGAACCTCGGTACGACCCACACTGGTACGATCCGCACCCTTCAGACCCGAAATGCTTTAAAACAATCCTATGCAACCTTATCTTTTGCATTTTTTCCATTTTTTTAACTCGTTGGGATTTTTTTGGATGGGAGAGAGAGAAGCGATGGAGCCCCAAAACATGATTTCGGGCCTTAAATCAATCTAATTGCTCGGGGACTTGATTTTGAATAGGGAGATATATTGCAATAACATAACATATATGAGATAACATATGTGAAATAAATGATTTTTGGAATATATTGGGTAAAGTGAGGGAAGGTCCCACAACCTTGATACAAAAAGCCCATTAGGCGAGATCAAGCAATAGCATTAACAAAACAAAAAAAAAAACCCAAGAGGATTCCAAAAGGAGAGCGAAGAAGAGACAAGGCGAAAAAGGAACTAAATGAGCTTCTTGACTCGAAACAACATCTTTAGCTCTAGGGGAGCGAGAATCGTTTGCGAGGAGATCCGCCTTGACTTGAGAAGCTCGAGCAGTCGTTTCTTAAGGCCACTCTGGTAGAATTCGTGAAGTCCTCCCAAGCTTTGAGAGCTTTGAAGGCACGCTGCGGTTTACTCGAGAATTGAGGAGATGATATCGGCTCTGCTATGGTCCTTTTGTCATCGGCATCAATATCAGCGGTGTCACGAGTCCATAACGGGAGTAGAGAGAGAGTGTCGGCGGTGGAATCTTTAACAGCCGAGGGTTCCTTAGAGCCGAGCGAGAATGAGAGGGGGATCCACCACAAATTGATTGATGTCACCTGCTCCTCTTCCGAGGAGTCGAGTGCGATTAAGCAAGTCCCAACAAATCAGCCGCACCCGAGAGGGCCGGGGCAGAGACGGGGAGAAGGAGCGCGTCCACGGCATTGGTATCCTCAAGAAAAGGCATGAGATGGGCGTAGGAAAAGGGGGATAGCAGCGGGAATGGAGGTATCGCGGGGGGCTCACGATGGCCACGTCGGAATCGAGCCGGAGGAAAGAGAAGGCGGCGGCGGCGCGAGAGGAATGGTGGGAAGAGGAAGAGGGGCGAGAAGGAGGGGGGGCGGCGGCGGCGACCAAATTTGGGTGGGAAAGCGGAGCAAGTCGGTGTGGGAAGCGGCGACGGAGAAAAGAAGGTAGAAGACCTGGTGGAGGATGACTCCCTCACCTTCCCGAGCCGGCATGTGAGTGTTCAGCGATTGAAAAAGAAAGGCGGCTAAATTGATCTTTCTCCCCAAGCGGAGGTGGGAGAGAATAAGCAGAGATGGGGGCGAAAACCAGACGGTATCTTCCGTCGATGGTGAAGTATCGCATAATGGCTTCCGCCACTCTGTTCCAGGGCGAGGGCAGAGAGTCGCGGGTATAGCCCGACATATATTTCCTTGGCCTGTCACCGGGCGTTGAAGTCTTGAATCTCTGCGTGAAGGAGCGCTGTAGTAAATATCACCCGCGCGAGGGGAGCCGGTGGCATCGGCGATGGCGTTCGTTGAGATGGTGAACCAGTCTTGCCCAATTTGAACACGTCCTCTCGACCACGAAGCCGTAATAACATAAGAAACCAAGGCCGAGTAACCAGACATTCTTTCCAGAAAAGTAGAAATCCCATTTTCCACTAAGATATTCCAGACCTCGCCATCATTCTTAAGCGACTCGCATGGTGTCGGACTCAAGCGCTTCAATTGCCCCCATGAGAAGAATATTAGAAACGATTCTGAGTCGGAGATAGGAGCGGACGAGCCGGCTGAGCAGAAACCAGCAATTAAATTAAAACCCTGACGCCACCTCCTCGGATGATTAATGTGCGCATAGAGCTCGTTCGTGCGGGGATTTGCTGCATCATTACTAGGCGCCTTAATCAAGTACCCCGTGTCAAGAGTCATGTCAATTAAATTTTCCGTATTAACCGCCGCCATTTGAAAGGGCCAAGGCGGGCAAGCCGAAACCCAAGTCAGCTTCAGAAACCACCAGTCAGCAGTGGAGTGTGTCATTTTGGGCAATCTGACAAAGTTCATTCGGGAAATTCTCAGTCCAAATTTGCTGATTTTCGATGAGGACACCCATATTAGCAAGAAGATCCGCCGCTCTATTACCTTCCCGGAGGACATGCTGGAATTGGACTTGAAGAAAAGATCTTTGAATACTTCTAATATCAGCAATGATGTTTTTAATCGACCAATGTCCAGGGTCATTGGAGCAGAGGAGGTTTATGATGTTGAGGGAGTCACTTTCCACTTGAAGGGGATCATTGCCCAACTTGATGGCCATCTCAAGACCCTTGAGGATGGCTAAGGCCTCCGCACGGTTGTTGGAGCCAAAGTTGAAATTATGGGCAGAAGCAGCAACAATTAAACCCGAATAGCAACGGAGAATGGCCCCTCCTCCGGACATACCTGGATTCCCTTTCGAAGCACCATCCGTGTTGAGTTTTCTCCATCCCCTTGGAGGGGGAAGCCAGCAAATCAAATTCCTATCAGTATGGGTTTTTTTGCAAGGAATGGATAAATACTGCTGCCACTCCAGGGTGTGACAGAACTGCAGTTTTTGCTGATAATTGGACCAAGTGGTCAGGTTGATATTTTCTTGGAGAGCCATGCCAATCTGAGTAGCCACCTGTCCAGGATTGAGACACTTATCTTTGAAGATTCTTCTGTTTCTTTCTTTCCATATGCCCCATAAACCATGCGGGAGGAGGAGTTTCCAAGCCAATTTTAGAATCGGATGAGTGAAGGGAGAGTACCATTGAGAAAGGGTGTCCTGAATGGAATCCGGAAAGATCGAGAAGACTCGAATCTCGATAGGAGCCTTGCCCAAATATCATGTGAGAAAAGCGATGGACCGGGAGATGTGATGAGGATTCCTCTTCATTTGCACATAGAACACATTTGGTGGGAAGGGAAAAACCCCTTCTCTTCAGGTTCTCCCCAGAAAGGAAGGCATTTTTAGAGGAGAGCCAAGAGAAAAAACCAATTTTTGGGGTGATCTCCTTAGGCGAGAATTTTGTTAGAGGGGGCCCACGTCGGCACTGATGCATCGAGAGGTAAGCAGCCCTAAGCGAAAAGGAGCCCGATGCGGAAAGAGTCGAGATAATCTCATCTTCATTATGGGAGAATACGGGATGTAAATGGTGGAGAGCTGCTCTCTAAGGGAGGACAGCGGAGTCTCTTTGCGAGTCGTTGATATCCTCCCGATCCTTGATATCCCAGAGGGGATGGAATTAACCCTCTGCCGCGATAACCGAAGCTAATCTACCATGAATATTGATGATACTTCTCTTGATAGGGTCCCAAGAGGGTTGAGGTCAAGGGAACATCACCAATCAAGTGTCCCTCCGAGAAATCAATGAGACGCCCATTCCCGAATCTCCATTTAGTGCCAGCACGAATGATGGGGAGCGAGCTACAAATGGAATTCCATATGGTGGAGCCTCTAGTGGGGATGGATGTGAGAAAGTCTTCATTGTTTGCTAAATACTTAGCACGGAGCAAGTGGGCCCAACAAGAATCACCTTTAGCCACCTCCCAAGCGAGTTTTCCGGGAGGGCCCCGTTCATCTCCTTTATTTTCTAAAGACCAAGACCACCGTGAGCGGTAGGTTTACTGAACCTCTTTCCGAGGCCACAAGGTGGATCCTTTTCTTTTCTTGATTCGGACCACACGAAAGTTCCTTTGAATTTTTCCCACCTCCCTAACCAGAAGTGGGAATCTTGAGCATGGACATGAAAGTAAGAAGGAAGATTACGAAGAGTGGCTTTCACATTTGGAGCTTGCTTGCTGGTGAGAGAGCACCTTTCAAGCAGCGATTTTTTTTTGATATCTTTCAATAACCGGATTCCACATAATTTTTGATTGTCTACCATGAAAGAGGGGATGCCCGGATAAGAGGTTGGGAGATCCACAATCGAGAAACCAAAGATATCAGCAATCTTCCTCACGAACTGCGGGGCGTGTTGATAAAGGAGATCTACTCTTGATGAAGTTAACCGTTTCTTTGCGGTGATTGATCTGAGAGATAGGATATCCATAATAGCTCTAGCGATATGAAGCGGACTCAGCAATAAGGTGTCATTATGTGGCGGCTATGAGTGGCGAGGGAAGTTAGAGGTGATTTTCATGCGAGAGATGATGGATTGATTTTTGCCGCATCCGAGAGATCTGCTTGAGGGAATCTGCCATAAGAACAAAGAGGAAGGGTGTGAGAGGATCGCCTTGCACGATACCTCTGCTACTTTTGAAGAAACCCTTGAGGATGCCATTGATCGAGAATGGAGAAAAAGGGGTGAAACACATGAATAAATCCAGCTACACCATTTTTGTCGAACCCAAATTTTCCGGGGTCTTGATTAAGAAGGGCGGTGACTCTGTCAAAAGCTTTTGCATATCAATTTTAAGATCATACCGGGAGACTTCGCGAGGAGGGCCGAGTGGATGGCCTCATGGGCCGATAATTATACCGCCTTGAATAAGCCGGCCTTTTATGAAACCATTACGATTGTGGGAGATGAGGTTCGCGCATAAGAGGTTTTAGCACAGGCTTGACATCTTAGTGATGATCTTGTAAGGCGTGTTGCATAAACTTATGGGCGAAAATTGGACACATCCTTGGAATTATGCACTTTTGGGGCGGGGCCACGAAAGTGGTGTTCCATTCCTTTAGCGATTTATCATTCATCGAAATTCATTATTTGCGAGGAAAAGGTCACGCTTGATGATTTCCCAAAAAAACTTGAAAGAAAGCGGCGGAAAGCCATACGGACCGGGGCTTTGTCTCGCTTCATAGTAAAGACTGCTTTATGAATTTCCTCCATCGCAAAAGGCTTGGTAAGATTGTTGTTCATCTCAGGAGAGACCAGATGTGGAATGTGCTGAAGCATTTCATTCATAGATTGTTCCGAGGAGCCAGATCAGCATGGAGAAGATTTGAGTAGAAGGATATAAGCTCATTGGATATATCAGAGTCAGCAGTAAGAAGAGTACCTGAAGGCGACACCAACTCACGAATCTTGTCCCTAGCTTTATGTTTACAGGCAGTAATATGGAAGAATTTGGTATTACGATCACCTTGGTCAAGCCAAAGGGCCCTAGAACGCTGCCTCCAGTAGGTTTCTTCTTCTTTGAGAGTGTTGTGATAATCACTGAGGAGGGAGATTTCCTGTTGGTGAAGATTGTCCAACCTTCCCTCATTCTCGATTTGCTCAGAAATTTTGATCAAGCTCTGAGAAAGCTCCTTCTTGCGAACCTTGATGTTACCGAAGACCTTAGACTTCCAAATTTTGAGCTGTTTTTTGATTTCTTTGAGTTTGCTGGAAAATCTGAACATATTGGTTCCCTCAATCTCGATATTCCACCAGCTTGCAACCAGGGGGGTCAGATGGTTATTTTCAAGCCAAGCCAGCTCAAATCTGAAGGGAGGATTCTTGACATTCACCATATGGTTGGCGCCTGTGATGAGGGGTTGTGATCGGAGCCAACCCTTGGGAGGGAGCTGAGATAAAAGTCCGGAAAAAGAGAAATCCAATCCAGTGAGCCAAGAGCTCTATCTAATCTGCATTGAATGTGATTTCTGCCCAATCTACGGTTTGACCAAGTGTAAGAAGAGCCGTGGAGATCCATATCCAGAAGTGAATTTTCTCTAATGAAGTCAGCCAAAGCTTCCATGCTAGCCGGCATAGCAGGCATTCCCCCTTGTTTATCTGAGGGATAAAGAGGACAATTTAGATCACCCATTATGAGAATGGGAATTTTACCACAAGTAACGATGAAGTTGGTGATATCCCTCCAAAGTTTTCCTCGATGATTCTCCAAGTTTGGAGCATACACATTGATAGCGATCCGGGAGAGTCGGCGCAATTTCTTGAAAAAGGATACAAAGAAAATTGGGGTGCTTGAGCAGCAATCCCCTTTGAGAATTGCAGGATTCCACAAGTACAAAGCCCCGGAGTTTCGGTTGAAGGTTGAGATTCAAAAGCGAGCCCGGGCAGATTTTATGAAGCCGAACCTCGGTTTTTAGCTTAGTTTCTGTAACATGATGATATCGGTGAGTTACGAAACTTGATGTCTTTGATGATTCTTTGCTTTTGCGAGAGAGTTGAGCCCTCTTATATTCCAAGAAATGATCTTCATTTCTTTTGTTTGGGTTTACTCCCCACCACCATGGGGATAGTACTTTGGGTTCCTTGCGCCACATTTGTATTTTGCTTGATCGAAGCTTAACACTGCTTGGAGGTCTGCCTCTAACTTTCTCCAAGCCTATATCGGGTTTCTTGTTGCTGCTTCTAGTGAAGCGGTGATTAAAACAATCATCGGTGGAGAGATCCAGGAGAGAGGCGAGAATCGAAAGCAGGCGGGGAAAAGTGGAGGAAGGGTGGGAGGATCGAGGAGGAGGAGCGAGGGAAGGGGGGATGGGAAGGAGCGAGGAAGCGGCGAAAGGGGGAGGAGGCAGCCAAAGGTCCACACCAAGAGATGAAGAGCACTGGAACCGAAGGGCCGGGGGTGGGGAGAGAAAGGGGGATAGAGGAGGGGAAGGATCACGGCAACGAGGATCGGTGGGCGGGTTGATTTCTCCATCCTCCGGGAGAGCAAAGGAATTAGAAGTGGGGATGATCGGGATCTCAATGGAGGACGATTTAGGAACAAATTTTTTCTTGAATTTTGGGGAGAGGGTTTGGGACAGTGGTTTCGGTTGGGGTTTAGAGGGGCAGCTAGAGGCCCTATGGCCTAGTTTTTTGCAGAAAGAACAGGCTTGAGGAATGTATTCATAGTCAAAAGGCTGTTTGCAGTTCCCAAAGTCGAGATAAGCTATATGTCTTTTGGCAAGGGGCAACTAATGTCAGCATTAACACAGAATCGAGCATGAATAAATCTAGTTTTTGCTTTCGTGGCTTGATCTATAGCAATCAAAGAACCTATAGAAAGAGCAATACCTTCTATGACCGCCGGATGCCAAAATTCCAAAGGAAGCCCCGGAAGGCGGACCCAGATTGGGGCTTGGGTCATGGATTCCGTGTGTGGGTTGAAACCAGGAGACCATTTCCTGAGATAAAAACCCCGCCTGCCAAAGAACCACGGACCACCCAGAAGCGCTCTAGCGAAATCTTCTTTCAAGCTGAAAGAGAATAAGATGAATCCATTTGGCATAGCCGCTATTTCAAGTGCTCCACATGGTTGCCATTTTAGAGGCGAGCCCATTTTTTTATATCCTCCGGTGGGGGCCTCGGGCCCATCGGCGTACCCACGAAGGACAGTCACGAGAAGCGGCGGCGGCCTCCGTGATATGAGAGGGATGCGCGGGAAAAGGACCCTTCGGCGGTGAAGGGAAAGCTTTTCCGCTTTGTGAGCTGATGTGGAAACCTCCACGACTTTTGACAAGCGAGAGGCTGTGAGGGAGAGAGAGGCCGTGCAGAGGGCCCCGATCCGGACCGGAGGGTCCGGCATTAGAGAGGGGACCGAGAGATCGCATGGCGGCGAGCGGCGCGAGCGGCGAGGTTGTTGTAGAGAGTTTAAGATGGTTAGGTGGTTATCACATCATTGATACAACATAGGATACCAATTTATTTCATTTATCTATCATCTTGATATGATATAGAAGTGCAAAGTTATTATCAATAGATTTATTAGAAGTAAATGATATTGGGGATCTATATTTTAGTTATGAATTCCTATTATATATTTGTTAGTGATATAATTTTTCATGTTGAAATTTTTTTATTTCCACCAACATTCATGGGGATAACCCCTCCTTTTTGTGTATAGGGAGGATCCCATTATTGAATGTAAGCTGTCCTAATTCTATGGGAGGCCAATAGACAAGGGATCACATAAGACCACTCATTGAACTGTGGAAAAGTTCTTATACGTAGGTACAAAGGAGGTATTGGCATATATGAGGGATAAAATAGAGTTAGGGAAATTAGGAAAGAGAGGGTTATTGTTTTTATTAGGTACTAGTGGATTTCTAACAAAATAACCGGAATAGATCCACATTCAAATATGAGAAAATAATGATGTAAGAAATTAACAAGACTTAACAAACTAAAGAGAAACATTTATTTAGATTCATCAATCAAGGACACAAAGTTCCTTCTTGGTTATTCAAGATCACTATGCTTACAAAGTTGCATAATAGAGATAAAATAGAGGAAAACATAAGTGAAAGAAATGAAAGAAATTCAGCTCTTATTTTGAGTGTAATGGTTATACAAATCTAAAAAGCTATATAACAATTCAAAATTAGTACAAAATAGCTAGATTTCAAGATCTTACGGAATGGAGAATCCATTTCAATTTATAACATTACAAATTTCATCTCATATTCCCCCTATATGACCTTCCAAGTTCATATTCCACTTGTGACCTCTCATCTTCTTAGGAAGTGACTAAATAACTCTAATTTTTATAAATTAAAAGGGAATTTTATAATGCAATATTAGAGAGTGAGTTAACTAAAATAATAAATTTCATGATTACATACAATTAGGAATTATAAAGGGGGAGAAGAAAAGAGAGAGGAAGATATACAAAGAAGGGAGTTGACTATCTACTGAAGATGAATCCTTACATGATTGAGAATTTTATTATCATGATCCCGAGAGATGTTTTCATTACGGGATCATGTCAATTGAATTCCTTATTGAGCCAAGCTACCCCAGTGCCACCTTATCTTCCTTTGGAATGAAAATGTAGCTCAACACTTTGATCCATTACTTCAAAACATCATGAATAACCTTAGAATGATTAGACCATTCTTTTTAATTTCTTACTTTATCATAAATAGATCATTTGATGTTGGTAAGGGACTCTACGGTACATTCATTAAAGGAAAGAGAATCACCTATATCCTTCTTGAATAACTCCTAAAATGAGACAATGAGTACTTATGATGATGAATTCTCTATGAGTGGAGGGAACTAAATTATTTAAACACAATTTCACACCTCATTTAAAATATCAAAATCATTTTTATTAGAGAGATCACCTTCGGAAATAATGTAGTTCCTTTCTTGATGACATTCTTGATCCATATCTCATTAGCCTTCCCTAGCATTAGATATATTTTTTTCTTTATTAATCACCTCAGGGTCGAAGCTACTTATTAGAGTAATGTATTCCACTAGAAGAGGAGGTGCTGAATTGGGCTCCAAGAAAGGTTAAATGTAATCACTGAGAGTTTTTACATGTTCTTCCAATTGCTTAATTGTTAATTTTTACTCTTCATTCTTAGAAATGAGGATGGAAAAGGATTCCTTGAATAAATTAGAGTCACCCTAATGAAAATATTGAACCAATGAGATGAATATTAACTCATAGTGAGATGGATGCATCTCCTTAATATGCTTCACATTCTTAGGCAAAACAACTTCTACATATTGGTTTCTGAGGCACCACTTGAAGAAGTGAGAATTTGTCGGGATTTTTTCCTTCGCTTGTATTTCAAGGTTCATTTAATATATCTAAGGCCATGCATTGAAGTTTTTTGCGTAACTATTGGTTTTTATTTAATAAATTTTGAATCAATGGGAATGGCTCTTCAATAGTTAACATGATGGTGGTTTTCATAGTATTTACAAGAGCTTAATGTAGGACAACATCTTGTTAATATTGGGAAGCTCCACTATTGGGAAGACATTCCTCGATTATTCTTAAGATAATGAT
This sequence comes from Taxus wallichiana var. yunnanensis, assembly GCA_018340775.1. Lineage (NCBI taxonomy): Eukaryota > Viridiplantae > Streptophyta > Pinopsida > Cupressales > Taxaceae > Taxus > Taxus wallichiana. Next base: position 509,357,158 of record CM031242.1, read on the forward strand.
AAGTTATGGATTCTTCACAAAGGGTGGATTGAATACTCATATGACTTGACTAGCTCACTTGATTTACTTTTCAGAGAGAAGACAATGAATTTGAGATACAATGTTTTGAAATTTCTGATGAGTTACAATGAACTCATTTGATGGATTGATCTAGCTACTTTTTTTTATTTAGTGTTTATTAACATTATGATATCAAATGGCGGGATGATTCCTTATTCTTTCCTCATGATGTTAGACAAGAAAATCACCTCTTTAGGCTTTGCTACTTTAAAGTAATTGAATGAGATCGGACATATGATGATTACATACCTTTTTCCTCATATTCATTAAGTTTACTCATGACTTTGATCACATATTTTTTATGATCTTAGATTCCAATGGGACCCTTGAAACTTTTAAAAATTCTCAGCCTCATAGTGTCCCTAAGTTTCACCTACTATGCCGAAAGTAACGATAAGAACACCGGTCTAAGTCATGAAGATTTGAGATGATCATAGCACACCATATTTGATAATTGTACAGAAATTCACCAGAATAACTTTACAAAATAATTTGCAAAAAAAGAGCAGTAATATCATATATTATTCTGAAAATCACATATATGAGTAAAATGAGAAATGACCTTACTTATATAGGTAAGCAAGATTAATATAAGAACCAACCAAGGATATAGATCAAGCCATAAATCAAGGAAAGAACTAGTCATCAAAGAACTAGTCAAGACCATATATTTAGGAAAGAACTAATCATCAAAGATCTAGTTAATACCATAGGTTAAGGAAAGAACTAGTCATCAACAATCTAGTCAATACCATAGATCAAGGAAAGAACTATACCTAACAACTAGATAATATCTTCCTAATATCTACATATGATAAAGGAAATATCCACACACATAAGTGGGTGAGGATACATATAATAAAGATAAATAAAGTACCTAGGTGAACATGAGCTAAGTTTAATACCTACTCTAACACCCCCATAAAGTGAAGCTAGGGGCTAAATTAAAGTGGCATATCCATAATATGAGTCCCAAAAATAGGTCTGATGAGGTACTAATGTATAATAACTTGGAAAAAGAGACACCATAAGGTACCCAAAACCAAGAAAGAGAAAAAACCCACTGCAAGGCTTCCCAAGAAGCTCGGATCAAAAACTTATACAATGCTAAAGAATTTTTTTGTGTATTATGGTCTGAATCCATTGATTGATCATAAACCTTAAAAATAATTGACACCGAGCTTCATCGAATAGTTGCATATAAGAATACTATCAGAGAATGATTTGAAAGTACAAAAAAACACCAAACATAATTCGATCAACTTCTAAAAATAGGTGTGAAATGATCCAAGAACAATATCTAAGGAAACAAGATCAAAAGAAATATTAATTCCATGATCCAAGAAAAGCCAAGGTAACAAGGAAAGAACATAAACCCGAAGAAGCTAGATAAATACAAAACACCCTCCCATCTTTGTTGAATGGGTGGAATGATATTACAAATTTGTATGAATTGTTATAGAAACTACCCAAACACGAAAAAACTAACATTGGGCTTCACTAGAATAGCTACCCCATAATAGATATCTGTCAACATGTAAAAATGTCAAATATATATCTATCTATATATATATATATATATAATATCTCAAAAAACAAGATAGATACACTACACTGCTAAAGAAAAATGCTAAAAAAGAGCATTACGATGTGGAAGGTATAGAAAGTAGAGCAAGAGGTTAAATGATGGATGATCCATGCCTATAAATTCATCTCACTAAATTTCTATGTCCCTACCAAAAGTGATCAGATATCCAACCCAAATCAACACAAATAGATCAATAAGATTACTCCATATGACTTGGTGTAAAATGCATCATGGGTTCATTCAAAGGAACATCAAAAAGTGTGTCAGTCTATCATGTCGACAACTAAAATATCAGGTTTCTCAAGCCTAAGTGAAGGTTTAAAACTCATGTGTAGCTCATGATCCTTAGAAAGCATCAAGGAAATAAAAATAAGAGTTATTTCAATATGTGATCCCAATGAAGTAACTGCTCAAAAACCAATACCATGGAAAGAATTCCATCGAACATATGGAATAGGAGAAACAATACCCTGTGAATTTCTACCAATATCTCCAAAAGTGAAAGCCATGGAGCAGAGGATGTGAGAATTGAATGTAATAGTATGCTTCTCAAAAGAACCATGCATATGAGAAAAAGAAGGATACACAACATGTGTAACTACAATAGGCACAGATGTGGAAGATCATGCAATAACAAGCCTCATAGGCTTAAGAGCATGAGGAGCAAGTACTAGGATTTGAACTCAACCGATCAAGGTTAGTAGGTATAGGAGTAACAATTGAAAGTTGATTAGGAGCATGAATATGCCTTTCCTTAATATGAGGATGATGTTGTAAGAAAGAAAGTGTTTTTCTATGGAGTGTATAGGTGTATCCTTCTAATAAATGAGGTTATGAAGAAGAGAGTTTTTCTTTTTAAGTGATCTATTTCATTCCACAAATTTGACCATATCATCAAGAATTCTACAAACTTCAAAGAAAATAATATCATTTTTAGAATCTATGATAAATACAAGAATGTAACAACCAAAATTGTAGTACGTTGGGATCCACCAAAATTACATCCACAAGTGATTATAACACTCCCCAAATTTGGTAGTTTATAATTGAGTGCATGTAAATATTACAATGAGTATAAGTGAATTTTACATTTGAAATATATGTATAAAAATCTCACCGATATTTAGATCTCAACAAAATATAGAATTTCAAAACAAAAATCACCTTAATCTAAGCTACAGATCAAAAGTTATGAGCTCTCGAAGGTTTTGTTATTTAAAAATAATATTTTAATGCTGATTTTTTTAAAGGTGTACGTGACACCCAAGTTTTCTGAGGGTAAAAGTGTGCATCCACATGATACACACTTGTGACTGAAGGATAAAAATTTGTGCCTAAAACATAAATGTCCATATGGTAAATCATTGTAGCCGGAGGGTACACATTTATATCCAATGGATAAAAGAATGCACCCTTAAGGTACAAATCTATGTCCAGTGGATAAAAGACTACATCAAAAAAAGAAATATCCAGAGGGTAAAAGAATGCATCTAAAAGTACACACCTTTATCCAATGGACAAGAGAATGCAACTAGAGGGTACAAATTTGCATCCATGGATTAAAGATGCATCCAAAACTGAAATATCCAAAGTGTAAAAGAATGCATTTTGAAGGCATGCCCCTATATCCAATAGATAAAAGAATACACCCAAAAGTACAGATCTACATCTAGTGGATAAAAGATGACATGTAAAGAAGAAATATCCAAAGGGTAAAATAATGCATTTGAAGGGTACACATCTATATATAATGGATAAAAATGCAGCTTAAGGGTATAGATTTGCATCCAATTGATAAAATAATGCACCTAGAATGTACAATTGTTAATACAAACTTAGGATACAAATATCTCTTTTTCTAGCACCTATATCATAAAATAGAGAGAAACCAAAAATAAATTCTCAAAAAAACTAGAAAGCTAATATAATTGTTGGGTCAAAAAATTGTACATAATTTTGCTTGAGAAATGTGCCAAAAAACCCTTAAAAAATGCCCAGATTTGACTATCTCAAAACATGGTTGAATTTATAGTCGACTATAGGATTTTTTCACCTTCCAAATCTAATGGCACACTCTATTTTACATAAAATTTCATGGTACATAAAAGTGCTAACAAATTATGAATAAATGAAAACAAGTAACCGTTGTTTGTAAAGAAAAACTTACATATGAATGTCCACATCATCTATGACTATAATTACCATGAAAGGAATGATAATAAGATCATTCCAAGCCGTGAAGATCTCATATGATCATATCACACCACATTTGATTAGATGAAAGACATTCCATAAAATAACTTTACAAAAGAATTTGTAAACAAAGAGCAATAATATCATATATTATTTTGAAACTCTCATATATGAGTACAATGAGAATAGGTCTTGCTTATATAGGAAAGGAAGATAAATATAAAAACCAATCAAGGATATAGATAAATCCATAAATCAATGAAAAAGTAGTCATCAAAGAACTAGTCAAGACCATAGATTTAGGAAATAACTACTCATCAAAGACTAGTCAATACCATAGGTCAATAAAAGAACTAGTCATCAAGGAACTAGTCAATACCATAGATCAAGGAAAAAATAATACCTAACAACTACGTAATATATTTCTAATATATAAATAAGATAAAATAAAAATCCATGAGACATGAGTGGGTTAGGATAAATACAATAAAAATATAAAGTACCTAGGTGATCATGAGCTAAGGTAAATACCTACTCTAATAACGCTTAGATATGTTTTGTCTCACTCTTTGAAAAAAATTGTGATCCGAATGGTACTTCAGGATCCTTGTGGAGGGTGTATTTTATTGTTTGAGATAAAAGAAAATTTAAAAACCATGTGAGGATGGGAAAATTTTGTGAGTTGATTGAAAACAGAGCAATTGTAACTTTCTACACTTAAAACAAATACTTTCTATTATGATAAATTGGATCATGAGCTATTGTTTTAGGAATTTTTGATTTTTTTCTCAAATTTTATATTTTTAATATCTTAGAGTAATCAATTAACCTCTATCGATTATTATTCACCTTTTTTAGGAAGTTACTATTTTTAGCAAGTTACTTTTTTGAACCTACTATTTTTAGCAAAATTATCTGGTTTTCCTTACTTATTCCTCACTTTTTTAGATGTTATGAGTGATCGGAGATTGAAATTTATAGAGGTTTATTATTTTTATCATGTGAGTGTATATAGGATATGATATTTATAGTAACTATTCAAAATTGTGTCAATTTTCCTCAAAAACACCATTGTTAGAATCGGCTCGTATTTGGGATCATGTTTTTCAATTTTTGTTATATTTGGTATTTTAGGACTCTTGCAAATAAAAATAAACTTTTGGGGATGGATGGTTTTAATTTTTAATCTATATAAAACTATGGAATTGTTTGGTATGCAGAAATGGAGATCACAAAGCTTCCCGAGAATGAGAAAAATTAGTGAAAATCTTGGTGTAATCAGTTTTCTGGTTAGTGAGTTATGAGAAAATATTCCTTTTCAAATTCACGGCTGGTATGGAAGACATTAGGAAGCATGGAGGATATGTTAGGATTTTTTTTAATATTTCATAGGTGTGACAATGGAGGATGGATGAAAAGTATAAAGGAGATAGCTTAGAAATGAGTTTAAGTTTTACTTTTTCTTAACTACTACTTGTTGCTTGACCTTGGTAAAAGATAACTAAGTATGGTTGAAGCAATGACTGGATGGATTTTTATTGGGAAATATTTTGTATCCCCTTGGGAAAATGTAAAATCGGGATACAAAATTTATTTGAATTGGATGTTGACACTTGTTATCCTGGGGTGCAAGGTGTGGGAGATCATAAAATCATGCTGGACACGAGGGATGAAAAATGGCCATATTGAGAACCATAGAAGGGGATGATCTTGGGTTAATTTTTATGTCCCCTTTTTACCCCTAGAAAAATCAAAATATAGAAAATAAAATTTTCTCTTATAAAGAGTGTGCCATTTAGCATGATCTAGTATAGTCTTGGGAAATGGTCTTAACCAATTAAGCACTATGTCGGGATGAGGAGGCTCACATGGAGAACTAGATCAGAAGGATGATATAGAGTGAATTATTTTTTCCCATATTCTCCCTTGTGAAAGGGAAAAGAGGGACAAAAAAGTACTCCATGGAGCTAGAGGCTAACATGTGTCACTCCAAAATATAGCTAAGAATGAGAAGCAAAAGTTTTGAAAGAGAGGACTTCAAACGCGATACTCATAGCTCCATATGGTATTTTTATATGAAATTTTATATTATTTTGACTCCCAAGACCATTTCAAGAAAAATGGAATAGGTTTTAGATTCAAATTGTACCAAAAACTCCAAAATGATGGCTCATTTATTTTCCGAAAACATGGTGTGCTTATAAAGATTGAGCTTCTTTGAGAAATTATTAGGTATTTTGATAAACTTGATACTTCCACCATGTACAAAACTCATTTATATCTCCAATTTCTACTTTATTGACTACTTAATCCTTATGGATCTCCTATAATCATCTAGAGAAGCCCACGTTCATATTTTTACCCTTCGCTCAATACACCGAAAATCCCACTATTACATATATTGTCCATAAACCTATAAATCTTTATAAATCACTTCTAATACCTTCATCGCTATCCAATACCATCTCCAGATAATTAGGAGCTTTTGGATCCTTCCAAGAGGATCCACTCCGGGCATAAAAAGGAAAAAATAGCAATTTTGGAACCTCTAAAAGAACATATTTCTCTTATGTCTAGATATCTTCAAATCAGATTAAACAAGATCCCCTCCACATGAAACACACTTTAAAATAACATTATAACATTCCTCCTAGACATTATTATGGTTAGAAAGTAACTAAGTTGGATGGAGGAAAAGTTCACATTGATTAAGATAGTGATTTGAAAATGAATTCTAGGTTTTCAAGACATTTTTATTTTTTCATGATACACATTTTGCATAATAATAATATGATAATTATGTGTAATTTCAACTAGTTTTATCATATGAAATTAATAATGTAATATATAATTGTATGTGCATGTGTACATGATTTCTAACAAAACCTATGATAACTAACTTAGAAATCATTATACACTTCATATGCGCAAAGTGTCACCATACCGATACCTTGCTTCTTTGTGACTTATTAGCACCAAAACGCATTCCTCCATGTCATACCATAGGCAATAGGTCTAGGATTGTTGGAACATAATGATTAAGTGGTCCGGACAACCCTTAATGTATATGGGTCCATCCTAATATATAGGTTAATATTTAATAATATGAAATATTTATATTTCAATTATTAAATATGCTAACCTAGGTATACTTTAGGTTAAATATTTAATATCATGAAATGATTATATTTCTAATATTAAATTTTATAAACCTAGGTGTATGTGTCAACTATTTAGGTTGAAAAAGTGGTTCATGAGACATACCGATCACCTTATATAAAAAAAGACTTTAGGTCCTCATTTGATATATTTGGGAAATATATCAAAGGTGTGCAAATGAAGTGATTTTGTTTTACCCTTTGTAAATAGAGTTTTAAAGGAGGAGGTGATTCTTGGATGTAAAATAAGTTCTCTCGTAGTAAAAGGTTATTTTCAAAGTGGTTTGACGCTTATTGGGGTTTTCCACTATAAATAATGTGTCACCTGTGTTATTTATTTCATGTAAGTATTTCCTTATTTACTTATTTTTGATGTAATGTTTATTTAAATATTTATTGTAACATTATATAATATACATTAAGTTGATTAAATCCGTATTTATTAAAATTCTTAAATTCTAACATGGTAACAAAGCGAGGTAAATTAAATAAATTAAGATCAATTGTTGTGTATTTTATTTATTTAATTTGTATGCTTTGTTTTTTCAGCCAACCGGAAGGATATTTAAAATAACCGGCTCATTCTTTCCTTGTATAACCTAAATTTTTTCTTTGTGAATAATTAAGGTGAATTCACAGCTGGGAAAAATTTAGAAATTTCTTACCTTCCATGAAAACTTGTGTACAACTAAGGATAAAGTATTTGAATTATTTTTTTATAGTTTTAATATGTATAGGTTAAAAAAATATTCAAAATAAAAACACAAATTTAAATACAAGAAAAAGGAGACAAGCTCCATAGAAATAGGATTTTCAATTTATTTCATTGGTAGGGTGAAAGTAATTCTCCCCTCTATAAATCTTCAGGTTAACTTGTATTTTTTTTCATGTGGAATCATGCCCCTTGGTAAAATTCATTTACTATTTTAACCTTATTGTGTTTTCAAAAGTAATCTATGTGTGTCCTTTGGACTCCTTTAATAAGATTCGATTTGAAAAACTATAGTTTATAGTTAATCTATAACTATATCCTATATAATTTGAAAACTATATTATTATTTTTAAATAAAAATATATATAATATAGAATAAGGTTTATATAATAATTTATATAAACATTATATTAAAATTGATATATTTTTTTAAAAAACTATATATTAAAATCCTTAAACCATATTAAAATTACATGGAATTGGGGAGGAATGAACGGACCATACTTTAAGCTTTAAGTTTAAAATATTTAAACTTAACTTATAAATCTAGGCATATATAGTTTTAAAAGAAGAAACAAACCTATGTTCGAACCATATTTTATATATATGGTTAGTTTAAAGCACTTAAAATATAAACTTTATTAGATTTAGTCTAAATATGTTTTTAAAAAAAACATAAGTTCTAACTTTTTTTTCGGAAGGGGGTTGTGTTTATTGCTTGGCCATCAAGGGATTACTTTTTAAATCTTAATACTTATTAAATAATACCTAACATGTGTCCCTAACCATTTATTTATCCATGTAAGGGGACGAACTCATTCATTTATATCTTATAGTAAATAAATAATATATAAATAAACCTATTTAAAGCTTTTCTTTTATATAAGAGTCGGAGTGGAGAATAGAATGAGATAATATCTCAAGTATAAATGTGGAATTCTCAGGTATAAATGGAGATTTTTTATTTATTTTAAATCTAGTTTATTGGTGGCCCATGTGAAGTGCGGTAAATATTTATTAAAATATTGGTAGTTATAGCCACATAAAAGTTTTAAAGTTTTTATCTTGCAGGAATTATATAAAATATTTTGCAATCTTTCCATAGTTTTAAATGTGTGCAGGGTAAAATTAAGAGTAAATGAAAGGAGGAGACAAGGTTCATGAAAATAGGGATACTTGTTCCCTATTTAAAATATGCGAGTTAATCTATACCCTCATAAATCTAATTGCACTTGGTAAAATTCTTTTAACTTGGTCTATGTCATTTAAACCCCTTGATAAGGGTTATGCATTTTCATAAAAATAATATACTATATTTTAGAATTTTTATGAACTATATGTTATTTTTATTTACATTCTATAAACTATAATACTTTTTTTTTAAGTGTATATATTTTTACATTATAAATTATAATAGGTTATTATAATGTATTTAAATATAACCTCCCTAATATTATAGAGTAGAAAAAATTCTGGAATTTCAAATTCGGAAATACACATGTTTTGACTTCATTAAATTTGATGGTCAAATGACCGTCACAGTAGACCAAACAAAAGATAATATAATGGTCATTTAGATGTCAAATTTAAGCTCATAGGTTCTAAGAAACTTTCATTGTGTTAAAATTGATGGTCAAATGATCGTCATGACAAACCAAAAATTTTTTTATGGCAATCATTTAGACATCAAATTTTAGCTACCCAAATTTTTGTCTACATTAATTTTTTTTCAGAAATTTAAAGTTGTTATGCATTCTTAGGGGTCTCTTCTTCACTTCTATATGGTCGGAAATATTTTGTATATAAATATGGGGTATAATGCATAGCCTTTTATATTGCGAGGTTATTATTTTTTATCATGGGAAGTTAATTATAATGCATTGTAATGACAAAATTAGTTATGATCAAATAGATTTTTAGATCTATAAAATTTAGATCTGATTGTATTAAAAGTGTTATTTTTATTATTGATAAATATGTATCTAACTCTGTGGTACATTGTATATTATAATGGGGTGTGTTTTACATGTTTAGGAAAATAATGACATCTAACTATTTCTGTCTTGAATAAACCTAGATTCCGAATGAAACAAACTACAACATTTGGGTCAAAATAGAATTTTTGGTGAGGAAACTCTAGATGATTGTTTCTAGATCTAAGGTTTCTCCCACTGGTCATGAAAAAACTATAGATAACATGAATACATTCTTGTAACGAATTCGGGAGGCTCTTTCTATGATTTTGTGCAATGTGAGAACGACGAGTACCTTCACACATTGATAATATCGAATATCCGAAAGAGGTATGGACACAACTAGAATCCATGCATGAAGGATACTTGGTATATCAAGGATAGTAATGAGAGTACAATAGATGAAGGAATTCAAAGAAATGATCTATATATTTTTGATGATTTCTCTTCTACATCTTGTTTTATATCTTAGAGTTTGAATAATTTAAAACTATGGCATGAAAGGTTACGGCATGTTAATTATCAAAGCTTATATGAAATGTATAGATATAATCTAGTGCAAGGTTTATATGTTTTATCTTCTTCTCTTGAAGTTACTTCATTAAATGCTTCTAAATAGTAGTTTTGATTCTGATTTAACAAATGGTCATGATGATGTTTTGATGCTATACATATTTTGGAAACTCTTATCTTCCTAGATAAGAAATTAAATCGGGCTCAATGTATGTTATAAATTTCAAATCCTATTAACCTTGTATGAAGCTACGCTACAAAGTATTATAGGGTCTAGGTGGATATAAAAATAAAATATAATGTTGATGGTAGTATTAACAAACATAAAACTAGACTTATTTCTAGAGGTTTCACTCGAAACCTCGTATTGATTATGTTGAGACATTTTTGTAGCTAAAATGAGTACTTGTACGGCCTTATTCGCAATTTCCACTCAATTTGGGTGGAAATCCACAAGATGGATAAGGCAAATACTTTTTGAATTATGATTTTAAAAAATAACTTTACATTTTTCAACCTAAAGGATTTGATGAAATTGGTAAAGAAAACTATGCTTGTAAGTTGAGAAATCCTTGTATGGTTTAAAACAAGCTCTTAGAGCTTGGTATGAAAAAATGTTTCCTTCTTTAAGTTGTTAGGTTTTCTTAATTGTTTTTCTAACAATGATATATTTATTAAGTAAAAATTCTAATTTAAAGCATAGGATTAAAGAGAAATTGAAGCAGTACTTTGAAATGAATGAGTTAAGTCTCTCACATCATGTTATTTGTATGACTATATTTCATTCTATTGTTATTTTTCAAAAACCCATTTGCAACCATTGTATTAAAAAAGTTTCTTATAATTGATTGTAAACAATTTTCTACTTCAATGGAAGTTAGAATAAATATTGATCCTAAATCTGCATATGAAAAAGGTTGATCCTATTTTATATACGATGTTAGTTGATAGTTTGATTTATCTAATTATAACTAGATCAGATATTTTGTATACTGAAGAATTAATTCAAGGTTTATATAAGAACTTTTTTAAGCTATCATTGGAATATTGCAAAAATAATTTTTAGATATTTGAAAGGAACAATCAAGTATGGGTTGCATTATATTAAGAATGAAAATGCTATATTATATAGAATTTGTTATTCTAACCATAATGATATTGTGTTATAAAATATTCGGATGTGTTCAAGTTTTTGGTGTAGGAACTATTACATGGAACAAAAATACAATCAAAACTCTCCACTTTTTCTACTAAGGCATTGAAGTACAATGGAAGAAGTAAAGAAGCCATGTTGGTGTAACGATTGTTTGTAGAGATACACATGGAATCTAAATGAAGTATTTATCTTCTATGTGGTGGTGAGAGTTGTATTACTCTTGATTAGTAATCTAGTTCAACATGAGAGGACTAAGAATATGGAGATACATATACGATTCACCCGTGAGAAGGTGTAAAGTGATGAGATAAATCTCAAGTTCATGTTGATTGAAGAGCAGGTTATTGAGATCTTCACAAAGTCCCTGAGTGCTGCAAAGTTTTGTCACTTTCGTAAAAATATTGGATTGTCAAAGTTTCCATTGAAGGAGATTGTGCATGATAATTTCACCTCCTAATAGAACTTATTTTTGTAAAAATACCTTCGGGCATTTGTAAAAAACGCGTTTGGGAAAGTGTAAAAATACCTTCGGGAAAGTGTAAAAAGACCTTCGAGGCATGTATACCTCCTCATCTTCTTTTTTAGAAAGAAGTGTAGAAAGATATTAAAGGTAGTTTACGGTAAAATATTTAGTGTTATTGAGTTTCTTGATTGTAAAAGGATTCTATATGCTTGGGTTTAATAACCTTTTATGAGAACACTCGTGAGAACATGTAAAACTCGAAATCATACTTATCCACTTGATCATGGGATGGTATTTGGTATTCCAAATCCTTTTGTACCAAAAAGTGAATTGAATATGATGAAGGTGTTATAATTCCTTCAACCGATCTGCTAGCCTAAAACATTTATGGTTTAAGGATTGTAAATCTTGTATTGTACTATGGGTAGGTAATCTATTGAAATATGTTATGTTATCCCACTTAAAATTAAAGAGTGTTGGAACAAAATGATTAAGTGGTCTGGATAACCCTTAATGTATATGGGTCCATCACTAATATATAGGTTAATATTAAATAATATGAAATATTTATATTTCTATTATTAAATATGCTAACCTAGGTATATACTTTAGATTAAATATTTAATATCATGAAATGATTATATTTATAATATTAAATATTATAAACCTAGGTGTATGTGTCAAAAATTTAGGTTAAAAAGGTGGTTGAGGAGACGTACCCGATCACCTTATATAAAAAAGTACTTTAGGTCCTCATTTGATATATTCGAGAAATATATCAAAGGTGTGAAAATCAAGTGATTTGGTTTTACCCTTGGTAAATATGATTTTAAATGAGGAGGTGATCTTACTAGATTTAAAATAAGTTATTTAAAGTAAAAATTCATTTTAAAAGTGGTTTTTACCCTATTGGGGTTTTCCACTACAAATAATGTGTCATCTATATTATTTATTTCTGTAAGTATTTCTTTATTTACTTATGTTATGATGTAATTGTTGTCTTCAAATCAATACACCCCGAATGGCACGAGAATGAGTGACGACATTTGGTGTGATTGGGACACATGGGATCACTTCTCAAGATGTGGCACTAGGGCTTGAGGTGAACCTTCGAAGAAGGATGGATTCCTCTTCCTAAACTAAACACAACACTACTTATAATGCAAGATAAAAAGGCTATCTAACTACTCAAGTATTGGCAAAATTTCTAATGGTATCAAAGAGGATATTGCGATTTAAACTGCCAAGAACAAGAGCTATCTTGAGAATGAAGAGTACATCTTATCCAATTGGTAGATTGGAAATTGGAGCAATCCGGGAATAGTATTGATAGATCTTCCATCAAATGACATCCTCCCGATTCTAATTGGTATAAGTTGAACTTTGATGGGGCCTCTAAGGAAACCACAGGACAGCGGCGGGAGGAGGAGCAATACGAGATCATAAAGGTAATCGATTGCTTTGCATATCTTTGGAAAAATGGGAGTTCAAACTAATCATTTTCTGAAGCATTATCTCGCTCTCTGGGGCTTGAGAGTTGCCTGTGCTCAAAATATTCGAGAACCTAGTTGTTGAAGGGGACTCCTAAATATCATTAAACTTCTTAATCAGTCCTCATCTCCTAGTTGGAGTATTAAGGATTTTATCTCTGAGTCCATAAGCATCAGTCATACTTTCAATAACATCATAATCATGCATACTTACAGAGAGGGCAATAAATTGGTGGATGCGCTGGCCAATTATGGCATTAATGTTAATTTCACCGTCTGGGATAATAACAACATCCCTAATCAGCTCCACAACAGCATTCATGTGGACTTTTATATGCAAGCAATCCCTAGAGATGAGTCATAATCTTTGGATGAAGATCAACATCAATAACACTCTCACACGTGTTGCTTTAATGAATATGATGATGTAAATAATATCAAATATACATGATAGTAAGAATTATTTGGGGAACTCCAATTGGAGTTATTTTGATTTGAAAATCGTGCATGCGGGATGTACTACAGCTGTTAAAATCCAGATTCATAGCTCCTCGGAAACCGATGGAAGTTGTAATGTGATTGTTGACAGGGAGAGGGCTACTCACACACGTGACTTCCCGCAGGCTCAGTTCAGCAGTCACGCAGCCATTCGTGGGAAGAGCAACGGCTATAGTTTCCAGTTTTGTGCGGCTTACAATAGCAAGAAGCGGACAGGTCTCTATGCACACAGGCATCTGGGAAATTGTTGTAATCAGTCTATCACAGAGAAGATGGGAGGACCTCCCTGCCAAATTGAGCCATGCGCGGACCCCGATTGGAAGGAAAATATCGAGCTTTGGAACATTCTCAGCAAAGGTGGCTTCACCAACTTCATGGAAAAGGTGCAGGGACATGACCAAAGCATTTCATGTGCATTTTTCTAAGGAATGGAAGGAGCGGACTATTGTGCGGGGGACGAGAAGATATTGGTCAATGAAGATCTTATTGCTAAAGCTATCGGTCATTGTTTAGAGGGATACCGCTTCTTCAACAAAAGGGTTGACAGAGATGCTAAAGAAAGAAGATTTGTGGAGGGATCTGAGAAGCTCACATTTGGTACAGCGGGCCTACTTGTCAGCTCAATTCCTCCACCCTATGATGAGGTTACTCGCATGATGATTTGATTCATCTCCTTGGAAGGTAGGTTTGTCACTGTTCCTGCTAAACATCTTATCTTTCTAAACCACTTCCGTAGGAATCGATTGGTTTGCTTTCCCCATTATCTGCTGAACTCCCTTGAACGCTCCATTTTGGAGTTTCAGAAGCACACCCGGGTGGTTCCCTTGCATCAAGGACTTATTTTGTTGATTCATAAATGTTGCCTTCTAAAATACCCTGGTCTTCCTTCCTCTCTAGCCCGGCTACCCCTTTGATGGGCTCTTCTTTGTCGACCCTGCTTTTTCTGCTTCCCCGTCACCGTTCTTTGTCACCCCCGCCCGAATATTCAAGCTTCTCCATCCATTCCCCCTGCTGCTGCTCCCACCACCCACCTTGCCTCTACCTCTAAAATACCAGTCACCAGGGCCTCCAGGAAGCTCAACCTTGAGGCTCTTTTTATGGAGAAGGAGCCTTTCGAACTAGAGATTGCACATGACCTTCTGAATATCAGCAGTGCCAGTCCCCGAGAAGTGCAGTTGGATAGCTCTTCAAAGAGGTTGGAGGCCTTAGAGGCTGAGATGAAACTGTTGAAGGATGAGGTCAAGAACCTGGCTAAACAGAAAGGCAAGAAAAGCATGGAGGGGGAGGGGAACATTGATAGCAGTCAGATTGAGGACATCTATAAGAAGCTGACCTCCTTAGACTCCCGCTTAGGGAAGGCCAAAACTAGACATGATTACAACATTGCCACCTTTAGGGAAATTGAGGAGTTCATTGAGGGTCATGCCAAAAGTGTTTCCAACCTCAGCGGTGTCCCGGCTACACTTTGGGGCAATGAAAAAGAAAGCAAAAGAACCATTGAGGAGCTTGATAAAACTGATGCTGCCCACATGACAACTTTGGGTATGTTTCACGCCTGGAAGAGAGTCAAGACCAGCATCGACAAAGCTGCCAAGAAGTAGTATTGGTTGCTTCTGCTTGTTCTTTGTTTGTTTTTTTGCTTTTTTTGCGGTCTCTTTATTGCTTTTTTGCAGTAATTTTGTTGTTTTGTCTCGTTTGAGTAGCTATTTCTGGGCTACTTCGAGCTTCATTGTAACACTTGGATCTTGATCCATTCTCTCTGATTCTCACTCTTATTCGGCTCTCAGGCCTTCTTTTGTTCTCAAGGGTATAGTCCCTTTCAAAAAACTATTTGCCAATAATAAAAAAAAAACATTTCATGGGTTTAGTGAAAGATATCTACAAGTAAATGAAACTTGAACTATAAGTAATGATGCACCAAGAAAGGGTATTGCTAGACAACTTTCGACTTTCCGATGAAGAGAGATGTTCATGAGAAAGAATGACATACATTACAAACCCACTTTTACATATAGTACTTCACTCCTTGGTAAGCACAATAGCCTCCAAAACTTGCAAAGAAACCCTAGTTGCACAGTTCACCTAAAAACATGAGAGAGGCAGATAGAAGCAACAAAACCATGAAAAGGACATATAACTGATCACAAATCACAATTCTCATTACTTCAAACACTTGCACAGTGCCATTACATCAGTGAAAAAGGAATAGGCTACCATTACAATTTGAGAAGAAAGGCTTGAAATCCTACAAATCATAACATCTTAACTTGTGAAGAGAGGGGAAGCTTGGAAAGTGTCTAACTTGTCCAACTTGTATGACCTGTCAGAACTTACTAGTTGGAACCCTTTGGAATGAGTCTCCAACTTACATTTATAGAAGAAATTGAGAGAGAGGAGAGAAGGAGTCATAAATTCCCTCCCTAAATGGAAGGCACATGATGTATCACTTATTATAGTCGTTTGAACCACTTGAAAAGGTTCCATCATGCATCATTAATGCCTATTGACATAGTCTTCTCAAAATTAAAATAATATTTAAATAATAATAATAAATATTATTATTTAAAATATTTAAATAAAAAATATTAATTTAATTAAATTACTGGTGGGCCCCATGTTGACTCGGTTTGTGGTGAGGAGGGAGGGGTCCATGAAGAAAAGACTAAAAATAAGTCCAACTTGGTGGTTGGCTCACCGAGCCAACTCACCAAGTTGGGTCCGAGCTCCATCATTCATTGCATTGACTAAGTTCCTCCATCAAGTCATTTTCCTTTTGTTCATGATGCCAAGATCTCTTGTAAACACTAATAGACTCGCCATAACCAGTGCGGAATCATATATGACATCTATGGTTCAAAAATGTATGTTCATTGAATAGATTAACCTCAACTCGACTCTAGCAGAGTTATCCCCTCTTGTTGGTGGAGATGTTCTTCCTGACCCAGGACACGTGGAGGGCTTGCAATTTTTTAGGACTAGCCTCTAGAGTTGATCTTTGAAGTTATGCCGAGGTGACACGTGACACCCTCTGTGGGTCTGTGACTTTTTAATGGCTAATGAGACCTTCCTTTAGACCATGACTATGTGGTAGGATGGCGCTTGTTGTGGACCATCTTTTGGGATTGACCTTTGACGATGCGCTAATTTGACACATAGCGCTATCTTCTGGTTCTTCTATACTTATCCAATTCAATGACTAACTCTATCCCCTTTTTGACTTCTACCATTTTGGATTCTTCCCTTGGAATTGTGCCGATGAGGCATGTGGTGGGCTTCCACGGGTCTACAACTTTTCAATTTCTGATGAGACCTTTTCTAGACCATCAACACATGGGGGGTTGGTGCACATTTGGGGAATCACTCTAGATTTTAATGTTGAAGTTTCATCGTTGAGACACGTGGAGGCTTCCACCATTCCTTTTATACTTAACTAATTTGGGCCTCAAGAGAACAAATTATATGCACTTCCTTGGCAAGTCCCTCATTGTTGACTCCACGTGGAAGTCTCGTGGGGTTTTGAGTTTCACTTGTTCCCTCTCACTCTTAGAAATGTGCCGAGCTGACATGTGGTGCCTTCCATGAGTCCATTGCTTTTCCTTAACTTTTCAACGGTCGGTTCCACCTTTTTGGGCTCTAACCACGTGGAGGGACAATGCTTGTTTGAGTCTCCGCTTTGGGTCACGCCTTTGAAATTGCGTCGATGAGGCACATGGAGGCTTCCACTGACCCCTTTATACTTAGCCAATTCGGGCTTCGAGCAAACACTGTCTTTCTCCATTTTTTTCTTGATGAGCTTCTGATTCCCTCTGGTTTGCTCGGTGTCACCAACAATCCTTCATAGGTGCTTTAACGCTCCTGACGAGTCACTTGGTGAGTCGGCAACCAACTCGAACTCCTCATGACTTGTCGTCTAACTCGGATCTCAGAAACCACTATCCCCAAACTCCAAACACCACAATCTCTAAATCTTGAAACCCAAAACACCAAATTTGAAGTTTTGGGCTTCATAAATATTCGACTCGTTCAACGTTTCTGACCCCAAAATATCTAAAATTCTGAAACAGAATTATCTAAATTTTTTTTTTGAAAAAAACTTTGAAAGCTCAACTCATCTTGGCGTACCTCGTTTCGGTGCTCCTTTATTTTATGCTAAGCCATGGATGGTTATTCCATGCCTTTTATACTTTCAATGAGCTGTGACCTCTTTGCTCAACCACCTAAGCTCCAATTATAATTTGACATGTTTCCTCGAGTGAGCTTCTGATATGAGCTACCAATAATTTCACAACCGAGATGACATCAAGTTCAATTGTCATTGTGGCTGAGATTCACTGAGCTCATCCTTAACTCTTAGCTCAACGGAGCTCTCTATGAGGGCTCGAGCTAGCTCCCCAACCTTGTCAAACACCATGTTCCAACTTTGAGCTCAAGAGACTAATTCAAACATAAGCTTAATAAAATGATTTTAATTTGTATTAATGCACTTATATGTTGATTTAGGCTCAACTGAGCTATGTTTGAAGTTCCTTATTCTTATGTTCTCTGAAGATGAAGGTATAGAAGAAATTTGAAAAGTTTATAAACCAAATTTGAAAATTTTAGCTTGTAGACCCTAGTTGTTTGTTTTTGCCAAAGGGAAAAATGGAAAACATTTTGGTGACCTCTCGGGGATGATTGCTTGCTAAGCATGGTTCTAGTAGCCTTAATTCATCCATTGGGCATGGAGTCTATATTGGAATCTTGAAAGAAATTTGATCTTCTGTGATATATCCGAAGTCTCCTTGAGCATTTCTGATCTTGGACCTCCTTGGAATGCTAAGCATGAAGTATATTGAATCTGATTAAGACTTGGCATCCATGGAACACTGTAGAATTTGAATGAAGTAGATCATGAAACTCTTATGGAATCCTTGAACCTTCCTTCTCCTTGACACCTTCTAATTATGTTATAATGTGCAAGAGTAACAAAAACACACATTAGGAAAAAAACACATGAAACAATTCAAAAACAATAATTCCCCAATTGGAACTTACAGGTGTGCATTGCACTTATTTTGCTAAAAGAAAACCTATACTACTCTATACTAACCAGGAGGACAGGTGAGCTAAACAAACCCTAAAATTGGTTGTGCAAAATATCTCCCTTTCCTCATAATGGATTGCCATGCAAATGATGTGATAATGTACATAGCTGAGAATGTGAGTAAAAAACTGAAATAGGCCTAATTCTCCTCTTGGTCTACAGTGAAATCAACTAGAAAGAGAAATAATTCCTCTTTTAGTTTCTCTACATTTGTCCTGTAGAAGCATTACAACTGATCCTCATAATTTTGAAACTCATCCTCACACTCTTAGGTGAATGTGATTGGTTCTGGCTTCTCTTCTGGCTTCAATTAGGCCAGGTACCTAATACGACATGGGCTAAACCATTGAATATCCATGCTTATCAAAACTTCAATTTTAACAAGAAAGCCTTCTTTGGAGACATCCTTGAAAAAATTGATAATCCAGGAGATGATTTCCCTCTTGTTGCCCATTTATAAACAACTCTTCTTCTATATGAATGAATGATACTTAATTGATGTACTCTCCATTTATTTGTCCTTCTTTGACAACAAGAATTTCCTCCATGACATGTAGCTACTCTGGACCGCTTACAGGCTCCAATGGAAACACTTGAAAATATCTCCAAGTGTTTAAAGAGTATTTCTCATATAGGATTTGGGCTTTCATCGAAGGAATTTTTTTCAACATCTCTAACCTCTTCACCCCACATAAAACCTACAAGATCAAATCCTTTCACCTGTTGTTTTCTAGGACAATTAAGGGAAGAAAGACCTCTTCATTTTCCTTCCACCATTAGTTGTTCATAAAACAAGTTTGATTTCACAATTGAAAGTAAGAAACTCTCAATAATATCATCTTCACCCAAAACCTTCAAATTTGACTTAGTTCCCCCACATGATCCTCTCTTTCTTCATTCAATGAATGTTACAGATGATTCAAATCTTCCCATTCTAGGAGATAACTTGAAACTAGAGGTGTTCCAGAGGTGGGTATTTCTATAGGCTCTTCAAAGACATCCAAATACTCCTCCGAATCGATAGAAAATCTACTTCTTTGTTCTATGAATGTGTAAAGAGTTCAACCTCCCATATGGTGTTTTATTGAATTAGAAATTGATTCCCCATGACCTTCCTCATCTTCAAACATAAAATTTGCAAGATCAAATTCATATAAGAAAATTGAGTTTTAAAATACAAAGAAGGGGAAGAATCATTAATTTCTGCATTGCATAATCTATACTTAAAACTTGAGTCCATCATGGAAAGAATCCCAATATGATCCATTGTTTTATTTAATGATGATGTTGGAAATTCACTATAATGCTCCAAAAGTGATGCAATTTCTTGACATACTTGATGGGTAAGATCATTACACTCATAAGAATCATCTTGTACATTTGAGAGTCTTTCTTCTTTAGCTTGCACATTCTCTTCTCCAAAAGATTCTACCACCTTTGGTGATTCAAAATCCACTAAGGGAATTGAGCCAATATGAATAATGCATTCTAAATAAGTGGAATTCTGGTGCTCCTCTTTCAACTCTAGATTTTTTTATGGTACAAAACTAGTTTTTTCCACTTATTCTGGAGTTTAAACTTCTGCGTGAAGGTTTAGTCAGGAACGAGGTTTTCTTGATGTTAAGTTTTGTAGCCCATTTGTTCAAATTATCTGCACACTGTCCTTTTCATTCTCTTCGACCATATACTCCTCCCATTTTCTCATTTCTTGACAATGCTCTTCCTAAAATGGATTTGGGACTATAAGAGGAGGGGTGGGTTGGGATTCAACCGATTCCCTCACTATTTGAGGAAGAGATTCATTTTATTGTCTTGATGGGTCTTGTAGAAAAGAGGGAACTTTAGAAGGATGATGCATGGAAGATTTATGATGAAATGGAGGAATAGGAAGTGAAGGAAAGGAATTCTCAGTAGGGGTAGAAACTGGAAGATTAGGACTATGGGGTTTAAGTTGAAACTGCATAGATGGAAACATGGGAAGAGGGTTGTAAGGTGGTAATGTAGGGCCTCCCATTAATAGGATTGACTAACACTATGTTCATAAATATCCATTTTCTTGATCCATTCTCCAACTTGAGTCATCTTCTTGATTATGAATTGATGTTTTTGTTAAGGCTAAGCTCACATGGTATATGGCCAGTCCATGGGTATGGAATTCTGAAGCCAATCTAGGCCACCTTTGTCGTTTCATTGATCCTTATTCATACCATGTTATTCTCTAACTCTTGAACCTTCTTCTGCAAGTGATCCTCTTGAGGTATGGAATAGATTCCAAAATATGCATGCCATTGTTATTTAATAACCCCCATGTTTGGTGGATAACCGAATTGACCTGCATCTTGCTTATGTGAACATGCATGCTCAAACTGATATTCATCATGAAATTGGTTTAGAGGTGAATTGTAATATCCCGAAGATGGAAAGAAGTGACACTACTGCAAGTGGAAGTCCCACTATGGAAATGAAGCCATGATTGCACAACTTCATGAATGAGAGAAAATGGAAAGATATGGAGAAAACTAGATGGAAAATGGATAAAATGAAAGTCTGCAACACAAAGAGTAGGGTACTTAGACCAATGGAGTCACCGGTTGTGCTTGGGTATACCTCCTAAGGATGAAATATCACTAAGAGAACAACTTAATGAAATGAAGTGAACATAACTACACACACCTATGAAATATGTCCCTCTGGTATTACAATGGGATAACTATGAAATGTAGAAATTTCACCTATTTTTCCCACTGGGCATGCTAAAAACTGTTGTCACCAAATCACTGCACCCCCTAAATGGCTTGAGAATTAATCATGACATTCGGTGTGATTGGGACACATGGGATCACCTCTCAAGCTATGGGACTTGGGCTCGAGGTGAACCTCTGAAGAAGGTTATATTCCTCTTCCTAAACTAAACACAACACTACTTATAATGTAAGATAAAAGGCTATCTAGTCCTATTCTAACATTTCATGGGATTAGGGAAAGAGATCTACAAATAAATGAAACCTAAGTTAGAAGTGGCGATGCACCAAAAATGGGTGTTGTTAGACAAATTTCGGCTTTCGATGAAGATACATGTTCATGAGAAAGACTGAAATACATTGCAAACCCACTTTTACATACATTACTTCACTCCTTGGCAAGCACAATAGCCTCCAATACTTGCAAAGAAACCCTAGTTGCACAATTCACCTAAAAAACATGAGAGACGCAGATAGAAGCAATAAAACCATGAAAAAGACATATAATTGATCACAAATTACAATTATCATTACTTCAAACACTTGCAAAATGTGATTACATCAACAAAAAATGAATACGCTGCCATTACAATTTGAGAAGAAAGGCTTGAAAGCCTATAAATCACAACATCTCAGATTATAAAGAGAGGGTAAGCTTAGAAATTGTCAAACTTGTCCAACTTGTATGACCTGTCGAAAATTACTGGTTGAAACCTTTGGAATGAGTCTCCAACTTAAATTTATAGAAGAAATTGAGAGTGGAGGAAAGCAAAGTCATAAATTCCCTCCCTAAATGGAAGGCACATGATTTATCACTTATTACAGTTGGTTGAACCACTTGAAAATGTTTCATCATGAATCATTAATGCCTATTGATATATTCTTCTAAAAATTAAATTAATATTTAAATAATAATAATAAATATTATTATTTAAAATATTTAAATAAAAAAATTAATTTAATTAAATTACTGGTGGGCCCCATGTTGACTGGTTTGTGGTGAGGAGGGAGGGGTCCATGAAAAAAAGACTAAAAATAAGTCCAACTCGGTGGTTGGATTGCCGAGCCAACTCATCGAGTTGGGTCCGAGCTCCATCATTCATTGCATTAACCGAGCTCCTCCATCAATCCATTTTTTTTTGTTCACAAGAGCTCTCTTCCAAACACTGATAGACTCACCACAACCAATGCGGAATCATCTATGACATCTCTGATTTGAAAATGCATGTTCATTGAATAGCTTAACCTAAACTTGACTCCACCTAAGTTATCCCCTCTTATTGGCAGAGATGTTCTACCTGACCCGAGACACGTGGAGGGCTTGCACTTTTTGGGACCTGCCTCTGGAGTTGATCTTTGAAGTTACTGCTGAGGTGACATGTGGCACCTTTTGTGGGTCTATGAGTTTTTATGGATGATGAGACCTTTTAGACCATGAATATGTGGCAGGCTAGCGCTTGTTAGGGACCACCTTTTGGGCTTGACCTTTAAAGATGCACCGATCGACGCATTATTTCATACGCTAGCTCTTCTATACTTAGGTGATTTAATGGTTGGCTCTGTCCCCTTTTTAACTTCTACCATGTGGCAATCCCACGCTCATTTGGGGTCCCTGCTTTGGATTCTACCCTTTGAATTATTTCAATGAGGCATGTGGAGGATTCTATGGGTCTATGAATTTTAAACTACCAATGATACCTTTTCTAGACCTTCGACACATGAAGGGATCGTGTATATTTAGGGACTCGCTCTAAATTTTAACTCTCAAGTTTAATCATTCGAGACACATGGAGGCTTTCACCGTTCCTTTTATACTTAATCAGTTTGGGTCTTGAGAGAAAAATTATATTTTCTTCCTTGGAAAGTCCCTCATTGTTAACTCACGTGGAAGTCCCACCAGGTTTTGAGTTTCACTCTTCCATCTCACTCTTGGAAACATGTTGAGTTGACATGTGGTGCCTATGAGTCCGTTTCTTTGCCTTTACATTTCAATGGCATGTTCCACCTTTTTTAGCTCTAACCATGTGGAGGGCTAGCACTTGTTTGAGTCTCCACTTTGGGTCACGCATTTGAAATTTTGTTGATGAGGCACATGGAGGCTTCCGTTGACCCCTTTATAATTAGCCAATTTAGGATTTAAGAAAACACGGTATTTCTCCATTTGTTTTTCCCAATGAGCTTCTTATTCCCTCTTATTTTCTCGGTGTCACCAACAATCCTCCATACATTCTTTCACGCTCTTGATGGCTCACCTAGTGAATCGGTAACGAACTTAGACTCCTCATGACTTGCCATCTAGCTTGGATCTCAAAAACCACTATCCCTGAAATCTAAATGCCACAATCTCTGAATCCCAAAAACCCAAAACTCGAAATTTAGAGCTTCAGTTTTAGAAATATTCGACTCATTCAACTTTTCTAACACCAAAATCTCTAAAATTTTGAAACATAATTATGTGAAAATATTTTCTGAAACAAAACTCCAAAATCTCAACTCAACTCGGCCTACCTTGTTCCTGAGCTTTATTTTATGCCAAGTCATGGATGGTTATTCCAGGCCTTTTATTCTTTCAACGAGCTGTGAGCTCTTTTCTCGACCACCTAAGCTCCACTTATAATTTGACATGTTTCCTAGAGTGAGCTTCTGATCTGAGCTACCAACAATTTCACAATCGGGATGACATCGAGTTCAATTGTCATTATGGTTGAGATTCATCGAGCTCGTCCTTAAGGCTTAGCTCAACCGAGTTATTCCTAGAGCTATGCACAGAGTTGACAAATGAGCTCTCTATGAGGGCCTAAGCTAGCTCCCCAACCTTGTCAAACACCATGTTCTAACTTCAAGCTTGAGAGACTAATTCAAACATAAGCTTAATAAAATGATTTTAATTTGTATTAATGCAGTTATATGTTGATTTAGGCTCAACTGAGCTATGTTTGAATTTCCTTATTCTTATGTGCTCTGAAGGTGAAGGTATAGAAGAACTCTAGAAATTTTATATACCAACTTTGAAAATTTTAGCCTGTAGACCCTCGTTGTTCATTTTTACCCAAGGGGCAAAAATGGACAACAATAATGTTTATTTAAATATTTATTGTAACATTATATAATATATAAGTTGATTAAATCAGTATTTATTAGAATCCTCAAATTCTAACAAGGATGACTTGACTCAACCATGCCAACCCTTGAACTGACCTTTTTGACCTCTAAATGACTCTTGGAAACCCTTGACACACAATACCAATCTTGCTTGATGTCATGAAAACCTTCAAATCACTTGGGAGGACTCAAACCATGACTATGCAAGATAAACCATGCTCTAGAATAACATAGAACTCACCAAAGTTTCACACTAGAAATCAACATTAATGTGTTACCAAAGTGACTAACATCTCATGTAAACTCAAACAAACCATATGAAACCCTTTTCCATTAATAGACTTGACATCAAATATTGATGGAAACCATAAGACAAAAACAAACATACTAGACATCTTTTCCATGTTTCGATGCTTCTTTTCCCCTTTGACATCTATGAAAATGGATACTATGATGACACAATATGGAAAATGAAAACATATGACTAGACACAATGGATACAACGCACAAAACAACACTTACTGGATTTGACTCCCCTTGGACTATACTTGTTCTTTTTATCTTCAACAAGAGTAATTAATGATTCAAGGACCTATAATGAACCTTCACATATCTCCCCTTAACTCCGATATCCTCATACTTTGTCTTCATATTTTTCATCCATCAGCACTCCAAGACTATGTCATGCAATGAATAACTATTTTTGCCTCAAATTATTAATAAACCCTCTTTAGGACCTTTGTCCCTAAAATTTACCAGAAATAACCAGGTGAGCTAGCACATCACTCAGCTAGACCGAGCATTCACTGAAGCATGGAAAGGTAACGAGGCCCCTATTTAGAGTTGCTCATACAAGATGTGAACATGATGAAGGGTTAATATATTTAGATCCATAAATAGTATTGACATTCTACATAACATATTCAAGATCTAGATCTAAGGAGTAATGGATTTAAAAAATAGCCATAATGAATTTAACCTGAAATAACTAGTTATGATCATGTTTAACAACTTGAATCATTCAATATACTCCATTATAAGAAACACTATAAATACATAAAATCTTCTTACAATATTCAATATCATAAACTTATGCGTGCATCATTCTGGAAAAATAACTCCATAATATATCACTACTCACTCTCTTAACCTACATAGATTACTACATATTTATAAGGGCTGGGACTTTACCTTCACCGCTTACATAATTCCCACAATAGGTTGCATGTTGAAAATAACAATGCGCCTTAAGAATAATAGACACACATGAAAGTGCACTAATAATAGATCTCTTCGGGTTAAATGGAAGTAGTAATTCTATTGTTAACTCAAACCCATGCAAAGCACTTAGTAGACTCTCTTCCAAAAATAGCCTATGTGTTTCACGCAAGTCTTTATCTAGTTTGTGTTCTTTACACGATATCTCGCAAAATAGCCTGTAATCCTAAAAATGGCTATGTCCCAAATCTTTCTATCTTTTGTGCATGTTTCCTTCCTTATCTTTCCATGGATTTGAATTCTCCTGTTCCCATGTGTGAACCTTTTTGTGCCTTGTACTAAGTGTTATTATTTTTCTGCTCAACATTACCCCACGCTAAACTCCATTGCTAGCCCCAAACGGTTGCCTCTTAATACTTTAAAGCATAAAGAATGAGAATGAAACGAAATTAAAGAATTATTCTAAAAATAATGATATTTCACCCTAAAATGTCCTCTATTTCAACTCAAAGAATTAAATATATTTATTCTTCTTTGATTTCAGCCTCTAAGGTTTTCCAATCACTTAGCGCGACTTCTTCCTTTTTGGAATATCTGATGCAATAAAATCTAACTCCTCTTGTGTAATATCTTCCTTCTCATTCTATAATACTATAACAATGTTGGAAATTGCATTCACCCTTCCTTCAAGAAGCTCCATATTTTGTGCTATAAGTTTTCCAATTTCATCCAGCCTTTCTTTATGGGGGTATTGGGCTGTTGCAAGGGCCTCAAACGTTTTCTTTACCACTTCCAATTGTTCTGCGTGGCCCAAGGTCTCATATTTCATCACCTTTAGGAATTCATTTTTTTCTAACATTGTCTTGATTCAGATAACTACTTCTAGAGCTGCAAAAATATTTAATGCCTAGTCATCTTTCTTGACTCTTTTTGCAAAGTCTGGAACAAAGCTTCATAAGATGACATTTTTCTAACTACTTAGGCCCTTACTCTCTCTACTTCCTTTTCAGGTTCCTTTGGTTCTGGCATCTTAATCGGTCCATACTCAAGCACCAAATCAACTAAGGTACACACATAATGCATGATTGAAGGGAATATCTTAGGTACCTTAGACTCCAAGTGTAATCTTTCCTTCAGGACATGACTGCTGATCTCCTCTGCCATGGTTATGAGAACCCTATTCTTATTTTCCTCTAGGTCCTTCCCTCCTTTTAGGCATGTTATTTTGGCATCTTTAGGTTTTATATCTTTTCTTGGCACTCTAATAGTTGTAGCCTTATCTACATTCCACCGTGTCGCCTCTATAGATACCTTCACTAAGGCATTACTCACTTGTTCATTAGACATAATAGTGGGCTTGATAGTTATGTTCCTATTCGTGGTGACTTTATCATTATTCTTAACACACATGACTCTTCACATACATCAAAATCAGGCTCATCCATGTGATTTTGCATGGACCATGAAAATTGTTTCCTCACGCACGTAGTATCCATGTCTGGGTCCATCAAATCCCATCCATACAACTCCTTGAGGCCTATTGTATTTTGGAATCGTGCATGGAAAATTTTACTTGTGTCCTCATCATATCCCATGATCAGTGCAACATACTCCCCACTTTCCCTCTTTGTTCTTGGCCCCTTAGGAACTTGAGCACCAAGGTTTGGAGTTGGATCTTCTATGTTCTGAGCAATATCTTGTTCTATTTCTCCTACCTCCTTTACTCCTTCTTCATCCTTCATTTCTTCATCCTTGGGTTCTTCCACATCCTTTAGTGGTATAGGAGTTCTAGGCATGCTCTCTGCATACTTCTCTACCTCATCATTCAACTTCAAATTTCTCCTTCTTTTAAAAACTACCTCTTTAAATGGAGAGATTCATGGTGATTGTTGTACTAACTTTAGAGTTCCCTGTGCTCCTTTCATTCCTTTGAGAAAGCAGATAAGGGTTATGGCTAGAAGGAATACTGTTGAATGTTGAGAGGGTGTGCGCATACCGTAGAGAGAGATCAGGTCGATTACGAAGAACTCCTTTTTATGCAGGAAGGACTACTGCAGTAAGAATACAAGACCACAGATTCTAATTAGACAATAAATGAGGCTGCCTTGGGCCAGGAAATATTAGACTTCCTTTCGAAGGTGGTTAGTTCCCCTGCTAATATGAATTAACACAAATTATTACAAATTACAATTTAATTACCTTGTTAAAACAATAGAGGAAAGGGCTAGTTTTGGTTTTGAATCACAGTGACCGATGCCGGTCACTGTCACCGGTACCGGTTTCTGCTAACCGATATCGGTAGGGGCAGTGGTTTAGGGGCTTTTAGTGAAGGTTGGCTATAAGGTGGCTATGGTGTTTATAAGGCTAGTAAATGATTGGGGATAGGTAATGGGGTGATGGAGAAGGCTCAGAGGGTATGGGAGTTGTTCTTGGGGCAATGTAGGGGTAGAGGAATGATAGTTAGATGTAGGGTGTTACCGGGTAGTAGATCTAGGAATAGACTTATAATTCGGGATGATTCAGAAGTTCAAGAAATGTTATTAAAAAGAACATAAGACACTACTTACTAGTTCTGATGAAGATACGAGTCAAGGCTGTGATGATGAAGGCGGGATTCGAGTAGGATGATCAGACAATCAAAGATGAGCTATCTTCTCTCCCAATGCTTGGATGAGTGTCACTGGGCTCTGGTTACTCAGTTGTAGTCTTGGGCTTGATGTCCTTCTCTGCAAACTCCTCTCTTTCCTTCACTTGTCTCTGCTCGGCCAAGTGAATTCCCGATCCTTCCAATGAATTCCCAGGTTCCAGATCCTTTTTTTTGGTTGGGGGAGGTCATTTATAAGGAACCGATGGTGGTTACGTAACCGATGGCGGTCGAGTAGGAACCGATATCGGTTAAGTCAAAGTGAGCTATTTTTAGTAAAATAGCCAACTTTCCCTCCTTTTCTCTGAGGAATTAGTTGTGGGCTTGGTCAAGTCATTATTAGGTTGATTTTGGTGCGGGTGAGGAGTAATTAGTCATGGGTGTGGATGTAGACCAAGTTATAGGTCTTAATTAGGTTAGTTTAGGGTTAGGACTAGGTCATGATGAGGTGGCAAAATGAGGTGGCAGGTTTGGAGATGTGGATTTATTAATTATAAGGTAATTAATAAATAATTGTGTAAGGTTTAGGTGATGAGGCTAGGTTGCGAAATGAGATGCGGGGCACGGGGGGTCGTAAGACACAAATTTGGTGTCTACATTAGCCCCTTGTTGTCGTGTAGCTTGTCTTGTAAAGCTGCACTGACAATAATAAGAAGTGGTTACTCCTGTTAAGGGTATAGGTAATCCCCCTCAAATCTATCATAGATTGAGGTAGCGTGAAATCAGGGATAGGGTTGATAAAGGGTAAATGGTGTTGAGATGATGGTAAGATGGTGGGGTAAGTTCAAGGAAGCAGACACACGTTGAAATGCAGTAGTGCGACCAGGGTACATGATTTGAAGAGCAAACAAGCAATTCATAGGCAAAGGTCGATAGTTTATCCAAACAAGGGTGATATAATCCTAGTATCCAAGGCATAGGAAGTAGCTCCAGGGGATATAATGGGTAAGGTACAGGAACGTTTAGGCATGTTCGGTAGTACCAAATGGTTGGTTTGGTTGAGATAAACATCACGGTCTCGGTCTAGGAAAAGTTGGTCGACTGATCAAGTCAAGTACCCTAATCATGCTAAAACACGAACAGGTGAGCTCGATTGAACAAAAGGCTACATGATGGGTGGATAAAATTGTAATTTGTTGGTTTTGGGTGAGGTATTTAATTGGTGCGGCCTTGGGTCGGGCTGATTGATTAGTGAGGGCCATGGGTCGGGCCTGATTGGTTGGTGCGGCCTTGGGTCGGGCCAAATGGTTGGTTGCGGCCTTGGGTCGGGCTGATTGGTTGGTTGCGGCCTTGGGTCGGGCCAAATGGTTGGTTGCGGCCTTGGGTCGGGCCAAATGGTTGGTTACGGCCTTTGGGTCGGGTGAAATGGTTGGTTGCGGCCTTGGGTTGGGCTGGTTGGTTGGTTGCGGCCTTGGGTCGGGCCTGATTGGTTGGTTACGGCCTTGGGTCGGGCGAATGGTTGGTTGCGGCCTTGGGTCGGGCCAAATGGTTGGTTGCGGCCTTGGGTCGGGCCTGGTTGGTTGGGTGCGGCCGTGAATGTGGCCAATGAAGTCAAAAAAGGCTATTTAGCAAAGGAGGGTATAGGCGATGTGGTGAGAAAGGGAGATTGGTGAATAAGGAAAAAATTTTAGAGACCTTATGGGAACTATATGGTGATGGAGCACATATGAGGAGTTGAGGGTGTAGAGCAATTGAGGTGGATTGCGGGGCACAGGCCAGGTGAGTATGGAGAATTCCTCTAGATCGTGGCGACAATTTGGATTTGTTAGGATATACCTATGGCATATAGACCATACATGAGGGTCGGCCTTGAGGTAGCATTATCACCACCCGGCCAACACCTCCGGAAGGGCCGAGAGGAGATAGCGGCCGATCGCGAGGGTAATGGATGCGGGTTGACGAGAGGCCTATAGATTATGGTGGGTAGTAGAGCTGCGAGGTGTACGTGATCATCCTGACATAGCTGTGATTACAATGGAGAGAGATCGTTTGCAGGGTTTAGTTCATCAGCTCCAAACGCGGGTGAATGAGACAACGGGATTGTTAGCGGTTGCAGAGTCATGAGTGGAGAGACTAGAGGCAAGATTCCTCCATGCAAGAGGACGTATTCGTATGTTACAGGAGATGTTGGTGGATCAGTGGGAGGAACCAATAGCAGTGGCACCTTTGAGGATGGAGAGGCCAAGTGAGTGGCATCGATGATCACGATCACCACCTGATTCGGGAGGAGGCGCAAGGGTCTAAGTGAATTTCATAAGAGTATAAGAATAAATAAGGATGCCGACCTACGCATCGATGATAGAGAAGATGTATTTGTTTAACATCTAAATAAAACTAAATATGTATGTTGATTTGAGTTATGATAATAATAAGAATGGTTGTGTTTTGAATGTTTTGTTTTGAAAAAGGATAAAGATGAATGTGAGCGAATAGAAATACACAAATAGATTTATATATACCACACATGATAGGTTATGGTAGGGGATGGTCGAGCTAACCTTGGGAGACCCCATGTCTCCTAAGTGCTGCCTACATAGCCCATTGCACAAAGCAAGGAGGGGCCTCAGACCGATGTAGTTCTCCCTTAGGACCAGGGAGAGGTGAATTCAGGTAATTTGGTTGTGGTTAGGCAATTTGTTGGTTGGTAAAAATATTGATATTGGTAGGGTAACGTTGTTGGTGTTAGTAAGGGATTGGCGATGTTGGTGTAGGTATAGGTGAAGCGAAAGTTAGCTTACCCAAGTAGTAGGGAATCGTGTCCTGATTAAGGTCAACACACAATCCTAGAGTCGAGTAAAAGAGGAAAAAGTGTCCCGTAGTTGAGAAGAGCTAAACAAACCACATATTAACATAGGATGGGCTTGAATCCCTAGGTGCCTTGCATAGGCGAGAAGTCGATAGGTGAAAAGAGTCGTATTATCACAATATATCGGATATACGTCACGTCCCTTGAGTTTTGTTGTGTTGACGAATGGTGAGGTGAGGTGGCTGGTATAGCTGGGGTGCAGAGAACTTATTATAAGGTGATTATTCTGATGAAAGAGAACCAAACCTAAATAGACAAGTCCATGACTCAAAAGTGCTTTGGAATACTACTTTTATTTTTCTGGATATAGACTGATCAATGCGGGAAGTCCATAGGGGATATGTATTTTGTTGTTCTTGAGGTCTTCACGAAGCTGATCAATGCGAGAAGCTTCTGATAAAGGCTGACTTTGTATAGTTGTCCTTCAAGGGAGCAATCTATTTATAGTAGCAGATGTTTTTTGTGTATAGCTGTCCTTCGGGGGAGCAGTCTATTTATAATAGTAGAAGTGACTTTGCACATAGCTATCCTTCGAGGGAGCAGTCTATGTATAACTTAGAGGTCTAGATGTCCGTTTGGCATGAAGCATCTAGTTTTGTAGGAAGTTTGACTCAAGAATATCCCATAAGTGTATAATTGAGAACATGTTATTTTGATACTTTTAAGTCATGGACCAGACTAAAAAGGGGAAGGCATCTTTAAGAGGAGGTAATGACCAAACCACGTGAGCTTGATTCTATTTTGAGATGCATGGAACAAAAGTGTATGAGGTAGTAAATGAGCTCAAGGGATGAGCGCAAGGTAGATAAGAAGTGATATAACACTAAATTCAATAGTAGAATGGTCGAAGATGCAAGGCATTAAGGGGTTCAGGCTCAGGTTTACCATTAAGCGAAGCTAAACGGTAAGTGCCTGATCCGTAAGTATGAGTGATAATGTAGGGCCCAATCCAATTAGGAGCAAATTTTCCACGTTTGCTCTTTTCTAGTTTGGTTACATGTTGATTCTCTTTGAGGACAAGATCACCAACCTTAAAGGTACGCTCATGGAGTCGCTTATCATAAGCACGCTTGATGTGTTTTTGATAGATTTGAAGTGGTCAAGAGCTGTAAGATGACGCTCGTCAAGAAGCTCCAATTGGGCTAACCGCTCTTGGCGGAAATCATCATTGGTGAGAATATCACTGAAGAGATATTCTTAGGGAGGGTATTTGTATTTGAGAGGCAAGACTGAGCCTCGGTACCATATACCAAAGAGAATGGGGTGGCATTAGTGGAGGTGCGAATGCTAGTCGATAAGCCCAAAGGGCAAAGGGGATGTGATCAGGCCAATTGCTTCCAGAATCGTTAACAACTTTCATGAGGATTTTGGTTAGGGTTTTATTAGAAGATTCGGCTTGACCATTTGCTTGTGGATAGTAAGGTGATGAGAAGCTAAGTTTGATACCAAAGTTGTCACAAAGGTCTTGTAACAACTTATTTTTGAAAGATTTTCCATTATCTGTTATCAGGCGATGAGGGATGCCAAAATGACAGATAATGTGATGGTTAATGAATTCGACAATTTTTTCTTTTTTGGTTGAAATGAGTGGAATGGCTTCCACCCATTTAGTGTAATATTCGGTTGCTGTGATTATCCAACGGTGACGTTGCGAAGAGGGTGGGTGAATCTCACCGATAAGGTCTAAACCCCATTGTGAGAAAGGCCAAAGATCTCGTGCGACCTGTAGCGGATGGCTAGGAGTATGTTGAAGGTTGGCATGTTGTTGACACATAACACAACGCTTAACATATTTATAGCAGTCGTTATTAAGAGTAGGCCAATAATAGCCTAGGCGAAGGATTCGTTTGGCCATGGCAAGGCCACTAAAATGTCCACCACAAATACCATCGTGGACTTGTTGGATGGTATAGGTGACCTCCGCCGGTTAGACATCGAAGGAGGATGCCATCAAAGCCACGTTTATAGAGGAGTCCCCCCATGATGACATAACGAGAAACACTTTTAAGAAAAGCACGTTTTCCGTTACTAGTAAGGTCAGGTGGGAGAACAGAGGTTGTAAGATAGTCGTGAAATTGGTGATACCAGGTATCCTGTGAATTAGCAGACACATTATTTATCATACAAACATCTGGGGCTGAGTAAGATGGGGCAAAGAGTTGTTGGACCAAGACGAATATGTCAGAGTCAGTTGGTGAGGTAGGAATTTGTGAGGCTAAGCAAGCCATAGTATCCACAAATTTGTTAGTGGAGCGGGGAATGGTTTGGATAGAATAATGAGTAAATAAGGTCAAAAGTGAATCCACGTAATGTTTGTACTTTTGAAGTTCCTCATTTTTACATTGGTAGATGCCCATAACTTGATTGACTACCAATTGAGAGTCACCGAAAATATTGATAGATTTGACACCTAAGTGTAATGCAACTTGGAGACCCAAAACAAGGGCCTCGTATTCCGTTGTATTATTAGTGCAGGGGAAATCGAGCTGGAATGAAAGAGGCATAGGCTCAGCATTAAGAGGAATGAGAACAATGCCGGCTCCTCGCTGTGCTTGGCATTTGGATCCATCGAAGAAGAGGGTCATTGGATACGACTCCTCACTGAGTGAAAGAGTGGCGATGAGTTCGTCGGGGAAATTAAAATTGGTAAATTGCTCCCAGGTAAAGGGGCTTCCAGCGAGTTGGTCTGCGATAGTTTGTCCTTTGATTGACTTCTGGTGTACAAATTCAAGGTCGAGGTTAGCGAGGAGCATAAGCCATCGGGCGATGCGTTGGTTTAGATGAGGTTTGGCGTACATATAATGAATGGGGTCCGCGTTGGTGATGATGAAAAAAGTTTTGTGATTCAGGAGGTAGTGTCGGAGTTTGGTGGCTACGAATGATAGGGCTAGGCACAACTTTTCTACATGTGTATACCTAGTCTCGTAATCCACGAGAGTATGACTTATGTAATAAATGGCTTGTTCTCGATGCTCGGAGTCACGATGTGTGAGCATGGCTCCTACAGCATGGTCGGTGGCAGAAAGGTAAAGGTAGAAAGGGCGATCGTCTGAGGTGGGATAAGCACGGGTGGCTGCAAGAGATAGGCTTTAAGAGCCTCAAAGGCTTGGTGGCACTCTTGCTCCATTGAAAGGCAATGTCCTTTTTAAGGAGGTGATGGAAAGGTTGACATCGATCGAGAGTTGGGAGATGAAATGCCGGATAGATTGGAGTTTACCTTGCAAACTACGTAATTGTTTGAGGTTAGTAGGTGGGGGCATTTCTAGGATAGCTTTGACTTTAGCTGGATCGACCTCGATGCCACGCAAAGAGACGATAAAACCAAGAAGTTTTCCTGAAAGGACACCAAAGACACATTTCTTTGGTTGAAGACAAACACAATATTGTAACAGGCGATCGAAAATAATGGTTAAAACATCGAGATGTTCATTGCGATGTTTAGATTTGCAAGAAGATCATCGACATAATCCTCGAGGATAGTGTGCATAATGTCATGAAAATGTAAGTCATAGCCGGCATTTGGATAGGTCGCACAGCATTCTTAAGGCCAAATGGCATGACACGATAGAAGGTTCCCAAGGAGTTATGAAGGTAGTTTTATGTTGATCGGCGGGGCTACCAAAATTTGATTGTATCCGAGAAGCCATCCATGAGAAAGCATCTCATGGCCGCGAGTGAGATCAACAAGTTGATCAATACTTGGGAGGAAGTCATCCTTGGGCAAGCGAGGTTAAGGTCTCAGAAATCCGTGCATATCGAAGTCCCCCGTTGCTTTAGTAACAGTGCGATGTTAGAAATCCATTGAGGATAGTCGATAGGTAAGATGAAGAAAGCAGAAAGGAGTCGTTGAAGCTCTTCTTTGACCAAGAGGGCAATGCGTGGATGCATTTTCTAGTTTTCTTTTAAGCTGGTTTGGAATCGGGTTTAGGGTAATGTTATGGACAGCAATGATGTCGGGATCAATTCTGGCATGTCGGCGTAGGACAAGCGAAAGCTTGGTTGCGGGCACGGAGAAAGGTAGTAAAGGCGGTTTGTTACGATGCGGTAAGAGATTGTCGATCTTCACAATGTGAGGATCATCCTCGGTGTGATGTTGATTTCTATAGTCGACTCATTCAACATGGTTTGAGTTTCGGATGGTAAGGCGCGTTGAATATAAGAGTCATCCGCACCAAGGTAAGTGAGGATGGAGTTGTCATCCTGGCACTCAACAACATTAATTGAAGGTGAATCCTCTTGATCATGTCGGATACGAAGGGGAAGAGAAGATGGGTCCTCATTATCACGTTGATAAGTGAGAGGACCCAGGAAGATAGCGTTTATGAAAAAAAAAAAAAAAGTTAGGAGGGATAGATTCAGGGTTTATCGACTCTGTGGGTGATGATGGCAAAATGGGTGATGATGGTTGGAAGGGGTGACGTCATCGTCATCTTCCGGATCAACGGACACGAGGTTTCTTTGGTGTAAGTGTTTGGGAAATCCAAGACCACTACGATCTTTGTGTTTGCGTGTAGTCAATGGGAATGATTGTATGTCGGCCTTGTTCATAAAGACCAAAACCAAAACCTTTCCAAGCACAGCGAGTCAAGAAGGTGAGGGCGAAACGACGATTTGTCAGGTATTGAAAATCAGATTGGAAGGGAACCACACCAAGGGGAGGTTCAGGGGTAACAGAGGATGTGTCGACACCCCCATACGTTAGGTTGGTGCGGCAATTAGGTGGTCCGTAGGAGATTACCTCCCCCACACGACGGTCGTAGGTAGGATGCGCATGTAACTGTCCGTACTCCTGTGGGGTATGGAAAGAGCTAACGTTATATAGGTGATACTCCCCCAGCGTAAGGCATTGAAAAACATCTACTAAGGGGTCTGAGGTTGGGATGTTGTCTGTGGGAAAGGAAGTGGTATTTGCGATGGCGGTTTCATTGGTTGAAGGTGTAGGTGCGGTTGAGGTGGATGGTAGAGGTGTGGTTGAAGTGGATGGTTGGGTTGGATGAATGGGTGTCTTGACTAGTACAAGCACATCATTAGGGCGATATAACATATTGCAGGTTTTGAAGGGGGGAGGATCAGCTTTTACGGTGTAGGACTTCCCTCGTACTCAAATTTTATGCATCTATGTAAGGTGGAGGAATGCATCCCATAGCCGGATCGAGGCGGCCTAACAACATGTTGTATTGGAATTCTCCCTCAAGGACATAGAAGAGTTCGGGTAAGGTACGTGGCCCTACACGAATGTTAAGGATCACAGTGCCTAAGGTAGAAGTAATAGCATCGTTGAATGAACGCAGCATGGTGGGGTTGGCACACATGCAGCTAGAGGGGATATTCATTTGTTGAAAGGCTTTGGAAGAGATGATGTTTAGGCTAGCAGCCCCCGTCAATCATAACACGACGCACCTGAATGTCCCGGACGTAAGCTGAGATGAAAAGAGCGGGGTCAGGATCTTCTGCACCAAAGTCAACAATTTCGTCTTCGGAGAAACTGACAGTAGTGGTTTTTACAGGGACGGAAGTGGTAGATTGTTTGGTGAGAGAGGCAACGTGGTTGGGTGTTAAGATGGAGGTAACGGGAAAGGTTTCGTTAGGTAAGACCTCTATCCCTTGAAGGATTTCAATGAGAGCTTGGCGATGAGATTCAGAGGTCTGAATGAGATCATACAGTGTCATTTTTACAGGTGATTGGTGAAGTTGTTTGATCATGGTTCGGTGGGAAACTCCATTAGAGATGGGGTAGGCGAGGTCCACGAATAACCACTTTAGGTGGTGGTGCGATCGGGATGGTGGACGGAGAAAGAGAGGCCGCAGGTGTGCTTTCTTTAGCTTTCCCATTGTTTTTCTGCCCTCGAGTAGCAACACTAATCATGTTGATCTCGTGAACACGAGAGGAGGAAGACGGTAGGGATAAGTCATGGTCTTCGAGAGGTGGGGTTGTAATAATGATAGATCTTGGTGAGGCGGGGATAGGTGGTATAGGAGAGGGGATTGAAGCTAAAGGTCTCTCCCTTCGTAAATTGTCTTTCTTAACCTTTTATCTGAGAGAGGTGACTGATGAAGTATGGCTTTCAACGCTTTGCATCCCTCTACATCATGTCCTGGTGTGCGGTGGTAAGCGCAGATTTTAGACTCATCATAACCTATAGGTCGAGGTTTAGATGGATCATAGGGTCTAAGTGGGGGTAGGGAAATGGTCGCATTCTCCACCAACATAGCAAGGATTTTGGCGTAAGACCCTTTGAGCGGGTCAAAGTCGAGGAGGAAGATGAGGCTATTGGTAGGTAGGTTCGGTAATGGTAGGTATGGTTGATTTGTATGGGTGGCGGCTTAGCCAAGGGGTTTTGATAATTGGATTTAACTAAACGTGACCTCTTCGGCGCAGAAGTTATGTTTAGCTGGTCAGATGACGTGGTAGCAGAAAACAACCATGGAGAAAGAGGAGTGATAGTAAACAAATCCTTTGATGATGGAGTTTGTTTAGGGTTGATAGGTGGATAGGATACTTGGGGTGACGGTGTTGATATACCCTTGGATCTTTGTATGGGTGTGAGAAGGTGTAGGTCATTTTAAAGAAAACATAGGAGGTATGATGTATTGATGCAAGGTGGAGGGATGAGGTCCCAATATAGAAGGTAGGTGTGACGGTGATGGTTTTAGTTGTGATAGAGACATAGGTTGGACTTGAGGAGATTGGGTCTGTCTCCTAAGTGGATGGATGACTTTACTTTTGGATAAATCTAACCGTTTAGGTGGGTGTGTTAGACTGGGTATTGGTGAGGTCCCAAGCGTAGGGGAAGGTTTGGTTAGGTCAATAGAGGTGGATGAGGTATTTGGTAGAGATGAGGGGGGTGAAGATGAGGACATAGGCATTTTAAGCTTTTGTAAACACTTCGGGTATATGGTAGAGGCATCTGGATCGGTCATCTGCATTTGAGTAGAATATGGTGTACTCAAACGTTCCCATAGGACTCGTCTATCTTCTGAGGGTGACAATCCTCACGTGTGAATAGGAACTTTTGTATGGAAGAAAGGTGGGTTGTGATTCCGGTCCACTGTGGGTGTGATACAGGGGGTAAATGAGGCACTGTATCAATGGGCGTTAAGAGGTCAACCGGTCGTTGAAAAGATTTAGGCGATGAAGAACTAATAGGTAGGAGGGCATGTTTGAGAGGATCCATCATGATTAAAGAATTTGGTGATGTCGGTTCGAGGGGTTTCTCATCTAAGGATGACGAAAAAAGTGGCGAGTCTTCCTCTTGTACAGCAAGAGTGGTAGAAGGAGATGTTTGGGAAATAGATAAGCTAGATAACATCCGCTCACAGTCTTGCAGAGATGTGGTGTAAGAAGGCTCCTCTGTGAGAAGAGAACTCTGGGCGGTTAATTCCTTTATGGGTAAAGGAACGGCAAGGATTTCGTCTTGTCTTGATGGTGGTGAAGGGGGTTCGGGTTCCTGCGTTAGTGAAGAGGCTTGATTCAGAATTTTCTCGATAGAGGCTTTTGGCTGGGAGTCGAAGACTGCATGGATTTCATGAACACTCTCCTCGGCTAAGATATCTTGGTTTATGTTACTGTTAGATGAGTGGTTCGGGAATGGTTTGTTGAAGATTTTCAAATTTCGGTTAGCAGGGGCATTAGGATTATCGAGGGCTATATCCCCTGCATCAACCATTTCCTGCACTATGTTTTTCAACATCTTGTAGTTTTCATGATTGTGTCCCTTCACGCGGTGGAAGTTACAGAAGTCATTTTCTTTGTACCGAAGGTATAGTGCGGGTGGAATCAAACCGGAGTGAGGTTTAACAGGAGGTAAGGTAATAGCTCTGCCTTTGAGCAATTTTCCAATATCACACCATAAGTTTCTCCCAAGGAGTGTAATTGATGGGCTCGGCTTTATACTTATAGGTGGTTTTGGTGGGGTATTAGATGGTGCTTGGGATTTGACCATCACCGCATGGACACTCCTTTTGATTTGAAAGCGATCGATGCGTGAGAATTGGTGGTGTTAGGTTTGTTGGTGGAGTCTTGGGTTTGGAAATTGGGGTTTTTGTTGTGCTGACCGCAATTTTCTCTTCCTCTAAGGCTCGAATCTCTAGTTTTCGAGCCATAGTAAAGGCCTTATCAAATGTGTGGAAAGTTTGAATTTGGAGGGTAGGAGAAATGTGCTTAGCGCAGGCCCGTGTAAAGAGTTCGATAAGTTCGGCCTGAGGCAAGGCATAAGTAAGTTGGTTGATAAGGCCCCGCCATCGTCCAACGAAATCTGCGATAGATTCATCTTCAAATTGTCGGATGGCATAGAGGTCGGTGATAGATACTTTCTTAGCAATGTTAATGGAGAAATGATCCAAGAAAGATTGGGCTAATTGGTTAAAAGAGAAGATTGAGTCTTTGGGTTAAAGCAACTTTGTACCACTCAAGCGGGTCTGATAAGGACATGGGAAAGGTGCGGAGTAGTAAGGCATCATCATGAGCAATCAGATAGCAGGCATGTCTAAATGATCGCAAATGTTGTTGAGGATCCTCCTTACTATTAAAACGAGTGAATTTTGGTAATTCCCATTGAGGAGGATATGAATGAAGGGGACAAGAAGGATGAATAGGCTCGACAAACTTGCTCGTATGTCAGGGTGCTACGGCTTCCTGAAACAGAAGCCTCCAGATTTTGCATTTTGTCCATCATTTGTTTGATTAAATCAGTGGTTGGATGAGATGATGGTGCGGTTGCCGTAAATGGAGGAGGATTGGGCCAAGGGCCACCACTAGACAATGGTGGGGTTAAATGTTGATAAGGTATTGAGGATGAATATGTTGAGGTGACCGAATAGGGATGTCCTATATAAGATGTTGAAGTCACCGGATACGTGTGTGGAAATGAAAAGGTGGGCGGAGCTTGAGAAGGAAAGCTTGTGTGAATA
Organism: Taxus wallichiana var. yunnanensis; assembly: GCA_018340775.1. Taxonomy (NCBI): domain Eukaryota; kingdom Viridiplantae; phylum Streptophyta; class Pinopsida; order Cupressales; family Taxaceae; genus Taxus; species Taxus wallichiana. Next base: position 509,397,466 of record CM031242.1, read on the forward strand.
GGTGGCAGAGAGCAAGTTATGAAAGGAGCAGTCTGCGAGAGAGACGAGGTAGGAGCAGTCGGTGGTAATGATATGTGGGGCCCCAGATTAACAAAAGGAAAGCCAATCTATGCTGTAAGAACCTCTGAAGCCACCTTGAGTTGGGTGCGGGGCTAAGGATGAAGAAGGCAAGGCGGAATTATCAGGTGGAGAGGGAGCTAAGTGAGCAGCTATACTAATAGGCATACCAACAAGGAGTTGACCATCGGGTGTACGGTCAGGGGCATGAGACAAATAGTATTGTACAACGCTAGGATTAGCGTCCAAAAATTTCACAAATTCCTTATCTCCTACAGGGATTTTGGGAACCTCGCTGGTGTCCGTAGGATTCCCCATAGGATGTGAAGGGGGTGATTCAGGCAAAAGGCACGGAGCAGGCATGTGAAACCATGGCTGCAGCTTGTTTCAGTGATAACAACCATGGACAAGAGTACACAGTAGGGATGTAATCTATCAGGAACAGAAGCAACAACAAAGTGTTGGAATTGGTGGGTTGCTGGTTTTGGGAACTGTGAAAGACAGTAACCGATATCGGTCAGATAACCGATGTCGGTCAGGCTATAGCCGGCGTCGGTAAGTTAACCGATGTCGGTATAATAGGACCGGTGTAAGAAGCTATAGGAAGTTGCTGATTTGGGGTTAACAGTGCTTAGTATGCCTACCAAACTGTTCTGAAGTGATCACAGAAAATAGTGTATGACAGAGAAACAGAACAAAAAACAAGCAAGATGCACAAGCAAATTAACAGACTAACCTAGGATTAGTTTTAATCACTTTGGGCTTATGCCTTAGACGCAAGATGATGTCAATCCTAAACAAGAAGACTTAGGGGAAATGTCAAGTTTGTTTTGGCTTATAAGGTTACCTCAATCGGGCGGAGGAATACCGCGGAAAAGGGGGATGTTTGAGCTGTTGTGTTAATTATGATGTGATTTGGTATGTGTTGTGTAGTGAAAGTAAGATTAATTTCTTGTCAATACCGTGGATATCACCCCCACGTGTATGACCTGTTACTTAATCTACGTTCACTAGAATTGAAAACAGCAAGCAAGAATGTGATGCAAGTGTTTTAAACCCAAATCGAAAATGATATTCGATGAAGCAAAGAAGATGACTTTCACTAATGCAAAGATGTGAAAGCAAGACAAATTCTTTTACCAAAATAACAAAATATCTTGTGAATATTTTAGAAGAAGAAAATAGCAAGTGTGCTCCCTATATGAAAGCAAGCAAGAAAGAAAGAAACCCAAAATGGGTCCCACCGGGCGTGCCAAAATGTTTCACACAGAATGCTTCCGTTCCTGGAATAGAGTTGCTTCTATCCTTTCATTCCTTTGAGAAACAGATAAGGGTTAGGGCTAGGAGGAATACCTGTTGAATGTTGAGAGGGTGTGCGCGTACCGTAGAGAGAGATCAGATCGATTGCGAAGAACTCCTTTTTGTCTAGGAAGGACTACCTGCAAGTAAGAATACAAGACCACCAGATTCTAATTAGACAATAAATGAGGGAACTGCCTTGGGCCCAGGAAATATTAAACTTCCTTTCGAAGGTGGTCAGTTCCCCTGCTAATATGAATTAACACAAATTATTGAAAATTACAATTTAATTACCTTGTTAAAACAATAGAGGAAAGGGCTAGTTTTGGTTTTGAATCACAGTGACCGATGCGGTCAGTCCTTTGTCACCGTCTGGTTTACGCTTTAACCGATATCGGTAGAAGGCGGTGGTTTAGGGGCTTTTTAGTGAAGGTTGGCTATAAGGTGGCTATGGTGTTTATAAGGCTAGTAAATGATTGGGGATAGGTAATGGGGTGATGGAGAAGACTCAGAGAGTATGGGGGCTGTTCTTGGGGGCAATGTAGGGGTAGAGGAATGATAGTTAGATGGAGGGTGTTACCGGGTAGTAGATCTAGGAATAGACTTATAATTGTTGTGATTCAGAAGTCCAAGAAATGTTATTAAAAGAACATACAAGATACTACTTACTAATTCCTGATGGAGATACGAGTCGAAAATTTGTGATGATGAAGGCGAGGGATTCAGGTAGGATGATCAGACAATCAAGATGAGCTATCTTCTCTCCCAATGCTTGGATGAGTGTCACTGGGCTCTGGTTACTCAGTTGCAGTCTTGGGCTTGATGTCCTTCTCTGCAAACTCCTCTCTTTCCTTCACTTGTCTCTGCTCGGCCAAGTGAATTCCCGATCCTTCAATGAATTCCCAGGTTCTAGATCCTTTGTTTTTGGTTGGGGGAGGTCATTTACAGGGAACCGATGGCGGTTACGTAACCGACGGCGGTCGAGTAGGAACCGATATCGGTTAAGTCAAAGTGAGCTATTTTTAGTAAAATAGCCAACTTTCCCTCCTTTTCTCCCGAGGAATTAGTTGTGGGCTTGGTCAAGTCATTATTAGGTTGATTTTGGTGCGGGTGAGGAGTAATTAGTCATGGGTGTGGATGTAGACCAAGTTATAGGTCTTAATTAGGTTAGTTTAGGGTTAGGACTAGGTCATGATGAGGTGGTGAAATGAGGTGGCAGGTTTGGAGATGTGGATTTATTAATTATAAGGTAATTAATAAATAATTGTGTAAGGTTTAGGTGATGAGGCTAGTCTAAAGCTTACTAAGAAGTGGTTGCCAAGGGTATGAATCCCCCCAAATCTTCATAGATTGAGGTAAATGAATTAGGGATAGGGTTGATAAAGGGTAAATGGTGTTGAGATGATGGTAAGATGGTGGGGTAAGTTGTTGAAATGAGTGTCAGGGCTCTTTACTCGGTTGCAGTCTTGGGCTTGATGTCCTTCTCTGTAAACTCCTCTCTTTCCTTCACTTGTCTTTGCTCGGGCAAGTGAATTCCCAATCCTTCAATGAATTCCCGGAGTTCGGATCCTTTGTTTTTGGTTGAGGAGGTCATTTATAGGAACCGATGGTGGTTACGTAATCGATGGCGGTGAGTAGGAACCGATGTATCGGTTAAGTCAAAGTGAGCTATTTTTAGTAAAATAGCCAACTTTCTCTCCTTTTCTCTGAGGAATTAGTTGTGGGCTTGGTAAAGTCATTATAAGGTTTATTTTGGTGCGGGTGAGGATTAATTAGTCATGGGTGTGGATGTAGACCAAGTTATAGGTCTTAATTAGGTTATTTTATGGTTAGGACTAGGTCATGATGAGGTGGTGAAATGAGGTGGCAGGTTTGGAGATGTGGATTTATTTATTATAAGGTAATTAATAAATAATTGTGTAAGGTTTAGGTGATGAGGCTAGTTGTGAAATGAGATGCGGGGGTACGGGGGTCGTAAGACACAAATTTGGTGTCTCTGATTATACAAGAGTTGTTCCAAATCCCCAATTATTAAGCTTAGAGGCTTCATTCTTAAAGTGTTTGAAATGAGTCTCTCAATATAGTCGATCCGGCCTAGAAATTCGTATGTCTTCCTTAGAATGTGGTAGTCATAGTCTACCTTGTCTATAATAAAATTCAAGTGGTGCACTTTAGTAAAATAGTGGAGTTATGCCTCGGAAGTAGCACACTCTGAAGGCATATGGAAGTTTGCATCAAAAGCTACAAGTTCAATCCCTCAAAGAAAATTGTACAATGCGAATGTTGGTACACTACAAATTATATTGTCTTTCCTACCGCTGATGGTAATTCCTTAGGAATGTGTGACTCCTCTTCAAATGTCATGCGGTGCTTTATCATACCACATCATCAACCCTTCACATACATATTTTTCAAACCTTTTTGGAAGGGATTTTTCTCCGTGGGATACTCCTAGATCTAGTCCTTCGGATCATCGGGCACTCCAATCTCCATAAATACTAAAGAAAGTAAAATAGTGCCAAAACTAATTTTCTCACATGTGCATGCTTCCTCTATAATTTTCTCTGCAATGTATCCTAATTTGTTGTATATCACTCCTCTCGACATTCTCCTCGTGATATGTAGCCACATTGTATTCACTTACGACCACTTATCTTGGTTATTAAACTTTGTTACCAAATGTGAAGTTACCTAAACCCCTGGGTACTTCTTGACTTGTCAATGTCCATCCCAAGAAGAAAATTCTTATATCCCAACTCCTTCCATGTTTCCATGATTATTATTTTATCTATTAGATCACTAGTAAGGTCTATCCATGTGCCTTTTAATCCTATCAGTCTTGGAATCAAGGTAGCTATGATTTTGACCCTCCATCTGATGAAATAGAAGAAGTCCTCATGGACTCTACTCATTAACAACTGGTATAAGTTCATACTTTAATAATACATCTTGTAAAACTGATAGACTCCAACCTATTTTAACAACTTCTCCCCAGCATCATCATATACTGATATGTCCTCTATTGTGTGCTTGTTGGTCTCCATGCTCAACAACATATCTAACTCCTTGTTGTTATCTGATGTGTAGTGGTTATAATAACTTATTTTACACTTATGAATGTGGGAATCCCATTCTTTCCCAACTATAACACCTTCTGCATATTACACCTCTAAAAAATTACTTTTTGGTGCAACTTCAACTTCTTCCTCCACTTTCTTCTTTCCTTTGGCTCCTACAAAGAGGTACTTTCTTTGGTGCCATCTAAAAATATTACCTTTCTATCCTTTGTAATGTGCAAATTCTTTGGTTTCAATCTTCTATAGTTATCAAGTCCAAACCTTAGCTCAAATCTACATGCCCTAGATTGAAATCATGTGCCCTAGCTCTTTTCAGAATGTGCCTTCGCTCAAACCCTTCACTAATGGGGATGAAAACTTCTTTTGTGCATAAATATTCTCCCCACATCTAGTTTCCTACTCTTTACACCTTAATATATGTTGCTCATATCGGTTGCACTTTTTTCTTTTCAAATTCTTGCAATCATAATAGTAAAAATGAACTTGCATCATGTCCATATATATATATTTTTAAAAAGTTAGTGCATTTATTTCTCCTTCACCTACCAACAATCCTCTCATTAATTGACCATTTTCACAATTTCTATATGGTACATCTTCATGCCTTAGCTATAACCTTCTAGCATACCTTCCTACCTTCTGGATATAGACTTCTCTTCAACGTGCTTCCATGTGCTTGAGTACCTCACCGCGCGCCTTATTTTGGTAGTCTCCATGGCTACTACTTACCTCGTGTTATATTGTTCCTTCATTTATCCCCATCTATGGTCATCGTTTAGAAGCAATCTCTCTTCTAACAAACTCCTTTCCAAACTCAAATAACACCTATAATAGTTTACTCCTTGATTTTTACCCAGTTGTAAACATCCACCCCACACCAATGGTATGTGTAGTCCTTTGTGCATAAAAATACTGTAAATGGTAATTAGCTTCTGGCATGCAAACGCACTTATTTATACAAAACACCAACTAAATTGACAAAGCATAGTGATGAAGAAGGAAATATATTAAGGGAATACATAATTAAAAACCTAATATAAATGGTAACACTGCCTTATTACAAACACCAATAAGTCTTATTTATAGTAGGGCTTCAACCTACTCCCTTTGAAATAAATGTGTAACCGTATTCCATTAAGTGCCTCTAATAGAAAAGTGTTTGTTTCAAGTATGTGGAGTCATAACTTATGGTCGTAACCAATGTACTTGAATTTTTCTTGGATGGCAAAAAGCTTAGAATCGTAAAGAAGAACCATTTGTCCTATCACAAATTTTTTTCCCTCATATGCCTATCATGCTACACTTTCTACTTGACCTTTTCTTGCTTCTAACCCCATCATGATATTTCTCGTCACTCATCTATTTTGGTCAACTTTTTAATTTGTTTTTCTAATGCTTGCTCATCACCTAGACTCCAAAGCACATGTAATACACATAGAAGGTAACATGAATTCCATAGGAGAATTGCTTCTATGCCAAACACCAATTGAAAGGGTATGGCCTTGTTTAACCACTTGTATATTGTGCTATAGCCCTAAAGCATGACAGAAATTGTATCATCTCAATCTTTTCTTCCAACATCACAATTTTTTTCAATGTCTAGATCAAAATCTTGTTGATAGCTTCAACAGTCCCATTTTCCCGAGGATGATATGGCATAGTCTTATGGTGTCCAATCATGAACTCATCAAATAGAATTCCTATTGTCTCATATAAAAAATGTGCGTGCGTGTCATTGGTCAAAATTAGTGGGTATCCATACCTTGTACTAATATTTTCCCACAAAAACCTAGTTGTTGTAGCTGTTGTTCAATCCTTTGTAGGTGTTGTTTACGCCCACCTTATGAGATAATATGTGAAAGTTATGATGTAGCGCGATCTAGTCCTCCACGCAGCAGGTGAAATAGGACCCACAAAATCTATAGCCCATTTCTCAAATGGTTCTACATTAGGAATAGGTCTTAAGGGCATTTCATCTTTATCCTAGTTTTCCAGGGAATTAACAGTGATCACAGGCCTTACAATATGCCTTATAATCCTTATATAGGGTCTCCCACCACAATCTAATGAGTAGAATTTTACACACAGTGGTATCACCTACATAGCACCCACCTGCAATACCACTATGAGTCTCTTCCATGATATATGTGCACTAATTCTCCAATAAACATCAATGTAGTACTTCATCTCGGCCTAGGTTGCATAGGTCACCACCGATCAAAGCATAAATAGTGTCGCGTGAATTGTAAGTTGTTTCTTCTCTAACGATTTTAGTTCGTATGGCCCCACACTTGTGTATAGAAAGACAAAAATTTCCTCCAAGTCCAAAGGCATGTGATGTAAATTATATAATTGCACATCAGAATGCTATCTTCAAATGTCTATGCATCTTCCCTAACTATATCTTTGATAAATGGTCTAGGAAAGAATTACTTTTCCCTAGTTTTACCATAATTGTTAAATCAAATTCTTGCAATAAGAGTACAGATCAACATATGCACCCCTGTAAGAATGGCTTATTTACCAATTATTTCATTGCCATGTGATTGGTATAAAATAGAAATGGTGTTGCTAGTAGGTACTTGTATGAATTTATGTAGCAAAAAGGTTATTGACAAAGCTTCACACTCTATAGCTATAAAATTATGCTCTGCATGAGTCAACTTTCTACTAGTAAAATAGATAGGATGATGTATAATACATTCCCCAGGCTGAGCCAACACCACGCCAATGGTTGTGAGAATCATCCACATGTACATGAAATGGTTGGTACCACGAGGAAAGTGAAAAATAGATGTTGTAGTAAGTTTATCCTTCAATGTCTCGAATGCGCATTATTGCGGCTCCCCGATAGAATGTCCCTTTTCCTTTTAGTAACTCCTCTAAGGGTGTGACAACCTTAGTATATCCTTTGATAAATTTTCTATAATACCCAGTGTGACCCAAAATCCACACATCTCACTCGACTAGTAGGTTCTTTTAGGTTGACAATAAATGCACTTTTATCTATACCTACTAACAAACCTTCCTTATATATAATATGTCCTAGCAGAGAGCCAAAAGGTGTAGGAAACACGCACTTTTGATGTTCAAAGAGATGTTTAATCGTCTTCATCTTTTGAACATTAAGAAATAAATTTCAAAATGATCCTTAACACACCCATATACCATCCACTCATCCAAGTAAACTTAGAAGAAAAGATGAATTAAATCACGGAATGATTTAACAATTATTCCTAAAAACACAACATGCTCTTTTTCAATCCGAACAACATCACATTATATGAAAAACTTCTCCATTCGGTGGTGAAATTAGTCTTTTCATGATCCTCCTATACGATCCTAAACCGATGATACCCAAAGAATCCATTTATAAAGGAATAGATCGGCACCTGCAACACCTTCTAATATTTCCTCTTTGAATTGCATAGGAATAGGATCAGTCACACACACAACATTCAAACATTTTTAGTCCACACATAATCTAATCTGAATATATTTCTTTATATTGATCACCATTGGGCTAACCCATTTTGAATCATCCAGGGCTTCATGATTCCATACTTCAACATTTTGTCAATTTATTGCTTGACCTTTTTGTGGTTCATTATATAGGGTCTCTTCCTAACTGGGACATGCACCTTCCTTAAGATTTATTATCATCTCTCTTAATGATACATGAACTCGTTCAATTTATGGTAACCCCTAGGAAATAAATCTTGAAAATCACTTTGAGCAACTCCACTATTTTTGGTACTTTAGATTCAAACAAATAATCTCCAATTATTTCGTCTTTAGACTCAACATCCACACCAATATTCACTTTCTTGGTCCTCATAGGTTCATGATAGGCACATGATTCTACTATCTACACTATCCAAAACCTAGCGCTCACTGTTGAATGGTCTATATATAGTTATTCTACTTCTTCATCATCCACCATTTAGACCATCTTTCCTTTTTCTTTCTCAAAGCAAGTGTGCTTAAGTTGTGTGGCATATGTCTTAGTTTCTACAAAAAAACACATTCTTGAGTTGTTTCCATCCAATAACTCCTGAACGAGTTCTTACACCTTTGCATTTGCACCCATAGTTAACTGCTTTATAACCCTTAATGCCTCTTCTACTAGAGATTTAGTAGAGAAGTAGTCTAAAGTATGGACCATTCTTATAATCAAATCCTACCAATTTCTAGTTTATCTATGTAGCCCTGCATATACATACCAAGTGCGTGTACAACCTTGTAAAGGAGAATAAATTTTGTGCACCCATAATGACGATGGTAAATATTTCTACTCCTATGTCTAGATCCTATCACACTTATGGATGGGGTACTTGAACAAGTTGATTACCATGATATGTGTAGATTCAAGTTAGTGCATTACTCGTCAAAAACAAAGTTATAAGAGAAACCCCGACTTCATTCCATTTTACAAGATTATCATTGTGAACCACCCACCAAAGATGTTGTTTTCAAAGATAGGGTATATGCTAATATACTTCTCCTCTCCAACTGGTCCATCAATAGTTCCTCCGTGGCATGCGGGAATACTATAGGGTCATGTTCACTAGTGTACAAAGGTTGGGGCTATTACCTATTCTCCGACGTGACGAGGTTTACTATTCTACACAAATGTGCTCTTTACTTCATGCCCTAACAACTCATAAGTACCATGAGCCCAATTATCACAAGAAATAATTGTAGTATTGCTAATAGATTGTGCATCTTCCCACTGAAGGATTCCTTTTGTAGATGGCTCGAGCATTTTTGGGTCTTGAATGATGCATACATAAATCCTATTCAAATCTTCCCCACTCAAAGGCTCAACATAGGGCATAAATTTTCCATCTGTTAAAGGGATAATAACTCTTTCCTCTTTTAAAAAAATGATAAATCCCTTGGTGAACTAAAGATCAACATTATTTTCATAACACCAAGGGTGTCCAAGAAGCACTATGAAACCTGTCCGCTTCGCAAGTGCTAAAAACTCAAAATCCCATCGAACTTGGCCTCCTCTATATTAATGGATGCATCTTTTAGAAATATGATAGGAGTGACTGGCATGATTATCCATAAATAATACATTATAATATTACTACAACATAGGTTTCCCCATTTGTACCCATGCATCTAAAGTAAGTAGATTGACTTCGCACCTATATCAATCAATATATTACTCAAAATCCATCCATCAACAACACCATTTAGAGTGATTTCATTATCATAGTCTAAGCTATGGGGGGGTAAGATTTGCATGTAGGATCTATTGCCCATTTTCAGTATTAGTGCACGAGTGTTCCCTTTAACCGAATTCCTAGTAATGGAATAATATTCTCCTATCGCAGCATATAACATACCTCCTTTGAGTCATCAATATATCTGTCTTGACTGCCTCTCGCTACTTTGTTTTGTTCCATCTTCCATGATTTCTCCTTTAAACATTGTATTTCACCCTAAATATTTCTAAGGACCTCCATGGTCTCTTGATAAACCTCCTTCTGATGGGTAGGATTTGGGTACCATGCATGTAGAACCTCCTCTTTAATGATATTAGTCTTCTATTGTAACGCCTCTCTAAAGACACCTAGCTTCAACGTAAATAGTGATTTTTAAAATAAATACCTTGGATTTTGGTACCAAATTGGGAATCCACTAATTTTCCAGAGAACACTATATCCTAACCATCCATGCGCCTTTGTTTTCTTGTTTATGCTTCTTACTAAGATGTTTATATAAGTTTGGGAATTCCTCATAACTATGATTCTTTCCATAGAAAGAACATGTAATATTCTAAGGACATTCACACATGTAGTGGTTAGGAGATCTGTATGTATAACATGTTCCACAAGGAAACTAACCTCGTCCACCACCATAGCCTCTACCTCCAAATCCACCACGGTATCCTTGACCTCTTCCACAATCTCCTTCAAAACGTCCTTAACTCGATAATAATGTGCTTGATTGTGATCCCAATCTCGATGCTCACCCTTACTCTTAGAATTATCTCGATACTCTCATCTTTCATAAAACAATATCTATAGCATCATGGATCTAACCAATCAGATGGAATTCTTCGTATCATGAGTCATGGACCTACAAATTTTATAATAGCAAGAGACATTCTTCCTTATTGTGCATTGTAATAGTGGGTAGTGGCTGGCATCATGGTTCAAATGACATATATCACAGTCTAGTAATAATGAATGCACTGATTTGTAGGGACAACTATCCTTTGTGTGCCCTTCTACTTCACATTCTGTACAAAAAAATCCCTGTGTGCATCTCATGTGTTGAGTTCACTGATAGTTTCTCCAACTGCTTTTCTATAGATACAATATGTGCTTCCAAAAATAGGCTCACCCTAGTGTCTATGTTCTCAACAACCTCAATGCATAAATTTGCTTTAAGTGCTTCATGTCCATATGTCTTATCTAACAACACCTTCTAAAAGGTGTAATCAGAGCTCCAATGAACCATTGTACATGCTATATTTTGTGAATAACATACAAAAGCTTAGACAACAGAGTCTTGAAAAAGGAATCATATTCCCTAACACTCTTAGTAGTGCCTTGGTTAATATTCTTGATTGTGCTTATAATCTTATGCTCAAACTCAAGGATATAGAACTCTTATAGGAATGCATCTTTGAATGTTGCATAATCTAAGAAATTCCGATCGTGGTCAAAATTCTGTACAAACCATGTGCATGTTCTTGTAATGTAGTTACAAATTAACTTTCCTTTCACTAGAAGTCATGATCCCTTTTGTGTGCAACAAAGATTTCACACTTGCACACATGCTCATAAACATATTATATGCCCCTATATTCTAGAATATATAGATACATCTCCATGTAAATATTCTAGGGTTGGTGTGGACCTTACCCACCGATGTAGAATATCTTGTATTACCTTTTCCTCAATAATGACAAGATCCACTAGAACTAGAACCACCTATACCTCCTAATCCTCCAACTATAGCAAGAAGAGGACCATAAGATGTAATTCCTTGTGTCCTAACAAGAGTAATGAATTGAACCCTATAGTCTGTTAAGTGTTACCACTCCAGTAAGTGAGTCAAAAAGTTTGCGTGCTCAAATTCGGTGTAGATGATGCACCTATAAAGGTACCTCAAAACAACAATAAAGATGATTTCCTTACCATCGATGTACTTACTATGTGACTTACTCCTAATCTCCCACTTCCTAAATTATCTTGTTTACTACTTGTCATACTATTTAGTGAAAAACCAAGCATAATGGAGAGGTTTCCAGTAGATTCGAACCGTGCCTTCCTTGAGGTCATCTCTTTTGGTAAAATTCCATGTGGGGCCAAAGGGGCTCCCGTCATGCATTCTCAATCAGGGGAGTTCCCGATGCTCAAGCTTCACTCCTTCTACATGAGTTCCAAATCCTCCACAAGCCATCTCTCTCCGCAACACCATTCCCTCTATAACATCCTTCTACTTCTCTATCTCCCTCTCGCATGCCTTATTATAACTAAGCCACCTTTCTTCTCTCTTCCTTTTGTTGCTAGGTCTACTCTCTTTCACTAAAACTATTCCTACCCCATGCATGGTGGGGTTTAGTAAGACATTGATTTTCTTTCCAAGTTTAGGGTCACCATCAATATATTTATCACTAGTTGAATTCTTTGCAAGTAAGATCCCCTAATATACCGTAAAAATGGAATTCCAATACATTTGGGCAAGAATAAGTATTAATCGAGTACTCTATAGTATAGTTTTTAGAACACCAGAAACCAAGTATCCACAACATGTGTCCAAATCAAATCAGCATCATAAAGGGCCTAAAATTTTTCCTATGTCTAGACAAGTGAGTGATACCTCTAATTCCTTTTAGACGCATAAGAAACCATCCAATCGTAGAGTTCTACTAGAAAAATACCAAAGATTCTCTCGTAGAAACTATCATATAGATTCAAATCAACGCATGTGGTTGTGTCAAATTCAAATCCAATGTTGAATCCCCACATGTACTCTTCTACTAGATCTTTTATCCACTCCTCAACACTTTTAAGGTCAATCGATACGCCTTCACCGTGAACCATCCCGAAAAAATAGAAAAAGAGGTCTCAAAAATGAAACCATTGATGCATCCCATAATTTACCAAAAATAACCTTTGCATACTAACAAATCACTCAGCCTAGATTAAGTTCTCACCCAAATCATACAAAGTTAGTAGGCCCCTCCTTAGAGTTTCTTAAATAGGATGCAAACATGATGAAGGGTTAATGCATTTAGATCCATAAATAGTATAAACATTCTACAAATCATATTCCATATCTAGATCTAAGGAGTAATGGATTTAAACAATAGCCATAATGAATTCAACCATGCAATAACTAGTTATGATCATGTTTAACACCTTGAATCAATCAATACACTCCATTATATTAAACACAAGTAAATACACAAAAGCTTCTTACAATATTTTGTATCATAAAATTATGCGTGCATCGATCTGGTATTATAATTCCATAATAGCTCACTACTCACTCTCTTAACCTATGCAGATTGCTACCTATTTATAAGGGCGGGGACTTTCCCTTCAATGCTTACATAATTCCCACAATAGGTCACATGCTGAAAATAGTCATGCACCTTTACAATAATAGACACACATGCAATCGTGATAATGATAGACAAAAATAGCCTATGTGTGTCACGCAAGTATTTATCCAGTTTGTGTGCTTTACACACTATCTCCAAATATAGCTAGTAATCCTAAAAATAGCTAAGTCATGAATCTGTCCCTATCTTTCCCGTGTGTTTCCTTCCTAATCATTTAACTCCTTTGAATGTGCCCTATTATCATGCATGAACATTCTATGTGCCTTGTGCTAAGTGTTATACTTTTTCGCTTCGAAAACACTATACAGTAAAATGATAACCTACGACAAGAAATAATGGAGACAATGCACAAAACAAAGCTTACTTACTTGATTTGACTTCCTTCAATTATACTTGCTCTTTTTATCTTCAACAAGAGTAAGTAATGATCCATGGACCTATCATGAACCTTCACATAGCTCCCTAACTTGATATGCTCATATTTTGTCTTCATATTTTTCATGCATAACTATTCCAAGACTATATCATGCAATAAATAATTAGTTTTTCCTCAAATTCTTAATAAACCCTCTTTATGACCATTTTCCCTAAAAAAAAATTTCATTCCTTTTTGACCAACTTCTATCATCAATAAAGACTCATACATCACATGACAAACCACTTTATAGCTCTCGTTGGGTTTATACTAACCCTATTTAATCGTAAATACAAAAATTTGATCTCCAACCTTGTTTTCTTGCCATATGGAGTGGTCAATCTCAATACCTCAAACCTGAATCATTACTTCAATGATTTATTCCTTCTTTTCATGCCGATACATTTCACTTGGCCTAAAGAGCTCACTCCTTTACCAAAACACCGTACTCACTATATACTCCATCTAGAAGGCTAATTAGATACCTTAAAAACTTGAATTGGAGTTAATAATGGCCCCCCCTGTCTTTCATATCCTTGTTATACATGTATCTACTGAGTTTCAGTCCTTCAAATTAAGCATTAAGTATAAATTTTGACATATTGATCACATTCACAAAGAAGAGCACCCTACAACCGTACATGGAAACTTCATGATCAACACAAAAGGATAAAATCATAGATTATATTACCTTGATGCTTCAATTTGCCTCATTTTTATGCACATAATTATCTTCATGAAGGATTAAAACTCTTTTTATTCATCTTCTCATACACTCAGAGAACCTATGTATCAAAAAAATTCATTATACTATGTTAGGAGACATAAACAATCCTTTTAATGTTTAGAGATCAAACCGATACTAAGAATCACCTATAATTATTTATAATATTGTTTCTTCAAAAATAACACTTCTAAGATGAAGGATACTCCATAACATTTGAAACCACTGAGTCAACGCAGATTTTTAGTACTTTGATACTTTAAGGTTTTATACAAACCTTAATACTTATGAACTTCAAGACATTCTTATTTCAAGTCATACTAAAATCATGGTAACCCATATTTTTAACTTGAACAAGACTTCACAATATGTGATAACAACTTAAAGAATCAATTTTATTATTAAACACTATAAAAACAATTATGTCAAACCAAAATATTTCTCTTGTAATTGATAAGTGACCATGACATATCATGAACACACAGATCCCTTATTTGATTTACAAAGATTCTAGTCCTCATCTTTGAAATATTGATGGTAAAAACATTTTCTTCAACTTTGTGCATCACCATAAAATAGACCTTCATTATCTTATATACTATCTTCTCTTTTATACACCTTATTTAAGACTCCTCTACAAGCCTCATTATACATACTCAAAGTATCCTTAAATTTTTAATGCACTTGAAAATATCCCAAAGATTGTAAATGATTATAAATAGGATTTTTAACCATTCACTTGACTTCTCTTTGTATAGTGTACAAAAAAAAATCTTGAACACGTACTCTATAATTTTGTAGATTGTTATCTCTAACACTTGAAACCTAACTCCTCTTTAATAAACCTAGTCTCCTGATAATAACCATAAATACCATGGTTTTAAATTTTGGCTTGAGGAATTACTACAGAGCTAAGACATCCATTCACAGACTTGAAAAGATACATTCCATCTCGTAACATAATTCATTTAACATTATTGTCTTATCACTACCTAATGTTATCCATATAACTATGAATTTTCTAAAGGATATCTTAATCATGTCTCACATTGTGAAAACTCATCCTAAACATCCTCAATGATTCACTTACCTTGGAAGCATTGTTAGACCCTATAAAAGGTCATATGAAACTTGCAAACACACAATATTACGACTTGAAAGACTTGCAAAAACCTTCACATAAGGTGTCGATAACCTTTTAACATTAATTTTTCATATTACATGTCCCTTACAGACTTAAGACCTTAATAATCAAGTCCAAAATCATCCTACATGTTTCTTCTTGATGGTGTGACTACTTTTACAATACCTAAGACTTCATTCCTCCTACATATGTCCTTTATAGACCTTCTTACAAGCTTGACATTGTTTGATACAACTCAATGATTCCTTATATAGTGAAATCAATCCTTAATACTCATGTGTATGTTAGTTTTAATCTCATAAACCTAGGTGTAAAGTTGTAACCCTATCTTTAATATTGTTGATGTCGTCTCAGAAATCTGAAAAATAATGTACAAACCTTTTTATATCTTGAACCTCTATGTTAGATCATACAAATATTCCTTTTTACCAATCTTGAAGTATACAAATCACTTTGAGTCATAACTCAAACCTTTATGGTCTTTACTCCCCCTGAAATGAAGCCCCTTATTCTTCCACACTTCATGATATTCTTTCCTTCTTGTTACAAAAACTTTATTTCTCCCATTTACATGTTTCATATAATATTTGTGCTACTTGAACATGTCATGAAACCTCATATGTAAGAGGCATTATAGAACTTAATGTGAATTCAATTTTTGAAAAATTACACCTCCATCTAGACACCTTCCGAGAATGACACATCACAAACTAAGAACATGATATACAATTCATTTTTACCATAGGAAGATACTTCACTTGTATTAAGATGATTTATATAACCATTTATCTACCACCTCTTTTAAGTATTTCAATTGATGCACTATTAAACTTAAACATCTCCTACTATAAAATTCTAAGACACATTTCAAGGCTTAACTAGATAATACAAAATCTAATCAGGGTAATATAGACCCATTGTCATGACATAGATTAGATAATGACCATACTTATCACTCATTCTCTTAACAAGAAATTAGTTACTCCTACAAAACTTGAGAAGACTACAACAAGAACTAGACACCTTTAACATCAACTTAGGCCTTAGGAATCGACTTACTCATTTATAACAACTTGTAAGTCTCCCATCATTGTGAATATAGACTTCTTAGTTTCCCAATATACATAATCCAACATGAAAAAGATTAATTACTCATGATAAATTCTTTATATATCACATACCTTTTAAACACGTGTATTCTCAACTTTGAAGGGCTTAGAACACTCATGATAGAATACGACATTTATTACTATCAACTTAGACTTATGAAATTTGTAAGACCTTTTGAAATGCATGAAAATATAATTTTGTGACCAAGAGATGATGTACTGTCTACATACCCATGATTACATATTTTTTACACATGTGACATAGCTTATACCTTCATAAATAACATCATACTTAATAGATCCTTGAAACATTTACACTCATAATCCTTCAACTGTCAATTGTCATGTGATCCATTTCTTAAAGGAAAGAAATAATCATGACAAATATCATACCTTATTTAAAGAAATTATGAACCTTGATGTTCTCTTAGGAAAATCAAAGACTTCTTGGCCCTAAACCCTCCATGAATGATCACATTCGTATATTCAACTATATTTATTTTAACTTCATCACTTATTATCTCTTCCATAATGTTCTTTAGGATCACTTCATTTATTTTCATCATGAAACACTTCCTTCTCTTCCAAAGAAATATTAAAACCTATATATAACATCATGAATACCTATTTCTAGGTCATCATAATTAACTTTACCATATTAATTGTGGTCACATACATCAAGATCAACTTCTATGTCATATTCATCATGAATTACTAGGTCTTCATCCTATCAATTAGGAAAACCTTATTTTAATCCTTCATGAAGCTTATCACTAGTTAACATGTTGGAGAGGGAGTAAAACCATCATGAAGGAGTACCATATCTAAAACCATAAGGGTTTCAAAATCCCTCATTCATAACAATGTATTCTCTTCAAATTGAGATAGACTATCTCTGTCATATATGTGTTTCAAAGAGGAATCCTTCAAGTGGTGAAACTTTATTCTCAAGGACCTGCTCTCGATACCAATTGTTGGAAGAATAATGGATTGAGTTGGTGGTGAATCATTCCTTTAAAACATTTTCTTTTTTAAACTTATTTTTCATACATCATATCAACCATTCATTTAATATTCATAAAACATTATTTTTTTACGATCCATTTAATAACCACATATAAGATCAAGACATAATAGATAACATAAGAACACCAATTTTAAGTAAGAAACCCTCAAGGGAAAGAAAATCCATTGAAACAAATTATTTTTAGACATGTTTCGAATTTAGTGAGGCAAAAACCCCAAAATAAGTACCAACCCTACAAGGATCACAAAACTCTAATTTAGTGAGGCACCAACCCCACAAGGAGAAGCAGCCCCTTGTTTAGTAGAGCACCAACCCTACAAGGAGAATCAACCAATAATTTAGTGAAGCACCCACTCGAAAAGGAGGATAAAATCCATTAAGATGATTAATCACTAACTCAAACATATTTAAATGAATAAATCTCATGTATTTTTTCTTCCATAATGATGAAGATCAAAAATTCAGCTCAAACACTTTGAAAATATTTTCAAACCCTCATTCCTTTAACTCACTCAAACTTGTATTTTCATGACCTGATTTGGATTCAATCTCTTGAACACGTGGTCTATAAAATTCTTGAGAATTTTTCTAACTTCATCTACTCGAGTTGATTCCGTATCACCACCTCTTCTCTATCATGCAGCTCATACTTTTCCTTCTTAAAGCAATAGTTCAATTTTGAACCAAAACTTCATTTTTATATGAATTCAAAGTAAAAATAATAAAGTAGTTCAGTTATATACCAATATATCAACCAAAACATCATTAAAACATTAAAAAAATCATTAAAAACACTTATAATGGACCCATGTATGTAGGTCATGCTAAAATGCACCAAATAAGCTCACAAATAGCTCAAAACCCCATCATCTAGTTAATCGAGGAAAATAAACAACATCAAAATGGTTTTTAAATATCCCAAATTCTTTAGACATGTATAATTTAATTTTAAAAGGTCATCTATGGTTGTAAAATAGATTGCACTAATCAAATTATTCATAACACTACCAAGAAGCCTCATATCCTTCTTAAAACAATTGTTTCCAGGAACCAATATTCACCTGTCATCCTCGAGACCACACAAAAACATAACAAATATGACATGTAACCACTCATTGGAAATACCTTAACCTATATAAAACATCCATACTTTCTAGAGCTCATGAAACATCCAACCATGCGAACCACACCAAATTTCCTCTTTACCAAACTAAATTGCCCAGAAATATATTTTAGGAAATCAACTAGGTTCGACCCTTTCTGTCAATTCCAAGAACTAAAAAATTATTCAATAGGAAAAAAATTCATTCCTACTCCCTCTCCAATTGATATAAAGAGTCAAATAAATAAAAACATGACACTTCTACTTCAATCTTCTAGCTTAAGCAATCATGTCTTGAAAACAAACAACCTTTGTCTCCACAAACTAAGCTTGAAGATGTACAAAATATTATAATCATGAGAAAAAACATAAAACATTGGAAATATCTCTGATTCATTTTTCCATAACACCTTACATTTCCTTCCAAATCCAAGTGGAAGGCCTTTTAGCACGTCCATCTCTAAAGCTCGGTCATTTAGGATTCTACGACTCAAGAACTAGTCTTCACTCAACATACTTCATAATATCAAAAATCACTTCCACAATTAATAAAAGAATTCAACACCATTATAAATGTCTTATAATCACTTAGAAACCTTAAAAACGCATGATTAAATATAAACATTCACCTTACCTCATGAAGTAACTTAACACCCTACTTAACTAGGTATCATCCAGATTTGACCTTCAAAGATTAGGTCATAAATTTCACATACCTTATCAAAAATACAATTTTGATTCTTAATTGGAAATTTCTATGAGTAAGGATCAAAACAAAACTTGAACCAATTCTTAACTCCACCAAAACTTGTGCAATTCAACTTTTACCACATACTTCTCGAAATTATCGCAAATACTAGTCTTCATAAATAGGACACACTTTGATCTTTATCAACTTAAAAATGTTCTGAAAATATCATGGAAATATAAAAATTTCCCTTGATAAAAATGATGTCAATTTATTCATCACCTTATTTGGATAACTTTTCTTGAAACATAACTTCTTAAGAAACTTAAATTTTCATGTTGGGACCACATACTATCGGAGGATCTTGTAAACCTTTATAGAAATATGGAGGATTCAGTATACAAAATCATATAATAGTATTTTCAACACCATTCAATAAAGAATCAATATCCTCCATTTTCTCCAAGTCATGTTTAGCTAGGGTTTAGCTAGGGTTTTACATCAACATATCTTATTAACGATTGTCCATAGAAATGTGACCATAAAAACCCTGTTATTTGTGTAAAAACTTATTAGTTCCATGTAAAAACATCCTTTAAATTATATTGGTCCCATGCATATCAAACATTTCAAATTGAGCATCAGAATATCAACTTTCACCTCAAAAACACACTCTAAAAAGCCCATTTTTTCCATAACTAATGTATCTTGCAAAATATTCTTCACTTTGACATGAAAATTATCATGAATATCATGAAAACATCCTATATCTCTTCATAATCACCATCTCCTTCAAATAGTTCTAAAACTCTTTATCCATTAGGACTTACCTATGTGAACTTGGTTTGTGTTCACCGCTTACTTCACAAGGACAATGAAACACCGCCAAACCTCTTAGAATTGAACTGAAACTCATCATAAACTTCATATATAGTGTCATCACAATTCTACCATGCTTCACCATGAATTATTATCACAAAAACACATTCCTTCATGCCATAGCACATGCACTAGGTGTAGTAATAAGCCTAGAATGACCGACTTAACGATGCCAACCCATGAACTAACCTTACTAACATGTTACAAACTCCTGGACACCCTTGATGCATAATACCAACCTTATTTTACCTTATGAAAACCTTTAAGTCACTTGGGAGGACTAAAAACATTACTATGCAATCTAAACCATGGTCTAGAACATCATAGAACTCACCAAACTTGGACACCATAAATTAAGCTTCATGTTGGACCATAGAATAACACCTCATGGAGACTCAAACAACAATATGAAACCATTTTACATCAATGGAATTAACACAAATTACAAAACTAAGACACAATGGCCAAAAATCATGTGAATGCCAAGATCCTTCATAGACCAAACATTGTTTTATCTTGTCTTCTTTAAGATGAGACACGTCGGTGACTCCCCTTGAGTCATTATACAATTCTTCATAGCTTCAAAACATATATCAGATCATTCTCACCTCCCACTATTTGTTCAGATACTTTCAAACTATTTATGGAGCACTAAATGTAACTATACAAATCCCTTCAAAACAAACACTCCTTCGAACCTTCTTGGAATAGGAAATTACACCTTAATTGAGAATAATAACGATATCATAATTGTAATTGAGACTTTAAACTACTATACCATCTTCATATCTTCAAGGTATCAAGAAGTTTTTCATTTTGTTAATTGTCTTTCAAATACCTCAAATGACTATATGTCATCATGATCTCACCTTGGACTTGCTTAACATACATGACTCGAAACGATCTCCCTTTAGATGATGCATTCTTCTAAAACTTATAAACACAATATGTTAGCTATCTCATACCTTTTCTATCACTATTTCTAGGTATGGAACTTACCCCCCTTAGATCATGCTCTCTATAACCTTAGAGACCTAGTGGAATAGGTTTGTCTCCATAACTACATATATTTTCACATCCTAAACTTAAAAGGTCACTCATGTCTCACAAGAAATATTAAAGAACTTAGTGGGAAACTTTTTCTTATTTCTTCCATCTTCATACTTCCTTTAAAATATATTCATTAACTTAATCTCATCTTTTCATCATCACATATATTCCAGTCCTAAACACTTTTTACATAGTCCTTAAAAATGATGAGTCTTCAATCATACTTTGATTAGCCATTTCTAAATTCACATACACATATGTAGTATACAACCTAAAGAACTTTCTTGAGTAATATTAACACTTTATCATATTTTTCACCTACTACTAGGTACTTCAAAGTATATAACAACATCTTAGCATACAACAAACTACTATACTATTGCATGTTTGTATTTGCAATCTTGAACCGATTATTTTGTTAGTCAAATATTATTACAACAAGAACTTATAACTTTATGATTGTACCAGATTCCTCATCAAATTATCATCACCTAAACAAAGATATAGTTTTTGAACTTGGAATTTAGTTTCAAGAAAACATGTCTTTATCCTCCATGGTTCAAAATCAGATACCTTGATCAAAAAGGTCTATCAAACCTTCTTGACTTTATAAACAGATGTAGCTATAAATTTTATAATCCTAAAACACACTTATAAGACATATACATATCTCAAGGATTCTTGATATTAACTTACAGTATTAGAATAACTTCAACATGGCTTCTAATAAAAAATAAACCACTTGAACCACCTCTTTAGATCCTCATACTTAATTTGTATAATGTAACTCATGCATCACTCATTATTTGAAGAACACAACCCTAGAGGTCAAATTGGGTACTCATAATGAAAAAAATATTTGTCTTACCAAACCAATCTTCATCTATGAAAAAAACTCTAAATAGACCAAAGAATTCTTAGACCTTATCAACAATCAAGATCAAAACATAACATGTGTTTTGATTACTCGACTATGCAACACTTCTCTCCTTAACTCTTTATAACATAAATCTACACAACTTCTTGATTTTCACTTCATATTATACTTATTAAACTACTTGATTCACAATAACATACAATTACTTTGGAACACATTTTATGATGTTCAATCTTTGAAGAACACTATAGTACACACAAACCTTGTAAATAAACTCTTCAACACTAACTCCATGCTTCTCAAGCATGTTACCTAATGCCCTGCTTCGAGTACTAATAGTTTTTAGAACTTGTAGAAAACTTATAAATTTATGTTATAAAAAAACATGGTCATACCAATCACCATCTCATAGACCCGCCTCGGATTGAAAACACAATCAAAGAGCTATAACTTAGATTTCACAATTTTGTATTAGAGAAGATAAAATCAACTTTCCATTATTTTGAGCTCAAAGATAGACCTCTATGATACATGGATATGTCAAGGGATCATTTTTATTCTACTGAAAATTGAATGTATCCATGAATCCTACTTGAAGAACTCCATAAAATTGTATATATTAAACAATAATAAACACCCTTCTTCCGATGGGACAAGTCATCATACTTAAGAGTCCACTTCCTTAGTTAGTGTCTTCATCTCTCCATCATCCACCTGGTAGTCTTATTGTGTTGATAGAAGGATTTCTTGAGGTTTTTCAATAGAAAACAAGCTCCTTTGATTAGTAGGCCTTTCATTACTAGAGGGAGTTGCTTTAATTTCTTCCATTTCTTTCCCAACATAGTTAGATGTTACATATTGCTTCTTTTCATAGCTATTCTTACTCCATTTACAATATCTTACAATATTCCCAGCATTTTAATAGTTGAAAACAAAAGGATTCTTACCTTTAGGGGCTTCATCTCTAAATTTTTGTCTAGGTGACTTTGTATGACATTATCTAACAAAATTACCTTTCTTGTGCATTATAGAAGGTATTGTATCTTGATTGATATAAATGATCATTTCTACAATTACTCCATGGATAATCATTATTGACTACCCTTCTAAATTCCCTAACTCTATGAAAAACAATGTTACATGAGTAACAATAACCATTAAACTTACTTCAAAACCTCATTGCATTAGGCTGTATTAAGACATTCTTATGAACCTTGATATCCAACTTGACATTAACAGTTCCTTGACTTAGCTCAATATGATTCTCTTATTTATTTGTTTCTCTCTTGAATCCGAAAGAATATTTTCCACTAGAGGATATTTTAGTATTCAAAAAATCGTCAAGATCATGGTTCTCTTCTCAATTATTTAGTACATATTAAGTATACCCGAGGCTATTTATAGCTCTTCTTTTTAGGTATCTAGTTCTCCACCCAACTTGGCACCATCCTCCTCTCTATCTTCTAGTATTGATGTGGTTAGCTCAACATGATCTTAAATATCCTTATTGATTTCTTTATACTCCTTTTACTCCTTGCTTAATCTCATTTCTCGATAACTAATCTGCAATTCATGCTCCTTAAGTGTTTCTCTCAACCTTTGATTCTTCTTCCTTGTGAGTTGTAGGTCTTCTAAGGAACTAAAAATTTCCACTTCAAGAATTAATCCTACCTATCTCTCATCTAAAACATCCTCACTAACCTTTTCATGTCCTTTCTAATTGTTTCCATCTTCCACAACCATGAGCAATGTGTCAAAATTTGGCACTGTCATCTTCACTCTCCGAGTCACTACCTTCACTATAATTTGAAGAACATGTTATCGAAATTTACCCTTAAGGTGATTTCAATAACATTCGTTATTGATTTTGACTTGGAGATGTGAAATGGTGTAAACGATAAATATGGATTACGAGGGTATGCATATTCTTTTCTCTAACTTCCCCATTCAAGGAAAATATTAAGAGTTAGCAAAAATTTTCTAAACATTTGAAAAAACTTAAAATGGACCTATTATAATGTATTGCACATCTAAGGGTTATGGGTGGAATGGATGTTGATGGAACTAGGGTTCCTCATCCTTAAGTTGGGTCTAAAATGCTAAGGAAAGAGTGTATTGCGGAAAAATCAAGTCCCGGTGGCCTAGGTGGTCTAAGTTCCATCGGGACACAAGTTCCTCGAAATGCCTATTTATCTGATCTTCAAAGGAATTTAAGAGAAATATTTAAAATGAGGATAAGGTTGAAGTTAACATCCCAAGTGGTCTAAGTTCCATCGGACCGTAGGTTTGCATAAAATGCTGACTTGTTCAATTTACAAAGAAATGGAGTGGGCATAATGTAGTGTGGAAAGGTCGGGTCATCACACCATGTGCAATGGGGACATGAGTTCCCCACAAACCAAAATCATCGTATATCAAAGGAAACATAGTGTGTTGTATAAAATTTTGTTCCTAATGGCCCAAACGGTTCAATTACCGAGTGGAGGTGAGTTTCCCACAAACCCAAAATTTCCACATATCAAAGGAAACAAACTATGTTGCAGAAAAGTTAGACTTCAGGGCCTAAGAAGACCTTGTACCCTAGCTCCACGAGTTCCCCAAAAACCTGTAATACCCATAATAGAAAGGATGGTGATGTGAGGTGAATTGTGAGAGCCCACGTGCAACGCCCAACTAAAGAAGTTCAAACAAGCATAATTGTTTACCCTAAGCTCTGATTATGAAAAAATTAGACTTTTCGGAAAGCTCTCAACATCCTCTATGCAAAATAAAATCCTCAATCTTGTATAGCACAAGAAATTCCTAACAAACCCAAAATATCTTCTCACACTCATAGGGTCATAACTTGAGTAGTTTTCAATGGATTTTCACAGATAAATAATTATAGAAATTGATGAATTTTTGAAGATGATTTTAAGGAAAACTTTTCAGGTTTTGAACAATGATTTTATTAGTAGTTGGAGAGGCATTTAATGAGCATGGGCTGCCATTCCTTCTCTTCTGCAGGTTATGGGACACCTTGAGATTACCTTTTCAGGTTCAAAATCACCAATGTCACTCTTTTATTATGACTTGCAATTGGCTGAAAAGTGGATTTCAGGATTTACATACCTCATTTATCTTTCTCTTCCAAAACTCTATAAATTGGAATGATGAGCTCATTGTAAGATGAGGATAGTTTGAGTAGCAAAAATATTTCATTTTAGTTTTGTGAAGCCAATGTGCTATAGGAATTTGTAGTGGACTCCTTGTATGGTGATTCAGGCCTTTCCTTTGTAATAGTTTGGACTGTGCATATTAATGAAGTAATAGATTCAAGTTTTTGGATATATATTCCCTTGCTGAATTTGTTTCATTATCCTTGCCTCTCTAATGTTATTAAAAATGTTTGTGTCTACTCTATACTCTTGTAGGGACCTATTATTATTGTGTATGCATGGAAATGTGTTGTGAATGTTGTTATTAGATTGTGGAGAACTGTCATCACCCTCTCTGATCTACATTTTGCTTCCATTTTCACACATTGGAAATTGTTCTCATTCCCTTCTTTTGGTGCATCACCTTTGTAGTGTAGTTTTCCTTCATTTGCATGTTATTTATCTCTCCCTGGTCCCTTGGAAATTGTATGATACAGATAGTTAGTAGCATCATCTCGGTGAGAGTTAGTTTGCACTAGGATTAGGAATAAGAACCAACTTTCTCTAGAGGTCTATCTCTGGTAGGAAGTCCCACAACTTGGAGATAGTACCCATGTTACCCAGTCACACCATGAGCTCAAGAACATAGACTTGTGTAGATCGGAGGGTGCGGTGATTTGGTGATAACAGAACCATTATTTTCTTCATGATATTTCTCATTTTCTTTATCATGTTAAGAACTATTTTTAGTAGAAACAAATACATACAAAGGGGTTGGAGAGCTTACATCCGGATAGATTGCTCTATTTCAAATCCCAATGGTTTTAAGCATTATGTTATTCTTACCGAGAGGTGTTACTTTGTCTTTAACTATACT
The DNA here is from genome assembly GCA_018340775.1 of Taxus wallichiana var. yunnanensis. NCBI lineage: Eukaryota > Viridiplantae > Streptophyta > Pinopsida > Cupressales > Taxaceae > Taxus > Taxus wallichiana. The sequence goes on from CM031242.1 coordinate 509,423,521, forward strand.
TCCTATCGTACCTATGCTTCAATGATCTCTACCAAGTTGTTAAACTTGATTCACAAGGATCTTGCTATGTTAACATTTTTGGAATCATAATGAATAAGAAGGGGGTGAATCATTCCTTCAAAAAATTAGTTCATTTTTGTAAATCAGCATTCAAAAATTATTTACCATTATATGAGAAATATTAAGTATCATAGATAATCATCAAACAACATATAAACCATCCACACAACCATGAAACAAGAGAGAATACACTAACACCATATTTAAGTAGGAAAATTTGAAGGGAAGAAATACCATGAACCTCTGCATATATTACTCAACACAAAGGAATATTATGTATATTACATAACACAATATATTTCTTTAGTGAGGCACCAACCCCACAAGGATCATTAACCACTAGTGTAGTAGAGCATCAACTCTACAAGCAACACTTCCCCTAGTTTAGTAGAACACCAACTCTTAAAGGAGAAAATGACCCCAAAGATGAAAACGTACTCCACTAAGCCACTTGATATGAATACCAATTAATGTCCTTGTTTCTCAACCAACTGATTTTGATTGCTTTTTAAGTCCTCTTAACTCAAAACTCTCTCAAAACAACCTTCTTGTCTTCTTTTCTCTACCGCTTCTTCACCTAGTTTAATTAGGTCAAGTGATCTATCTCTCTTACTATAGAAATCACCCATAACATCATGAACATCATCTCTACTTTGTCATCATGGTCACTAGCAGATTGCAACATAACCTCAATCATCTCTTTAGATTGCTCATCCTAATGCATACCAATTATGTTTTCCTCTCTAACTAGGTCATGTATGGATGACCATTTTCAATATTTCCATTTTTATATCAGAAACATACAATAATTATCTATAATTTTTAAGGCCTCATACTCTTCAATTCTTCCATCGTATCTTTCTCCTACCATCTTCTAAAATTTCCTACATTCCTATACTAGTCAAATTCACCCACATCATATAGGTCATCATTCATATGGCAAATATCACAAAAAATCATAATAAAATCATGATGACATCATAAATAGTACCATATATGTCGGTTATATCACCATCATACTGCTAGGCCTAATTGCACTAGAAAATCCTTCTTACCAAAACCAAACCACTTTATGCCTACATGATCATCGCAAATCCCTCTAATCACTTTGATAACATAGTAAAATACATCAAAATGCTTCCAGCATACCTATAAATCTTTGCATCATAATCTTATGTGATGAAACCATCACAAGAACATTTTTTTCTTGTACACAAAACGTAGACCGTAAAAATGATTCTCAATACCATATCATATTAACTTAAGTATTCAAGTTTCATATATCACTAGAAATATCTGGAAATTACATACATCACCAAGTTATCATATTACCACAAATTAGATGTTAGATGCATCAACACAAATCTAGAAACCAATTGCTCAAACCGAGATTTCATCCCGAAACATGAGTTATGCAAGATATGGAACACTTGACCTCCTAAAGGATCAACCATGACATGAAAAAATCAATGAAATGAATTAAAACTTCCATGATTAAATAAATTCTAAATTAGACATTATGTTCACAGGATAACTTAATCACAAACTAAAAATATTTAGAAAGTTACATAATTTTGTGGGGTCCACACACATTCAAGAAACCAAATAACCACCATTAGAAAGAGGGAAGAGCCATCTACAACCTCCAATCATAAAATATGAAAAAAAATACTTCATCATTTTCCACTAAAAGTAATATTTTATCTATCACTCTCAAACTAGGGTTTTGAAGTCATAACATAGTAGTTTTGGTGTTAACGATTGTTCATAAAACTTAGATTATAAATATACCCCATTCTACTTGGGAAGAATTCATAGTTCCATGTCTTAACATCTAAAAAATAACCGGATCCTCATATATAGTATAATCATGTGGGTGAGTAATTGAAATTTACGATCGAGTTGGGAATGATAGTTTTGAGAACTCGTTATATCTCAAAAAATATATTCATGCTTTTTCATCAAATTCCTAACCTCAAATTTGGAGCATTTCTCTAGAATGACCTCATCCACTATTTCCAATGTTCATCCATCCTTTCTTACCTTTGAAACTCACCATAATACCTAGCTTTTCCATGCCTTCTTGCCTTGTATTCTATCTTAGAAGAAGAATTAAATGAGAGGGGATTGAATCATTACATACAAATTTCTCATTTCACTAATCATTAATTACATCAACCATTAAAATTTAACCATTAACATACATTCAACTATAAGATATTTAGTGTGCACAATGCATAAAAATTACCATAACACACATGAAGAGGAATATAGAAACAATATGTAAGCTATAAATCCTCATGGGGAATAAAACACACCGAAACTCTACTTATATTACACAAAGAAAAGAGATTTAGTGAAGAAAAAACTCCATAAGGAGTCTAAAAGCCCCTAGGATGAATAATCACAACCTAATCCTCCTTACTATGTTTGATCTCTAATTTTTTTGTTGCCACAATTGATGGATATCACATATTTAACTCATAAACCATAGCTCATACCCTACGTTCTCAATATTGCTTTATCCTCTTTCTTCTCATCTTACAAAGACTCTAATATCCTTCACACATGATGTAAAAATCTCCCCAACTTGGAGAAAATATTATCAGCATTATAATCATGCCATAATACCTGTAAATAAATATCTTCTAGGTTGCACTATTCCCCATTAGAGACTAACACTCGAATGACCCAAAACTTCACTTTTATAGCTTATTATTGATTCAAATTAAGAAGAGATAACTTTCCATCCTTTATCACAACCATTAAAACTTAAAAACATCCCATACACTTTATTTCAATTGTCACAAGTGACCTATGTAGCTACGCCTATCCAAAACGCTTCATTCATGCACACAAAACCCTCAAACCCCGATATTTGGAATGAGAAAAATATCCTAACATCAAAAATATTTTTATTCATTCTATAAAATTCACCACACATGTTTAAAATTTAAATTTAAACATTATCCATGGTATTAATTATGTTGAATGAATCAAATTATTTTGTTTAATGGGTCGAGCGGCTCAGTACCTTCACAAAATAGATGTTTCCAACTACCTGAATCTAGCTTTAGGCCTCAAGACCCCTCAATATGAGCTCAAATATGGAATGTGACCATGATATGGAAATTAAAAAATATTTATAATATTAATGAAAATTTAGATCTCATGAATCAATCACCTTCTCAAACCATAACCACTTTTATCTTCACCAAATCAAGCTACCCAATAACCGGTTTTAAGGATCCAAGCGAATAAAAACCATTCCGGATATAATAAATGCCTCAAAATGGATTCAATAGGTTCAAAATTTCACCCCTGTTCACATTGTAGGTTATAGAAAGCATCATCACAAAAATTTGATTCTCCAACCAACTCCATCTCTAAGCAAGAACAAAATTTTCCTAAAGTAGCTACAAACATCTTCACAAAATGTCATGAATGAAAAATATATAAAAATAATCATGAGAAAATACATACCTCATTGGAAATATATCTAAATTACCTTTCGATAAAATATAATAACTCCTTCCAACATCAAGTGGAAGGCCTTAATCCAATTTGATCTCTGCAAACTACTTTTTAACCTTTCATGGGACGCAAGAACTAACAACTTCCATCCTTAACCAAAGAATGGAACATACTTGAACATGATTTATAAGCCATTTCCAATGTTTACTAGGATTGATCTACACATAATCAACATCTCACCTCATGAAACCACATGTACCCTATTAGAATGAGAATCCTCCAAATATAAGCCTCAAAAAACAAATACTGACTTTTGAATACCTTTTCCAATAATAAATATTGATATATCATTGGAAACGTAAATTTTTTTAATGGAGTCCTGAATCTCCTTGTATCTCTTGCAATGTAAATTTTCTTGAAGGATGATCCAAACTACCCCAAACAATATTCAACAAAGATAGCGCACATTTTGCACTTTTTCAATACAACTATGATCTAAAAGCTTTACGAAAATCTGGGTCAACTATAGGGCTATCATAAATGGAAATTTATTTCATACCTCATTTTTCAAAATTATAATTAAACTACAACTCTTCAAATACTATAATTTTTAGGTGGGGCCAATAGATTACCACATACTCTAACATACATTTAAGGGAATATGGAATATTCCTCTACTACATGTAATCATAACGTTTGAGGAATAAATAAAAACATGGTGATAAAAGTGGTTTTTTGCAAGCTGCCCCACTAACGCTTTTTCGTGGTTTCAAACCGCTTTATCTTCTTAATGATAATTGATAATAATGTGATGATAAAAGCACCTCATTATTTTTTTCAAATATTCATAATGAAGAATCTATGCCAAAGAGCTCACGTCCCCTTGCAAAGCATACCATTCACCACAAGCATCAAAAGATCAACATTTTCTCTTAAAACACATAGTCACTTACCCAATTTTACCAAAAACTATATAGTTTCAAAAATATTATTTAGAATTACCTAAAAGTTTTCATGAAGCACCATGAAAACCTACTATAACTTTCCATAATCACCATATAGCTTTAAACCATTCCATATAATCTCATTTTCTTATGCTAAATTTCCTTTTTCCAACTATTTACTTCTCAAGGACCCCAAGTATGCATCATCCCTTTAATTTTTGACCTGAATCTCATCACCCACCTCAGGTACAATGTCATCATGATTTTACCATACTTCACCGTGATCGACTAGATCCAAATATCACATTTCTACCTCAATCTTCGTACTCTACAGATAGAAATAACCCTAGAGTGACTGAATCAATGTTAAAAACTCATTACATTAAATTTTTGACCTCATTCAGATCCATATGCACCCATGAAACATAATTAGGACCATGATATACCTCATTACACTAAGAAAATAACTTGGAAGAACTCATATAGTGACTAAACCCATTATACCATGTAATAGGAACTCCTAGAACTCACCAAATCTTGACACTACCAATCAAACTTCATGTTTGACCATTAAATCATACCACATGTAGACTAATACCATAACATGATGCCAATTGACATTAATGGAGTTGACATTAATGACAACACAACCACACAATGGCCAATAATCTCCTTCTTTTTCATTAATGGCAACCAACAAAACAAACACACACATGACATCAATACCTTGTTTTTGATGTGTCTCTGCCCTTTATTCATCTATGACAAAGGATATTCTTGACTACTACATGGAAAAATGAAAATACAATGACACCACAAAGACAACAATGCAAAATTTTACTTACATGACCAATAAGCACCCCACTGGGACCATATTATTCATTTTTTTGACTCTTTTAGTAGCATTTGATGGTCTTTTAGACCTATACAATGCTCCCCCTAAGTATATTCCCTCCATTTTTGTCTTCAATCATATTTTTCATCACTTTCTAGGCCTAATTCATGTTCAATACTGAGGTTTCACATCTCAAATATATTTTTTTACCTTCTTCATCTTTTAAATCACTTTAGTAGTCATCACACAACTCATCAATACATGCTAATATGTTTAATTATGGGAATACTTTAATAAAAAAAATCATGTTCATTCTTCATTGATAAATCTCAAGTAGATAAGGCATATACTTGGCTTAATTCTTTCATACAATGATTATTTACAATCAAGTAAGACTAGAAATATCTAAACTCCTTCTTTAGTGTGCTTAAGACCAACTTCAACAAGTTCTAGAAGTACATGCACATTGTTTCATGGCTTCTTATAGCTTCCCATAAGCCTAAATTGTCCACCTCCAACTAAAATTACAAGAAAATTTACCCTTACATTAATTCCATTAACTCTAGATGAATCAAATATTTCAACCTAGTCTTATAGCATATTTTAAATATTCCTTATTCCAATTTGGTTATCTAACAACTTTCCTATGCTATGCACTTACTTGCCTTAGAGGTATAGCTATAAAACATCAACTTTACCATTTTTCATATCTTATTGTCAACTCACTGACATAAGTTGAAGACAAAGCTACTTTCCATGTCTTGTTATGCTCACACAGACCTATACATGCTATAAGAGTCATCTTGAATGCATAATAACATTTGAATGTGATATTATTATCAAAAAACACATATTGAAGGTCGGAAAAGCATATCCTTTTATAATCTTAATACCTTTGATGATTGGGAAAATGTAAAAACTTGTGTTCTTATCTTATTTTCATGATATACGGAGTGATTAATCATTATGACCCTATCTTGAAGATTATTTTCAGTATTTTGAACCTTCTTTATATAAAATTGTACTTACTTGATTAAAAACATGCTTACCATTGAAGTATACATGAAAACAAACATTTTATCTATCTCTCTAACCTTCTTGGAATTTTGCATACTTTATCAAGCTCAAAACTTAGCTCCCCATTTAAATCCTTTTATCAAACCAACACAATGTTATTTTACTCCTTACGGTCCTATAGACTCACATTAGAACTTTGACACAAGTTTTACTTTTTCTCACAGAGTATTGTAGAAGTCACTTCCTCAAGAAAATATGTCCATACAACACTATTACATTCTAGGTATCAAATCATTTTGATGTTTACCTAACTTATTTTCATTCAATGACATACCTATAGCTGTCATATTGGGAAAGATTTCTCACAGAGATATAGACTTGAAACATTATCCTTCATATGCATAAACACTATTTTTCCTTTGCCTCCCAATCTTTTTGACATTTTCAAACCTCATTGGAAAAATTTATCAACTTTCCTTTCCTAAAGGATCTTCCTCTCACCTTGTTTTCATTATTGAGTGTACTAGATTTCACCTCTTGCACCTCAAATCCTTCCTTAGTCTACCTACAACTTGATATTACCGAGATTTGATGATTTACCGAGATTTAAATTCAAGGTTCAACACTTAGATCCTATGTTCATACTTTGTGGAATTCACTTCTTTTAACTAAACATCATCATTAAGTTTTGTTCCTTTCGGATAATCCTCTAGACCTGTGCATCTCAAGGATAAAAAAACATAACTTTTAATCATTATTTATCATGTAAACAAAGTTTTTCTAGCCACCAAACTGATATGCTTCAGATAATCGACACATTCTCCAATATTTTGAACTCAAATATTTGTAGACAAACATAAAAAAATATGCCTTAGAGGACACCTTAATACTATGTACTATTCCAATACTTCTTAGGATATAGAATCATGATGTAAATGTTATTCACTCATTTAATCAAGATCCAAGATTTAAAATTTGACCAAAGATTATTCATTTAGGATAATCAATTCATTGTATGGAAAAATGTCATAGAATTTTTAACATTAGATATAAACCTTGGAAGCATTGCAACCATCTTTAATGATTAATCAAACTCATACACTCTTTTTACAAACCTTACACAAGTACTTTTAATTTTGAGACATGCTCTCTTGAGATAGTATTTGCCTCCTTGATTAAGAATACTCTTACCTTCCTATGTAGACCCTATGAATATTTCCGTTTTGTCTTCTTGAACTCATTCTTGATGCCACAAAGATCACCTAGCTTTGTTGAACCAAAAAGAAGACCATTTTTCTAAAGTACTTGACTACTACAATTCCTTCATGGTGTGCATAAATTCAAACAAATATATAGATTATCTTCGAGAGGAGATACAACCTTTTAATGCATCTTGAAGCCTTTGTATGATTGAGCACCTTTTACCTAAAAACATAGACCCACTAGAGACATCCATGCCTATAACACCTTAAACCCTGTAACAACCATGAAAGGACCTTGCACATGACTTAGAATAATACATATCTTGTGATACATATCCCTTGACTCAGCATTATAAAAAAACTATCATGAAAAATATCTTTCAACATCATACCATGTGATTTACACAAGATGGAAATTTGATAGACCAATACAAACCTCATCATGGCATATTTTATCAATTAAATCTCACAAGAAATCCCGGGATGAAAAACACATCTCGAGAAACACAAACTCATGATATAAGAATATCATAGACATGGTACATAGGACTAATTAGACCTTGAAATGAATTAGTAAAGATCATTAGATTGAAGACTTATTATGAAGATAAATACATTTTTGAGCTCAAAGCATATTTATTATCACAATGTACTGACTTAATTTATATCCGAGACCAAAATAATACCTTGATATAAAACTAAATTTATCAAATGCACAAAAAGTTTTCCTTCATAGAACTTCAACTAGTATTAGATCACCCCGAGTGCATCAATGACCATTTGATGCCTCTTTTAGATAGACATAGCATGCTTGACCGAAGAACTTCACTACAAGTTTTGACACATGCACACTTAGACTCACTTGAAAAATACTTCTTACTTAGACCAAGAGAAACTTAAAACAAAGTATGAACAACTCATTTTAATTTGATATACTACTATATCACTATAAACAACTACATGACTATAAAAACTTGATAGTGACTAGATATTCACCATCATACATCTAACAAAAATGGGTGAAAAGAAAACCTTTAACGATCATGATACAACAAAAATACTATCATATTTATTCCTTACTCATTTTAGAATAAGTTCATAACCTCATTCAAATTTGAGGGATTTTCTCAACAAGATACATCCTAAGAAATTTTTGAATGAGACTAAATACACACTCATAATTTGACAACTAAGACGCAAATATTTCATGAGCTTAACCATTATACTCCACTTGTTTTTATCCTTAGTCTATATCTCACACCCATAAGAACACCTTCAGACACATCTTAACAATTTAACTAAACTATTCCAAGAATTAATCACACTAGACACATGTCATGGTAAATCAGTCCCAAAGACATGAAACCTCACACACACAAAGTCCAACAATTCATTGAAACCAAATAGACAAAGCATACCACTAGATATATATAAGACTTGAAGTGCAAAATATTATGAAATGATGACATCTAGAGACTTATAGATTCGGATACTTGACTTTAAATGGGTGAATACGCCTATAATCATATGTAACAAATTTTACTTAACCATCAATACACAATTGACTTATGAAAGTCTTAAAAATGATTCAAATGATGATATAATTGCATAACACATGGGGAAGAATAAATATAAACATTGACAAGATAGAATTTAGGAATATTTTTTATTATATGATCATTAACTTCTTTATGACTACATCATAATATAGTTATACAAGGATATGAACACATGAACAAAATATCAAATGCTTCATGACTTATATAAGACTCAAGATATATTTTAAAACACTTATAAATACCTCAACCACATCTCATGAATGACCACATGATGTAAAAATCAGACACTTATAACAAATACATGACTCAAAGATTCATTGAGGCATTACTTCGCATATTGTTGTCCTAAATGTACCCCCCGGATAAATTTGGAAAACCTACCCAAATGGAATTAGTCATTTAAAGTTTTGAGATTCCCAGATGAATTTCAAATTCAACCCCGTGATATTAGGAAAGAAAGGAAGCTCGGGATAACTCAACCAAGTTATAACTTAATTTGTATAAGTTGTTTGGCAAGTCAGGTTGTGTAGCGGTGCAAGCCACGAACAAGGGTTGAAGACAATTTTTTTTATTGGGAGGTTTGGTGAGTTGGATTTTCCAATTTGGTATCTCATTAGTTGGTTGGGGCAAGATGACAGTGGTCACACATAAGAGCAGAAATAGAAATCTTTCTGTGGCATCGTAATATGCTATCGACCAATAACATTTTTCTACTATCATCCGATAGTAGAAAATGATGGTACAAGATGGTAGTATTTTATATGCTACTATTTGATAGCAGGTATTGATGATATAGGATGGTAGCAAGATTCTATAGTGGAATTTTGGTCGTGTGTATAATTGACGCTGACTCCTATAGAATTTTTAGTAGTTTTGGTTGGTAGTGCAAATGCATCAAGAGAGGAGCGGTTGGTCGAAAATAGGGGCACTAGTAGAAGTTATACACACTGCTACCGAATGAAAATAGATTTTGTACTACCCACTGAAAAAAAAAAATTCACTACGAGTCTAAAATCGGGAAAGAAGGAGAAACAAGATGCAACCAGTTGGTAGCAAATCAATGCTACTACTGGCCGACACAAGGAAAATTGGGGTTACCAGCCAAGAAGAGGAAGAAAATGAAACTGATCGTCAATAGAAACATCAAATGTGAGTTAACCATTAATGGTGGTAGTTCTGGTAGGTCAAATACCTATCAGTAAATTAATGTCTAGTATATGAGAGCTCTTTTCCTATATAATATAAAATTTGACCATTTGAAGGGGTTCTTGAGCTTTTCCTTGTTGTAGTGGCAAAAGGCCAAAATGATGGTTGACTTCCCATGAGTTCCAGACCATGAATCTAGCCTTTGTAATGTAATTTTGTACCTTATACCATGAATATAATGTAACTTTTCATATATTAAGCAATAAAGTTTTTTTGGCACGTTTTGTTGTCCCTAGTTACTTTTAGTTGCGGTCTTTCCTTTCTATTCATGTTTTTGGCATGTTGTGTATATATATCACTTGCAAGTTCCATTTTGTTGTGTTGTAAAAGCATGGGCAAGTGATTTCATGGTTCTTGATCTATGGCACGTCTGTCTTCCCCTCTCTCCTTGTTTCCCATTTCCTTCCCTTTATGGAGAGAGCTCAACCGCCACTCCGTTTTCTAGTGTTATCACCTCCCCTTTTAGCTAAGGATTTCCATTTTCTGCATATCCTTCTAACAATTACCCTATAGCATGTTATTTTAGGAATTTTAATTCTGCATTAGGATTAGTTTTAACAATAGGATGAGGTACAGGAACCGGCATTCTTTTGAGGTCCATCTCAAGTAGCGAGGTTACATAACTAGAGAGATACTACAATGTTGGAAAATTACACTGATAGCTAATGCACACACACATGCCAAATTATAAGGTGTTGTAGTTTTACACTAAAAATTTTGGAAAACCACGTGGGATAGGTTTGAAGAACCTTACAATTCTCTTCATTAAGTATGATGTGCTCTTGGTGAAGATTTTTGCCTTTAGAGGAAATTTCAAGTAAATCTTGCAACTCCACTATTCCAATAAACCCATTATCTCATCATCATACCTTTTCCATTTCCTCCCACGTATTTTGATCCAATTTCCATTAATACCTTTCCATTTTCCTCTTTCATGAAGTTGTGAAATCATGGCTTAATTTCTTTATTGGGATTATGTTTTGTAGAAACAACACAAGTCCATTCCATCCCCAAAGTTTAAAAACATTCCAAATAAATTCTATGAGCCCCATCATGATGAATATGTATAAAACAAAGCCCCCACTAATCCATATGGTTATTTTTCTAACCACGATATTTATAAAGAATAGAGTTATGCAGGTGATGGTGATAACTTCATAGCAGATGTTGATTGTCATAGGCATATTCAAGAGATGGAGTTGAACATGGTGGAGATCATAGTCAACTATACCATGAAGGCATTTAAAACTAGTTTTAGGGTCCCTTGTCCATGGGTCAGCCTTATACCATATTGATTCAGCCCATAGTAGAAGTTGGATTTCATGGTTGAGATGTTGCCCCAAATTATAAAATTGGAAGAGTTGATAGAGGCTCATGAATCTAGTGTTAGGAAACCCTATCAATGGGGTAGTCCTACACTACCATCTTACATCCCTCTCATTGCTACTCCCCAACCTACACCATCTCAACTCTCTTTTCAAATTGCCATCTTTCTTCCCACTATCCCCATTGAAAATTTCCTTCTCCATCTTCTTCCCTTCCATCCCACCTTCAATTATATGCCCTCTTTCCTTCCAATTATTCATCTCCTCCACAAAAAGATTGCACACCTTCCCTTCCACCTCAAACATTGAAAAAATAAGTTGAAGAACCCAACAAGGAAGAGACTATGAAAAATTTAAAGAATTGGGCATCAAAGTTGGTGTCGATCAAATGACACTCTTTTGGTGAAACATTCAACAAATATTGGGACTCAAGAATGCATGGTTGAAGTTGATTTTTAAGAAGAGTAACGAAAAGAGGAAAATGATAAAAAATATCTATCCTAAATGTAGTGTGCATGATAGAACTATATTTACAAAGGTTTCTAATTCATATTAGCTTACAAAGTCGGACCAAGGGGAAAGATCTACTCAGATTATAAGCAGCACAAGGAGGATAAAACCCAAGGAGAGTTCATCTGCAGAGCTCAAACATGAAGAGGCTGATTTATCATATGACTTTGAAGATTACATTGGTAAGGATAAACCCATTAAACTCACTTTTGTTGTTATTTCACCATCTATCTTTCACTATGAAGAGCCCCTTGTTGTAGAGAACTCACATGAACTGTCATGAAGAGAGAGGAGGATGAAGACACTATTGAAAAATAAGAGGTCATCATGGAGGGTGAAATGTCCTTGGTAGAGTTATTTATAGAGGAAAAAAATAAAAATACATCCCGTGAAAATTTACCTTCATGAATTTCTGTAGGAGGTCCCCACCCATTGGGATGACTTTTAAGTGAATTGGAAAATCATAACGAAAAACCTACTAGTTCTTAATATGGCTTGCTCGATTAGGAATTTGGCTAGCTTTGAGCCAAAAAAGAGTTTCCATCAATCATGCTCATTTAAAGGAATTAGAAGAAGTTCAACATACTAAGGGTCGAGGACACACCACCTCTAACGAAATGTAGAAAAAATCACTACGGTATTTGTCTTGTTGGTTGATACTTTGAGGAGAACATTAGAAAACAAAATTTTCACTCTTATTAAAGGTGACGTCCATTGCCAAATTAATTACATGGCTGCACCTTGTAGAAAATGAAATCTAGTTCTCCCTTCCCGTTACGAGGTTTTATTTAGCTTCTCTAGTCCTTCGTTAAGGTAAAGTAGGTAGGTTTTCTTTCATAAGAACAATTTCTTGTGCACACTCTACATGTTTCCATTTAGAGCATGTATGGCTTTATATGTTTGTATATAGTTTATGTAGTTTTGGGTTCATGGTAAATTAGATTTTGGTGCAACTTTCACAGTGCATATTATCAACCCCAAAAGATCAATTGAAATTCAGATTCTCATTACTTTTCTTGGTTAAAATTTCAATTTTGGGTGAAGCTACAAGTTCAATCGAAAAGCCCAAAAATGAGTTTCAGGAATAACCAAGGCTATTTCAGTTCAAGTGCTAAATTCACATGAGTCTAGAAACCATGTTTTCAAAATAAATGATTAGTTCTTCGAGGATAGCCTTGGCTCCATGCCTAATGGATACTTCAAGGCTACTCGGTCTATTCATCTAGTAGGTAGATTTCCCAGAGAGGTCACAAAACTATTGTCCCAAATTGACCCCTGAATAAATTTGGACAAGCTAACCAAATAAATTTGTCATGTAAAGTTCCAAGACACCAAAAAAAATGACAAATTCAACCCCTATATCAATAAAAAAATGCATCTCGGGATAACTCGGTCGAGTTAGAACCAAGCTAGTATAATTTGTTTAGAGATTCGTGTTGCATGGCGAGTTGTGAAGGCATGTTATGACAAAGGGTTGAAGAAAAATTTCTTTTAATGGGAGAGATGAATAGTTAGATATATCGAGTTGGTATCTCGTCGGTGGGTTGTGTTGAGTGAGAGGGTTACATGTAAGAGTGGTAGTGAAAATATATTGGTAGCATCAAAAGAAGCTACCGCCGATAAAGTAGGTATTGATGCATTGATTGGTAGTATTTTATATGCTACTAGCTAGGAGTAAGGATGAATACAATAATGTCGTGGTGCATAGAGTTAAGGTAGACCCTGGTAGAATTTTCGGTACTATCAATTTGGTATCACAAAGGCATCAAGAGAGGAGCAATCGGTCAACGGTAGGGGTGTGAATAATATTTGTATGGATGCTACTAACCAATAATAGATTTTACACTAATGGAAGATTATAGAAAAGAAGGAGAAATGTGATGCAAGTAGCGAGTAGAAAATCAATGTTGCTACTTAGCCAACACAAGGAAAATTGGGGCTACAGGAAAAAAATACAAAGGAAATGCAACGGTCATGAACAAAAACATTAGTTATAAGCTAAGCATTAATGGAGGCCATTATGGTATCTCAACTACCTGTTAGGAAACTAATGCCTATTAGGTGAGATCTCTTTTTCTTTATATGTAAAATTTTCCCATTTCAAGCGTTTCTTGAGCTTTTCTTTTTAGTAGTGGAACCATGCCAAAATGGTGGCCGTATTCCCATGAGTGTCAAACCACGAATCTAAAGTCTAGAATGTAATATCACACCTTCTGTCATTGACTATAATGGAATTTTACATATTTTAATTATTAGAATCTATCTTGTGGCACCTTTTGTCTGCCCTAACATGATTTACTTTCAGTCTTACCTTTTTATTAGTTTTTGGAATGTTGTGTGCATATTTTTCTTATAGGTTCCATTTTTGTTGTGTTTTTAAAGTTAGTGGAGAATGCATTTTTTGATCTATACCATGTGTTCCCACCCTCTCCAAAATTTTCTCCCTTTCCATCCCCTCGCAAAGAGAGCTCAATCACCACACCTTTTTTTTAGGTGTTATCACCACCCTTTAGCTTAGGATTTTCCCTTTGTACATCTGTCTAACCTCTCTCTCTCTCTCTCATCTCGGTCCCTTGGCATGGTTATTTTAGGATTAGTTAGTAAAATTTTCCCTTTTTGGAGTAATGTTAGCATTAGGATTAGCTAAAGGAATAGGCCTTCTCTTGATGTCCATCTCAAGTATGAGGTCCCACAACTTGAGAGATGGTCAATTGTTAGCAAATTATGCTGATAGCTCATGAAAAATAAAAGGGTGTTGTAATTTTTCACTAACACATACCTTATACCCTTTGATGTATTCAATACTCCAAGTGACTTCAACATCTCACACACAAGAGATTGAATGGATGAAAGACACAAATGATGTTCTTAACTTTTCAACACTTTAACTAAGGAAAACATTAAGGAAAATTTTTAGGAACTGGTCTAAAAAAGTTATAGAAATCATGGTGAATATGGCTAGAACAATATTCACTAAGTTGGCGAAGTATTTAAAATTAACATTTTTGGAAATGATGAAATATGATATATTTTTTGAAAGAAATGTTTCATGGAGTGGTGAATTAAGGAAAACTTATAATATTATGGAATTAGAAATTATTTTTAAGTAGAGAAACACTTTACATTTGAAACGCCATCAATTTTAGGAGACCCACTTTTTATAGAGACTCCACCAAACAACCAAAATCCCACCAAATACATGACACATGTCACCATTCTGGTGATCTCCCAATGAAAGGCATCTAGCAGACTTGAAGCCCACATAATAACTTGTAATTAATATATTTTTGGGTCAGAGAGATAGGTCGGGGTATTTGGTCAAAGCAATCAATAGAGGACACACGATGAACATGGAAGGATAAAAATGGTGTAGATAAATAAAATCAATAAGGAAATATGTCCAAATTCTAGCCCTCCTTGAAGTGATTGGGTTTAACTTAGTGATTAGTTTTAAAATATATATCTATGTATATAGAGGGAAAATTATATCAAAATTTAAAAAACATTCCCAAACATGTTAGAAATTAAGACCAAATGATGAGGAAGGTTCCATATATTTCTTGGTGATCCCATAATATTTTAAAATTGTAGCCCGTTGATCACATGATGGTTGATAAAAATATAAGCTAGGATTGGACAATTTTTGGCTATTTGCATGGGACAAAATAATGTTCATCAAAAATTTGGGTGAAACTTGGGCACTAATATGGTTGTAATAATATTTAAATTCATATTCCATAATTCCTACTATTAGCTAAATTATGAATATTAGCCACTATAATTTTCCATTGCAAACATACCTCTTTAAACTAGTTTAGACCCCTCTTTGATGAATCTCATTGGATTAGACTGCAAATCAGACCAAGAATCATTTTTCTTTGAATTTTTGACATGAGAAACCTCCTTCTCTCCCTTAGAATCTAATCTAACATCCTTCTTGACCATAACATCAAACCTTACAATGAACATGCTCTTACTTTGTAAAAATCTTGCAATGTGACCCGATTGTTGAAAATTGAAGCAAACAAAATTTATCTTTCTTGTAGGCTCAAACACAATAAAATTACATCCACAATATTTTTACTTATTACCATACTCACAACATGAAAAAAATTCACCTTTGAAGGTACCTTCATCATTCTTAAAATACGTTCTCTTACAATCTCTAGCTCTGTGATGAAAATCATGATAAACATAGTAATAATCATTAAATGATGAACCATACCTCATAACACTAGATTTTCCAATGGAGTTATACCTTCTTGGATCATAATTCTTAGTCACCTTCTCAACTGATTTAATACTTGGACCAACTTCATTATCTTTCTTTCGTTCAAACCTCCTTCTTGTTTTTTCATTTGTAGCTTTTTGACCTTATAAAATCCCATTAAGATCTTCAAATATATTCTCAAACTTCTCATACATCCTTAACCTACTAGATGCACTTTCTAAATCTAATTCTAGGATTTTAATCTCTCATCACACTTGGAGCAAGCTTCCTCTTTCTCCTTCAAGTATTTTGGCATGGTTTCAACCTATAATTTAAACCACCGATAGCTTGGGCATGCTCTAACTCCATATTCCAATCCTGACTTTTGTAGGCATTAATGAATGACTGATCAATTTTATCCCTCATTCCTAATTCTGGTATAAGATCATAAGACTTACCCATTTATTTTGCTTCAAAGGATCTCCTAAGGTTTGCAAAACTCACTTCACAAGTACGTTCTCTAGTACCAATTTTTTTAAGCACAACATATTGAAGGGGATGAGGGTGGGGGTTGAATCATTCCTACAAATTTCTCACTTCATTAACTATTAATTTCAGCAAACATTAACATTTAACCATTCACATACAGTTTACCATTACTTTTTTAATGTGCACAATACATTCAAACAACCATAACACATGAGAAGATGTACAAATACACAATATATAAGTGGGAAACCTTAATGGGGAAGAAAACCCATTGAAACTATATTTATATTACACAAAGTAAAGAGATTTAGTGAAGCACCAACTTCACAAGGATCAGAAACCCCTAGTTTAGTAGAGCACTAACCCTATATGGAGCACCAACCCCTAATTTAGTGAAGAACCAACTCTAAAATGAACCTAAAACCCTCTAGTATGAATAAGAACCAACTCAACATCCTAAAAATATTTAACCTCTTATTTTCTATTGACACAATTGGTGGAGATCACATATTCAACTCATAAACCCTAGCTCATACCCTAAGTATTCAATCTTGCTCTATCCTCTTCCTTCTTAACTTTTATTTCCTCTAATATGTTTCACACATGATGTCATGATCTCCTCAACATAAAAACATCTTATCATCCTTAAAGTAATTTTTTCTCACCTATAAATAACTTTCTTCTAGGTCCTTTGTTTTCCCCATTCAAGACTAGCACTCAAATAACCCAAAACTTCACTCTAATAGCTTCTTCCTTATTAAAATTAAAAATATGTTAGTTTCCATCCCTCATAACAACCATTAAAACTCATAATCATCCCTTAAAATTTATCACAATAGTCACCAAAGTGAACTAAATAGGTTTCCGTAGCCAAAACCCTTAGTGCATATACGAAAAATCCTCAAACTCCCATCATTGGAATGAGAAAAATACCATTACCTCAAAAACATTTTTATTCAAATCTATAAATAACCACACATGTTTAGACTTACATTGAAATAAAATTCATGGTTGCAATTATCATGAACCTATCACATTATATCGTTTAATGGGCCCACTAGCTCATTACCTTCACAAAATAACTCTTGATATTAACCTCAATCTTCCTTTGGGCCTCAAGACCCCTCAAGAAGAACTAAATTGGTAGATGTGACTACTATATGTAAATTAAAAGATCTGTATAATACTACTAAACAAGTTAGAGCTCATGAATCAATCACCTTCTCATACAATGACCAATTTTTTCTTCACCAAATCAAGTTTTGCCATTAATCCTATTTTATAGATCTAGCTGATAAACACCATTTTGATACAATCACGACATATAAATGGATGCAATATATGATATATTCAATCCTATTCACATTCTAGGTGATATCAAGAATCCAATCAACCATTTTATGCTCCAAAAAAATCCATCGTCAACAAGAATAAAATTATCATGAAGTAGCTGATACAAACTTCTTTGCAAATTGCCTTGAATCATGAAAATGAACACATCATCATGAGACAAGAAAATCGTCATCAGAAATATATTTGAATTATCTTTACCTAACATGTAATAACTCCTTCCAACTACAATTCAAAGGTTTTAACCAAGCTGATTTATACAAATGGTTGTTTACCCTTTCTTGGACTCAAGAACTAATAGCTAGCTAATCATGCTTCAATATACCAAAAACCGCTTACAAGATTAAAAAAGTATGAAAGATACTTACATATGATTTATAAGCCATATAAAAAAATTTCCAAGCTTGATTAAACAAGAATAAACATCTTACCTCCTGAAACAACATGCACCTTGTTAGAATGAGCATCCTCCAAACTTGAGCCTCACAAAATAGCTCATAAATTTTGCATACCTTGTCTAATCAACAAGTTTGATAAATCATTATAAATTTATCCGAATCACCTTCACAAGAAAACTTTAAAGGATTCCTAACTACACATGTAGCACCCACAATGTCAATTTTACTGAAAAGGTGCGCCAAACTATCCTAAAAAGTAGTCAACAAAGATAGGGCACACTTTCAACTTTTTCAATACAAACATGATCTCAAAACTTCATTACAATCTATATACAATCAATAGATATCATAAATGTAAATTTACTTCCTACCTCATTTGGCAAATTTCTCCTTAAAGCTGGATCTCTTGAAACTAGAATTTTTCTAGTGGGGCCCATATGACCACATGCTCTAACATACCTTTATAGAAATTGGGAAGAGTGATCTACAACATAAAATAATCAGTTTTTTTGAACCAATGAAAATTGTGTTGATACTGATAAATTTTATGCAAGCTTCTCCTAGTTAGGGTTTTGCCATGGTTTTGAACCATTTCACTTTTTAATGATCGTTCATAAAAACGTGATGATAAAAAAACCTAGTTATTTTGTTAAATCTTAATAGGTGACATAATAAGCTATGTAAAATAGATAAGGTCAACACGAAAATCATGTAGTTCCCAACGAGCATCCAAAGGTCAACATTGTCTCTAAAAAGACACAGTCTTTTACCAGCTTTTTACCAACACTTGCATATCCTAAAAAATATTATTGAGGATGACCTGCAATTTGGTGTGAAGCACCATTAAATGCAGGTCTAACTATCCATACTCACCATATAGATTAGATATATCTGAAATTCTCCATCCATTCTCATTATCTTGTTCTAAACTACATATTTCTCACTCTTCGCTTCCTAAGGACCCCAAGTATGAATCATACCTCTGATGTTTTACCTGAAACTCATCACACACTTTAGGTACATTGTCATCATGCTGCTACCATATTTGAACATGGCTAATTAGGTCTAAATCTAACATCTCTACCTCATTCTACTCGCTCTAAGGATAGAAACAATCCTGGAATGACTGAATCAATGATGACAACTCACGGCATGAAATTTTGACATCATTTAAATCTATATACAGCCATGACACATCATTAGGACCATGTTTGAACACATGAAAATAAACAACTCAATTAGGAAAACTCATAGAGTGACCCAACCCAATAGACAATGCATTAGGTACTCCTAGAACTCACTAAATCTCGACACTACCACTTAACCTTCATGTTTGATGATTGATTGATACCACATTGAGACTCATACCATACTATGACACCCTTTTCCATCAATGGAGTTGACATCATTGATGACAGAACCACACAATGGGTAACATTCTATGTCTTTCTCCAAAGGACCTTTAACATGTACAATGCACTGGACCTTGACCATTTACATCTTCCACACATGTTGTGGAATGTCAAATCAATCCTCACATGATCAATTTATAGGGATATTCCTCATACTTTAAGCTATCATACCATCTATATGCACTAGGTTTAATAATAGGCCAAAAATATCTAGCACCACCATATGGTTCATGTAACCCGACCCATTATTTTTTTGGAGACACTCATACACCTCGACGCATCTCTTTAAACATGTTAGAAACCATACCAACCTTTTACCATTGATGGAGATCATGTACAACTCATTTCTTTCTCAAACCATGTATCAAGAACATACACTCTCTCCTAGACACCATGCTATATGATCAAAACCATAATTTTGTTAAATAAGGACATTTTACTAAGAATCTATAGTTATAGTAGTATTATTTCTGGTTTCCTAATTGTTGATATTGGATTCCTAAATTGCCATTTTGGTTTCTATTTAGTGTGATATCAGATTACAATATATTTCTTATTGGAATTTAATTAGTGTAATATCTGATTCCAATATTTACTCTATGTCATACACGTATGTTCCTAATTTTATATGGATTTTATGAGAATGGTAATATGCCCATTCTAAAAACACTTATAGTAGAACTATGTTCCTATTTATTTGTACATGTATCTCGCATGATCTCAATTCTTTTTCTATGATTCCTATATGAGGAATTTTGATCCTTTTGAAATTTAAACCAATGTGATATAGCTTCATGTTGTATGAAATAAAGCAACAATTGAGTCTATGAGAATAGATATATGCCCATTCTCATCACACTAATTCTACAAGTATGTTCCTAATTCTTTTTATGTGTATCCAATTTATATTTATCATTCTTCTATAATTCATATATGAGTGATTTTGACCTCTTTTTGAAATTTATATCTTGGAAGACAGTGGGTTAAGTCATGGAGCATTTGAGACACTCTTATCGAGATCATTAAATAATATATCTTGGCACTCTAAATACTAGAGTTTTGCATTTAATAATTAGGGGATTATAGTCATATATTTTATTATCTAGAATTTAGAAAGGTTTGCATTTTATAAATTTATTAGGATACTTAAAAATAAGTTATCTAGACTTATACACATAGCTTTAGGAAAAGACCATATAATTTTGTGGTTGTAATGAATGCATACATCAATTCATTACATAGTATGAATTTGTTAAATGAGTTCCTTGTAAATCACATCCATATCCATTTAAGTCACAAGATCCAACTCCTTGTAAACTTAGAGCATAATTAAGGATTTTTTCAAATTAAATTAATTGCATGTTGGAAGTCATTTTAATAATAATACATTAATAATATTCCAAAGTTCCATAAGAATAATAATGTTTTATAGAGTTATATTATGGAAAAATATCCAAAAGTAATATAATACTTATTCTTTCATTTATTTATCAAATAATAGTACACCTTTAAAGTTTTATTGGAACAAGGTTCAAAATATATTTGTTTAAACCCACGTCCTGGCCAAGATGATTTCACATATAAATTAATAAAATTCAACAGTTTCTCCAAGTAAACATTCCTTATCCTATTCAAGTTGTTAAAGGTATTATTTAATGGCCATGTGTCCTTTATCGAGTATATTTATGTATCCACTTCTCCATTTCTTGTTTGGTGTCCATGCCTAGATGATACTATCCACATATATATCTACTTTAGGTTTGTCTGAGATGGTCCATATTTTATTTATCTTTAAATAATCTCAAGTCAATGTTGTACCTTCTCCTCTCCTTACAAGTTTCGATATTGAACTCTCATCTTTTTTTTTTACATCATTGACTTCTTGTTGAAGGAAAATATCCCCATCTTATCTCCCCATCCATATCTTTTCATTATCATTTCTTGTTTGTGTAAGTAGCATTTACCCTTGAGCACATCCTTCAATGATTGAATTCTTTGTTAGATCTTCCACAAATAGGCCCAATGTAAATATATAGTTGATCACTATGCATACAAGGTGCATACTATCGATTGAGCACTCCCTTGCTTAATCATTAGGAAATTTGTGTTTCATTGAAAATTAAATGTTTTAGTGGCCAAATAATTGATTTATTAGGTCCTAATGAATTTGAACATTTTGAACAGATATTTAGGACATTCTCTATGCATACACCAAAATTCAAAGGAACTAACCTCTCTAAATAAAAATTTGTGTTTACTACAAGATTATAATTGTCTTTACTACAATATTTGCATTTGAGAGTGACATTGTCTCGTGAAAAAATATTTTCTATCTTTAGGAATTGTATTGATGGTTTTTTTCTGTCATCACTATAATTTTCATCACTCTTTGCATTGTAATCCTCTGAACCACTAATTTTTTTCAACTTCCCAAATTGCGGGAATGTATGAATCTGCTTGCTTTGACAATTCACTCTCTTCCCAATCAATGTAGTATCCTTTATTCCTAACATCTACCAAGGTTTCAAATTCATCAACTGAGAAAGGAAATTTTACTCTTCCATACAATACTATGTCAACACCGAAAACCAGAAATCCTCTTGCCACATGTTTGTAATGTAGTTTCTTCCTACTTGGATATACTCTTCCCTCCACAACTTTGGTTCCCTTTGAAAACAAGTCCACATGATCATCCTCTAAAAATGTAAAAGACTCCACTACTGTAACAACATAAAATAAAAAGTTTGTGAGATGATGGAAAATATCTTAAAGCATTGCATAAAATAAATTAAAAATTATCATGTATGTACAACCATAAGTATATTGAATACACATAGCACATGAGCTGCAAACTTCTATAATTCAGTAAGGTTTGGAAATACTTCAAAATTATGCATATAATTTGGAAATATTTATAACATGATTTCTAAACTATGATTGAACTTGAATCAATTGAATTTAAATGATGAGAAATAAATAGAGGTTACATTTCAATTTCTTAACGCTTCATCCAAATAGAGGTTAAATAGATGAGGTTGAATTTAAATGATGATAAATAAATAAATAGTGGTTAAATAAAAGTTAATTATAAAGTTTATTGCTTGTCGCTTCATCCAAATATCTTCATCATTTTAATATAGCTTATATTACTTTGAAAAGAATTCCTCATACTTCCCATATTTCTAGACTATGAGAATGGGCATCTATCGATTTTAAACATTCTTAGAAAATGATGTAATTGTTATTCATTATTTCTATTTCGCGTAGGAGAATTTATCTTTCTTTCTATATTGATTTTATGACAATGGGAATACGCCCATTCTCATCAAAATGATAAAAATATTTTTTATACAAGAAACAACATATGTCCATTCTCATCAAAAACATAAAACTCATTGTTTGTATGAGAATTGGCATATGCCTATTCTAACCATTCTACCTCTTTGAATGGGGAAGCTGTCCATTCCAAAAAAAAATATTACCTCTATTTCTCTTGTATGATTCTTATATGAGAAGGGGCATATTCCCATTCAATACAAAATAAAAATGTTTGTTTGGATGAGAATGAACATATGCCCATTTGGTCTATGTGTATTTTTCTTCTATGATTCTTATATGAGAATTTTCATAAGCCCTTTTAACATAAGATAAAAAAATGTTTATTTTTATGAAAATGGAAGAGACATCCATTACGTCCATGTGTATTACAACAATCATTTTATTTCTCATAATGTAAAATGTTATTTGAAATTTATAGTTATTATTAAATAATAACATATTATTTATTGTGTTTACTTGTTATTATTATTAATAATTAATTTTGATTAGTCCTAATATGATATATTAAATATTGTTTGATTTCTAATTTTTCGATGAGTAACATATAAATATTTTTTTGGGCGGAATTCTAAGCATTATATGTAATGAAACATTATTAATATTAATGGAGTTTATGTGTTTCATTAATTTTATAAATTTTTAGTATATATATATTTTTAAATGCACAATAATGAGAATTAAGTTGTTAATTATGTTTATAAAATTTAATTATATTTTTATAATATTATTTAATTATTGTAAAATTAGTTTTTATTCATTTGATACTATAATTAGATGTCATTTTTAAAATAATAATTGAAGTTTATTGGTAATATTAATTCTTGTAGTTAATATTAATTGATAGGACTTTTTGAAATTAATTATAATATTAATTTATTAATATTATTACATAATGTTACTACTTATTAATTTAGCATAGTGAGACCATTAATTTGCAAATAAATTTTTTTACCACCTTATATTAAATGAAGGTACTTGTTTGTCAAACACATCTCTCGAGTACCGTTGACCCGGAAATTGAAAAAATTAAAGGCAATTAATTTTTAGTTGCATAGTAGAGAGAATGACGATGGTTATTGTTTTTGATGATGGTAGAGATCTTGGGTATAGAAGGTTAATCATGGTCCATGAAGCTATCTCCTTCTTGTTTTTCCTTTCCACTTTCTTTTTCATCCAATTTCAGAATTTTTTTTTGTCCCTCCACTTGGGGTTTCCTTTATTTTTTATATTGTTTCATCGAGAGGTAGAATAATTGTGCTTCATTACACTGTTTTGTCCTATTAAGCATAATATTCAAAGAATATTTCAAAACAATTGTTTGTTATCTCTACTAAATTTTTTTACCCATTACGCTTTAGGATCCCTTTGTTTTGTAAGACCATTTTATATTTCAAAGCACAAGATTTGAAGAAAACTTCTAGAATGGATTATTCTAAATCTTCTATGTTTCATTATTAAGATATGAAGAATATCATTTGGTTTAGTGATAATGCCCTATTTTTGATCTTTTGTATTTTTTGCTATGGGTATTAAGAATATCACTTGATGTTTTGAAAAAGACATGCATATTTGTTAACCTAATCGTAGATTATAATACTGATCGGATAAATGTTATTATTTTACCAAAGTACAGAGTGGTCTTACCACCTGGGCGGCATAACAAACATTTCTTATTTGCCAAGTTATGCGGTTGAGTTCCATAGGTCGAGAATGACTCATTATTAGAAGAAGAATTTACTCTTTTATAGTGAAGAAATTTTTACTTCTTTTCTAAATTGAAGATAAGTTTCAGAGATACTTCTAACTCTTCTCTATTGTATTCCAAATTTTTGGGTATAAAATAATGTCATATTTTAGATTTTTTGTATTTTTATATGGGTTTTAAGAATATCACTTCAATATTTTCATTTTAAGACTTGCATAGTTATTATCCTCCATAGTTATAAATGGATGCATCTAAAAATGACTATGTCATGTATGCTTTAGACTTCTCTCTTTTGTATTCCAAATTTATGGGTATAAAATAATGTCGTATTTTAGTGTTTATTTAAATTTTTGATATGGGTTATAAAAATATCACTTAATATTTTCATTCAAGATTTGCATAGTTATTTATCCTCCATAATTATAAAAGGATGCATTTAAAAATACAGTCTCATACATTTGAGTCTACACATGATAACATTCCCTTCCCAAAAATTTATAAGATTATAAGAAATCTAGTTCCAAACCTTCTTTCTAAGATGGGAGTTAACTATTTTTTTATTACTAAAGTAAAGTGTGGGGTTAATACCTAGGTAGAGTGTAGACAATTAAGTGAGTTGTCTTTGATCGAGCTTGGTGGGTGATCTTATATTCTAAACTAGGAAGAAAAGTTCAAATTTTGATCTGAATAGATGAGTTAGCTTATCAAGATGACATGTCAAGCTAGTCGGTAGAAATGGCGGTTGAGATTGACATTTGAGATGGCCAATATAGACAACCATTAAAGCTGGATGGATGAGATGGGCATGATTGCTGACCTTTGAGTTGAGTGGATGATGTTTATGAGATGAGTTGGGCATGCAAGCTGACTTCTCAAGCTGGGCTAGGTGGATGGCCTACTAAGCTAGGTAGGTGAGTTGACCTACCAAGCTAGGCGGGTGAGCTCACATCCTGAGCTAAGAAATATTGAACATAATTTTTAACATATATGAAATAAAATGATTAAGTACAATGTTGTATGTAATGATAAAATGTCTAGTTTCATAATTGGAATCATGAAAATAAGAATAAAGATAAAATCTAGATTGTTTTATAATTCTGATTGCCCATTCTCACACCATTCATAGGGTTATTGTGAAGAATAAGTTAAATATTTCTTGCATTACAATTATTAGAATTGGAAAACACCCATTCTCATACAAAAAAACTATTTTATCTTCCATTGAATGGTTAGGTGTCCATTCCTATAGATGTATTGAAATGTTTAGAATGAGCCTTTTCCCATTTACATACAAACAAACATTTATTTCTTATATTGAATGGGCAGATTCCATTGACATATAGGAATCATATATGAAGAATATAGATAAAATTTAATTTGTTTTAGAATGGGTAGTTTCCCTTTATGAAATAGGAATCATACTAAGAAAAGTAGATGGATTTTTTTTTTTTGTTTTTGAATGGGAAATTCCCCATAATCTCAACCTTCATAGGTATTAAAATGATTATGTTCAATCTTGTATCGAATAAAAACTTCCCAATACCATATAGGAATAATAAAATAAGAAAATAGATAAAATCTAATTCATTTTAGAAAGGCAAGTTTCCCACTCTCATAGGCTTCATGTAGTTTTTGAATTGATTAAGTTAAATATTTGTTGTATTAGATTGAAATTTGTATTTCACTATTATATCCTATTAATTTTCATGATAAAGTTAAGTATTTCCCTTATTGCAATGAGAAGAATGGGTATTTGTACTTTCTCATACAAAAAAATATTTTTATCTTGAATTGGTAGATGCTCACTCTCTTATAGGAATAATAGAAGAAGAATTTAGGTTGAATTTATAAGATGAGAAATTAACAAATAGAGGTTAAATACAAATTAACTAGAAATTTGATTGCAAACCACATCCTCCAAATATATATATCATATTACATAGCATATATAACTTTTACAAGAATTCCTCATACTTTCAATATTCCTGACTATGAGAATGGGCATCATTGGATTTTAAACATTCTCATAAAAGGATGAAATTGTCATTCATTCCTTATGTTTTGCATAAGATAATTTTATCTTTCTTTCTATATTGAGTTTATTAAAATGGGCATATGCTCATTCTTATCACAATGATAAAAATCATTGTTTCTATGAGAAGATTCATATGCCCATTATCATCGCTATAATAAAACTATCTGTTTGTATGAGAATGGGCATATACGTATTCTAACAAATCTACCTCATTGAATAAATATTTAACTTAACCATTTTAATATCAGTACAAAGGATGGGGAATGGGCAAAGCTGTCCTTTCTAAAAAATAATTAATATCACCTCTATTTTTCTTCTATGATTCTTATATGAGAATGAGCATATGTGCATTCAATGTAAGATAAAATTTTAAAAATATGGAGAAGGTGCAAAAAGTAATAAAATTTTTAAATATATTCATAAAACTTATATCCAATCATAATAGTAAAGTAAATATTAATATTCATAACATATATGACATGTCAATAATAATCTAATACTATTAAAATTTGAAACAAGTATTCTAATTATCCATGATTGAAAATATCCCTCTAGTATAAATTAGTATCAATTAATTTTGTTAATTCTCTGCGCTAGGTATTTCGTTGGTTCTCAACACTTCCATGGTGATCCCTCCGTTACTAGGAATCTTTCTTCAGGGGGAATTGAGAGATATGTCCTTCTATGTGCGTATCTCCTCTAATAGGCTTGAACAATCTTTGGATGGATTCTAACTCTATGGAGAAATCCATAACAACTATCCTTGGGGAGGATTAAATGTAAGGATTTGGTCTAGATCATGTTAATTCTGAGGTACCTTCTTGTTTTGTCACCCTCCTACTACTCCTTAGAGGATATATGGATGAGACCCTATAGATTTATCAGAATTTTATTCAACCTAGACAAACCATTGGTCTTGCGAAGCGGTGAATATTTTTGCTTGTGCACGGTTCTTTCAAAAATTTCAATGGTAGTTGATGGGGATTTGGTTTCTCAGGGATATGTTTAACAATTGGAAATGAGTTATAAGACTCTTTTGAATTTTTATTCTACGAGTTCATCGAGAAAATATGGATTGAAGGAGGAGGTTCCGCCTACTTATCCTCCTGGACTCTACTATAATTCACCATGATCCGGGTTGAATTAAATAACTTAAGGAAGGTCTTACTAACATATCCTCCCTAGACTTGGAGTATTCATCCTCCCTAATTGGCCATGTTCCAGCTCAAATTGTCAAACTCGGAATAGATAGGATGGCTTCATACTTACGATGTGAATCCGGTGCGAGAGGTTGAAATACCTCCAAAAACACACATAAACATCTTTGCAATAAACATTCTGGAATTCACACTGATCTATTACATCATTACAATTCTCCTTTTATTTCAAGACTACTCTAAAACCCTAAAATGCCAAAAAACCCTAAAATGCCAAAAAACCCTAAAATGCAAAACAACTCGGATTGACCCCAAAATTTGCGTGCCAAATATGCATTCATAAATTAGGGCTCATGCAAAATTTGGACTTATTCTGACAAGCACAACAAAATTTATTAAAGTTCTAAGACCTAGTCAAAAGTGGAAAAAACATTCGGAGCCAATTTTAGGCCACTAGATGACGGAATCCGAGCCTGAAAACGTGCCAAAATGAGCACAACCTTACAAGTAAAGTTGACCTAGCATATTACTAATGTATATCTACCACCCTATAAAATTTCAGGATGATCCAACGGTCGGATCAAAAGTTATGGTCTCTGCAAGTTATGCTCCCGCATCATTCTCCCCTGGTTGAAAAGAATTCAGCTCCTGAATTCTGTTGATGGAACTCATCTAATTTTGCACTGTCAATTTTCCTCAACTCCCACTCAGGAATCCAAGTATTTTCTTCTTGCTGCAAACCTTCCCACTATACCAAATATCTGTTGTAGCTCCCATGTCTAGTAGTGATTGTCTTTTGGTCCAAGACATGCATTACCCTCTCCTTTTTCTCCTTTGGCATCTATTTCTTCCAGTTTATTTCTTCCTCCTCTGCAAAATTTTCATCATGACCTGGAAAATTATATAAATCAGAAACATTAAAAACTGGTGAGATAGCAAATTTTTCCGGTAGCTCCACCTTGTAAGCATTATGACTCATTTTCTTTAGAATCCTACATGGCCCAATCTTCTTATACTTGAGTTTATTATATGTTCCCTTTGAAAATCTCTGTTTTCTAAGATGAACCATCACCATATCTCCTTCTTCAAATACAATTACTCTCCTACTAGCATCTGCAATTTGTTTTATATTGTGAATTACTCACTTTCAGCCTTTTCCCTCACTTCATCTTGTAGTGTAGAATGTGTTCGCAAATGCTTCGCATCATCACTAGTTTCATCTTCACTGGTAGAACAATTAGATCAAGGACCCCCTTCTTGATTCCTACCATATACAACTGGAAAGGAGACCTCCCTATTAACTGTTTATCAAGCTATTATATGCAAACTCGGCTTGAGGTAAAGCTAAGTCCCATTGTTTTGGCTTTTCTCCAACTATACAACGTAGGAGATTTCCCAAGCTTCTATTCACTACTTTAGTTTGCCCATCAGTCTGGGGGTGATATGCACTACCGATATGTAGTTGTGTCCCTAATTTCTTGCACGAGTCCTCCAAAAGTGACTCAAAACTTCATGTCCCGATCTCAAGTGATCGTTTTGGAATTCCATGCAATCTAACCACTACGAAAAAAAAAAATCTACAATTCGGAAGCATCATTAGTTTTATTACAAAAAAAAATGTGCCATCTTAGAGAATCTATCAACCACAACAAAGATAGAATCATTCCCTCGTGTGTTAGGAATCCCTAACACAAAATCCATACTCAGATCAACCCATGGCCCTGTAGGGATAGGCAATGGCATATACAACCCAGTATTCTGTGCATGACCCTTAGCCATTTGACACAATCTACATCTTGCTACAACCCTACTGATGTCCCTCTTTACCTTTGGCCAATAATACTTTTCTACGACAAGAGAAATTGTCTTACTTATACCAAAGTGTCCAGCCAACCCTCCACTATGCAATTCTCTTATAATATTTTCTCTCATTGAACCAACAGGGATGCACAATTGTTTCCCCCTAAACAAATAACCATCCTGTATCAAATAATCAAAAGAATCACTACCTATTGTAGGCTCCTTAAGCTTTTTCTGACAACATCACCAAAATCAGGATCACCTTCATACAATTCCTTAACTGCCTCAAACCCTAGTAATTTATTTTCCATTGTTGTCAAAAGGGCTACACGCCTACTCAAGGCATCAAGAACTTGATTACGCTTTGCGAATTATGCTTTAAAACAAAAGTATATTCTTGCAAAAATGAAACCCATTTTGCATGCCTACTATTTAGTTTCTTATGTGTGTTTACATACCTCAAGGCTTCATGGTCAGTGAAGAGTACAAATTCCTTTGCTACCAAGTAATGTCTCCAGTTCCTTAATGCCTGAACAATAGCATAAAATTCCACATCATAAGTAGAATATTTCCTCCTGACTTCATTTAGCTTTTCACTGAAGAATGCCACTGGTCATCCTTCTTGACTCAACACAGCTCCAATCCCAACATGTGAGGCATCACAGTCAACCTCAAAGACCTTGCTAAAATCTGGCAATACCAAAATAGGTGTTTCTGATACTTTCTTCTTAAACAATTCAAAACTATCTATTGCTGCCTTGGTCCATACAAACTCCCTCCCTTTTTTACACTTTGTTATGGGTGTAGCAATGCTACTGAAATTCCTGATGAACTTCCTATAAAAAGTTGCCAATCCATGAAAACTATGAACCTCTGTCACATTCCTTGGAATAGGCCATTCCAGAATTGCCTTTACTTTTTCCTCATCCATCCTCACTCCATCCCTTGATATGACAAATCCCAAAAAAAAAGAATCTTCTGAAGGAATCTACACTTCTTTAAGTTTGCATATAGACTCTCTTTATGTAACAAGTCTAGCACCAATTTCTAAGAAGTAACAAGTGTTCTTCAACCTGTCTTCTTTGAATATCAAAATATCATCAAAATAGACAACAACAAACTCACCATTGTATTCTCGAGTACTCTTGCTCATCAACCTCATGAATGTACTGGGTGCATTAGATAGCCCAAATGGCATCACCATCCACTCGTATAATCCATCTTTTTTTTTAAAATCAGTTTTTCATTCATCCCATTCATGGATTCGGATTTGTTAGTAACCACTCCGTAGGTCAATCTTGCTAAAATATCAGGCTCCCGCTAGCACATCCATCATATCATCCAATAGCAGAATTGGAACCGATACTTAATTGTGATCTTATTTATGGCTCTTTTGTCTACACACATTCTCTAGTCTCCATCTTTTTGGGAGTCAATAATGCTGGAGTTACACATGGACTCATGCTTTCTCTCACTAACCCTTTCTATATTAGATCTGTCACTTGTTTGTTCAACTCTTCACTCTGTGTTGGACTCATCCGATAGGCTACTGGTTTGGAAGGGCCGATCCTGGGATCAAATCAATATGGTGTTGAATATCTCGCTTTGGGGGTAACCCATCTGGTAGCTCATCTAGTATGACATCTTTGTATTCTTTTAGTATCTTTTCTGCTGCAATAGGTATATTAAAGCCTTCTTTCTCTAGCTTCTTTGACATTAGTGCATAACAACATCCAACTTCTTCCATTTCTGTAACAAACTCTTTTGTAGCCAATAAGCCCTCACTCTTCTCTTCTTCCTTGAAGGGTAATAAGACCACCTTTACACCATCCTTCCAAAAGGTATATGTATTTTTCCCTCCATCATGTGTAACCTTTCTATCGTATTGCCAAGGCCTACCCAGTAATATATGACATGCATCCATTGGGATAACATCACACCACACCTCATCCCTATAGGTATTCCCAATTGAAAACTTTATAAGGCATCTTTTATCTATGGTTACTTCATTTCCTTTCTTGAACCATGATATACGATAGGGATATGGGTGCTTGTCACAGCTCAGATTCAGTTTATCAACCATTACAGTTGAAACCATATTTTCACAACTACCACCATCAATAATAATTTTACATACCTTTCCTCCAGAGGTGCATCTTGTTCGAAATATATTTGTTCGAAGCCATGAATCAGCTCCAGCAACATCATGTTCTTTCTCCTTCCTTGGGACAATCATTGTCCTCCTTATCATGAGGGTTTCACCCAAGTCTGCAGCAACCTCCATTTCTTCTTCCTCTTCAGCCTCAACCAAATTTACTCATGGTTTTTCTCCTTGCCATCTATCTTGTGTAGGATAGTGCGGACACTCAAAAGCTCTGTGCCCCTCTTCACCACATCTGTAACATGTATATTGCCTTTGGGGGCTATTCCAGCCCCGTCCTCCATTATAACCTCTTCCCCTCTGAAATCCCCTACCTCTTTGGTAGTTACCATGGCTTTGACCAGAATCTTCATGCCCTTCTGTATTAGAGGATTCACCTTTTGTAGATTCAAATCTACCCCTGCCCCTCATTGGAGATGATGATGGACCTCTCTTCACACCTCTTCTAAAATTACTCCTCTTGTTCTTTTCCTCTACCTTTAATGCAAGTTGATAAGCATCATCTAGGCTATGGATCCGGAGCATACTCAGCTCATCTTGTATGGTGTAACTCAACCCATTTATGTACCGTGTAGCCTTTTTTTCTTCAGACTCTCCCTATTCCACCTTGATTGATAACTTGTAAAATTCATTAGTATACTCCTCAATGCTGAGATCCTTCTGCCTTAGGTTTTGGAACCTTCGAAAGAGTGTCTGAGCATAATCTACAGGAAGAAACTTTTCTTTCAGCTTCTTTACCATTTTATTCTAGTTTCGGATCTTGCCCTTTCCATTCCTTTGTCTTTCATTTTGTAGGTGATCCCACCAGATCAATGCATGTCCGGCTAACTTAGTGCATGAAAACTTAACCTTCTTCTCCTCTGAAAGGGTTTTCCACTCAAAGAATTTTTCCATGCGATTTAACCAGTCAATCAACTCCTCTGGTCATAACCCTCCACCATAATCAGGAACATTAATCTTGATGTCGTCATTCTTTCCCTCTAAAGCCTTGATCAATCTCTCCTCAAATGGTCTCTCATTCAAGGTTTCTTCGTCTCTCTCATTTTCTTCTTCATCTCCTCCTTCATTCATTAATGGAGGCTCTTCTTCAATATCACTATCTGGGTTTGCATCCCCATTTGCATGTCTCCTTCTAAGGCGGGTAACTTCCCCGTGAGCTCAACAACTTGTCTCTGTAGCTCCTGCATATGCCTATTCATCTGGGCATAACCTCCCCTCCCATGTCTAGCCATGGTTATATAAAACAGAGGTAAAAACTACACATAAAAATGTAATATGTTACCTTAACTATTTCCGCAAGATCAAAATCTAGCTCTGATACCAATTGATGTGAATCCAGCTGCAAGAGGTTGAAATACCTCCAAAAACACACATAAAAAGCTTTGCAAATAAAACCAGGAGTTTCAAAATAGCTTACTTCTCATTTTGGAATTCACACTGATCTATTACATCATTACAATTCTCCTTTTATTTCAAGACTACTCTAAAACCCTAAAATGCCAAAAACCCTAAAATGCCAAAAAACCCTAAAATGAAAAACAACTCAGATTGACCCCAAAATTTGCGTGCCAAATGTTCATTTATAAATTAGGGATCACACGAAATTTGGACTTATTCTGACAAGCACAACAAAAGTTATTAAAGTTCTAAGACCTAGTCAAAAGTGGAAAAAACATTGAGCCAATTTTAGGCCACTAGATGACGGAATCCGAGCCCGAAAACGTGCCAAAATGAGCACAACCTTGCAAGAAAAGTTGACCCCAACATATTATTAATGTATATCTACCACCCTATAAAATTTCAGGACGATCCAACGATCGGATCAAAAGTTATGGCCTTTGCATGTTATGCTCCCGCATCAACTTCTCTGCTAAGGGTTGTGTATGCTAACTCCCAAGAACCTCTCGGTAGATGCAAACTAAAGGTTCCTACTCTAGATGAAGCTTAGGAGGTCCAATGAATGTAGAAGATTTTGAATTATCAAAATAATAATGTTCCTGCTTATCTTACTTATATACTAATTATTTTACTGTTGTTTTTGTCATTTTCATGGCATCCATGCTTAAATTTTTTCTAACTTTTGGATTCCCTGAATCTAGACATTGCATATAAATTTTTGTAAGGAGTAGACCAAAAAACCACCTAGTTCAAAGCTTTGTAGTAAAAATAATTTATCAATAAAAAATCTCAAATATGGCTATGAATTTATTTAAAAATTTAAATTTTATTTTAAGTGCAATAATTAAACCTAAAACATGGATATGATATTATTTAATATTTACATTTGTTTTTTTCCATGGCATAGTAAGACCATTAATTTGTAAATAAATTATTTATCACCTTTTAGTATTTGAATGTACTAGTTTTTGAAACACCTCTTTAAGCACCCATTTGAGGGAAAGCTGGTGAAATTAATAGCAATTACTTCTTAGTGGCATGTGAAAGGAGCGATAACCGGATCGTACCAAGCCAAGAACATAGATGTTAATCAAACACCACAATCAATAAGATGAAATAATTTCACCAAAATAACTTTACATAAAACCATTACAAACAAATGAGAAGCAATATCATATATTATTATGGAACTCAATGCAATACATTGAGAATGAGTCTTTCTTAAATAGGCAAGGAATAACAATCTCGAGAACCAATCAAGGTCATAGATCAAGACATAAATAAAGGAAAGAACTAGTCAATACCATAGATCAAGGAAAGAACTATACCTAACAACTAGATATCATCTCCTAATATCTAAATAAGATAAAAGAAATATCCACACACATAAGTGGGTGAGGATAAATACAATAAAGGTAAATAAAGTACCTAGGTGAACATGAACTAAGGTAAATACCTACTCTAACACCCCACCTCAAGTGAAGCTAGGGGCCAAAATAGAAGTGGCATGTCCATAGTATGAGTCTGAAAAATAGGCTTGATGAGGTACCCATGTACAATAACTAGGAAAAAAAGGAACACTGCAAGGTACCAAAAACTAGTAATAACAAAGTAAAAAGAGAAAAAACCCACTCCAAGGCATCCCAAGAAACTTGGCTCAAACACTTGTATAATCTTTGAAGAAGTTTCATGTGCCTTTGTGAGTGCGAATCCTTTGCTTGATCACAAAACTCAAAAACAAATGACACTGGGTTTCACCAGAATAGCTCCATACAAGGAGATTGTCAATAGAGTGATGTCAAAAGTGTAAAAAAACACCAAACATAATTCGATCAACTGCTGCAAATAGGTGTGCCACGATCCAAGAATAATAACCAAAGCAACAAGGCAAGGACACAAATTCCATAGTGTCATGATCCAAGAAATTCCAAGGTAACAAGGCAAGGACATGAAGGCAGAAGAATAGGATCAACACCACACCCTCCCATACTATTGAATGGGTGGAGTGATGGTATAAATCTATATGAGTTGTTAAAACAACTACTCAAACACTGAAAAACTAACACTAGGCTCCACCAGAATAGATCCCCCATAAGAGATACTGTCAACATGCCAAAAGTGTTAGAAATACCGTCTGACATCATCTCTCAAGAAACAAGAGAGATACACTACACCTCTTAAAGAAAATGCTCAAAACAAGAAGCATCACAATGCATAAGGTATAGAAAGTGGAGAAAGAGGCCGAATGGGTGAGGAGCCATGCCTATAGAGTCCCCTCAATGAATGTCAAGCTTGAGTGAAGGTGCAGAACTCATGTGTTGCTCATGATCCTCGAAAGAGTCGAGCGAAAAAAAAATGAGCTCTGTCAATGTGTGATCCCAATGAAGTATTTGGTCAAAAACCAATGTCACGAAGATAATTCCACTTAACACGTGGAATCAATAAAACAATAATTTGTGAATGTCTTCCAATGACTCGCATTAGTGAGACCCATATAATGGAGCATGCGAGAACTATATGCGGTGGTATGCTTCTTAAAAAATCCATGCGGTTGAGCGGGAGTAGGATACACAACATGTGGTCTTGTAATGGCACGAGATATGGAAGAGCATAGAGTAATAAGCCTCACGGGTTTAGAAGCATGAAAATAAGGTTCGAGGCTCAAACACTGGCAGATCAATGTCAGTGGATACAAGAGCAACAACTGAAAGTGGACTAGGAGCATGGATATGGTTGTCCACAATATGATGGTGATGTTGTAGGCTAGCAAGTTTTTTCTATAGGGAGTGTATTATTGTATCCTTATCATGAATGAGTGATTGTAGAAGAGAATTTCACTTCTTGAGCGATCTATTTTCTTCCACAAATTTTACAATATCCTCTTGAAGTCCACATACTTCAGAGAAAAGCATATCATTCTCAAAATCCATGATAGGTACAAATGTAACTCCCAAAAATTTAGGATGTTGGGCTCAGCCAAAATTGCATCCACAATTGATTACAACACTCCTCCATATTTGGCACTTTATAATTATAGTGCAAGTCTCAAAATAAATATTTCCAATGGAAAGAGCATGAAAAAACAAGCACGTTTGTAAGAAAACACTAAAAAAGCGAGTTACCGATCAAAAGTTACAAGCTTTTTAATATTTTGCTCTGTTATTTATTTTAGGTGCCACTAAAACAAAATAAAATGTTGTTGCCTTCACCGCACAAATAAAATTAAAGGGGGTTGAAGATAAGCACCTACTAGTAGGAATCACAAGCTTTAAGCCCTCATATGACCATGTCATATGACCAAGGTCTAAGGATTTTAATGGGTTTTGCAAACAAATGAGAAGCAATATCATATATTACTATGGAACTCAATACAATATATTGAGAATGAGTCTTGCTTAAATAGGCAAGGAATAACAATCTAAAAACTAGTCAAGGTTGTAGATCAAGCCATAAATCACAGAAATAACTAGTCATCAAAGAACTAGACATCAAAGATCTATTCAATACCATAGATCAAGGAAAGAACTATACCTAACAATTAGATATCATCTCCTAATATCTAAATAATATAAAAGAAATATTCACACACATAAGTGGGTGAGGATAAATACAATAAAGGTAAATAAAGTACTTAGGTGAACATGAGCTAAGGTAAATACCTACTCTAATAGCATGGTAGACATAATGATGGTGGTTACTATTTTTGATGATGGTATAGATCTTGGGAATCCTAATATTAAGCTCATGGTCGGCGAAGATATGTCTTTCTTGTTCATCCTTTCTACTTTATTTTTCATCCAGTTTCTACTTTTTGTGTTTGTCCCTCCACTTTGAAATTCATGTATTTTGTTAGACTATTTAGTATTTTGAAGAAAAAGATATGAAGAATATTTCTAAGATATTGTTTTTTCTCTCCACTAAATTTTTGCTTACCCATTAAGTTTCAACTTTGGACTCCCTTTGTTTCATAAGAACGTTTCTTTTTATGAAGCGTAATATTTCAAGAAAAATTTAGGCATGAATTATTCTAATTCATCTTTGCTGAAATATTATTAGATAAAGAAGGGGAAAATGCCCATTGTCATATTATAAATGGAATATGCTCATTCTCATCACAATCATAAAAATGTTTATTTGTATGAGAATGGTCATATTGCCTATTCTAACCATTCTACCCCATTTAAGTAATATTTAACTTAATCATTTTTATATCACTATAGAGGATGTGGGAATGGGCATTTGTCTATTCTAAAAAAATTAAATATTACCTCTATTTCTCTTATATGATTCCTATATGAGTATGGGCATATGCCCATTCGATCTGAGTAAAAATGTTTATTTGTATGAGAATTAACATATGCCCATTCTATCTATGTGTATTTCTCTTCTCGGATTTTTATATGAGAATGGACATATACCCATTCTATCTATGTGTATTGAAAAAATTATTTTATTTGATCCCTATATGAGAATGGTCATTTTCCAATTCTATATGCCCATTCTCACATAGGAATCATAACAGAGTAATTTAAAATTAAGTTTCATCCATATTAATAAATTTAATGATTTTGAGATCTATACTAAGGCTGCAATAGTTGGTAATTTTCCATTCCAAAATTGTAATGCCCACAAATTTACCAATGAAAAACCTAAGACAAACATCGGTCAAACTCGAAAAATTATGGAATAATTTTTTTGTAAAACATTGCAACACAAGGTTAAAAATTAACGTTCACACTTTCTCATTTTTAAAAATACATTAAATTAATATTATTAATTTTCCCTTAGATCCCCTTTAAATAAAACAATAAAATCTCTCAATATCATTCAATAAATTAATTAGTCTAAAAGTAGACTTAGGCTCACTTACCATTGGTTTTAATATAATTACATTTAACCTTAATTAAACTTGCTAAAATTATTTGGGTCTGAGGTCAAGGAGCCTATGAGGATTCTTCCCTCTTGGAAGGAGGATGGCCCTCACTTGTGCATTCCTGAGGAGGTTGTTGATAAAGCACGTGTGAGATTCAAATTTTCTCTTGTGGGTAGTTTTGTTGGAACTCGACCAAACATTGATGCGGTTAGAGAATGGTGTAAAAGAAAGTGGGGTTGCAAGGTGGAGGTTAGAGCTCTCTCGGGAGATGGTTTTCTCTTCAGTCTCTTTGAAGAACAAGATTGGAGGAGAGTTCTTCAAGGGGCTCCGTGGTTCTTTGGGAGGGCTGTCCTCAGCTTCCGATGTTGGCATCCTGGAATGCTTCCAGGGGCCAGTTTTCAAGAGCTTCCTGTTTGGATCCGCCTCCCGGCTCTCCCCCTCAAGTTTTGGGAGCCTGAAGTCTTTTTAGGTGTTGCAAGAGCTTTTGGGGTCCTAATTGTTGTTGACCCTACCACAAAATCCTAATCTAGATTGGAATTTTAACGTATTTGTATCAATGTTCCAATCGGTTCAAAGGTACCCCAAAGCATTTTTCTCAACTCTCAAAAGTGGGTTGTGTTATGAACTACAAAGATGATGTTTCATCCTCTTTGTTGGGGTCAGTGGGATCTGGTTTTGCTATCCCTCAAATTGACGACTCGTTGGATGAGGAGAATTCAGATATTAGTGAGCCTGTTGTGGAGGGGAGTTTAGGGCCGCAGTCTCCAATCGCTTGTGTCAGTTGTCACTCTGAAGATCCATTGCCTATTGTTGGTAGTGAGGTGTTGAGGTCCAGTGTTGATAAGTTGGTGTAGGGGCTAGGCTCGTCAAGTTTGAAAACTCGGGAGAAGCGGGACTGTTGGGACTGCTATCATCTCAAAATTTGAATAGGGGGATTTGCTTTAAAGATCCCTGATGTGATTGGGATGTTGATGGATGGCGGTGGTGTGTTCAATGTTGGGGCAGCTTCTCATGCTATACCGGTGGGGTCCAGTGGGACTGCTAGCCTTAGTATAGCCTATTTGAATTCTTGTGGGATGACTTTAATTAATCTTGTTTTTAGGACTAGTGCTTGTTAGTTTGTTGATTTTAGCTTTCCACCTGGTGGAAGTTTTTTGGAGCCTTTAACTAGAAAATTGGAGGTGTTTCTCGGCCATGCTAACCCTAAGGCCTCTCCGGATGTTGATGATTGGATGATGGTCCCTCATAGGAAGCATACTATCATTAAGTTAGATTGTATTACGCAAAGTCATTCCTTGGCTTGCAATGGTGAGTCTTAATGTCTAGCGCTACCTTGTGTCAGGTCAAGCCTACTTGACTGGTCTCTTGGTTTTTGCTCTCATGGGCTCTTGGTTCTTTCTATTTTAACCACTAGCAGAGGTTTTTCATCTTGATCTTCATCGTCTTATTTTTTCCTCCATGTTCCCTTTACGATGCATCTATTTCTGTATGGCCTTCAGGGAGCCACAATCCTTGTCTTTTTACCATATCTAATAAAAAAACTTGCTAAAATTAATATCGAGGGTATTGTGGTCTATTTATTTAAATAATAAAGTTCTTTTATACCCAAAAAGGTGTCAAATCTTGCATTAAAATAAAAAGGTATCTAATAAGACACTTGGGTTAGGAAATAATAACACCCCTACACATACTAGAATGGCCCCAAAATAAAGTCTACCCATGCAATTTAAATTTGAAATTTCTCTCACCCACTTCCCACCTAATTTTTATAGGGATAAATCTCATCCATTGGATGGACTTATTTGGAGCCCTAGGATTTGGGGATCCATATAACCCTAAAAATCCTTATGAAAAACTCTTTCCTCTTTTGTTTTGCACATTTTTGGATGAGGAGGTGGAAGACATGAGAGGTAATCTTAAGATCATGGAAGGATGCACATTCTTCCTTTCATATCTAGTTCTATTTACACCCTCTCGAGAGTTGTATGTAATTATTTATTTATTTTGTTCATCATACAATTTATTTTACATTTTCCCAAATGGGCAAATGGGTATTTACCCTATTTTAGAGGGATAGGAAAAATGGTGTACGAATATACTTGGGAAAAGGCATATAAACATTCATGCATGCATACATACATACATACATACATACATACATACGTATGTATGTATGTATGTATATATATATATATATATATATATACACACATATACATACACACACACACACACACACACACACATATATATATATATGTGTGTGTGTGTGTGTGTGTGTGTGTGTGTACATTATACACACACATGTATATATATATATATATATATATATATATATATATATATATATATATATATATATACTTGCACATATATATAATATTTATTTATTTTTAGTTCGGTTTTCCTTGGCTGTAGAAGGGACCAACTATGTTTTTGTTGTCACCAACGAGTAACCGACGGTGGTTGATTAAAAGAATGGTGCATATTATAAGATTTTGGGGGTTTAAATGCTTTGCGGCCACTATATTGGGTTGGAGTTTAAAATATATTCTAGGGAGGGGAGGTCGGTGACCCCACCCCCATCCCATAGCATATAGGGTGGTGGGTGGGGTCGGTGACCTTCCCCACACCATTTTCCCTTAATAAAAGCATCATAGGCCGTGGATAACTTAGTCAAACAAAATATATTTTGTTAAACATTTTTTATATTTAATTCGTTTGTGTGTGTGTGTGTGTGTGTGTGTGTGTGTGTGTGTGTGTCTATGTTTATTTTTCTATAAATGTATATTTTTAAAAACATATATAATATCTAAATGTATATAATATATTAAAATAATAACAATGTTATTATTCTAATATTATCATTTATTAATAGAAAAAATAATAATATTAAAACATTAATAGTGTCAAACTAAACCATAACCCTTCCATTAAATTTTCTTTGAGAATTTAATGGCAACATTATGAGAGGTAAATACAAATTTTATTACCCTTATAAATTTGTAATGAATTGATAATCAATTTATACAATCAAATGAGACTAAGGTCTAATAGTAACCATACATTTTTCTTTACTCTATTAGGTTTAAAGGATAATTTCATTTAATGATAAGGTGAATAACAACAAGAATTTAAGGCTTTTTCCATCTACACATATAAATTTTAACTTTCTTTCAACCAATACAAGAAGATGAACAAATATAGTTTATCTTGCTATCATATGCCTTTCAAATAATATAATAGGAATTAATATTTCTTTTCTTTGCAACATACAAGTTTCAATCCTTTCCATAAGTAACTTCTAACAAGATTTTCCAATAGTTTTAAAACAAGAACAACACACCCATTGAAGACAATAAAACAACTAAAATGGGAACAAGGTTGTTTCCTTTTCAATCACATTTCAATGAACTTGATTCAACTTAACAATCTTATAGTTCCTCATTCCAACAAGTAATGAAATGATTTTCAAACTTTTACTTTCATTTACAATATCAACTAAGATTACATTTTGATAATGAAACAACTAAAAAAATTACTTTAAACAAATGTAATTTTACAAGTCCTCCATATACAATGGATACAACATGATAAAATATAATAATAGGATTTTGATTCTTTCTCTAAATGTTACAAGGAACATGAATCCTCCTTTGAGATCCACCTTCTTCCAAGATTCAACACATAACTAAAAATGGGGGAGTAGGAAAAACTCTCCACCCAACCATTAATCCAATGAGGAAGTGAATCCTACTTCCTCATTAGCCTCTGAGCCCCAACAAGGGGACAATAAGGAATATTTGACAACCATGGAAACAAATCCAAGGCTTCAACATCTACTTACAAACAACACTCACACAAGCATAATAACAAAAAACATTCATTTTTCAACACATTAATTTCCCACCAAATTTTCTCTAAAACAAGCCAAGTAGAGAAAGGAATATGGTGATACCCTTATGCCTCGCAAGGATTTGGATGCCCACCTCAAAAACTCCAAAACACAATCAACCCCAAAATCCCTTATGCCTCCCTACAAATAAAAATATATCTCTTATGCCTCCCTCACTCTTATGCCTCCCTCTCTCTTATGTCTCCCACAATGAACAAAATAACAAGATAAAAACAAGGTGGGGCATCCAACCCACTCCCTCCTAAATACCCAAAAGAAACTCTTATGCCTCCCAAAAAATTTCATCCCCATTTCACTATCTCATACACATCCTAAATAAATTTCACTACCCAACAACATCAAGCAAGAACACATTCATTCAACACATAAACATTCAAGAAAAGAGAAGAAAACCAAGGGTGCAAGACCCTACCT
This sequence comes from Taxus wallichiana var. yunnanensis, assembly GCA_018340775.1. Taxonomy (NCBI): domain Eukaryota; kingdom Viridiplantae; phylum Streptophyta; class Pinopsida; order Cupressales; family Taxaceae; genus Taxus; species Taxus wallichiana. Next base: position 509,466,310 of record CM031242.1, read on the forward strand.
TTCCATAGCAAGAATCCACTTCACAAGAAAGTCCCAAAATCCTCCAAGCTCAAGAAATTCCAAGCAATATTTAACTCCAACAAGCACTCAAAAAGGAAACATTACCAAAATGACAGAGCCTAAAACAAAGCAAATAACCCCAAAACTTCACAAAAAATTGTTTAAATAAAAAAGAGGAGAGGGAGATGATGTGGATCCATGTAGTATGCCACAAAATTTCTTCTCCACCCCACATTACCATGGTTAAACCCAAACCCAAAAGTATAATAAATTGGTGGTTGGGGAAAATACCACCCTCTTACACACTAAACCCAACACACACCCCCTTAAGGAAAAAATTAATTACCCATGTAAGAAAAGCATAATTAATTGTCATTTTCCTTCAATAAAACATAAACTAGGACCTAAAATAAATCCCTCACAGCATAGGCTAGGTCGGTGGGCGAATCTAAAAGTGTGGGTCAAGCTTAGCTTGTCCCACAAGTCTCTAAAAGAGCCTAGAAGGTCGAAATACAAATTTCACAAGGAAGATTGAGTACACACTACCCCAAAAAAATTAAATTCTTTCCAAGCCAACACACCATAAGGCAACCAACTCACATTTATTCCACCATTTTAGGTCACATCCTAATTAGCACTAGATAAACACTTTTAATTAACTTAAGAGGGGTACAAAACACAATCAATAAAAGTGACTCCACGTGATAATAAAAATTCGCTAACTCATAATTAAATAAAATCAACAAGACAAAATTCCAAACATTCCTAAGGTAACTTTTGAGGTCACACCTCAATGCGGAACTCCTAACAAGATACAACAACAAAGAAAATAGGAATACATGTGTTGCCATGGTGACCTGTTGCCAATAATCCATATTCTCTCACTATTGGTCTCCTATCCCCCTTTGGTTTATTGTGTTGCAAACACCTACAAAATTCAGACAATACCTTTCTAGCCTCATGGCCATATTAACAACATCAAAATAATAAAAATACATGCATATACATAAAATTAATTATCACAACTTAAACCAAGACAAGTAATTTTTCATGATTCACAATTCCAATTATTTCAATTTCATTACTTTATCAATGAGGAATAAGATCACGACATCAAATACATAATCTAGCATCATATAATTATCAAAATAATGCATTAGTCCAATATAAGCTCAAAATCAACAATTTGATATATCCAAATATGCATATAATCCATCATGTAAATCATGTCATAAGTCTAACATCCATACTATCTATAAAATAACTAATCAAAATAAAAATTTCCATCTCTCAATATCTAAATTGTGGTAGAAATGTCAATTACTTTAATCTATAATAAGAAGAATCATAATCATATAAAAGTTTAAGAGGAGTGGGAAGCTGCGTCCCCCTCCTTAGACTTGAATTCCTCTTGGAAGTCACTAGAAAAATGTTGGAATTGTGCTCTCAAAGGCATGGCATCCTCGCACATAATTATTGTCTTGTCATATCTATCCCAATGATTGCAAACCTGATCAATCTCTCTGCCTCGAAGGCCCGTGGTCCTGCATTCTAAAATATAGACGTGCTCCACCATCATCTACCCCCGATCCTCAACTTGCAATGAGGTCCAATCTAATACATGAGAATGATCTCTGCAATGTACCTCCTTAGTATGAAAACATGAAATACATCGTTAATGTGAGGGAAGATGGGTGGAAATGCTAGATGATAGGCCAAAGGACCAATACGCTCCAAGATCTCAAAGGGACCCACAAATCTAGGAGAAATATTAGATCCTTTTCCGTAATGGATAGGGATATTATTAATCTTGAAATGAAGAAACACCTTTGTGACCACCTCAAAACTATGATTTTTCCTCCGTTAATTTGTATATTTCTTATGTCTTTCCTATGCCTCTTGTAATATCTAATTGATCATAACAATGTGTTACACCATATTGTATAGTAAATCCAGCCCAAGAGAAACCTTGTCCTCCAATCTGTCCCAACTCAACAATGTACTCCAATCTTTACCATAAAGTGCCTAAAAGAATCCATGCCTATCAAACTCTAAAAACTATTATTGTAGGAAAACTCCACCAAATAAAAACAATGCTCCCACCTCAACTAGTGGTCCATGAGGTACATCCCAAGCATGTCCTCCAAGATTCAATTCACCCGCTCTATATGTCCATCTGTCTCATCATTATAAGTGGTACTCAAGTTCATCATCATTCCAAGAGCATGTTGTGTACTAGTCTAGAAGTGAGAAGTGTACAAGGGATCATGGTCATAAATGATCTTCTACAGTAATCCCATGTAATCTGACAATCTCATAAACGTATACTCATGCCTTTGCACTAGTTGTGTAGGTGGTCTTTATCGATAAAAGTGATCCACTTTTATCAATTTATCAATGTGACCATGATGGTGTCGTGGTGGTATCTCGTCGTTGGTAACCCAACTATGAAATACATGGAAATGGTTTCCCATTTCCGAGTTTCATATAGCGTGAGGAAAGAGAAGTCCATATGGGTGCTGATGCTCATCCTTCACCTTCGACACTTTAAACAACGTGACATAAATGAACCACGTCTTTTCGAAGTTCCCTCAAATGGTATGGTTGTCTCAAGATGGCATGCATCTTCTTCACCCCGTGATGGGCTAAATAAGGTAAATAATGAGCCTCGGAAAAAAATCCTATCTTAACCCTCCATCTATAAAAACATATATCTGACCTCTTTGCCTAAGAAGATCATCTATCTCTAATGAAAATCAATCAAATCTCCCCTCGAGGGGCTTCAAATACACAATATATGATATGGCTGCAAGATAAAAGCTGTTGTGAGGAAGCTGATGTAAAATCGTGCTCCACAAATATGTACCCACTGATGTAGCCATAACCACATGTATTTTCCTACTCAGGTCATCTGCAACCATGTTCTCCTTACCCTTCACTTGATCTATCTCCATGTCGTACTCACAAAGCAACTCCATCCAACGCTAGTAACGAGCATTGAGATTGGGCTTCGTGAAGAGGTGGGGAAGACTCAAGTGATCAGCCCTAAGTGTAAATATCTGGCTAATAAGGAAATGTATCCACCAAACAAAGGCATACACAACTCCTACAAGCTCAAGGTCATGAGTGGGGTAATTGAGATCATAATACTTGAGTTTTTAGACTCAAAATAAACCACTCAACCCTCCTGTCAGATCGACACCTTCTAGTCCTGCAAATGAAGCATCCTTGAAAATGAGGAACTCACCTTGAGGGTCTAGAACTATAAGAATATGTGTTATCATGAGGCATTCCTTTAGTGTCACGAATCCCTGCTCACATCTATCGACCATATAAACTTCTTCCTTTTTCACTTTGAAGGGAAGTGATTGGGTGTGCAACCCGAGAAAATTCTTGTACAAATATAGTGTACTACTATGTACAACCCATAAAATTACACACTTTGGTCACACTAGAGGGTCTTTGGCCAATCCATAATGGCTCTAATATTGGAAGAATTGACTATGATACCTTCCCTAGAAATGTTGTGACGTAAATATTGCACCTTTGAGTGAAAGAATGCATACTTTTCTAGGTTCTTGTAAATCTTCTACTCATGAAGACACTGTAGAACTTGACAAAGGATATCCTCATTCTCCTCACACATGTGTGAGTAAACCAAAATGTCTTCAAGAAACATGAGCATGAAGAGATCCAAGAAATTCCTGAATACCCTGTTCATCAAGCTCATGAACATTGTTGGGGAATTCGTCAAACTAAAAGGCACAACTATGAACTCATAGTGCCCATATCTCATGTAGAAATCTGACATGTAGATATATACCTTTGTAATCCTTAAGTGATGATATCTAGACTTAAGATCAATCTTAGAAAATACTGTGGCCCCCTTCATCTGATCAAACAAATCATCAATGCAAGGAAGGGGGTAATGATTCTTGATCATTACTTTGTTTAGCTACCTGTAGTCCACACACAACCACAAGGATCCATCCTTCTTATTAAAAAAATCACTGGTGTACCCTAAGGGGATACACTAGGATGGATTAGGCCTTTCTCAAGAATTCCTGAACCTCCATCTTGAGCTCATAAATCTCAGGTGTTCATCCTATAAGGAGCGTGTGAGATAGGTTCTGCTCTTGGAACCAAGTCAATGTGGAATTTTATCCCATGTGGGGGAGGAATCCTCAGCATATCACTATGAAACACATCAAAAACTCCACTATCCCCATCCTCCATCCTAGCACTAATAGTAATCTTGCACAAGTGACACCCATGTCATCCACACCGCTTAAGCTGCGCATAGCAGAAATAGTGCTAATAGAAATGGGTCTCCTAACTCCAGCTATCACTGACTCAACTCCCAAATAATCTATACATGATATAGTCCTATGGTAACAATCAACTTTGGCTATATGTTCAGATAACCAATCCATGCCGAAGATGACTCCATATGAACCCAACAAAAGGATACAAAGATCTCGAGTTAGCGATGAAGGGTCCCAAATCCCCTACACACTCCTTTACTAAGGTGTCTACGAAATTTTTCTCTAGAAGCCATCTCGACATCCCAACTAAGGCCTTGTCTAACTACCACTATCCTATAATGCTCTACTAAATATGGTGTAATAAATGAATCAAATGAACTAGAATCAAATAGTATAGAGGTAGGAATACCACCAATGCTACCTATAGTCTCTATCATAGTGCCCCGATGATTAGCCTAATAGTTCTTAAACGTTGCATAGATCCGATGGCTATGTCCCATGTCACCAATTGTAGGCTCTAAAATTGGTTCCTTACCCTTGTTACTAGGGTTTTGTGGGCACTCTCTCCAATGATGTCCAATAACACCACATCCATAACAACTACCCGGTCCTCTACGGTGAGATGCAGCTCTAGTTGGTACTCTAGTGATCTATGTCATAGATCCCGATGATTCGGCTATGGACTCGCTGCTGAGATCATGGCTTAAGAGCTCGACTCAATAAGTTTTTAGTGCACCTTGTGGCTTAATGGGGACCCTAGTGGGAGTACCCATACTCCATACCCTCTTAGCATCAAATCTATGTGGATATTTGAATGATGGATGAGTTTGGTGTTGCTATCACTTTGGGGTGGCTTTTGTGGTGGTCTAAATGAAGACTATGTAGAACCATGTCCATAAAAATGATGAGGAGATGACCTCGTCAACAAGTTATTTTGCATCTACTTGATTTGTCTTTGCACTCTATCCCTAACGTATCGAGTCTTCCCCTAGTATCTTTGTCAATGTAGGCCTTCTCATTGGCATCTGTTAAGGTTTTCGGTAAATGAATGTGCACCACACCTACCAAAACCAAATTCGGGACCCTCGATGAACTGTGAATCCTAACTTGCTCATCCTACATATACTTGACATCTTGAAGTGAGTCTAGAAATTGACTCGTGTACTCTACTATAGTCATGGATTCATGACGTAGGTCATGGAACTCATCTATCCTCTGCTGAATAAACCTCTTGAATAAGTATTTTCTCTGAACCGCTCCTTAAAGAGCTCCTAGATTATTGTCTCCGATTCTACGTGGAACTTTTGCTCTTCATTCCTCCATTAGACATGTGCTCCATCCCTCAAAAGATGAATCACAACACAAGCTTTCGTGTTGCTAGTAGATGTGTAAATCTTGAATCACCCGCTTAAGCTCACTAATAATGCATCTGTTTGAAAACCACTGTATCGGTCGAATAATGAGATTGGCATAGTTTAGGATCTCCTTGATATGATTTGTAGCTAACGATTGAGGACCCCCGGTCACTCTACATGCTCCCCCCCGGCCTAAGGATCCTATATCTATCTCTCGTGTCCTTAAATCCTATCTTCATGTCCCCTCCGAGGGGACTTCACTCTAGCTGAATCTACATGGGATTTCTCTTCCCTATGCTCATCCCTATGTCAAGGAGATGTAAAATCCTAAGCGATGGCTCTCTATCCTATCGGCAAGTCGTCATCTTAATGATCCTCCACATATACTATCATTAACATACTGAAGCATATGTAATATCTAAGGTAAAATAGCCATTACAGCTTGGTATGGAGGTGGTAAGTCTAGGCATATGTGCAAGAGCCCCTCATCTTGTCGGCTCCTCTCTCGCATGAGACCGGGGTGAGAGTTAGTTCTTCCTTCTAGGTTTTATTTCAGTTTTCAAGTTTTCTATACTATATAATATCATATAATGTTGTTTTCTAGGTTTTAGAGTTGTGCTAGGTTTAATGTTCATGTCTCATGTTTTCAAGATATCCCAAGGGTCCAAGATTTGAACCCACGGCTGTGATACCATGTTTAATGCTCACAAATTTACCCACACAAAACCCAAGATGAACATAGGTCAAACTCAAAAAATTATGGAATAATTTTTTTGTAAAACCTACTCGCAACACTAGGTTAAAAATTACAAATCACACTTTATCGATTTAAAAATACATTAAATTAATATTATTAATTTCCCTTAGATCCCCTTTAAATAAAATAATAAAATATTTCAATACCATTTAATAAATTAATTAGTCTAAAGCAAGACTTAGGCTCCCTTACCATTGGGTTTAATAAAATTACATTTAACCTTAATTAAACTTGCTAAAATTAATATCAAGGGTATTGTGGTCTATTTATTTAAATAATAAAGTTCTATTATACCCACAAAGGGGTCAAAGCTTGCATTAAATAAAAAGGTCTCTAATAAGACACTTGGGTTAGGAAATAATAATGCCCACTACACATACTAGAGTGGCCCCAAAATAAAGTCTACCCATGCATTTTAAATTTGAAATTTCTCTCAACCAATTCCCACATAGTTTTTGTAGGGATGAATTTAATCAATTGGATGGATTAATTTGGGGCTCTAGAATTTGGGGGTCAATCCAACCCTAAAAATTCTTATGCAAAATTATTATTTGTTTATTTTAACTTATTGTTTCTTCTTTTTGTTTTGTAGATTTGTGGAGGAGGAGGTGGAAGCCATGAGAGGCAAGCTCAAGCTCATGGAAGGATGCACATTCTTCCTTTCATTTCTAGTTCTATTTACACCCTCTCCTAGGGTTGTATGTATTTTTTTTTATCTTACTATTTCTTTTATATTTACCCAAATGGGAAAATGGGTATTTACCCTATTTTAGAGGGATAGGAAAAATGGTGTACGAATATACTTGGGAAAATGGATATATATATATATATATATATATATATATATATTAGAATTTCTTTTTAATAAATTATGAAATCAAAAATGGGAAAGTGTGTGTGTGTGTGTGTGTGTATATATATATATATATATATATATATATAATATTTATCATTATTTAGTTTAATTTTCCCTGCTCTGTAGGAAGGACTGATTGTGTTTTTTGTTATTACGGTGAGTGTATATATATATATATATATAATTATTATTATTTAGTTCATTTTTTCTTGTCTGCAGAGAAGGGACCACCGTTGTTTTTGTTATTAAAGTGAGTAAGGTATGGTGGTTGATTAAAAGAAATGGTTCATAGTATAAGAGTTTGGGAGTTTAAATACTTTGGGGGCACTTGTATTGGCTTGGGGTTTAAAATATATTGTGGGGCGGGGATGGGGTCGGCTCAGTCCCTCCCACCATTTCCCTTAATAAAACAGCATAGGCCGCTAATAACTTAGTTAAACAAAATTTCTTTTGTTAAACATTTATTTCAATATTTAATACACACACACACACATATATTTTTATATAAATTTATATTATTAAAAACATATATAATATATACATATATATAAATATATAATATATTAAACTAATAACAACCATTATTATTCTAATATTATCATTTATTAATAGCAATAGTAATAATATTAAAGCATTAATGGTGTCAAACTAAACCATAAACCTTCCATTAAAATTTCATTGAGAATTTTATGGCAACATTATGAGAGCTACATATAAATTGTATTTCCCTTATAAATTTATAATAAATTGATATTAAATTTATACAATCAAATGAGACTAACGTCTAATAGTAACCATACATTTTTCTATGTTGTATTATGTTTAAAGGATCATTCCATTCAATGATAAGGTTAATAAAAATAAGAACTTAAGGCTTTTTGCATTCACACATATAAAGTTTTTCTTTCTTTCAACCAATACAAGAAGATGAACAAATATAGTTTATCTTGTTATCATATGCCTTTCAAGTAATACAATAGGAATTAATATTTCTTTTCTTTGCAACATACAATTTTAAATCCTTTCCATAACTAAATTCTAACAATATTTTAAAATAGTTTTAAAACAAGAAAAACACGCCCATTAAAAACAATAAAACAACTAATATGGGAACAATGTTGTTTCATTTTCAATCACATTTCAATGAACTTATTTCAACTTAATAATCTTATAGTTCCTCATTCCAAAAAGTAATGAAATGATTTTCAAACTTTTACTTTCATTTACAATATCAACTAAGATAACGTTTTGATAATGAAATAACTAAAAAATCACTTTAAACAATTACAAGTTTACAAGCCCTCCATATACAATGGAGACAACATGATAAAATATAACAAGAGAGTTTTGATTATTTCTCAAAATGCTACAAGAAACATGACTCCTCCTTTGAGTTCCACCTTCTTCCAAGATCAAACACACAACAAAAAATGGGGGAGTAGGAAAAAAACTCCACCCAACCAATACTCCAATCAGGAAGTGAATCCTACTTCCTCATTGGCCCCCGAGCACCAACAATAACACAATAAGGAATATTTGATTTCCATGGAAATAAATACAAGTCTTCCACTTTTACTTTCAAACAACAGTCACACGAGCACAATAAAAAAAACATTCATTTCTAAACACATGAACTTCCCAAAATATTGTCTCTAAAACAAGCCAAGTAGAGAAAGGAATATGACAATACACTTGTGCCTCCCAAGGGTTTGGATGCCCACCTCAAAAACCTCCAAAACACAATCAATATCAAAATATCTTATGCCTCCCTGCAAATAAAAATATATCTATTATGCCTCCCTCTCTCTTATGTCTCCCACAATGAAAAAAATAAGAAGATGAGAACAAGTTGGGGCATCCAACCCACTCTCTCCTAAATACCCAAAAGAAACTCTTATGCCTCCAAAAAAATTTCATCCTGATTTCACTATCTCATACACATCCTTAATACATTTCACTACCCAACATCATTAAGAAAGAACATATTCATTCAACACATAAATATTCAAGCAAAGAGAATAAACCGAGGGTCCAAGACCCTACCTTTCCATGGCAAGAATCCACTTCACAAGAAAGTCCCAAAATCCTCCAAGCTCAATAAATTCCAAGCAATCTTCAACTCCAACAAAAACTCCAAAAATCAAGCATTCCCAAAATGAGAGAGCCCAAAACCAAGCTGGTAACCCCATAACTTCACAAAAATGATAATAAATAGAAAATAGGGAGAGGCATATGATGTGGCTCCATGTAGGATGCAACATCATTTCATCTCCACCCCACATCACCATGGTCAAACGCAAACCCACAGTATAATAAATTGGCGGTTGGGTAAAAGACCACCCTTTTACACACTCAACCAAACCCACACATCCTTAAGGATAATTTTAATTACCCATGTAAGAAAAGTGCAATCAATTTCCTTTTTCCTTCATTAATATAAAAAATAGGACCTAAAATAAGTCCCTTACATAATAGGATAGGTTGGTGGTTGACTTTAAAAGGTGCGGGACAAGACCAACTTGTCCCTCAAGTCTCCAAAATATCCTAGAAGGTCAAACTTGGAATTTCACAAGGAAGATTGAGTACACACTACCCCAAACAAATTAAATTCATTCCAAGCCAACACATATTAAGGCTACCAACTCACATTTATTTCCCCCTTTTTTGTCACATCCTAATTAGCACTAGATAAAAACTTTTAAATTAACTTAAGAGGGGTGCAAAACATAATTAATAAAAGTGACTCCACATACTAATAAAAATACAATAACTCACAATTAAATAAAATCAACAAGACAAAATTACAAACATTCCCAAGGTCACTTTTGAGGTCACCCCCCAATGGGGACCTCCTAACAAGCTACAAAAATAAACAACATATGAATACATGTGTTGCCATGGTGACCTGTTGCCAATACTCCATATTCTTTCACTTGTTGGTCTCCTATCCCCTTTGGTTTATTATGTTGCGAACACCTACAAAAGTCAAGACAATACCTTTCTAGCCTCATGGCCATATTAACAACATTGAAATAATAAAAATACATGTATATACATAAGAATAAATTATCACAACTTAAACCAAGACAAGTAATTTTCCATTGGTCAAAACTCTAATTACTTCAATTTAGTTACTTTATCAAGTAGAAATAAGACCACGAAATCAAATACATAATATAGCATCATATAATTATCGAAATAATGCATTAGTCCAATATAATATCAAAATAAAAAAATTGATATATCCAAATATGCATATAATGCATCCTGTAAATCATGTCATAAGCCTAACATCCATATTGTTTATAAATTAACTAATCAATATAGTAATGTCCACTGTCAATATCTAAACTATGATAGAAATGTCGATAACTCTAATTGATAATAAGTCAAATCATAATCATATAAAAGTCGAAGTGGAGTGGGCACTACCAAAACAAATTAGATTTTATATCTATTAATTTTTGTAATGATGCATGGCTTTTGATTATTTAAAATATTGACTATGAAGTGATCTTATTTAATGTTGATGTTTGCATCATTATTGGGCACTACTATTACGTTTTTTTATATATCGATTATCATGATGATGAATAACTTTTTTCATGCTTATAAGAATTTAAGTTTTCTATATGATTATAAGATTAGTTAGAAAAAGTTATTTTTCAAGATAGATTGCATTACTACCTTGTTAATTGATAATATGTACTAGTAGATATAATGAGATAGTTAATCATTTTGTAATATTCATTTTATAATAATTCAATATGATTATGAGTTAAAAATTCATGCTAGTTATTTTAACCGACATGCATAGAATTTATTACTTTTGTCTTGTGCAGAACTAGAGTAATCATTACGAAGTGACACGTTGGATTTGATACACCTATAAGGACGGAGAGATTAGGTAAGTTCCCATGCTAAAAAAAAGTAAATGTTATCGTAGTCTTTTTATTATACTTATTCACATATCTCCATGAACAATAATGGACTTTCTATTATGATTACAATTAAAGACAATAGGCATATGCTTGATTCCTTATATACTAACATTATCTCGATAATTATTTTTATTATTTTTTCATCTTTCTCTAGTATGAACAATAATTGACATTTTTGAATGATTCCCTTATGAGAACAGTATGGGCATATTCATGATTGAAACATATTATTTATATGAGAATGGGCATGTGCCCATTCTAAACATTATCATACAAGAAATTTTGATTCTATGAGAGTGGGCATGTGCACTTTCATCAATAATTACTCAATACTTAGTCATTTGAATAACTATTTAAAATCTGTGAGCATATCTAATCCATACTCTTCTTTTATGATTGTTATCTTCCATACAAACTATTTTTTTATTCCTATATGAGAATAGGAAGATTCCTATCTCGATAACATGAAGCGTCTCATTTGATACAAGACAATGTAAACATGGTCAATCAATTTTTTACCTACTTAAGAGTCGTGACCATTTATAAAGTATACTTTTCTTTTATGAATCCTATACGACAATAGGAAGATTAAAAATGTAATGCACATTCAAAACAAGATGAAACAATTTTGTTTGCATGATAATGGGCATATACCCATTCTAAACATTGTAATATAAGCAATACTAATTTTATGAGTATGCATCTATTATTCCTATTTATATCTATTTAAAAATTTTGAGACTATTTTATCCATACTCTTCTTATTCTTCTTCTATGATTCCTAAATGAGAAGGGGCATCTACCATTCAATACAAGACAATTCCATAAATATCCATCAATTTCATAACTCTTTAAAAAGATTTGACACTGGGTGCCCATTCTAAAACATAGTAAATTTGGTTATTCATATCGTAAAGGGCATATGCCTATTCTAAACTTTATAATACAAGTAATATTTTTATTTTATTTTTGAGAATAGGCATGTGCTTAGTTGTGAATGAAACATATTTTTTATATGAGAATGGTAATGTGCCCATTATAAAAATTCTCATACAAGCAATTTTTATTCTATGAGAGTGGGCATGTGCACTTTCATCAATACTTACTCAATACTTAGTCATTTGAATAGCTATTTAAAATTTGTGATCATATCTAATCCATACTCTTATTTTATGATTTTTATCTTCCCTATGAACTCTTTTTTTATTCCTATATGAGAATAGGCATATTCCTATATGAGAACAAGAAACTTCCCATTTGATACAAGACAATGTAAACATGGTCAATCAATTTTTTACCTATTTAAAATTCGTGACCATTTATAAAGCATACTCTTCTTTTATGATTCCTATCTACACAAGAAATTATTTTATGAATCCTATATGAGAATAGGAAGATTAAAAATGCAATTCCCATTCAAAACAAGATGAAACAATTTTTTTTTCATGAGAATGGGCATATGCCCATTCTAAACATTGTAATACAAGCAATATTGATTTTATGAGTATGCCTCTATTATTCCTATTTATATCTATTTTAAAAATGTGATACTATTTTATCCATACTCTTCTTATTATTCTTCTATGACTCCTAAATGAGAAGGGGTATCTTCCCATTCAAAACAACATAATGTCGTAAATCTCTATCAATTTCATAACTCTTTAACAAGATGTGAGAATGGGTGCCCATTCTATAAAAAATTAAATTTGATTATTTGTATTGTGAAGGGCATATGCCCATTCTAAACTTTATAATACAAGTAATATATGTTTTTTAGAATGGGCATGTGCACAATCATGAATGAAACATATTTTTATATGAGAATGGGCATGTGCCCATTCTAAACATTCTCATACAAAAAAAAATTATTCTATAAGTCTAGGCATGTGCACTTTCATCAATACTTAGTCATTTGAATATCTATTTAAAATATTTGACCATATCTAATCCATACTCTTATTTTATGATTGTTATCTGCCCAAGCAAGTCTTTTATGATTCCTATATGAGAATGGGCATATGTCCATTCAATACGAGACAATGTAAAAAATCTCAATCAATTTCTTAACTTTATACAAGCCATGAGAATGGGTGCCCATTCTAACAATAGTAAATACAAAAATAGTAATTATTACAAGTGTCTAATTAGGTTTGACAATAAATTATACTATATATTTTTCATTATTCAAATATATAATTAAAACATAAAATGGGTACAATCAATTCAAATATATTTTTAAAAGATTTACAATAGAATTATGATATTAAATCATTCTAAAACACATTAAATATGTAAAAAGACAAACTATTTTAGCAAAGTATTTAAAAAAACCTATAAAATTTCATGATTTGATTATTAAAAACATATTTTCGGTAAATGTGGACATGTTTAAAACAATACATGTGTCTAAATTGGTATGAAAATAAATTCTAGTTTATATTTTTAATTATTTAAATTTCTATTTAAGATCAATTAAAATATGTAAGCATATTAAATAATATTAAATAATTTAAGAATTAGATGGTGGTGATTTGTTCTTTGTATTATACATTCATTTTTGAATGTATGTAAAAATTGGTACAATGTATTTTTTATTAATCTAATACCTGTATAAAACATGTAAATGTTTCTAAGAATTAGGATAGAAACATAATAAAGTATTAAAATTTGTAACCTTTCATGGTTAAGTATTTACGATAGAATTAGTATATTAAAGGCATTTAAACATTATAGTTTTGTGATTTATTATGGTAGGATAAATTCAAGTTTCAAGACTTAGGATATTAGGATATTAAAGGTATTTAATCATTAAATGATGGTTGTTTATTATGTTACAACAAATTAATATTTTGAATTTAGTTGCTTTCTTTTAGAGATGATTTTCTTTGGTCAAATAATTTATAAAAATATTGAATTTGAATGGCTCGAGTTTGGATTGTTTGTTCCCTAATGGCTAAGTTCTTTTACTCTTACGGCTAGGGTTTTTCATTTAGGAAATTTTTAGGACAAAGACGAAGGTATGTGAAAGGATTTAGGTTGATTGGATACAAATATTATTGAAAAAGAAACTTGTTGCAGAGGTAATAAAACTTGTTGTGGTGGTCATAAAAAAGACACAGAGAGAGACAAGCATTACTGAGTCCATCTAATCATTTTTTTCACACCATAAATAGGTACACATTTTAGACATTACAACATGAAAAAGGAACAATTTTTTTAATTTGTATATTTGGTAGCTATTACATTTACAAATGTACATAAATTGATTTTTGTATTTGTTTGTTGTTACGTTTATGCAAGGAAATATATTGATACTTTTTTTCATACATTTAAATAAATGAGATATATGGAAAAATGGATAAAATACTTTATTGTGAATTAAAATATCTTTATTAGTATAAATTTTTACACTTTAGAAGTAAATTTGGAAAAAAATGAGATATAAAAACCTTGAATAGCTTGTTTTGCCATTGTTGTATTTTGTTTGAGAAATCTCGAATAGTCTCCGTTACAAAATCACTCTTTTGGGTGTTGTTTCTTCTTCCTTATTCTGAAAAATCTTTGTATCTTCATATTTTTCTAGCCACATCTACGTTCTTCGTCTTTCCCTAGCTAAATCTTTGAATGAAAAAATATCGGTCCCAATAGAGCGAAAACCAAAACCTGATTCATTCAAAATCAATATTTTTATAATGTACTTGGCAAAAATAAATTGCCTCATAAAAAAAAGCGCTGAAAATTCAAATTTTGAATCAAACTTGACATAATAAATGATAATTATGAATTGCCTCCCAAAAATTAAACTATATAATTTAAAATTTGAATCAATCTTGTGGAAAATGTAAAAAATAAGCACTAAAAATTCAAAATTTGAGTCAAACCTACCATAATAAATGACCGGTACAAATTGCCTCCCTATAATAAAGCACCAAAATTTGAAATTTGAAACAATAGAAATCAAAGTGTTTCTAATCAAGATGTGATATTAGTAATTAATAGTTCATCATTAACATTGATTAGTAGTAGAAATCACTGTGATTATATAATTTTAGTATTAATTAATTAATTAATTAGAAATATTAATTAATAATATTATAATTAATTAGTATTAGTCCTAATTCAAATAATTAATTAGTAATATTATAATTAATTTAAAAAAATCCTAACAATTAATACTAACTACAAGAATTAATATTACTAGTAAACTTCAATTATTATATTTAAAAATGACATCTAACTATATTATCAAATGAATAGAAAATAATTTCAAAATAATTAAATAATATTATGACAATATAATTAAATTTTTTAAATGTAATTAACTAATTAATATCCATTATTTATAATGCTTAATTAATTATAGTACATTTTAAAAATAATTTTATAAAAATATAAAAATATAGTAAAATTTTATAAAACTAATAAACAACATAAACTCCATTATTATTTATAATGCTTCCTCGCTTATAATGTTTCATTAATATTAATGTTTAGAATGGGCGGTAAAAATATTTAAACTTAATAATCAAAAAATTAGATTTCAAAGAATACGTATTTGACATATCATAGTAGAACTAATCAAGATTAATTAATTAACAACAAAAATTAATAATAGTAATAATTAAATACAACAAATAATGTTGTATCATTTAATAATAACTATAAATTTAAACTAATATTTTACATTACGAAAAACAAAATGATTTCTTTATGTGAATGGGCTTGTACCCATTTTAATACCCTTATAAAGAAAGTTAGAATGTGTTATCTCTATTCTCATATAAGAATCATAGAAGAAAAAATCAAAAAGTGGATAATCGAACAATTAAAATGATGCAATACACATATACAGAATGGGCATATGTCCATTCTCGTAGAAGCAAACATTTTTTATCTTGTAATGAAAGGGCATAAGCCCATTCTCAAATAGGAATAATTTAAGAAAAATACACATATAAAGAATGGGCATATGTTCATTCTCATACAAACAAACATTTTTAACTTGTATTGAATCGACATATTCCCATTCTCATATAAGAATCATAGAAGAGAAATATAGCTAATACATAATTTTTTAGAATGGATAGTTTCTGTTTCCCACATCCTTTATAGTGATATAAAAAATATTAAGTTCAATATTGCTTCAGTGAGGTAGAATGGTTCCATAGGCATTTGCCCATTCTCATACAAACAAAGAGTTTTGTGATTATGACAAGAATGGGCATATGTCATTTCTCATATAAACAAATATTTTAATCATTGTGATGAGAAATTATGCAATTACATACTTTAATGAGAATGTTTAAAATGGACAGATGCCCATTATAACAATTAGACACTATGATAAGTATGAGGAATTATTGTAAAATTAATATATGCTATGTTAATATCATGAAGATATTTGGATGAAGTAGATATATTCTCATAAATTCAATATAGAAAGACTTCAATTTAACCTCTATATATATTCTCATAAACTCAATATAGAAATAAATAGAGGTAATATTTAATTTGTTTTAGAATGGAAAGTTTCCCATTCTCACATCCTTTTATGAGAATGTTTAAAATGGAGATATGACCTTTCTCGTAGTCAAAGAATATGGGAAATATGAGAAATTATTGTAAAAGTAATATATGCTATATTATTATGATGAATATATTTAGATGAAGTTTTTAGCAATAGAGTTTCTAATTAAATAGACAAATGACCATTCTCATAGTTAGGGAATATGGGAAATATGAGATATTATTGTAAAAGTAATATATGCTATATTATTATGATGAAGATATTTGGATGAAGCGGTTAGCAATCGAGTTTCTAATTAACTTATATTTAACCTCTATATTTATTCTCATAAAATCAATATAGAAAGAAAGAAAAATTATCCTACATGAAACATAAAGAATGAATGAAAATAACATCCTTTTATGAGAATGTTTAAAATGGATAGATGCCCATTCTCATAGTTAGGAATATGCGAAGTATAAGAAATTTTGTATAAGTAATATATGAAATTACATCCTTTTATGAGAATGTTTAAAATGGATAGATGCTCATTCTAATAGTTAAGAAATATGGGAAGTATGAGGAATTATTAGAAAAGTAATATGTGTTATGTTAATATGATGAAGATATTCGGATGAAGTCATTAACAATTAAGTTTATAAATACCTTATATTTAACCTCCATATATTTATTTATCATCTTATAAATGCAACTTAAATTCTTCTTCACTAATTCTTATAAGAGACCTGGACATCTACCCATTCAAAATAAAAATGTTCATGTATATGAGAATGGGCATATGCCCATTATTATCATCGTAATACAAAAATAATGAACTTGATCATTACTATGAGAAAATTAATAGGATTCCTAAAACAAAACTATATAACTACATAATACTTCATCCGATGTGGGAGCATAACTTTTGATCCGACCGTTGGATCATCCTGAAATGTTACAGGGTGGTAGATATACATTAGTACTATGCCGGAGTCAAATTTTCTTGCAAGGTTGTGCCCATTTTGGCACATTTTCAGCCCGGATTTCTTCGTCTAGTGGCCTAAATTGGCTCGAATGTTTTTTCCGCTTTTGACTAGGTCTTATAACTTTAATAACTTTTTGTTGTGCTTGAGAATAAGTCAAAATTTCATGTGAGACATAATTTATGAATGCATATTTGGCACAAAAATTTTGGGGTCAATCTGAGTTGTTTTACATTTTAGGGTTTTAGAGTAGTCTTGAAATAAAAGGAGGATGGTAATGATGTAATAGATCAGTGTGAATTCCAGAATAAGAAGTAAGCTATTTTAAAACTCTTGGTTTTATTTGCAAATATATTTATGTGTTTCTTTGGAGGTATTTAAACCACTTGTAGATGGATTCACATCAATTGGTATCAGAGCTGGATTTTGATCTTGTAGAAATAGTTAAGGTAACATATTACATTTTTTTGTGTAGTTTTTACCTCTATTTTATATAACCATGGCTAGATGCGGGAGGGGAGGTTATGCCCAAATTAAGAGGAATATGCAAGAGCTATAGAGACATGTTTTTGAGCTCACAGGAGAAGTTACTTGCCTTAGAAGGAGACATGCAAATGGGGATGCAAACCCAGATAGTGATATTGAAGAAGAGCCTCCATTAATGAATGAAGGAGGAGATGAAGAAGAAAATGAGAGAGACAAGTGAAACGTTGAAAGAGAGACCATTTAAGGAGAGATTGATCAAGGATTTAGAGGGAAAGAATGACGACATCAAGATTAATGTTCCTGATTATGGTGGAGGGTTACGACCAGAGGAGTTGATTGACTAGTTAAATCATATGGAAAAATTCTTTGAGTGGAAAAACCTTTCAGAGGAGAAGAAGGTTAAGTTTGCATGCACTAAGTTGGCTGGACATGCATTGATCTAGTGGGATCACCTACAAAATGAAAGACAAAGGAATGGAAAGGGAAAGATTTGAAACTGGAATAAAATGGTAAAGAAGATGAAAGAAAAGTTTCTTCCTATAGATTATGCTCAGACACTCTTTCGAAGATTCCAAAACCTAAGACAAAAGGATCTCAGCATTGAGGAGTATACTAATGAATTTTATAAGTTATCAATCAGGGTGGAATAGGGAGATTCTGAAGAACAAAATGCTACATGGTACATAAATGGGCTGAGTTACACCATACAAGATGAGCTGAGTATGCTCCGGATCCATAGCCTAGATGATGCTTATCAACTTGCATTAAAGGTAGAGGAAAAGAACAAGAGGAATAATTTTAGAAGAGGTGTGAAGAGAGGTCTATCATCATCTCTAATGAGGGGCAGTGGTAGATTTGAATCTACAAAAGGTGAATCCTCTAATACAGAAGGGTATGAAGATTTTGGTCAAAGCCATGATAACTACCAAAGAGGTAGGGGGTTTCAGAGGAGAAGAGGTTATAATGGAGGGCGGGGCTAGAATAGCCCCCAAAGGTAATATACATGTTATAGATGTGGTGAAGAGTCGCATAGAGCTTTTGAGTTTCCGCACTATCCTACACAAGATAGATGGCAAGGGGAAAAACCACGAGTGAAGGTTGAGGTGAAGAGGAAGAAGAAATGGAGGTTGTTGTAGACTTGGGTGAAACCCTCATGATAATGAGGATGATGATTCTCCCAAGGAAGGAGAAGGAACATGATGTTGCTGGAGATGATTCGTGGCTTCGAAAAAATATATTTTGAACAAGATGCACCTCTAGAGGAAAGGTATGTAAAATTATTATTGATGGTGGTAGTTGTGAAAATATGGTTTCAACTATAATGGTTGATAAACTGAATTTGAAATGTGAGAAGCACACATATCCCTATCATATATCATGGTTCAAGAAAGGAAATGAAGTAACCATAGATAAAATATTCCTTATAAATTTTTCAATTGGGAATACCTATAAGGATGAGGTGTGGTGTGATGTTATCCCAATGGATGCATGTCATATATTACTAGGTAGACCTTGGCAATATGATAGAAAGGTTACACATGATGGAGGGAAAAATACATATACCTTTTGGAAGGATGGTGTAAAGGTGGTCTTGTTACCCTTTAAGGAAGAAGAAAAGAGTGAGGGCTTATTGGCTACAAAAGAGTTTGTTATAGAAATGGAAGAAACTGGATGTTGTTATGCACTAATGTCAAAGAAGCTGGAGAAAGAAGACTTTAATATACTTGTTGTGGTAGAAAAGATACTAAAAGAATACAAAGATGTCATACCAGATGAGCTACCAGATGGGTTACCTTTAAAGCGGGATATTCAACACCATATTGATTTGATCCCACGATCGGCCCTTCCAAACCAAGTAGCCTATCGATGAGTTTGACATAGAGTGAAGAGTTGAATAGAAAAGTGTCGATCTAATACAGAAGGGTTAGTGAGAGAAAGCATGAGTCCTTGTACAACTCCAAGAGGTTATTGACTCCCAAAAAGATGGAGACTGGAGAATGTGTGTAGACAATAGAGCTATAAACAAGATCACAATTAAGTATTGGTTCCCAATTCCGTGATTGGATGATATGATGGATGTGCTAGCAGGAGCCCGATATTTTAACAAGATTGATCTAAGGAGTGGTTACTACCAAATCCAAATCCGTGAAGGGGACGAATGGAAAACTACTTTCAAAACAAAAGATGGATTATACGAGTGGATGGTGATGCCATTTGGGCTATCTAATGCACCCAGTACATTCATGAGGTTGATGAATAGAGTACTCCGAGAATACAATGGTAAGTTTGTTGTTTTCTATTTTGATGATATTTTGATATTCAGTAAGACAGTGGAAGAACACTTGTTACATCTGAAATTTGTGCTAGACTTGTTACATAAAGAGAGTCTATATGAAAACTTAAAGAAGTCTAGATTCCTTGTAAGAGTCCTATTTTTTTGTGATTTGTCATATTGAAGGATGTAGTGAGGATGGATGAGGAAAAAGTAAAGGCAATTCTAGAATGGCCTATTCCAAGGAATGTGATAGAGGTTTGTAGTTTTTATGGACTGGAAAATTTCTATAGGAAGTTCATAAGAATTTCAAGTAGCACATTTGTACCCATAACAGAGTGTACAAAAGGGTTGGAGTTTGTATAGACCAAGACAAAGCAACAAATAGTTTTGAATTGTTGAAGAAGAAAGTATCAAAAGCACCTATTTTGGTATTGCTGATTTTAGCAAGGTCTTCAAGGTTGATTTATGATGCCTCACATGTTGGGATTGGAGCTATGTTGAGTCAAGAAGGATGAACTGTGGCATTCTTCAGTGAAAAGCTAAATGAAGTCATGAGGAAATATTCTACCTATGATATGGATTTTTATGCTATTGTTCAGGCATTAAGGAACTGGAGACATTACTTGGTAGAAAAGGAATTTGTACTCTTCACTGACCATGAAGCCTTGAGGTATGTAAACACACAGAAGAAACTAAATACTAGGCATGCAAAATGGGTTTCATTTTTGCAAGAATATACTTTTGTTTTAAAGCATAAATCTGGTAAGCATAATCAAGTTGCTAATGCCTTGAGTAGGTGTGTAGCCCTTTTGACAACAATGGAAAATAAAGTACTAGGGTTTGAGGTAGTTAAGGAATTGTATGAAGGTGATCCAGATTTTGGTGATGTTGTGAGAAAACTTAAGGAGCCTATAGTAGGTAGTGATTCTTTTGATTATTTTTTAGGGGAAACAATTGTGCATCCCCTCATTGGTTCAATGAGAGAAAATATTATAAGAGAATTGCATAGTGGGGGTTGGCTAGACACTTTGGTATAAGTAAGAAAATTTCTCTTGTTGTAGAAACGTATTGTTGGCCAATGGTAGAGAGGGATATAAGTATGGTTGTAGCAAGATGTAGAATGTGTCAAATGGCTAAGGGCCATATACAAAGAATCTTGGGTTGTATATGCCATCGCCTATCCCTCCAAGGCCATGGGTTGATCGAGTATGGATTTTCTGTTAGGGCTTCCTAACACATAGTGAGGGAATGATTCTATCTTTGTTGTGGTTGATAGATTCTCTAAGATGGCACATTTTATTTCTTGTAAAAAAACTAATGATGCTTCTAGAATTGCAGATTTGTTTTTTTCAGAAGTGGTTAGATTGCATGGAATTCCAAGAACGATCACTTCATATAGGGATACGAAGTTTTTGAGTCACTTTTGGAGGACTCTATGGAAGAAATTGGGGACACAACTACAGTTCAGTAGTGCATATCACCCCCAGACTGATGGGTAGATGGAAGTAGTGAACAGAGGCTTGGGAAATCTCCTACGTTGTATAGTTGGAGAAAAGCCAAAACAATGGGACTTAGCTTTACCTCAAGATGAGTTTGCATATAATATCTCGGTAAACAAGTCCACAGGGAGGTCTCCTTTCCAAATTGTATATGGTAGGAATCCCAAGGGGGTCCTAGATCTAGTTGTTCTACTAGGTGAAGATGAAACAAGTGATGATGCGAAAAATCATTTGCATTTGCAGTAACACATTCTATAGCTGCAAGATGAAGCGAGGGAAAAGCTCAAAGTGAGTAATGCACAATATAAAATAGCTGCAGATGCAAGTAGGAGAGTAAGTGTATTTGAGAAAGGAGATATGGTGATGGTTCATCTTAGAAAAGAGAGGTTTCCAAAGGGGATATATAATAAACTCAAGTATAAGAAGATTGGGCCATGTAGGATTGACGAAAATAAGTGATAATACCTACAAGGTGGAGCTACCTGAAAAAACTTTGCTATCTCACCTATTTTTAAATTTCATGATGAAAATGTCGAGAGGAAGAAGAAATAAAATGGAAGCAATGATTGCTAAAGAAGAAAAAGGAGAGGGTAATGTGTGTCTTGGACCAAAAGACAATCACTACTAGACATGGGAGCTACAATAGATATTTGGTATAGTGGGAAGGTTTGTAGCAAGAAGAAAATACTTGGATTCGTCGGTGGGAGTTAAGCAAAATTGACAAGTGCAAAATTAAATGAGTTCCATCAATGTAAATTCGTAGGAGCTGAATTCTTTTCAACCAGGGAGAATGATACGGGAGCATAACTTACAGAGACCATAAATTTTTATCCGACCATTGGATCGTCTTGAAATTTTACAAGGTGGTAGATATACATTAGTACTATGCTGGGGACAACTTTTCTGCAATTTTGTGCCCATTTTGGCACATTTTTGGGCTCGGATTTCTTCATCTAGTGGCCTAAAATTTGCTCGAATGTTTTTTTCCGCTTTTGACTAGGTATTAGAACTTTAATAACTTTTGTTGTGCTCGTCGAATAAGTCAAAATTTCACGTGAGCCCTAATTTATGAATTGATATTTGGCATGAAAATTTTGGTATCAATCCGTGTTGTTTTTCATTTTAGGGTTTTTGGCATTTTAGGGATTTAGAGTAGTCTTGAAATAAAAGGAGGATGGTAATGATGTAATAGATCAGTGTGAATTCCAGAATGAGAAGTAAGCTATTTTGAAACTCCTGGTTTTATTTGT
Organism: Taxus wallichiana var. yunnanensis; assembly: GCA_018340775.1. Lineage (NCBI taxonomy): Eukaryota > Viridiplantae > Streptophyta > Pinopsida > Cupressales > Taxaceae > Taxus > Taxus wallichiana. Next base: position 509,489,483 of record CM031242.1, read on the forward strand.
AAAGTTGGTTATGTGTGTTTTTAGAGGTATTTCAACCTCTTGCAGCTGGATTCACATCATCATCCCTCTCGAGGGTATGTCTGCAACACTTGGCGAGAGGCCGAAATTAGCTCTACTAGGGATAGTCCAACCTAAATAATAAAATTATATTCGTGACATGAATATGAAATGGGTTGGACCTCATTTTGATTTTAAATGAAAACCAAATGTTCCTCTAGGGATAGTCCAACTAATATGATACAATTATTAAGTATATAAAGGTTTTGAAAATATTTTTAAAGTATAATTCTTCTTCTAATCTAGTCCTCCTTCCATCGCAATAGTCCTCCATCCATGTAAAATGGGAAATTACCCCACAATAAATGTTTTTTTATTTGAGTATGTACAAATTCCCATATTTCTAAATAATCCAATAAAACTAACGAAAAATATTGCCAAAAAAATGTTATAAAGTCTAGAGAATGGGCTAATGTCTATTCTAAATATATATTAATTTTTCCTTTATCAAAATGGGAATGTTCCATTTCTAAATCAAATTAATAAAACTATGAGAATGGGCATGTACCAAAGGGTATACAAAGATAAAATTAGAAAAATGTTCATATCAATTTCTTGTAGCATCTTGATAATGGGAATATTCACATTCTATTAATATGAATCACAAAGAATTGTAAAAGTAATATATATGAAATTACCTCCTTTTATGAGAATGTTTAAAATGGAATTATGCTTATTCTAATAGTCAGGAAATATGGGAAATATGAGGAAATCTTGGAAAAGTAATATATGCTATTTTAATATGATGAAGATATTAACTTATAATTAACCTCTATATAATTATTTATCTTCTTATAAATTCAACCTAAATTATTCTTCAAAGCTGATTCCTATAAGATACTATGCATCTTCCCATTCAAGATAAAGATGTTCATTTGTATAAGAATGAGCATATGCTTATTATTATCACTGCAATACAAGCAATATTGAAATTGATCATTACTATGGGAAAATTAATAGGATATAAGAGTGAAAAGGAATGGTCAATATAATACAAGAAATATTTAACTTAATCAATTTAAAAATTATATGAAGGCTGTGAGAATATAAGACTAAAACGGAATGGTCAATCTAATACAATAATATTTAAATTTATACTTTTAAAAACTACATGAAGACTACGAGAATTGGAAAATTGCATTATTGGAACAAATTAGATTGTATCTTATTTTAGAGGATTGCACATTTTTCATTTGATACAAGATTGAACATAATCATTTTAATACCTATGAAGGTTGTGATTAAGGGAATTGCCCATTCTAAAATAAAATAAATTTTATCTATATTCTTCATATATGATTCCTCTATGTCAATGGGCATCTGCCTATTCAATACAAGAAATAAATGATTTCCATATGTTAAATGGGCATCTGCCCATTCTAAAACAAAGTAAAATTTTAAACAATATAATTGAATGATGATCTCACTATGTCATTGTAAAAAAAACATTAAATTTCAAACATTATCATAGCCATGTTTTAGTAAACATAAATACATGGAAGTTTATTATCATAGCCATGTTTTAGTAAACATAAATACATGGAAATTTAATATTAACTTGTGAAAATCGAGAGCAATTATACCCCATCATGTCTAAGACTGTGTTGGCTTTAATTAAATGTTTAATGGCTTTGGGTTGACATATATTAAATTCTCAATGAAATCAGCTAATGTGAGTTGTATTTATGATTGTATATGGAAAATAGTTTGAGCCCTTACCTTCAGCTTTAGAAGATCCTTCATCTATGATCTTTGAGAATTAGGAAGGGATGCATGCAATTATTTAATAACAATTTATGCGGGAGCATAAATTGCGAGACCATAACTTTTGATCCGACCATGGGGTCATCATGAAATTTTACACGGTGGTAGATATGCATTAGTAATATGATAGGGTTAAAATTATGTGTAATGTTGTGGTGATTTTGACATTTTGGGCCCGGATTACTTCACCTAGTGGTCTAAAATTGGCTACGAACATTTTTTTGGCTTTTGACTATGTCTTAAAACTTTAATAAATTTTGTTGTCCTTGTTATAATAAGTTAAAATTTCACATGAGCATTAATTTATGAAGGAATATTTGACACAAAAAAATTGGGGCACATCCAAGTAGTTTTACTAGTAGATAAATATTGGCATTTTAGGTTTTTAGAGTAGACGTGAAAGAAAAGGTGGATTGTAATGATGTAAACAAATGGCGTATATTCTAGAATGCAAAAAAAATATATTTTAAATCTCCTAGATTTTATTTGAATATTTTTTTATATGTGTTTTGGAGGTATTTCAACCTCTTGTAGTTGGATTCACATCAATAGGTATCGAGATGAATTTATATATTGTGTAAATAGTTTAGGTAACATATTACATTTTTCTCTATAATTTGAACCTCTATTTTATATAAAAATGTCTAGACATGGGAGGGGAGGTTATTTCAATATTAAAAGGCATATGAAGGAGCTATACGAGACAAGTTGTTGAGCTCGTAAAAGAATTTTCCTGCCTTAGAAGGAGACATGTAAATGGGGATGCAAACCTAGATAGTGACACTAAAGAAGTGCCTCCATTAATGAATGAAGAAGGAGATGAAAAAAATTGAAAGAGATAAAGAAACCATGCATGAGAGACCATTTTAGGAGAGATTGATCCAGGTTTTAGAGGGAAATAGTGATGACCTCAATATTAATACTCCCGATTATGGTGGAGGGTTATGACGAGAGGAGTTGATTCTCTACTTGAATCGAAGGAAAATTTCTTTTAGTGGAAAACCCTTTAAGAGGAGAAGGAGGTTAATTTTTCATGCACTAAGTTTGCCACACATGTATTGATCTAGTGGGATCACCTTCAAAATGAAAGACAAAGGAATGGAAAGGGAAAGATCCGAAAATGGAATAAAATGGTAAAGAAGTTGAAAGAAAAGTTTCTTCCTGTAGATTATGCTCAAACACTCTTTTGAAGGTTTCAAAACCTAAGATAGAAGGATCTCAACATTGAGGAGTATACCAATGAATTTTATAAGTTGTCAATCAAGGTGAAACAAGAAGAGTCTTAATAATGAAGGATACACAATATATAAATGGGTTGAGTTACAACATACAAGATGAGCTAAGTATGCTCTAAATCCATAGCCTGGATGATGCCTATCAACTCACATTAAAGACACAAGAAAATAACAAGAGGAATTATTTTAGAAATGGTGTGAAGAGAGGACCATCGTCATCTCTAATAAAAGGTAGGGGTAGATTTGAATCTCCAAAAGGTGAATCCTTTAATGCGAAGGGAATGAAGATTCTGGTCAAAGCCATGGTAAATACAAAAGAGGTAGCATGTTTCAGAGGGGAAGAGGTTATAATGGAGGATGGGGCTGGAATAGCCCCCAAAGACAATATACATGTTATATATGTGGTGAAGAGGGGCACAAATATTTTGAGTTTCCGCACTAACCTACACAAGATAGATGACATGGAGAAAAACCACAAGTAAATTTTGTTGAAGTTGAAGAGTAAGAAGAAATGAAGGTTTCGTAGACTTAGGTGAAACCCTCATGATAAGGAGGATAATGATTTACCCAAGGAAAGAGAAGGAAAATGATGTTGTTGGTGCTAATTCATTCCTGTGAACAAATATATTTCAAACAAGATGTACCTCTCGAGGAAAGGTATGTAAAATTATTATTGATGGTGGTAGTTGTGAAAATATGGTTTCAACTGTGATGGTTGATAAACTCAATCTGAAATGTTAGAAGCACCCATATCCCTATCATATATCATTGTTCAAGAAAGAGAATGAGGTAACTATCAGTAAAAGATGACTTATAAATTTTTCGATTGGGAATACCTACAAGTATGAGGTGTGGTGTGATGTTATCCCAATGGATGCATGCCATATATTTATTGGGAGGCCTTAGCAATATGATAGAAAAGCTACACATAATGGAGGGAAAAATAGATACACTTTTTCGACGGATGGTGTAGAGGAGGTCTTATTACCCTTCAAGGAAGAAGAGAAGAGTGAGGGATTATTGTCTACAAAAACGTTTGTTATAGAAATCGATGAACTTGGCTGATGTTATGCACAGATTTCAATGACGGTTGCAATAGAAGATTTTAATATTCCTGTTGTTGTAGAAAAGGTATTAAATGAATACAAATGTCATACCAAATGAGTTATTAGATGGGTTACCTCTAAAGTGATATATTCAACACTAGATTGATTTGATCCCAGGATCGACCCTTCAAAACTAGGAAGCCTATCGGATGAGTCTGATACTGAGTGAATAATTGAATACACAAGTGACAAATGTAATATAGAAACTTAGTGAGAGAAAGCATGAGTCCATGTCCAACTCGGCACTATTTAATACTAAAAATGTGGAGACTAACGAATTTGTGTAGATAGAAGGGCTATAAATAAGATCACAATTAAGTATCGATTCACAATTCCAAGATTGGATGTGCTAGTGGGAGCCCAATAGTTTGTCAAGATTGACTTGCAGAGTGGGTACTACGGACCAAGATATTTGAAGGGGTTGGATGGAAAATGGATTTCAAAACAAAAGAAGGATTATACGAGTTGATGGTGATACCATTTGGGCTATATAATGGACCTAGTACATTCATGAGGTTGATGAATAGAGTACTACGAGAATACAATGGTAAGTTTGTTGTTGTCTATTCAGATGATATTCGATATTTAGTAAGATAGTGGAAGAACACTTGTTACATATGAAATTGGTGTTATAATTGTTACATAAAGAGAGTCTATATACAAAATTAAATAAGTGTAAATTTCTTTAGAAGAATCTTGTTTTATTAGGGATTGTCATATTAGAGGATGGAGTGAGAATGGATGAGGAAAACGTAAAGACAAGTTTGGAATGGTCTATTCCAAGGAATGTAAGAGAGGTGCATAGTTTTCATGGATTGGAAAATTTTTATAGGAATTTCATCATGAATTCATGTGGCATTATTACTATTGTCAATTTTAACCCTCTTGGACAAAAATTGGACAATGCCCTACAAGCCATTTTTTGGTCATTACGGGCATAAACACTGGTCAAATTGATAAATCATGTCTTAAGGGGTTATATTGTGTTTTTTCTACCCTCTAGTTAGCTAAAGGAACCCTAGAAGGTCAAAAATTAGGACAAGGTAATTTATTGAGAAGCCAAGATGTAAGTAATTTCAAACTTGAGACGATAGATGTGTAGAGGTTGGCTCGGTTCTAAGGAGCTCGATGAAGAAACAAACAAGATAAGTATCACAGGTTTTAGCTAAACACTTAGACATGTGAGCTCGGTAGCATACAAGATGTAGGTTTCTCGAATATCTAAAAAAAGACCGAATTGTAAGTCAGTAATGAGCCATGGCAAAACAACTCAACTCAAGTAGGATGTTAAGGCAATGTTCATGGCTGAATTTAGTAGAGCTCGAGAGATGTGGAGAGAAGCTCGATGCGAGAATGATGAGCTTGAATCAAAGTTGATGAATATTTCACCTAGGCATGACGAGCTCAATACCGAGCTAACATGTGAAAAAATAGATGACCGAGTTCGTGGATTATGGAATGAATCAATGGTGTTTGGTACTTTCCAAGAGGCATGAGCTAGTTACACAATTTTTGGTGAAGTGGATAATGGATCGGTTGGAACTCATGGATGATAAGATTGATTATGAATACAATAAAACAACTCATCTTAGTGTGATTAGTGTGAGGGTTTGAGCTGATAAATTCGATGATTTCTTTAATGATGAGCTTAGCTAGTGAATTCCTTAGTAAAACTAAGAGAGGTTTGAAACTCAAATCAAATTGGAATTCAGGTCAAATAATGTCGAGCCGCCTAAAAAGGGAAAGTCTCATCTAGTTAAATATTTTTCAGTTGAGATGAACTGATCTTGCATCATGAAAAAATCATTTGCCAAGCTAATTTGGTAGTATACAATTGATTTTCTCGGTCGAATTATACCATTCACAATGGGTAGCTTGATGTGTTAAATATAGATCTTGAAACCTAGACAGGTGGTTATGTCATTGATTCAATAAGCAAACCCAACACACAAAAATGGAAGATCTCGAATGTAAAGCTCATGCAGCGAGTTAACTGAATCACCCACTTAGAGCTTCATAAGAAGTCTAAGTTTGAATGTTCAGGTGAGTCATAGCAGCATTTAGGTGTCCAATTTAGTTAAGTCGAGACATTTGGTATAAGTAAGATCCCGAATTTGAGAAAACTAATAGGTGATTCATTTATTTAAATCAACATGGCATAAGGAAGTGCAGAGAAGGTTAGTATGTTGAATTTTGAGTTATTTGAGCCATAGTGGTGAATAGCTCGAGTAATGTGCAAATCAACAAAAATTCTATAGGCTATAGACGAGTTGAATCAGATACAAGTATATAAAGGTAGGTTGAGCTCATGGGAAAATGGTCCCGAGTCAAGTTGATGAATGAAAAAGAGAGAGCCGTAATGTGAAAAGAGTGGCTCAAGCTTGAGCTCACGTAGGAACACATCACCCATGGAGGCCTCGAGTTCAGGTTTGGATGTCCGTGTTATTTGGTGAAACATCGAAGTAGGGGGTCGAGATGTATTGGAAATGAAGCTCGAGATTCAATGTTCTATGGAGCAGAAGAAGAAGATAGGAATAGTGTCCCTGGCATCTAAAATAGACAAGTTAAACGAGCTAAATTCGTGGCTCTCCACATTGGTATGAGGTAGCTCAAATGGAGCTCATTGATGGGTGATCTTGTGTCTGATTCCCCTCAAGGAACAATTGAGATTGAACCAAGGTGTAATGATGGTAGAAGAATGTTCGATTTGAGATACGATGTCCCGATTTTGGATTTTTAGAGAACGAGGAAGGATGATTTACTTGTTCTTTCGGCATTATGTTTAAGAGCCATGTTTTTAGGGTAAAATGTTTTGGCATTTTGGAGTGTTTTGGGATCAAAACATTTTAAGTAAATTGGATACTTCAATGCTAAAAACCCCAAAACTCTAAAATTTGGAGTTTTAGGTTTTCGGGGTTGAGAGGTGTCTCAAACTTATGAACTTAGCAAGTGGAATTTTTTTCTAGAGCTGAAAAGGTGAGCTTGGTAAATTTTCAAATGTGGGTCAATGGAACAAAAATATTGGTGAGTATTTCAATGATCAAAAAGTGATACTTGGAACTCGGAGTTAGAAGCAACAATGTGTGGAACGGTTTCCATTTAACTTGGTGAAATGTATGGTGAAGGAACTGTTACCTCATTCTAGTCACATGAGGAATTCATGCATGAGTGGACTAGGTTAATGTTGGGATAGTAATGTAAAATAAAGAATTTATCCGATGCTTGGTCGATCAAGCCGAAGATTTTCCATTGGATGTAAAAAAAAGTGATACGGCTCAAACTAGTCATTACATTGAAAATAATGGGAGGATCCTCGACTTGGTAGAATCAGCTCGGTTTAGTGTTGGTGAGGTTCAAAATTGCTAACATGGATGATTTAAACCTATGATTAGTGGGTGATCCTAGACGTAAATCTAGATGGATCGGTCTTGGTAAGATTTGAGCTCAGGAGTGGTGAGCTCAGTTGATGATAGCTCTTCGGTGGGTTCATTGAACTCGCTTTGGTGTCCATCATGGAGGTCACAAACCAAGAAGAGATTGGAAAGCTTTGGGAGTATCAAGGTTTGCATAACAAAAAATGGGAATGGCTTGGATATCATGCAAATGCATGATATGAGTGATGGGCTTGGAGAAAAAATTTCTGGGATGTTTTAGAGGGGCTTGGCATTGGAGAAGATGGAGACATCTCATAATTTGTTGGTGTATGCTCTGCGAAGAAATCACATAAGGGAGCTCACGGTGTAGGAACATAACATGAAAGCACAACAAGTCAGAGAAGGCCAAGATGGTTTGACAAGATACAACCAAGCTATGTAGTTACATCTCAACATTCAAAATAAGTAAGTTTGGCACTTCATAGAGATCACATGTGGTTAAAATACTAGTTATGTCAGAAGGAATACGTAGTAATCTTGGCACATAGACATGATTTTCAAAGCATGTATTGAAACGTAAAGGCATAAAAAAATTAGGAGTTACCAGTGTCGAGCTCATGAGTCTAAATTGGGCTTGGCATCACTTAAGCTAGGGAGTATGAGAAGATCAATCGACTCAAGTTTATTTCACGAGTTATGTCAGCAAGTTTAGAGAGAAATGAATTTACAAGGGTGTTTGGATAATCATTGAGCTCGTGTGGTAATGGCTCAAGTGAGCTTGAATTCTAACTCGGTAGTAGGTATGGATAACCAAGGATTGCAATCATTTCGAGAGTAGGAAAGTGAGTCGTGATGTCGAACATGATGAAGCCACATGGAAGTTTTGGAGCTTGCTCAGTGTAACTTGGAGGTGGCTCATCAAAAAAATTGTTGTGGTAGTGAAATATGAGCTCACACCAAGTAATTCAAATTGTGGCCAAAAATTAGCAACAGGGAAAGTGAATTTCACAGTATAATGGCTTGGACAGTCACTTAGAATGTGAATCAAAGATGATGAAGGTTGTGGCATTTTGGATATTTTTATTTTAGAGACTCCTTGATTGAATTGGAGAATAGTTTGAGGAAGATCCCGAAGCTTGAAAACTCAAAAATCTGAAATTTAGAGTTTTGGGATTTTGACTTTTTGGGGGTTCGAACCATTTCAGAGTTGTGTCGGGTAATCGGCACGTGGTTTAGTTCATCGCCGAGTCATAAGGAAAGGAAAATGGGTGCTGGAAACATGGATAAATATGTGTTTGGTGGGAGTTTAAAGTAGGAATCGAATATTGAAGAGCTCAAATATGTAAAAAAGGTGGTAAGACATTCCAAATAAAATGAATAAAACCATTAATTCAATGCAAAAATGTGGAGAGGTGACCATTGAGTCACCCGGTGTGTAAGATGGTAAGTTGGTGAGGTTTAAATGTTATTCAATGTGAAGAAAATACGACGAGCTCACCCCTCTCATTCGAGTCATGTTGACATTGGATTCATATTCCAAACCAAGACATATCCAAAGAACTAATTACAATGTTGAGACACTCAAAACGAGTGACTTTCACTCAGGAGGTCACAACGTTTTCCCCGGTTGCCCATTTTTCACAAAATTATAGTCGTTGGCACCCGGAGAATGAGTGTTATGACATGAGATCACCAAAAGATGAATTTTATTTAAGTTTTCCATTCCAAAATTGTAGGTGTTCCTCAAACCTTGACTTGTCTTTGTGAAAGGTGGAGGTGCAATTATTGGAGCAAACAAGGCCAATAACAATGATTGATTATTTCCTACATTCTAGCCTAGATTCTAGGGTTTCTTCCTTCTTTATCTCAACCACTTAGCAATTTTCTATAAATTTAAAAGGGGTGCATATTCCAAAGGGTTAGACACTTTTCAATATTTTTCCTCTCTTCACAAGTTGAGATGCTATAAATTTGTAGGTTCTCAAGCCTTTCTTCTCAAATTGTAATGGCAACCTATGCCTTTTCCCGATGTAATGATGCATTGTGCAAGTGCTTGAAGTAATGAAAATTATGTTTTGTGATTAGTTATATGTCCTTTCATGATTTTTCGCTTTGAGTTGCCTCTCTCATGTTTGTAAGTCTATGCAACCATGGAATCTTTCTCATGTTCGGAGGTTATTGTTCTTATCAAAGAGTGAAGTATTGTATGTAAATTGGGTTTGTAATGTATGTTCATTCTTCCTCATGATCATCTCTCTTCATTGGCAAGCCATAATTTTTTTCTAGCAAAAACTTTCTTGGTGCATCACCACTTCTAGTATAGGTTTTATTTCCTTACAAATTTCTCTCCATAATCGTTTGAAATGTTAGCATTGGTTTAGTTATCCATTTTTATTTCATTGGGATTAGTATTGTGTTTAGTTTAAGAAGAGGAAGCCGGCCTTCTCGAAGGTTCAACTCAATCCCAGTCCCATGACTTGATAGGTGATCCCATGTGTCCCAATCACACCAAATGTCATGTTAAAATTCTGGCCATTTGGAGGGTGCGGTGATTTGGTGAAAATAGTTACACCCATTACTGAGTGTACAAAAGGGAGTGAGTTTGTATGGACCAAGGCATAAATAGATAGTTTTGAATTGTTCAATAAAAAGTGTCGAAGAACCCGCTTTTGTATTTACATATTTTAGCAAGGTCTTCAAGGTTAACTATCATGTTTCACATGTTGGGATGTGAGCTCTATTGACTCAAGAAGGATGACTGTGGCATTATTTAGTGAAAAGCTAAACGAAGTTAGGAGAAAATATTCTACTTATAATGTGGAATTGTATGCTCTTGTTTAGGAATTAACGGACTAGAGACATTACTTGGTAGCAAAAGAATTTTAATCCTCACGGACCATGAAGCCTTGAGGTATGTAAAGATACATAGGAAACTAAATAGTAAGCATGTAGAATGGGTTTCATTTTTGTAAGAATAGAATTTTATCTTAAATCATAAGTCGAATAACAAGAATCAAGTTATTGATGCCTTGAGTAGGCATGTAGTACATTTGACAACAATGGAAAATGAAGTTGTAGGGTTTAAGGAAGTTAATGAATTGTATGAAGGTGATCCAGATTTTGGTGCTATTGTGAGATAACTTAAAGACCCTATAGTAGCAAAGTAATTCTTATATTTATTTGATTCGGGATGGTTATTTGTTCAGGGAGAAATAATAGTGCATCCCTGCTAGTTCAATGAGAGAAACTATTATAAGGTAATTGCATAGTGGGGGGTTTGATGGACACTTTGGTATAAGTAAGAAAATTTCTCTTCTTGTAGAAAAGTATCATTGGCAAGAGGTAAAGAGGGACATAGGTAGGATTGTAACAAGATGTAGAGTGTGCCAAATGGCTAAGGGCCATGTATAGAATACCGAGGTTGTATATGCCATTACCTGTCCCTACAGGACCTTTGGTTAATTTGAGTATGGATTTTGTGTTAGGACTTCCTAACACATAGCAAGGGAATGATTATATTTTTTTGTGGTTGATATATTCTCTAAGATTTCAGATTTCATTTCTTATAAAACAAATAATGATGCTTCTAGAGTTACTGATTTGTTTTTTCGAAGTGGTTAGATTACATGGAGTTCTAAGAATGATTACTTCAAATCATGAATTAAATTTTTGAGTTACTTTTGGAAGACTTTGTAGATGAAACTAGAGACACAAATACAGTTTAGTAGTGCATATCACCCCTAGACATAGGGGCAGATTGAAGTCGTGAACATAAGCTTGGGAAATATCCTATGTTGCATCGTTGGAAAAAGCCCAAAATAATGGGACTTATATTTACGTCAAGATGAGTTTAACTATAATAGCTTGGTAAATAGGTAAACAGGGAGGTATCCTTTCTAGATTGTATATTGTAGGAAATCACAAGGGGGTCCTAGATCTAATTGTGCTACCCAAGTGAATATATGACTAGTGATGATGTAGAAATATTTGAAGAAAACTTGTTATAGCTGCAAGATGAAGTGACGGAAAAGTTGAAAGTGCGTGATGCAAAATATAAAGAAGTTGTAAATTCTAGTAGAAAAGTAAATGAATTTTAAGAAGGATATATGGTGATGGTTCATATTAGAAAGGAGATATTTCTAAAATGGACATATAATAAAATCAAGTATAAGATGATTGGGTTGTGCGGGATTATGAAGATAATGAGTGATAATGCCTACAAGGTGGAGCTACTGAAAACTTTTCTATCTTAGTTTTTTTTAATGTTTCTTAATTATATAAGTTTCTAGGTCAAGATGAAAATGTTGAAGAGGAGGAAGAAGTAAACCGGGATCGAGTAGATGATGAATAAGATAAAGGAAAGGGTAATGTGTGTCTTGGACCAAAAGATAGTCATTACTAGACATGCAAGATACAATAGATATTTGGTATAGTGGGAAGGTTTGCAAAAAGAATAAAATACATGGATTCTGAGTGGGAGTTTAAGAAGATTACTATATTTTCGATAGAAAATGTTACGAAATCTTATATTGGGAGTGAATAATAGCTTCATTTTCTTCTCTTATCTACTACATTGATATATCACACACCATTGATATTACACAAGCATATATTAAACACAGAATATATTGTAGTATTGTAATTCACATAGTCTATTACAATCCATTCTTCTACATCACATTAACTCTAACTCTAACAATGTGCCCATACCTATGCACTCCATTATATAGGAGCTGCATAGTAACAACCCTCCTAACAATCTCTTTGTCTTCATGTGCAACTTTTCTCAACAAGCTTTGTTTGCACATGAAACCAATCTACCCGGATGGTTTCAACAACATTAATAATATTGATAATAAAACAATATCTCATTGTTTTATTATCTAACACACTAACTTACTAATTACCATATAGTAAATACTATTTACTATATGTAATATTACATTTACATTTACATTAATATTATCCATGATAATATTATATCCATATTAACAATGATATCCTAATGTTCACACTACAACATAGAATATCTCCAACATGATCCGACTATTGGATTGTCTTGAAATTTTACGAGGGTGGTATATATACATTATTAATATGCTAGGGTCGATTTTCTTGTAAGTTTGAGTCCATTTTGGCACATTTTTGGCCCATATTTCTTAATCTAGTGCTCTAAAATTGGCTCCATATGTTGTTTTTCGCTTTTGACTAGGTATTAGAACTTTAATAACTTTTGTTGGGTTGGTTAGAATAAGTCAAAATTTTTCTTGATCCATAATTGAATAAGTTATATTTTTAATGAAAATTTTTGGCACATAAAAGATGTTTTGCTACTTGGTAATTTTTGGCATTTTAAGTTTTTTTGGCAATTCAGAGTTTTTTGGCAATTCAGGGTTTTTTGGCATTTTAGGGTTTTTAGAGTAGACGTGAAATAAACTATGGATTGTAATGATGTAAAATATTAATGTGCATTCTAGAATGAGAAGAAATATATTTTTAAACTCCTACTTTCTAGTTCCAAAGATGTTTATGTGTGTTTTGGAGGTGTTTCAACCTCTTGCAGTTGGACTTACATTAACAGTGATAGCCACTTCAATGAGGAGTTATTACTTTTAGCCTTGGCCCATGTGATTTTATTTTTAAATATCATTCCTCACCCTCATTTATCATTTATAACCCTCTACCTAGTTTTTTCTATCATCATGGAATTTCCCACTCTTCCTCTCTTTTTTTCTGCGAAGTGACAAAAAAGAAATGGCATTCTTCAATTCCATTTCTCGGTCACGTCTCAAGCGAGTTTTTATAATTGATTCGCCATCTTTCTATGAATACATTGAACATATTATGGGTAACGACTATCACTGTCACTTAAAAATATATTGGGTCAACTCAAAAATTACCTTGGTGTTTGTTTCGAATCTACTTACAGTTAGCCGTAAAAATTGGAATTTTAAAAAATGTTTATTTGTTTGTATGATAGAATTAGCAACTGCCCATTCTTAAATAATGATAGAGTAAGTAAATTTTATCTCTCCACTAGAATATTGTGTTGTGCACAAGGTACATGTAATATAAAAGTATGAAACATATTAAGTTAAAAAAGTGCAAGTATTAGAATGTTTAGAATTAGCATAGGACATTATATTTCAACATTTCTTGTATTAAAATGTTTAGTACATGAGAATATGCTGATTGATAATGAGAACAAGATTTAGAGGTAGAGGATTGATCCACCTTTAAGGGTATGCGGTGCAAAGAGAGACTTCAAAATATGATACAACTATTAACTCTTTGAAGGTTGTGAGAATGTTTGTACACTATAATTATTGTTCTAATATGGCCCTCCTTACATTACAATGCTCCTGCTTCCGTGAAAAATGTGGGATGACCCAATAATAAATGTTTGTTTGTTCGAGGATGGAAAAATGACCACATTTATGTATAGTCTAATACAACTCACCAAAAATTTGGCAAAAATAATATGTTAAAATGTCTAGAGAATGAGGTAATTCCTATTCTCAGTATTACTCCTATATGAGAATGGGTCGGGAATGGGCATCCGCCATGCCCGAAAATATATAAAAGCGTATAATACAAGAATGGGCATCTTCCCAAGGGAATGTATTGCAACATTTTGCATGTAGCCAAGATGCCAATTCCTAAAAAAATATAACTACTTAAATCTTGATCCCACTTGATGGTATGTAGTAGAGCACCGGCTTAGCTAGAAACTAGCTCCATTGAAATGATACAATTGTATTCAATAAAAAAGGAATTTTATTATTGTTTATATGAGAGAAAGGTCATCTTCCCATTCTTAAAAAAGGACAAAGTAAATTTTATTTTTCAAAAGGCAGCATGTATTGTAGAGTTAGATATGATTACCATATGAGCACTTTGAAATGAAAATAAATTTTATCTATTCCTTATATTATAATTGAATGAGCATATGCCCATCTAATTTGTATAAATTTATTATTTATTACGTATTAGAAAATTTAAATTGTATTCAAGATAAGTTTAAAAAATGTTTTTTTTTTGTATGGGAGAATGGGAACCTTCCCATTCTTAAATAAAGACATAAGTAAATTTTATCTCTCCACTAGAATCTTACATTACAATGTTTAGGACATGATCATATGCCCATTATAATATACGAATCATTGAGAAAAAAATCGTAAGGAAAACTATATATGGACATTTGTCTATTAAGTGCTCAATGACATTGGTTAATGTGTGTTTTCTTTAGGTCATGGATGTTCCTCTCTTCCTGCCATTTTTCTATGAAGTAACAGAAAAGAAATGGCCTTCTTCAATTCCATTTCTCGATCACGTCTCAAGAGGGTTTTTAGGATTTAGTCGTCATTTTTCTATGAACCCATTGAATAAGTTATGGGTGAGGCCTATCGCTATTCTTTAAAAAGAGCTCATGTCAACTCAGAAAATGCCTTTGTGTTTTTTTCGAATCTACTTATGGTGAGCCCTAAAAAATTTGAAGTTTCTACTATTAATTGTTTTTTAATCTTTCCCTCACATAGGATTTGTTTCGATGAAGAACTCAAGCATTGTAATCTCAACACTCTATCTATGTTCATTGGTCCTAATGTGGAAGCTGGTTGGATCCATCATTCTTTGGTGGAACCTTTGGAAGAGAGGGCCCGATGCCTCACCCAATTCTTGTAGGCTATCTTAGATCATTTTACATGTAAGGACCTGGACATATTGCCTCTCCATCTTCCTAGAACTATTGATTTAATGCATATTCATGCTCCTATCATCTGTGAATGTAGTAGTCTTTTTGCATTATGGGAGATGTAGCGTGCAGCCTACGCATTATTGTTGACTATTTCCACTTCTATTCATGGTAACTTTTGTATGGCTACTCAAAGTATCTCCTTGAGTTCTTCCTTCTCTTTCACTAATTTTGAAGAAGAGCTAATCAATGTTTCGATGGTGACTAAGCTGGATTGTTAGTTCTTCTATTGTTTTTCCGGGTAAACTAAATATGTATTTACTATTTTTCTCTCTATGTGTATTATTTTTTGGTCACTTCTACTTATTATCCCTATAATTACTTTACTTTGATCTCTTACATTAACTATATTATTGTTCTTGTTGTATTCCAATCACATGTATAAATAATCATCACCTATATTTAAGCATAACCATGTTTTAGGTTATTTTGATTTATAAGTAAATGGTGGTAACTAATATATTTTCATGGTGGTCTCGCTATGTCATGGTCAAGGACAAATATGAATTTAAACATTTAACCTATTCTCAAAACCTAGTTGTAAGAATTATATATATATATATATATATATATATATATATATATATATATGCATATGCATATATATATGGATATATATATGCATATGCATATATATATATATATATATATATGCATGGTGGTCTCACTACGAAATGGTCTTGAACAAATTTAAATTTAATATTCAACATATTAACCCATTCTAAAAACTCATATATACATATATAAATACATACATACATACATACATACATACATACATACATATACACTAAGATGATAACTACATAAGGCTCGATCCCACTTAATGGTATGTAGTGCAACACTTGGCTTTGTCAGGTATATTCCAACAAGTTTAATATAATTTTTAATATTTACAAAACAAAAAAATTACTATCACAAGGCATAACTTCGCATCATGTAGATATTACTATCATAATGCACAAATTCCCATTCTATATTATGTAATTCTTATATGAGAATGGTCATATGCCAATTCAAAATATCTATTATTCTTCTATGTTTGCTAAATGTGAATGGATATATACATATATATTGTAAGATGAGAACTAAGAACTACATAAGGCTTGATCCCTCTCTAGGGTATATATATATATATTCAAATGAGAACCGAGAATTACAAAAGGCTTGATCCCTCTCAAAGGTATGTAGTACAACACTTGGCTCTTCCAGGGATAGTCCAGCTAGTATAATACAATTATTAATAATTAAAAAACAAGAAAACCTATCTCTCTTTCCCTCCAACAAGTGGTTGAACACATGTTTTACAAGAATTACCTTTACATATTAAATAAACAATGTAATATATATATATATATATATATATATATATATATATATATAATAAGAGAAACAATGTATTTTAATTATAGAACTACATAAGGCTTTATCCTCTTGTGGGTATGTCGTGTAACACTTAGCGGTGCCTATACTTAGCTCCACTAAGGTTAGTCCCACAAAAATGAAACAATTATAAACAAAATAGTAGAACTACATAAGGCTCAACCCCTCTCCTTGGTATCTAGTGTAGCACTTGGCGGTACTGTACTTGGATCCTCCAAGGTTAGTCTAGCCAAAATGATACATTTATAAATAAAATAATAGAACTACATAAGGCTTGATCCCTCTCGCAGGTATGTAGTGAAAAACTTGGTGGTTCCTATACCTGTCTCCACCAAGGTTAGTCCATCCGAAATGATACATTTTTAAATAAAATAATAGAACTACAAACAACTTGATCCCTTTCATTGGTATTTATTGCAGCACTTGGGGGTGCCTATGCTTGACTCCACCAAGGTTAGTCATGTAAAAGGATACATTTATAAATAAAATAATATAACTACATTTGGCTTAATCCCTCTCATAGTTATGTAGTGTAACACAACGCTCCGCCAAGGATAGTCTAGCTAGTGTAATACAATAATACTAATTACTTGAGAACAAACAATTTTTGTTTGTATTAGAATGGGCTTGTTCTTATTATAAATGTGCACATATTCTATAAGGGCTATTAAAATGCATTGCTTCCCATTCCTTCACATGTTAAAAGAAATTAAATATAATATGTTGAACTTGAATTTATCTACCACCCTCTTCTATTACATATATAAGAGATTTCTATTAGTTATACATGAGAATGAGAAAACTTGTGTCTATAATTCTTCTATTAGTTATGTATGAGAATGGGTATCTACCCTTTTATATCCGAAAGGATAAATAAATAAAGTAGAGAGAGTAAAAGTAGAATAAATATTTTCTTCAAATCTTGTTGAAATTTTCACAAGGCATATCTTCCAATTCTATTCTATAATTCTTATTTGACAATTGGCATACGCCCATTCAAAACAGATATTCTTCTTGTATGATTCTCAAATGTGAGTGGATATATATTTGTATCTATTATAAGATGAAAACTACATAAGGTTTGATCCCTCTTGAGGGCATGTAGAGAATAATATTCCCATTCTAAATATATAATATATTTTAAATATGAAAAGATGAAAAAATAAACTAGAGAGAGTAAAATTAGCATAAACATTTTCTTCACATCGTGTTGAAACTTTCATACGGCACATCTTTCAAATATATTATATAATTCTTATATGAAAATGGGCATGCACCAATTTGAAATATATATTATTATTCTATTCTTTCAAAATGTGAATGGATATATATCTATATATATATTGTAAGATGAGAACTATAAAGGCTTGATCCCTCTCGAGGGTATGTAGAGTATAGTTTTCTAATTCTCAACATTTAATGTATCTAAATATCTTACCTAAAAAAATGATATACTTATAACCAAGAACTTGAGCTATGCATCAAATGATTTCCTATTGTATGCAAGCTTCAGGATGGGGTGTAGGAAAACATGAGCACCTAATCATTTCTTCAACAAGGAATATTCAACCAGCAGTCACAATGGAATTTTATCATTTAATCTTGAATATTTGATTCATGTTGATGTTTGGTAATGCAAGACCATTATGTTCTTGAATCACATCTTCAGGATGAAATGCATCACTTTTATTAATATCTTGACACTTCACTTCATCTTCAAAATGAAATGCTTCACTTCTATTACTACGGTCTTTAATATGATGAGAACTACATAAGGCTTGATCCCTCTAGAGGGTATGTAGTGCAACACTTTTCTCAGCCTAGGTGTATTCTAGCCAACATCATATAGTTATAAATACTTAAATAGAGTAGAGATAAAGTAATTTGAATCACAAAAGAATAATAAACATACAAATAATTTGAACGACATAAGAAAAATATAGATAAAATTTACTATGATCATATTAACCGTATAAATATATATATATATGTATGTATGTATGTATGTATGTATGTATGTATGTATGTATATGGAGATGAATCACAAATTATTATAAAAACAATGTTTGTTTGTATTAGAATAACCTTCCCACGTTAATATAAGGTAAACATAATAGGTTGAACTTAAAATTATCTCTATTATTCTTGTATTAAATTATATATATAAGAGATTTTTATTAGTTATACATGAGATTGAGTAGATTTATATCTATTCTTTTTCTATTAGTTATATGTGAGAATGGAAATATGCCCTTTAAAGTGGAAAGGATGAAAAATACAATGAGTGACTAAAATTACTATAAATATGTTCTTAAAATATTTGTTAAACTCGAAATGTGAAAATTATAGAGAGTTAAAGTAACATAATCTTTCCTTCCATAATGAATTAATTAAATTCATTTTAATACCTCTAATCTATATTCTTCTTCTTCCATGATTCCTATATGGGAATGGGAAGATCATTTTAATATCTCTAATCTCTATTCATCTTTTTCCATGACTCTTATATGGAAATGAGAATCTATACATTCTAAAAAAAAGTTAAATTGTTTACTCCACTTGCCCATTCTAACAATCTGAAAAAAATTGAATCAAAGATAACTTAAATTTATCTCTATTCTTCTTCTAATAGTTATGTTATATGATAATGGACATCGACCCATTCAATATAAAACAAAAGTTATATAAAATGAGGATGAGCATCTTCACATTCAATACAAACAAACAAAATTATCTTGGGTAGATGCAATCGTATAAAAATAATAGATTTTAAAATAAGAAGTTGAACATAAACATACCTTGTTTATTTTATAAAAAATGTAAATTTTTTGAATATTTTTATATGTATTAAAATAATAAAAACAAACAATTATATCTCATGATAATAAGTATCTTCCCATTCAATACATACAATTTTTTTTTTTATCATGGGTAGATGCAATACTAGAAAAGGAATAGAGTTTAAATTGGGAAGTTGAATGCTATCAAAACTTGTTATAAAAAAATGTTAAGTCTGTGAATATTTTGATATATATTACACTAAAAAAATGGTGACAGCAAGAAAAATGACTCTTATTGCCATGGTGTGTACAAGGAAATTCAATTTATTGATTTTTTAGATGACTGTGGAAGAAGGGAAGAAGCATGGTTCGTTTAAGTTCACACCCCTGACAATTATTACAATGATCTATGGTTGTTTCATTCCTTGGGAGACCAACACACACCAGTTGGCATTCTTGTGAGCATAAAGTGTATAAAAGATACAATTGTATCCCTTCAAGGTGAAAAAGTGGACAATGCATTGAGAACATACTCACTACATAAACTAGAATTACATGTTTTTATTTTCAAAAAGATTACATGGAAAGGTAAAAATACAAAGATTCATGTTATAGTTATCCTTGGAAAATCAAGCCATACACTAAAGGGGACAAGATTAGTCTGCATAATAGTGAAGCTATTTTTGCGGGAATTATCACCATATTAAAAATGCTATAGTAGTATACATTCACTTCCTCTATTTCCCACCACCTAAATATGTATAAGGAAGTGGGCCAACAAAATTTACATTAAAAACTATTTACCATGTGTAGAAGACAAAATTATCTAAGTCGAAAAACACATTTTGAATCGAGTTTCAAGAGGTGAAGTGATTTACAAAAGAGAAAAAATTATTAAAATAAGATCAAAACTGAATTTTAGAAAAATCCATCTACAATATATGAAGAGCTTCATCTTTTTATTTGAAGAAAATTCATACAAAATTGATATTGGTGGTTACCAAGTAGCTCTTACAAAATACCAATACGTATAACTTGTTTTAACAAGTGTCGGTATCCTTATGTGCTTTATGTTGTGTAACCATGTACCTCCTTAGTGGGATGTAATTTTTCTTCCTTTTAAAACTTCTACTACTCATATTTTTGACATTGAGTTTGAGCATGAAATTCATGACATAGAAACAAATTTCTATATTATTAATGGGAAACATAAAATTGAAGCCAAATAATAAATAATTGAAAATCCTAATTTTTCACCTATTAATGATAGAATCACACAAATTTATGTTTGTATTCAGTCTTTCAAATCAACAAGAGAACAAATAATCAGTATTTGCAAGCAACAAAATATGTCAAACAAAACATGGGTGAAAAAATATTTATTAACGCATTGTATAAAATCAGGTCAAGGTGGATCTTAGAGAAGAGACCACACCATCCTAGTTCTGGTCCCGATAACTAAGAGGGCTTGAATTTATTTTTAAATTTTATTAAGTTTTATTTTTATTAAGGGTAAAAGGGTTTTGGTGGGGACCTTACCCCAGAGAGAACAACAAGACTAGAAATCTAGATAGTATAAGGAATATAAAAAAGAGAGAGGCTAAAAGCTGGAAAGAACCATGAAGCACAAAAATGGAATAACTTCCCTAGGTAGCACAAAAAAGCCGCGTAAGCGATGAAAAAAAAACTAGCCATTAAAGACTCGAAAAAAGCTGCAAGTTTTTTTCGTTGACTTCTAGTTATGACGAGATGGACCCTATGGATGCTTTCTTCTTTAATTTCATCCATCTGTCATTTCAAGTGCTCAAAACAAAGATGTCCAAATTTCCGAGTGATTCAATAAAGATAGTGCTAACATTATTTGATGGGGTACTCACCATTTTGATTGTAGTATTCAAATTAAAGGTGGTCCTCACTTAAGTTGATGATTTATCTAATTCATCTTGTTTTCACTCTAAGTCATAAACGAGGGAATCGATCATCAATGCTTCATAATTTTTCACATACTTAAATGACATAATTTTCTCAACGGTTGTTTTGCCATCAACAAAAATCTTTCATTTACAAATTTTCTTACCACCTATATCCTCGCAGACGGTGGGATTAGAATTTGGTAATGGCGGAGCTCCATTCCACCGACTTGGTTAGTCCTCTTATAGGAGATTGCTAAAATATTTGGCCATCACTTGTTAACGTAGGGTCAATACCAGCTATCTCCACACACAAGTAAACAATCAAATTACCTTGAGAATTTCTTACACGTAAGTATAAGGATCCACGTCATGCTTTTTATCCCCTAAAATAGGATTCAAACCCTTAACATGCTGGTGGTTTGTATTAGATCCTATGGAAATTCAATGTTTGGTTATTCAAATTTTTCATCACATGAATTCAGGGATGATATATTATTCAATTCGTTACTGATATTATCCATGACCTACCACCTTGCACTTATTATAAAACACAATATAGTCCTCAACTATGATATTTTGTTTCCAAACACCACCCCGTGACTCAGTTGATGACTATAGGGGAGTTGTGCGAGTAAATATGTTGATACACATTATGGATGCTATGACCCTATTTATTGCACCTATAGATCGGTCAATATCAATTAAATCACCCATTGATGTAGCTATCCCGACTAAAACATTTGTTTCCAAGAATTCTAGAGGCGAGTCTAACAAGTTTCACTCAAACTAGTCATGCTTCGTAGTGTGGGTAATCGCTCCCATTTTCTATTAGACTAAAGAGAGGGTGGATATTCCATAGAACCAAGTTCCTCCTTGCATGACCTAGTTCATATCATATTCCAGTTAAAATATGAAGAGCAAGCTTTTTTTGGAAAGGGAAACTATGGAGAGTTGTCTTAGAGGCTTCCATTTCATCTTGGCCCAGTCCCTTACCTCATCAATATTTTTTGTATTCTAATGAAACACCCCATGAGAGAAAATATGTATCTATTTCCAGCTTTATCAATAAAATGTTTGATACCTTAAGGAAAGGTGATTGTTGTTTCCATATCGGGCTTAGAGTTAGGCTTTTTTCCTTTAGATGCTTTTTGAATAGCCTAGCAGACCAAAATCCCAACTCTCCCTTGTCGCATCCCTCCTCCATCACATGTATTTTTTTCAAATATAAATTAAATTAAATTATTTCTCATAGAATTCCAAACTAATAAGTTTTATTTTAATGTTCACATGCAGTCATTCGAAAGGAAAATTTTGTTTTTTTAGAAGGGAAAATTGGAAAGTTTGAAAGATAAACTTTCATTTCTTGTACTCCCAGATGAAATTTAGGATAAGTGGGTTTTAGTGTTTGATTTGTATACCAATGGTGGGTTGCCTTGTAGCCCAAAAAAATCTATAGACCTAGATTTCAAGCCAAATTCATTTCATATGTTTATAGTATGACTATTGAGATACATGAAAGGTATGATAGATGAATATTTATACGTCATTGTAGATAATTAAATTAGTGAATAATTTTGGTTCAAATATGAGTATGGTGTTAATTCAATGTTTCTAAAAGATTACTACAAAAGAGTAAAGAAAGGTAGAGCAACAAGAGCCAAAGTTATGTCTTATATGCTAGCAAGAGTTCTAGAATATGTTGATCTTATAGGATGCAATGTATTAAATGTGATTGAAAATTTTTCCATCCATGAGTCACATTTTTCTCAACTATGTCAAGATCTTAGAGAAGAAAAGAAAAAAATTAAAATGAAAAAAACACCATTAGGGGAAGTAAAGTTTTCAAATTATTCAAAACATATTATTGAACTACAAATAAAAATTCTCAACCAAGCATGTCAAATACATGTAAATTCACTTGTCAATGTTATTTTCCTTTTTTTTTAGTACAACATTGAGAGGTTTGGAATTCCATTTACTTTGGAACTCACTTTAGAACTGGTAATTACTTAGTTTTTTAATCTTGTGAGTACTATCTCACAAAATGATATTGTTGAGAATCTTTATTCCCTTGGGTGCAAAGACAATGAGTTGTGTCTACGTCTTTATACTTCTAGCAGTACAAGATAGCTTATTTGATACTGCTATAAAAAAATACATGAAAAAGTATTTAAAAAGCAATAATTGTAGAAGGATGTTACTAAATTTTGAATGCAGAACATGAATTTTGAGGGATGTTAGTGATTTTTACCATATATGGTGTTCATAATTCAACCACTATGGAGGATGAATATGTTACAGTTGAACTACATTGACAACATTCAAAGCCCTTGGATATTATCAACTAGAATAAAATTGTTGTTGTCATCCCTGAATATCCTTTCAAATGTGAGAGATCAGTGCATTTTTGGGAACACATGATTGAGAGATGCAACTCTAATGTGTCCCTTGTATAAATATTATATGGTGGGACAAATGCATTAAAGGAAATGCATAATACAAAGAGGTCCTCACTTATCTTTATGGTGAAGAATCACAAGCATGAGATGATTATCAAACACTATTATAAATTTCTAACTACACCTCCAAGTAAATAGCTTTGTATGATTTTTCTGTTATTTTCCTTATATTTATTCATTTGTAAATGTTAATTATTAAAAATGATTAGTTTATTCTAATATTTTGATGTACATCATTCATATTGTTTTTCCTTAGTTATTTTCATATTATAAAATATTTGTAAACAAAAGTTAGAAGTTTAATTATAAAATAAATAAATTTGTTTCGGAATATTTAGAGGTATTAAAATGATAAAGTTCAATATTGCTTGTAGTTTAATGTTTACAATGGACATATGCCAATTATCGAACGAACATACGGTTTTGTCTTTGATTTAAATTGATAGTACATTAAATATGCATCGTAGAACAACGGAATAAAATTAAATCTATTGTAGAATGGGAAGTAGCAAATAATATCGAGTATGGGAATACTAAGAGAGAATCAAAAGTTTTTCATAAATGGAAGTAGAACAAGAAAATATTATTAACATTATGTAGTTTGCCTTTTTCATTTTAATACTTATGTACATTGGAAACCCTTGCAGAAAGTCCATAACGTGAATTATATATTCTTGTTGGATCTCTCTCGATGATAATATGAATCATGGGTAGAGTTAGAAACAATCATTCATGTGAACATTTTATAACCACTTCCTTAGAGGTAGAAACAATCATTCCTTTTAACTTTTTATATTAGAGTTAGAAACATTCTAAAGTTTTTAACCACTTCCTTTATAGAGATTTAATAATGAATATGTTCAATATTTCATATATGGAATGGGCATGTCCATTCTATAAGAGTTAGAAAAATTCTTAATTTTTTAACCACTTCCTTCATAAATGTTTTATAATGATTGAGTTCAATATTGCATGTATTGATTGTGCATATGTCCATTCTCATATATTAATCATATATTCTTCCTCAATTTTTCCTAGAGAAGAACAAGCATCTAAACATTAAATACAATGATGAAACTTAATCATTTCTATAACTCTATAATGTATTTTAGAAATCATGGGTATGGCCTTTATACCTTATAAAAAAGGAGAAAACAAACTAGATGATAATCGAATCACGGTTTGAGTTAGAAACAATATTTCTTGTGAAGATTTTATATTAAAGTTAGAAATATTTTGAATATTTTAACCACTTCGTTCATAGAGGTTTTATAATGATTAAGTTAAATATTACATGTATTGAATGGTCATATGCCAATTCTAATATATCAATCATATATTATTCCTCAATGATTCATATATAAGAATATACATCTGCACATTCAATAGAACGATTGAACTTAATAGTTTTCAATACATCTATAAATTCTGTTAGAAATCATGGGTTATGGCCCCTCTACCTTAAAAAAAAATGCAAACTACATAAGGCTTGATCCCTCTTGTCAATGGTATGTAGTGTAACACTTGTCTCTACCAGGAATAGTCCATCCAATATAAGACGATTATGAATAATTATAAGAAGGAAAAAATTGTAATTTTTGAAGAGTGAGGACCTAGAGAAAAGTATTTACTAGCCAATTAAAAGGTATTCTTTGAAGTCTTGGGTCATTCTAACCTTGGTGATAGATTGCAAGTGATTTACGATCTGCATCAGACAACCATATTATGTAACATCTCTTTCATACAAATAAACAAATTTATACAACATTCTATTCTTCTTCTATGATTCCTAATTGAGAATATGTATCCACCAAGTGAATACAAGATTGAACAAGTATCCACTTGCTGAATACAAAATAGATCCGGTATTATAGCTAATTAAGTTAGAGTGGACAACAATTCATTTTTACATTTTTACTTTATATTTTGCGTATTTATGTTCATTGGAAAGAAGCTGTTGAGCCCTTATAAATGATCATGATTGGAGATCAAAGCACAAGGCATGACATTAGTCCATTACAAAAAGATACTATTCCTATTAATACAACTATTATGAGTTGATAACAAAGTGCAAGCCATGAGGTTAATCCATTACAGGAAGATATTATTCCTAATAATAACATGATGTCCAACCAAGAAAAAGATAGTGAAGAAAAATATACTATTGATAACAATAGCATGATTCCGGTTAGACAAGAAAAAGTTACCAAACAAAACACACAATTGATGGTGATTTATATTAAAGCTACATTAAACCCTTCACCATCAATTATGAATGGTTTTAATGAACAAGTATTAAGTATTATTTTAAAATTTTATAATATTTTTACTTTTCTATATTATTTTGAGTGAATTTTATAAATATATCCTAATTGCAATTTTTATGTGTGGATGCAACTAGGAGAATTCAAAAAATACATGGAAAGAAATAGGTAAAAATATTCATTTTAAAAAAATTCAATATTAGTCACGTAATCAATTTTTATAAAAATATTCTAATTTCAAATTTTATGTGAAGATAGGGTTTGAGAAAATATAGAAAATCTACAAACAACAAGTAGATGTAAAGAAATAGGTAAAAAAATTTATAAAATATTATTATTGTATTTGAAATACATAAAAGTTAATAATGAAGTTTAATATTACTTTTTTTGCAGTGCCTTGAAAGAAACATTTTCTTCTTCTTGAATTGAAAGAATTGCTAGTTCAAAAGTGTACTTCTATAAAGGAAAATACATTTCAATTGAACAATGACCACCACCTATCACGAATGTCTATTACCCAATTTATAACTTATGTTTTAAAAGAGTTTCATCAAATAGTTTTTGGTCTTCTACGTTGGATGTAGATGCCAATGAAGAAAAAATAGCAATAGAATTGTTACTCTCAGCTAAATTGGATATGTAGGCTTTGTTTTGTTGGGGTATGGAGCATTACAAAAAACAGAAGAGAGATTTATCAAAAATTAGGAAAAAAATTAAAAGAGACTATAATTTCCAAGCAAATGTTAAACTACGGTTGTATTTAATGTAGACAACAAAGGTGTTCTGAAGAAAACATTTTTGTGTCTCCAAAGGTTTATAAGTAAGACTTTAAAAAGAATAGGTGTCTTATGTCGACTTTTTTTATCAACTATCCGTAGTATGGTTTTAGACGATTTAAGAGACATCTTAAAAGGAGCGTGTTCTATTTAAACAACAGTGGATTAAATGAATATATAAAATTGTGTTTATTACGTTTTTGTAGTTTTTTTCCCCTTTATAATAAGATGTTATTAATGTTTATTACAATTGTTTTACTTTTGTTCACATTTCATCCAAACGATTTGATTAGTAGATAATGATAAATTAAGATGTTATTGATAGTTTACCATTTAATGCTCAAAAATAGATTAGATAGGATTATACAAAAATAAAGTAATTTTTAGTAAAATAAGATAATATAATCTATGATTTAATTTATTAAAAAGAGTTTTTTTATTCGTTTGTTTTTGAGATCTTGTTTTCTATGGAAAGAGGTTACAGGAGTTTTGGGGTACAAGAATTGCTCTTTGGAGTTCTAGGGATTTCTAAATTTAGATTGTAGACCATAGAACCAAAATTTAAATATGCATGTTATCAATACTTCATTCGTACTTTTAACCCTTAATTTTTGGATAGCTTGACAACATTTGTATATTGGATTGTGGTTTACATACCTGTATTCAAGAGAAGGACATGCCTTAATTAAAAAAATTGATTGGCTAAGAAATATTGAATTCATTTTTTGTTGGGGCTTATTGGAGTGTGAAATTAGCAACAAATTTTTAAGATCGAAGAAGGGAAATATTGTGCAAGTTTACAAAAAAAAAAAATGCAAAAATGTTCTCAACAACTACACCCAAATATATGGAGTAGAAAACATATTGTTCATAGGTGAAATAAAATATTTTGTTCATGATAGAACTGAGACACTTTTATTTGGATTTCCTTGTAGATGGAAATTTTATAGCACAATGCATTCTAATAGAAAAATTTTCACACACTTATGTACATGGTTAAATCATATGGGTCCACACCTAAATTTACGTCGGTCTTTGGAAACATTTAAAAAATCAATTACTGAGCTTGATTGAGTGTATTTGATACTATTATGTTGATATATATATATATATATATATATATATATATATATATATATATATATATATATAGTATAAAAGTTGGTTATTTTGTAGTCTTTCTCATAAAAATTCAATCATATTGGTTTTTTAGTCTATTTCATAACAATGGATTTATTACCATCATTTTATAAAAAAAGAATTGTGACTTATATTTTTATCATAACAACACATTTCCATGAATACTGAGCTTGATTGAGTTTACTTGTTACTATTGTGTTGATTAATAAATATAAAATAATTGGTTTGTTTTTTAGTCTATCTCATAAAAATATATAAATATTGGTTTAATTATATAAACTATCTCTTAATAATTCATTTATTACCATCATTTTATGTTTTATTTTTATCATAACAACACATTTACTACCTTCTTTCTTTGCAAATAAATCCACATTATAGTTAAACATTTATACATTATTTATTGATATCATAAATTAGAAGCAATATTAGATTCAAATATCTATGATCAAAATATGTAAAATATACAGCATGCAAATGTTGACGACCCCAAAATTAAAATAAATCACATCCAAATTTTTCTTTCTTTCTATATTAAGCTTATGAGAATGGGCATATGCCCATTCTCATCACAATGATAAAATCTTTATTAGTATGAGAAATGGTATATGTCGATTCTCATCACAATGATAAAAAATATCATCACAATAATAAAACTCTTTTTTTGTATGAGAATGGGCATATTCCTTTTCTAACCATTCGAACTCATTAAAGCAATATTGAAATTAATAATTTTAATATCACTATAAAGGATGTGAGAATGAGCAATTGTCCATTAAAAAAAATTAAATATTACCTCTATTTTTCTTTTATGATTCTTATATGAGAATTGACATATGCCCATTTAATAAAAGGTAAAAAAATGTTTGTTTGTATGAGAATGGACAATATAAGTATTTTCTATGCTTTGTAAATCTATAAATGTATTAATTATTCCAATAAGTATTTCCTATTCGTACTAAAAAATTATAAACCCCTAAAATAGAAATCCCTCATACATGATATATAATTCACAAACATCCATTTTTGGATTCCTATAAATCCAAATAAAATTTCAAAACTCCCCTTTTGGATTCCAATAATAACCAAATCAAATTCAAGTATTTGGTATAAGAAAATGAATATAGCTGATGTCATTATTTAAGCTAGATTGATAAATGTCTAAATTTAACAAAAAAAAATTTCCAACACAACACCTTATGAAAACATCATGCTTAGTCATATATACACAAAGAGTCCCTTTAACATAAATGCTAATTGAAATCAATGAAAATAATAATTAAACATGTCCAACAGTTGTTTTGTTATAACGGGACACTTTCCACCATAATTATGTTGTTTTATGTTTTTAACTATCAGTATTTATAACCTTGTATTAATTTTACTAATGTGTTAAAATATGGTATTATGCTTAGAATAAAGAAGGTATATCATTATGGGTGTAATATTTCTTGTTAGTCATAAGCGGCCATATATATATATATATATATGTGTGTGTTATATTCTTCTTACATATCACATTATACATGTCCTAATACCTTATTTATTTTCCATAGATTCATATTTTTCCTCTCAGGTCAAGTTACACTATCAAGGAATCTATATGTTTAAGGGAATGTATTAGATAGTTGAAGAGTAAAAATAATTAGAAATCATATTCAATATGCTCCATTAATCTTTCAATTTACATACAACCATTTATATAAGAAAAAAACTTTCCTAAAATATTAGAGGTAGTTGTAAAAACTCAATCGCTTTGTATTTTTCATAAGTTATAAAAATTACTAACATATTTACTAATGTAAAATTAAATTATAATAATTAGTAATGTAGTTATTATTTACCCACACACGTATGTAGAGCACTAACCATATATTTCCTAACATTTCCGCCTTTAGTGCGAACATGGGGACAACCCACCTTTGTATTTGCGCTGCATTCATGATTTGGTGATTTTTATTTCAGGATGATCACAAACCCGGCGTATGATTTTCAAAGGGTTAACCACAAACCTAAAATCGTGGTTTTAGAATTGTAGTGTCAAAAAGAAAAAATGAAGGTTTTCAAATGCTTTACCTACAACCACATCATGATGTACCAAGTACTATTATTAGCTCTCATTAATATCTCACCGCATGGAATAACATATGAAATTCTTCTAAAATTTGTTGCTCATACACAAAGAAAATCCTTACATAATGGAATTGGAACATTGGGATCATGTTCCTCCCCCCTCAATGTCAAATTTCCACTTATGGAAATAGGAACACTACAAACTACAACACACCATACACAACTTGAAGTAAACACATAACTGAAACAAATTTTACCAAAAATTCATGTGGCCCCATTGTTGGTGGTCGACGAGAGGTCATTTATTGAACTACTTTATTTGATGCCTCCGTCCTCGGATATCGCCGCTTATCTCAACTTTATCATCTTTGAGACTTTATGAACAATTCCCATAAGTTGGATGTTGTGTACAAGTGAAAATGTAACCGTAAGACAAATTTTTTGTTTTAATGACTCTAACAATGACATGAGATTTTGAATATTAATTTGTAACTTATTTTACAAAAGATAATGAATATTGACTATACAAAATGACTTCGACTTTAACAAATAATTTATGACAACACTTTTAAATAACAATAGACATAAAATGACTTAAGATGACGATATTATATATGCACAAATCACTAAAATTAAGACACAAGACTCATTTATTTAATGAGGCATACATATTAAACTTAAAAGAGCTATTAAAACAAAAACTATTAGTGATTAAAAAAAAAACGTACAAGAACTATTAATGATAAAAAAACTAAGAACTGAATAACCAGAAGACTACTAATTCTCACGACTAAATTTATAAACAGTATACTTATGATAAATAGTCCTTTTGTGCAGAAACCATAAACTATGGTGTTGGTTTGGAGATTGAGTCTTAGTTTTACCAAGTCGACAAAAAGATAGGACGAAAGGCGATGCAGTGGAGAAATATGTGTTGGATCTGACACGACATCAAATAGAACAACATCAAAGAGACGTCATTTTCTTATAAACTGCGGTTGTGCTGATTTGAAATGGTTGAAGGACGTCATGGTTTTGAGCCAATTTTTGGAGGCATCTTTTGAGACAGAGGATGACACATACTGATAGATCAAATCAGAAGTGGCGAGACAAAGGGCCTGGTAGAGGCCATGGTGTTTTTGACACGGTTTAGGCATTGGTTGTACCTGGTGTCTATTACACCCAAATGCGTTGAACTGTGATCAAGGCAAATGCCAATTTTTTGAATTCAAATACAAATCTACGGTTGTGTCACCAAGGAAATTCAATGGCAGAATTGACTGCAAATACAACAAACTATTGAGTTGTCTATGACCTTAAATGGATTTTGATGAGCTTCGGTAGATCACGCGTCCTCTTTTCTTCACAAGGTTGGGCACATGGACAAATGTAGATTAAAAAGAGGGAAGAAAATAAGAGAAGAATTCTCAATTCTGTACCTACACTCTTTAATATCACATGAAGGGAATGAATCAAAGAGTTGCAGAGTAAAAATAATTACAAATGATATTCATTTTGCTCCATTAATCTTTCAAATTATATACAACTATTTATATAAGAATAAATTTCCTGAAATATAGGAGGTAGTTGTAACCATTCACTTGTATATTTTATAAGTTATTGTATATAAAAACTATATAAAATTTACTAACATATTTATTAACTCAAAATTACATTATAATAATTACTAATGTTATTATTATTTACACACACACATATATATAGAGCACTAACCATAGACTTCGTAATATATGATTTCTACTCCTATCGGGATAAACAATATATTTTAACAACACAAATGTGGGATTAATTTTGCATTAGATTTTAAATTAGTTGAGGTTGTCAATTTCACTAGTCAACCAACCCACATTACATTGCTTTGAGCCCAACCAAATTGTATTGCTTTAAACCCAACCATATTACATATTTACTACAAATCTTGCATTACTTAAGATTAATAATCAAATATTTGTATTGAGTTTAATCAAATCAAGTTGCATTGTATTGCCATCTTACTCGAGATGTATCAAAAATGGGAAAAATTTATTAGCAATTTTCTTGTTAATTCACAAATATTCAAGATTCTAAAATTTTCATTTCGCAATTTTGATGACTTGTTTAGCTAAATTATCATGTCACAAGTTACTTTTCTTAGTCGGTTCAGCAAGTGTTTATAATAAATCATTTATTATGAATATAACATTCCTTCACCTTGAAATATTAAGTGACCACATTCATCATGATACATATACTAAGTAATACATGAAAAATAAGAAATTCAATTCTTTTCAAGAAAAGGCTCACAACTTATTTTTTATTATAACGAATAATTGTTTTTATACAATTTCCTCATAACAATGCATCGAGATATGAGTCTGAAAAATTTCAATGCAACCAAGTAGCATATATATCCAACCATTCAATATAGGACTAGAAACATCCAGTAAAAGCCACTGCCATTAGCTACCCAACTATAGCTAAAACCATCATACTAAGTATAAATATTCATCTAACGAAAAATTATAACTTCCCTTTTGCAAAAATCTTGAGTTTCATCTTGCAATGTAATTACCAACCAAATTACACATCATTTTAATAGATACAATGTATTTTTCATGTAATGGTAAGAACCTAGACCAATACCCAAAAATATGAGCATACTATCTTACTTTGGAAAACCAAAAGTAATTCTTCATAATATTATCTTTTAAAAAAAAAAATTAGTATGTTCTATTTTAAGGTTAAATAATATCACAACCTTCTTTCATATAGAAAACCCATAGATAATGATGTTCCACATGAAAGAATTGATGGCATCGTGACATATATGCAGAGAGTAGATGAGGTCATAAACATGATCAGAGGCTTGGGAGAAAAGCTATAAGAATATATCATTGTTCAAAGGGTTTTGAGATCCTGATCAACAAGTATGATGCAAATTTTTATACCATAGACGAAGAAAAGGACATGAAGACTCTTATAATGGATGAGCTATAGAGAATAGTTTCTAAATGCGAGATGATAAGCGATGGAACCAAGACCACCAAAAAGAAGTGTCTTCAAGGTCAAGAAAGAAGTAGCATTCAAGGTCAAGAAAGAAACAAAGTCGAGAAAGAAGAAGAAGAAGTATCAAGTTCCAAGGATGAGCTGGATGAATAAAATATTGAGGAATTATTCAAGAGGAAATTGAAAAGAGCCTCTAGTAAATACGAAGGAAAAATCCCATTTAATCGCTTTGCTTGTGGATGGTAGGTCATTTTTCCAATAGATGCCCAAACAAAAAAAAAAAAGATAGTCATCGAAAGATGAAGAGCACAACCATAAATATAATAGAAGAGAAACTAAGTATAAAAATAAAGATAACAAGAAGAAATTCTTCAAGAAAAAAATAAACTTCTACTCTAAAGAAGAATCTAGTGAATTGGAGTTGAGCAACATAGAAAACTCAAAAAATGAAGATAATGAAGATCAATTAGAATGTTTGTTTATGGCTATGGATGCAGATGAAGAAAGTAGCTCCAGAGGGAAGAACTTAGTTGAATATGAATATTCTGATGAAGAGGAAGTTGAGGTAAATATTGAAGTAGAGTTGGTAAGTGCACTTGAAGAACTGCAACTATGCAGAAAGAAAAATCAAAAACTAAGATGCACATTAAAGGATTATGAGGAAAAAATCCACATCTTTGAGAAAATATAAGAAAAGAAAGAAGAAGAGGAGGCTAATGAGCTAAAGGAACTTGAAACTCAGCTCGAAAAGATCTCTAAGTCTTACAAATAAAAATAGGAGGAGTGCTCAAAGTTGAACACAAAATTGGAGGAGTTGAAATAAGAGATGGACGAAATGTTCTAGAAAACTATGTATGAAAAGCTATAGAATAGCTCTATTGTGCTAATTGATATACTTAATAGCCATTGTGATACAACCGATAAGTTCTGGAATTGGATTTGGGGAGAAAGCAAGCAGAGAAAGATTCAAAGCAAAAACTAAAGAAAATAAGTCTGCGGCTACACCAATTACTTCCTCTACTACAAATAAAGGATTCGAAAAATCCACAAGAAAAAGAAACATTGTGCCTAGGATCACCTATGCAGTGATGTACATACATTCCTTTTATGGTTATTTTTCTCGGTAATTAGTTTAGACATAAAGCCACAGAGTGTAGAAAGAACTCTAGAGGCTATAGAAGAAACATTTGCCAATATTACACTAGTTCAAAATTTAATGTTGCTTAGTACACCTATGACAAGAAAAGAAATAATCCACCAAAGAAGGAAACAAGATCAACCCAAACAACAAAAGTGGATATATGTAAGGAACTATGAGAACAATAGAAATGAATGTTGTTCAATATCACAAATGGTACTATTCCATGTACATAATGAAGATAAAATTTGGTATTTAGACAAAGTGGATTCCCAGGTCATACATGACAAGTGATAAAATTCAATTTGTTTCTCTATCTAATAATGCATTAGGTGTTGTCAAATTTAGTGACAAGAACTCTTCCAACATAGTTGGAAAAGGGACATTAAGTTTACATTATGGAAATATTATTACAGAAAATGTTCTATATGTTAAAGGCTTGAAACATTACATGTTGAGTGTGAGTGAAATATGTAAGAGACAATACAATGTCATATTCTATTATCGAGTATGTGATATTATCAACAAGATAGAAAATAGAGTTGCAAAGGCCAAGTGGACAAAGAACAACATATATGTGTTGAATGAGATAAACAATGAGAAATGATTCAATGGTAAAGTTGATTATAGTTGGTTGTGGCATAAAAGACTTGGACATATGAGCTTTTAGAATATTGTTAATCCAAGTACTAAAGAGTGTGTGAGACACATGCCTAAGATTATAAAACCCACAGATACACTATGCAGGGTGTGTTTACATGGTAACAAGCAAGGAAGTCATTCAAGTCAAATGAGTACTCTACAACAAGACCATTGGAATTGATTCATATAGACTTTGCAGCCGTACAAGAACTGAAGTAGTATTATGTGAAGTATATTTTATGGTTCTAATATATGATTATACAAGAATGACTTGGGTATCATGTTTTAAAAAAATTCTAAAGCCATAGATAGATTTAAGAATTTCAAGGCATTAGTTGAAAATGATAAGAATAAGAGAATAAAATGCCTAAGATTAGAAAGAGGCGCTGAATTCTAGTCAAATGAGTTTGATGAGTTTTGTAAAGAACATGGAATTAAGAGACAATTCTCATCACCACCGACTCCTTAGCGGAATGGAGTTGTTGAAAGGAAGAACAAAATAGTGCAAGAGATGGAAAGGACCATGCTAAATGAATCCAAACTCCCATACAAGTATTGGAGTGAAGCAAAGTATATACCATGGTCCATCAAGTAAAAAGAACTCAGTGAGAGTAAACACTAAAAAGACCCCCTATGAACTATTAGAGAAGAGGCCTCTTATTCTAAAGCACATCGAGTTTTGGCAAGTAAATGCTACATAAAAAGGATGAAGAAAACTTAGGAAAATTGTACTCAAGGAGCGATGAAGAAATTTTCCATTGATACTCAATGTAAGCGTGGCCTATAGATGCCAAAATGAGCGGTTGCAAAAGATAGTGGAAAGAAATAATTTTAATGTTGATGAGGCACAATCTGGAAAAACTAGCACTCGGCATAATGGAAAAAATAAAGAACAAGAAGATGATGAAGACTTTGATAGTCTACGTGAAGAAATAGAAAAAGAAGAAGAAAGACTAGACATTACAATTCCCTGAAGAAAGTAAAGAAGGATTATCCTATAAATCAAATCATTGGTAATAAGGATGGTGGCATCTTGATAAGAAGGAGACTCAGAGAGCAAAGCGGATTCATGAAGATATAACACTTCTCTCCATTATACAACCCAAGAATGTTGTTAAAGTAAGAAAAGATCAACATTGGGTAGACGCCATGAATGAATAATTGGATAAAATTGAAAAGAATGAGACATGGGAACTAGTATCTAGGCTGCAAGACAGAATGTGATTAAAACCAAGTGGGTCATCGGGAATCTATTGAATGAGAAAGGATAAGTTATGTGCAACATGTCTAAACTAGTATGAAAAGGATATGTGCAAATGTAAGGGATTTAATTTGATGAGACATTTGCACCTTAACTTTCAATAATGGAGGCAATAATGCCACTTCTAGCTTACGCGACATACAAAGAGATTAGAGTGTTCCAAATGGAAGTGAAATTAGCCTCCCTAAATTGTTTCCTAAATGAAGAGGTATACGTTGAACAATCTGATGGATTCTCACTAACTAACAATAAAAATTATGTGTGCATGCTAAAGATATCTCTCGTATAGATTAATGCAAGATCATAGAGATTGGTACATCACATTAGACTCATACCTCATTAAGAAAGGTTTCAGAAAAGGATTCGCGGACAACAATCTATACATAATAGAAGAAGGAGAAAATCTTCTCATTGTAATAGTATATATAGATGATATAATATTTGGAAGAGATCATGATAAAATGACACATGAGTTTTCTAACATGATGAAATAAGAATTGGGGATGTCAATTCTTGGAGATATTTCATTTTTCTAGGTTTATAGATCAATAAAATAGATTAAGGTATATTTATATCGTAGACTAAGTATATCAAGAAAATGTTTTAAAGGTTCATATGGAAGAATGCAGATGAATTGGTACACCGATGGATGTTGGGTGTAAGTTCAAGAGAGATCATGATTAACCTAAGGTGGATAAAAATTGTATAGATACATGATAGGATGCATACTTTACTCTACAACATCAAGACCAAACATCATGCAAGTAGTAGGATTGGTTGGAATATTTCAAGAAGATCCAAGGGAGACACACCTCAAGGTAGTAAAGAGGATCTTTAGATATCTCATGGGCACAATTGAATATGGACTATGGTACCCCAAAAGTAGTGACTTCAGTATAAAGGCATACACAGATGTAGATTGGGCTGGAAGTGTTGATGACAGAAAGAGCACAAGTGGAGGAGCATTCTTTGTTGGAAACTTTTTAGTCTCTTGGTTAAGAAAGAAACAATCATCAGTAGCTCTTTCAACATGTGAAGTAGAGTATATAGCAGCTGCAATGTGTTGCACACAAGTTCTATGGATGAAGTAGACATTGGAAGATTATAAGATGAAATTTGAAAATCCAATTCCTTTTCTGTGTGATAGTACAAGTGCAATTAATGTCTCGAAGAACCCTATTTTCCATTGAAAAACCAATCATATACCTATAAGTTATCACTTCTTGAGGGAACAAGTAAATGAAATAAAGATCATTCTAGAATATCCGAGCACTAAAGAAGAAATTTCAGACTTAATGACCAAACTACTACCAAAAGAAACATTTGAATACCTAAGGAATGAATTAAGATTCATTTCGATCCCTGCAAAATACAAGAGTGTGTGCGAGATAAGGAAGGGAGTATTCTCAAGAATTATCCACTCCCAAACACAAAGTGCTAAATTAAGGGAGAGCTCATCTATTAGCTCAAATCTATCAAATTATGCCATAGAGTGAAGAAGGTCGGAAGGTAAATCTATGGATATGAAGATTTAGAGAATGTCATGTATAAAGGGGAAAATATGCAAAGTCTGTGGATAAGCACAAAATTCTTTAATTTTAGAATATTTCCACAGCATGTAAGCAAATACGTGAAGAAATATAAAAGGAGAAAATCTATGGAAGGTAGAAAAAAGGAGGAAGCCATGAGAATTTTAAAAATCCACACAATGCATAGAGACGCCACTGATAACTAAAAATATGCATAATGAACAGAAAATTTGAAGGACAGAAGGTTAATTTGTGATATGAAGGAAATGTATCAAAAATTCAAAAGGAAGCTAGAGAACAATCAAATTGTATTGGAGTGGATCAAGGACAATTAGTTGGAGTTCAAATTGAAAGAGTGAACATTTGCATTCAGATTTCAAAGGATATTTGATTGACAAAGATTTTGCAACTATAAATATAAATGGACCTTTGCTGAGACTAATAAAATTATCTATTCCAGCTACCAACATTTAATGCATGTTGACCATGAGGAAATTTTGTTATAAGCTTGATGGAGATTCCTGATTTGAAGGAGAATTAAACTAATGCAAGAAAATGGGTCACCATTTGAGTTTCATGATGCAAATTCTAAATAATGTAACTTTTCTATTTCATGAAGACATCTAATAAATCAGTTTTTTAGATGCACGGAAGGAGGAATGAAATCGAACAAGGAAAGAATAAAATATGGACTTAGCTATGAACATTAAATGATCCAAATTCACAAGTGACATATCAGAAGAGTACGCAATGCAAATCTTGAAACAATATTTTTGATTAAAATGTATGATTAAATAAAAACCCTAAGTGATTCGAGTTCATTTTCTCATGAAAGAAAACTAAGGCAAGAGAGCTAAGAGAGTGATAGAGGTAGAGAGAAGAAAACATGATGCAATCAAGCTAAAAAGTGCTACAGTGGAGAAGCAAGGAGAAAGGGTGAGATCAAGAAAATAACGACGAACATGATCGGTTAAGCAAAGGATAAAGGTGGAAATTTGAATGAGCAAAAGAGAGTGATAGAGTAAGAACATAGATCAAGTAAGGAAAGTGATCATAATTGATTATATTAGCACTTGTTGAATCTGCATGATCAAAATGTATATGTAAAAATTCTAATTTGTGGCCGAGCACATTCATGGAGTCAGTAGCTTCCTTCTAGGTAGATTCTTGTAGAAATAAATCTCCTATGATGTGAATATTCAATTTGTTTCTTTTCTATGCATAATATCAACATAGGTGTAGGGGTTAGTGCTCCTTGTGAGATCGAATTCTTATTAAAAAAATCTTGTAAGATGTTTTATATTCTTAGGAGTCCTTGCTTTGAAAAATATAAGCAATGGTTTTGGTGGGTTTTTCTCTCGAAAGGGTTTCCCACGTAAATATTTATGTTCAATGTTTATGTTTTTATGAATACTTGATTGATTGTATGTTTTTCATACATATAGATTAGTAAAGAATATAAAAATGAATCAAGAGTGTAAAAGTTTTAATCTGCACTAATTCACCCCCCTCTTAGTGTTTGTGATCTGTAAAACCAATGTCTAAAGCAGCAGCTAAATGGTGATGTGAGATCATTCTTGGATAATGAAATATAAATTTTACTAGGTATGTGACCTATAAATTATAT
This sequence comes from Taxus wallichiana var. yunnanensis, assembly GCA_018340775.1. Classification (NCBI taxonomy): domain Eukaryota; kingdom Viridiplantae; phylum Streptophyta; class Pinopsida; order Cupressales; family Taxaceae; genus Taxus; species Taxus wallichiana. The sequence goes on from CM031242.1 coordinate 509,528,763, forward strand.
CGAATGATAGATACACATGTGCATCTCACAACTTTTCAGAGAATAGCTTATTTTATCAAGCCTAATCCTAAGGCATTTTTAGGAAAGGTGTAGTGAAGGCATGAGGTAGATGGAAAAGCATGAGCCATGTGATAGGACATGTTTAAGGGGATATATGGTGAAGAACTTGACAAACATGATGGGTTATAGTGTAAACTAGCTCAATTATGCCTATTTTCAAGGACCTAAAATGAGGGTATGAAGAAAAACAAGATATGTCACAAAAATTCAAAAATTTGAAGTGTGTAGGGATATTTCAAGAGTCCTATAATGATGATACAAGTCATGAATCAACACTTACAAGCATATTTAGAGTCATTTGTATGACTTCCATTTAGAAAAAATAGGTTTAACATGCACAATAGAGATGGGACTGGAAGTTTCGGGTGAAAAATGATACATTAGCCATTTTAGATAATGGAAGAGGTATTCATGATGGTGTGGACCAAATTTTAGGACCATTGGATGCATTTTGTGTAGGAAATTCAATTTTTTTCAAAATCGGGCTAAGGAAGGTATGCCAAATAAGTTCTTTGACTTCTTAGTGTTTGATCTAAATCGAAAAGCACTTTGTTAAGATAAATAATAGGATAAAAATTTTAAGAGAATAGAGATTGAGATACTATGTACAAATTTTGAAGTCAAAAGGACGAGGGATAAGAATTTTTATCCATTTTTCTCGTACTATTTAAAATCATCTTAAACCCTAGTTGGGAGAGGTATGGAGAAAATTGTTTGGTTATACCATAAAATGGGTTTTTTCCCTAGAGAATAATTTTAATAATTATAAAACTCATCATAGGTCATGTTCATGGTTTTTTGAGATTATGACACATGGTGGACCCCATAATAAAATATATGTTTTGTGAAGAATTCAAAGTGTACAACCTAAATTTGTAAAGGAACCGATGCTCAAATTTTCTATGAAATATGTTGGGGATATGAGCTTTATGTTCATTAAGTTATTTGGGTTATTTATTTTAAGAAATACGATAATACGGGTATGTATTTCTCCGCCTCTTGAGAATGCTAAACAAGGCAAAAATGATTCTTTGTGTTTGAAACATAAATGTTCTTCTCTACATATAATATTTAAAAGTGAAGGTTTGAAAGTGATGTATAGGTCCGGTGAATTATTTTTCATGCATTATTTGAGAATGAAGCTGAAATTTAAGTGGTGAAGTGATACAACTCACAATGAGTCTTTAGGTTGTCTCTAAAATGCAAGGTTTCTTGGCTTATATAAATGGAGATGAGGCTTGGTGTTAGCGTAATGAGTTGAATAAGGATGCATACCTTCAATAAAAGTTCTTTATAAGCCATGATTAGGTGAAGTGAAGAGAAAAAATATCACTAAGAGAATGGAAAAAATGAAAGTTTAAAATCCTATTTATCATTATCGAAAATCAAATTTCAAAAATGAGGAGATTGAATGAAGTAACATTGTCCATAATATGATCTTTCAATTACATGTTGTTGTAGGAATCCTATAGAATATTCTTCTAGTTTGGAATTAATTACATAAGCTGCTATGAGTTGTGTCTTTATACACAATTTTTCAAGACTGTATTTTTGAATCATCTGTACCTTATTGGGAACATGAGACTAAATGGTGTCTTGACTATGAAATGGAGAGATATAAGGAGTTAATTATCTAAAGATATGTATTGTAATGTAATTGCATGTCTGTGAAACTTGGTATTTACTCCCATGTGAGTTATATGAAAATTATTCTTGCCAAAAAGAAAAAGTCACAACTGTCTTCACCGTTACATGTCGGTATGTGGGAAGGGGATAGGATTCGTTTTTCCATGAAGTTAGAGAGTCCGGTAGTTTTAAATCTACCTATAAAAATAATTGATATCGAGAATATTTTAAGAATAAAAAAATATTTTATATGAAGTTGCCATCAAGTTAAGAACTTGTTATTGTAATTTGACAGATTGTATGTGATTTTATATTCCCTCCTTGAATGAGCTCATAGATGGAAAAATGAATAGTTATTTAAGATTGAGTGCAAAAGTCCTTTTAGAGTTTTTTCCTCCATTTTATAAATATCTCCTACTACTTGAAGTGAGAGGTCGTTGAAGAACAAGCTAACCTTGAATGAACATTAGGGAAGGTGAAGTTTTGGTATACTATGTTTCTTAAGATATCGTTTATAGTACATGATAGGTGTTACATATGAAGATAAAGTTTATGGTTGTCTTGGATAATTAGTTGAAAGAGAATGTACAAAGTATGAGAATGAATTGTTAAATACCTTGCCTTGATGGAGTTTAAGGATGTGAAAAATATGTGGACCTAGGAGAGAAATAAATGCATCAATGACTACAATTTTACTATAGATTGAATTCATGAGAAAGTAAGGGCTTGAAATAGTAATCCAAGAAGAATAGCTTCATAATAATGAGTGTGCAAAATAGTATTTGCAAGACAGATATTTTTAAGAAGATGAAGAGGATAAGAAAAATATGACTCAAAGTAATAAAGACAGTGATAAGAGAATATATGTGAGCTGAGAAGGGGATCACAATATTTTGTCAGAGACAACCCAAGGAAATCGATCAAAACATTGTGAAGAATTCTAGGTGGATCCTTAGAACACAAGAAGTTAAAGCTTCCTTGTGATTGGAATCTTATAGAAGATCATGTAGAAGTTTGATTCAAGTATTGGGAGTCGAATCTTCCATGAAGTTATAACCTTTCTAAAAAATAAGTGGATGCTTGACTAAAGTATTGGAGTTAATGCTTTAAGTTTAGTGGATGCTCAATAGTGAAATCATTATAACCTTTATATGATAATTTTTCAAAGCTATTTCTTAGTTTCAAAGTGGGTTTTCTCTCTTGAAGTTTTTCCCACATTTAATATTTTCTCCTTCTATGTTATTATTTTATTTCTTGTGAATGATGTTGTTATTTTATCATTAAAAAGTAAAGAAAATTGTGTTATCTCTAAATTTTTTAACTAGCACTCGATTCACCCACCCTCTCAAAGGTGCACGAAATTTTGAACAAGTCATTATATGTAAACTATAGATGTGGTAGCACAAAATCAGATTTATTTGGATGATACTTAGATAAACACATAAGGAGGTTTCCTAAACTCATTTTAACGTCCGCATATTTGTCATTAGTGCTAGGATTGTATGTTAAACTTAAACTAAGATTACTTCCAAATTTGCTCTACGAGGTTCTCCTGAAATTTCCCAAAAATTTATTGTCTCTATCTGAAACTATGCTCACTAGAATTCCATGAAATCTAACCACCTCTTTGAGGAACAAATAAGATATATGAGTGGCATCACTTGTTATTTTGTAAGGAATGAAGTGTGCCATTTTTGAAAATTTATCTACAACTACATAAATTGAATCATAACCACTTTTGTTCTTAAATCCCATTCAAAAGTACATATTGATGGAATCCAAAAGTCTATTTGGTATTGGAAGGGGCTGGTATAGTCCTGCATTTATGTTTTTACCCTTGGATCTATGAAAATTATTACATCTCTCTAGAAATATTCTCACATTAGTTTGCATCCTAGGAAATAATAATGTCGAGTGAGTTGTTCTAAAGATTTTGAAGCCCAAAATGGCCTCCCATGTTCCCACTATTCTTCTCTTTGATGATATTATCTCTCATAGAAGTCTTAGAACACAAAGTTTCACTCCTTTTTAAAAGAGTAATCCATTGTGAATAAGGTAATCCAACCACAACTCTCTATTTATCCTTGTTGGCTTCTTGCAAGCTTCAAATTATTCCCTGAAATTTTCATCCTTCTCATAAAAATCCTTAACTCGAATAAATTCCAACACTCTCTAGCTGAACTAAACATCCACCAAAAATACTCTCCTACTTAAGGTATTAGCTACCTTATTACTTGTTCCCTTCTTGTGCTTAACATTGAAGGTAAAATTTTGTAATTATTCCACCCATTTCACATGCCTTCCATTCAGCTTAGGATGATTGGTAATGAATTAAAGAGCATGATTACATTTATAGATGATGAGTTCCTTAGGTAATAGATAGTGTATCTACTTCTTCAAGCTTGAATAATGAAATAAAATGCTGAATCATATGAGGAATACTTATTTCTAGCATCATTGATTTTCTCACTTAAGTATGATACTTGATTGTTGTCCTTACTAAAAAAACCTATGGAAACCAAACATGCATCACACTCCACCCGAAAGACTTTATTAAAGTTTGAAAATTCTTAGATAGGATGCTATGTCTCCTTTTGCTTCAAATATTGAAAATTTATTTTATCTTACTGTGTCCAATCAATTGTTTTCATCGCTTCTAATAGTTTGAACAATTGGTACACAAATATCATTAACATTGGTAATAGATTTTCTATAAAATCTTACAAGACCATGGAAACTTCTTACCTATCCTACTGTCCTAGGTTTTTACCATTCCAATATTTCCTTGATATTTTTATCCATCTTCAACATTCCTCTACCGATCACAAATCTTAAGTACAACAACTATGTCTCCATGAATTAAAATTTCTTAATATTTTTCAACAATCTCTCGTCTTGCGGTTTTTTAAAACCAAGTGCAAATGATGCATATTATCTTCCTCGATATGACTGAAAATTAGTATTTCATATAGATAAACAATAATAAATATACCTATAAAAATCTTGAGAAATTTATTCATGATTCTCATGAAGGTGCTAGATGAATTTAGGATTGCAAATGGCATAACAAGTAATTCATATAACCCTTCATTTTTCAAGAACATTGTTTTCCATTAACTTTCTCATCTGATTATAATGTGATAGTACCCACTCTTAAGATCTATTATCGAGAAAAAACTTACACCACATAAGCAATCCATAAAGTCTTGCATCTTAGGTAGTGAGAATCTATAGCTGATTGGAGTCTTTTTATAGATCTTGATTCAATACACATCCTCCAGTCACCCTCTTTCTTTGGCACCAACACTGGGGTTGTCTGAGGATAAAACACTCTTTAATTAGTAATTTATTAAACAATTGTTACACTTAATTCTTGATTTTTGCATTTTATTTTTTATTCATTTTAAAGGATTCTTTATTAGTAAAAACTTCCCCCTAGCACAAAGTCTATGTGATAATTGATTTCCCTCTTAAGATGTAAGCAACTAGGTAACTCGTCTACAACTATGTGTACATCTTCCTTAAATATATCTGCACTTCTTGAGGAAAATCATCCATATTATTTAATTTTATGATTGTCCTTAGTTTTAGTAATAATTTAAATCCTATTTCTTCCTCGATTTTTTAAAGAACTCCTTTATCCCAATCGGCATGAAAATTGAACCAATTTGTTGTTCACCATCTTCTTAACTCGTGGGTAGAAAGGTATGAATAAATCCATACTTCTAAAAATTTTATACATTCTTCCTCCCATCATACATAATCTTCCTATCATATTGTCAAATCCTACAAAGAAGCACATGACACACATCCGTGGAAATAAGATCACAAAAATAGCTTGTTGTTATACCTACCTATTCAAAAATAAACCCAACATTGCTCATTTACTAACACCTATTGTCCTTTTTTCAACTATGATACTTTATAAGGAGTAGGATGAGGTATATTTTTTAATCCTAAGCTATTCACAATTTCAAATAAAACTAGACTATGTGTACTTCCTAAATCTATAACAGTTTTACAACACTTACCTTGGCTATTGCAAATGGTCTTGAATAGTGATTTACTTTATGGTGGATATTTCCTCTATGGTTTATTGATCAAAATTCTTCTCATGAGAAATTAATCTCCCACTTCTAGTTCCTCTACAAGTGAAGGAGAGAAAAACATCTCTTCATCTCCACCTTGAACAAGATGAGTTCTTCCTTCATTATTTGTATTACTGTAGGTTTCTCCTCTTAACATTCCAAAAATCTATTAGCCAAAAATTTATTACATTTATAGCACCTTCCTATGAATCCACATGTTTCTCTTCCTCTTATTCCATACCCACCTCTGAAGTAATGTCTTCTACCTCCGAAACCACCTCTGGACTAGAACGCTGATTTTTTAGTATTACTTGACTCACCTTGATACTTGGTGATTTTCCTATTCCTCCTAGTTAACCACTACCCCTATAAATCCTTCCTCTTCATCTAATTTTCTGAGTATGCCTCCTATTTACCTTGTCTTCAACATTCAATAATATTTGGTTACATTCTTCTAGACTCCTAGGACTTGTCGAGGTAAGTTCATCCTATATCGATGCCTTAATACATTCAAATATCTTACTAGATTATTTATTTCATCCTGCATATGACCTGACTTGATACTTAACTTATATAATTCCTTAGTGTACTCCTTGACTCCCATCTCTTTTTCTTTATTTTTAAAAAATTTTCTATACAAATTTGTCATATAATCAGCATGTAAGAGTTTACCTTTCAGTTTGGCCACATCCTGTACTCAAGATTTAATCTTTTCCTTTTTTTTCTTCCTCATCTCTTCTTCGATGTATTCCTACCATAGGATCCATTCCCATTAAAAATTTTCATGAAAACTTCACTTGTTAGTCTATAGGCACATTCATAAAATTTAAATACTTATCTAACTCCCAAATCCAATCAAGGAGTTCCTCTAGGGTAAAAGTACCTGCATATACTCGAAGTTCCTGTTAATACCCAAGTTGATTCTCCTTCAGAAGGCTGAGCAACATCATGGTTTTGACAGGAAGCTTAGAGGTAAGCAGAGCACGTTGTGGAGAAATGGGTAGAACCTTTAAGAGGATTTGATCTATACTCACCTTTGCTTTTTGGTGGTGCCTTTTAACCAGGGTGAGAGGACCCTTTTGTAGCCTTTCATTTATGGAGGAGATGGGTATGTCCTTCATTACAGAGAGCTATTGAGAATACCTTGAGGAAAACATGATCAATACAACAAAATCTAACTCTCATAAATTGTCACGCTAGATAATGGAGATATATTATAAGCAAGGTCAAGGATACTAAAGATAATGAAAACCTGATTGCTTACGTATGTTTTGGTAACATATATTATGCATTTGTACATAGGACAAACAGGGGGGCGATATGGGTGTGATTGGTTATTTTTAAATGAATTTTTGGTGGGAGGTGAGGCAGAGTGGATTTGGACTCACCGGATCTTTGAGAGATTTTACAAAAATTGAAGGCTTAACAATAGAATGCTTTAGAACATCTAGAATGTTCATTTAATAAGAAGGTGTGCTTCAATGGAGGTCCAAATCAGCATGTTTTCACACAAACTTTAAGGATCCAAAATGAAGGCTAAAATTGAACAACTTAATTAAATACTATCATCCTCTCTTTTATCACACCTAAGATACCCTCAAAGGCTAACAAACAATCTTAATCATCATGCTAGGAGAAAAGTGGTTTTAAACTTGTTTATTTGACTATCAAATGAAAGATCTTATGATAAATGAAATTCCAAGTGCCACCAAACTATCATAAAACTAATATTTTGTGTGATTTATAGAGATTTCACTATAAGATTGCAATGGGAGAAATAAAACTATTTAGACATTCGAAATAAAATAGACACAACTTTGCTCAAAATCGACACATATTTACTCAAGTTTGATTAATTTTATCAAGTAGGAGAAAGTTTCTAGAAAAATATCAAAGCTTGTCAATGGTGTACACACTAGCAACCACCTTGACATGATCAAATTTAACACAAAAATAAATAAACAAATTCCTCATATAGTCTCTCGAGAAGAGATGGGCTCACAAACTTTTTCACTCGGGGATTATCTCCTAACCTCTATGAGTCCAATCATTTGCACAAAAAAATTCATACAATTTATAATACTTAATTTATAATAGATTTCCCCCTCAAAACTACAAACATTCAAAGCACCATTGTGTTATGACCTTGATCATGACTTTGAGAATCAGATTGATAAAAAGGTTGTCGGTGTGTAGAGGAAAATATTTCTGACATTCAATTCTTGATTGGTAATTCATTCTTCATCTCGCACGCCAACTACTCCCTCCTCCAATCTATCAAATCTGGTTCTTTACATGCCAAGGAAGGAAGAAATGGAAAATCAAATTAAGGCCAATAGTCAAATCAAGTCTTAATACTAAAAGACATCTTCATATTTTTCCCGAGAAAACCAAGATATCAATAGGTCTCTTACGTCAGGGAAAGAAAGATCGGGTCGAATCTGATATTGATATTACATCTTTAATGGTGAAAGATGTTCTTAGACCTTCCCCACACAACTACGATACCAAATTAATGTTCCTCTTTGTTTGGCATGTAGGAGACTCCAAGAAATGTTAAAAAACTATAAAAATTCACATCCCCAAGAGCTTTGGAGCAGAAATTGTGGAAACTTAGATACAAATGGATAGTTTGCATTGATCTCTCTTTTGAATCTGGACCATCCATGTGGGAGATCCAAGATAATTTAGGCTTAGGGTTACTTTTTACTTTTTACACCTTCGGAAAAAATGTAAAAATTTATTAATTTTCTCCACCCCTCTGCCTTTGAAAAATGGGCTTGACACGTGTCCAAATGTGGGTCCCAAAGGAACCGTGGCTAAATTCTTCTATTTCACCTCTTTTTTGGAAAAAGGAAAATTTTCCAAATGTTCCCCGTAGTTCTGCGCTTCCACTTTTAGTTTCTGATGTGGGTCCCAGTAGAACCATGCTTTCTTTTTACACTTTTAACCCCTTTCTCCACACAAGGAAAATTTTCCAAATTTCCTCCAAAATTTTGAACCTTCCTTGTTGACTGGAGATTTTGACTATTCTCTATCGGGCTCGTGGGTCATTTTGATGATTTTAAACTTTTAAATAACAAGGGGATAAAATCCAATTTTCCCCTGATGGCCTGCCTCCCCGCCTCTTGACTTTACAAACCACCATGTGTCTCAATGGTGCATCATGATATGGTCCCCAAAAGTAGAAACCCTTAATGAATGTGAGGTCACCATTTGTCGCATTTTTGTACGGTTAGCCACAAATTTGAGAGTACAGTGGAAGGGGCCATGTGTCCAAGGTACTAGACACTCTTCTTCGGCCATTGAAAATTCTAAGAAAAAAGGGAGAGTGAGTAGAAGCCACTAAGTGTCCTCCTCATGATTCTTCAAAATAAAACTTAAGGGCTGGTTCCCAAACATGCGCGGTCCCTCCACGTGTCTCGGGGCCTTTAGAAAGTTGCTAAAAATTCTAAGGAAGACCCAATGGAAACCTCTATGTGTCTTTATGGTTTAACTTCAAGATGATCCCAAAAGTGAACACCCTCAACGAACATGGGCTCACCAAGTGTCCATGGCTCACCAAAACTGTATCGGTTGCATAATTTTTTTCTAAGTCTAGGAAAAGAAGCGGAATCATCCACGTGTCCTCCCGATGCAACTCCAAGGCCAAAATAAAAGGTGAGTCTTCAAACAAGCATCGTTCCTCCACATGGATAAGATTTGGGTGGAAAACAATCCACAAAGTTTTTAGAGTACTCCACCAAGCCACATCTAACCAAAAAGGACCACATTTCCACTGATGCAGAGTTTTAAAATTGACAAGAGAAACACACCTGTCAAGCTGTAAAAATGCAAGGAAACCACTATTTGATCCCAAAGATGAAATCTTCTTCAAGGAAAGATAATTTGGAAATGTTGTAAGGTTAACACATGACCCTCTGAGCTATATCCATTCACATTTCTTCAAGTACCTAGGATAAAATAGAAGGGACACCAACATATGACTACGGAAAACAAAAGGGCGAACAACCCAAGTGTTATGCCCAATTGACAGACACCTTTAGATGGACAGAGGAAAAAATCAACAAATTTTGGGCCTTTAAGTGACCTTCGACCAAGGAGGAACCAATCATGGAAATCAAATGGACGACAATGTCCTCGAGTACTAACATAGGGAGACAAAAAAGGTACGAGAGGTGAAGGCGAGGGATTTTAATGGAAAATGGGGTGAGACTAATTCAAGTACCAACATCGGCTTTGAATCGGTATGGGCACTTCTTACATTGCCAAAAGAACCAAATAACAAAATAAGTGCCAAAAAAATACATTTGGAAAAAGAGTCAACTTGCACAGTAGAAAACTAGAACTATCTCCTTAAAAATGAACCAAGGAACCAACAAAATAAGGTTACCAAGGACCAAAATGAGCAAAATCACAAATAAAGAAAGCAAAAAAAAATTGTACACTATAAAAATGATGTTCATCTTGATTTTGTGGAATCAATCTAGGAAATGTTTCAAGTGCCTCCCATTAATAGGAAATTCGAGCAATTCACCATCCAATTCTTTCAAGAAGAAGGTATGGTCACCAATCTGAATGTCAATGGAGTAAGGTCCCATCCATAGTGCATCAAATTTACCATGTTTTCCCTTGTCTTCATGTTTTCTATCCCACAACAACATAAGATCTCCAATGTTAAAAGCTCTAGGAGTGACCTTCCTATCAAATAACTTATTCAATTTTTCTTTGAACTTCACATGCCTTTGGTGAGATGCTCTCCTTTATTCATCGAGTTCAACAATTTGGTTAATGCAAGCCTCATATGGACTAAATTCTTGATCTTATAGTTGTTGAATGAACTTATATCGGGATCTTATCATATGTAGGGACAATAGAGCTTGAGTGCGGATACTAGTTTCAAATGGAATTTTCTAGTGCCTCTTTTAACAATAATTCTGTCAACCCAAATAATGACCTTTAGTTACTCACCCCATTTCCTTTTGTTCAACTTCAAGGTTCTCTTGATGATTTTTAATAAATTTTTATTGTTGGACTTTACTTTTCCATTGTGTTGGGGATTGTATTTAGAGGCATATGTCAAATTGATCCCATATTCTTTACACATTGCCACTAAAGGTTTAACTCTAAACCTCATGGCATTGTCAGCAAAAATTTTGAATGGCACTGCGAACCTGTAGATGATATGGTTCAGCATGAATTCCATGAAAATATGGTGTGTTCTCTCTTGGTGAGGATCACCTCAACCCACATAGTGAAGTAATCAGTGGCTACAAGAATCCACTTATGGCCAGCACTTGAAGGGTCTAAAATCTCACCAATGAAATTGATTCCCCATTACTTGAACGAGGCTTCAATTGATACAGGCTACAAAGGAAGGGATCTAAAGCTTTTAGTCTTCTAGAGAAATGCTTTGGCAACTCTCACATCTTCGACCAACCAAGTTGTATCCTTGAAAAGAGTTGGACACCAATAACCAACCCTAAAGATCTTGTGTGTCATGACTCTTCTTCTAGCAAAATCGCCCCCACCAACTCCTCCATGGAGATCAGAAATTATCTTGGGGGCTTCATCTTGATAATGCACCTTAAGATGACTCCCTCAAGGTTCTTCCAAGCTAACCCAAAATCAGTAATAGCATATATATGGGAAGCCAACTTAAGAGCTCTTTTCTGATTTTTACTCAAATAGTCAGGGAAGTATAGATGTCTAAGATAAAAAAATTATATTTGTGTACCATTCAAAACTCACCATTTTTACAAGAATATCCACTTTTATTCTACCTCACTCACCTCAATAGTTTTTAGGTTGCTCTAAGCCCTACGTTTATTTAAGCCCAAACCTCTTACCAATTTTGTGGTTTGGATATCGATGTTATATTCTGCAACTTTTCACCTATCTGCATCTTTTACTTGATACCTCCATCTCTAATAAGACATATTTCACCATAGTGTGGGGAACATAAGCAACAACTTTAGAGCTCAAAATGTAAGGTCTGAAAACCTTTGTTGCTTTTACCAAGGAAAATGCTTGCTTCTCCATAATGGTGTACTTCAACTCAGCCCCTTGCAATGCCTTCCCTAAAAGGAAATTGGCCTCTCAGCCACTTCATTATCATTTTGCAACAAGACAAATGCGAAGTGTTGTCCAGAAGAAAAAGAAAATATTTGTAAAGGCTTCTTATAATCTGGAGCTACTAAGATAGGGGAATGTTTAATGCTTCCTTGATCCCACTTGAAAGCTTGAATGGTAACTTCTTCCCATTTGATCACTTGGTCCTTTTTAGCATGTAAGTAATTGGAATTGTCAACTCAATGAAGCTTGATATCAATCTTCTAATAAAATTTATTTGCCTAAAGAAAGACTAGATTCCTTTCTTGGTTCTTAGAATTGGGACCTTGTTGATGACCTCTAGTCTCTCAGAATCAATCATTGTACCATCCTTTGATACTGATGTGACCAAGAAACTTTCCCTTTTCACTCGAAATGACACTTCTTTAGATTGAGTAAAATGCCACTTCTTGCATCTTATCAGCATTTTTTCTAAATGTTGTAGGTGATCACTTCACTTCCTCTGAGAAAACTTTCACATCATCCTGATATATAGCAATGAATTCATTTATATATCTTGAGAATGCTACATTGATTGCTCTTTGAAAATTAGCTCAAGCATTCATCGGGACAAATGGCATCCTCACATACACATAGGTACCCCATGGAGTAGTGAAATTAGTTTTGATCATCTCGATTGCTTCACAACTACCTAGTTATACCCATAAAAACCATCGAAGGTAGAAAGTAGCTCAGAACCAATCACTAATTACAGCATGTTATCCATGTTTGGTAAAGGATAATTATCCTTAATTGATGCTCTTTTCAGATTTTTAAAATCCACGCATAACCTGATATCACCATTCTTTTTCTAACTGGCACTAAGTTTGTAACCCAAGAAGAATACCTTGTTGGATGAATGATCCCTCCATCTCTTAGATTTTTTAACTCATCTTGCATCTTCATAGAGAGGATTGGATTGATCGGCCTATGATTTTATCGAATGGTTTTGAATTTGACTCAAAGGAATTTCATGTTGAAACAAATCCTCTCTGTATGCCTTCAACTCTGAATAAGACCAAGCCAAGTAGTCCTAATACTCCTTCAACAACTTGACATAGGAATTTTTTTCTCCTGTTGATTGCTTCACAACCAGATCTTCCTTTGTTTCTCCCTCTGTACCCAGGTCAAGCTCTTTAACATCCCTTGAGGTGGTTATATTCCTATTAATAATGCAATCCACATTATCAAAGTTTGATTCAAGAGCAACTAGTCCTCTAGGGATGGTATTAGTTTTCAGTTGAATGATATCCTTGCGAAAAAAGTTTCTTTACCCTCTGCTGCACACACCATTGGCTCCAAATCAATACTTTGACCAATGAAATCCCTTTTTCTCGTAGAAATATTTTGACTTGAGCATCATCATCAAAAAATTTCCAATGTTTAATGTTGTCAAGGATAGATGACCTTATTAACACTTCAACATCATATTCATAATACAAGGACATTACACAACCATCAAGTTGAGATCCCAACACTGCAAGATTTTCAACCATAACATTGAACTTCCTATCATGATGCACAATGTTAAATGAATCAAACATCTCAATCAAGTCCCAAAATACATTCTTGTACTGTTTCATTCTTTGATTTTTGTAGCATAGAGTTTTCTTATTTGTTTAACAATTAGTTTTGAATCTCTCTTAACAATGATGTCTTTAACATAGTATTTCCAATTAATTCTCAAACCTAACAACAATACCTCATACTCATAAATGTTGTTAGTGCACTAAAAGTTAAGTTTGAAAGAAAAAACAAATTCTTATGAGCATGGAAAAATAAGAACTACACGAGAACCATTTCAAAATTGGGAGCAAGCTCCATCAAACAACGAGAGTCCATGGAGAACCTACTTTTTCAATATTCTTACATTGATCCATTTTGTTCTCTTTCCCATCAGAAAACCTAATAAAGTTATCAAGATCAACACTTGCATACAACACTTCATAAGATGTATTGTTGGGGTCTTTAATAAGGTGCAACATCTTATTTTCCCCATATAAGTTGACATCAATGCCCTTAATTGTGATGGTGGCATAGGCCATATCCATTTGAACACTCCCATAAACACTTGGCCCATTTTACGGATAAGAACATACCCCACTTAGTTGGGCAATCAACAATAACAACATCAAGTTTCAAGTTCTTTGCTGGATAAGCTACAAGTTGTACCACGGACCTTTCACACATCCCACCACTAGCACTTCTCTAAAATCCATGGCAGTACATTTCCCATACACTACTATTACTTTGATATTTAGTTCATTCATGACTTCTAGAGGTATAACATTACATGATGCTCCCGAATCAAACATATAGTTGTGCAACAACCTATTCTTAATGATCAGAGTGGTGAAGAATGGATCCACATTTAGCTGAGAATTTACTAGGGATGTTCCCAAATAAACCTCAGGTGGTTCATCAAGCTTTTATGATGCTGATGGTGCTTCTAGTTCTTCGATGATTGGGGGATTCTCCACAATATTTACATTTCTTCCTAGGGCACTCTTCTCTTCTTTCAATCGAAATACTCCAATGTCCTATTCTTGTGCTCAGGAATCCTAAGAAGATAAAAATTTTGAACACTAAATTTTTTTTAACTCAAGGCTTGGGAAATGTCATATGGAGCATACTTTGGAAAGGCAACATTGGAAGAGAGATGGACATACTCATAAGATAGCACTTGGGTTTTTAACATTTTGAGCGATGAGAAGTATGAATCTTGTTTGGGATAGAAATGCCTTTTAAAGATGTATCTTTCTTAGGAATCTCTTTAGGAATATTTGAAATGAATGGGGCTTTAGGTTATCCTTAAGGCCCTACTCCTTTGAAAACTCTACTCCTAGTATTATAGTCCTTCTCTTGAGTAAAAACAACGTTCATCAATAACTTCCTATCTTCCTCAGATGGGATTCCTCCATCATACTTCTTTATCATTAAATCTCTTAAATATTGAAATTCATTATTGGGAAATTCAAAAGCTTGTACATTGTCTATTTCTAAAGTATGAGAGGGAGGAAGAAGAGGTACCTGGTGAATGCAATCCCAAAAATCATCAGTAGTTCTAGCACTTATTACCTCAATTGAAGTTTCTCCTTGCTATGAGCTTGTAGAGTACTCCATCATGCATGCATCATCATCTGTATTATCATCATCATCTTCCTCTTCTTCTTGCTTATCTACTTCACATGGAGCATGGGGCATGAAACACCTATCACACCAATCAATTACATTTGTTTCTTAAACAATAGCAACTCTGACAACCAGAGGATCAGGCACCATTCTATTTTCCCTAGCTTGGGGATATCTATATGTAGATCTTATGGGTCTCTTACATCCGTCATCATATCTCTACTCATTTCTAGGATGATTTGTAAATGTTTCTTGGCCGTATTGCTTTTTGCTAACCTTGCAAACTCTTCCCAATTCCTTTCTCTTCTCGGGCTAATTTGTATGAGATTTCTTTGATAGCCCTTGCCAAATTCTTCACAACTTTCTCCAAATCAGCATCCTTACTTTCTTGAGGTCTTTTCAGATTTACCAGTTTCACACCTTCTCTCTTAGGAGGTTTTCCAATTGCTTCGATATTGTTCTCAATTTGTAGAGCCATAGTAAAGGCTGTCTCAAATTTGTAGGATTTTTTTCCCCTCAAGTAGTAAGCATATTTCTTATCAAATGCATCATAATACTTTATAAGACAAGATTCATCACATCGCCTTAAAATTACAGGAAATCTCCTCAATGTCTTATTGAATCTAGTGTTGAAGTCATGCACTGAATCATTAGGGTTCTTTTTGATATTCTCAAATTCTATGAAGAAACCTAAGATCCGTTCTTTCACTATACTACAATCTAAATGTATTATTCATCTCGATCCAAGAATCAATGGAATTATCGGAAAATCTTTATACCGATCCATGGCATCTTCCTCAAAAGTATGGATAAACAATTTGATATATACATCTTCAAATTCAATCTCAAAGTCTTCCATCATATTGATAAAGAGCTTTATATTTTGATCACCGAGTTATAGCATTATTTCCTTGGAACTTTGGTAGTCTATTTCTTACATCTTGGGAATTACATTTGGGTAACAGACATCCCTCTAAAATTTATAGGCCCAAAAGTATTTACAATAAATGGAGGTCTAGGTGGGGGATGGGCCATTTTTTTTTGAGGAGGTGAACTTGGAGGAGAATAGAACTTATAAGGGACAAAGGGTATTTGAAAAACAAGAGTATAAATTCGAAATGGATATCCCCTAAAGGCTTTGTTTCTTGGAAAACCCTATCAACTTTGGAAAACATAGGAGCAGAATGAGAAGAAAACTTTTCAAATTCAAATGAAGGCCCCTCTCCAGATGGAGAATTTAATTCCATAAAAAGACTACCTGATTCAGAATCACTTGAATGGAAATATTCAATGATAGGCTGATCACTTTCATCAACAGAGATCTCTTTTCTTGACTGCTGATCTCCAACAACTCTCCAGGATCTTCTTCCTTCTGAATTTTCTTTTCCTCACTTAGAAATAATGTCTTAGTAGGATCCATAGTGAATAAATATCTTCTTCCTTCCATCTTTGCAAAGATTAGTAACAAATCTCACTTGACAGAGGATAAGACACTAGTACTTATAAAAATCAGATCAACATGGAGTCACCACTAAGGATTTCCACCTTTGTTATGCAAATGTAATAAAAATATGACCTATCAAATGTCTATCAACATTAGAAACTAGAAATGGAAATATCGACCTTCATTTACCTAGATTTATCAATGAAACGTAGCGTAATAAATGTAGAAATTGGAAATATTGCACACAAAACTTGTAACTTTGAACAATTATTGCGATCCCGAACATAGGATGATGTTGAAATAATGTACTAGCACTTAGAGCATAAAAGAAATGTTTACGGGGCCTAAGTATGAAGCTGTAATCACAATGTCCTTGACAACAGCGCCATAACGGTGTTGGTACCAACTTGATTCTCCTTGAGGAAGGCTGAGAAACATCACGGTTTTGACAGAAAGCTTAGAGGTAATTAGAGTAGGTTGTGTGTCATTTTGTAGCTAGGGGAAGAATGCAGCTTGCTCTTTGTCACTCAAATGTGGAGAAATGGGTAGCACCCTTAAGAGGATTTGATCTATCCTCACTCCTTTCTAGTTGTTCCTTTCAACTAGGGTGAGAGGACCCTTTTGTATCCTTCTATTTGTGGAGGAGATAAAGATGTCGTTCATTGCATAGTTATTGAGAAGACCTTGAAGAAAACATGATCAATCCGAGAAAAATCTAACTCTCGTGAGTTGTCACCCTATATAATGGAGATATATTCTAAGCAAGTTTAAAGCTACTAAAGACAATTAAAACTTGATTGCTTATATATGGTTTGGTAAAAGATATTATGCATTTGTACACAAAGGAAAAACAAGGGTAGTATGGGTGTGATTTTTGTTTTTAAATGAATTTTGGTGGGAGGTGAGGCGAGTGGATTTTCACTCGCCAAATCTTTGAGATCTTTTGAACAAATTGAAGGCTTGACTAACAAAATGCTTCAGAACAACTAGAATATTCCTTTAACCAAAAGGTGTGCTTCCATGAAGGCGAGATCAACATGTTTTCACACAAACTTCAAGGATAAAAATGAAGGCTCAAATTGAAAACTTAATTAAACACTATCAACCTATGTTTTATCACACTAAGATATCCTAAAAGGCTAACAAACAATCTTAATCATCATGCTAGGAGAAAAGTGATTTTAAATTTATTTATTTAACTATCAAATGAAAGATCTTATGATAAATGAAATTGCCATCAAACTATCATACAACTAAGATCATGTGTGATTCATAGAGATTTCAATGTAACATTGCAATAGGAACAATAAAATTGTTTACGAGACATTTAGAAATAAAACAAACACAACTTTGCTCAAAATTGACATAGATTTACTCAAGTTTGATTGAATTTATCAGTAGAGGAAAGTTTCTAGAAAAATATCGAGCTTTTCAATGATGTACACTTTGACCACCTTGACATGGTCAAATTTAACACAAAAAGAAATAAATAGATTCCTCAAGTAGTCTCTCAGAACAGATGGGCTTTGTCAAACTTTTTCTCTTAGGGATTAGCTCCCAACCTCTAGCACTCCAACCATTTACATGAAAATTTCATGCAATTTATAATACTTCATTTACAATAGAGTTTCCCCCCCAAAAGCAGAAACATTCAAAGTGCCATTGCGTGTTACGAGCTTGATCATGACTCCCTGAATCAAATTTTCAAAAAGGTTTTTAGGTTTGCATAGGGAAAATATCTCCAAATATTTCCATCATTCAATTATTCACCTTGTAATTCATTCTTCATCTCTCTTGTCAACTACTCCCTCCTCCAATCTTTCAAATCTGGTTCTTTGCGTGCTATGGAAGGAAAAACTAGAAAATAAGATCAAGGCCAATAGTCACATTACATCTTAATGGTAAAAGAAATCTTCAGATTTTTCCCACCAAACTAAAATATTAACATGTCTCTTGCATGTTAGGGAAAGAAATATTAGGTCAAATCGATATTCCAATTACATATTCAATGGTGAAAATGTTTTCATACCTTCCCCATGAAACTAGGATACAAAATTAATGTTCCTCTTCATTTGGCATCCAGGAGACTCAAGAAATGATAAAAACCATAAAAATCCACATCCCTGGGAGCTTTGGAGAAGAAATGGTGGAAAATTAGATACAAATGCATAGTTTCTGTTGATCTCTCTTTTGAATTTTGACCATCCATGTGGGAGATATGAGTTAAGTCGGGCTCAAGATTTCCATTTTACTATTTACACCTTTTGGAAATAATGCAAAATTTATCAATTTACTCCACCCCTCCGCCTTTGAAAAATGGGCTTGACATGTGTCCCAATGTGGTTCTCAAAGGAACCATGGCTAAATTCTTTTTTCACACTCTTTTTTTGGAAAAAGGAAATTTTCCAAATTTTCCCCGTAGCTCTGTCATACGCTTTCAGTTTCGATGTGGGTCCTAACGGAACCATGCTTCCTTTTACACTTTTAACCCCTTTCTCCACAAAGGAAATTTTCCAATTTTCCCCGAAAGTCTACACTTGCACTGTTTACTAGAGAAAATTTTGACTATTCTCTATCAGGTTCGTAGGTCCTTTCGATGATTTTAAACTTTTAAATAACAAGGGGACAAAAATCCAAGTTTCCCCCGATGGCATGTCTTCCCGCCTCTTGACTTTTCAAACTACCAGCGTCTCAATGGTGCATCATGACATGGTCCCTAACAATAGAGACCTTGAATGAGTATGGGCTCACCACGTGTCACATGCAGGAAAAGTCTACAAAAAACTTGAGAGTTCGAGTGGAAGGCACCATGTGTTATAGGTCTAAGACGGTCTTTCGACCGTTGAAAAGTCTAAGAAAAAAGGGAGAGTGAGTGGAATCCTCCAAGTGTCCTCCTGGCACTTCTTCAAAATAAAACTCAAGGGTCCGCTCCCGAACATGTGCGGTCCCTCCACATGTCTCGAGGGCTTTAGGAAGTTTCGAAAAGTCTAAGGAAGGAAGACCCGACGGAAACCTCCAGTGTCTTTATCGCCTGACTTCAAGCTGGTCCCCAAAAGTGGAGACCCTAAATGAGTGTGGGCTCACCACGTGTCCACGGCTCGTTAAAGCTGTATCAGTTGCATATATTTTTTTCTAAGTCCAGGAAAAGTAACAAAATCCTACACATGTCCAACTGACACAACTACAAGGCTAAACAAAACGTTGAGTCTTCAAACAAGTGTCGTTCCTCCACATGGACAAGTTTTGGATCAAAAATGATCCACAAAATAATTTTAGTACCCCATAGAGCCGTGTTTAACCAAAAAGGACCACGTTTCTACCGATGCGAGCTTTAAAATTGACTGGAGAAACACACTCGTTAAGCCGTAAAAACTTAAGGAAACCATTGTTTGAGCTCGAAGATGAAATATTCTTCAAGGACGAGAGAATTTGGAAATGATATAAGGTTCACACATGACCCTCTCGAGCTATATCCATTCATATTTGTTCAAGTACACTGGGACAAAATGATAAGCGACAACAACACATGACTTGAGAAAATTGAAGGTAAGGAATAACCTAAATTTTACGCCCAATTGATAGACACCTTCGAGATGGATAGAGAAATAAATCAAAAAACTTTGGGCGCTTAGGTGACCTTTGACTAAGGAGGAACCAATCATGGTAATCAAATGGAGGACAGTGTCCTTAGGTACTAATATGGGGAGACATAATTTTTACACAGGCTACAAACCGAGGGATTTTAATGGCAATCGGGGGAGACTAATTCGAGCACCTGTGAGTTCAAAATTTAGATTGGATCCTTCTCCTTTCACTTCTTTCAGCAACCTCTCAAATCTCATATCTTCATGGTCTCTTTCTTCTTCACCTTTTTTTTGTGGTTTATGAGTCACTTCCTCTTCTTGATCACTCAAATCTCTTATATCCACTCATATTCTTTGGCTTTCCTTCATTTTTAGGATCCTATCATAAAAATTGAATCTCATATTTATAAAATCCTAAAGAATAACCTCACCCATTTTCAATGTGATTGCTCTCTCTTCTACTACATTCCTCCTTAGTGGAATTTTATCTTTCTTGACCAAGTACTAATTAAACTTGTCTTGTATCAATGAACTCCTTTTCATTTCAACTTGCTCATACAACAACCCTATACTCTAATAACAATAATGATATAGAGGAGGTTAGATCTAATAATCTTCCTATAGTTTAAACCTCAAGAATCAAATTGATCATTTGAGACAATTATATTTAGGCCAAATTCTAATTGCAATGATGTTTCTAAATGATACAAGGATCAATATAGGATTACTCACGTTATAAAATCCTACCTATATTTTTTTGAAGCTCCAAAAAAAAAAAAAATTGTCACATATCATACTACCAATCTTTTCTTAATGCTAATCTAGGATTTTAATATCCTTATATCTCTTCTAAACATCTATTTCACAACTAATAGCTAACTTATGAAATTTCACAACCACTTAAATGGGTTTTAGAAAACCCATTATACTCTACTACTTGTCCAAGAAGTCTTAATCCCTTTCTCTACAAAATTTACACCTTTCTAAAACTATGACTTGTTCTAATTAGGCATGTCTTTTAATGAATAGAAATCTCAAAAATTCCATACACTTGAATGATGGATTTGAACCCAAACCTAAAAATATTCTATATGGTCATGAGGTAGAGGTATCTTCTTAAATTTATCATATTCTAACGGTTTATTTTTGAGAAAAAATGAATTTTATTTCAGAGAAAAATTGAATTTTATTTCACTAATCCTAGTTTAAGGTTGCAAAGCTCTGTGTTGGCTCAAGAGGAAGAATTTCAATGTTTCAAAGAAACTTTTTGTATTGATCGATGTTACAAACTTTGAAGGGACTATGCAAACATATATTAATTGTTAATATACAAGTTATTCCTTAAAGTAACTTCTCACACTCTGTAATCTCATTTTTAATAGTAAATAATATTTGTGCAAAGTGCCCAAAGTAAGGTTACTCCTTTCAAACATAAAAGTGAATATGAACAAGACCTTAAATGAAATATTCCAATAGGAATAATCTTTATGAATGTAAATGACCTCTCTTTTGAAGGTTTACAATGGTAATTCGGGTTTCAACACCACTACACATAAAATTTAAACACCAAGGATTTCCTTTCATAACAAGATTGACAACTAACTAGGAATAAAAAAACTTGAAAAAGAAAAATTATTATATTTTGTATCATTAACCATGAATATATGCTTCTACAAGTTTTTATAGTGAAATTAATGTTCTCAACTCCACAAGACATATTTTTCTCGATGTAAGAGGCCATAGTTCTTAAATAAAAACTAGAGTTTTTTGATAATACTAAATTCTTTTGTATTGGGAGATTTTTCTCTTTTATCCTTCACATGGGTATGATACAAAATAATTACAAATGAGATTATTTATCTCCCCTCTCAATTCTCTTATGAACATGGGATTTTAAGACCTTTAATGTAATAAAAATGTTTTCCTTTATTACATCATTAAAAAGCTCTAACTAAACGTAGAATTGATGACCACACGATTCAAGTCATAAATTAGTAAAAATAATACTTTTACAACCTTGAAACATTCTCAATGCTCCAAGAATCCCAAAATGTCTTGAAAATTTAAATTCCACTTTTGGCGGGAAAATAAAAAATTTAAATTTGGGATGGGCTAGTACACAACAAATGACTAAAAATAATTCACATTGAACTCCTTTAACTCTATAACACATTGCCAAGACAAAATTTGGATGGAAACCTAAAATTTCAAAATTGGGAGTGATTCTCTTGTATCACTATGGTCTAAAATATTAATAAAATGGGTTTTAATATGTTCAACCATTGTGTCTATTGAAACAAATTTAATCGTCCCAATCATATGTTCCTTGAATGTGTTTTTTCTTGAGTTATTCAAGTATCCATTCTTATTATTTTTGAAGTGAGTTGGGTTAGTTCACATGATATTAAAAAAATTGGATTCAATTGCAATTCCCTTTCTCTAGTCCGGGTTTGAGGCATTTGTGGATTTTTAGTTGGGTTCATTTTTGTTCGGAAATTTGGAAAGAAAGGAATCAAAGAATTTTTAAGGCAAAAATGAAAAAGAGGACCGAATTATTTGGAAATACATTCAGGATGTTAAAACCCACTTCTCCCTCCTTAAACATACAGATGGGGAGGTTGTTCAGTTAGACATTTATATTAATTAAAATTAGAACCTTAAGGTTGAGGACAATCTCAAGTCTCAAGGAAATCATAGAACTTCGGTTAGTTAGCGACCCCCTAAAAATGTTGTTTAAAACTTAATTTTCATGGGGCTGCTAAAAGAAACCTAGGGAGAGTAGTATGAGGGGAAGTTTGTCGGGGATCACAATGGTATCTTTGTGTTAACTTATTCTTGTAACTTTGTCTTTCAAACTAACCATGTCACAGAGGCTATTGATTTTTTCTAAGGGGTGAAGATATTTGTGGATAGAAATTTTAAATAGTTGATCATTAAAAACCATAATTTTATTAAATCTTGAAATATGTCTAAGAATCTAGACTTACAATATCATCATTTATGGTTTTATAATTGTTGAAATTGGATTAAAACTACCACGATTGGTTTTTATATATTGTGATATCGGATTCAAATATTTGCACTATGTAAAATTACTTAGAGAACTCTTTTTATTGCTACAAAATCATCCCACTTTAAACTTGAAAGGTCGTTACTTTATAGAGATAATATTAGAACAATATTATCTAAGCTAATTAAGATTGGGAAATTTCCTATTCTAAATACATAATGTTAGAATGTTTTTAATTGAAAGGTTATGTGGCTTCATTTATTAAGGTTTATCACTGTTCAAGATTAATTAATGAGTAATTATACATATTAATTTTGTATTTATTAATTAAATATTTAGGGGATTCAACATATAATTTAGTTGTTGTAATGAAATCATAAACCATAACCATTTCTTTGTAAAACCAAAGTTTCTTCTACATTGTAGAGTATCTAGACTTGAAAGGTTTACACTTTATAATGTTATGTAAAGAATTTTTTGAAAAATAAGTTAATCTAAAATGGGCATGTTCCCATTCTAAACAAGTAAATTAGGAATATTTATAATATAAATATCAATACATAGGGGATCACATGCATTATGCACACTTAATAATTTTTGCATTCACAAAGTCTAATACATAAAGTGAATGGTATGAGCGAAATTTGTGTTTTTAGAATTATATGTGTCGTGGATTTGTTTATTATTAGGTTTATTAGTGTCAAAGATTAATTAATGATTTAATCACATGTTATGGGTTATGCACATAAATTTAGGAAAAGATAATTTTATTTTTTTGTTTTAATGAAATCATAAATTATGGCCAATTTCTTTTAAAAAAGCATGAAATATTGCATTGAATACCATGTAAATCATACCGAATTCCCTGTAAATTGCAACCATCTCCCTATAAAATTCCTAGCATAATAAAGGAATTATTATGTTTTCTATGAATTAAATTAATTACATGGTGGAAATTATATTAGTAAGACATTGATAAGATTCAACTTCCATAAATGACATGATGTTTTATAGAATTATATGGAAAAATATTCCTTACTTTATACTCAATATTCCATATAAATATCAAATAATTATACAACTTAAAAATTTATCAAAGCATGCTTTTGAATACTTTAAGAAAAAAACACATCTCGGGACAAGATGATTTCACCTAAATATTTATGATCTTCAATTGTTTCTCCAAGTTAACATTCATTTCCCTATTCAAGAAGTTGAAGGTATGCTTTATTGGTCTCGTGTCCTTTATCGGGAATATTTATGAATCCACTTTGCCAAAAAAATGTTTTCCATTCCCGGATGATGTTATGCACATACATTTCTTCTTTTCATTCTTCTTAGATGATCTATGTTTTATTTTACCTTAAATAATCATGATATAATGTTGCACCTTCTCTTATCCTTGTAGGTTTCTACTATGGAACTCTCAACTTTTAACGAAAATATCCCCATATTTTCTCCACATCCATATGTTATCACTATCATTTCTTGGTCTATAAGAAGCACTTATTGCTTGAACATATCCTTCAATTAATTGAATTCATGTTTATATATTTGACAAACATACCCAATATAAATATAATTATTATTTGGGATATGTGGACTAAGGTAGTCTTCTATTTGAGTATGTTAGGTTCCTAATATTTGGTAATATATATTTTTCATGTACTGTTCTTGGAAAACAACAAACGTTTTACCTCCTGTTACAATTTACAAATATTCTATCTCACGCACACAAAACCTTTTCACAATACATTATCCTTGGAAGCCAATATTCACTACCTTCACATGTTGCACTTTTCATTCAATGTTCAATATATACTTTTATTCCCTTTTTCATATATTCCATTTTTTCAGCTCATTTAAAGGTTCTAAAGGAGTTTTTCCTTTGGCAATTCTTGTTTACCATCATCATTTGTATGCCATAATTGGATTGAACGATACCAATGTAAATCCTTTATTGTAGATTTGTAATCCATCATTGGTATGCTCTCCATGACATGAAATTTGAACATATTAGGTTTTTTAATACCCACTATTTAAAGGTTACCATTTTACAAGATGGGATCCATAAAGTCCGTGAAGTTGTAAATATCCATAATAAGGTAAGGAGTGAATGTTCTTGACCATTCTAGACATGTTTTGTATGACTCCATGATATGTTGCAAAGAAAATGTTTCGACTTTATGTAAGGATTTTTTCTAATCTTCCAAAAGTCACATCTATATCCTTATGAGTGTATCCCACTAAAATGAGGCTCGAGATACAAAATGTTGAATACTTTTTTCAACATTTACGTAAATACATAATAAAGTAAGATTCTTATCATCACTCAAAGCATTATCAATTTGTAAGTAGTAGATCTATGATTTATTTTGAAAGAAGTAATCATACTAGAGAAACTAATGGATTTAGAATGGTAAAATATTTCCTTATACCCTTTACATTTTTCATGCACATTATTTTATAATAGTACATCATGCAATGAATGTTTGGATGATTGAAAACTCGTATAATAAATCCCCAAACTCATCAATTGCAGGTTCTTAAATATTCTGAAGACACAAAGCTAACGATGTGAATGTTTAGTTTGCTCCAAGCTTAAAAATTGTAGTAAAAACTGGCCAAAACCCCTTTCTTATGTCCATTTATAATCATAAAAGTTAGAATAACTGGTAGGTTCATAACATTTCTTGTTGAATTTGATTTTTAGCCATCCTTGTTATGGAAGTTTTTATATTATCTATTTTATCATGTAAAATCATCAAGAATCCATGAGGTTGTTATTTTTATTGTAATTTTTGGAATAATAAGTTGCACAAAAACTTTGAATGTATTCATTTTTCCATGTTTTATCCTCTTCAATGTTTACAAGTGCTTGGTCATGTGGTGGTTCTATATTTATTGTACAATTTTTTTACTCTTCACATTTGGAAAATAAGTTCTTTTTTCAATGGAAAAATGTTGAAATAATTTTTCATTCGTTGTTGAAGTTTTTTGGAAAACTAGAGGAAGTTTTAATAATTCATTTTTTCATTACACTTATTTTACAATAAATTACACATATAAAATGGAAGAAGAAACCATTAAGGAACTTTAATTCCATCCAATCCTATACACCGATTAAAATGTGGAGATATATCTGATTTAATCTTTTCTAGTGTTACCATTCACGCATGCTTGTCCCAGGTATCCAGTCACATTTATGTTTATGGAAGGTACTCCTTGGGTACCCATAAAATTTGTGCCATGCATTCTTACAAGCATTCATCCCATCAAATTTTATTTTATGTACCTCCATAGATTGGTTACCCACATTGAATATGGAATTGTTTGTTAATGCATCAAACACAAAATTCTTTCTATGAATTTCATTCTTGTTATAGTTTTACACCATAGAATTTTAATTCTAACTCAAACAAGAGGTAATTTTTTAACACTATTATATTTGCAAAAATGAAACTATGTATTTTCTCGCTTCATCCATAAACATTGACCATTTTTAATCTCATCACATTTTTGGATTTGATGGATTGGCTAGAGGGGCATCCAATTTTTGAAATTTGTACCATTATAAGATCTTTTTATCACTTTTTTGGAATGATTGTGATTAGTGGCATCAAATGAAATTGGATAAAAAAACTAAGGTTTTATCTCTTCTAATTAATTCCTCATGATGAGTTCAACCTATTTTAGGATTTATTTAAATATAATATCCATGTGAGAACCATTTATCTCAGCTAATTACCTAGCAGGCCATTGTATGAGAAATACTTCAGATAGGGGCATCCTTTATAAGAAGGGTTGAATACTCTACAAATATTCACAATAAATATATTGTCCTATGATCTCTTAGAATGTACCATGTATCCTTTAATTACATTGGTAATTATTCCTTCTACAACATATTTGCACACAGATGAGTAGAAATGGACTAATTTAGTAACGACTCCTTAAACATCAAATTTTGTTACCCGCTATAAACAAGGTTCACATTATCTAACTGATAAATACCTTTCTTAATCATAACGGAACTTATTGTTTCATGTAAAATTAAATGTTTTATCTTTCAAACTATTGATTTATTAGGTTGTAGAAAGTTTGAAGCAATCAAAACAAAAATTTACCACATTTCTATCCATATACCAAAATTTATAGGACCCAACCTCTCTCAATAATTTTATGGTCTTCCAAAGCACATGATTTATAGATTCCATGCCCGTGTTATCATCACGGATAGAAAAATTTTGTAATGGTGGTGTTTTTCAAAGTGTCATCATCATCTCTATCTTTAAGGCATGTAGTGGTGTTGTTTTTAGTGTCATCACCATAATATCTATCACTCTCTTCCTAAGCAATGTAGTACCCATTATTCTTGACATCTTCCAAGGTTTTAAACTCATCAACTGAAAAGGTTAATTTTACTCTTCCATCCAATACTATGATGAAACTCACAACAACTCCTTTTTCAAAATTTGTGTAATGTAGTGTCCTCTTACTTGGATATACTCGTCCTTCCTGCAATTGTGATACCTTTTTAGAACAAGTCCACATGATTGTCCTCAAGAAATTCAAGAGACATTGATGATATAAAAAATTTTAAAAAGGTTTTGTAAGATGAGAGAAAATTTATTAAACCATTGCATAAAGAAATTAAAATTCATCATGTTTGTATAACCATATTATTAATGAATACACACAAAGCACAAAAGTTACAAATTTCTATAATTGAGTAAGGTTCAAAAAAGCTCCAATATTATGCAAATTATAAACATTGACATGAATTCCAAATTATAATTGAACTTTACCCAATTGACAATCCCCATTCATTATAGACATTTTCATTATATAATCTAATCCTCATTCATTTTATATGTTTCTCATTGGAGAATCTTACTCATTTTTTGTACATTGTGTTTATGAGAATTGGCATATGGCAATTCTCACCAAGATCATAGTCAAATTATGTTCCTAATTCTTTTTATGTTTATATATTTTTACAAGAATTTTCCTCATTCCTTTTATATAATTGTTAAATACTATTAGAATGGACATGTACCCATTCTAATAATTCTCATACAAGTATCATTCAGACTAATAAATTTTAAATATTACCAATGATCTAGTAAAATTTTAAAAATTATAGGATGGGAATACTGAAATTCTAAGAATATTTGGAAAGGGAAGATTCCCATTGTTTCTATATATTACATGTATGGGATTCTACCTCCTCCTTTCTATATTTCCTATATGAGAATAGACATATACACATTCTAAAAATTCTCATGAAGTTATCATCATCATTCCTTCTATATATTTCTTTTACCATACTTCCTCTATCTTTCCATATTCCATGACTATGATAATGGGCATCTATCCATACTATATTACTCATTCCTTATATAAATTTCTTTTATGATACTTCCTATTTCTTTTCACATTCCTTTACTATGGGGATGGACATATATCCATAATAAACATTCTCATAAAATTAACTTTCATTCTAATAATATTTAGTTAAATTATGATAAAGGACATATGCCCATTCTCATCACACTCATAGTAAAAATATGTTCCTCATTATTTTTTTGTGTAAATTTTATGAGAATTTTCCTCATTCTTAATCGATTCCCTATTTGAGAATGGACATCTGTATATTCTAGTCACTCGCATAGAAGTATCATTCTCATAAATTTTAATTTAGTAATACTGAAGATAGTATAAATATGCACTTGAGAGGATGAAACTCCTCCACGATAATATTGCATGCAAGTTTTCCCTATTTTATTGCTATATTTGCTTACAACTAGCTTTTTATCATTTCAACATGGTCCATCTCTTCATGGGTGGATGTCAAGATGACCTTACTAAACTATTTTTTTACCCCATTCAACTTCTAACCATCCTATATCATTAATTTATATTGCACAAAGAGAGCTAAATGATCCTTTCATGCAAGTAAAATGATTTTCTTCAAAGCCTTTAAAGCTGCACCAAGTCTTGTAGATTAAATTACCAAGTCCTCGAGATAATTCCATTTTCTAGGTGATGCGAAAAACCATAAGAATGAATATGGTAATATGTTATTATGAGTTACGAGGGGGAAGAGATAAGGAAATTGAGGTCAACAATGAGTAATTTCACACTTAATAGAATAGAAAAAGAAGAAATAATTACCTCCTGCATGGTAAATCCTATGATAATTTAATTACATGTACCTCCGGATGTCCATATATATCTAATGATTAAAATATTTTGATAGACAAATTTTATCTTAATCCTACATGCATTGCTAAATGTAATATAATTCATGACCTATAAAAAAAAGGCCAATATCTCTAATATAAATCTACAACACCAAAAAAATATTATACGCTAATTGTAACTAACACCAATAAATAATAAACACATAAATACACCAAAAAGGAATATATTATAGGTTTTTTCCTTGTTTTTAATAATCACAATAATTATTATGCTTGTAATAGTCAAAACATTTTTAATTATCATTCACCAACATTGGTTTTTTTACCTACCCCGTACAAAGAAAACACATGTCAAAATAAATACCTATCACGCAGAAATAAAATCCATGTCAAAATAAATACATGTCACCTATAAATAAAACACATGTCAAAATTATTAACTGCCACATATAAAGAAAACACATGTCAATATTAACGAAGTTCTTATTTTTAATTTTAGAATGGAGAACTAGAAACCCTAAATGTATGGAACAAAGATGGAAATGGTGTATGCATGGCCATCGGACTGTTCTTTCCTAGCATAATGGTGATTCGGAAGAACTTTGGAGGAAGGAGATAAAAGGTAAGTTTGTTCTTATCTTATTTCCATACAATTATTAGACGCTTCGAAGAACTTTAACCACGCAACAATGATATAATGATATGCCCTCCTCTACCTGTCACTCATAAGATTTCTTATTTAGAAAATCAAAATCCTATTATTGTTTTTATCTTACCATGTCATGCCTTAGAACCACAAAAAGTATGGATGGAATTGCAAGAACAGAGTCTTATACTTCATTGTCTTCCTTGATCTAGTATATTCTTCAATACGGGACATGCAAAACACGTATGAATATTGCAATAGAGGACATACATCCTAATTCTAATGTTATCTTATTTTCTCCATTGAAATAACGGAAAAAAAAATCATTCCCTTTATTTGAGTTTGTCTTCATGTTTATTTAAAGCTATAGGTAGAGGAATGCATATCCTTCTATCATTGCAGTCTTGTTAGACTGATGTGTTTTTATTACATCTATCCTATCACTATTTTTAAAAAAACCAATTTTGTGCATATCCTTTTATCATTGTAGTCTTTTTAAATTAATGGGTTTTGTGTCTTATTATTGTACTTTACAAAAACCTATTTTGTGCATATACTTTTAAGTATTGTCATTTCAGTTCATAATACGTGTTTTTGTGAAATTTTGTGACTCCAAAACAAATTAATTAACATAAATATGAATACATTCAAACTTAATTAAACTATGAATAATGGAAATTGTGGATATAAACTATAAAGGTTTGTTTTTTAATTTTAAGATCTATTTGGAAATGAAGTTTTAATTAACAATTTACATAGGGATGAATTTTTCAAGCTTACTCTATAGATAACAGTGTATAAGTTTTAATCATGAAGGAATTCAATATAGTAGTAAGAGATATGACACTCCCTTAAAATTAACATTGACAACATAATGATTCGGAAGGAAAAAGAAGTATTATTAATTTATAGTTTATAACAAATCTATAAAATATCACTTTCTTGTCCAGATATTAATAGAAGAATTAGTTAGAAGAAGAAAATGTGGATAGAAAATACTCTAATAACCATAATTTAATAGTTCTACATTTCAACATCCTTATATATAAAATCCTCCTAAAAATAGGCTTTCATGTTAGAGGTACATAGTCTTAGATTATGATTTGGGATCACTAGAAGTAGTAAAATAATTTTTACCAATGATATAAGTTCCTTGAGGATAAATAAGATAGAAAAATAAAATATTTGGAGATATAAAGCAATGATAACATGTCTATGGAAATTTGTTTTAGAAGGTTTGGTTTTTCTATCTCAAGTCAATGTTGTATCTCGAGAATTGCACCTAGGATTTTATCATGGTAGATAAAATAATTTTAGACTATCTCCTAGTTGTGGGAATTACAAATTTAGAGAGAAGGTTGGTTCCTCACCTATCCTAATGCTAAACTACTCATAGACTAAACCGATTCTAATAGATCCAAGTAACTAGGGAGAAGGATAAGGGAGAGAAGGATGAACAAAATAAAATCCTAAGCTAAAAATTGTTATTTCTCATCATTCTAGTAGAGTATGGAGGAATATGCCATTTAGGAGAAATGTTTAGGGTTCTAAAGGAAAGATAAGATGAAAAAATATATTATTAAACTTCCATGGACATTTTTGTGTTTTAATAGTGATATAAAA
Source organism: Taxus wallichiana var. yunnanensis (assembly GCA_018340775.1). Lineage (NCBI taxonomy): Eukaryota > Viridiplantae > Streptophyta > Pinopsida > Cupressales > Taxaceae > Taxus > Taxus wallichiana. The sequence continues at coordinate 509,560,293 of CM031242.1, forward strand.
CAAATTACATATTCATTTTCCAAATATTTCACCTTTTAATGCCACCAAAAATTAATTGTTATCCCTACAAGTTTAAGGTCTTGAGAAGATATTTCCAACGGTACCAAGTTTTATGTATTTAGAGTTGTAGAAAGAAAGATATGCTCATTTGAAGCTTAAACCATAGGTGTATTATGCCTATGATTTGCTAGGCTCCAAAATAGGCCGATAAAAGTACCTAGAAGTCATTAACCTTAAAATTAGTAGGAAAAATTCCCTAGTGGCCGCTAGCCTCAAAATTAGGTCAATAAAAGCACCTAGCAGCCTCTAACATAAAAATTAGGTTAGCAAAAGTTCTTAGCGGCCGCTAACCTCAAAATTTTCATAGTGACCAATAGCTTCAAAACATCTTAACAACCGCTAGCGAGAAAAAATGTCTAAGATCATTTGTGATAAGTTATCCACTTTTTCAAAGGGTGTGAATTAGGGATAAAATTTATTTTTATATTTATTTGAAAAATCTAAATGGTTAGAGTCTAGTAGTCACTAAGCTACAAAAAGTGTTTTCTACAACAAAAATATTCTATGCATGTTGCTAGTTTCCAAGAACCTCTATAATCTGTATTACTAAACATCACATTAGCTATTTTAAAATGATTTTGAATAATGAAATTGAAAAGTAATAACTATAATAATATGTTAATATCAAATGTTCATTATATTGCATCAAATCATTGTAATTAACATTGATATTAGTGGCCAATAGCCTTGTTTTATCATATAAAAATAGTTCTTATATTCTTACTTTTAAACAAATATAGAGAAATTTTAAAAAATACAATTTATATGAGAATGAGAATGGGCATAAGTACATTCCAAGAATATTTCCTATACCGTAATGGAAATTTTCTCTGACTATCCTTAGATTAGTTATCGCTAGCCATATGTCCCTTAGCATCTCCAAGCCATGTGTTACTTAGTGGTCGGTTGCCTTATGAAGCTTATTCACCTCTAACATTTTTTTCCTTAGCAGCCACTAGCATTTTGTTACTTATACAGTTAATATAAATAATGCTAAGGCACCCATTATCATATAGTAAATATAGAGGCGATAGAAAGGGCATCTATTCATCCCATATTCGTTACCTTTATTCTACCTCTATAGTAATGATTTGCGAATGGGGATCTCCCCATTCTCATATGCATTACCTCTGTTATACTTCTATATTTATTTTGTAAGAATGAAATTTTTTCAATTCTTATACTCATTACCTCTACATTGCCCGTATAGTAACATTGTGAGAATGGGCATCCGGTCATTCTCATATTATTCATTTCCTTTGTTATTCATTTATATTAATCATCTAAGAATGGGAATTTACCCATTTATAACATGAGTATAAGAATGGGCATTTATACATTCAAATAACCTTTTTATCCTTTAAATTTTGCTAGCCTTGTGTTACTTAGTGGCAGAATATGATTCGAGAGAATGGAATTTTTCCATCCTAATGTCAATACTATAATGGGAATGTATGGTCATTATCCTTATCTAAATTAGCAGCGAATAAACTTTTTTCTTAATAGCCTCTAATAAGCGATGTCTTTTATGCAAGGCAAAAACAAATAAATGTATTATAGACATTTTCTAGTATACATGATTATTTTCCTTTAACAAATCAAGGTATGATATTTAGAGCTTAGCGATCATTAAGTAATAACTTAGAAATTGTAAGATCTGTTACTATGATTCGTTATTTGATCAATATTTTGAAAATAAGAAATATTAGTGCCTAATTTGTTGAACCATTCCTTCTAATAAGTAATGGATGTTAATGGTCGCTAAGAATTTTCTTTCATATGAATCGATGTTAATTACGTGTTATAAAAATTATTTATTATGAGAAATACATAACACTTGATCCCTCTCAAGATTATGTAGTGCCGCACTTGGCTCTGCTAGCGATAGTCAAGCCAATTCTCATACCTTTTACCTCTATTTTGCCTCTATATTAACCATGTGATAATGGGCATCTTCCCATTCTTATATTCGTCACCTCTATTATGCTTCTATATTTATTTTTTTGAAATGGATATTCTCGCTTTCTCATATTTGTTACCTCTATATTTCCTTTATATAAACTTTGTGAGAATGGGTATCTACCCATTCTACTATTATTTGTTTCCTCTATTCTGCATCTATATTAATCATCTAAGAATGGGCATCTTCCCATTCACAATATGAGTCTGAGAATGGTATTATGTCCATTCATTAAGAATCATTTTTTCCATTCATTTCCACTATCCTTGTGTTACTTAAAGAACGAAGATATGATTATGAAAATGGGCATTTTTCCATTCTAAGAATATTATCAATACCAAAATGGGCATCTGCATGAAACTAGCCTTTTGTAACTTAGTAGAAAATACCATTATTTCTCTGTGGACACTATAGAAATAGTGTATTTTATGCAAGGAGAAAAATATAAGTGTAAAATAGACATTTTGGTATATAGGATTATTTTCTTATAACAAATCAAGGAAAGATATTTAGAGCTTAGCGGTCACTTGGAAATAATTAGGTAATTGTAAGCTTTATTACTATGATTTTTTTATTTGTATTTTCAAAATAAGAGACATTAGTGCTTAGCATCTGCTAAGCCATTCCTTCCAATAAGTAATGGAGCTTAGCGGTCACTAAGAATTTTATTTCATACAAACCAATGTGAATTATGTGTTATACATAATATATATTATTAAAACTACATAAATATTTACCCCTCTCGAGGGTATATAGAGAAACACTTAGATTTTCAAGGGATATTCCAAGAAATTCTCATATTTTTTTACCTCTATTACGTGTCTATACTAACCATGTGAGAATGAGCATCTTCCCATTATCATATTCATTACCTCTATTTCACTTCTATATAAACTATGTGAGAATGGACATCTTCCTATACTCATATCCCTTACCTCTATTTAAAATTTGTGAGAATGGGCATCTTCCCATTCTCATATTATTCATTTTAATCATTTCAGAATGGACTTCTTCCCATCTATAATTTGATTATGAGAATGGGCATTTTTCCATCATAAGAAAATTATAAGTACTGGAAAGGCGATCTTGACTTCTAGTTTTATGTAACTTAGTGGCCAACACCCATATATCCCTTAGTGTCCGCTAACTAAGCAATGTCTTTTATGGAAGGAAAATATAAATAATAGTATAATAGACATTGGGAGTATACATGATCACTTTCTTTTAGAAAATGAATGTAATATATTTAGAGCTTAGTAGTCACTATGAAATAAATAGGAAATAGTAATCTTTGTTAATATGATTTATTATTTAATCAATATTTTCAAAATAAGAGACATTAGGGTCTAGCATATGCTAAGACATTCCTTCTGTTGGTTCTCAATTTGATCTCGCCCTATTTTTCCTTGAAAATTTTCAATTTGCAAGTTGTATCATCTTTTTTATCTCCCATATTGATGCATGAAAAATTTGTCCTCCATTTGGTTGCCATGATCAATCCCTTCCTTGGTCAAGGATCAATTAAAATTTAGAATTTTTTTGTTGTTCCTCTGTCCATGTGAAAAGAATCTGTAACTTGGGTGAAAACTCGGGTTTTTTCCCTTCCTTCTATTTTCCATAGTCACGTTTTGTTGTCCCTATCATTTTTGTCCCAAGTATCTGTGGAAATGTGATTGGATGTGACTCAGAAGATCATATTTGGGCCTTATATAATTTCCAAATTCTTTTTCTTGAAGGAAAGATTAATTTATGGGATCAAATGGTGATTTTCTTGTATTTTACGGTTTGATAGGTGTGTTTTTCCCTGTCAAATTTACATCTCAGCATCTATGGAAACATGGCCCTTTTTGGTTAGATGTGGCTCGGTGGGGCACTTTGAAAACTCTAAGGCTCAATTCAACTCAAAGCTTATCCACGTGGAGGGTTGGCACTCATCTAAAAATTTTCCTTTTGGTTTGGCCTATGAGTTGCACCCAGAAGATACATGGAGGTCTCTCTGTCTTTCCTAGAATTAGAAATTTTTTTTCAGGTGGCCGGTGGCGGTGTAGCTTTGGCGGACCATGGACATGTGTAGGTCCGATGCTCATTTGAGGGTCTGCCTTAGGGTCCCACCTTAACAATTACATCAAGAGGACACTTGGAGGCTTTCACCAGCTCGACTCTATACATAAAATTTTCAAAGAAACTTTCTAAGGTGGGGACATGTGAACAAACCATGCATATTTTGGGATGACCGCTAAATTTTATTTTACATAAGTGTCAAAGCAGACACTTGGAGGCTTATGCTCAACTGTCCTTGCTCGGACTTTTCAACGGCCAAGGAAAACTATCTTAGACCCTAGACACATTGTGCCTTCCGTTGATCCTTAAACACTTTTAACAACTCTACTTTGGACTAAGACATGTGGTGAGCCCGTGCTAGTTTGGGACTCTCCAGTTTTGGGGACCATCTCGAGTGCACCATTGATACACGTCAAGGTTTCGTTGGCTCCTTTTTTGCTGAGACTTTTCATAGGCCAAAAGGTGTTTTCTTGGGCCAAGGGCATGTGGAAGGCGACCTTTCTTGGAAAATTTCCCTGTACTTCTCCTTTGCGGTTGCACCAAGGAAACACGTGGACGACTATAATATAAAGTAGAAAAGGGGAAGAATCAATGGTTGTTGTGCATTTCACCTATTTTTCCACATTTTTTCTCCAAGACTTCTAGAGATGTAGACACGCACTAATTTTTATCATTTTTTGATGAAATTCGTTGTCATTTTGTCTGCAAAGTGCCATTGAATGGATCTAAAACTTAATTTGTGATTCCAAGGATAGTTAAGATTGATATTTTGAAGTTGGAGTTGCTCAGGCACTTGTAAAAATGTGAATTACTAGAGAAGATGGATGCAGGAAGAATTATAGAGGAAAAAGAGGGAAAAGGATGAAATGATGAAGGTTGCAGCTGTAAAATATGAAAAAAGGTGTTGCCTTGAGAGTGAAAAGGATTACCTATCGATCCACTATATAGAGCTCCAAAAAATGATTAAAATGGGGATTTCTCGCATAACAACAGAATTAGAATGATTAGAAGGACATGACATCCAAAAATTTGTGACATGACATCCAAAATTTGTGACATGACATCCTAGTCATTAGTCAAGGGTCTAAGAAACATGATCAATTCATAATTGGTCCATCTGGCAGCTTTCAGATGTGAATTTTTTAAACATCACTTTCTAAGGAAAATTGGTAACAAGAAAAGGTCCCTCTTATAGTCTTCTTTTTTTTGGCGGAAGTTTGGGATGAGTGAACAAGTGTAATGTATAAATGCAATGAGAATACTTTTGCAAATGGTTGGGGGTTGAATTCTTAAGAGACAATTTTAGAAAGCCATCTTCTTGAGAGACCAATATTAGATACTTGGTTAATTTATTTTGTGTTAGATTTTCTATCATGTCAAGTTCATTGCAGATGTATAGCCATTGAAGAGAAATGAGATTTCTCTAGAAGCTTTCCCCTACTGATGAATCTAATCAATTTTGATTTAATTTGTGTCAATCTTGGAGTAATTTGTCTCTTTATTTTTTTAGAATGTCTACAAGTTGTTTCTATTATTCCTATTGAAATCTTGTGTTAAATTCCCTCCGAATCACACAAGATCTCATTCCTATGACAGTTTAGTAGTATTTCAAATTTCATTTCAAGAAGAGCCTTCATCTTGTGATGAGATAAACAATTTAAAATAACTTCATTTTCATTTGTTGATAAATATTGTCTGTAATCCTTTGAGTGTATCTTAGGCATGAGGAGCCAAGGTTCTTTGATGTTTTATTGAGTCTTTACCTTGATCCTTCATGTTAGATTCTCAAAGATTGTGTGAAGTCATGTTGATATGGGCATCCATTAAAGCACACCTTCTGGTTGACGGAATATCTTACTATTTTGAAGCTTTCTTTCATTTAGGTTTCCAATTGTTGTGAAGTCTCTCAAAGATTTGGTATAATCAATTTTATTGTACTTAATCTCCCATGAAAATTATACAAAAACCATTAATCCATCCTAAACTACCCCTGTTTGCCATGTTTATCGATAAAGGAACAATATCTATTTACCAAAATATGTAGAACAACCGGGATTTCATAATGCCTTCAGTAACCTTAGCCTTGTTTAGAAAGTGTCTCCATATTTTAGAAGTGACAACTCTTGAGAGTTAAATTGTGGAGTATTGATCATACTTTCCCAAGGTTTTCTTCATAAAATTTGTGCAAAAGAATGATATCTCCATTTCCTTCAACAAAACATAGGTTAAGCTACGGGTCCTCTCACCCTAGTTGAAAGACACGACCTAAAGTAGTGAGGATAGGTAAAATCCTCTTAAAGTTGTTATCCATCTCTCCACAAATCTAAGTTACAAAGGGCCAGTTAGATCTCATCCCTAGCTACAAAACGACATACATTATGATCTATTTGTCTCTAATCTCCATGTCAAATTTTTGATGCTGCTCAACTTGAAAAGGAGAACAAACTTGGATACCAGATCGGCTTCGACTTGGGGATGCACACTCCTTGTGAGTGCCATAAGAGCAAATAGTAGACCAAGTGCCAAAAATAAACCATTGGGCAATGAAGTGAAATAATAAGCTTGCAAAGTAGAACAATACTAACCAACTCCCCAACGATGAACCAAGAAACCAACAAAACGGCCATGAAGGACCAAGACAAACAAAAATAGAAAAACACGTAAGAAGAAAGATACCAAAATACTATACATTGTACAATGGAGTATACCTTGATTCTAAGAAATCAATCAAGGAAATGTTTTAAATGCCTACCATTAATAAGCAATTCAAGTAGTTCCTTGTCTAAGTCTTTAAGGAAGAAGGTATTTTCACCAATTCAAATGTCAATTGAATAGGGGCTCATCCCCAATGCATCAAATTTACCATACTTGCCCTTATCTTCATGCATGTTATCCCATAATAGCACAACATCCCCAATTTTGAACTCTCTTAGAGTCACGTTCTTGTCAAATAACTTATTAAACTTTTCTCCGAAATTCACATGCCACTAATGAGATGCCTTTCTTTCTTCATCTAACTCAATAATCGATTGATTTGAGCATCATATGGACTAACTTCTTGATCCTCAATTTTTGAACAAACTGAAATGAAGACAATTGCAAATGAAGGGGCAACCAAGCTTGAGCTCTATATACCAAATTAAATGGGATTTTACCAGTAGATATTTTGATAGTGATTCTATAAGTCCAAACAAAAACTTCAGTTTCTCACCCCACTTTCTTTTTTTCAGCTCCAAGGTTCTTCTAATGATCTTCAACAAGTTTTTATTACTTGAACTCAGCTTGTCCGTTTCCTTGGGAATTGTAGTTAGAAGTATATGTCAAATTGATTTCATAATTTTTTCACAATGCAACCAAAGGTTTGACTACGAAACCCATGGCATTATTAGCAACAATCTTAGTTGGCACTCCAAATCTACATATGATTTGATTAAGCATGAAGTCCATGATAACTTGGTGTGTTGCTTTCTTGGTGGGGATTGCTTCCACCCACTTACTGAAATAATCAATGGCTACAAAAATCTATTTATGACCAACATTGGAAGGATTTGAAATTTCGCTAATGAAATCCATTTTCGATTGCTTAAATGGGGCTTCAACTAACATAGGCTACAAAGTAAAGGGATCCTAAATCTTTCATTCTTCCATAAAAATGATCGCAAATTTAACATTTCCTAACCAATAGAGTTCTATCTTTGAAGAGAGTTGGCCACTAATAACCAACCCTCAAGATTTTATTTGTTGTAACTCTTCCAACAAAATGTCCCCCACAAACTACTCTATGGAGATCATCAATTACCTTTTGGGCTTCATCCTTAGCAATGCATCTCAAGAGAAATCCCTCCGTGTTCTTCCAAGCTAACCCAAAATCAGTGATGACAGATTTTTGAGAGGTTAAATTAAGAGATCTTTTCTTATTTTTACTCAAATGTTCATGGAAACATAGATGTCCGAGATAAAATATTATATCTTTGTACCATTCATAGATTACCAACATTTCAAGGACATCTACCCTTTCTCCTTCTACTTCATTCACCTAAATAGTTTACAAGTTACTCTCAGCCATAAGCTTAGCTAGGCCCAAAAATCTTATCAATTTCATTGTTTGAATATCCATGTCATATTCATGTAACTTTTGGGGGAACATAAGAAACATAAGTTATCTTTCACCATGGTGTGGGGAACATAAGAAACAACTTTAGAGCTCAATATGTAAGGTCTGAAAACCTTTGTTGATTTCACCAAGGAAAATTATTTCTTCTCCATGGTGGTATAATTCAACTAAGCTCCTTACAATGCCTTACTGAAATAGGCAATCAGTCTCTCAACCCCTTCACCATCCTTCGAAACAAGACAAATGCAATGGTTTTTTCTGAAGAATTTTTTTTTTTTTGAAAATCCTTCTTGTAATTTGGAGCTACCAAAATAGGGGCATGCTTTAATGCTTCTTTGAACCCATTGAAAGCTTTAATGGAAGCTTCTTCCCATTTGATAACTTTGTCCTTCTTCAAGTATGCTAGTAATGGGGATGGTCAGTTCAGAAAATTAAGACACAAATATTCTTATAAAGTTTATTTTTCCAAAGAAGGATTGAACTCCCTTCTTAGTTCTTGGAATTGGAGCCTTTCTAATGGCTTCCACTCTCTCAGGATCAATCATGACCCCATATTTTGATATAATGTGACCAAACAAATTTTCCTTTCACATTCCAAAATGCCACTTCTTGGGATTTAATGATGTGCCATACTCTCTACTTCTTAACATCATTCTCTCCAAGTGTTGTAAGTGATCATTTATTTTTTTAGAAAACATAGTTACATCATCTTGATAAATAATAATGAAATCATTAATATAACTAGCAAACACTACATCCGTTTCTCTTTGGAAAGTTTCTCTAGCATTAATTAATATAAAAGGCATCCCGACATAGACAAAAGTTCCCCAAGGAGTGGTAAAGGTATTCTTTATTCTTTCTGACTCCCTCACAACAACTTGATTATAGCCAGAGAAACCATCCAAAGTGGATAACAATTCAGAACTAGTTACCAATTGTAGCATATTATGAATGTTTGGAAGAGAGTAATTATCTTTCAATTATGCATTATTCAAGTTCCTAAAATATACGCACAACGTTATATCACCATTCTTTTTCCTAACAAGTACTAAATTTCCAACCCAAAATGAGTACCTTGTGGGATAAATGATCCCTCCATCCCTCAACTTCTTCAATTCTTCTTGCATCTTCAAAGAAAGGAGTGGATTTATATGCCTTTGTTTTTTCCTGAAAGACTTGGCATTAGATTCAAGAGGAATTTCATGTTGGAACAAATATTCCCTATATGCCTTCAACTCAAAGTAAGACCAAGCTAGGCAAGTCTTGATATTTCTTCAACAATTGAACATAGGACTGCTTCTCTTCCTTGCTCAGATTGCTTCCTAACTAGATTTTACGTGGTTTTTCTTTTGTGCCCAAGTCGTGATCTTCCACATCTCTTGAAACTAACATACTTATTTTAATAATGCAATCGAATTATCAAAGTTTGATTCAAGTTCCACCAAACATCCGGGAATCGTGTTTGTCTTTATTTTTGGATGATGTCTTTGCCAAATAAATTTTCCTTTCCTTTAGCATCACACACCATTGGTTTCCAATGAATAGTTTTGTCCAAAAATTTCCTTGGTTCTACAAAAACTATTTCACCTAGGCACCATCATCAAACACTTGCAAATTTTTAACGTTGTCGGGAGAGATGGAATTTTTAGTATTTCAACATCATCCTCATAAAATGGAGATACTATAAAATTCCTAATCTGGATCCTAACACTCGCTAACTTTTCTACAACAACATTAAACTTCCTATCATGGTGCAGAATATTAAATGAGTCAAACATTTCAATCAAATCTCGAGTGCATTCTTTTATTGTTTCATTCTCTCGATTTTTAGTAGCATACAATTTTCTAATTTGCTTGATAATCACTTCGAATCTCCTTTGACAATGATATCCTTTACACCTTATTTCCATACAATTATCAAACCTAATAACAATGCTTCATATTCGGAAATGTTGTTCATGCATTCAATGTAAATTTTGAAAGAAAAAACACACTCTTCATATCCTGGAGAAATTAGAACAATACAAGCACCATATCCAAACTTAGAACAAGCTCCATCGAATAACAAGGTCCAAGGAAAACCTACTTGTTCAAGACATTTACATTGATCAATCTTGTGCTCTTTTCCATCAGCAAATCTAAAAATTTATCAACATCTACATCAATATCTACATCAGCATACAACACTTCATAAAAAGCATTATTGAGATCTTCAATGAGGTGCAACATCTTCTTCTCTCCATACAACTTTACAAGGTTGCGTTCAATTAGAATGGTGGAAAAAGACATATCCTTCGAACACTTCCACCAACACTTGTAGCCTACAATTTTTATAACAAAGCATGCCCCATTTGGTAGGGCAATCAATAATAACAACATCAAGTTTTAAGTTCATACCCGGATAAGTTGCAAGTTGTACCAAAGCAAACCTTTTACACACCCTACAACTAGCACCTCTCTAGAATCCATTGTAGTACACTTGCCATAAAATCCTTTCACTTTAATGTTCAAATCATTCATGACCTCTAGAGGCATAAAATTACATGATGCTCTGGAATAAAACATACAATTGTGTAGCAGTGAGTCCTTAATAACTGTGTTGTAAAAATGTATCAACATTTAATTGAGATCTGAACCAAATATGTTCCCAAGTAAACTTCAGGTGGTTCACCTATCTCCTCCAATGTTGGTGGCTTTTCTATCTCTGTAATAATTGCGGGAGGAGTGTTTACATTATTTATATTTCTTCCTTGGGTACTCTTATCTTCTTCCAATCCCAAATACTCAAAAGGCCTCTTCTTGTGCTTAGGAATCTGAGCAGTTCAACAATTGGGATATAAATCTTGATCTAACTCAAGACTTGGGCAATGTCATAAGGAATCTATTTGGGAAAAGCAGCATTTGGAGAAAGATTTACAAACTCATCGGATGACACATGATTTTTCACATTTTCAGCATGGTTGGGAACACGAGTTCTACTTGAGACAACAAGGCCTTTTCCATATGCATCATTCTTTGGAGTTTCTTTTGGGACATTGGTGAGAAATGGGATTTTTGGTTTGGCATGAGGTCCTTCCCTTTGATGATTTTACTTCTTGTGTTATACTCTTTTTCTTGGGCAACAAAAACATTCATTAACAACTCTTTATCCTCTTTCAATGAGATTCCTCCATCATACTTCTTAATCATTAGATCTCCGAGGTACTCAAAATAATTATTAGGAATTTCAAAATCTTGTACCATATCTATTTATAAAGTATGAGAGAGAGGAAGAAGAGATACCTGGTGAATGCAATCCCAAAACTTTGCAGCTTCTTGCACTTATTACTTCAGTTAAAGTTGCTCCTTGCTGTGAGCTTGTAGAGTAGTCCACCATACATGCATAATCATCAGTGTTATCATCATCATCAAATTCTTAAACTTATGATCTAATTCACATGGTGGGTATGGTAAGAAACATTTTTCACAGCATTCAATTTCATTTATCTCTTCAACAACATCAACTATGGCATTTAGAGGAACAGGCACTACTCTATTCTCCCTAGCATGGGGTTGTCTAGCTCCAATGGGAACTTTACCTCTGTCATCGAGATATTTGATAATTTCTAGGATAATTTACAAACCTACCTCATCCTTGTTTCCTATGCTAACCTTGAGAACCTTGTCCAATTCCTTTCTCTTCCCGGCTAGTGTGTAAGAGATTTCTTTGACAACTCTGGCCAAAGTCTTTACAACTTCCTCAACATCCACAACCTTACTTGATTAAGGATTATCTAGGTTGATCAGTTTAACACCCTCCCTCTTAGTAGATTTTCCAACTTCTTTAATGTTTGTCTCAATTTACTGAGCCATGGAGAAGGCATGGCTCAAAGTTTGAGGGTTCTTATACCTTAAATAGTAAGAAACTTTATTATCAAATCCATCTGAATACTTTATTAGACATGATTCATTGCATGACCTCAAATTAACAGTAGTCTTCTCAATTTCTTGTTAAATCTTGTATTGAAATATTGCACTCGACTCATTAGGATTAATTTTTTATATTCTAAAATTCTTATAAAAGAAACCTAGGGTCTATTTTATCTCCATACTATAATCTAAAAGTGTTCTTCATCTCTGTCCAAGAATCAATGGAATTATCTGGAAAATATTTATACCAGTCCCTTGCATCTTCTTCTAGAGTATGGATAAATAATTTAATGTACACATCCTCAAATTCTATTTCAAATTCCTCCATCATATTGACAAAGAGATTCAAGTGTTGATCACTAGTGATTGCATTATATCCTTGAAACTTAGGCAATCTATTTCTTACATCCTATGGCACAACATTTGGATAGCTAGCCATACCTCTAAAATTGATGGGACCAAAAGTATTAACAAAAAATGGAAGTTTGGGTAGAGGCTGAGCCATATTATTTTGAGGATGTGATCTTACAGGAGAAACAGAATGATGAGTGAGGCGTCGTCGTGTGGTACAGGATTTAATTCTCAAAATGACTTCCCGTTAAAGGTTTTTTTCTTGGAAAACTCTATCGATTTGTAAAATACAAGAGTTGAGAAGAAAATTTTTTAAATACACAAAAGAAGGACCCTCTCAAAATGGAGAATTCAATTCAACAAAGAGACTACCTTATTTAGAAGCACTTGAGGAACTATTACAATCTTCAATCACATGATGATCAGTTTAACAAATAGAGATCTCTTTTCATGATGCTTAATCTCCAACAACCTTCCAAATTCTTCTTCCTTGAGAATTAGACTTTCCAAAATCTTGAAAAAACCTTCTACTAGAGTCCTTAGTGAAGACAGAGCTTCTTCCTTCTAGATTTGTAGAGATTAATGACAAATATTACTTGATATATGTTAAGAAACTGGTATTTATTAAGAATTTAAACAACATGTAGTCACCACTAAGGATTTTGACCTTAGTTTGTGCAAATGCGCTATGAAATACCTATCAAATGTTCGTTAATACCAGATTCATGCAAAGCTTATAAGATCTTCTCTTCTTTTACCCAAATTTATCAATGATAATACAAAATTTAGCGCAATAACCGTATAAGCTAGAAATATTGCACTTAGAACTTAGAACTTTGAACAATTCTTACAGATCTGAACATATAATGACGTTTCAGTAATGTATTAGCTCACAACATGGGTAAGAATTATTTCAAGGTCGTTATGTACTGCATTGGTAAAATACTTCAAAGATTCCCCAACGGTGGCACCACTAGTGTTGTTTCGCACAAATAAATCTCGAGCTTGGATAATCCCCTGGCAATGAGGCCACTAGTGGCACCTTTTGCTAGGAATCTTTGAAGTATTTTACAAATGTAGTACATACAGACCCTGGTAATACTTTTTACACATGTTGTGTGCTAATACATTGTTGAAATGTCATTATCTATTAAGATCTATAAGAATTGTCTAAAGTGTATGTCCTGAGTGCAATATTTCCAAAGCTTATATAGTTATTGTGCTAAAGTTTATATCATCATTGATAAATTTGGGTAGAAGAAGAGTAGATCTTGTAAGATTTTCATGAATTTTGTATTGACAGACATTTTGTAGGTCTTTCATACTACATTTGCACAAACTAAGGTGAAAATCCTTAGTGAAAACTCCATGTTATTTAAATTCTTAATAAATACCAAAGTGTTTTAACATATATCAAGTAAGATTTTTCATTAATCTCAAAGCTAGAAGGAAGAAGATCTGTCTTCACCAGGAGGCTTGTATTAGAAGGTTGTTGCAAGATTTGGGAAAGTCTAATTTAGAAAGAAGAAGAATTTGAAAAGTTGTTGGACATCAAGAATCAAGAAAAGAGATCTCCATTGGTGAAATTGATCATCCCCCGATTAAAGATTACAATACCTCCTCAAGCACTTCTAAATCAGGTAGTGTCTTTGTTGAATTAAATTCTCCATCTAGGCAGTGGTCCTTCTTTCGTATTTGAAAAATTTTCTTCTCAATCTATCCTGTATTTTACAAATCTGATAGAGTTTTCCAAGAAACATCACTAGTTTTGGTATCCAAATGTGTTCTCCTTTTCAAGCTAGGCAGCATCACAAATTTGACTTGGAGCTTAGAGATAGATAGATCATAATGTATGTCATTTTGTAGGTGGGGATGAGATCTAACTTGCCCTTTGTCACTCGATTTGTGGAGATATGGATAACACCTTAGAGAGTATTTGACCTATCCTCACTACTCTAGGTTGTACCTTTTAACCAGGGTGAGAGGAATCGTAGTGTAACCTCTATTTGATGAATAAGATGGAGATATCCTTCTTTTGCACAATTTTTTTGAAGAAAACCTTTGGAAAGTATGATCAATACTCCACAATTTAACTCTTAAGAGTTATCACTTACAAAAAATGGAGACACTTTAAAAAAAAAGGCTAAGGTTCTTGAAGACATTATGAAATCCCGATTGTTTCGCATATTTTGGTAAATAGATTTTGTTCCTTTGTTGATATACAGGAAAATAGGGGTAGTTCAGGATGGATTCATGGTTTTTGAATAATTTTGGTGGGAGATTAATCAAGATAAAGTTGATTATACTAGATCTTTGAGAGACTTCACAAAAATTGGAAAGCTAAATGACAAAAAGCTTGAAATAGCTAAGATATTCCTTCAACTAGAAGGTGTGCTTCAATGGAGGCCCATATCAAGCATGGTTTCACACAATATTTGAGAATCTAACATGAAGGCTCGAGTTAAAGACTCAATAAAACATCAAATACCCCTGGTTCCTCATGCCTAAGATACACTCGAAGGCTTATAGATAATATTTATCAACAAATGACAGTGAAGTGATTTTAAATTGTTTATCTCATCACAAGATGAAGGCTCTTCTTGAAATGAAATTTCAAATGCCACTAAAGCTGTAACAAGGAAGAGATCTAGGTGATTCGGAGGAAATTTAATAGAAGATTGCAATAGGAATAAGAGAAACTACTTGTAGACATTCTGAAACAAAGAAGACACAAATTGCTCAAAGATTGACACAAATTAACTTGAAATTGATTAGATTCATCAGTAGGGGAAAGCTTCTAGAGAAATATCAGTTCGTCAATGGCTATACATCTACAACCAACTTGACATGATAGAAAATCTAACCAAAAATAAATTAACCAGGTATCTCAGATTGGTCTCTTAAGAAGATGGCTTTCTCAAATTTTCTCTTAAGAATTCAACCTTGAGACATTTGCAAGAGTATTCTCATTACATTTATATATTTCACTCACTCACTCATCCCAAATTTTCCCCCAAAAAAGAAGAATATTCGAGGGACCTTTGCTTGTTACCAATTTGCCTCCAGAAAGTGATGTTTAATAAATTCGCATCTAAAATCTTCTAGGTGCACCAATTATGAATTGATCTCATTTCTCATACCCTTAGATAATTACTAGGATGTTATGCCACAATTTTTTAGAATCCTTTTAATCATTTTGATTCTATCATGCGAGAAATCCATGTTTTAATCATTTTCTCGGAGGCTCTGTGCATACACTGGATTTCACAGTAATCATTTTAGCTTCTCGAGGAAACAAATTTTTCATCTTTTGCACCTACAACCTTCATCATTTCATCATTTTCCCTCTCTTTCCTCTACAACTTTGCCCCGCATCCATCTTCTCTAGTAATTCACATTTTTGCAAGTGCCCAAGCAACTCTAACTTCAAAATATCGATCTTAACAATCTTTGGACTCACAAATTAAATTTTGAATCCATTCAATGACACTTTGTAATAAAAAGGACAAGGAATTTCATCAAAAATGTTTTAAAATAGTTCCTATTTGCATCTCCAGAGTCTTTGATGCACCAGTAATTAGCAAGAACTTGACAAGGTCATAACTTGAGCCTGGGTGCCTATTTGAATCCATTTTTTTTTAAACCATGTGTTTCGATGAGAGACGAACATAGTGGCAACCTTCCCTACGAGTATAGGAATGTTTTCGATATGTTTTGGGACCTAAATCCGCCATCTTGTGGCTGAAAATTAGGATTTACGTTATAGTTTAGTTTTTTCTTATTTTTGGGAATTAGTTAATTAGAGTCTATTAGTTGCATTACGAGTTAGAAAGTTGGAAATTTCTCTAACTTATGGATGTAGAAGATAAGTGGAAATTTTTTTCCCGTAGGAATAAGCATGCAAACTTACTAAGAATAGAAGGTTCTAGTAAATCTGTTAAAAATAGTAACTTCCGCCACCTAAATTAGATTTAGTCGAGTTAGTTACGCTTTTACTTGGAAACTCGAGTTGGGAGTTGTTTTCCTATTTAGGAAAATTGTAATTCATTATTCAACAATGAAGAAGGAGATCTATTTTCTATGGAGTTGATATTATTTGCAGAAATCAAGTTCGTTAGAATTGGGCTACATTATCCGGTATCGAGTGGGTTCGATTCTTTTAAAAAAATGGCAGGAAGAGGAAGAGGAAGAGGAAGAGGAGGTGGTATTACCTAGATGAATAGAAATATGAAAGATCTATAGAGGAAAGTTATTACACTTGCTGCAATGATAATCGAGAGAGAAAACCAAGGTGGAGATAACACGATGAAGAAGAAGTTTGTTAAGAGGAGGAAATGCAAGCGCTGCCATTAGCTTTTGAAGAAATGATGCTTCGCGCATTAGAAGGGAATAATGATGGGTTAAGAGTAGATGCTTCAGAGTATGGTGGTAGTTTAAAACTTGAGGAGATGAAAGAATAGTTGACTAGCATGGGAATTTTTTTGAGTGGAAGGCTATGTTAGAAGAAAACAAGGTGAAATTTACATACACGAAATTGAAAGGTCATTCTCTGTTATGGTGGGATCATCTACAAAATGATAGGTCAAGAAAGGGGAAAGAAAGAATTAGGACATGGAGTAAGATGGAGAAGATGCTGAAGGATAAATTTCTCCCTATGGATTATGCACAAGCCCTTTGTAGGAAATTTGAGAATCTCATACTGGGACCTACAAAAAGTGCAAGAATACATAGATGAGTTCTAAAGTTGTCCATTCATGTAGAGCATGAAGAAACTGAGGAAAAAATGGCTGCAAGGTGTGTAAATGGATTAAAATTTTCTATTCAAGATGAGATAAGTAAGCATAGGATTAAGAGCATGGAGGATGCCTATCAATTAGCCTTAAAGGTCGAGGAAAAAAAAAAAATCAAAGTTTTAGGAGACCACCTTGAATGAACAGGGGGCCTCATCTTCGTTTCAGAGAGGAGATGGTTTCAACCAAGGTAGGGAGAATCATCTCACGATTGGACAAGAAAGAAGATATGACACAAGATTTCCAAAATCAACAAAGAGGATGAGGATTTTCTAGGGGCAGAGGATACACTTACAATAGAGGATGGGAGGCTCCACGAATACCATTTGTTTGTTACAAATGTGGTGAATAGGGGCATCGGGCTTTGTAATTCCCACATTCTTATACACAAGACAAAAGATAAGGAGATGCACTAAGAGTAAATATTGTTGAAGCTGAACAAGTAGAAGATGAATAGGACCTAGAAATTCCACTAGATGTTGGAGAAAATCGACGATCATGAGGATGATAATTTCTCTAAGAAAGATATCAAGGGTGATCACGGATGTGTACAAACATTTTTAGAACAAGATGCACTTCCTTAGGAAACGTATCCAATGTTATTATTGATGGTGGTAGTTGTGAGAAAATGTTATCAAATGAGATGGTTAAGAAATTGGGAGTGCATTGTGAGAAGAATCCTAACCCTTACCATATTGCATGGTTTAAAAAGGGTAATGAAGTTATCTTGTTGATAAGATATTTATAATAAGTTTCTCTATTGGGAAAAGTTACAAGGATGAGATTTGGTGTGATGTTATTCCTATGGATGCATGTCATATGCTACTAGGAAGACCATGGAAATTTGATATGAAATTTATTCATAACGGGGAAAGAATACTTATACTTTCTAGAAGGATGGAAAAAAAAAAGTTTTACTACCTCTCAAGGAAGAGGGAAGGCTGAAAATATGCTCTCTACAAAGGAATTTGTGAAGGAGGCAAAGGCAACGGTTTTTGTTATGCACTAGTCGCCAACAAGGATGAACCTGCAAGTGCACAAATACCAGTAGAAACAATAGATTTAATAAAAGAATTTTTTTATGTTATTCCTAATGAGCTACCAGATAGATTACCACCCAAAAGAGATATTCAACACCATATTGATTTGGTTCCATGGTCTTCACTCCCAAATCAAGTAGCTTATCTCGATGAGCCTGACATTTCATGTTGAGTTGAATCGCAAGTGAAAAGTGAAAAAGCTCGTGAGGAAGGGTGTCGTAAGGGAGAGCATGGGTCCGTGTGTAACCCTAGATTTATTAACACTAAAGAAGGATTAAACATAGAGAATGTGCATTGATAGCAGAGCAATCAATAAAATTACAATCAAGTATAGGTTCCAAATACCTTGCCTTGATGATATGATGGATGTGCTTGTTGGATCTAGGTATTTCACCAAGATTGATCTTCGAAGTGGTTACCATCATATTTGGATCAGAGAAGGGGATGAGTAGAAAACAACATTCAAGATAGGAAATGGATTATATGAGTGGTTGGTGATGCCATTCGGGTTATCCAATGCACCTAGTACTTTTATGAGATTGATGAACATCGTGTTGTAGGAGTATAATGGTAAGTTTGTTGTGGTTTATTTTGATGATATCTTGATCTTCAGTAAAACTAAGGAAGAACATTTGAGGCATATAAGCGTTATATTCAAAGTGTTAAGGAAAGAGAAAGTATATGCAAATATGAATAAATGCTCATTTATGCAAGAGATTTTGGTATTCTTAGGTTTTATTATTTCAGCAGATGGGGTACTGATGGAGTCGAAAAGATAAAGGCATGTATTGAATGCCCTAGTCCATGGAGTAACAGAGGTAACATAGGTAAGAAGCTTTCATGGTCTAGTAACATTTTACAGGTGAAGTTTATTAAAAATTTCAGCAAAGTATAGTAGCACCTATAAAAGATTGCATAAAAGGAAAGGAGTTTTTGTGCACAAAGGCAATTGAAGAAAATTTTCATTTCTTGAAGAAGAAGGTGATATAGGCACCCATTTAGGCACTACCAAATTTTGATAAAGTGTTTGAGGTTGATTGTGACACCTCACATGTGGGTATTGGTGTTTTTCTAAGTCAAGGTGGAAATCCAGTAGCTTTCTTTAGTGAGAAACTGAATGAGGTAAGAAAGAACTACTCTACTTATGATGTGGAATTTTATGCAATTGTACAAGCATTAAGGAATTGGAAGCATTATTTAGTGCCTAAGGAGTTTGTGTTATTTATAGACCACATAGCCCTGAAGTATGTGAGAAAACAAAAGAAGTTGAATAGTAGGCATGCAAAGTGGGTATCATTTTTGCCGGGTTATACTTTTTCTCTAAAACATAAATTAGGAAAATAGAATCAAGTTGCAGATGCATTGAGTAGGTGTGTGACTTTGTTTACCACTATGGAAAATGAGGTGGTGGGTTTTGAAGCAATAAAGGGTTTGTATTCTTCTGATATTGATTTCAAGGATATTGTTGAAAGGTTAAATCATCCATTGTCACACAATGTAGGAGATGTCCTAGATGAGTAAATTTTACAAGATGGCTATCTATTCAAGGGACGCTAACTATGTATTCCAGTTGGGTCTATGAGAGAGAACATAGTAAAAGAGTTGCACAACAGAGAATTGGCTAGGCATTTTGGTAAAGATAAGATGATAGCCTTGGTAGTAAAGAAATACTATTGGCTGGAGCTGAAAATAGATGTGATCAGATATGTGGAGAGGAGTCTAATTTTTCAAGTCTCAAAACGCCATGCATAGAATACAGGGGTTGTATATACCGTTTCTGTTCATAAAGGGTTGTGGATAGTTCTAAATATGGATTTTGATTTGGGATTACCGCAAACAAAATGAGCTAATGAATCAATTTTTTTTGTTGTTGATAGATTTTCTAAGATTGTTCATTTTATTGCGTGTAAGAAAACAAGTGATGCGGCAGACGTAGAAGATTTTTTTTTCGAGAAGTTATTAGTTTGCATGGTGTTCCAAAACCATTACTTCAAATAGGGACACAACATTCTTAAGTCACTTCTAGTGGACTTTATGGAAGAAATTGGGAAATAAACTATAGTTTAGTAGTGCCTATCATCCTTAGACTGATAGGAAAGTAGAGGTGGTAAATCGAGTTTGGGAAACCTATTAAGGTGCATCATTAGGGAAAAGCTGAAATAATGGGACATAGCATTATCACAAGTTGAGTTTGCATATAACAGATTCCATAAAGCAGATCCATAGGAAAGTCTCCATTTTCAATTATGTATGGGAGTAATTCAAATGGGGTGTTAGATTTGGTACAACTACCAGTTGATGGAAAATTTAGTGATGGTGCAGAAGCATTTTTGAACATATACAACAATTGTAGGAAGAAGTGCAAAATAGTTGATGTGCACAAACAGAGAAAGGTATTTATATTTGGTGAGTTGGTTATGGTATATCTTTGGAAGGAAAGGTTTCCAAGAGGAACCTATAACAAGCTCAAGTACAAGAAGATTGGTCCTTGCAAAATCGTGAAAAAAATAAATGATAATGCTTATGAGGTAGAATTACCAGGGAATTTTGATATTTCCCCAAGGTTTAATTTTTAGATTTGTATTATTTTCATGGGGATGGTGAAGAAGGGGATGTTATTGATGAAGTACTCAATTGGAGGTAGTAGCTTCTAGTGAAGAAGAAAGAAGAAGTGGATCGATTCTACATAAGAAAACAATGGACACACGACTTGGGAAATACAATAAATATTTGGTATATTGGAAAGGACTGGAAAAAGAGGAAAATACTTGGGTAACATAGTGGGAGATTAAGAAGTTGGATGTAGATAAATGGAATAAGTTTGAAGAAGACAACTTGCAGGAGCTACGTTTTTTCAAGCAAGGGAGAATGATGCGTCGAATTAGCAGGAACTTGACCTCCGGGTGGCCATTTGGATCTTTTTTTAAACCACATGTTTCGATGAGATGAATGCAGGGAAACCTTCCCTACTAGTTGTGGCAAGTTTATGACACGTTTTCGGGCCCTAAATCGACCATCTTGAGACCAAAAATTAGGATTTAAGTTTTAGTTCAATTTTTTCCTATTTTTGGGAATTAGTTAATTGTAGTCTATTCGTTGCATTATGAGTTAGAAATTTTGCAATTCCTCTAATTTAGAGATGTAGAAGATGCGTGGCAATTTCTGTACCCATAGGAATAAGCATGCTAACTTACTAAGAAGAGTAGCTTCTAGTAAACTACTAAAAATAGTAACTTCTGCCACCTAGACTAGATTTAGTCAGAGTTAGTTAGAGTTTACTTGGAAACTCGAGTTGGGAGTTGTTTTCCTATTTAGGAAACATTGTAATTCATTATTCAACAATGAAGAAGGAGATCTATTTTCTTTGGAGTTCATATTATTTGCAGTAAATCAAGTTGGTTAGAATTTGGCTACATTATCTGGTATCAGAGCAGGTTCGAGTCTTTCAAAAAATATGGCAAGAAGAGGAAGAGGAGGTGGTATTGTCCAGATGAATAGAAATATGCGAGATATGCATAGAAAATGTATTGAACTTGCTGCAATGATAACTTGAGAGAGGAAAACAAGCTAGAGATCACATAAATGAAGAAGAAGTTTGTGAAGAGGAGGAAATGCAAGCGCCACCATTAGCTTTTGAAGAAAGGATGTTTTATGCATTAGAAGGGAAGAATGATGGGATAAAAATAGATGTTTCAAAATATGGTGGTAGTCTAAAACCAGAGGAGCTAATAGACTGGTTGACTAGCATGGGAAAACTCTTTGAGTGAAAGGCTATGTCGAGAAGAAAATAAGGTGAAATTTACATGCATCAAATTGAAACTTCATGCTATGTTATGGTGGGATCACCTACAGTAAAAGAGAGGTCAAGAAAGGGTAAAGAAATAATTAGGACGTGGAGTAAGATGGAGAAGAAGTTGAAGGATAAATTTATCCTCGTGGATTATGCACAAATCCTTTATAGGAGGTTTTTAGAATCTCGTGATGTAACCTACAAATAGTGCAAGAATACATAGATGAGTTCTACAAGTATTCCATTGTGTAGAGCATGAAGAAAATGAGGAACAAATGTCTACAAGGTATGTAAATGCATTAAAATTTTCTATTCAAGATGAGATAAGTATCCATAGCATTAAGAGCATGGAGGATGCCTATCAATTAGCCTTAAAGGATGAGGAAAAACAAAATCGTCAAAGTTTTAGGAGATCACCTAGAATGAATAGGGGGACTCATCTTCCTTTCGGGGATGAGATGGTTTCAACCAAGGTAGGGGAGAATCATCTCGTGGATTGGACAAGCATGAAGATACGAGAAAATATTTCCAAAATCAACAAAGAGGTATAGGAGTTTCTAGGGGCGGAGGATACACATTGGTGATAGAGGATGGGAGGCACCAAGAAGACCATTTGTTTTTTATAGATGTGGTGAATAGGAGCATCGGGATTTTGAAAGCCCGCATTCTTATACACATGACAAGAGGAAAGGAGATACACCAAGAGTAAATCTTGTTGAAGATGAACAAGTAGAAGATGAACAGGACCTAGAAATTCCACCAGATGTTGGAGAAAATTTGATGATCAAGAGGATTATGATTGTTCCAATAAAGGATATCAAGGCGGATGCATGGCTGTGTACAAATATTTTCAGAACAAGATGCACTTTTGGAGGAAAGCTATGTAATTTTATTATTGATGGTGGTAGTTGTGAGAACATGGTTTTAAATGAGATGGTCGAGAAATTGGGTCTCGCATTGTGAGAAGAATCCTAACCCTTACTATATTGCATGGTTTAGAAAGGGTAAAGAAGTTATCGTTGATAAGAGATGTTTAGTAATTTTCTCTATTGGGAAAATTTACAAGGATGAGATTTGGTGTGATGTTATTGCTATGGATGCATGTCATATGTCGCTAGGAAGACCATGGCAATTTGATAGGAAAGTTTTTCATGACGAGGGAAAGAATACTTATACTTTTGGAAGGATGGAAAAAATAGTTTTACTACCTCTCAAGGAAGAGGGGAAGACTGAAAATATGCTCTCTTCAAAGGAATTTTGAATGAGGCAAATGCAATCTGGTTTTTATTATGAACTAGTCACCAAGAAGGATGAACCTACAAGTGAAAAAATACCAATAGAAACAACAAATTGAATAAAAGAATTTTCTGATGTTATTCTTGATGAGCTAGTAGATGGATTACCACCTAGAAGAGATATTCAAAACCACATTGATTTGATTCCAGGTCTTCACTCCTAAATCAAGTGGCTTATTGTATGAGCCCAACATTGCATGTTGAGTTGAATAGGTAAGTGGTAGAGCTCATGAGAAAGGGTTTCGTAAGGGAGAGCATGAGTCCATGTGTAACCCCAACTTTATTAACAAGAAAGAAGGATGGAACATGGAGAATGTCCATTGATAGCAGAGCAATCAATAAAATTACAATCAAGTATAGGTTCCAAATATCTCACCTTGATGATATGATGGATGTGCTTCTTTGGATCTAGGTATTTCACCAAGATTTATCTTCAAAGTGGTTACCATCGATTTAGATCTGAGAAGTCAATGAGTGGAAAACATTATTCAATACAAGAAATGGATTATATTAGTGGTTGGTAATGCCATTCGGGTTATCCAATGCACCTAGTACTTTTATTAGATTGATCAACACCATGTCGCAGAGTATAATGGTAAGTTTGTCATGGTTTATTTTTATAATATCTTGATCTTTAGTAAAACTAAGGAAGAACATTTGAGGCATCTAAGGGTGATATTTTAAGTGTTAAGGAAAGAGAAACTATATGGAAATATGAAGAAGTGCACATTTATGCAAGAGATTTTGGTATTCTTGGGCTTTATTATTTCAGCAGATAAACAGATGGACTCAAAAAAGATAAAGAAAATTATTGAATTTCCTTCACGAAGTATAACAGATGTAAGAAGCTTTAATGGTATAACAACATTTTACAAAAAGTTTATTAAAAATTTCAGCAAAGATAGTAGCACATATTATAGATTGCAAAAAGGAAGGAGTTCTTGTGGACAATGGCAATCGAGGATAGTTTTCAGTTTTTGAAGAAGAAGGTCATAGAGACACCCATTTTGGCACTACCATATTTTGCTAAAGTGTTTGAGGTTTATTATGACACCTCGCATGTGGGTATTGGTGTTGTTCTAAGTCCAAGTGGAAAGATAGTAGCTTTATTTAGTGAGAAACTTAATGAGGTGATAAACTTAATGAGGTGAGAAAGAACTACTCTACCTATGATGTGGAATTTTATGCAATTGTACAAGCATCAAGACATTGGAGGAATTATTTAGTGCCTAAGTTGTTTGTGTTATTTACAGACCACATAGCCCTGAAGTATGTGAATACACAAAACAAGGTGAATAGTAGGCATGAAAAGTAGGTATCATTTTTCTAGGGTTATACTTTTTCTCTAAAACATAAATTAGGAAAACAGAATCAAGTTATAGATGCAAAGTGAGTAGGCGTGTGACTTTGTTTACCACTATGGAAAATGAGGTGGTGGGTTTTGAAGCAATAAAGGATTTTATATTTCTCGATATTGACTTCAAGGATATTATTGAAATATTTCCTATATGAGTACATTTTATAGGATGGCTATCTATTCAAGGGATGCCAACTATGTATTCTAGTTGGGTCTATAAGAGAGAACATAGTAAGAGAGTTGCATAGTGGAGGATTGACTGGTAATTTTGGTAAAGATAAGATGATAGCCTTGGTAGCAGAGAAATACTATTAGCCGAAGTTGAAAAGAGATGTGATAAGATATGTGGAGAGGTGTCTAATTTGCTAAGTCTCGAAAGGCCATGCATAGAATACAGGGTTGTATATGCCATTGCCTGTTCCTAAAGGGTTATGGAAAAATTTGAGTATGGATTTTGTTTTGGGATTACCACAAACACGATAAGGTAATGACTCAATTTTTGTGGTTGTTGATAGATTTTCTAATATATTTCATTTTATTTCGTAAGAAAACAAGTGATGCGAGTGCATACAATATTTGTTTTTTAGAGAAGTTGTTCGTTTGCATGGTGTTCCAAAAACCATAACTTTAGATAGGGACACAAGGTTCTTAATTCACTTATGGCGGACTTTATGGAAGAAATTGGGAACTCAATTATATTTCAGTAGTGCCTATCATCCTAACACTGATGGGAAAATAGATATGGTAAATTAGAGTTTGGGAAACTTGTTAAGGTGTATCGTTGGGAAAAGCTAAAACAATGGGACTTAGCATTACCATGTTTGAGTTTGCATATAACAGTTCCATAAAAAAATCCACAGAAAGTCTCCATTTTCAATTGTGTATGGGAGTAATCCAAATGGGGTGTTAGATTTGGTACAACTACCAGTTGATGGTAGAGTTAGTGATGATGCAAAAGCATTTGTCGAACATATACAACAATTGCAGGAAGAAGTGTGGAAGAAGCTACAAAATAGTAATGAAAATTATAAGGAAATCATAGATGTGCATAGAGGGAGAAAGATATTTACAGTTGGTGAGTTGGTTATTGTATATCTATGGAAGGAAAGGTTTCAAGAGGAACCTATAACAAGCTAAAGTACAAGAAGACTCGTCCTTCCAAAATCGTGACAAAAAAATGAGAATGCTTATGAGGTGGAATTGCAAGAGAATTTTTATATTTCTCTCGAAGTGTTTAAATTTTATGATTTGTATTCTTTTCATGGGGATGGTGCAGAAGGGGATGTTATTGATGAAGTAGTAGATTGGAGGCAAAAGTTCCCGGGAAGAAGAAAGAAGAAGTGGATCGATTCTAGATAAGAGAACAATGGACACGCGACATGGGAAATACAACAAATATTTGGTACACTTTGGAAAGGACTAGAATAAGAATAAAATACTTGGGTCACAGAGTGGGATATTAAGAAGTTGGATGGAGATAAATGGAAGTAGTTTGGAGAAGACAACTTGCAAGAGTTGTGTTTTTTTCAAGTAGGGGAGAATGATGCGCTGAATTAGCAGGTACTTGACAAGGTCATAAATTGAGCTTCGAGTGTCCGTTTGAATCCATTTTTTTAAACCATGTATTTCAATGAGAAGAATGTAGCGGAATTCCACCCTACTAGTTATGAAAACTTTTCGACATGTTTTTGTCCCTAAATCCACCATCTTGAGGCCAAAAATTAGGATTTAAGTTATAGTTCAATTTTTTTCCTATTTTTGGGCATTAGTTAATTGTATTCTATTAGTTGCATTATGAGTTAGAAAGTTTCAAATTCCTCTAATTTAGTGATGTAGAAGATGTGTGGAAATTTCTATGCCCATAGGAATACGCATGCAAACTTACTAAGAATAATAGGTTCTAGTAAACTGCTAAAAATAGTAATTTTCACCACCTAGAGTAGATTTAGTCAGAGTTAGTTAGACTTTACTTGGAAACTTGATTTGGGAGTTGTTTTCCTATTTAGGAAACATTGTAATTCATTATTCAACAATGAAGAATGAGATATATTTTCTTTAGAGTTCATATTATTTGCAACAAATCAAGTTGGTTAGAATTTGGCTACATTATCTAGTATCGAGTGGGATCGAGTCTTTCAAAAAAAATAGCAGGAAGAGGAAGAGGAAGAGGAGCCAACATTTACCAAAGGAATAAAAATATGTAAGATCTATAGAGGTAAGTTGTTTTTCTTGTTGTAATGATAAAATAGAGAGGAAAGCTGTTGATGGAAAATCACAAAGCACCCTTGAATGTCCAGTAACTCGATGGGTTGAGACTCTCAGTGTGATTGCATAACATGGAGCTTTCCCAAGTGTGGGACTTGCTAAATCAGAAAAGCTCTCCAGATGAAGGCTGGTTCCTATTCCTATATTCAGATCCACACATAAAAATGCAGAGGGTTTACTCAAAAACCTAATCTAACTTGCCAAGGAGACAGAGTAAGAAGATGCATGAAAATAAACCTAAACTAACAAAGGTGATGCACCGAGGAATGAAGAACATCTGTCTTTCCAATAAACAAAAACCATTAAAATTTAATACAAGATCATGCACAGATAACTAGATTTGCAAAGTGAAAGATTAGGAGGATGCAAATGAACATAGAGAGGGTTGAGAATCATCCACGACATGTATTATTTGCTCTAAAGATGATGATACAACACACCGCAAAATGCCAAGAGGCAAAGTTGCATTATAGTTTTAGATGTGAGGTTCGAACTCCACAAATTCACCTACCAAAGAGAAGAAAGGAGTAGAAAAACAAGAATGTCCAACCTTTAGAAAGAAGCCCCTCCTAAAATTTGTAGGAAGAATGAGAGAGAAAAGTTATGGCCATCTAAATATTTGCGCCAGGGTTTGCTTCCTGTCGGGGTGTCAATGCTCAAAATATTGCACCTCCTGAAGATGCACCTTGGTGCATCTATTTTCATGTTGACATCTTCTTACATGTGCCATAGACGCATCCATTTTTGTGTCGACATCATTTTACCTACGCCCTTAACCTGTGCCAGGGCACATCCATTTTCATGTCAAGATCCTTTTACCTACGCCCTTAACCTGCACCAAGGCGCATCCATTTTCATGTCAACATCCTTTTACCTGTGCCTTTAACCTGCACTAGGGTGCATCCATTTTCATGTCGACATCCTTTTACCTGCACCCTTAACCTGCGCCAGGGCGCATCCATTTTCATGTCGACATCCTTTTACCTGTGCCCTTAACTTGCGCCAGGGCGCATCCATTTTCTTGTTAACATCCTTTTACCCATGCCCTTAACCTACGCCAAGGCACATCCATTTTCATGTCAACATCCTTTTACCTGCGCCCTTAACCCGCACTAGGGTATATCCATTTTGATGTCGACATTCTTTTACTCGCGCCCTTAACCTGCGTCAGGGCACATCCATTTTCATGTCGACATCCTTTTACCTATGCCCTTAACCTGCGCTAGGGCGCATCCATTTTCATGTCGACATTCTTTTACCTACGCCCTTAACCTACACCAGGGTGCATCCATTTTCATGTCGACATCCTTTCACCTGTGCCCACGCAATAAATGTCGGGGTCTGAGTTTCTTTGATTTCCATATCCTTCTGTTTGTCTATATTTACCCGGGGGAGATATATACAACAATTTGGTGACTCAACGGATCACCTGCCTACTAGGTAGAAGATAAGTGGCCTTTTAGCAATCCATTGGGTATGGAGTCATAAGTAATAACCTAAAACCAACCTGATATCTGATTCCGAGCCTGATACTACAACTCCTTCTCCGAGAGCATGCTGAAATGTAGAAATTCAACCTGAGAGCAACAAAACTTGTGCTGAAGCACTTAGGAAAATTGAAACCTAACTACAACAAGACAATGTGCATCCACACTTAGAGGAATTAAAATCTAGGCTAATATTTACAAGGGTAAACCTTTTCCTTTTAGTAGCAATGTTTAAGATAGATTCCGTTAACCAAAATGAGAAGTTCTTCTCCATCCAATGTAGACAATTGGAAGGAATTACTACTTTTAAATCCCGTGACCATGTAGGGGCCACTCCAAATGGCATCAAACTTGGAATTCCTTCCTAGTTTTTCCCGATCTACATCCCATTTCAAAACTAGGTCCCCTTCCTGGAAGTTCTTTTCTCTTGCCTTCTTATTAAACCATCTTTTTACTAAGGCATGATCTTTCTCAATCATCGAACCGCATATTCTCTCGATTTCTTCCAATTCCATCAACTCGCATACCGGCTTCCATTGGTTTAAAATCGAGACAACTACATCTCGCTTCATGAGCTCCAATGCAGCAATTCTAATGATATAGGCACATCGCCTCTTTCCCATAGACCAACTTGTAGAGAGAATCACCAAGTAGACCTCTTTGGCATCATTCTGTCAGCCCATAATGCTGATTTTAGCTTGGTATGCCATGTCCTTTGGTTTTCATCCAGAGTCCTTCTAATGATCCTTAGCAAATTCTTGTTCGTGGACTCTACCTATCCATTACCCTGCAGGTAATAATTTGAAGAGGTGCTCAAATAGATTCCATTCTTGATAGCTCATTTTGTAATCTTGGAACCTATGAATGCCAATGCATTGTCTGATATGATAGTGGCGGCACACCAAACCTGGTAACTATTCCTTCATAAAAGTCTAGTATGTTAGACTCATTTGCTTCTTTGAGCACTACTGCTTCGGTCCACTTGGTGAAATAGTCCATTGCCATGAGAATCCACTTGTGGCCTTGGCTTGAGTTTGGATTGATGACCCTGATGAAGTTCAATCCCCATTGTTTAAATGGTTGGTTGACCAAAATTGGGT
This sequence comes from Taxus wallichiana var. yunnanensis, assembly GCA_018340775.1. NCBI lineage: Eukaryota > Viridiplantae > Streptophyta > Pinopsida > Cupressales > Taxaceae > Taxus > Taxus wallichiana. Next base: position 509,589,872 of record CM031242.1, read on the forward strand.
GCAACGGAAGTGCTGCTAGTCTTTCTTTTCCTGTGAAGAGTGCACATTTCCTACACTTTCTTATCCATGTATAGCAGTCACTGAACACTGTGGGCCAATAATACCCTTCCTTCATTATCTTGAGAGCTATTACCCATGGGGTGAAATGTCTTCTGGAATCTCCATCATGAAAATCTTGTAATACCCTCTCAATTTGACCTTTCCTAATGCACCTTAATAGAAATCCATTGATGTCTTTCTTGAACAAAACACCATCAACAAGCACATATGGAATGGCTTGTAATTTGAAGTATCTTCTTTTTTATTTACTCAATTCTGGAGGGCATAGGCCTACCTATAGGAAATGTATCATATTTTGAGTCCAACAAGGAGTAGGCATGTCATCATTTTCTTGTTCTTGACCATCCTGTAGAACCAAGACATTCTTTTTTCATTCACCTGCTTCAACTTGCCGACTCAAAGCTAGCTGTTCACATAGTCCTTTTCCATGTACTAGTTTTGTGACCTTGATCCTCGATGTCATATTACATGACACGGGTTATCCATCCCGCATGTTTCTCAATCGATCCTTGTTTAGAAGGAAGTCCTTGACTCCCGCATGAGAGACCAACAATTGGATCTTGTTGTTTGAGACTAGGTTATTGAATTTCTTTAAGCTCTTGATCATTACAAGGACATGCTTTTCAATGAAAGAGTACCTTGTTTCATATTCCTCCGACCTTGATCAAGAAAGCAACTAGTTGTTCTAATCCCTCTTTGTTTTGTTGTACCAAGATTGTAGAAATTATGTCTCCACCACCGAAGGCATATAGCATGAAGTCCTTGGAGAAGTCTGGATTGATGAGAGTCGGAGCTTGAGATATAGCCTCTTTTATTGCCTCAAAACTTGCGTTGCCTTTAGTTGTCCACTTAAATACCATGCTCTTCTTCAACATCAGCGTTATTGGCTTCACGAGAGTGGCAAAATTTGGCACAAATCTATGGAAAAAATTGATCCTTCCTAAGAAGCTTTGAAGAGCCTTCTTGTGACTTGGCAATGGCAATGCTCAAATTGCTTCAACTCTTTCTGGGTCAATCATCAACCCCTCCTTTGAAACAATATGGACTAGAATTTTTCCTTCGTGAGCCAAGAATATGCATTTTTTGGGATTCAAAGATAACCCAAAATCTTCTACACCTTTGAAATACATGTCTCAGATGAAAGAGGTGATCTACTACATTTTTGGAGAATATAGTGATGTCATCAAGATATATCAGAACTATTTTATTCATGAATCCCTTGAATTCCATATCCATTGCCCTTTGGAAAGTGGCTCCAGCATTTGATAGTCCAAATGGTATCTTCTTGTAGGCATAGGTGCCCCATTTGGTGGTGAAATCCATCTTGATTGGTCATCTTCTTTCACCATTACCGATTATACCCGAGTAGCCATCTAGAGAGAGAATCTCTCCGAATCGGATACTACTTGCAATATTTGTTCCATTGAAGGAAGTGAGTAATGGTCTTTGAGAGATGCCCTGTTGAGGTCTCAAAAGTCCACACACAACCTGATTTCTCCGCTCTTCTTGCTAACTAGAACCAAGTTTACAACCTAGCTTGAGTGTTTGATCGGGAATATAATTCTTGCCTCTATTAGCTTGTTTAGCTCTTTCTTCATTAGAGGCTCAATGTGAGGGTTGACTAGTCTCTGCTTCTGCCTGATGGGCTTAGCATCTAGATCTAATTCTATGGTATGTTGTGCCAACTTTGGATTGAATCCTCTCAAGTCCTCATAGCTCCAAGCAAAGACATCTGGAAATTGTTGGCAAAACTGTATGAAATCTGATTTCTCCTGCTCAATGGCCACTTTACCAATTTGAAGTGTTTTTCCATCCCTAACTAGAATTGGCTTTGAATCTTCTCTCTTGACTTGTATGTTATCCTTCTCCTTATGGAACTGGTCATTAGGGTTGAAGATAGACTCCAATGTTACTAAACCCTTAGGAAGCTTATTTTTCTGTAGTTGCACTACTTGATCCCCGTACTGCTGCTCTAGTTTGTCCTAATTCCTAGCTAAGAATTCAGCCTCTTCTTGTAAAAATTGATGATCTATTGATCGTTCTCAAACACCTGCCAGCTTGTGTTATTATCTGGAACTGCTGGCCTCACAATCACATGCATATGTGGTTGTGTTTTTTCCCTTCTGATGTTGTCAACCACATCAAACGTTGCTCCAACTACTGCGAGCCTATCTGTGGCTTCATTTTTCTTCCTAGGTATGGACACGATGTTGAAAGCTTCGAAGTCCTCAACAAGGTCCCATACCATGTTCTTGTAGTTCTTCAGCAGGTCATTCTTTGTAGCATGTTGTCCCCTGACTTGGTTGATTATTAGCTCGATATCCCGAACACTTGCAAGTTCTTTATGCCCCTTTTCCCAACCCAATGAAGTCCATGAATCAAGGCCTCATATTCATCCGTGTTGTTTGAACAGGAAAAATGGAAATAGAAAGCTGAATAATATTTGATGCCTTGAGGTGAAACAAGCATAACTCCTCCTCCTTCACCTTGCCTACTCCTTGATCCATCAAAAAATAACTTCCATATCTTATTATCATCCTTGTGGTCTAGTTTGGTGATGCTAGGAATAGGCTAGTTTTCTTCATGTATGCAATAGACTCCTAGCTCAGATTCTTCTACTTCTTAGTAGGGATCAAAAGCATGTACCTTTCTTGCCCATTCATCAAGAGTCAAATTTGGGATGCTTCTAACTTTGGTGTCACTTCATCTTGTGCTTGGATAATCTTCTTGATCAAATGCTGAATAGTTGGCATTGATTTGGCTGGGAGTATGAGGCTCAATGTGAAATTTTGCAATTGGTTCGGATCTGATTGTTGCTTTGGCCCCATACCTCATCCTGAAAATCATGTGTGACCAATCTGTAGATAAATATCCACCGATTCTAGCTATGAAATCCCTTGATAAGCATAGGGCAAAGAGTGGCGGGAGGTCAATTACAGATACATCTTGTAGAACTGTAACGTTGGGGCATGCATGCAAGGTAAGATTCAAACCTTTAATCACTCCCACCGTTGCTACTACTATCCCATCCAATTGCACTACCCCATTTGATATGACTTTATATTGGAGACCCAGTTGATCAGCTATTTGCTTGGGCATGACAGAAGTACTTGCCCCTTAATCAATCATGCAATTATGTATTAGTTTATCCCTAATGATTAATGAAACATAGAATGGAGGGGGCTTCAAAACTTTACCTTGTTGTCCTCCATGATTCCCTTCAGGCTGAGCAGCATTTGTGAGGGCATTCTCTTGCATATGGACCTACTAGTTCAAAGTTGACCAATTCTTCATGGCAGCTTGTGGACGATCTCTTTGGCCTGGGATGGATAAAGATTCCCACATTGATAATTCAAATTTGTCTTCTTAATTTGATCAATGATACTAAATGGGGATGAAAGATCTCTTTGTTGTCCTTTAGCTTACACATTCCTTTCTTGCGCATGGGCAGCAAATAAGCTAGCATTTGAGTTGGTTTAAAAGGTGGTTTGGGCTGTCCTTACATATTTGGAGTTGTATTTTGCTTACGGACACCTTGTGGAGTTATGGAAGGTTGTAGATCACTTGAGCTAATGACTTCCCTTCACCAATATTCCTCTTCTTTGATCTTGTGTTAGCTGCTACACTCTAAGAAATTGTTTGATTCATGCAACAAAATCCTCGGCCTTTCCAATTCACAAGTGCGGTATCATTTGGAGCTATGTTTTGCTTTGAGATGTCCCTTGTTGCTGATTTGTTTCTTAACTCACTTCACCCTCTACGCCGTGAGTTGTCACCATCAAGGCTTGGTCAAAAGCACCATTGAAGCACATAGATTGGTTGTGAGGTTCATTACATGGGAAACACCAATCATACTCTTGAGCTTTGTTGTTTTGCACCGGCACTAATGCTTTAGAAGAAGATGTAACATTGGGGTTATAGGGCTAAAATGGTCTATTAGTGGGAGGCCTTACTTGGATTTGATTTGCAGCTAGATTGGGTGGCCTATTGGGCTGGTATGGTGGCCTATTAGGCTAAGCTTGAGGCTGATAAGAAGGTCTAAAGCTTTGGGCCTACTACCTCTTGAGTGTAACCAGCTCATTTCCCAAATTTTGTAATTGTTTCATGACCTCTTGGAGTTCATTTGAAGCACTAGAGGATGAAGTAGAAGTTTCATTTGAACTTTTATTTCTAGGAGTGGGAATAGGAGCCAAAGTGGGTGCTTGACTAGTGCTTGGATTTTCTAAGTTTTGATACAAGGGAATGGGAGGCCTAGGATCCAGCTTACCAGCTTGAATAAGACAGTTTTCAGCCCTAATGGCAATGCTATAAGCAGCAGGTAAGGTTGTGCCTCCCATAGATTGAATTAACATAGAAATATCAGAATTCAAAGCCTTAAGATAATATAGAAAATCACCTTCACTTTGTTGGCCTAACGGCCCCGGAATTCTATCCCAAGACCTTTGAAATCTGAAGTTGAAGTCGATCATTTACTCATTAGGAGCTCTCTTGATAGTTGTCAATTGTTCTAGTAGAGACAAATTGTCTCCCTTTTCTCCAAACTGCTCATGGAGAACTATGCATAACTGATTCCAATTTTGGATAGAACCAGCTCCAAGGCTCCTACACCATTATAATGCCTTCCCTTTGAACGAAGATGCCAGCAATTTGACAGCAACATCCATTTCATTTATCTCATGGATTGTGCAAATGTTAGCAATGTCTTTGACATGATCACTAGGAGTGGTATGATTTTCTCCATTGAAAAATGGAATGTTATTCAATGCTGCAATTGGAACTGGATTCTGTGCATTGAGGGCAAGCGGGCTGCTGCCAGTGATGTTGACAAAAGGGTTTTGTTGCACCATTCTGATTGGCCTGAGAACCCTTTTTTATTGGATGAAAGGTCTACTAGGTGGAGGGGTTGATAAATTCCTGTTAGGTGGAGATGGTGATCTTTGTGGTCTTCTTCCTCTCCTTCCTCTTCCTGGTGATAGTTGCAAGTGGACAAATAGCCCCTCTTCTCGAGTATTAGACCTAGTTTGAATTCTTCTCATATGCCTAGGAAACTTTTGCTGCTACACCGCTGAATTCTATCCCTTCGGAGTCACCAGATGTGTTAGATAACGAGCCTTAAAAGGCTAGATTCTACCAAGTTACACACCAAACCTGATAATATTAAAAATAATTTAAAACTTTGAAGGACCCGAGAAGATACAGTTCTTCAATTCAGTTATCGGGTCTTGTTGTGCAGCTACTAATCCCCGAAAGTTACAGGTGAAACTTAGGTCATGCAAGGCAACTTACAAAACCTAAAACACACCGTGTCAGAACTTGGGACATGCTCAACACCTGGGAAAACCCGAAATACTAAAAACTATGAAATTTTGAAAGTCAAAATATCAAAAATCTAAGAATACCCTTTTGAATATTATCCGTTGATCTATCAACTAGTGAAATTTTGACTTGTTTTGATCAAGTTATGCCCTTGAAAATTGATTTCAAAGTTTAGCCTAGAAGGTGTAAAAACATGAAATTGTAAAACTTGCAATTTCTAAGTTCAAATTTCTTGAAAATTCCTTCAAATCTTCTGGAATGACCTCTTGCTCCCACCAGACGTGCCAAAACTATTGATGATGAATCACAATACCCCTGAATGTCTGCAGTCCGATGGGTTGAGACTCTCAGTGTGATTGCATAACATGGAGCTTTTCCCAAGTGTGGGACCTTGCTAAATCGGAAAAGCTCTCCGGATGAAGGTCGGTTCCTATTCCTCTATTCAGATGCACACATAAAAATGCAGAGGGTTTACTCAAAAACCTAATCTAACTTGCCAAGGAGATAGGGTAAGAAGATGCATAAAAATAAACCTAAACTAACAAAGGTGATGCATCGAGGAATGAAGAACATCTGTCTTGCCAATAAACACAAACCATTAAAATGTAATGCAAGATCATGCATAGATAACCAAATTTGTAGTGAAAGATTAGGAGGATGCAAATGAACATAGAGAGGGTTGAGAATCATCCACAAACATGCATTATTTGTTCTAAAGATTGATACAATACACTAGAAAATTCCAAGAGGCAAAGTTGCATTACAGTTTTAGATGGGAGGTTTGAACTCCAAAATTCACTCGCAAAGAGAGAAGAAGGGAGGGGAAAAACAAGAATTTCCAAACTTTAGAAAGAATCCCCTCCTTACAATTTATAGGAATAATGAGAGAGAAAAGAGAGAGGAAATCCAAATCTACATGCAACCACCTCCAAGTTACATTTAATTCATCTCATTATGGTAGTAGGTGAGGACCTTAGCAAACCCAAAAATGGTGAATTAAATTTTTGTATTTTTGAAGAACTTGTTCTCACCCAATTAAATATATCTAGTCATAGTTGGATAGAGGACCTCGTAAGCTTTCCTAAAATTCCAACCTTGCGTGAATCCGAGCTCCCCGTGAAACGATTATGGCCATCCGAATATTTACGCCTGTGGTTTGCTTCCTGGGTTTCAATGCTCAAAATGTTGCACCTCCTAAAGATGCGCCTCGACGCGTCTATTTTTATGTCAACATCTTCTTACCTGCACCATAGGCACATCCATTTTCATGTCAACATCCTTTTACTTGTGCCCTTAACCTGCACCTGGGCGCATCCATTTTCATGTGGAAATCCTTTTACCTGTGCCCTTAACCTGTGCTGGGCGCATCCATTTTCATGTCGACATCCTTTTACCTGCACCCTTAACCTGCGCTAGGGTGCATCCATTTTCATGTCAACATCCTTTTATCTATGCCCTTAATCTATGCCAGGGCGCATCCATTTTCATGTCGACATCCTTTTACCTATGCCCTTAACCTGCACTAGGGTGCATCCATTTTCATGTCAACATCCTTTTACCTATGCCAGGGCACATCCATTTTCATGTTGACATCCTTTTACCTACGCCCTTAACCTACGCAGGGCACATCCATTTTCATGTTGACATCCTTTTACTTGCGCCCTTAACTGCGCCAGGGCACATCCATTTTCATGTCGACATCTTTTACCTACGCCCTTAACTTGCGCCAAGGCGCATCCATTTTCATGTCAACATCCTTTTACCTGTGCCCTTAACCTACACCAGGGCACATCCATTTTCATGTTGACATCCTTTTACCTACGTCCATGCAATAAATGTTGGGGTCGAGTTTCTTTGATTTCCATATCCTCCGTTTGTCTATATTTACCCTGGGGGAGATATATACAACGAAACCAGTGGAGATGACATAGATGAAGACAAAGTTTGTGAAGATGAGGAAATGTAAGTGCCACCATTATCTTTTGAAGAAAGGATGCTTCATGCATTACAAGGGAAGAATGATGGGATAAGAGTAGATGTTTCAAAATATGGTGGTAGTCTAAAACCAAAGGAGTGATAGACTAGTTAACTAAGATGGGGTAATTTTTTGAGTGGAAGGTAATGTAGGAAGAAAAAAGGTGAAATTTACATGCATGAAATTGAAATGTCATGTTATGTTATGGTGGTATCACCTACGAAAGAGAGGTCAAGAAAGGGGAAAGAAAGAATTAGGATGTGGAGTAAGATTGAGAAGAAGCTTAAGGATAAATTTATCCCTCCTGGATTATGCACAAACCCTTTATAGGAGGTTTCGAGAATATCGACAGTAACGTATAAATAGTGAAAGAATACATATATGAGTTCTACAGTTGTCCATTTGTGTAGAGCATGAAGAAACTGAGGAACAAATGGCTACAAGGTATGTAAATGCATTAAAATATTCTATTCAAGATGACATAAGTATGCATAGGATTAGGAGTATGGAGGATGCCTATCAATTAGCCTTAAAGGCCAAGGAAAAACAAAATGTCAAAGTTTTAGGACATCACCGGAATGAATAGGGGGTCTCATCTTCCTTTCAGGATGAGCTATTTTCAACCAAGGTAGGGAGAATCATCTTCCGGATTGGAAAAGTAATAAGATAGGAGACAATAATTCCAAAATCTACAAAGAGGTAGATGATTTTCTAGGGGAAGAGGATACGCTCATGATAAAGGATGGGAGGCTCCAAGAAGACCATTTATTTGTTATAGATGTGGTGAAGAGGGGTATCATGGTTTTGAATGCCCACATTCTTATACACATGACAAGAGACAAGGAGATGCACCAAGAGTAAATCTTCTTGAAGCTGAACAAGTAGAAGATGAATAGGACCTAGAAATTCTACTAGATGTTGGAGAAAATCTGATGATCAAGAGGATGATGATTTCTCCAAGAAAGGATATCAAGGGGGATGCATGGATGCATACAAATATTTTTATAACAAGATGCACTTCCGGAGGAAAGTTATGTAATGTTATTGTTGATGGTGGTAGTTGTGAGAACATGGTTTCAAATGAGATGGTCAAGAAATTTGTTCTCTGATTGATGAGAAGAATCCTAACCCTACCGTATTGCATGGTTTAAAAAGGATAATGAAGTTCTTGTTGATAAGAGATGTTTAATAAGTTTCTCTATTGGGAAAAGTTACAAGAATGATATTTGGTGTGATGTTATTCCTATGGATGCATGTCATATGCTACTAGGAAGACCGTGGCAATTTGATAGGAAAGTTATTCATGACGGGGGAAAGAATACTTAGACTTTCTTGAAGGATGGAACAAACATAGTTTTACTACCTCTTAAGGAAGAGGGGAAGGCTGAAAATATGCTCTTTGCAAAGGAATTTGTGAAGGAGGCGAAGGAAACCTGTTTTTACTATGCACTAAGAACCAACAAGGATGAACTGCAAGTGCACAAATACCAATAGAAATAGAAGATTTAATAAAAGAATTTTTGATGTTATTCCTAATGAGATACCAGAGGGATTACTACCCAAAAGAGATATTCAACACCATATTGATTTGATTCGTGGTCTTCACTCCCAAATCAAACGGCTTATAGGATGAGCCCAACATTGCATGTTGAGTTGAATCAGCAAGTGGTAGAGCTCGTGAGAAATGGCGTCGTAAGGGAGAGCATGGTTATGTGTGCAAGCCCATCTTCATTAACACCAAAGAAGGAAGGAACATGGAGAATGCACACCGATAGCAAAGGTGCAATCAATAAAATTACAATCAAGTATAGGTTCCCAATACCTTGCCTTGGTTATATGATGGATGTGCTTGCAGGATTTTGGTCTTTCATGAAGATTGATCTTCGAAGTGGTCACCATCGATTCAGATTAGTGAAGGAGATGAGTGGAAAACAACATTCAAGACAGGAAATGGATTATATGAGTTGTTGGTGATGTCATTCGGGTTATCCAATACACCTAGTACTTTTATGAGATTGATGAACATCGTGTTGTTGGAGTATAATGGTAAGTTTTTTTCATTTATTTTGATGATATCTTGATCTTTAGTAAAACTAAGGAAGAAAATTTGAGGCATCTAATGGTGATATTCGAAGTGTTGAGGAAAGAGAAACTATATGCAAAAATTAAGAAGTGCACATTTATGTAAGATATTTTGGTATTCTTGGGCATTATTATTTCAGCAGATGGGGTACAGATGGAATCAGAAAAGATAAAGGAAGTTATTGAATGGCCTACTCCATGGAGTATAATGAGGTAAGAAGCTTTCATGGTTAACAAAATTTTACAAAAAGTTTATTAAAAATTTCAGCATTATAGTAGCACCTATAACAGATTGGACAAAAGGAAGACAATTTTTGTGAACAAAGGCAAATGAGGATAGTTTTAGTTCTTGAAGAAGAATCTGATAGAGGCACCCATTTGTGAACTACCGATTTTGATAAAGTGTTTGAGGTTGATTGTGATGCCTCACATGTGGGTATTCGTGCTATTCTAAGTCAAGGTGGAAAGCCAATATCTATCTTTAGTGAGAAATTGAATGAGGTAAGAAAGAACTACTCTACTTATGATGTGGAATTTTATACAATTATACAAGCATTAAGGCATTGGAGGAATTACTTAGTGCCTAAGGAGTTTGTGTTATTTAAAGACCACATAGCCCTGAATCATGTGAATAAGAAAAAGGATTTGAATAGTAGGCATGCAAAGTGGGTATCATTTTTGGCAGGATTATACTTTTCTCTAAAACATAGATCATGAAAACAAAATCAAGTTGCATATGCATTGAGTAGGCGTGTGACTTTTTTACCACTATGGAAAATAAGGTGGTGGGTTTTGAAGTAATAAAGGTTTTGTATTTCTATGATATTGATTTTAAGGATATTGTTGAAAGGTTAAATCGTCCATTTTAACACAATACAAAGAGATGTCCTTAATGAGTACATTTTACAGATCACTATCTATTCAAGGGACATCAGCTATGTATTCCAGTTGGGTCTACGAGAGATAATATAGTAAAAGAGTTGCATAGCGGAGGATTGGCTTGGCATTTTGGTAAAGATAAGACGATAGCCTGGTAGTAAAGTGAAATACTATTAGCTAACACCGAGAAGAGATGTGATAAGATATGTGGAGAGGTGTCTAATTTGTCAAGTCTCGAAAGGCCATACACAAAATACCGGGTTGTATATGTCGTTGCCTATTCTTAAAGGGTCTTGGAAAAATCTGAGTATGGATTTTTTTGGGATTACCACAAACACAATGAGGTAATGAATTAATTATTGTCATTGTTGATATATTTTCTAAGATGGTTCAATTTATTGCCTATAAGAAAAAGGTGATGCGACAAGCATAGCACATTTGTTTTTAGAGAAGTTGTTCATTTGCATAGTGTTCTAAAAACCATTATTTCAGATAGGGATGAAGGTTCTTAAGTCACTTCGCAGACTTTATGGAAGAAATTGGCAACTAAATTATAGTTCAAGAGTGCTTATCATCCTCGAGACTAATGGTAAAATAGAGGAGGTAAATCAAAGTTGGGAAGCTTTGTTAAGGTGCATCGTTGGGGAAAAGCTGAAACAATGGGACTTAGCATTACCACAAGGTGAGTTTGGATATAATAGTTCCATAAACAGATCCACAGAAAGTATCCATTTTCAATTTTGTATGGGAGTAAAACAAATGGGGTGTTATATTTCGTACAACTACCGATTGATGGCGAGTTAGTGATTATGTAGAAGCATTTTCTAAACATATACAACAAATACAAGAAGTAGTGCGGAAGAAGCTACAGAATAGTAATGAAAAGTATAAGGAAATAATAGATTTGGATATACAAAGAAAGGTATTTATAGTTGGTGAGTTGGTTATGCTATATCTCATGGAAGGAAAGGTTTCCAAGAGGAACCTATAACAAGTCAAGTACAAGAAGATTGGTCCCTGCAAAATCATGAAAAATATAAATGATAATGCTTATGACCAAAGTGTTTAATCTTTTAATTGTATTATTTTCCTCCGAGATGGTGTAGAAGGGGATGTTATTAATGAATTAGTAGATTGGAGGCAGAGAGTTCTCGTGTGGAAGAAAGAAGAACTGGATCAGATTCTAGATAAGAAAACAATGGACATGCGACATGGGAAATACAACAAATATTAGGTACATTGGAAAGGACTAGAACAAGAGGACAAAACATGGGTCACATAGTGCGAGATCAAGAATTTGGATGTAGATAAATGGAAGCATTTTAAAGAAGACAACTTGCAAGAGCTGCGTTTTTTTAAGTAGGGGAGAATGATGTGCTAGAATTAGCAGCGAGGAACTTAACAAGGTCATAACTTGAGCTCGTGTGTTCGTTTGAATCCCTTTTTTAAACCACATGTTTCGATCGGATGAATGTAGAAGCAACCTGCCCTACTCATTGGGGCAAGTTTTTGACACATTTTGGGCCCTAAATATCCCATCTTGAGGAAAAAAATTAGGATTTAAGTTATAGTTCATTTTTTCCCTATTTTTGGGCATTAGTTATTTTTAGTCTATTAGTTGCATTATGAGTTAGAAATTTTGAAATTCATCTAATTTAGGGATTTAGAAGACGCGTGGCAATTTTTGTGCATGTAGGGATAAGCATGTAAGCTTACTAAGAATAGCAGGTTCTAGTAAACTCGCTAAAAATTATAGTTTCGCCACCTAGAGTAGATTTAGTCATAGTTAGAGTTTACTTGGAAAGTCGAGTTGGGAGTTATTTTCCTATTTAGGAAACATTTTAATTCATTATTCAACAACGAAGAAGGAGATCTATTTTCTTTGGAGTTCATATTATTTGCAATTAATCAAGTTGCTTAGAATTTGGCTACATTATCTAGTATCAAAGCGAGTGTCCGAGTCTTTAAAAAAATGGTAAGAACATGAAGAGGAAGAGGAGGTGGCTTTGCCTGATGAATAGAAATATGAAATATCTATAGAGGAAAGTTATTGTGCTTGTTTCAATGATAACCCGTAGAGGAAATCAAGGTGGAGATGACACAAATGAAGAAAAATTTTGTGAAGAGGAGGAAACACAAGCGCCACCATTAGCTTTTGAAGAAAGGATGCTTCGTGCATTAGAAGGGAAAAATGATGGGATAAGAGAAGATGTTTCAGAGTATGGTGGTAGTCTAAAACCAGAGGATCCGATACATTGGTTGACTAGCATGGGGAAATTGTTTGAGTGGAAGGCAATGTCAGAAAAAAAGGTGGAATTTTCATGTACGAAATTGAAAGGTCATGCTATGTTATGGTGGGATCACCTACAGAAAGAGAGGTCAAGAAAGTGGAAAGAAAGAATTAGGACATGGAGTAAGATGGAGAATAATTTGAAGGATAGATTTCTCCCTGTGGATTATGCACAAACACTTTACAGGAGGTTTTAAAATCTCAGACAGAACATACAAATAGTGCAAGATTACACAGATGAGTTCTACAAGTTTTCCATTCCTGTAGAGCATGAAGAAACTATGGAAAAAATGGCTGCAAGGTATGTAAATGGATTAAAATTTTCTATTCAAGATGAGATAAGTATGCATAGGATTAAGAACACAGAGGATGCCTATCAATTAACCTTAAAGGTGAGGAAAAATAAAATCGTCAAAGTTTTAGAACATCACCGGAATGAATAGGGGCCTCATCTTCCTTTCAGGGATGAGATGGTTTCAACCAAGCTAGGGAGAATCATCTCGTGGATTAAACAAGCAAGAATATACGAGACAAGATTTCCAAAATCAACAAAGAGGAGATGATTTTCTAGGGGAAGAGGATATACTGGCTGCAATAGAGTATGGGAGGCTCCAGAAGACTAGTTCTTTATTACTGAGATGTGGTGAAGAGGAGCATCGGGGTTTTGAATGCCCGCATTCTTATACACATGACAAGAGACAAGGAGATGCACCAAGAGAAAATCTTATTGAATCGAACAAGTAAAAGATGAACAGGACCTAGAAATTCCACTAGATGTTGGAGAAAATATCATGATCAAGAGGACGATGATTGTTCCAAGAAAGGATATCAAAGGGGATGCATGGATGCATACAAATATTTTCAAAGAAATTTACACTTCCAGGAGGAAAGGTATGTAATACTATTATTGATGGTGGTAGTTGTGATAACATGGTTTTAAATGAGACGGTCGAGAAATTAGGTTTGTATTGTGAGAAGAATCCTAACCCTTACCGTATTGCATGGTGTAAAAAGGATAATGAAGTTACTATTGATAAGAGATGTTTAATAAGTTTCTCTATTGGGAAAATTTACAAGAATGATATTTGGTGTGATGTTATTCCTATGGATGCATGTCATATGCTACTAGGAAGACCATCGCAATTTGATAGGAAAGTTATTCATGACAAGGAAAAGAATACTTATACTTTCTTGAAGGATGGCACAAAATAAGTTTTACTACCTCTCAAGGAAGAGATGAAGGCTGAAAATATTCTCTCTATAAAGGAATTTGTGAAGGAGGCAAAGGCAACTGGTTTTTGTTATGCACTAGTCACCAACAAGGATGAACCTGCAAGTGCACAAATACCAATAGAAACAACAGATTTGATAAAAGATTTTTTGATGTTATTCCTAATGAGATACCAGATGGATTACCACACAAAAGAGATATTTAACACCATATTGATTTTATTCCATGGTCTTCACTCCCAAATAAAGTGGCTTATCTAATGAGCCCGAGATTTCATCGCTTTGAGTTGAATCGGGCAAGTGGCAGAGCTCGTGAGGAAGGGCATCGTAAGGGAGAGCATGGGTCCATGTGTAACCCCACTTTATTAACACCAAAGAAGAATGGAACAAGGAGAATGTGCACTGATAGCAGAGCAATCAATAAAATTACAGTCAAGTATAGGTTCCCAATACCTCGCCTTGATGATATGATGGATGTGCTTGTTGGATCTAGGTATTTCACCAAGATTGATCTTTGAAGTGGTTACCATCAGATTCAAATTAGAGAAGGAGATGAGTGGAAAAAACATTCAAGATAGGAAATGGATTATATGATTTATTGGTGATGTCATTCGGGTTATCCAATGCACCTAATACTTTTATAAGATTGATGAACATCACGCTGGGGGAGTATAATGGTAAGTTTGTTGTGGTTTGTTTTGATGATATATTGATCTTTAGTAAAACTAAGAAAGAACATTTGAGGCATCTAAGGGTGATATTCAAAGTGTTAAGGAAAGAGAAACTATATGCAAATATGAAGAAGTGCACATTTTTGCAAGAGAGTTTGGTAATCTTGGGCTTTATTATTTCAGCAGATGGGGTATAGGTGGACTTAGAAAAGGTAAAGTAAATTATTGAATGTCATACTCCATGGAGTATAACAAAGGTAAGAAGATTTCATGGTCTAGCATCATTTTACAAAAAGTTTACTAAAAAATTTAGTATTATAAGTAGCACCTATAATAGATTGCACAAAAGGAACGGAGTTTTTGTGGACAAAGGCGGCAAGGATAGTTTTAAGTTGTTGAAGAAGAAGGTGACAGAGGCACCCATTTTGATAGTACAAGATTCTCGATAATGTGTTTGAGGTTGATTGTGATTCCTGCATGTGGGTATTGGTGTTGTTCTAAGTCAAGGTGGAAATCCAAGAGCTTTCTTTAGTGAGAAGCTTAATGAGGTAAGAAAGCCCTACTCTACTTATAATGTGGAATTTTATGCAATTTTACAACCATTAAGGCATTGCGGGAATTACTTAGTGCCTAAGGAATTTGTGTTATTTAAAGAACGCATAGCCCTAAAGAATGTGAATACAATAAATAAGTTGAATAGTTGGCATGTAAAGTGGGTATCCTTTTTGCGGGGTTATACTTTGTTTCTAAATCATAAATAAGGAAAAGAAAATCAAGTTATAGATGTATTGAGTATGCGCATGACTTTGGTTACCACTATGGAAAATGAGGTGGTGGGTTTTGAAGTAAGAAAGGGTTTGTCTTCCTCGATATTGATTTTCAAATATATTTTGAAAGGTTAAATCCTCCATTGTCACACAATGTAGGAGATGTCCTAGATGAGTACATTTTACAAGACGGATATCGATTCAAGGGACACCAACTATGTATTCCAGTTGGGTCTATGAGAGAGAACATAGTAAAAGAGTTGCATAGCAGAGAGGATTGGTTGGGAATTTTTGTAAAGATAAGACGATAGCCTTGGTAGCAGAGAAATACTATTTGCTAAAGCTAAAAAGAGATGTGATAAGATATGTGGAGAGGTGTCTAATTTGTCAAGTCTCGAAAGGCCATGCACAAAATACAATGTTGTATATGCCATTCCCTATTTCTAAAGGGTCATGGACAGAATTGAGTATGGATTTTGTTTTGGATTACCACAAACACAACGAGGTAATGACTCAATTTTTGTAGTTGTTGATAGATTTTATAAGATGGTTCATTTTATCGCCTACACAAGAAAACAAGTGATGTGACAGCGTAGCAGATTTTTTTTTCAGTTAAGTTGTTCGTTTGCATGGTGTTCAAAAAAACAATTACTTGAGATAAGGACACAAGGTTCTTAAGTCACTTTTGCGAGACATTATGGAAGAAATTGGGAAATCAATTCTGATTCATCATTGCCTATCATCCTCATTCCGATGAAAAACAGAGGTGGTAAATCAAAGTTTGGGAAACTTGTTAAGGTGCATCATTGGGGAAAAGCCGAAACAATGGGACTTAACATTACCACAAGGCCGAGTTTACATATAACAATTCCATAAATAGATCCACGGGAAAGTCTCCAGTTTTAATTTTATATGGGATTAATCTAAATGGGGTATTAGATTTGGTACAACTACCAGTTGATGGTAGAGTTAGTGATGATGTAAAAGAATTTTCGAACATATAGAACAATTGCGGGAAGAAGTGTGGAAGAAGTTGCATAATAGTAATGAAAAGTATAAGGAAATAGCAGATGTGCATAGACAGAGAAAGGTATTTACATTTGGTGAGTTGGTTATGGTATATCTGAAGAAGGAAAGGTTTCAAGAGGAACCTATAACAAGTTGAAGTACAAGAAGATTGGTCCTTGCAAAATCGCTGAAAACACAAACGCTAATGCTTATGAGGTAGAATTGCTAGGAATTTTGACATTTCTCTAGTGTTTAATGTTTCGATTTGTATTCTTTTCATGGGGATGGTGTACAAGGGATATTATGTATGAAGTATTAGATTGGAGGTAAGAGTTCCGTTGTGGAAGAAAGAAGAAGTGGATAATATTCTAGATAAGAAAACAATGGACACACGACATGGGAAATACAAAAATATTTGGTACATTGGAAAGGATTGGAACAAGAGGACAATACTTGGGTCACAGAGTGGGAGATTAAGAAGTTAGATGTAGATAAATACAAGCAATTTAAAGAAGATAACTTGCATGAGCTTTTTTTTTCAAGCAGGGAGAATGATGCGCCGTAATTAGCATGAACTCCGACAAGGTCATAACTTGACCTCCGGGTGTCCATTTGAATCATTCATTTAAACCACATGTTTTGATGAGACGACGCGCGGGGAAACCTTCCCTACTAGTTGCAAGTTTATGACACGTTTTCGGGCCCTAAATCCACCATCTTGAGACCAAAAATTAGGATTTAGGTTTTAGTTCAGTTTTTTCCTATTTTTGGGCATTAGTTAATTGTAGTCTATTAGTTGCATTATGAGTTAGAAAGTTGGAAATTTCTCTAATTTAGGGATGTAGAAGATGCATGGAATTTTCTATGCCCATAGGAATAAGCATGTGAACTTACTAAGAATAGCAGGTTCTAGTAAACTACTAAAATAGTAATTTCCACCACTTAGAGTAGATTTAGTCATTGTTAGTTAGAGTTTACTTGGAAACTCAACTTGGGAGTTGTTTTCCTATTTAGGAAACATTGTAATTCATTATTCAACAATGAAGAAGGATATATATTTTCTTTGGAGTTCATATTATTTGCAGTAAATCAAGTTGATTATAATTTGGCTACATTAGTCTTGGAGCAAAAATGGTGGAAAAACAGGTGAAATACACAACAACCGTTGATTTTTCCCCTTTTCTACTTTATATTATAGCCTTCCACATATTTCCTTGCACAACTACAAATGAGAATTAGATGGGCAAGTTTCCAAACAAGCACGGACCTTCCACATTTCTTGGGCCCAAGAAAATGCCTTTTGGCCTTTGAAAAGTCTCGGTCAAAAGTAGCCAGCAGAAGCCTCCATGTGTCTCAATGGTGCACTTTGAGATGGTCCCCAAAAGTGGAGACCCAAAGTAAGTATGGGCTCACCACGTGTCCTAGCCTAGCAGAGTTGATAAAAAATTTGAAGGATCAGTGGAAGGTGCTATGTGTCTAGGGTCCGAGACAATTTTCTTTTGCCATTGAAAATTCCAAGCAAGGGAAGAGCGAGAAAAATCCTCCAAGTGTCCTCCTATCACTTCTTCAAAATAAAATTTAGGGGAAATTTCCCTAATAGGTGCGGTCCCTCCATGTGTTTCGTGCCTTAGAAAATTGCTTTGAAAAGTTTAAGTATAGAGCGGATCCGGTGGAAGCCTCCAAGTGTCCTCCTGGCGTAATTGTTAAGGTGGGACCCTGAGGAAGATCCTCAAATGAGTTCCAACCCTCCACGTTTCCACATTCCACCAAAGCTACAACAACCACATGAATAGAAACCTCCACGTGTCTCCCGGTGAGACTCCAAGGCCAAACCAAAAGGTAAATTTTCGGACAAGTGTCGGCCCTCCACATGGAAAACCTTTGAGTTGAAGCAAGCTTTAGATTTTTCAAAGTGCCTCACTGAGCTGCATCTAACTAGAAGTGGCCACATTTCCACAGATGCTGAGATGTAAATTTCACGGGGAAAAACACACCCATCAAAATGTAAAATACAAGAAAAATCACCATTTGAGCCCGGAAATGAATCTTTCTTTCAAGAAAGAGAATTTGGAAATGATATAAGGCCCAAATATGATCTTTCGAGCTGCATCCAATCATGTTTCCACAGATACTTGGGACAAAAATGACAAGGAAAAAAAAAACGTGATTGTGGAAAATGGAAGGAAGGGAAAACTCAATATTTCACCCAAGTTGCAAATTCTTTTCATATTGATAGAGGAACGAAAAAAAAATTCTAGATTTTAAGTGATCCTCGACCAAGGAAGGGACTTATCATGGAAATCATATGGAGGAAAGAGTTTTCATGCATGTATACAAGGAGATAGAAAAGATGACAGAGTCCGCAAATTGAAGAATTTCAAGGAAAAATGGGGCGAGATCAAATTGAGCACCAACAACTTCCAATAAGTAATAGATGTTAACAATCGCTAAACATTTTATTTCATATGAACCTATGTGAATTATGTGTTATAAAAAATATATATTATGAGAAATATAGATGGCTTGAACCCTCTCAAGGGTATGTCGTGTAACACTTGACTCTCCTAGGGATAGTCATTGCCAATTCTCAAATTTGTTACCTATATTATACCTCTATATTAACAATTTGAAAATAGGCATCTCTCAATTCTCATTTTGGCTACCTTAATTCTGCTTCTATATTTATTGTGTGAGAATGGACATTTTCCCATACTCATATTCCTTACATCTATATTTCCTCTATATCAACTTTGTAAGAATAAGCATCCTCCCGTTTCCCATACAAAAGTCTAGTGGGAACTAAGTCACACAAAGCTAGAGGCTGTTAAGGGACATAAGGCTAGTGGCCACTAAGTTACATAACGTTAGTGCCTTTAAATTCCCATTTTGGTACAAACACTATTAATCGAATGGACATATCCCCATTCTCATTCTCATATAAATTGTAGCTTGTGTAATTTCATTACATTTACTTAATAGGAATAATACATGAAATATTCTAAGATGATATTCGAAGCCTATCCTTATGTAACTTGCAGACACTACCATTTTATCCTTTAGTGGCTACTAAGTAACACAAGGCTAGTGTCCGTTAAGTTATATAAGGCTAGTGACTGCTAAGCTATACAAGACTAACGGCCACTTAGTCAGTAAAAGGATAACAAGCACATATGTTCATTATGATATATAAATTATTATTAGAATGGACATATGCCCATTGTATAAATTGTAGTTTGTACAGTATTTATATTTTCCTAGAAGGATGAATACAATAAATATGCAACTCATATGTTTACATAACTTATCTCCATCTATATTAACAATGTGAGAAAGGGCATTTGCACATTATCCTATGTGTTACCTCTATTATTCCTCTATATATCTTGTACAAGAATGGAAATGTGTCCATTCTCATATTTGTTACCTCTATTCTACCTCTAGTATGTATCTATATTAATTATTTGAGAATGGGCATCTTCCCATTTTGTATATATTACCTTTATTCTACCTCTATATTAATTTTGTGAGAATAGGCATCTACCCATTCTCATATTCATTACCTCTATTCGATTCTATATTTTTGAGTAAGAATGGACATTTTCCCATTCTAATATTCATTACCTCTATTCTACATCTATGTTATTGTGTGATAATTGACATGTTTCCATTCTCATATTTGTTACCTCTATTCCGCCTATATATCATTTTTTTAAAAATGGGAATCTTCCCATCATCAAATTATTCATTAGCTCTATTCTAGCTCTATATTAACTATCTGATAATGGGAATATTTCCATTCTCATATTCATTACTTCTATTTTTATTCTACATTAACTATCTTAGAATAGGCATCTACTCGTTCTCATATTTGTTACATCTAGGCTAGCAACCACTAAGGAACATAAGGCTAATGATTTCGCTAAGTTACTAAAGTATCCTAGCCATAGATGCACATTACGGTATAAACAATATTACTAGAATGGACATACACCCATTCCCATTCTCTTATAAATTATAGATTATATAATATATTTATATTTTATTAAAATGAGAAATATAAGAATATTATAACATGATATTCCAAACTTAACCTTATTTACTTACATAAGTTACCCTTTTGTCCCTTAATGACCACTAAGTAACACAAGGCCGGTGGTTGCTTAGTTATACAAGGGCTAGTGGCTACTAAGTTATGAAAAACATGCATCTTCTTAGTTGCATAAGGAAAGAGGTCGTAGATACCCATTCGATATAGAGAATATTCCTAGAATGTACATATGCCCATTCTCATTCTCTTATAAATTTTGGTTTTTATAATCTTTATGTATTATTAAAATTATGAATATAGTAAATATTCAAGTAAATTTTTATATATCTTATTGACCTCTCTATTAACTATGAGAGAAATATCATTTGTCCATTCTCATAGTCATTACGTTTATTTTGTCTCTATATTTATTATGTGAGAATGGACATGTGCCCATTCTCATATTCGTTACCTCTATTTTTCCTCTATATCAACTTTTTGAGAATGGGTATCTACCCATTCTCATATTATTCATTGGCTCTATTATTCCTCTATATTAACTTTATGAGAATTTGAATTTGCACATTCGCATACTAATTACCTTTATTACGTGTCTATATTCACTATGTGAGAATGGTCATCTTCCCATTCTCATATTTTTTACCTCTATTCTAATTCTTTATTTATTTTGTGGGAATGGACATTCTCCCATTATCATATTCATTTCTTATGTTCTTCCTATATATTTACTTTGTGAGAATGGACATGTGCCCATTCTCATATTGTTTACCTCTTTTATGCATCTATATAAAATTTGTGAGAATAGGCATCTACCCATTCTCATATTATTTATTTTCTCTATTATTACCACATATTAATTGGCCGAGAATGTGCATCTTCCCATTTTCATATAAATTACTTCTATTTTTCCTTTATATTAACTATGTGAGAATGGACATCTACCCATTCTCATACTCATTACATCTAGTCTAGGTCTATATTAATTATATTGGAATGGGTGGAGGCTGACTATAGGAAATGAATATGAGAAAGGGAAGGTGCACATACTCATATAACAATTCATCATGCAAACAATACTATGATTTTAGTTTGTGAGTGGTAATAATCTTGTAAAAGGTATATACATAAATAGTAATAATATGTATTTTTCATTATTTTAATACCATTATAAACATTTAAATGGGTCTAAATAAATGAGCTCATTGTGAAAAGTTGATACCATTAAAAATAAAATACATGTTAATGGTCAGATTTATCATTATTCATTTTAATACATTTTATAGATTCATTTTAATTTATAAGATTCTTTGAATGTTACAAAGCACCTATGAAAACAAAGACCATTTCATTCTATACATAATAAAGAATGCAACCTTTTGTATTAATATTTTTCAATCATTTGTCTAATAATTGAATTGGAAGGATGATAAGAAAAACTTTTTTCGCTCTACTATTTAATAGATAATAGAAAAAAAAATTGTTGGGATGAATGTGAAAGGATTTGTTTTGGTAGGATATAAAGATTCATGTGATTCAGAAGTCCAACATAAGAATATTTTAATAGATATGTTTTGGTTCAAAATATTTAGTTACTAATAAATTATTCTGACGATTTCCACTTCCAGAGCCAAACAACTAAAGAAGTTCATTTGATACACAACTACAATGATAGAGATGGAAAGGGATGACTACTAATAATTTTATCAAAAAATATTATCAACACCATACACATGTATTTATTATAGTAATTATCTCATTAAAAATGAAACAATATTTAATTTTGTAATTTTTTGTTGTTATTATTTTCAATAAAAGCTATGGATTATGTTTGTTTACTATTTAATTTAAACATGGAAATAAAAATGCTTTATCACTTCTATTCTAAATATAAGATATGGTTTATGCATCTTTGGCATTAGAAATAAAATAAATAATAAACAAGATATAGGAAGAAACCTTGATAGCCTCCTCTGTAAATGATGAAATCCACGTGAGGTAACTATGAAAAGTTTGTGTTATATTTTTTTCTATCTCCTGCTAAATCTCAATTTTTTTCATCTTTCTCCTATTAAATCTCAAGTATCTTTGTCTTTCTCCTCCAAATTATCAGCATCTTCATCTTTCTCCTCCAAAATATATGAATGTAAAATACCTGGCCATAAGTGAGAAAAAAATGAAACGCAAATAATTCAAAATCAATCTTTTTATAATGTATATGACCATTAACAAGTGCCACTAAAAAAACAAAGTGTGAATTTTTTTAAAAAATTATTCAATGGACCATAATAAATGCATCGCATCTACCAAAATCTTTTTTAATGAAAAGTGTATTTATTAGGTCCATAATAAGTACTTGAAAGATAAAAATGTGTATTCTAAAAGTTTTAAAATAATTCCACCAAAATAAAGAAAACTAAAAAATTAAATCCTTATATAATTAAGCTTTATAAAATTTAAACTCATTTTTATATCTATACTACAAATTTAATCTTACAAAAATAATTTTTAATATATTTAAAATAGATGCCAATAATGATATTAGTAATAATTAATAATATTTAAATACAAGTAATAATATCCTTTCCAATAATATTACTATTTAATCACTAATAAATTTCAAATAATATTTACTAAGAAAAACTAATTTATATATATATATATATATATTCTTAACAATGAAAAATAATAAATATTTAATAATGTTATTTAATAATAAGAATAATTAATAAGAAAAAATAATAGTCTATCTAATAGTATTCCTAATAAAATATATAATAATATTTTCTAATAATATATAATTAATTTCAATAGAATATAATACAACTTAACCATTAACTAGCATACATATCTTTATAAAATCTAAGTAAAATATGCCAAATGAGTAACATTCTCGATGCATGTATTCTACCTATGTCTTAAATTTAATATAGGTGCCTCGAGAATGATACCTCTCGGCATATTTTACATAGATTTATTTAAGATATGTATGTTAGTTAATTAAATATTCAAAAATGTGTTCATACAAATACTAATATCACTTAAAAACTTAAAAATAATAATATTAATTATGTGAGGATACTAATAAAATAAAGAAATACCGAAAAATTTATAAAAGGAAATTATTTATATAAATAATTCATTTACATAAATATCCAATCTTACTAACAAAAGAAATTGCATGTAATTTTGAAAATGAAAAAAAGTTACCCCACTTAATTTTCAAAATGAAAATCCTAACAAATATAAAATAGTTCATTTACATATACATTAAAAACATTTACCACATTTAATTTCCAAAATAAAAACCTTTTCACTTGACTCATAATATATAAAACATGTAATTAATGTAATAAATAGTAATAAAAAATTTACCATTACCATAAAACATTTAATGTAATAAAAATTTTACCAAAAAGTCAATAGTTCATTTCATAAACATTAACAACATTTACAACATTTAATTTTGAAAATAGAAAACCCTTTTACTTCACACATAATATATAAAAATTTAATGTAATAAATAGTAATAAAAAATTTACCAACTTTAATTTCAATAATAAAAACCTAAACAAATATCAAATTTATTTATATTAACTTGGAAACCCTAAAGCTCTTATATATTGTTATTTAATCTTTACTTTTTATAAGTCATACAATTGTAATGTTTTATTTAATATTTGATGTTTAAATGTTTTACATGTCAGCTCAAAAAATGAACCACTCACACCACTATAACCCTTGCTTCCATTGTAGGATACCTCTCGACATAATAAGGTGTATTCTTTTTTTATTTGTATTAACTTTTAACAATGGGCTCACATTAATTAGAACCATTTAAATGTTTATAGAGTTATTAAAATAATGAAAAATACATTTTTTTACTATTTATATTTATACCTTTTACAAGGATTTTACCACTCACACACTAAACTCATAGTATTGTTTACATGATAAATTATTAGAAACAACCTTTATTTCCTCCTATATATTGGCTATATTCTCACATTCGTTAACTCTAGTCTACCTCTGTATCCACTTTAGGAGAATGGGCATCTACCCATTCTCATATTCTGACCTTTGTTCTCCATCTATATTAAATTTGTGACAATGCGAATCTACCTATTCTCACACAATTTATATACATGCGAGAATAGAGGTAATGAATATGAGAATCAACATATTCCTATTCTCACATAGATAATATAGAGGAAGAATAGAGGTAAGGAATATGAGAATGGGTAGATGACCATTCTCACATAATTAATATAGAGGAAGAAATGAAGCAAAAAAAATAATATATGAGAGTGGGAAGATTACCATTCTCATAAATTTGATATATAAGGGTGGTGAAAATATTCGTAGAATGGACATATGCCCATTCTCATCCTCATATAAATTGTAGTTAGCCTTATAATCTACCAATTCTCATAAAGAGGTAAAAACATTAGAATGAGAATATTTCAATTCTCATATAATAAATATAAAGGCAGACTAGAGGTACTTGAAGATGAGAATCATTAGATACTAATTCTCACACAGTTAATATAGTAGAAGAATATAAGTAATGAATATGCGAATGTTCATATTTCCATTCTCACAACTTTGATATATAAGGGTACGAAAATATTATTTGAATGAACATATGGTCATTCTCATATAAATTGTTGCTAGCCTTATAATCTTCCCATTCTCATATAAATAATATAGAGGAATACTAGAGGTAATGAATATGAGAATGGGAAGATGCCCATTCTCACACAGTAAATATAAAGGTACGTAGACACCTAAATTCTACTTTTGCAATCTTATTGCTAAAAGCACACTAATCACTCTCATTCTTACCATTTCCATTATAATTAGTGATTTCCACTAATTAACTAACGTTTCCCTCTATCTTGGTTAATTAACGACACTTTGTTGATTAACTAACCTCTTTCACATTTAGGACTCAAATTTACGACACATCATAAGTAAAAATCATTTTCCGAATAAACAATTAGCGATTATTAGCTAATTAATCTGTTTACCCTTGTTTTGGTCAATAAACCCTACTATTGGCTCAAAAACTTCTTCCAACCATTCAAGAACACCCCATTTCCCTCCAAGACATCTCGAGACGGCTTCAAAAGCTTATCCTAACCTCATAATTTACCATAAGTGGTTGATTAATGCTCCTGACATCCTAATCACTTGTTAATTCACTAATCATGATTAGCAAACCTTAATCTACTTTTTCTTTTAAGTTCCTCATGCACCAAGATTAAATTTTTCCTCAAATATAAAAATATAAAAAGGACTAACAAACTTCCTTTATGGATATCCATTATGGCCATGTATCCACTGTTGGAGAGAACATCTCACCATTTGTGAAGTAGAAACAAACCCAATTTGATTTCCCTCTTAGATCTAATTAGGTTTATGTTAGTTAATAAATTCATAATAAGTAAGCATGCTTTAGCAAAGATCGATTAGTATCATGTTAGTTATTTTAAGTATTCCATTAAGCTTTAATCATTGATATTACTATTGTTAATTCCTATCTTGTTACTAGACTATGTGGTGTTAGTCTAGCTATTTAGCTTTACTAGAGACTTTTAGTAGTTATCATTTGGCATGCTTGGTGGGACCATTTCCCGTTGCATTCATTTAGCTTTGTTAAAGCTCTGTAGATTAGTTTTTCAAGATTTTGTAGAGTAAATTTTAAGTTTTGTAGATATATTTCAAATTTTGATAGTTTTTTAAACTAGATTAGTAGTAAATTATTTGTTTGCATGTTCTCTGTAGGATCTAAGGAGGAAAAGTGCTATTAAAATTATATAAGAAATCCAAATATTTTAGCTTTATCATACTTTTCTTTTCAATACCCATGTTTTGACCAGCTACAAGAAGGTGCATGCCCACATCTTTAGGGCTGCACTCACATTAAAAGGGGTGCACCCATATCTTCAAGTCCGTGCTCACACTTCTTGGCCGCACCTATGTTTTGTTAAAAATTGTCCCTTTGTGTGTTGGCCACACTAGTTCTTCGAAGGCGCACTCACGTCTATCGATCGCACTCACATGAATTGATTATTTGATTTTAACAGAGATGCGCTAGTGTTCTATGAGGTGTGTCATTACTACAAAGGCTGTCCTACTGAGTTAAGGGAACAATAGCATTCTATGGTAAACAAAACTAAAATTTTAATGTTTTAATTGATGTTTCTTGTTTCTTCTGTCATTTTTTCTATGGTTTTTAGTGTCATATTGTTGCAGGTTTTCTAATTTAGAGTGGGTTTTCTAACACATTTATTTAGGTTTTGATGAATTAGTTTTGTTTTCATACTTTGTATGAGTTTTGGATAAGGTTTTGTATCCTCTTCTCTTGCACCTTGTGTGATCTTGAGAATCAAAAGAATCTTTAAACCTTATTTTCCTAACATTATATTAAGTGAGAAACTTCATTATTGATTTTTATGTTGAAGTGAGTGAAAATTTCAAATGGAATTTATGTGATCCTTTGATTTAATTCCTTTGATTTGATAATAAACTAAAGCTAAAGCTTGTGTGTGCTCTTCTCTTGCACCTTCGTTATCGAAGAATTAAAAAAGGTTAGTTGTTCACTAAAAAGGTGGATTAATTGGGAATTAATCTTGATTTACAAAATATTATGGTGGTTATTTGATTTACAAACTTTTTAATTTTAATCTATTTTGGTTGTTTGTTGTGTATGCTCTTCTCTTGTTTCCTTAGATGATCATGAGGAAAAAAACATTTAAAATTATCTCTTTATGATATTGTAGATCTTTTAGGATAACTAATAATTATTTGTATGTAAAACCTAATGTTTTCCAAAGAAAGGAGAAATCTCTTCAAACCAAATTATAATGACCAAAGGTGGTCCGAAAAAAATTCTAATCAAAAAGATAATAAAATACACCACTCATAATTCATCACACTATATTTCAGGTTTTGGTTAAGATATGCGGCTTGTTTTCTTAAACTAGGAGAAACTTCTTTTGGCATAATCCTTAAGATAACAAGAGGAATGCTCTAGGAACCCCAAAGTAGTTCACAAAAGAAGGAACCTTGTGAAAAAAATGGGAAAGTCCTCCACTAATTAATTGATTAGTATGCCTTATTTAGAATAGAGTCGAGCTATCTGCATTGAGACCCCCCAATTAAAATAGAAATCAATGGATTTATTTCTCCTTGTATTGATGGGGGTAAACTAAAGTTGGGATACTATAAGACTAGTTAGTATCACTTTCTTGGAAAACCAAGCTCATAGAGGTAATTGATGACACCAAGTTGAGAGAACTAATAGCAAGCTTGTGGCTTGGAGCCAATTTTACTTAGACATCATGTTCTATAAAGCTCTCATAACATGATAAATTTTATGGAGTCTAAACCTTGTTATTAGAACAAGGGGACTACTCCATTAAATTTGAAACCACTTGTTGTTCATCATGAGATCCATGACATGTTACTATGTCCTTGTTTTTCACTTGTCCTAAGATAAGGTGAAAATTTGCCAAAGTTACACTTAGTTTGTTTCATCACCACTTGGTTTACACTTTTATTTTCTTGTTTCATGTTTGGGATAAAAGAAAACATATTTATGTAGTGTTATTGATTGATCATGTCCACTTATTTTACACCCATTTACATTCCCCCTTTCTTGAGACCTAGATGTAAATGTTGAAAGTTTTTTGCTCTGTCGTAATATCTTCGTAGCCATCATCTTGATACCCATAATCAAGATTTCATATTGTAGTTAGGTTGATATCATCATTATCTTCCTTTGAGTTGTTACGCTGCCCACATTATAGCCATACAATTTTGATACTTATGTCTTGTTTCCATTGTGAAACTTGGTCTAAGTCTCTAAATTGTATTATTACGTTGCTCACATGCATAGTAACTTCTTGATATACTTAGGCTTAGTTTTTTATCCTAACATTTCCTTAAGTTTTTGAGAGTTTTGAGGTTATGTTGTTCACATCACAACAACATCATTTTGATACTAAAAATCTTTCTTTCATTGTAAATATTGTTTAACGTCTCCAAATAGTGTTGTTACGTTGCTCGCATTACTAACTTCCATTTTCAAATACTTAGACTTTGTTTGTGTCAAAACTAGTTCTAGTACACCTTGTTGGAGGACCGTGTCAACATTTTCTTAGAATTTAGGTCTTGTTTATTTTAAACATGACCTAATTGGTAATTGTTACCCAAATTTTTACCTCGGGAAAAATTGGACAAACACGACCTTGCACAGAGAAAATGAAGTATCATTTTGGCCATGGGAGCTAACACTTCTGGCTCAAATCGAAAGCAAGTCAAATTCGTAGGGTGAGCACATTTTATAGAAGTTTGGTAAATTAAGAAGCTCTAAAGTCTGAAATCTTAACTTTGGAGGTGAGTGTGTTCGGAGGTAGGCCCAAGAAAAAAATACTCAAACCTAGAGACAACGAGGACAAGGCTCACGAAATTTGAAGGTCAATGCATAAAAGGCGAGTCAATTTTAGAGTTTCATAGTCTTGGCAGGTCATAGTTAATAGTGCCACGTGGGAGAAAAAGTTCCAAAATTTGAAATTGGACTTGAGTCATTTGGGATTTTGGAGATGTGTGATGACCGGATGGATGAGCGAAACCCGAAATCACGAAACTCAAAGTCCCGAAACCCGAAACACAAAGTCCCAAAACCTAAAAGTCTAAAACTCAAAGTTTGAATTTCAAAGTTTAGGGTTTCAGCATTTCATAATGTTGAAGCCCTAGTGTGAAAAAATCATAACTTGAAGTCGAAACCCAAAATTCCAAATTTTGGAATTCAGGGGTTTTGGAGTTTTATAGGTTTCACGAACTCGGGAAGATGAACAAGTAACCCAAATTCCAAAGTCAAAAATTTCAAAGTTCTAAATCCGAAAGTCTAAAATTTCAGATTTTGGAGGGTGTGATGTAATTTGAGTTTGAAAATAAAGAACCAACCATCCACATTTATTACTATATGACACCCTCATCTTCGGATGGCCATAATAGTCTACCATTCTAGAGGATGGTTGGAAATTCCTCACCTACCCAAAATGATGAAGGTATGGGCTTCCTTTCTTCCGTAACAAGCAAGGGACAATGGAGTATGCACCTTATAGATTTTCCCATCATTCCTGCAAGGACAATGATGGATTTTACAGGAGATTAGAGTGCAATTTTGGATTTTATTCCCTTTCTCTCCTCATTTTCTTCCTCTATATTTAAGGGGTTTCATGTGCAAAGGGTTGTTGACCATTTTTCTTCTCCCATGTATGCCATTTCTTCTTAGGGCTTCAAACCTTCCTCTTAAGATCTATAATGGCTTCATGCCTCTTTCGATATAAAGTAATGTATTGTGTATATCCATACGGAGAAATAAGATTATGTCTCGTGTTGATCTCTTTAACCTCTCGGGGTTGATTGTCTTCATCTTACCTTTCATTGTATTTACTTAATTTGTCCATTTTCTCGGTTATTACATGATTTTGGTGTGTTGTAATCATTCAAGCATGATATATTCAATCTAATTTAGATTTTCATGTAGGTCCACCCTTTCCAAGTTCATCTATTCCATTTTTTTGTAGGTTGAGAAAGTGATCAAAATTCCTTTCTTGGTTAATCACTACTCTTAATGTAGGTTTTCATTCTATGTATCTTTCTACCTGTCCTCTTGAAAAAATTAGATTAGGATTAGTCTTTAATTTTGCCTACATTTAGAGTGGTTAGTGGTAGTTAGGTTAGCGGTAGTAACCAACCTTCTCCGGAGAGCTATCTTGTTTCACAATGTCCCACACTTAGGATAGTTCAATGTTATGCAATCATGCTGAATTTCCCATCTCAAATTGGGTAGTTTTAGGGGTGCTAAGACTCCACATCAACATAAATATTGTGTTGTCACTATTTTCTTGCAAGCTATCTTGGAAAAAAATAGGAGTAAACTATTATCCCGACTAGATTATATTCTTGTTCTTAATTGTATTATCCTAGATACTTCTTATCATCTATTAGGTTAGTGTGTCTATTATTTATTCTTTGATATCCTTAGTTTCATACTTGACCTTTGGATTTGTGATCATTTGATATTCCACATTATTAGTGATGACCTAACATCACTACACTGCGAAATTTACCTAGGATCCCTTTTAGTAAACCTTAGTGAAGCTTTTGTGTTATGCCTCGTACTAATAGAAAGGGGTATCAATATCTACGGTCAGGTCCCTTTGAATATGACATGTTAAATACACTTCTACAAGATAATTTCATGGTTTATCATAGCGGTGGTGAGGATAATTATCCTCAAGTGAATTTTGAGTTGAATCCCACCCACTTTGATGATTATATATACCAAAAAAACATGAGGTCTTAATGTGTGTCATAGAGCTAGGAGCAAGGTTACCCTCTATGGTTGACCCTTCTCTTATTTCTAGTATGGTTCATGGAGATGAAGAAGTAGAACATCCTTCTCGAAATATTAACGATATCTTAAACCCAGGTCATGCCTCTACTTTTGGATGACAAAATGATGAGGAGATACCTTTTGAAAATGATGGAGACTATCATATACCTACTATTAGAGTCCATTTTGAGGACCATAAAGAGCATGCTCATCATGCACAACCTCCTCCTTATGAAAATCATAATGAAGTACCCACTTAGGAGTTAACCTTAGAGGAACAAGTACAACCTCTCACTAACCAATTGGAAAGTTTGGATTCACATGTAGATAAGGAATAACTCAAACCTTCGAAAAAATCCATACCAAAATCGAAACCTAAGGCTTCATACCATGAATTTAATACAAACTCTCCTCATTGAGAGACACGTAAAGAACCTTAAGAGGAGTTGTATACAGAAAATAAAGGTGGTGACACAACTACATTTAATAATTTGTATAGGTTCACACCACCCAAACAAGACCATATCTTTAATCAAGAATAGTCAACCCAAAAGAATGCCCTTGTAGCTTTTAAGAAGGAAATACGAGTAATAACTAAAAGTACCAATCTGAAGAGTTATGCCCATATCCCTTTGATAGAGCCATGTTACAAGTACCTTTCCCATGTCATTTTTATTCTCCATTATTTGATAAATACAAGGGAAAAGGATACCCTAGAGACCATATTAAATATTTTTATATGGCGTGTCAAGAGGTTGCATATAGTGATAACTATCTAATTCGCCTCTTCCACAAATTTTAGGAGGTCAAGATTTAAAATGGTTTGTACACATCCCTAAGGGATCCATATCTACATGGTCAGAACCAGTAGAGAATTTTGTAAGTAATTTCTCATTTAATATGGAGAATGACGTGACCATGTTACATTTATGTAATGTGAAACAACGAAATAACAAGAACTTCACTTATTTCCTACAACGATGGAGAGGGTTAGCTAGTCGCTTTTTTTGCTCCATACTAGAAAAATATGTTATTAGTATATTTGTACCTAACCTCCACCATGAAATTACATTCCACTTACAAATGCATTGTGGTAACACATTTGATGAGGTGATCAAGAACGGTAGTCAAATAGAAAAATTTTGTTAGCTAGAGGGACATTAAAACCCCTTTCACATGACCGTGATCATAATGATTCCAAACCTAGTGACAAGACAAATTTGTTTCCCAATAAAAAAACATCATAGGAGATGGAGAAGTAGACTCTAAACAAGTACAAGAACTTCAAAACCACACTTCCTTGAAACTTGTAAAGGTAACTCCACCTACAAATTATAAACTTTGTAACTTCACCCCTCTCTCTAATTCTATGTGGTAATTATTAAAAAAGTTAGATGTGGTTAATATGGTTAAATATCCTAGAACTACACCTTATGGGGATGACCCACCTAAGTCATTGTGGTTTAGGGAAAATGGATATTATAGATTTCTCCTCGTCAAAGGTCATAATACTTGATAAAAGTTTAAAATTAAAACACTATATCCATGATTTAATCGACATTGGCAATGTGGAAATGGATTTCACTACCCCTAGTAAATCTCCTAACATAAACATGGGGATATTCAAATAACCTTTCCCAAAACACAAAAATGGAAGGGAAAATCAGGATCAAGGATAGTCGTCTCAAACTAAGAATGCTAATTATGTTTCAAAGACGAAACATTTTGATGCCCTAATAGGTTGTGTCAATCCACCTATTGAGAATATCAACATGATCAAGATTAAATCAACGGATTGTACCATGACAACACGATAGGATCATCTTGTTATTTCATAACCACTTCCCCTAATCATTGAGAGAGTCACGATGATGTGTTAGATCAATTAGAGAAAACCGCAACCAAAATTTATGTCTTGGACCTTATTATAATTTCTAACATTTATAAGGACATCTTTTGTAATACATTACGAGAGATCGGGAGTGTATGTTTATATCAACCTAACATACTTACAAGCAAGTGGTAGCATGGATTTATCTTACAAAGCATATAACCTTCAACCCAAAAAAATTCATAGAGGAGAATCCCTCTCATAATTTACCCTTTCATATTGAAGTTATAATCAAATGAAATAAGGTCAAAAGATAAAGGGTAAATTACGAGAGATATTCTATTGAAGTTATAATCAAATGAAAGAAGGTCAAAAGATAAAGGATAAATGAGAGGGATAATCATATTGAAGTTTAAATATTTCTACTCTAAAGTTAGCTTAAATTAGGGTAAACAATTAGGGTACAATTAGGGGACATCTTTTCTAATACATTATAGAGATCGGGAGTGTATGTTGATATTGACCCAACATACTTACAAGCAGCGGTAGCATGGATTTATCTTACAGATCATATAACCTTCAAGCCAAAAAATTTCACGAGAGGAGAATCCCTCTCATAATTTACCCTTTCATAATGAAGTTATAATCAACTGAAAGAAGGTCAAAAGATAAAGGGTAAATTATGAGAGGGATTACATTGAAGTTATAATCAAATGAAATAAGGTCAAAAGATAAAGGGTAAATGAGAGGGATAATCATATTGAAATTTAAATATTTGTACTCTAAAGCTAGCTTAACAATTAGGGTGCACTAAACCTGATTTAGAGATAAAGGTCATCACCATTAAGGCATATGAAAATGAGGAATGCTAATGAGCTAGTATTATCACTTTTTCACAAGAAGTGGTTCCTATTAATCAAGATATGAAGTTCCATGTCTTATACCTCAAGCTCCCTTACAACATATTTCTTGTCCTGCTCATGGATTCATGTCATGCAAGTTGTACCTTCAACGTATCATCGGTTCTTAAAGTTGTAATATGAAGGAAATAATCTTAGTATACAAGGGGATCCCCAACCATTTTCTCATTGTAGAGTTTTTTTGGATTTTTTCCCACTACCTACAAGTGTCCTTCTACAAGGATAGATGTTCTAATTTAGTAAAAGGCCCTCGCTTCATGAGTGGATTTTGATACCTTGTCCCCTAATGACAACAAAGTGCTTCTACATCAAAGAATCATTTCACTACATAGGAGATGAAGGTTAGACCAATCGTTGCAAAGAATACGATCTATAGCAAGCCCTTCCAATTCATAACATTCCCTATCTATCAAAGCTCATGCTAGGTCTTGTTACTAGTTTCAAATATCCAAGGAGAATTGCCCTTTTGATGCTTTCACTCCTGGTGGGTTATTAGAAGATGAGAGGATACTCAAATATTTGGTATTTTATCCTAAATATTATGGAATGACTCTATGCTATCAATCACCTAAGTATGTTATCCCTAATCCAATGATGCTTACTATGGGGTACAAAGGATGTGGCTACTTCTGCCACAACAAACAAGGTATATTGGAATATCTTCTAATACCTCGTCATATAGTGGGTGATTGTGGCATTAGCATCCATCTCGTATGACTCTCACTCCTCAAAGGTAGAGGATACCTCTTCTAAACACAAAGATATTTCGTTTAAGTATGAAAGCAAAATAGATTCCCAATGTAATCTTTATGAAGACCTTTCCTCCACGAACTTCTTTTCTGATGTGGCTAGCCTAACTATAACCGCTGCCACATCCCTTACCACTCAAAAAATAAACCTCATTTACCCATGAGTCACGAAAGTGGATAAACAACAACATGTGTTAATCAACGTATTTCATAATGATGAGGCTATTAATGAGTTTCTTTATATTTGTGACCATATTTGAAGAAATGAACAAAAGAAAGGATTCTCTATTTAGCTCAATGTATGTGTATACTTGATGGAGGAGACGGAATTGTGCAATCATTTAAGAAAAAATAATGCAATGGAAAAAGTTCCCTTTGAAAAGCCTTGCAGAAAGTCTAAGTCATATAGCCAAAACATCTTTGAGGTACTTGCGGATATACAAAAAAAGACTTTAATGGATAAATAGTTTTCCCACTTTAAAATGAGGATATCTTTGAGCCACCTTTGATAGAAGAAGATCTTAATCTCCCCCTAATCCTATGCGCATGGAGGACGATTCCAACTTGCTAGTGGAGGATACAATAGATGTCAATATTGCCATGGAGTATGTTCCTAGAGTAGTTAATTTCCAAGCTTCACTCTCAGCTGAAGAAAATAAAACTTTCACAATCCTTTTAAGAGAATTGTCAAATATGTTTTCTTGCTCTTACACAAACATGCCACGACTTGATTCTACGTTAGTGGTGTGAAATCTTGTTATACACCTAGACACCAAGAACACAAATAAAAATATCTGAAAGATGCATCCTCGCATTGCCTTGTTTGTTAAAGAAGAGTTAGAAATATTATTGGAATTAGGATTCATCGGGCCTATTAACTATTCAAATTAAATTTCAAATATGGTCCCTAAAGTCAAGAAGAAACCGATTGGTAGTAAAGTGTGTGCCAATTTCGAGATACCAATAAAGCTTATCCTAAGGATGAATTTTCTCTTCATAACATCGACATGATTATCGATTCAAAAAGCTGGTTACGAGATGTTATCACTCATGGATGGATTTTCATAATATAACTAGATAAAAATTGTTAAGGAAGACCAACTTGTACTAACATAACATAACATAAGACAACTTATACTATCACTCATGGATGGATTTTCATAACATAAGACAACTTGTACTACCCCATGGGGGAATTTCTCTTATCAATTCATGCCCTTCGGCCTCAATAATACGGGGGCTACCTATGAATGCGCAATGACTATTATTCTCCATGACATGATAAGTGACATCATGGAAGATTATGTGGATTAAACATTGGTAAAATCCAAGACTAGGTAAGAACACCTAGAAATTTTACGACGCATATTTGAGTGTCTTAGGGACTACAAGGTCCGACTAAACCCGAATAAGTGTTTCTTCGGTGTGTTATCTAAAAAATTATTATGATTCATTGTTTCATGGGGAGGAATATAATTATGTCTAGAAAAATTTACTACTATAATATAAATGCCTCCTCTGAAGAATATCATACAACTATGAAGTTTGTAAGGAAAGATCCAAGAAATTAGAAGGTGAATCTCTCAGCTTGCATATAATTGTCACACATTCATGCATCTTCTAATGAAATATGTCATTTTTAACTAGGGACAAAACAACATCGTGCATTCACATTGCTCAAATCCTATTTTGAAAAACCCCCCTATTCTAATGTTACCCATGTCAACTAAACCATTATTACTCTACATTTCTTCTATGCACTTTGCAATTAGGGCACTATTGGACTATTATGATAAGGAGCATCCTCATGTTACCTTGTTTGTTAAAGAAGGGTTAGAAATATTATTGGAAGTAGGATTCATCAAAAATATTGACTATTCAGAGTGGATTTCAAATGTAATCCCGGGGTAGAAGAAACCAATTTGTATTAGAGTGTCTACCGATTTCGAGATATTAATACTGACTTGTCCTAAGGATGAATTTTCTCTTCCGAAAATCAACATGATTATTGATTCAACAACTGGTTACGAGATGCTATCACTCATGGATGGATTTTCAGAATATAACCAAATAAATATTGTTGAGGAAGACCAACATAAGACAACTTTTACTACCCCATGGGGACATTATTTTATCTATTCATGACCTTTGGCCTCAAGAATGTAGGAGCTACCTATCAATGGGAAATGACTGTTATTTTCCATGACATGATCAGTGACATCATGGAAGATTATGTGGATGGAATATTGGCAAAATCCAAGATTAGGTAATAACACGTAGAAATTTTATGACACATCTTTGAGCATCTTAAGGACTACAAGGTCCTGGCTAAACCCTAATAAGTGGGTCTTCGGTATGTTATCTAGAAAATTATTAGGATTCATTGTTTCATGGAGAGGAATAGAATTATCTATAGAAAAAGTTACTACTATAACATAAATTCCTCCTTTGAATAATATCATAAAACTATGAAGTTTGCAATAAAAGATCCAAGAAATCAAAAGGTTAATCTCTAATCTTGTAGATAAGTCTCACAAATTCATGCATCTTCTCATGAAAGACGTCAATTTTCACTTGGGACATGAACAACATCAAGAATTCACATTTCTTGAATCATACTAGGAAAAAACCCTATTCTAATGCTACCATTGTTACTCTACATTTCTGCCACACACTTTGCAATTGGGGCACTATTGGCCTAATATGATAAGGAGCAAAATTAAAAAGCTTTGTACTACTTAAGCCAAATATTGAAATCTTATGAGCACGCATAGATAGAAAATGCTTACTTGGCCATAGTCTTCACCTTTCAAAAGCTATGTCATTATCATTAAATAATAACATCGGGATTATTTCTAAATTAGATCCATTAAAATATTTATTTTTAAATCCCACACTCACAAGAAAGATGGATAATTGGACCATCTTACTCATCCAATTTGACATTGAGTATACACACCAAAAATCATTGAAAGGGTAGGTTGTAACAGATCAACTAGATAAATCCTCACTACTAGGTACATAAAATTAGATTCGCAACTCTCAAACGCATCCACAATGTCCATTGAGGAAACTTCTATATGGTAACTATACTCGATAGTTCTCGTGCGGAGTTGTGTTGATCACTCCTTCAAGAGACTTGATCCCACAAGCATTCGACTTGGATTCCTATACAAAAAAAATATAGAAGAGTATTAAGTCCCTTATTTTAGGGATGAAACTAGCTATTAATTGGGATATCAGTCAAGTAAATGTAATCTGTGATTCCATGTTTACTATAAAACAAGTGAAAAATGAGTATAAAGTAAAAGATGAAAAACTTCTTCCGTAAAAAGAATTGTTTATTATTTGAAGAATTTATTTGAGAAAATTAAATTTCAACAAATCCCAAGAAGACAAAATAGATCAACAGATTTTACAGCTAAATTAGGGTGTATGTCAATCATTCCACATTAGAATAACAATATGCCATTATTCGACAAACATTTGCAAACACCAGCGTATGACATACCAAATTCCTATTTGATATATGAGGTTGTTGGTCCATTTTCCTCATGGTATTATGACATCCTTAATTACCTTCACGATGGAACCTTTCTTGCAAGAATTTCCCCTTCCAATAAATGAAACCTCATCCAATGGATAGCCTGATATACCCTACTTGGGGGCACC
This sequence comes from Taxus wallichiana var. yunnanensis, assembly GCA_018340775.1. Lineage (NCBI taxonomy): Eukaryota > Viridiplantae > Streptophyta > Pinopsida > Cupressales > Taxaceae > Taxus > Taxus wallichiana. Next base: position 509,627,778 of record CM031242.1, read on the forward strand.
CTCTTCCATCAGCGTTATAACGGGAATCATTACGTTGTTTAACTTAGGACGATTACATCCTAGCTATTAAGTAGGTACATGAATGCATCTTCGGGATCATACTAATGGGATCATCCTAGCAAATATGATACTACGAGTAGGCTACTATTGGCAATAATTGAACACGATTTCTAAAAATATGTAAATAAATGCTTGAATTTTAAGAAGTATAGCAATTTGATACATGCATTGGCATAATCATTACAACTTATCATGACACCTTGGTCATTTTCAAAGTGGGGATCAATCTCATAGGTAAACTTAACCTGTATCCTCATATTTCCATAAGTTCATTATCACTACTATTGAATATTTCACAAAATGGGTAGAGGTTGTTCCTCTTACCTATGTCGAAGGTGCACAAATATATAAGTTTATAATGAACCATATCATCTGTCGATATGGTATCCCTTTTCCATTGTAGTGACAACGGTAAGTCATTTTTAAAAAAAAATATGAAAGCTGTTGTTATACAAATGATTTCAAATATATCTCAAAGTCTCAAACCCCTATTACCCTCAAGGTAACGGGAAATCTAAATCTTATAATAAAACCCTCATATTTATTATGGAGAAAATGGTGAATACAACATGGCATAACTGGAACTTATAAATTTACCCTTCCTCTCGGGAATTAAAAATGCCTATCCATACTCCTTCGGTGTCACTCCATACTCCCTAGTATTCCACATGGAATCCATGCTACCCATAGAGATCAAGATCCCTGTTGATGGCGAATCACAGTACCCCTGAATGTCTGCAACTCGATGGGTTGAGACTCTCAGTGTGATTGCATAACATGGAGCTTTTCCCAAGTGTGGGACCTTGCGAAATCGGAAAAGCTCTCCGGATGAAGGCCAGTTCCTATTCCTCTATTCAGATGCACAAATAAAAATGTAGAGGGTTTACTAAAAACCTAATCTAACTTGCCAAGGAGACAGGGTAAGAAAATGCATAAAATAAAACCTAAACTACAAAGGTGATGCACCGAGGAATGAAGAACATCTGTTTTGCCAATAAACATAGACCATTAAAATGCAATGCAAGATCATGCACAGATAACTAGATTTGCAGCGAAAGATCAAGAGGATGCAAATGAACATAGAGAGGGTTGAGAATCATCCACAAACATGCATTATTTGCACCAAATATTGATGCAATACACTATAAAATGCCAAGAGGAAAAGTTGCATTACAATTTCAAATGGGAGGTTTGATCTCCACAAAATTCACTGCCAAAGAGAAGAAGGGAGGGGCAAAACAAGAATGTCCAACCTTTAGAAAGAAGCCCCTCATTACAATTTATAGGAAGAATGAGAGAGGGAAGAGAGAGGAAATCCAAATCTACCCTAACCACCTCCAGGTTGCACTTAATTCATCTCATTATGGTGGTAGGTGAGGACCTTAGCAAACCCAAAAAGTGGCGAATTGTATTTTACATTTTTAAGAACTTTTTCCCACCCAATTAAAGATATCCAGTCGTAGTTGGATAGAGGACCTTGTAAGATTTCTGAAAATTCCAACCTTGCGTGAATCCGAGCTCCCTGTGAAAAGTTATGGCCGTTTGAATATCTGGGTCGTGAGTGCTGCTTCTGTCGGCGCTCAGAATGTTGTGCCTCCTGAAGGTGCGCCATAGGCACATCCATATTTGTGTCGACATCCTCTTACGCGTGCCAAGGTGTGATTTTTGCGTGTCGACATCCTCTTATGCGTGCCAAGGTGTCGACACCTCTTGCTGTGCGCCTCTTACCTGCGCCATGGCGCGATTTTTGCATGTCGACACCTCTTGTTGTGCGCCTCTTACTGCGCCATGGGCTCATCCATATTCGTGACTGACACCTTCTAATGTGTGCCATTTACTTGTGCCATGGGTGCATCCATTTTCATGTCGACACCTCTTGTTGTGTGCCTCTTACCTGCGCCTTGGCGTGACTTTTTGCATGTCGACACCTCTTGCTTTGTGCAGCCTCTTACCTGCGCTTGGCACGATTTTTGCATGTCGACACCTCTTGTTGTGTGCCTCTTACCTGCACCATGGGTACATCCATATTCGTGTCGACACCTTCGATATGTTCCTTTTACCAAGCACTAGCGCATCCTTTTTGTGTCGACACCTTCGATGTGCGGCATTTACACCGTGCCGTGGGCGCATCCATTTTCGTGTCGACACCTCTTCTTTGTGCACCTCTTACCGCATCTTGGCACAATTTTTTGCATGTCGACACCTCTTCTTTGTGCACCTCTTACTGCACCATGGGTGTATCCATTTTCGTGTTGACACCTTCGATATGCACCTTTTACCTGTCTTTATGGGCATGAATTTTCCCTTGTCGACACTCCGTGTTGTTCTATATCGACCCGAGAGGGAAAATATATACAAAAATCCCCTCTTTGTGTACAAAGTTAAGAGATTACCTAAATGAAGAAGAGAACTACAAAGTTTCTTGGTGGTAGAGTTAGAGGTATTAGATTGAAACAATTTCAAGCCCTCAATAATATTAAAGTGTATCAAGATTGAGTCTTTATGAAACTACAAAAAAGAGTGATACCTCATCACTTTGAAGTAGGATACTTGTTTCTAAAATAAAATTATTTTAACACCAATAAGGACTAAGAAACGAAAGTTAAATTTGAGCCTAATTGGTTAGGGTTGTATTCTATGGTTGCAAGTTCGGTCCAAGAGCCTATAATCCTTCCTACTCAGATTGTCAAGAGATTTGGGAACCCATAAACTAAATGCATCGTAAGTGATTATATGCGTAGGTGTGGGGTCCCTAAAATGTCGAGAAAAGTATAAAAATAGAAAAAGATAAAGATAAATAACCAGGTGCATCCAATAGTGAAAACCACACAATAATGGCACTTTGGACAAGTCATTTGGTGAAAACAAGTTGTCGGTGCAAAGGAGGGTCCATTGTTCACAAGAATTTAAGGTCCATGATTATGATAGTTTTTCCTAAGCTAGTCTTTTTTCGCATTTGAGATACTTTTCAACTTATCCCTCTTTGCCTTGATATGTTTGATCCTATCTTTGAATGTGAAAATGTAACTTTCCATATTCCCATCTAACACATGGGGAAACTTCACATCTTCATTTATTACACATAACTCATGGTATTCTTGCCTTATTTATCCCATCTAATGCTTGGGAAAACACATTTTTTCATTTCCTTACATGTTCAATTTTGAAAACTTCTTAGAAAACATCAAAAACATTCGTATCATTTTATGAAAAACCCAAAACATACATATATGTTATTTGGAAAACCTCAAAAATTCACATACGTTTCATAGAAAAATGAAAAACTAGAAATCATTTACTTAAGATAATACCAAAATAAAGAAATACATTTCAAAACTGTCTGAAAAAAACAATGTAGTAGTTTCCTTTTACTTTTTTGTTGGTTTGTATAGTTTTGATTGCATTACTTTTTCATCTTGTGTTATTGAAATTGGATTGATTTGCATGCTTAGATTGAGTGTTGTTTTAATATGCTTTACATTACATTGAGTTCATTTTAACTTCATACTTGTAGATAGTTTTGTTGCTTTGATTAGATTTGATTAATTGGTACTTTTCTTGTGTAGTTTGTTATCATTTCATCATCATATCATCTATCATCACACCTATAAATCGTATATCAATAAAGGCTAAACTACATAATCATGAATAGGAAATTTAAACATGCATGCTAAGCTAACATCATATAAATATCAGCAAGAGGGGAAAGAGGGACCACCTTCTATCCCCCCTCGACCATAGATCATAAAAAATGTAGATTAAGCATGCTATCTCATACACGAGAATATTATAGGGAATACAAAAACTATCTCATCAACATGAAAATTGATATGATCAGATGATATATCATAATCTAACAACATGTGATACAAACATAAACCAAAATAAACATATAGATTAAGCATGATATCTCATAAACAAAATATGATACATCAGTAATCCATCAAATCATCATATATCCATAAATATCAAATGTCCATGTACAAAATCAATGTGTCTTGATGCATATCAGTTACAAAATGTCATCATGGGCATGGGTCAAAAATGTGCCTTCATCAAGAGGCATAATAAAAAATAATACATATACATCCGTAAAAATTATGCCTTCATATCAAGGTAATACGCCAAAATAATACATCAAGTACATAAATAATAGAGTCAACCATGACTCTCACCCTCTCTAGTACTTCCTAGTCTAGTTCTGCTACTAGGAAAGGATTCCTACTGTGGTAGATGTGCAAAACACACTGCACCATTCTAAGAGGACCCATGTTCCTCTGAGGCCTATTGTGCTTTGAAGTACTCTATAATAATCATGGTGATTGTAATGGCCTATGTGATCTAGACCGTGATAGACTCCTGACTATTTGACTATGGTTTAGAGCTCTCTGCTTGGCTGAGATGGCTACATGATCTCGCATGCTATAGTAAGTGGCCTCACCTACCGGGAGGCACTCGGACTAATCAAAATTTATACTCCTAAGGAGATACGAGACTATTGAAGTGTATCACACACCACTCTCATGCTATCTAGCTCTTTTGTAGTTGGGATATGTCTACTATATATTGATCTCTCTCATGATGTAGTTGCATTGTCTATGCGGTCACTTGATCCTTCTCTTCCCGAGTTTATCTCTCTCTATGATCACCTGGTCTCTCTCTATCCTAGTCTAATCTCTCTTTGCAATAGCCTAAAGCTATCACCTATCAGAATCGCTGCTTTGTAAGGTTGCAACCTACCCTATACCCTGTATATCCTCTTTGATAGCCTCTCCACCCCCACCATCTCCTCCACCTCCCGGTAGACTATGCGCGGAATCAAGTGAGGAGGTGATGGAGGTTCTTGTAGTGGTGCCCATAGTGGAACTTGAAGTGGAATCTGTGTTGCTTTGGTAATTGTGGCTAAAGCCATACCTAGTATTATACAACCACCTCTTGTTGGACCTATTGCCTTAGCTATGGACCTATCTAAGGATATTCCTAAGCTTGTGCCTAATGATCTAGAACCTATACCCCCGTGTTATCGCATCTGAAACTTCATATGGAATGGTCAATTACCGAGGTAGTCTTTGTAGCATACAATCATTCATAATTTGGGGTTATCCTCATATTTACTATTTGTGCTCATTTGCACCTAACGTTGTGGGACCACCTCTTAAAAATTGGTGTGAGCTCGTCCTATCACGATCTGTAGCCCCATATGAAAGGTCTCTCTTGACCTACACACATACCACATCTCATCACCGAGAATCCCTTGAATGAGACCAAAGCGATGCTAGACGATATTCACTCTATACCACTCAAGGGTATAACTCCTACTCCACAGAATAAAATGATCCACTATTACGGTACTCAACTCTGCTATATCTTGAGGCCAATGATATAGCCTACATGGACACCATATAATCATATGTGGTTGTAGCTCATCTAGAGCTCACTGTAATATGGTGTGTCTCCCATATGATTTGTGAATGTCATCTACATCCTGAAACCAACCCATGATATATGGCTCACTTGATAACTAGGTTGTGTAATAATCCTATAGGGCATCCTATGATGATATGGTCCCATTCCCATATCTATAATAAAGCAATAGGACCCACGGTATTCTAACCATTGTAGGCTATCAAGTGAAGATCTACATATAAATGAGCTAGTATACACTACCCCCAGTAATAAACCTCTCCCTGGAGAAGGTTGTGTATCACTCCAATGAGGCCCAAAGGAAACCGAGCACCAAGATTTTCAAGAAGCAATATTCCATTGATAAGAGCTATTAGAAATACCAGAACCCATCCCAAGTGATGATTTTACATACACATAGTAATGTAAATGGTCATACCCCAATGAGGTATGTCTACCACTCTAAACATATTAGCTACACTCTACCAACTACGGTCCTATTTGCCCTTATAAGTAATCATTCCACCTTGAATATGCACTTGTAGAATCCACCACACATCCTCCAAAGTAAGGCTCATCTTGCCCATCAGAAGGTGAAATTTCTAACTCACAATCCACCATATCTCTGCTAAGATTGTGATTAGGGTATGATCGATAGTAGTTTGTGGCATATGGGACACATATAATATACCCGAGTCACTTCTAGTGTAATCCCTAAGAAAACATGGTCACATCAATTAAATGTCCCTCACGGGCATGAAGTCACCCATGTTTCTCTCCGTATGTAATCGAGGTAGCCTAACATGTAAAATCAGACACAACACGTGTTGAAAATCATTATCTTACATATTACATCATTACTTCATTCTTCTCACAAACTAAGTTTTTTGAAGAAACTTCCTCAGCATCTTCTACGGCCTCCCAAGTTGACCCATGTGCACCAATGCACCCCTATCAGTGCCAGCGCACCCCTTTTAACACCACTAACCCCATTTCTAGCAAGCACCCATGTTCTCACGCAAATGCAGGCTCTTCTCCACCCAACTCTCTAGCTTGCGCCAACATGTATCCTTTGACGGTGAAGCTCCCATTTTCGGGCTAATGCACATGCATATGCCTTTCTAACATATATACATGCCAGCACACATGCTTTTACACCAACGAGGATACTAAAATGTGCTTTTACACTAGTGTTCCCTTGACCACACTAGCACACCCCAAGAGCCGTACAAGCATGATCGCAAGGGGTTTCTACCCTAATTAATTTGATTAAATGTTAAAAATTAAGATATAAAAGGAAAAAAAGTGAATGTTTTTGCTTTGTGTACCTATGGGTTGTCCATGTCAAGACACATGTAGTTTCGAATGTGATCCACATGGTGTTTCTAGTTATGCACCCTCATCATTTTCTCTCATAGGTCTGATCTCAATCAACCATAAAAAGTCTAAGCTGTATGTGGTAAATAACTCACCATGATGTTTTTAACCCTCATGGCTTGGTTTTTGTACCTATTTCCCCCTCACAATGTCTCTCTTGCCCCGAAGTACCCTAGGACCATCAATTTTCTTCTAAATTCTTCTAGCACTCACCGTAATGACTATTTTTAATAAATAATTATTTTTCATTTGTTTTCGCTACGTTGGGGCATGTTTTGCGTCCCGAAACCCCTTTACTACTTCTGGGCATATTTTTTCCTTCCAGCATATTTTGGCGATGTCCCACAAATTGGTAATTTATTCTACAATATTTTCTCCCTAAAAATTCAAAAATTAAAATAGTATAATTTTTTAAAAAGTAATCCAAAAAAAGTGATTAAATTCAAAACAAATTGTAAAAATTATTTTTTTAAAAAAAATTAGTAGACAACATACACACAGTTGACACTAGTATCAAATGCATTGTACTCAAACATAGAAATTTATCCTACAAAACCTATTTCTAGTTTTTCTCAAATGACGTATAGATCTTGTTTATCTACCTCCATTAACAAAGTTGGGTTACTTACTTTGTTTGTACTCCCATGTAATAGTGATTTTTGAGATTACATCATAGTTGAAATTCTATTCATGGGAATACTTTTTTCCTCTCTGTTATTCCCCTTGCATATATCCTTGCTTGGGGCACCATTTTTAACCCTTGTAATTACAACATGAACATTTGTGAACTACAACTTGATAACAAAAACATTGGTATAACATTCTTAAACGTAGTTTGTTTGAGTATGTGTGATTGTACTTGTTTCTCTATTAGGTTAGATGGTTTACTTTCTTGTGTTACATTGCATTATGTATGTTGCATGGAGTTACGCATTTTTAGCAATGAAAAAATGTTAATAATATAGCTTTTCATGTTATTTTACAATTTTGTTTATTTTAATAAGGGCTGATGATTTAGATCATAGGGGTAACATGATGAAACAAATTTTCTTATTTAAAGATTGGATGCACAATAGCTATTCCTATATTCTTCACTATCATGTCTTATCAGTATTCACTTTTCTTCCAAAACACCTAGGGTATAAACAATCATGTTTATTCCTATGATATTTCTTCTATCTGTTTCGATCACATTTTTGATCATCAATTGAAATCTACTATCACCCCATATAAAATCAAGGATGAACCCTTCATTCTACTAATTTTTCTTCAAGAATTTACTTGTTTATGCTTGTCTACTATGTTTGAAGTAACGTCACTTACTTCACCTAAAACAAGGGAAAATTTAGACACCTAAATTCCACTTTTACGATCTTATTGCTAAAATCACACTAATCACTCTCATTCTTACCATTCGCATTTTAATTAGAGATTTCTTCTAATTAACTAGTGTTTACTTCTATCTTGGTTGACTAACAACAATTTTTTGATTAACTAACCTCTTTTACTTTCGGGATGCCAATTTATGACACATCGTAAGTTAAAATTCTCTTTTGAACAAATAATTAGCGATTATTAGCTAATTAAGCCTATTTTACCCTTGTTTTGGTCAATAAACCCTATTATTGGCTCAAACCCCTCTTCCAACCATTCAAAATCACCCCATTTCCCTCCAAGACATCTTATAAGGCTTCAAAATCTTATCCTATCCTCTTAATTGACCCTAAGTGGTTAATTAAGGCTCATCACATCCTAATCACTTGTTAATTCATTAATCATGATTAAAAACCTTAATCTACTTTGTGCTTTTAGTCCCACATGCACATAGATGAAATTTTCTGAAATAGAAAACTATAAAAAAGACTAACCACATACCTTTAAACTTTACACCATGCTTTGAATTGAATATCATATAATAAATATGATTAAGAGCCTTGCTTAATATTTGCCTCCAATATTCATGTTGATTAGTATAGGGATGTCAATATGGCCTTGTAACCATTGGTGGAGAGAAACTGTCATCATTTGTGAAGTAGCAAAAAAACCAATTTGATTTCTCTCTTAGATCTAATTAGGTCTATGTTAGTTAGAAATTCATACTAAGTAGGAATGGTTTAGCTAAGATTGATTAGTATCATGTTAGTTATTTTAAGTATTCCATTAAGCTTTAATCATTGATGTTACTATTGTTAATTCCTAGCTTTGTTAATATACTATGTGGTGTTAGTCTAGCTATTTACCTTTTTGGAGACTTTTAGAAGTTATCAAGGTATAATAGAACTAATGAAAATGAGAATAGGTAATTCACATTCTTAGATAATTAATATAGATGAAAAATAGAGCCAACGAATAATATGAGAATGGGAAGATTCTCATTCTCACAAAGTTGATATAGAGGAAGAATATAGGAAATGAATATGAGAATGAGCACATTTCAATTCTCACACAATAAATATAGATGAAGAATAGAGGTAATGAATATGATAATGGGTAGATGAATATTCTCGACAATTAAAATAGACGTAGAATAGAGGGGAAAAAAATATTAGAATTGGTAGAATCCCATTCTCACAAAGTTGATATATAATGTTGGCAAAAATATTCTTATAATAGACATATGCCCATTTTCATTCTCATTCATAAGGAAGATGCCCATTCTCATACATTTACATAAGTCTAGCCATGCGGATGCCCATTCAAGTATAGATAAAATTATTAGAATGGACATATGTCCATTCTCCTATTCATATAATGGATAGATGCCCATTACTAGACATTAATATAGAGGGGGAATAGAGGCAACAAATAATATGAGAATGAGAAGGTGTCCATTATCAAAAAAATTTATACAAAGAAAATATAAAGGTAACAAATATGAGATTGGTAAAATTTCCATTCTCACAAAAATAAATATAGAAGCAAAATAAAGGTAATGAATATGAGAATGGGTAGATGCCCATTCTCACATAGTTCATATAGAGGGAAAATAGAGTTAGTGAATATGAGAATGGGAAGATGCCCTTTCTCCTTCCTCTACATTAACTATATGAGAATGAGCATCTTTCCATTATTTATATTATTAATAAGTAACACAATTCTAACGACCACTAAGGGATAGAAGGGTAGAGGTGACTAAGTTACATAAGGCTCATGATATTTAAGTAACATAAGTCTAGCAACCACTAAGGGAAATAAGGCTAGTGGTAGCTATGTTATATAATGCTAGAGGTTGCATAATCCCATTTCGGTACAGAAAATATTCTTATAATGGAAATATACCCATTTTCATTCTCATATAATGTATAACTTGTATTGCCTTCCAAATAATTTCTATTATATCACCTTTTAAGTAATTCCTTACAAGATTAATTTCTGAAGATGTAAATAAATCCAATATATTTAAGTAGAAAAATCCATATTATGATCCATTAGTTCTTTTTAAGGTTAGTGTATCATTAACATAGGAAATTTCTAAATCTATGGGAAATCAAGTTATAATATAGAATAGTCAAACCCCATTTAATGTATTCCAAGCATAGTAAGTAGAATTAACTCAAGAGAGACGCACTTGAGCATATAAGAAATACTAGGAGGGGTGACATAAGGCTACAAAGGTCATTGATGGGTCCATAGAAATTGATCTTTATACAAAAAAGCTAACGTAGATCAACAAAATGGCCATATACTATTTAAATGAGGAAAAATATGCATGGTGTAGACACAAAATTATGTAGTTTACAAATAATTTGGTCTGGTTTTATACTACTATTTAGAAGGTTCTCAAGCGTACAAAGTACTAATTAATCCCACATTTTGGCCATCTTTATTTTACATTTTATTTCATAGTTCCCGTCTATTTTTGAGCACTTGTTTGTCCATTTCACAACTACCCCAATATTCTAGCCCTGAATCATGGTGTCGCAGCCTATATTGGGGCACCCCAGTGCACCACGGTCTCACTTTGGGCACCTCGATATATGGAAATACCCTTTCACTCCTTTTTGGGTAATTTCTATACATTTGTTGTCTTTATCCTTTTCTCGAGATAGCCTTGTCGGGATAAATTACAAAATTAAGCTTGAGAGACCTATAAATATAAAGCTATAATACCACAATGAGGGTCCTAGGTCACAATATTACACACTACTAACACTCCATCTACATTTGCATTCATTGCATAACTTGCATCCACATAGTTGCATCATTCACACTTCATTCGGGAGGGATTCTATTATATTCCATGCACACATGTTATTTACATTTTCTATAGTTACTATGGCTCAAGCTACTTCATTAAGTGTGACTGGAATGAGAGCACCAAGGGAATGACATCCAAACACACACCAAGACTATATCTAGGTCCAAAATGCAAAGGTGCAATGCTCAGTAATAAGACAAAAACTTTGGGTGCTGAGGTCAATCCAACCTATTCGTATGCATCTTTTATTTTTCTAGGTCCGATACTTCTCTTTACATTATATGTCATTTTTGAGGTCAGCTGGTAGATCCGAGTGTAATAAGTAGGGAAGGTTCAAAATCAACTTGCAATCATACCATTTGTACATTTTGAGTATTTATAGTGTTCAAAGCGCGCATATTACATAACAAGGCACCCTGGGTACCCTAGTACACTCCCAGTGCCCCAATCACTTTATATCCTCTAGATATTCCCTTCACGGGGTCCCCGAGTGTTCATCTGCACTTCCATCATTTATTCTCATACCTACAACACTTTGTGAGCATCTATAGTAATCAACTAAGCCATTTATGTATACTCTCTTGCACATCTATGGTTTCATTTCACTTAACATATTTATTTACATCTACTTTATATTATTTCTGCATTTATACAACATTTTAGTCCTCCTAATTAGATTAACTAAGGTTATTATTTACTTATACCTATCTCTAATTTTAGTTAATCATTTTACGTACCTTAGACCATAGTCACACCGATAATTTGCTTTCTATGCTTTTTGGTCGTATTTTCATTTACAATAGTTCCTTTCTTAGCTATTCACCTAATTACACTCGATGGTATGCACACGATTGCCCACATCCCCCATTCACTAATGAAGAATATGCTATGGACATGAACAATTTATCTCTCACCGGCTCATTACGTGATCAACCTCATACGATAACCTACCACATTGCCAATTCGGATCCATTTGAATTTTATCTAGAGGAAGACATTCTCCTTGATGAGTTCACCTAGTATCATGCACACTACCACCGGGGGCATACCATAACACATTATATTCTTCCCCCTTCTCTATCCTCGTGTACTTATATCATCTTACATTATATACTTTATTTGTATGAATTTCATTTCTATCGCACACATTATAGCACCCTCATTACCCGATGACACACTCTTGTACTTCAATTCACACTCGATTGTTGAGGTCTTATCACTAAAATGAACCCCAAACAATGCACTATAAGTCTTATACACTTGAATTATACCATCAAATCCTACATCCTACATTATCCGATACATACTTCATCTATTAGTCATTTATACATCATTTATCTCATATATTATACAATAGTTGTCATTACTTGTGCATCTAGTTTTACATTTCATCGATGCATTATAAATGTTACACTATATTCAATTATATTTGCGTCTATTTCAATCATCATTGCATATCCTATATACATTTTACATTCAACATATTACGTTACATTGAATTTATCTATGGGCCTAGCTCTATGTTTCATTACTACATATCCTATTTTCATCTACACCTATAATCACATTCTACCATGCATTTAGACATCCTCTTCACCATTTGCTCAACTACACTATGGTGTTCTACACGTTGCGCTTTCTACCCTATGATGCCTTTGTAGTTCCTCGGTCCATACTCTACTGCTGAGGGTTTACCTATCAAATGGACCTTACCTACATGTGACACTTCATCATACTACATTCATAGGACTACTAACTAGTGCTCTAGGCTATATCGTCACCCACACTCATCATCACATACCATAGTGGTATATATATTATGTTAAATCACCACTCCATTCATCCATTATACCCATTCTACCTTATACTATCACATTGAAGAAAATGAAATTATATAACTCCCCTATAGTCAAAATTCATCTTGTTCAAACTAACAATTTATCATCTCAATATCCATTAAAAATTATTTTAATATATTTTGTAAAATCACTATTTCCTCCTGTCTACCTTTAGGCTATTGATATTTAATTTTATTAAATATAATCTTTCATATTATCCTAAAAACTATGTTAATATATCTAATTAAAATAACTAAGAAATATCCTAAACAACCTAGCCAAAATAGAATATAATCTAACCATTTTCCTAACAACTAAGACACCTCACATGACACCTCATCCCATTCGAAAAATGAATTCATGATCTTATCCCAAGATCATACAAAAATAAGCTTAAGTTAGGAAATTGTTACAACTATTACCTAAATAAAATCAAACAAACCGCAAATGTCGATGATTAGGTAAAACGCCAATGATTATATAAGCTTGTTTCCCAACCTCATTTTATACCAACCTATTTGCATTTTCGAGTTTATTCTTTATTGTCTTTTCATATCTTCAATTATGAATAATTATCAGCCTTATTTGAGTTTAGTTTCAAATAGTATAAGCTCTATATCATTTTTCCCAGTTGGAAGATCTTCTTATAACCCATCCAAGAGCTCTAAGATTTCAGTTGTGCATCCTCCTTCGTTCTTCCACTTATTCAAGCTCTTGTTTGCACAAGTTCTCTATATCACCAAAAACCCTTTTTCATCAACTACCTATGCATTAGATTGGTGAATAGGTTCCATTCAACAACCGATTGATCTTCACCAATCTGCAGGCTTAGACAGTTTCAATCTTCATCCAAAATCAAGGTAAGATTGTTTATTTGCATCTTTTATCTATTTTTTTGAAATGTTTATAGTTGTAAAATCCTCTATTTTCCATTATAAACAAACTAGAACTAATTATTTTATCAAAAATCCGATCAAACTTTCAAGAGCATATCATATTCCATACTATTTAATCCAACCTAGAATCGCCAGTGTTTTATTGAAATGGTCTGTGTTTCCCTAAAACACTTGTGTTTCCTATCATTTTTGACATTTGTAATATTTATCATATTATCACCTATCCATTACATCTATTTCTTTATTTTTGCTAACATATGATCAAGGATGGGTCTCTGTAGATGGCTATAGGTGGCCAGGCACATGAGATAACTAGTATCAATTCTCTTCCAATTATTCATCACCCATTACACTAGGAGAAATACAATGTATCGCTTGATCTAGAAGTTTGCACCATACATTCATACCATTTAGACTAGTTAAATAATATCTTTGAGATCATAAAAATAATTCAAGAGGATACAAATGAGTTCTAGGAGGAATACTTTGAGATCTTACGCATTCAATTTGAATTATCCTGGTTCTAATACTATTACGAGCTCGGGTTGGAGATTTAGAAATCGCACGCTTAATTGACAAATCAATTTGAACCCATATAACAAAGAGAATATCCATTGTCAAACACAACATCTCATCCTAATTATGATTCAGAGAATGAAGAGCCTGAATTCATCTCTGAATTCTTTAGGAACGAATATATTGATGACTACAACTATGACTACTTTGAGGAATCCAAGATAGATTATCCTGAGTTTACCTTTGAAAACCCATCCTCATCTAAGGATTCTGATACCAAATTTGATTTAGATCTCTAGATTATAGCTTATATATCTTAGTTTTTCATTACGTATTTGTAATAAAATTTTAAACTGTCAGAATGATTATAATTTTTATCCATCCAAATATCATGATTTCTTATATATATTGCTTGATTGCATAAACAGTGGGTTGACATCCTTGTTAGGAGTCTTTTGGCTTCGGGAATAACTTATTTCATGTAGCACACTTATTTTTTTACTTGATTAAAAGTTTGGTGAGGTGTTTTTTATTGCAGATTCATTTGCAAGAGAAGAATTGAGTTGTTTTGTACACGCAACATAGCTTTCATACAATCCACACATATCAATGAGTATTGGTAAATCCTACCATCTTGAGGTTTGATAGTTTAGTTTCTTGTTTATTAACTTAAATTGAAGAGGTAAAAATTTTCTAAACATTTTGGCATGCCCGAGGTGGGACATCTAGTCCCTTGTTTATTTGATCTATTTTATCATTAAAATAACATTTTATTTATTTTTCTAAATCTCTATGTCTAAATCACATGAGATTTGACAACTCGCATGCGATTTCCTTGTTTTTCTTAAATACCTAAACAACTTGCATTTTGTTTCTTGTTTCTACTTTTTGTTCTTTATTTCTCCTAACATACTTGCAAGGTGTTGTTTTTAGAGAACTCATCTACTGAATTGTTGGAATTATTTGCCTAAAATAAATTCTAAAATCTATAAAAAAGGAGCAATCTCATGGTAAGTCCTAATCCCTCTTTTATTTTCCGCACCATATTTTTATTGACTTCTCTCATGAAAAATAACACTTCATTTTTCGGTTTGAAAAAAACACATCCTTCTTGATCACATAGCTTTAATCAGGAAGGTAAATTGGTTACATCCACTTATTTTTCCCTCACATACAACCAAATCACAATCAAACATAATCTACACTAGAACATCTCCCTCCCAAGTGAATTGATTGGGATTTCATCACCCAACAGGAATTTAACTTGGTGTTGTGGCGAGCATAATATCCTTTTTGTCGGTATATATTGGCTCAGCACCCGACACCCTTATCAATGTAGGACCATGAAGTGAGCATTTATGCCTCAATACCATGCCCATATTGACAAAAATAAAGAGTTGGGCCTCAAGTACCTTCAGGTATATTGAGGACATACATCAAACAAGCCCTATATTTCCATTTCCTAGGACCCTTGTTAACCATTTTACACATTTCACCTTATAATTAAATCAAGAAAACTTAAAAATTATCTTTTCTACTTTTTTTTATTACAATTAATGAGCCAATTTTAGTTCATTTTTGATAGTTTGTGTCTGTGTGTTTTCTTACAATGGTACAAACAAGACAAAAATCTTGCAATCAAACTACTGAAAGTATGTCTCAACCAATATCCACACCTTTGCAACAACAAATTCCCTTATCCACTCCATTATCTACACCATTTCCGGTACCTTCATTTACTACTGTATGTCAACACCAACCTTTACTATGCCACTACAACAACAAAACCTATTGAATCAACCAATGGCATCAACCCTCTGACGGTGATCAACAAGCTTGGAATGAAATAGAAGAACAATACAATGAAGAAATGAGACAATGAATTTTAAATTCTACACGTCAATTTCACAGTCAAGATTTTAATACATTTGAACAATAAAATACTAAAAATAATGAATGACCATATTCCCTAGTTCACAATATAAATATTCTGAAACTACTTTCTTTAAAATATGAGATCCACGCTTTCGAAGAAATGTTAGATTCAAATCCCATTTCCCTTAATGCCTATTTGGTAGCTAGGGGTGTTTAGCTCCATCCATTTACACCAGAACCATCTACAAATGTTCCTGGACCCTTGTCTGGTTCCTCACAACAACTTGAATTCAAACCATTTTCAAGTGCTTCTGATCCTATGCAGCCTATCGATCAACAATTCATATCCCAACCACTATCTTCATATGATCCTTCCTCTACCATGGCAAGACCTATTTCAAATCAGGGACTGTCATTCAACAAATACATTCATATCCACCTTTGAGTCAAACCAAATTATCAAAAGTTGTGTCCTTTGTTCCTATTTTTAGTCTTCATATGGTTTCTTCTTAGGACACAGCTTCCCAAAAACATACATCATCATCTAAACTCTCTATTGGTTCAACACCTCCACAAAGCAATATTAGTACTTCATTATCTACCCCTCTAACATCATTATTTTCTCAAACTCTTCTAGTAAGTTCTATTTTTACTACTACCATTTTATCTTAGCTAGCGTGCAACATTTAGAACATTCGTGTCTATTCCAACATCAATCCCTTTGGTCAATACTAGCGCAATTGTTACCACTCATCCTATGTCACAACATATACCATAACAATCATTACCATTAACCTCTATACCACAATCTACTCCTATAAAACATATTTTGCAATAAGAACCATCATTTGTATCCTCTACTATGTGTTTTCAATAACCACCCCTTATTCCCAACCATTTCCTTATTAGTGTATATAATCTTCACATCCTTTCTCTTCTTAATAGTAAATCATTTAACCAACTCTTTGAAAAAAACCACAACAAACTATCCCCTCTCAAAAGTATATCCCTCAAAAAAACCCTTCCAAAAAATAGAGCATTCCATCTCAACAATGCATCCCTAAGGACTCTTCCACAACAACAACAAAGTATCCCCTCTCAATAGTACATCCCTCAACAAACCCTTTTGTAATAATAAAACATTCCCTCTAAACAATATATTCGCAACATAACATCCCCCAAAAAAAATACCTTCGCGATAATATATGCCTAAAAATACATCCCAAAACAAAACATTCCATGAGAAAAATTTCCCACAATACAAAATTCCATAATAAAACATTCCTCATCAATATCAAATGTAATCAAAACATGGTCATTTTACATTTCAATGGGCTATCTTCATAACAATCTAGACTAATTGATCCTCTTCAAGCTCTTATGAATAGGATATAAAATATGGAAGCTACCTTATCTATACCCAAAAAAATTCTCTTACAACCAAATTTGTTATGAACCAATCCACCCATTAGTTCCATACAAAACATACCCTCCTTACTGGGATCCTCCAAAGTTCATTAAGTTTTACAACAAAGAATAACTTGACAACATATCCATGTATTTAGTCTCTCTTGTTATTTAATATCCCATGAATAAGACCTTACATTTGCAAAAATTTCCAATATCCCTCGCTAGTCCTACTCTAGATTGGTACAATAATATCACATGATTTTTCCTTTTTTCTTTTATTCTACTCACACAATTTTTTTTATAACACTTCTCTATAAACATATCTCACAAATTCACCATTAATGACCTTTACACAATTAAACAATTTGAAGATGAATCAACTGGTGATTTTGTTGGTTGTTGGAAGGGCATAATCAATAAATTATCCTTTATATTACCACTAAGCGAGTTGATCGAAGTTTTTGTTGATCATGTCCAAGAACATTTCATCAACGTTATAAATTCTACCATTTTAGACTTTCGATGAAGCCTTTACTATGGCCCGAAAATTGGAACTGTGTGCTTTAGAAGATGGTCATGTTAAACTTTGACCTAAGAAACCATAAGTTCGAGTTTCCCTCTAATTCATCCTCTAGTCTTGAAAAAACTAAATCAGCTGCTAATTCCATAGTAGTCAAGTCGGCTCCTAAATGAAATCTTATTTAAGAATGTTATCGTCTATAACATAACTACACACCAATTGGGAAACTTATAGTATAGTTTTTGAGAAACTTCTCACTTTGCAATACGATTTGTTTCCCATCCAACCTATCAAAACCTCTATAGCTAAATCCTCGTGGTATCGGGAAAATGAATATTGCAAAAACCATAGGGTCAAAGGACATGACATAGAAAGGTGTTAGACATTCAATAATGTTCTTTAATATTTTAACAATAAGGATGAATTTCATTTAAATAACCCCAATCCACCCCCAAACCAAAACTTCGACATATTTAAACAAACCTTTCCAAATCATTTTTTATTTACTGATCAACCACAAACCAATGTTGTCTATACTTATCATACCATTAATGCCATTACAAAAGCAACACCTTTTCTTGAATATGAAATAATACCTACTAAATCAACATTCACATCTATTGAACTGAAAAATACGTCTATGGAAGAAACATATACACCCACGAAACCAACAATGAAAATGGAAATTCTTGTTCAAAAAGAACCTTTATTTACTAAACCCTTTCCTCCTATCTTACCATTACCATCAAAATTAATTCTCAATCCAATCTCTTTACAAATTACACTCTCTAGTATAGATACCCCTGTAACTCCACCATCATTCACAAACATAACTATAATACCTCTTCAAATGATCTTAACACAACCATCTTCACATAAAAACAATTTGGGCCGTACACACCCTCATCCTACAAAAAAAACAATCCAAGAATGATACAATCCTAAAAACATTTAGATTATATTAACGACACAATTCAAACTCCCCTTCCTTCATTAGCATCGAATTCGATGAATACATGTTCATCAAAAACCTCAAGGGGATCCAATAAAGAAGGTTTAGTCCAATCCTTTAAAATTCCTTATTATGATCGAACATATCATTTTTGTGGCCCTCCTCCCTTTCTTCCAATTCCTCTTAGAAATCCCATTCCCACTTTCAACAATCCACTTGTTTTGGTGAGGCATGGGCCTCGCTTACCAAAATCCCACAATAGGACTTTATAAAGAAGACACCATTTAACAAATTTAATGACGCTTCTTATGTTCCTCCAGGATAAGAATCCCTGCATGGTCCTAAATCCCTTATACCTAGGAATCACCCCATTATTTTAGGTCGAAAAATTATCTATGGCTCTCACTCTATGTCCCTTGCAATACCTAAAATCCTTTACAATCAACAAAATGAAAACCTCTAGCCAAACTCTTACCTCCATTGGAAGATAAGGTATATGAGGCTTCATCATCATTTACATATGGACCAAAAGGGCGTTGTGCACCTATTTTAGCATAATTCCTTCAACAATCACTCATAACATTA
The DNA here is from genome assembly GCA_018340775.1 of Taxus wallichiana var. yunnanensis. Lineage (NCBI taxonomy): Eukaryota > Viridiplantae > Streptophyta > Pinopsida > Cupressales > Taxaceae > Taxus > Taxus wallichiana. Next base: position 509,647,408 of record CM031242.1, read on the forward strand.
CCTCCATTAAAATTAATTGACATATGGGGTAGAAAACCACTTGGTATGACTCTGACGCCTCTTGTGAATATCATAGAACACAAGATCATTCTATTGAAAATTGTAAAGCTTTCCACATGATCACACGAGAAATTGGCACATCCATCTTCTTTTCCAACATTAACATCAGCATCACCATCATCTTCATCAAAATATAAGGAACCTATGTCTAAAATTCCTTCCCATCAAATTGATGTGGTTCATATTACTACTCATTCACATAATTATGACACAGATCCATATGAGTCTAAAATGGGTAAACCATACATAACAATACCTCCACCACTAGAAATAGTTGTCTTATTAGAAATATTTGGCCCAACAAAAGTATCACCTAAGGCCAAAGTTTCTATCCTCCTGCAACACCTTCAACATCCACTACAATACAAAAGGTTTTCGTTAAACAACTACATCAAGATCCTATCAAAATGTCATTATATGAACTGATACAAACATCACCACTTCACAAACAAGAAATGATGGAAGCTCTCCAATCAATAAAAATACCTTCAGATGATCCATCGTCCTTCACAAACTTTGTAGGATCCCTTGAAGAATATACTTCCATATCATTCAAACCATCACGAAATACCTTACGCTAAATAAGATGATCATGATTTACCACTCTTCATCACAACTCAAATTAACGATACCTATATCAAAAGAGTAATGATTGATAGTGGTGCTTCTATTAATATTATCTCCTCCCTTTCTTTCAGTCAAATTAAACTACCCAATACCATTATTTCCCAAACACAAGTCTTATTATGATCCTTTAATGATACTTATCACACCCACATTACACACCATCATGTTACCAATAAAATTATATTAGTCAACAACATGACATGCCCTTCACATTATATTTTAAATATTTAGATAATTCAAATTTCTCTTATATGTACCTTCACCATTGTGCATTGAAAGTTTTAGGTCTTGGGCATTATGAACGTGGAATGCATGATGTAAATCGTTCAATGTTCCCTTAAAACTTATGAAAAATATGGTTTAGGATATAAAAAATTTAGTTCAGAAGTATCCAAAGTTACTACATCCAAACCAACTACATCTATGCTCATCACTGAATTAGACTCATCATCGTCAACATCCTCTAAAGATCTTATGGATCTAGACGACGTTGTACCCATCCCACCTAACTTTTTTTTTTAGTCAATACCATATCCTTATGACCACTTACTTATCAATCTAACCACAATACTAATAAAATAGCTCTTCTTTGGCTAGAAATTGTTGAGGAAGACTCACCCGCTATAAATATCCTCCAATTTCATGATGACCAGGATATCCTTTTGCATATGGGAGCTGAAGATCACTTCCTTCAGAAAAATTTACTATCTGAAACATCAACTCTCCTTAATGAATCTACCATCAATGTTAACTTAGGAACCTCTCAAGATCCTCGTATACCTAAGGTTGGTCAATCATTAAGTCTACAAGAGCTCAATGAATTAACTTCATTTTATCTAAATATTATCAAGTGTTTGTTTGGTCATATGTTGATATGCCTAGGATTGATCCTAATATTGTGATAATATTGTGATATATCCAAACATTTAGCCATCAAACATAATATTTGTAAAATACATCCCCACATATCTCTTCTTGTTAAGAAAGACTTATAAGTCTGTTATTTGCCATTTTTATCATCCCTATCCATTATCCACAATGGGTTCTAATATCATTCCTATAACTAAGGAATCAGGAAAACTACATATGTATACTTATTTTAGAGATCTCAATCTTGCTTTTCCAAAATAATTTTTCTCCCCTCCAAACATAGATGATCTCATTGACCTAACATTTTTCCATGAAATTCTTTCCCTCATAGATGATTTTTTAGGGTATAACCAGATTTTATTGCTACTCTTGATGAACAACATAAAACTACTTTCATCACCCCTTAGGGAACCTTCATTCTTGTGTTATGCCATTCAACTACAAAAATGTAGGATCCACTTAATAACAATCCACGACCTACATCTTTCATGACCTTATTCACAAAACAGTCGAAGATTACATTGATGACCTTTTGGGAAAGTCCAAACGACGCAAATATTATCATATGATCCTTTAGTCAATATTCACTTGTATCATCTAGTATTTTCTTCATCTCACCACTTGAAATGTGTTTTTGGCATTGCCACTGGTACACTTCTATGGTTTATCATATCAATTTGAGGTATCGAAGTTGACCCAACTAAGGTTAACGCTATAATTGAAATGCCTCCTCAATCTAATCTCACATAGTTACACAACCTTCAGGGAAAGTTGTAGTACATATGACATTTCATATCACAACTCTTTGATCGTTGTCAGCATTTTCATCACCTCCTCCACAAGGACATAAATTTTCATTGGGATTACGGTTCTCGAAAGCCTTTAATTAAATTAAACAATATCTCTTATCACCTCCTATTCTTACTCCACCGCGTGAAGGAGATCCATTTTACTTATACATATTTACTTCAAAACATGCTCTTGGAGCCTTGCTCACACATTGTGATATTCAGGGTTGAGAACAAGTTGTGTATTATATCAGCCGTACACTCCATGAATATGAAACCCATTACACTAAAATGGAGAAGCTATGTTACGCTTTATACTTTGCCACTTCCAAGTTACGTCATTACCTTCTTAATCATAAAATGTATGTTGTCACTAGTTTTAATCCCCTCAAAGATATACATTCTAAACCATATCATAGTGATCATATCACTTGATGGATTATGCTTATGACTAAGTTTGATTTAGAATTCATGTCACAAAAATCCATTAAGGGTCAAGTTATTGCAGACCATCTCATCGACGCTCCCTTACCAGATAATCAACCTCCTCATGAGTATTTTCTAGATGAATCCATTAATAATGTTGATGAATATGAATTCATACCTATCAAGATGACTTGTTCTTTTTATATCTCTAAATTCCCGGAAGGGGGGTGTCGGTATTGTCATTATCCCTTTTTAGGGTATTCCTATTCCATTATCATTTAAGCTCAATTTTGAGTGCACTAACAATATGGAAAAATATGAAGCTTTAATCATGGGTCTCACCACTGCTATTCTTCTAGGTGTTCATGAATTAGACATCTATGGAGATTCACAACTTGTTATCAGTTAAGTTAAAGGATAATATCAATGTAAAAATGAAATTTTACAAAAATATAAAGCTAACATAGACTTTCTCCTGGCACTTTTGATCATTACACCATCCAAGCCATCCCATGGTCTTCTAATAGGTTTGTAGATACAATGGCCTCTTGAGGAACCTCACCCAATTAGAAATAGAAAATTCAAAAGAAAACAATAAATTATCATTCATTGTTCAAGGTATGGATCATCCCTCACATCAAAATGAACTTCCTTCTATCAATATTGTTGATGATAATCAAACTGATTTATGGTATACTCAGATGTATGACTATCTTGCTAAATCTAAAATTCCATCTGATTTACCACATAACACTAAATGGTCATTTCTTCAACGCGCTACTCACTTTTTCATTATAAGTCGTATTCTTTACAAATGTAGTTTTGATGGTATATTATTGAGATTCTTGAGTCACACAAATCAATGAAAGTCATTGAATAAGTCCATTATGGTGTTTGTGGAGATCATTTCAGTTGAAACTCAGTTGTTAAATGTGTAATACAAATAGGGTATTATTTTCCCACTACCACCAATGATTTTTATGAGTACATTAATAAATTTGTGAAATGTAAAATTCATTGATTTGATCCATGTTCCCAATCAAGCATTACATCCCGCTCAAGACTTATGGCCTTTCTCTTAATGGGGGTTAGACCTCATTGGGGCCATCAACCCGAAGTCATCTTAGCAACATCATTCCATCATCATAGCCATTGAATATTTCACCAAATGGTTTGAAGAAATCCCCTTGACATCAATTAAGTTAGGACCGCTTATGAATTTCATATATCAACACATTATATGTCATTTCAACATCCCACATAAACTTATCACAGATAATGGAAAATATTTTAAAATAAAAAAGTTAAAAATATCTATGATACCTTCAATATTAAACTTAGATTTTCATCACCATACTATCCTCAAGAAAATGGACAGGCCAAATCCTGTGATAAAACACTTAACAAGATCCTTATGAAAATAGTCTAGGCGAAGAAGAAATTGACATCTATAAATCCCATTTTCTCTCTCGGGCTTATCGAACAAGCATCCATACACCCACAAGATCCACACCATATTCACTTGTGTATGGTTCCAAATCCATTGTACTCCTTGAAATAAAAATTCCATCACTTCGTGTTTCCCTTAAGGACTTTATCCATGATAAATAATATTGACAAGGATATTTAGCATAACTTGAACTATTAGATGAAAGATGTATAATGGCCCTTGAAAATAATCAATTTTATCAAGAATGTATTAAAAGGAATATAAAAACATGTTAGAGAACGTGAATTTAAATACTATGATGATCTTTTCTTAAAGAAACTAAAAATGTCACTCAATTAGAATTTAGTAAACTTGGAAAGTTTTTCCATAATTGGATTGGTCCATATATCATTACTCATAAGTATGGGTATGGAGAGTATTTCCTTTCTTATCTTAAAGGTTTAATTGAAGTAGAACCTTGGAATGCCTTGCACTTGTGACCTTTCTATTATTTAATGTTTGATTGTCATGATGTAGTTATATATTATCATTCCATTAAATCCATTCATCATACCACAGTAGTGATTTGAAATCATGTGGTTATCTATCATTATCCTAAAACACCTTAAAGATGAACACCATGGCTCTGTTCATCGCATATTTCTCTATGGATAAGTTCCTCTTTAGGAGGAACCCCGTAATCACTACATTCATTACCCTTGTAGTAGTAAAAGGAACATAATAAGGGATATGAATGTGTAGATCATATATGCACCATTTCCCCTCCTTGAAATGATCTATTAGGGATTTTCCATTAGCTAAAAATATATGTGTTAATAAAAAGGCATTTCGATAGATTTCAAAAAAAAACGATAGACTGATCCCTTGAAGGACAACTATCCATCATAGACCGATCCCTTGAAGGATGGATATCTATAAATTAAAATAGGGATAGACCATACCCTCGAAGGATGACTACCGTAAAATTTGGGCTTCTCACATTTATCAACCTTTTTAAAATAAATGTATCTATATCTAAAGAATTGAGGAAGGCTTCCCACATTGATCAGTCTTCTTCTTATAAAAAAATTCTTGCACTAAGGGTGGGGCATCTCTCTTTAGACCTGTAGAAAAGGAGAATCTGTTTCCCCTCATTGATCTATCCACATTCAAACCCCTTTTTCATGTCCTAATTAAAAATATCTCATTTAATCCTACATTTTATTAAGCCTTGTGTAACTATCCATTGATGATCATAGTTAACATTTGTAAAAGGTTGTAAGTGCAAGAGAATTTAAAGTTTCAAAACCCATCGTGTATGTATTAAATCCATAAGTGGGTTGAACATTCCATATTAACTCTATTCTCTTTCAACTACATTTTGATACAATTAAAATCACATGTTAAATTTTTAAGTTTAATATTTTTCCAAACACATAACATCATACAAATATTAACACATCTAAATTAAAATACATATACCATCATACATATTAAGATTAACACATGACATTAAAACTATAATAGATCATAAATCCTCATCATAATATATATATCGATTTAATGCACATATATCAATGTCGAGGAAAAATAAAAGATTCTATGAGTCATGTAACCAAAATACATCATACAAAGAAAAATTAGCTTCCATGAGCCATACAACTACATATCAAGAGTTTGTAAACTGACAATCCTGATCGACAAGGGGTTGTAATACCCTCTCCTCCCTTGGCTACTCTACCAATGGTATCTCCTTCAAATCCCCTCTCACTGTCATTGACTTGCTCCGATCTATGAAGTGGAGACCAACACTGTCGATCTTGGAACTAGGGCATATTGCTGCCATAATAGCCACATGATCATCTTATACAACTACATTAGCATCATACACTATAATCAAATAAACATAATAATCATGCTCTACTCAGTATAACATCATAGTTGGCTCTAGGTACTATCCTAGATCTTGTAGGTGGCATTTAACCACTCACTTATGGCCTTACCCCACCGGCTTTAGATATATGTCCGCTATCCTATATCCCACTCTCTCTCAATTTGTGTCATCTCAGCTAACTCTGTACTAGATGTAGAAGGCCCAGTAATCCCTAGGTCCCTCATAATCCCACCTCTTAGATTCTTGTACTAATATCTATCTATGGTAGCAAGGTCTAACCGATATTTGTATTCCTCTTGCTCTACTATCACACTATCTCTCTCACTAATCAAGCCATCTTGCTCGACATTCAATGTATCTTAGTACGCATAAGGTCATCCCTCACCCTCCTAGTTCGCATCTATCTCACCCTTTACTATGGAATTGTCGGTGACACCACAGTTATGGCTTCTTCCAACTCATCATCTCCATCCTCCTCATTATCACCCTTTACACCCTCCACTACCTCTTGCACCACTGTTCCTCTAGCTTCTTGAGATCACACTCAATTGACTTTGTGGTTCTCTCTTAGAGACCCAATCCCCATCTAAGATCCTCAATACATGAGTCCACCATGTTATATAATTAGGGGTAACCCCCGCATCATCAATAGAAATAATATTACCCTCATCATTGGGACATGTGGCTCCTTCATGATCCACGATATCTTTAGGATCTATCACAACTTCCTATGGAGTCCTTATATCTCCATCATCTCATCTATAATGTATAGGGTCCACTTAAACTCCCTATGTCAACCCAAACTATCTCATAAATTAATCAAATCAGTGTAACTTGTGCTTTCCTAATCAGTGACCTTGTACCCATATAGGTTGTTGTAAACTAACTATCTCACCATCAAACTTAGGCCAAATAAGAAAATCTAGGTATGGCCTCCATACCACATCACCAATCTATAGTCTAAACAACATCTCTCTAAAATATTATGATCTCCTCCTCTTCAGCCTCTAGAAGACATCCTCCCTCCCTCTCATGAAATCAGGATACTCATCACCAATCACCCTGAGCAACCCCACCACCCAAGAAATAACAATATACTCAAGGCCCAAGCCTATAGTAGAAACCAAATTTCAATTACATATATCTTTTCGACCTTTGAGGCCCACAACTCTTTGTATGTCTAAGCAAGTTGGGTAGGACCCCACTCGAAAACTATCTGCTCCTCCATCATGTTAGCCACAACTCTCGTCATCGTCCAGGGAACCAACCACCTCGGAATTAGGGAAATGCATACCAAAGAATGGAAATCATCATCATGGTCATCCGATTACATCCCACTCTCTCAGCTAAATATGATCTAGCATAAGCAAAACCTCCTAACTCAAGTATGATATCCACTATATCAAACCCATATTATCTAGTCAAAGTATCATCTCACTCCTCCTCTGTGATAAGATACACACCCTCACCATGGATTGATAACCTCATAATGCCTTGAACATCCTCTAGAGTAATCATAATCTCCATATTAGGTACCTAAAAAGTGTTGGTGGAAGGATTCCATCTCTCTAGTAAAGATAAAATGAAAAACCTACATCTATGAAACCTTTGATAATATCTCATACCACCAAAACCTATGGCCTTGATATGTGCCCAATTATTCTCTTACATATTAGCCATAACTTGATCAAATATCAATGGTACATGATCCCGAATGGTAAATTTTTCATCCACCTAGAAGATAGAAATAAATTAACATTAGTATCATCATTAAAAATATGTGAGTGAAAATTAAAATCATTCACAACATATCAAAAACAAATTATTAACATCAATATCATCACCTAAAAAAATTAATACCAATAACATCTAAAATAACGATTAAGTACTTCTCTATTAAAATTTTTAATTTCCATATTGAAAAACAAAAAAATAATAGATTGAATCAAAATTGATATCTCCATAATGCAAAGCCACAAAGTTCCACATCCTATATCAATTACATTTCACAAAAAATCATGATAATAAAACCCTAAATATTATAAACAATGCAAAATATGATTTTGAAAATTTATAATTCTTACATAGTAGGAACAAATGCCAGTGATTTACTAAAAACATCGGCGGTTACAAAATTAGCAGCAATTCCTGCGATTTTCCTCTAGGGAATTCACACTGCCCCACAAAATGGTGAAGCTACCCTAAAACTAAAAAAAATGAAAAAAACAAGGATATAATACTCACCTCAACCATCGTGGGATTCCGTTACCTGCTTGAACTCGCCATTTCATCCAGAAATCACCCTTTTAGCCTTAAAAAGATGTTTTTCACCACTCTAATAAGTCACTTTCACCATATGGTGAAATGACCCCATGAATTGGCTTTTATAACTCCAAATTTTACATTAGGGGAATCATCGGTAATTCCCTTAATCACAGCTGATTTTCCCTTTAAATAATTACGCATCATACCTTATTGGCATATGTGCCCATTTTTTCCCTAAATCATGGCAATCACAACCTTCCACAAAAATTCCCATTTTTAATGCACCCTAGTCCTTGAAATATTTAGAAAAAAACAAACCTATATCGGGATCTATCATTTGCTTGTAGGACATGTGCCCTTTATCCCAATCATTTGGATTTCCTATTATTTTAGCATACCATTATAGATCGTATGTCCAAAGGTTTTAAACTCCTTGGTTCCCCTATCACTTGGTCCAATGGTAGGACATCTTGTTTCAATATCCCTACGAATTGTGGTAATTGTGAAACACATTACATACAAACATAGGTGTTCCCCGCACCGTGTTGCAATGAGATCACCCATAAATGATTCCATCATTTTTTTTTGAAACTTTGCGTTTAAGTTATCGACAAAAAGGGAAAATGTACACACCAAAATATACAACTCCCCATCATCAATAGTTCATCCCATTCACACTTACAATTTATCATATTAATATAAATTTAAATATAATTCGTAAAATCAATATTTTGTCCTATCTACTATAGGATATTGATATTTAATTTTATTAAATATAATCTATCATATTATCCTAAAAACTAGGTTAATAAATATAATTAAACTAACTAAGAAATATACTAAATAACCTAGCCAAAATAGAATATAATATAACAATTTTCTTAACAACTAAGACACCTCACATGACACCTCATCCCATTCAAAAAACGAATTCACGATCTTATCCTTCGAACATAAACAAATAAGCTTATGTTAGGAAATATTTACAACTATTACCTAAAAAAATAAAAATGCAAACATCGGTGATTAGGTAAACACCATTGATTACATAAGATTGATTCCTAGCCTCATTTCAAACCAACTTTCGCTTGCATTTTCAAGTCTATTCTCTGTAATTTTCCATATCTTCAATTACAAATACTTATTAGCCTTCTTTAAGTTTAGTTTCAAACAACATAATCTCTATATAATTTTTCCCAGTTGGAAGATCTTCTTATAACCCGTCCAAGTGCTCTAAGCTTTCATTGCGCATCCTCCTTCATTCATAAATTTATTCAAGATGCTTTTTTGCACAAGTTCACTCTGTAACCACACATCCTTTGTCATCAAGTGCTTCGCATCCATTGTTTAATACGTTTCATTTAGGAGATGATTAATCTTCACCAATCTGCAAGTTCGAAAGTTTCAATCTTCATCAAAAATCAAGGTAAGATTGTTTATTTAATCTTTTATCTCTTTGTTATAAATATCCATAGTTGTCAAAACCCTCTATTTTCCAATATAAAAAATCTAGAACTAATTAGTTTATTAAAAATCCAATCAAAGTGTCGATAACATATCAATTTCTATAATGTTTAATCTAATTGAGAATCTTTAACATTTTGGATAAAATCTTGGTTTTCCTATCATTTTTGACATTTGCAATATTTATCAGATTATCACCTATCCATTACATCTATTTCTCTATTTTTGCTAACATATGATGAAGGGTGGGTCTCTGTAGATGGCTATATGTGGCCAGGAACACGAGATAACTAGTATCAATTCTCTTCCAATTATTCATCATCCATTACACTATTAAAAATACGACGTATAACTTGATTTGAAACTTTTTGTGATATATTCAGTCCCTTCATAGTAGTTACATAACTTCTTCAAGATCACTTAAAGAATTTGAGAGGATGCAAATGAATTTTAGAGGCATACTTTGAGATATTATGCATTTGAGCTGAATTAACCTAGTTTGAATATCGTTTTGAGACAAGGTTGGAGATTTGGAACTCAATCTACGAATTGACGAATCAATATGAACCCACTAAATAGCCAAAATATCCATATTCAAACACAACATCTGATTATTAGTACAATTTAGAGAATGAAGAGTTTGAAATCACCTCGAATTATTTAGGAAGTAATATATTGATGACTACAACTATTACTACCTCAAGGAATCTTCGATAGATTATCTTGAGTTTACCTTTGAAAACCTATCCTTATCTCGAGGATTTCGATACTAAAATTGGATTTAGATATCTATAATTATAGCTTATATATCTTAGTTTTTCATTACGTATTTGTAATAAAATTTGAAACTGTCAGAATGATTATAATTTTTATCCATCCAAATATCATGATTTCTTATATATATTGCTTGATTGCATAAACAATGGGTTGACATCCTTGTGAGGGATTCCTTTGACTTCTAGGTACCGATTCGTTGGACAACCCACTTATTATTTTCTACGATTAAAATTTTGGTGAGATGTCTTTGATTGCAGAGTCATTTATAGGAGAAGAGCTTAGCTATTCTATACATACATCACAGCTTTAATACAATCCACACCTATCATCTAGTACTATTAAACCCCACCATCCTGATGTTTTATAGTTTAGTTTCTTGTTTATTAACTTTAACTTGAATAGGAAAAACTTTTATAAACACACATTCTATAAATCACGTATTCTATTATTCTATTACATTATCCTTTTATCAATTCCAGGTTATTCTATTACAATATCATTCCTTCTATTATCATGTAGTGGTATAAACCTTAGGTTTAATCACCACTCCCTTCATCATTTCTAGTTATTCTATTATCCGATCAGCCATATATACCATTTCCTTATATCATGATGTAGTGGTATACACATTAAGTTAAATTACCACTTTTTTCATCAAATTTTCATTATCCTCTTACATCCTATCATCACATATTCTATATCCTATTCTACATCATTCTATTACATAAGCATTTATCCTACTAGTCACTTAGTGGTTTACACTTTAGGATAAATCACCACCTCATTCTTCTTCATCACGTATTGGTATACACTTTAAGATACATCACAAGACCCATTTTGTCATTTGGAGGTGGCCTACACCTTAGGGTACACAACCACTCCCTTCTTTTCCATCCCCAAGTGACATACGCTTTAGGCTAAATCATCACCCATTCTCACCTTTTCATTTCATAGTGATATACACTTAGGGATAGATTATCACTCGTCATTCAAAAAAGTTATGGTATATGCTTAGGCTATTAGATCCATGCACAAATTTCCATATGTCTCATCTCCATACACTCATCCTATAGTGATATACGCTTAGGTCTAAATCATCACTCCTTCATTCAACAAATTCGTGGTATACACTTAGGCTATAGAGTCCACACACATCTTCTCCCGTGTCACATTTCATCACCATGCGCTAGACAAAACAAACAATAGTCAACCATTTCCTAATGGTGCACTCTTACTTACGCTTCACTCTTAACTGCGAGTGGGAAAAAATGAACCTCACCTGCATAAACATTCCATCCACTCATTTGGTAAGTTTCAAAAGCATCTTCCATTCCATTCCATCCATCCACAACATACTACAATGTCCTAGTAGCATTTACTCTTTCTTACTAGTGTTTCACATGGTTAGTTTACTACACATGTTATCTTTATTTATTATATGTCATTATCATACACACATGCACACTCGGGCCTTTTCTAGTGTCATTGCAGATACAAGAATCTACACGCGGCATGGATTCTCTCCTTCTACCCTTCCTATATTGATTCTTTGGGGAATCTACATTCATCTTTTATAGGTGTTATTATTTCATTTTGTACTTAGCATCTTATAATAATTGTTCATACACACTTTGGCATATAAGTTATCACTCTAATTTGATAATAGGTATTACATGTGTACCACTTATTTTTGTAGGATTACATGATCCCATGATTACTTGTTACTTCTACTTGTCACTTTTTTTTCTATTGTATGTGGGATTTTCTCTTTTCTTGTGTGCACATTTGTCTATTTTTTTGGCAATGATGGTCTTGCATGTCTTGCGATATTGTGAGTTATGTCCCATGTTTGAAACCAAATTTGTGCGATCTTCTTTTTCTTGCATTTTTACATTACTTTGTTTGGTAGTTTCTACATTATACGTGTAATATACAGTTTTCTTATTGCATGCATGTGTTTTTACACAAATATTTTTTGATAGCCATCCCCATTTTTGTGTACCTTGGTATCTAGAAGGTGCTTCCCTTTCCCCCTATAGGGAAGAATTCTATAGGTTAGAGTGTGGTTGGTCTTCTTTTGGGGAATAATTCTCCTTCCAAGGTCATCACATGCACCCCTAAAGAGGGGGAATCATTGAGGGTTTTCTACTAACACAACTTATTTACACTAGTTCAGGACATAGTGATTGAGTTGAGACTAGTCTATGAACTTTATACACAATGGGTTAAACAAGAAATGGTGTCCTTTAGCAATTCTATGAAGTAGTTATAGGCTTGAGGGTTAAAGTGGGTGTTCCTCTCTACACTTCTCTATCCAAATCGTGTCGGATCACTTAAAACATGACAAAAGTATAGATATATCTTCAACAAATTTCAGCAATAACAGTTAGAGCTAGAGGACACGGATCATCTCCTCCCTACAATTCTTTAGCTAGGGTGGCATGAGATCTCCCAAAAATATAAAAATAGTAAAGATATCCTTCTACACCTTTATTATCGACATGGATCAGGTGCACATGTTCTATTTACACTTTTATCGTAGCATATTTTATATTTGCATATTTTACACAATGTTTTTACATATATACATATTTGACTACTTGATCATTTTCTCCTTGCAAGTCCTCTGCATTAGAAACAAATAGTTAAATTGGGGGAAACAATAACAATAACAATCAAAGTAATAACGACAATAAACCATGATAGTATTTGGCATACTAATCGTGCGGGTACACTACACATTGTGATAACTACACATGCGTTCCACCCTAGGTTCACTCTCATCACTTTTCAAGCACATTTTTCATCTTTAGAATCCACACTCCTCTAATTTTATTTTTTTCATTCCATGCTTGATTGTAGGCCATTGAAACATTTTCTTCGACATCGTATATGGATATCGGAGTACGTGTCTCTATCTACTTTGTGTTACCAAGATTTTCATTCGCTAACATAAAGTGGGGACAAAATGTAGACACAAAATTATGCACTTTACACATAATTTGGCCCGATATTGTACTTCTATTTAAATGGTTCTCAAGTGTAAAAGTACTAATTAATCCCACCTTTTGGCCATATTTATTTTACATTTTGTTTTGTAGTTCTTGTGTATTTTCAAGCACTTATCTATCCATTTCACAACTTCCCTAACATCCTATTCCTTAAACTAGGTGCCTTAGCCTGTATCTTGTGGTGCCCGGTCCCACTTTGGGCACCGTGATCTATGAAAATACCCTTTTACTCCTTTTTAGGTCATTTCTAGATGTTTTTGTCTTTATCCTTTTCTTAGCTAGTACTATCGGGATTAATTATGAAATTAAGCTTGAGATCCCTATAAATATAAAGTTATAATTCCATATTAATGGTCATAGGTCACAACATTACACACTACTATCACTCCATCTAAAGCTGCATCACTTGCATCCACATAGTGCCATGCATCAAGGCTAAGAGATAAGCACCACACACACTTCATAATGGGATGGATTCTATTATATTCCATTCACACATGCTATTTACATTTTCTATAGGTAATATGGCTCACTAATTTACAAAGTGTGACTAACACGAGACCACCTAGAGCATGACATGCACACACACACACACACACCAAAACTAAATCTAGTTTCGAAATGTAGTGTAGCACTCATTTATAAGACCCAAGTTTGGAAGATGAGGCCAATATGACCCATTCATACGTATCTTTTATTTTTCTAGGGTTTGATACTTCTCTTTAAAATGCAAGTCATTTTCCATCTCAACTAGTAGATCCATTTACGAGAAATAGGGAAGGCTTGGAACCAACTTGTGACCTTACCAGTTATAGGTTTTGAGTATTTACAATGTTTAGAGTGCCTAGATTATAGACCAGCGCACCCCGAGTGCCCAAAGTATACTCCCATGTGTTGCGTCACTTCATATCCTCCATATTTTCTCTTCGCAAGGTCCTTGAGTGTTCATCTACACTTCAATATTTTATTCTTAGACCCACGACACTATGTGCACATCTAGGGTTTGATTTCACTTACCATATTTATTTGCATCTACTTTATATTATTTACTACATTTGTACAACATTTTACTTCTCCTAATTTGATTAACTAAGGTTATTATTTCCTTGCACCTAGGTATAATTTTAGTTAATCACATGGTCACTAGTGATCAAATTTGAAGGGATCATGAAAATTAATATCATTATTTCACACTTCTTATAAAAAGATTAAATTTAATGAACAAACATCACAAAATTTACTTCATATAATATATGTTATTCGAAATTTGCACCTTAAGAATTTTGATAACTTATCACAAATGATCTTAGTTGATTTTTATAGGTTATCGAGTCACTAAGATGTTTGAAGGCTAGAAGGCTAGAAGTCATTATGATGTTTGGAAGCTAGTGGTTTTAGGATAATTTGAAGCTATCAGTCTACTAGGATAATTTGAAGCTAGTGAGTCTCTAGGATAATTTGAGGTTAGTGGCACCTAGGAACTTTTTCTTACCTAATTTTTAGATTAAGGTCATTAGCCACTTTTACCTACCTAATTTTGAGACTAGTGGTTGTTAGGTATAATTCTCGACCTATTTTTGAAACTAGCAGCTACTAGGCATAATTCACCCAACCATGTAAACCTCAAATGAGCATAACTTTCTTTCTATAACTCCAAATCAAGAAAAATTGGTACTACTTTGGAAATATCTCCTCAAGCCCTTTAAATTAGAATAGTAATTATCTATTTTGGTGGATTTAAGAGAGATAAATAATTATTTTAGTGGATTCCTGGCACTTTCACATGCCTATTTTAGAGGCTAGTTTCCACTAGGCATCATTCACCGAGCCCTAAAGCTTCAAATGAGCATATCTTTATTTCTATAACTCTAAATCAAGTAAAATTGGTATTGATGGAAATATCTTGAAGACATATTAGCCTTTCAAATATGTTTTATCTACATAGAAGCATTGATGGTGGAAGAAATTAATGTGTTGTATCATATCCTCTCATTCCACCTTTCTCAATTTTAAGAGTGAGCCATGCACGTGGAAAAATATTTCATTAATACGGGCTCGGGGAGATTTTTTGTATTTTCACCATGTTTTAAAACTCATACACTTTCGGCCATTTGACTTTCCCATCCGCTTTTTACCTTTCAACACGGGCTTAACACATGGTCCCATTTAAGTGATAAGCAGAACTACGGACCCTTTCGTAATTATATTCCATTTCCAATTTAAAACTAAAAGTTTCAAATTTCTCGATGACCCACTTCCCGCTTCTTACATAAAAAATAGCCACGTATCCTTTGTGGGTCTTGAGAAATGATTTTACACTTTTATACTTTTTATCCCTAGTGCACAACAATACAACTATCTACCACTTCCCCACATCCATTCATTTTACGACAACTGTACACCTTCGGAGGTGAATTGAAAATTTGTTTGTGTTGCTTTATGATTATTAATATTCAAATAATATTCATCGGTTCATGGAACCAACTTTGAATTTTGTAGATGATAGAAGCTTATAAGTTTGCAACTTAAACCCAACATACCGAATTTAATCAAGAAGCGCCACATAATAGTGGGTGATGGAACACAAAACAAAAGTAGAGACATGACCAAGGAACATTTTACATAGGTGATCCTTCGATTTCAAACCTAATTCATGATTGATTTCCTACAAGAATTTCCAAGAAATGGAAAATACCCAAACATGATCCTTGACCAAAAAGAGGAAAGAAAAATCCACATACAAGAGAACCAAAAGATCAACTTGTACCCGATAGGAAATAAAAACACAACAGACAATGAAGGCAAATCTCAAACAAAGAGGTGTGAGATTAATTCTAGCACCAACATTGGCTCCAACTTAGGGGTGTGAACTTCTTGCGAGTGCCTTAAGAAAAAACCATAGTACAAATATAACAAACCATGTGTCAAAATCCATTGGACCATGGAGTAAAGCGATAGCGTACTAGGTTAAGTGATAGCAACCACTCTCAACAAAACAAACCTGAAAAACCCAAAACAACTGGTCACCAAAGACCATGACAAACAGAAAACTAAAACTAAAACACAAATAGAAAAATTGTACACTATTCATTAATGTGTACCACAATTTGAGAAATCAGAAAAAAAAATGTTTTGGGTATTTTCCATTAACAAGAAACTCAAGTAATTCTCCATCTAGATCCTTTAGAAAGAATGTATGCTCACTAATTTTGATATAAATGGAATAAGGACCCATCCATAACGCATCAAATTTTCCATGTTTTCCCTTTTCCTCATGTCTTCTATCCCATAATAACACAAGATCTCCCACACTGAAAACTCTAGGAGTTACCTTTTTATCAAATAATCTTTTTAGCTTTTCCATAAATTTCAAATGTCTCTGGTGGGACTCTCTTCTTTCTTCATCCAATTCAACAATCTAATTTATTCTTGCATCATAAGGGATGACTTCTTTATCCTCAAATTGTTGAATAAATTGGTAAGAAGATAATTGAAGGGGAAAGAGGGATTGAGTTCCATATACCAATTCAAATGGGATTTTTCCAATAACTCTCTTAGTAGTGATTCTATCTGCCCAAACAACAA
Organism: Taxus wallichiana var. yunnanensis; assembly: GCA_018340775.1. Taxonomy (NCBI): domain Eukaryota; kingdom Viridiplantae; phylum Streptophyta; class Pinopsida; order Cupressales; family Taxaceae; genus Taxus; species Taxus wallichiana. The sequence goes on from CM031242.1 coordinate 509,664,604, forward strand.
ACTTCAACTGTTCACCCCATCTTTGTTTATTTATTTCCAATGTCCTCCTAATTATCTACAACATTTTTTTATTGGTTGAATCGGCTTGTCCATTACCTTGAGGATTATAATTAAATGCATATGTTGGGTTTATCCCATACTCTTTACACATGGCCACCATGGGTTTATCTCAAAAAATCATAGCATTGTCAGCAACTATTTCAGCAGGCACTCCAAACCTACAAATAATGTTTTTAAAGATAAAATCCATAACAATATGATGTGTTGCTTTCTTAGTAGGGATTTCCTCAACCCATTTGGTGAAGTAATCAGTAGCCACCAATATCCATATGTGGCTTACACTTGAAGGATCTGAAATTTCCCTAATAAATTCCATACCCCACTACTTAAAAGGGGCTTCAATTGATACTAGTTGTAAAGGGAGAGCTCTTGAAGCTTTCAATCTTCCTAAAAATAGTTGACAACTTTCACATTTTCTTACTAACAAAAATTGTATCTTTAAAAATTATGGGCCACCAATAACCATCCCTTAAGATCTTGTGGGTAGTTACTCTTCCAGTGAAATTACCCCATAAACTCCTCCATGATAATATGCAATTAATTTAGGATCTTCATCCTCAATAATACATCTTAGGATAACTCCTTGAGTATTCTTCCATACCAATCCATAATCAGTGATGATGTACTTCTAGGAAGCCAACCTGAGTGCCCTATTTTGGTTTTTCCTTAGATTCCCTGGACATTACAAATGTTTGACATAAAACATGATGTCCTTAAACGAAGTGGAATTTTCTAATCTGTCATGAACATTCATATCTCCTTCCTCAACCTTATTTATCTCTATCACTTGAAAATCACTTTTCTGTCATCAGCTTTCCCAAGCTCAAACTTGAACCAACTCAGTAGTTCGGATATCCATGTCAAACTCTTGAAATTTGTTCACCCATCGACATATTTTACTTGAAATTTCAATTTCTGAAAATATGTCCTTGATCGTGGTATGGGGAGCATAAGCTCTAATCTTAAAACTCGGGATATATGGTCTGATTTTTTTATCTCTAATCAAGGAAAAATTCTACTTTTCCATGATAGTGTATTTCAACTCGCTCCTGTAATGCTTTACTAAAAAAGCAATTGGCCTTTCACTTCCTTCCTCATCCTTTTGTAATAGTACATATGTAATGGTGTTTTCATAAGCAAAGGAAAATATGAAAATATTTTTATAATTAGGAGCTACAAAAACAAGAGAATTCTTGGTGCTTCCTTAATTCTAGTAAAAACTTTGATGACTTCCTCATCCCATTTGATAGTCTGATCCTTTTTTATCATACTTGTGATAGGGATAGAAATATCTAAAAGTTATGAATAAATCTCCGATGAAATTTATCTCTGTCAAAGAAGGATTGAATTCCTTTCCTTGTTTTGGGAATAAGAACCTTACCAATAGCCTCTAGTCTTTCAAGGTCAGTCATGACCCCTACTTTGATATAATATGTCCTAAAAACTTTGCTTTTGAACCCTAAAGTGGCATTTTTAGGGTTCAATGAAATACCATATTCTCTGCATCTTAAAAATATCTTCTCTAAGTGTTGTAGGTGTTCATTTTTATTTCTTGAAGATATTGTTACATCATCCTAATATACAACAATGAAATTATTTATGTATCCTGAGAATGCTACATCTATAGCTCTTTGAAATGTAGCCCCAACATTCATCAAGCCAAATGTCATCCTCACATACAGATAAGAGCCCCATGGAGTAGTGAAAGTGATTTTAATCCTTTCTGATTGTTTTACTACCACTTGGTTATATCCCAACAATCTATTTAGAGTAGACAACAACTCAAAGCCAGTGACCACCTGTAACATGTTAACCATATTGGGAAATGGATAATTGTCTTTGATTGATGCTTTATTCAAATTCCTAAAATCTACACATAACCTTATGTCCCCATTTTTCTTTCGAACTGGTACAATATTTGCTACCCATGAAGAACATATTTTTGGTTGTATAATGCCTCCATCCCTTAACTTATTTAATTCCTCTTGCATTTTGAGGGAAAGAAGTGGATTGATTGGTCTTTGCTTTTGCCTAAATGGTTTGGCATTAGCCTCCAATGGTATCTCATGTTGGAAAAGGTCTTCCCTATATGCCTTTAATTCTAAATATGACCATGCCAAGCAATCCTAGTACTTTTTCAACAATTGGACATATGATTGCTTTTCTTCTTTACTCAAGTTACTACCTAGCCATATTTTTCTAGGTTTATCATCTTTCCCCAAGTTGTGTTCCTCAACATCTCTTGAAGCAAACATATGTCTATTAAAAATGCGATCAAAATTATCAAAGTTTGACTCTAATGCAACCGAACCTCTTGAAATATTATTGGTTTTTAATAGAATAATATCCTTACCAAATAAGGTCTCTTTACCCTCATTAACACAAAGCATTAGCTTCCATTCCAAATTCTGATTTGAAAATTCTTATTCATTTTTTAAAAACCTCTTAATCTGGGCATCATCTTCAAAAACCTGCCAATGTTTGACATTATTAGGAACAGATGGTCTTGTTAATATTTTAATGTCATACTCATAATAAGGAGACATTGTACAATTTTCAAATTTTGATCCCAATACTTCCAATCTATCTGCTATAGTATTATATTTTCTATCATGGTGTATTATGTTGAAAGAGTCAAACATTTCAATAAAATCCCAAACTACATGCTTATATTGCTTGAGTCATTGGTTTTGGTTGCATAGAATTTTCTAACTTATTCAACTACCAATTTTGAATCCCCCTTAACAATAATGTCCCTAATACCATACCTCAAATAAATTCTTATACCCAAAAGTAATGCTTTATATTATGTAATATTATTTGTACATTCAAACTTAAGTTTAAAAGAAAAATTGAATTCTTCCCGATTTGGAGATATCAGGACAACACCAACACAATTCCATAATTTAGAATAGGCTCCATCAAACATCAAAATCCAAGGGAACCAGATTTCTCAAGAAATTTGCATTTGTCAATTTCATGCTCCTTAAAATATGCATAACCAACAAAATTATCAACATCTACATCTGCATATAATACTTCATAAGAAGCATTGTTAGGATCTTCAATCAGATGTAACATATTCTTTTCACCATATAATTTTAAGAAAATTCATTTTACTTTTATGGTTACATATGATATATCCATTTGTAAAATTCCCCTACACTAACAGCCCACTTCCTTGAAAATAGAATTCCCCATTTGGTCGGGCAATTCATAATGACCACATTCATGGTTAAGCACTTACCTGTAAGTTTGCCATTGCACTATCAATCCCTTAACCTATCCAATCACTCTCACTTCCCTTGAATCCATAACAATACACTTTCTAAAATCTATTGTTACTTTGATATTTAATTCATTCATTACCTCAAGAGGCATCACATTACATGAGGCTCCTGAATCAAACATGCAATTGTGCACCAACCTATCCTTGATGATTAAAGTAGTATAAAAAGGATCTACATCAAGCTGAGACTCAACAAGTGAAGTACCCAAATATACCTCAGGTGATTCTATGAATTATTTCAAGGCTTGTGGTACTTCCATCTCTACGATGATAGGGGAACATCCACACCATTCACATTTTTTCCTTGGGTTATCATTTCCTCTTTAAATCCCAAATATTCAAATGCCCTTTTTCTATGCTCAGGGATCTTGAGAAATTCAAAAATAGGCAAAGTAACTTTAATTTGACTCAAAATCTAGGCTATATCACAAGGAACATATTTGGGCAAGACTATGTTGGGAGGGAGATTTATGGCTCCTTCTAGTGGTATGAGAGTCTTTACAGTTTGGGCATGAGTGGGGGTACAAGCCTTATTTGGAGTAACATGGCCTTTGTTAAGTGTATCCTTTTTAAGGGGTTCCTTTGGGATATTAGTGAGAAGTGGAGTTTTTGGTTTAGCTTGAGGACCTCCCCCTTTGATAACTCTACTTCTAGTATTATATTCCTTTTCCTAAGCAACTACTGCATTCATTAAAAGTTTCCTATCTTCCTTAGAAGGAATTCCCCCATCATATTTCTTAATCATTAAAGCCCTCAAATATTCAAATTCATGATTAGGAAATTCAAATTTCTGTACCATATCAATTTCAACATCATCATTAGGAGGGAGAGGTAATACCCAGTGAATGCAATCCCAAAAACCTTGAACAATTCTGACACTTATTAACTCAGTTGAAGTGGCTCTTTGTTGTGAATTTTCAGGGCATTCCATCATACATACATCACCATAAGCTTCATCATCATTTTTTCTTCAAATTCCTTACTTAAATCACATGGGGAATGTGGAAAAAAAAATTATCACACCAATCAATAACATGGGCCTCTTCTACTATAGCAACCCTAGTAGTCAAAGGATCAGGGACCAATCTATTCTCTCTAGATTGTGGTTGTTTATTACCTGATCCCATGGGCCCCTTTCCTCTGTCATATAATCTATGATCACCCCTAGGATGATTTCCCAATCTATCTTGATCTTGTGGTTTATGTTAACTCTTCCTATTCATTTTCTTCTCTAGCCAACTTATAAGATATTTCCTTAACTACTCCAGCCAGAGTTTTCACAACTTCCTCTAAATCAACTAATTTTTTTGACTGGGAACTGTTAGGATTAATCAATTTGACACCCTCCCTTTTAGGTGTTCTACCAAATACCTTGATATTTTTTCAATTTGTAAGGCCATTGTGAAATCCTACCTCAAAGTTACAGGTTCTTGTCTCTCGAAATTATAAGCAACTTTCTTGTCAAATGCATGAGAATATTTAATTAGGAAAGACTCATAATTAGGTCTCAAAATTATGGGTAATCTATTTAAAGTCTTATTGAATCAAGTATTAAAATCCTACACATAATCATTGGGATTATTTTGTATATTATCAAACTCGGATAAGAGAAATCTTAGGTCATCTTATCACCATATTATAATTTGAAAGCATTCTTCATCTCATTTCATGGGTCTATTGAGTTATTTGGTAATGATTTGTATCAATCACGTGCATCTTATTCAAGAGTAATGAATGAATATTTTTATATACACATCCTCATATTCAATTTCAAAATCTTCCATGATATTAACGAAGAGCCTCAAATGTTGATCACCGGTGATAGCATTATTCCCCTAAAAATTTAGGAACCTTATTTCTCACATTGTGTGGTACAACATTAGGATACCTAACCATGCCTCTAAAATTTATTGGTCCAAATGTATTGACAACAAAAGGAGGTCTAGGTGGAGGATGAGCCATGTTATTTTGGGAAGGTGATTCTATAGGAGGATTAAAATGGTGTGGGACAAGGGATCTTTGGGACACATGTGTATGATCTTCAAAGTAAATATCCTTTAGTGACTTGGTTTCACAAACTACCCTATCAATTTTAAGTGATAAAGGAAAGAAATGAGGAACACTTATCCTAGATACAAAATGATGGCCCCTCACTAGCTGGAGTAGTTAAATTTATATGAGGACTACTCGACTTTGAACTATTTGAAGATGTTGGACAATCCTCAACTATAGGTTGGTCACTTTCCATAACTGGTATTTCTCTCTCACTTGACTCTTGATCCCCTAATGCTTTCTAGACTTGTCTTCCCTTTGGATTTTTTTCCCAAGATATGGAAATAATATTCTAGTAGGATCCTTGCTAAAGAAATACCTTCTTCCTTCCATCTTTACAAATATTAACAACAAGTCTTACTTGACAAAGATTAAGACACTGGTGTTTACCAAAAATTTCAAACCGACACAGAGTCGCCACCAAGGATTTTCACCTTAGATGTGCTAAAGCATTGTAAGTAACTTGTCAAGTGTCTATCAATACTCAATTTCTACAAATCTCAATGATCTGATCATTCTTTGTCAATATTTATCACTATCAATATGATCTAGTGCAACATTTACTAAAACTAGAAAATACTACACAACAAACTTTTGATCTCACACAATCCTTACAAATATTACAAAGGATAACATTTAAATAATGCATTTACATTAAAATCATATAAGAATCATTACCAGAGGTAAATATGTGTATGTATTTGCATAAATAGTGTTCCCCATAAACGGTGTGCCGAGATCGGTCTTGGTACCCAAATTGATTCTCCCTTTGATACGGTTGAGAAACATCAACAAGTTGAGAGGGATTCTTAGAGGAAGATAAATCATATTTCAAGTGCTTTTGTAGCCTAGGAGGGATTTGAATGACTCTTTATCACTCAAACTTGGAAAAATTAGCCATCACCATATTAAGGGTTTGATCTACCCACACTACTTTAGACGTTGTGCCTTCAACCGGAGTGAGAGGACCTCTTTTGTAACTTGTATTTGTGAAGGATATGAATGGATCAATAATATTTGGCTGTCATTCTATGATATTTAAAAAAAAACTTGAGGAATCATGGTAAATGAAACATAGTCTAACTCTCATGAGTTTTCCCTTTTAGAAAGTGAAGATATCCTCTAAACAAGATTCTTATTACTAAAGACAACACACAAAACCTGATTTCTCCTACATATTTTAAGTAAAGAATGGGTAAATTCAGCAAATCATGTTCACATTTATGGAAAAACAATGCAAATAGGGTAATTATTGTAGTATTTATTGTTTTAGATGAATTTCATTGGGGAATTAAACAAGATCAAGTTGATTATACCAAATTCCTAAGAATTTTCAACAAATGTTAGACAATATGAAAGAAAGTAAGATGACAAAAACATCTTAGGTAGTAATAATGAACCTTTAACAACAAGATGTATATCAATGGAATCCCAAAAATACATAGTTTCACACATTCTTTGAGAATTTAACATAAAATATAATGTCAAAAACTCAACTAAACATCGAAAATCCTGGTCCATCGCATCTAAGATACACTCATAGAATTACAAATGATATGTATCAAAAAATGGAAATAAAGTGAGTTTAAATTGTTTATTTCATGATGAAACAAAAAATCATTTCATAGCACAATTGCAAAGTACCACAATACTACAACAACAAGGATAATATATTGTGTGATTCATAGGAATTCCTAACGTAAGATTGCAATAGGAACATGAATAATTACTTGAAATATCTTTAAAACGAAATAACCCCACAATGTTCATGATTAAAAATTGATTCAAGGCTCCTCAAATTTATCAGCAAGGGAAATTTTTATTTAACAGTCTCAAAGCTCGTCAATGGATGAACACTTGCAACCATCTTGACATGATTAAATTTATCAAAAACACAAAGGAATTAAAAAGTTTCTCATATAAACTCTTAGAGAAATGGTTTTTACTCAACTCTTTCTTTTCTCTAAACAATTCTTAGAAAATTTTAACCCCCCTTTTTTCGTGTGATTATCTCTTTTCCTTTATATCACTCAATTCCCTTGCTAACCTTCAAAATTTTTTCCCTCCAAAAGAATGAATATTCCAAGGAATATTCCCTTTATAATACTTGTTCTAAAACATGCCATTCCTTTAAAATGTTTAATTTAAACTGCCAGGTGTACAAAATGTGAGTCTTTTCAATTGGTTCCATTTGTACTAGATGGGATAAAAGAATATTTCTGGAAGATTATTTTAATAGTTATTTTCACATATTGATTAGATAATCACTTTAGATGACCTCTCGAGAATTTCCAAACAATTCAGATATGACATATATCCTCATCTACCTTTCAAGAATCCATCTTTGATGTTGCACACTCTATTTCATGTCTTATTAGGTTAATTAACACACATGATTCCTATCAAATCATATTGATTGACCAGCTTTTCTTATTCCTAATCCCTTCCAACTCTTAAACTTCTTGTGCAAAATGAGCCAAAATTTCTCTCATCTCATGGGAAATATTTCTCTAAATCAGAACCATATGCACCCCTTTCATTAAAAGTAGTTCTACTTCATCACTATCATGTATTTCCTTCTTATTCTACGAATATAAATAATTTAATCAGAAAAATGGAGAAGGTTCTTATAGCACATAGTCTGAAAGAAATTTCTCAAAAGATTTAAATCAAATCTTTGACTTGAATGGTCTTGATGAAGCCTTCGTTAGGGCCATCTTTGACATAGAGTGTGTAGGTGATACCAGAGGACCTTTCACATATGGACATGTCCGATTAGCACTTATTATAAGGCTGATTAGGATTAATCCTCTATTTGGATCCTTTCAATTTATGTACATTCATCTCTTTAGATGAGAACATCTTAAATATCTTCAAGATTGAAATAAATAATGGGTGAGAGATGACCCCAAGATATGGGAAACTAATTTTCAATTTCCATTTTTATGTGATGAAGGATTTGTATCAAAGGATATTCCTAAGGAATCATATGTGATATATGAGAAATCCTCCATTGATAATGTGCCTACCATTTCTCACAAAGTAGATGAGTTAGAGCAGAGGATCAACTCTCTGGAGAAATAAATAAGAAGAGACTATATCCTCACAACAAGGTTCAAAAAATCATCATCTTTGGGTAAGAGAAAGGTGAACCACATCATCAACTTCCAATAATTATCTCAATGGAGGAGAATAGGATCAGTCATTATCTTCTCGTCATTCAAGAGAAGCAATATCCTCTACTCAAGAAAATAGGGGAGATTTTAAATTTGGTCATCCACCTATTTAATGCATCATGCTCCTTAGTTTGAGAATTATTTTTGGGACCTCAACCCATTCCTTCTCCGAGAGAAAATCCACCCCTCACAAGGAAGTGGGAAACTGGGTCAAGCTCAAGACCTCACAATCTACCTGGTCAACAAAGTGCAATACTTTCCCTTCTAATTACCCTAGATGTCCCCTCTCAAACCACTCCTAGTAAGTCACCTTTCACAAGTGGAAATGGAAAACTACATTTTTCATAGGTGGTTTGGATCTTCTGGACTAGGTGTCATCATGTGAGAAGAAAATCGAGCTCCAACAAATAATGAATTATCCTAGAATGACTATGGAATCATTGATGGACATGGGAATGTCCTAGGACTTAGTAGGTTCAATCATATTTGTTCATAAAACACAAGGTTCAAAAAAATTCATGTTGAGAAAGAATAATCTTTTGAACAAGATTCCCCTACTAGGAGGAAATTTTGAAAAAACACTGAAAAATATTTGAATATTGCTTTCCTTTTATCGTCCATACTTTTGGCATGTATATATCTTTCTTTATCATGGGAAGGGCCCCTATAGAACCCCATTTTTTTCCTTTTTCAAAATGCAAGAAGCACAAAAATATCAATAGTTTACATGCTTATCCAAATGTATGTAAAATTTTATCTAAGTCAATATGAAACTACTGCATTCTTCCACTTTACAATTGATATAAGGAAACAATAAAGTTTAGAATAAAAATTATATCCAATGTAAAAATATTAGTTTAAAGCATCAATTTAGAGAAGAAGTATGAAAAGAAAATATAGCTTAAGGAACAACATGCCTAAGCTTGTTCATCATCTTTTATATTTGCATTCTTTTTTCTCCTCAGCTTCCATTTCTGCATCTTGTTCCTCTAACAACTTTGCCACATATGCATCATACCTTTGGAACAACTCATTTATCTTTTCCTCATCTAGTCTAGTGTGGTGCTTGAAGATTAGTGTTTTTCTAGCTATTGCATCTATGTAATGACCCATCTTTTTGTTTGTACTACAATGGCCTAGAATATAATTTGGTAATTTTGTTCTTAACCTTTCTCATTATTTTAATGATTTCATAGGAGAAATCATCCTTTTGAATATTATTTTCAAAATACTTAATAAAAATATGAATTTTCAGATCACCTGTAACTCTATTTAAATTTATTAGACACCATATCTCAAATTTCAAATCAATGGCATCAAGAGTGTCATCAACCCAATTTATTTTGATTTCAAGCTTTTCCTTGATCCCATTCAAGGTTTCCACTCTGATTTTTATAACTCTTCTATGGCATGCTAAATTCCTTTGAATTCCACTAGCACAATGCTTTCCTACTCAACCAATTCATCACTGAGCTGAGTTATGTGGTCTAGTTTGGGAAAAATTCCTCAAAGTAGAAGATCTCATTGTCACATTGTTTAATTATCTCATTGATCTCATTGAGTCTATTCTTGAGCTCTTCATACTTTGATCTAGATTCTTCAATTTATTCTTTTCCCTTTTTGGTTAATTTTTCAATCCATGTATCCACCTTGACCTTGACCTTGACAACATTTTTAATTTTTCCATTCCCTAGGGTATCAATAGAGTAACTTGCTTTCGAGTATGACTAGGCTTCCCAATCAACTGCTACAAACTAGAACTCAAGGCTTTAACATGTTCTTTTGAAAGATTTTTCATCACCCTATCTTTGTCCACCTTTTGCAAAAGGTCATTCACTACCTCAGATACTCCTTGTTTTAGTTGGTCTCTTGAGGGATTCCTTAAAGGAATGATCTGAACATTATAATCATTAATTGTCACATCTTCTATAGTTTTTCCCTCAAAAGGGCTTTTATTTCTAGATTCTTGGCTCGTAATGAATAAGTGTGAGTTTTGGTGATAATCCTATCCCTTTTTGAGTCTCTTACCACCTTTGGAAAAGACAAAGTAGTAAGGTCAATGGCTTGAACAGGGAGGACCTCATTTTCCTCATTCAAAATTAATTCACCAATCCAACCTTTTTCCAAACTTGTTCTAGCCTTTTCTTCTTTTGATTCCTATTGGGGTTTCTTAGGGACAACCACCAATTTCTTGAACACCCTTTGTTCATCCCGAGCTAGTGATTTTCCTACTCTTCATCATTTATTTCAATAGCCACTTTGCTACTCTCACCTTGTCTTTGATAATTATTTCAATTGTCCTCTCATTGGTCTAGAAATTTGGATTGATCATTATTTTCTTGATTTATATTAGTAATTAAGGGATATTCCTTCCTTATTGATCTGATTGATTCCACATTAGACTCAATTTCTCCCCAAAATTTTCTTGTACCAATGATTGGCTTGTAGGCTCTTCCTTCCCCAAAATCTATTGAGTTGACATCCTACTATCCTCATGTTCTGATGATACATTAGGTAATGTCATGGTGGGTTGTTCTTCTGATGCCAACTTCATATTCCCATCTAGAGGTTGTATATCTATTTAGAAATGATTTTCTCTCTAGCAGTTTCATCTTGTGCCACTTCTATTTTCTCTTCAAAGATATATTTTCTTACTTGAGAAAGCTCATCAACTTTAGTAAATTTAAAAGAATGGAAACAATCTCTTCCACCGATATCTCTACATTAATGTCATCTCCGCTAAGGAAATCTAGTTTTTCTAATTTAAAACCACCTATTCTATAGAAGAAGTTATTGCTTCTTGATTTTCTCTTCACTAGTTAATACATGAGTTTTCCTTTCCAATTTCCTTATTTGTTTTAAGACCATCTAGTGGTGTCATTATTGGTTCACTAAAAGATAAATCAAGTGCATCTAATATAGAAAATTCTTCACAATAGTAAACATCAATCACATCAGTTTGGGTCTTTGTAGATTCATGAAACGTTTCAACCGAAGGCATATTTACATCCTTAGCATGTAGGGTCTAAGATGTTTTCATACCTAGACTTAAAAATTGGTTACTACTAGATTAGCTGCAACATTTTCTTGGGTTACTTGATCTTGAGTGATCCTCATTGTTATTTCCTCCAAAGACAAAGGTGGGAACAAAGGCTCTGATTGTTTCACTTGTGGTAGTGATGTAGCATGCTGTGCCGAAAAACATCATTCCTTTCAAACTCGGGAGGATCAATTACCACATCTCTATGTTTGTGTTTTTTGGGTGTGTGGGAACCCACCTTACCAAAACTAGCTCATGAGAAAGCTTGTGTCTCTTGTGTTCTCTTTCAAACATTTTCAAGTCATGTGTTGCCTTTCGATCTTCTTTTTGTATCTTAGACTAAGAATTATTGATTTCTATAGCTCCACTCATTAATCTTTTAACAATGTGGTTTGGAAAAACGCCTGAGTGAACCACATGATATGCCAAACCTTCCTCTTTTCTTAAATTAGCGTTGCAAAAGTAATGGGGAATTCTCCATAGATTTCAAGAGCATTTCTTAAGTCTTTTGTTTGAGAGATGACATAGAAGTACTAGTCCCATTAGTGGCTGGAGTCCACTCATCTATGATTTCAAAAGTGGGCATCTTTGAGGTAAATAGAGAATGTTTTCCTCCCAAAGGATCAATTCTATCTGCACCTTCCCTCAGGGGTGGATATCATCACTTAAGCTTCCTAAATTCCTGAAGTTGTTTAAGATTCTTGTATTCTAGATTGAAAAATCAATATTATTTTGGGCTAACCAATTTAAAGTCCTCCTTATCACATCAGTTATCCATATATAAGAATCATCTGATTCTACTTCATTCCAGTTTAGAGGGACTATAAGCTATCATTCACCTTTTGATTAAGGTAATATTTACTTATTGTATGTGGATCATCCATGATTCCCTCTCTGGGATAACTATAATTTTGAAATATATGATTTGTGCAAGGGTCATTCTAGAGAAATCTCTTAGCTTGACCTCTTCTTCATCCCTACAATTCATCCAATAATATTCAAAATGAGGCTCATGCTCAAAATTATTTGCAATGTTATTGAATACCCATCTGATATCATAATTGGCTCTTGCCTCAAACTTTTCCATATCAAACTTCTTCATTTCATCCTCAATTAGTCTGGCTTTTATGATTGAAGGGCATGAATACCTTCCAATTCTAATGGGGAACTTAATATTTTTCTTATGTCTTCCAAAAATTAGTTTGTGAACAGGTGTTAGCTGCCTTTCCAATTCACATAAAGCTAATTTATCATCTAAATATCTAGGAAATTTATAGGGTTATCCTTCAAAACTACTAGCCCTTATGTATGTGAATTTCTTGTATTAAATGAAGTGACACCCATATTCCAAAACTACTTTTGTCCTACTCGTAAAAATCTATAATTCCCCCATCCTAGTTTGAAAAGGAAAATAATTGGTGTGAAGAAAGCATCATTGACCAACCTCACATTTCCACTCCAATTGACCAATTGCAATTGAGGAAAAATATCATGCATTTGACATTGTTTGAAATCAACACGTGGTAACAAACCCGAGAAATGTCTATGCCCTGCAACATTGTAAATTAGGTAGGTCATCATGTAGAATTCCAAGCTCTAAAGTGTCACCCATCTCAATTTTTTCTGCTAAAGTAACCATGTGGCTATGGAGTGCTTATGCAATAAAAGTAGCCCAATAGATGCTCCCTTTTCTTTCCAAAATGATCCACATGTAGGTACACATCCATTCCTTGAATTCATTTGTAGTTTCCAACCCTACCATTCAACTTAATAACACAATAATATCTTCATCCTCTTCAAAAAATTGTTCCCTAACTAGCCTTTTAGGATTCTAGTTGTTTTTTTTTTCTCCGTGAGGAGCCATTTTGTATTTATGATCTTAGCATAGTCTTTTTTATTTTCTTCATAATCCCATAAATATAATTTGATACCAATGGTGATTGGATTTGTGATTATAGGAAATTTAAGAATTATTCTAATAGCCATAGGTGTTAATGTCAACACTGCATCACCACTCCCATCTAGCACTTCCATTTTTTTGGGTCATAGTTCATAGCACAATGCCATACCACTCTGGGAAATGAACCCATGGTGGGATAACACCAGCTAAATCAATGCATATATCTTGAATTTATTTTAAATACTCACTCCTATGAGGGATATTCAATCTCTGAAGAAACTCCTTTAAATCAACATTCATCAAGTATGTGTCTGTAATTTTGTGTAAATCTCTCGTGATCCATGAAGGAACCGAGAATGAAGATAGCATGGTATTCATCTTCAAAGACCATAACTTTACTTCAAACTAACTTCCAATAAAGAGAAACAAATAATTTCTTAGTTCTTACCAATTCTCCCACGAGTTCCGAGTAGTTCAAAATCAAATCATTAGCCTTTTTGATCCTCTAGTTCCCAATTCAAGCTCCACAATTAAAATCATAATATTTCTCAATTAAAATCAATGATAATAGAAACAAATTACAAAAAATTGATAGTAAAAATATGAAGACATTTGTAGAATTTAAAAGATCCTTGATGTGCGTAAAAGCATTGATGGTGGCAGAAATTAATGTGTTGTATGTATCCATTCTTTTTCCTTTCTCAATTTTCAAATTGAGCATTCCATGTGGAAAATTATGTCATTAATGCAGGCTCGGGGAGACTATTTGTATTTTGTCCATGTTGTAAAACTCATACACTTTCGGCCATTTTACCCACCCATCCACTTTTACCTTTTAACATAGGCTTGAGACATGGTCACATTTAAGTGATAGTGGAACTGCAAGCCCTTTCTATAGTTTTATTCCCTTTCCGATTTAAAACCAAAATTGTCAAAGTTCTCTGATGACCCAATTCCCCATTCCTTGCATAAAAAAGATCCAAGTGTCTTTTTCGAGTCTCGAGGAACCTTTTTACACTTTAATACTTTTTCTCCTTAGTGCCCAAAAATAAAATTATACACCACTTCCCCGAATCCATTTAGTTTTTGACAAGTGTACACCTTTGGATTCAAATTGAAAATTTGTTTGCATCACATTATGATTTCAAACATTCAAATAATATTCTTTTGGTTATGGGAATAACTTTACATTTTACAGATGCAATCAAAAGTTATAAGTTATGTAGTTAAGTCTGTCATACCACATTCAATTGGGAACTACCACATACCAATAGGTGATGGAACAAAAAATGAAATTAGAGACATGACCAAGGAACATTTTACATAGGTGATCCTTCATATTTTAGACCTAATTCATGATTGATTTCTTGCAAGAATTTCCAAGAAATGGAAAATACCCAAACATGATCCTTGACCAAAAAGAGGAAAGAAAAATCCACATACAAGAGAACCTAAAGATCAACTCGTACCCCCATGGGAAAATAGAAAACACAATAGACATTGAAGGAAAATCTCAAACAAATAGGGAGGATATTAATTCAAGATCCAACATGCGGGGAGTTGGGGCGGAGCTTCATGCAATAGGTCGCACTGAGATTGAATGGCCAAGGCATCCCACATTATGACATTCACATTTTTATTCTTCATTTGATCTACAATGTTGAATTGAAGACTCATAGACATCAACATCTCTTCTTATTTTTCATACGTAGAAGAAGGATCCATGGCTTACGCAGATGCTTAACCTACCAAATGAGGTGTGTGAGCTTCTTCAGAAGGATTATTGTGCAGAACCTCATGCGTAGTAACTTGTGTATCTCTAATGCTTGATGCCTTAGCTGCATCTCTTTATTTTTTGGGATCAACCTATTTTATAGGAGCTGAAGGTTGTGCTCTTGAGTCCAACATTATCTTCTTATGCTTTGTTTTATCAACAACTTAGGTACACAAGTCAATTAGAAATTTCTATAGTTTGATTAATTACACGAAGTCCTAGGTGCCAAATAACATCAGATTTTCCTCAAGAGGGACCTCTATCTTTTCTTTATTTTTCGCTTCATTGCGCTGGTGGAAGGTTCACGGTTAGAAGAATTTTTAGCATATAATCCTATGCACACATGGCATTAGCGCATTGGTATTGACTATGAGACATGTTGAAAGGAAAGCACCACTCGACTTGTGAGCCATATTATTATTAACTTGAACTAGTGCTTGACTTGTGTTGGGTGTTGGAAGAGGTTACGGGGAGGAATAAATTGCAAGGTTAGATTCACATTATTATGTCATCTTTCAGTTTGTTGGTGTTTCCCATATCTCTATTTTCATAATTATTCCACTAAGTCTAATTGTTTTGGTTATGAACCTTATTATAATTGTCTCCGAAGGCTTACGCCCTCCGCTTCTCCGAATATATGACCTAACTAGAAAAGTTTATAATCGTGGTTTTCAATTCCTCATCTTTGTTTTGTTGTTCGGGATAATATGTTGTGATTGCACTGGTTACACACTCTTCTTGGGAACAACAACAAAAAAAGGCTTGGGAGCCCGAGAAATTTCAAGGAATGATGGCATAGGGGCTCTACGGGTGAATTTCCTCACTTGAATGAGAATTTTTTCTACACTTATTGCAATATTATAAAAGAAAGTTAAATTTCTACCTCCCATAGATTGAATCATGACTTATATGTCACTATTCAAGGCCATTATATAGTACAAGAAAGTATGATGGGTACTAGGAATTATCACTTGAGGGATTTTATCCCAAGTTTTATGAAACCCGATGTTAAAATAAGTCATCCTCTCACTCGTTGCCCTCTTTGTCGTAATCATCAATTCAACCAATGATAGGTGATCTAATTTGACTTGAAAATAGTTACATAGATATGTACTAATCTCATCCCAATTGGCAATAGATGTAGGTCTCAAATATCCATACAACTGGAGCACTTTGCCTTTGAATGAGGTTATAACCATCCCGACTACTAAATCATCATGGGTGATCAAATAGACACAACACATGTTTGCTACATCCTAGATGTGCTCCATAAGGGTGACTTGATTATCACTGGTAAATTATGGAATAATATTGTGTGTGGCTATGGGCATATCATGTTGTGCATTTAGAACAAGAGGACTTCGCGGTGAAGTTTGAAAATTTCCTTGGAGGAGGAGGTGATTAGAGCACCATGGTAGGGCACACACGTCTACTATGAGGAGGGATTTACCAATTTTCGTTGGATATAGGGATGTGTGTGTGGGTGTTCTAATATGTATTCTCTTCGTATATAGTTAGAGGTACTCAAAAGACACTTCAACTAATATGTTTTGTCTTCTATGCACTCTTCTCATGAAATGCCCTCGGATCGCATAAATCAAGTAGATATGAAAGTGTTGGGAGTCACTAGATGTGTTAAAATAAGCTTCCAAAGGCTAGAAATAACTAAGTCACACAAAAGAACTTAAAAATAATTTATTTTAAGATTTTAATACTAGTCCCATCGAATGATCCGAAACTTTGGAGCTCAAACTTTCACCCATATCTTAGATTCGAAAGAACTGATTTGTTGAGTGAATAATGGGAATGTCTATAAGTTGTGGGACCTTATGGACTTGAGACATACCTCCAAATAAGTATGGTTCCTCTACCTATTTCTATTACTATTACTACTCCTAATGTTGAATGCAAAAGCTAAGCTAATGATACCAAGGGACCATGGATAGAAGGAGAACATGAAAAGGAAAGCTAAACTAAGGAAGGTGATAGCACACGTAAAATTTGGATGAACATTATGGATTTTTAGTGAAAACGAAGGAAAAGGCATAAAGGGAGGCTAGGCACACTCAAAAAGACAAAAATACATTCACATAATTGATTTCATGAGACACAACAAGAAAATTGAGTCATAAGAGATTTAAAATGGCACAACAAGCACAAAATACAAATGAAAGGCAAGAACAAAGAATAAAAACATGTTAAGGAAGAGAATAGAAACAAAATAATGCTTCTATTACTTCTAAGTATGCACATTCTATTACAATGGTGTATGAGGTCGATATTGACATGTAAGAACTAGATCTAGAGGCCTGCAACTCAAAATGTAAACATAATGAATCCTTAGCAAACTCTAAGGATCAAAACTGTGCATAACCTTTTATAATGAGCCATGCTCTTACATTTATAGAGGAATCGATGATATAAGAAAAGGAGGAGGGGAACCACATATTTCAATCACAACCACTAGTAACAAGCTTTAAATGCCTACAAATCCACCTACAAATATTTCAAATGTGCTTCCCCATATATTTTTGGCATATAGTTGAAGGAAGGGGGTGAGATCCACATGAAATCGAGTGGTTGGAGAAATCAGATCTTGCATTAATGGCCAAAAATATTTCCATGTTTCTCACCTACCAAATCCTACTAAAATTTGAACTTGAATGATCTAGAGTGTAGCCCACATCGTAGCTTTCAAATGAGACCGGGTGTAAATGTTTTAGATTACTGTGGTAAAATTTATGGTTTTCATAAGTATACATGTCACTCTAACACATAATGACACATGGCACATGTTGATTCATTGGAAGATGGCCAACTATGCATCTATTTTTTCATTTCTACCACATTTCAAGAAGTGATTTATGTCCATGATTAAGATCCTAGTTAGCAAACTCTAATTTTTTGTGTGTAGCACACTTGATATCTGATAGATTTCATGTGGCACAAAAGGGCCTAAAATAAAGTTTGAAGACATGCATGAAAGAGGAAGGCGTGGAAGAAAAATAGAATGAACACCATGCAAAGATGGTGTGTGTAGGAGAAATGGGAGGAATACCTTGCGTAGGAATGTACGGAAAAGGTGCAATCATTACAAATTAATGTGTGACATCAAGGAAGGGGGTCCACAAGATTTATAAGGACTTAAATAATTTAGGAGAAAGTCTAATGCATGCACACAGGGTGCACGAAGTTCTTGGAAGAATGTGAGTGCACCAATTTTTGATGCGAGGGGAAAATGGAGCAGATAGTGAAAAAGGATAAGAAATGATGGGAGGCACAAGGAAGTAGGAGTGAGAAAGGACACGCGAGAAATTGCAGCCAAGGGAATTTACCAGAAGATCAATTGAAGTGTGCACAACCTATAATGTAAAACCTCAAAACCAAAATGGGAATACATTTTGTCCTAATAACGAGGAGATTTGTTTTAGATAGCATTTCCCACTTTATGTATCATTTCATTGGACTTTATTTTATTATTCATGTATGATTATGTTTCATGATGCATGATGGTTATGATGAATGATTGATGAGTAACTAATGAATGGTTGTTGGATGGTTAAAAATGGTTTACAATTATGCATGGTTTAATTAAATGAATGTTTTAAAGTATTTATTTACCTCTCCCTTATATCAGCCATTTTTCTTCGAAAATTGTTATCAAATAAAGGTCCTTGTTAAGAAAGCCTAAAAATTTGAAGGATATCATTGAAGCACATGCATGTCATGAAGTCAAGTTCAAGATGGGAAGACACCCTTGTTCGTAATAAGAAGTTTCTCAAAACCCTTGGGGTTTGACATATTGCAATATATCCTTGATTTATGTTCTTCATCCTTTCTATCTCCATCTATTTTTTCTAAGAAGAGCTACGAAGATGACAAAGTAGATAATGAGGAATATGTTATGGTGTTAGGCATTGTCAATGAAAATATAGATAAAAAAGTAATACAAGGATAAATTTTAAGTCCAAATAGTATTACTCTACCAAAAGGTATTTACATTTGATTCAAACTAATATTTTTAGACCCATTAGGACTAAAGGCATGACAAGTGAGTATTATTTTATTCTAATAATAGATGATTTTAAAAGATTCACTTGTGTTTCATTTGTGAGAGACAAATAAGAAATACTTGATAGATTTAATACATTTCGGCACTTTTTGAGAATGAGAAGAATGGAAGGAACAAAATCATTAGATCATATAGAGGAGGTGAATTTTGGTCTAAACTATTCGATGATTTTGGTAAGAATCGTGATATTAGGAGGAAATTCTTAGCTGTGAGGAAACCTTAAAAATGGTGTGGTTGAAAGGAAGAATAAGACTTTCTAAGAGATGGCTAGGACCATACTCAATGAATCCAAATTACTTGATGAATATTGAGAAGAGCAAATTTTTATAGATATCTAGATCCTCAATTGATGTCAGATAAGGATAAATAGTGACATGAATCCTTATGAGTTATGGAATGATAGACCCACAAACGTAGAACACTTGAGAGTTTTTGGTGTTGTTGTCATGTGTTTTTACAAAGTAAAACTCCAATGTCGAAACATGACAACTATACCCTAGTGTCAAAAATTTCTTGAAAACCCCCCTAAGCACCTCTTTGAATCATTCTTTCCTCTGTCATGTCTATGTTGATCCTTGAAGGACCTTATATGTGTTGTATACACTTTCCATAATGTTTTAAATGATGAGACAAGGTGACTCACTTCTTTCATTGCAATGATTTTGAAGGATAATTCTTTACTAAGCCTAAAAAGACTATTTTTGTTCTTTTACGAAAAGTGTGAATCCTTAGAATAATATTTTAAGGATTAAAATCATAGAGAAGTGTTTTTGAATACTATAGAGCATTTTTAAGTGATTTAGGAGTTTTTAGGGAAGAGTTGTAGGTTTAGGAGTAAGTATAATGAAAGTGGATTTTTGAAGGTGAAGAAGCTTACAGTTCAAAATACTACTTGAGCTTTGGAAGATGATTTTGGGAGATCCCTAAAGGGTTATAGATCAAAAATATATAATTGGAAATATAATTCAATTATCTAAATTTATGTGCTTGGATATATTTCACAAAACTCAGTTGATTGTTCATCCAACCTCTTTTCAGTAGACACACCATGTTGTGGCGAGACAAAAGGCCATTTTCGATGGGGTTTTAGGATCAATTGTATCTTTGCTCCCATCCCATTGCATTTATAAGTATTTTTTGATTCAAATAAATATATGGGTTCATCAAAATTGACATCATGGAGTTTTGAAAACTTCATCTTCAATGTCTCTCTCAAGGTATGCTTTCCCAATTAGAAATTTTCACCTCCTGGTGTATGAAAACATTTTCTTTCCCATCCCTTTGGGAAATTCGGGACACAAAACTGTTCCCAACCCCATTTATTCTTTCTAGTCCATCATATGATGTTTGTGAGACTCCATGATGAATTTTAAGCCCTTTTTCACCTCATTCCATCCCTTCCCGTTGTTTAATCACAACTTGCCACATGTAAACCTAGGGTGAGGGAAGTATTTTATGTCCATATTTTCTTGTCCCTTTGGGATAGTTGGGACACATACATTTTCTCTATTCTCTTCTTATCCCTTGTTTCTTTACATGACCTTTGTTATCTCATTTTTGAGTTTATGCCAAAAATGAGATAACCCTAAGAAATTTTTGAGCTGGTTTTCTAAGAATCACCTTTCAGAGAGATAATCAGGTTTTCAGGTTTCACAAGCAAGACAACATGTGTTTTGGATGCTTCATGTCATGTGTTCCCCGAAACCTGAAACCCACATCAAGTAAGGCAAGTCAGGTTTGTAGACCTTCCAAGCATCGGAACATGCCTTTGTCAAAACATGCTTCATGTCGCATGTCTTCCGATCCCGAAGCCCGATTTACTCCTTTGTTTCGGGTTTCAGGTCATCAAGCATGATGCTTCATGTCACTTGTTTCATGCAACTTGAAACCCAAATTGCTCTAAAACCCTTTATGTCGAGTTTTCTGAAGTCTCCGGCATCCTCCCAGTGTGTTGGCTTTTCCAAAGTCTCCGGCATCCTCCCAGTGTGTCGGGTTTTCCAAAGTGTTCAACACCTTATGATCTCTGACACTCTCCTCCTTTGAAATTCCTCATGTCGGACCCTAGTCCATCACAAGATAAGACTGAAAAATCAGGGAGGATGAAGTACAAATTTAGGAAGGTGGAGTCTCCCTCCTACATTGACTATAATTATGACATCCGGGATACAGAGGTCGGAAACATAGATATGGAGGATTTTGGAATAGTGTCAAGAGCTCTTCTTCGGACTTCATGGATGAAATCAATAGTTGACATCATTCTACCTCTTGCAACAGTTTCCCTATGTCCGCTCGGTGCCCTAAGTTCATCTTAGCCTATGCTTCAAATTATGACTCTACTTCTCGCCTGTGAAAACTAGGAGGGAGAAGTTGTAATCAAGTTGGAAGGAGGTTACTTCGATGACCTTCTCAAGCTACCTAATTTTGAGGAATATGGAGATGTGGATCTCAAGTCAGCCCAAAATCTTAGGACAATGATCGGGAGAATTGCATCAAGCACATAAATAAGAAGTTCCTAATCAAAGCCAATCCGGCTATTTCAGTTCCCAAGACTTGTTCCCAGAAGTGATTTCATTTAGGAAATCAATGATATCATTACTCTGTTGAGTCAGGTTTTTGGTTTCCCCGAATCAAATGTTTTCCAAGGATGGATGTACAACTTCATGATCATTATTAAGAAGAATCAATAGGGAATTGATTGGGGTACTCTTATCGAAGAATTGAGATAGATTCTCAAATGAAAACTTGATCCTGTCTACGAAATTTTTATATGTCCTCGTATGTCACCTATGCAAAGTGGCCAAGCATGAGAAACTATCCGGGTTAAACACCAAGGGGAATAAGACAAATGTTGGAGCATGTTTATCAGTATTTTCCTCAGCTGACAAGAAAAGGGTCTGAAGACCAATTCAGAAGGGTAAACGATGCCTTCTTTTACGAGAACATTTGTAGGTTAAACCCGAACTAAGGAAAATGAGAGTCTCTGATGAGGCATGGGCTGAAGTTTCAAAATGGGGTTGTGTCTTCTTGCAATTTAAGAAGTTCACATATCTTTGAGTAGTCATGTACCCAGGGGATCCTTTCCATTTTCCCAGATATCCAGGGGACAAACTAATCTTGATGGAGTTGGTCAGGCAATTGTTGGATTTTCACAAGTTCCAACAGAGTAAACACAAGGCCGTTGTATCTTTCCCAATTTCTATTGGAAGGTATACTTGTTCAACAAAGTGGTGAAAGCTAAGAATGTTGTCCATGAGCTTCAAGATAAGTTGAAGAAGCACATGAAGCCCCGAGATGGGTTTGATTTTCGAGGAGTCCTTAAGGCATATGGAACTCTGCACCCGCACATACCAAGCATAGAAGACATCTGGATTGATTTACGTGATGAGGTTGTCCGAAGAAAAGATCATAGCAGATTGACACTTGTTGAGATTCAGACACTTGAGCTCGTTGACATACCAGAAGGTACTAACAATAATGAAAGTGTTCTAGATCCTTCCTATGATGGATTGAATGAAGATCAATATGTTTTCCCACCTATTGATTGGTCTATCAGTGAAAAAGCCTCTCGTTAGAGATAGATCAGCCTTGATTCTTACATGCACTAAAGCATGGCTACCACATTGCGGAATGAGTTTTAAATATGCTAATTTTTCAAAGTTGGTTGCTGCAGAGGCGGGGCCCTTTAAAAAGGGAAAATACAAAAGATCTTCTAAGGGACCTATAAAAGTCAAGTTTGTGAAGAAGAGAAGAGAACGAGAAATCTCTTCAATTGTTTCTCCAATTGAAATGGTGAATGTGCCAATCGCCAACACCACCAAAAATAGGAGAAATTTCTTTGGAAGGAGAAGTAAGCCTTGACCTCTAGTTTCACCATTTGTTGATCGCCCAATCGAAGTGACCTTATCTCTTGCATCCCTGGCTTTGGATTCGGGATTTGTGCTTCCTCCTTCACAACCATTTCTACTTCCTCTTTCCCCATCTAATTCTTTGGTCATGACCAGCATTTTCTCCGGACTCTCACCCTCTCTCTCTGGGACCAAAATAACTACCAACATGCCCCCTCCCGTGCCTCTTTTTATTGAATCGCTACCACATTGGTAATCGTCCCCACTCCACCAGTGGATTCTTCTCCCCCGAAAGTATGATACCAACTTCTACAATAGTGGTAACTCCCTCCGACATTTCTCAATGGCTACTTGAGCAAAATTCGAGGAAGAGGAAGGTGATTGTACCCATACCATCCTTTGATTTTAGTTCACTCAAGGCTTCTACTGCTAAATCAGCCAAGAAACCCAAAATAGTTTCAAGGGTTTTTGTGGCACTTTGGGAATAAGTTTACAGAGATTACCACTCCCGTAACTGACAAAACCAAAGAGCACATAATGGCCTCTGACTATCAGATAACTAGGGTGGCTCTAGGAGAAGTGACAACAGAAGGAGCACAACAGGATGCATGGGATGCTATAAACGTGCTATGCTAGAAATTGAAGGAAACAAAGGACAACAGAGATGAGCTTAAAGGAAAGGTGGATTAGTTAACTGAGGTATTGCTTAAGCTCTCAAAACCCCTTGAATCCATACCATCTTCTTCTATCCCTGTCAGGTTTGATTTCTCATCAGTGCCTATAATCGAGAAGATTAATGAAAAAGGAAGGGTAGTTGATGAATGGACCCAAAGGCTTCTCCAACAGGGGAAAGAAGTGATTCAAGATGCCATAGAAGTCTATCAATATTTGGGGAATGTACAAAGTGATGGAGAAAAAATGGATGATGATTTCTCTAAAGAAATTGGACATCTTGATTTGACTTTGAAAGCTCTCAAGGTATTAAATAAAATTCCATCACGCATCTTGGTAGAAGAAGGAATCATCCCACATGCGGATAAGCATTTCCAGCTGACCAAAGCCATCAAGTTCAGGGTAAAGATTCTTAACGAAGCCTGTGGTAAATTGAGAGAATCAAGAGATCAATTGATTGATGAAAAAAGTGACCTGGAAGAAGAATTGCTGAAAATTTACATAAAAGTGTCAAGTGGAAATTTGGGCATCCTATTAGCTGATGATCTTTTCAAACAAATCCAAGAATCAATTCAGCATGAACCAGCTCACGGATTTGGCATTGAAATCATTGACAAGTTTGTAAGGATTGAACATTCTTTGGAGGCCTTGAGAAAACTCAACAAAATATTGAGAAAATTTCCGGTAGTGCCAGTGACACTCATAAAACATGTGAAGTTTTGAGTGATCATTCCACTGCGCTTGACGAAAATGAGATGCAAGGTATAATCCGGAAGTTCCAAGAATTTCGGAACAAACAGGCTTAGTTGGAGGAAGAGAAAGATGAAGAAGAAAAAGATGATGATTCAGACTAAGTCTTGATGCGATGTGTCATTTCAATCTTGAAATTGACATGTCTTTTTCATTTCTATTTCATCACATTTTGAATCATATTGTGACTTGGTCTCCTGCATGAGAGTCAAGCAAAATAGGACTCTTTTTAAAAGACTATTTTATAGGGTTTGTCCTATTTTCTCTCAACTATTTTTATTATAAATAAGGGATGTGTGTACATTCCAAAGGGTTGAGATTTTTGGAATATTGAGAGCTATTGTGAAGAAGAAAAACTTTGTGTTTTCTTTTAATCATTTGAGGAATAGAAGTTGATGCTATTTTGCAAACTTTGTGTTGTGAGATGTATCTTTCTTAAGATATTGTTCTTATGTTTGTAATCTTAAGCTATTCTTTGTTTAGCATCTTGATGATTCTAATCATTTCAAACATTACATTTGTTATCTAAAGCTCGTATGATTATTTCGTGCTCTGTGTTTACTCGAAATAAAATACGTTCCTCTCATTTCCTTTCCATTGTGTTTCTTCCATTGTAATAATTTCTGACCCAGTCCATTTATAAAAATGACATCTTCCCAAAGTGTGGATATGGATTTCGGGATTCTATCCCAACCCCAATGGTTAGATTAGTGTGAATATTGTATATATTGTTTCTGTTGTGTTTTAGATTAGTAATAAACATGCAGCCTCACCTGTCTTTGAGGAGGGATTTAATCCCATGTACTGTAGTTAAACCTCATATTTTGGATTGAAAAATATCCAACCAACAGTTTTTGGTGACTCCACTAGGGAATACGGATTAATAGTGTAAAGCTTATCCTCTTGGTGTCTGGCGACTCCGTATTTGCCTTATTTTCAACAAGATCTCTTTCCGGTTCAAGCTGGCCAGAAAGATCTTCACTCGGTCCCGCCGAGCCCGGGTGAAATTGATCCACTCTTTGAATTACTACAATGGCACAATTTCAGTCTTTCCCCAACAAGCATTATTTCTAACCGAACTAGAAGTTCTTCACCTATTCAGAGAAATCAGATCCCCATAGAACAAGAAGCGTCTGC
This sequence comes from Taxus wallichiana var. yunnanensis, assembly GCA_018340775.1. Taxonomy (NCBI): domain Eukaryota; kingdom Viridiplantae; phylum Streptophyta; class Pinopsida; order Cupressales; family Taxaceae; genus Taxus; species Taxus wallichiana. Next base: position 509,690,371 of record CM031242.1, read on the forward strand.
AACTTGTCATGCGTTATTCTTGTCCGACACTCGGATCCCTATACGCACTCTTTTCAGAAGGATGGCAACACAACCTGTGCCTTAGGGCGTAGCTATTGGTCCTCTTTCTTTAACTCCACCATTGCACGAGTTACCACATGGATCACGTAAAAACATTCCCAAGTTCAATGGGGATGGGAAGCAGCATTCTGATTAACACATTGCATCTTTCTTTGCAGCATGCGATGTCCTTAGAGTAGCTCATGAAGATGTCTCTGTTTGACTCTTTGTTGAAACATTGCACGGTGCAGTAGCCGAATGGTTTTACCACCTTCCGAATGCATGCGTCACAAATCTGGCTACCATGAGGACCATATTCGAAGCACGTTTCAAACCAGCTGAAGATTCTCATGCTTTGTTAGCACAACTTACCCATATGAAGAAGGAATCACATGAACCCATGCGGGACTTCATGGCAAAGTTTAACAAGATGATCCGAAAGATTCTAGAAATAGCTGTACCAACTCTAGAAAATCAGAAATGCTTCTTCATTAATGCTCAGCCTCCCGATGTGAGCTTTTATTAAGAAGGTCAGCTATCCCAAATTTGGCTATCACTCAGTCAACAGCTATTGAAATAGAGGATGATCTCATTTTGGCCGAAGAATCAGGAAAGATGTACCCAAACCTAAAAATCAAGGTTCTTCTCAAGGTAATACTGACCCTATGATCCAAAAATGGCTAATGATTTGATTTCTTTAAAAAAGAAAATGTCCCAGCAGGTGAGTAATGTTCCGTATCGGGATATCCCTAGATGGAATTTCAATAACACCAATGGTGCACCTACAAGAGATAGGCCGCGGTTAACCCCTACTCAACCGAGGCTGGAAATCAAAGCTCCTCCCATCAATGCAGCAGTAGAAATAGTCAAAGAAGAGGAGGAACCCGAAGAACAAGATTCCCCCGAGGATTTTGAAGCTTCAGGATATGCTGATGAGTCTTATGATGATTTGGCTGGTGACTCCAGCATTGGGTATTTAGAATATGAAGAGGATGAATGTGCACCAGATGGTCAGTCATTTGCTATCTTCACTCGATCCCAATCTCAGAATCCAAGAAAACATCTTGAAAGCCCCAAGGAGAAGAACAAGGAACCTCACATATCCATAGTTAAGAGAGGTGCTCCTATTTCAGCACAAACTGAAAGAGAAGTCACCAAAAAGGTAACAACTTCTCCTCATTCTCTTTCTCCTAAGGTCAGTGCCCCAGCTCAAGCTCATGTGATTAGAACTGAGCCTACCATCACCCCTTCTTATACTACTTTTGACATTATCGATCATGCAAAAAGAACCAAGATCCAAATGTCAGAAGCGGAATACCTTCAGTCAAATCCTGAACAGTTCGAAAAGCTCACCAAATTCATTAGAAGTAAAGCTACCATTCTCTCACCTCCAAAAGGTATTTTTCTGAATCCTACTCAATCCCCACCTCAGAACAATCTAACCTCTACTTCTTCTTCAGGAAAGATTGAACCATTTTATTTGTCTTTGCTTATAAATGGGTTTAAACTCAGCAATTGCATCATCGACTCAGGGGCCTCCGACAATGTTATGCCCGCAAAAGTAGCCCATGCCCTTGGGCTTACTTTGACTAAGTCATATGGATGATGTTACTCCATGGAAACCAAGCAAGTTCCCTTGATTGGTCAAATCAAAGATGCACAGTTTGCATTCGTTGCCTTCCCAGAGAAGAGAGTGAAAATGACTATTCTAGTTGCCGACATTCCTACAGCCTATGGTATCCTCTTGGGTAGAGGTTTTTGTAAAGACGTCGGAGGAGAGATTAATATGGATTGGACCAAGGAAAGGATTCCAGTCAATGGGGTTTATCATGTTCTCCATCCTGAGCCTCAGGTGAGGTATTTGGTAACTAAATCAGATGACCCTAAGGCTCAAATTCTTTTCGAAGATGCTAGCTTTGGAAATTATTTCATGACATCAGAGATACCGGTGGTAGATGTTAAGAAAGAAGATTCTAATGCTATTTGGACCCTCAAATTTGATGGTAGCTATTCAACCACCGGATCGGGCGCTGGTGTAGTTCTTATATCTCCTAATTCTGAGATCTTCCCTCTCGCTTTCAAATTGCAGTTTGATAATACTAATAACATGGCTGAATATGAAGCTCTGTTACTAGGATTAGAAATGGCCAGACAGAAGGGAATTTGAAATCTCAAGGTTCAAGGGGACACAGAGCTGATTGTCAATCAAGTCAAGGGAATCTATCAAGTAAAAAATGATCACTTGAGACATTACAGGAACAAAGTTTGGGATAATATAGAATGCTTTGATGCATTCTCCATCAAGGTAGTTTTGAGAGATTATAACAACAAGGCATATTCTTTGGCCGTGTCTACATTCCTCCTTCTCCCTCACCCCCAATTCAAACAACATACATACACCATTGAGATCGTATCGTCCCAAGTATCCCGGATAATGCGGCTCATTGGCAAGTGTTCAATGATGATCAACAAGTGTTGACTTTTCTAGAAAAACTGATAATTTTAGTGAGTTGTACTTTGAAGGTTCGGAATCAGCTTTTATGAATCTATTTCAAATCCATATCAAGAGGTTGACGGTGATTTTATTCAGCTTAAAGGCAACAAGATTCCCAAAGGTCTGTTTTCTCTGGAGGGTTTGTTTGACAAGCACGATCGTTTTATTCAAAACAAAAGACAAGTTGAAGGAGCTTCTTCCTCGGAAGTAGATCAAGTCAATCTAGGTTCATTTGATCAACCTCGGATGATGAATATTGGGAAATGTTGTTCCCCTAAGGAGAAAGTGAAATTCACTTCACTCTTGAAGAAAAACATGGATGTCTTAGCCTGGTCTTATGCAGATTTAAAATCCTTCAAGCCCAAAGACGTACAAAGACAAGATCCCTTTGAAGCCTAATGTAAAACCATACAGGCAGAAGCAAAGACATTACAATCCCAAGATCTCAGGGCCTATCCTTGCAGAAATTCAAAAAATGTTAGATGCCATAATTATTTTTCCAATCCATCACTCCACTTGGATTGCTAACATCATCCCTATCAGGAAGAAGAATGGCGAAATCCAGATTTGTGTTGATTTCGGAACCTAAATCAGTCTTCGTTAAAAGAAAATTATCCCTTTCCTATCATGGATCAGGTGTTACAGACCATTACTGGATCAGAAATGCTATCCATGCTCGATGGATTTTCAGGATATAATCAAGTTGAGGTAGCTGCGGAGGATCAACACAAGATGGCCTTCACAACCCCATGGGGGACCTTTGCTTACAGGAGGATGCCTTTTGGCTTGAACAACACTTTGGAGCCACCTTTCAGAGAGCTATGGACTTGGCATTTAGATACCTAATGGGCAAAGTCATAGTGGTATATTTGGATGACTTGACCGTTTTCTCTAAAAAATGGAGTGATCATTATGATCATTTAGAGCAAGTACTTTTGAGATGCAGGCATCGCGGGATTTCATTAAATCCCAAGAAGTCCATGTTTGGAGTAACCGAAGGAAAGTTGTTGGGTCATATCATGACTAGAGAAGGAACCAAAATCAACCCAGAGAGGGTAAAGGCCATTCAGAGCCTTACCCTACCCACAAGTAAAACTGGAGTTCATTCCTTCTTTGGAAAGGTCAATTTCCTAAGAAGGTTTGTACCTGATTTTGCTAATAAAACTAAGGATATCCTTGGGATGATGAAAGGAAAAATTCCATTTCAATGGAGTACTGAAGGGAAGCTTACATTTGATGAAGTCAAAAGGGAAGTTTCTTGCGCTCCTATCCTAGTATGTCCAGATTTCAAAAAAGATTTCATCATGTACAACTACGCCTCTGCTCACACAGTGTCGGCCATCCTGATGCAAGAGAATGGGGAGGGAATTGAAGCTCCCATCACTTTTATGAGTTGTCCATTAAAGGAACATGAGCTAAAAATGTCACAAATTGAAAATCATGCTTATGCAGTGGTACGAGCGGTGAAACATTTTAGGTACTATGTGTTGAATTCCCATACCCTCGTTCTTATTCCCGACACACCGTTAAATCCATTTTGACTCAACAAGAACTGGGGAGTCAACGAGGTACCTGGATAGCTAAATTTTAGGAGTATGACTTAGACATTAGACCTACCAAGTTGGTATGAGGAAGGGGCTTGTGCCAATTGATCATGGAAAACCATGTTGAAGCAGAATGTGAAAAAGACTGAAGATACCTCTTCAAAGTTGCCCATGGTGCTTTTCGTGAGTACAATTGATGAATGGTACACAAATATTGCTTTCTTTCTGACTTATGGTGAATGCCCCCACATTTAAGCCAAAAGGAGAAGAGGATGGTCAAGTTAAGGTCTGTAAGATACCTCCTGTGGGATAACAGAATATATAAGAAAGGTATTGATGGTGTTTTCTGCGTTGTGTTGATAAATCACAACAGTTAAAGTTGTTAGAATCCTTCCATAGCCTAGCATGCAGAGGACATTTCTCATCCTCTGTAATAACTTATAAGATCCCTGCAGCTAGGTACTATTAGCCTACTCTCTTTTGGGATTCAGCAGAGTGGGTGTCCAAGTGTGAAGCTTGTCAACATTTTGTTGGTCATCCCAAGCTAGCAGCTCTTCCCTTGAAGCCCGTAGTGATTGAAGAACCATTTCGCCAGTGGGGAATTGACTTCATTGGAATGTTGAATCCTACCTCTAGTACCGAAACAATTACGTGCTTTGATCTTCTACAGATTATTTTACCAAGTGGGTGGAAGCCGTGCCAATCAAGAAAGTAACCTCAGAAGCTATGTGCAAGTTCCCTAAAGAAAATATAATTGTCAGATTCAGTGTGCCTCACAAGATTGTGGCCGACAATGCCTCTAATTTCTCGTCACATGAGTTGACAAAATATTGCTATGGATTCGACATCACCCTAGCTCACTCATTTGATTATTATCCCTAAGGTAATGGGCAAGTTTGAGTCCAAAGAACAAGAACACAAGTTACCATAATTAGAAAGCTAGTAGATGAAAACCAGAGGACATGGCACAAAGCATTGTATGATGCATTGTGAGCTGATCGGATTACCCCAAAGTGGGCTATAGGAATGTATCCTTTCCAAGTACTGTATGGGATCGATGCTGAGATACCTATCTTAGTAGAGTTGTCAATTACATTTACCAAAGATTGAAGATGTGACTTTTCAAAATTCTATTGAGAAAAGGGTTATGTACCTAGCTAGGCTAGAAGAGGAATGGAGCAAGGTGGTTGATCACATTGCAGACCATCAAAGCAAAGTAAAGAAAATTTTTGACAAGAAATCAAGGCAATGTCATTTCCAAATTGGAGACCTGGTGTTGCTTTGGGATAAGAGGAGGGAGCAGAAAGGAATGCATGGAAAGTTTGACTCTTTGTGGAAAGGACCTTTTAAGATTCATCAGCTGAGTGGTGAAAATAGTTTCCATCTATCATATCTTGATGGAGAGTTACTCCCTTTTCCTTTCAGTGGTCAACATCTGAAGTTGTTCCATCATTAATGCAAGATGCTCTTTTGCATTGTACATACTTTATTTTTTGTCGTGTGTTTGCTTTTAGTCTTCTTTCTTTCCTTGCTTTTTTTTTTGGTTTTCTTCTTTACTGACTCCATAGCCCAATGGATAAAGCCAGAGATTCTGAGTTCTCTTCCTTTGATATCACAAAGAAATTCCCCAACTAGAGCCAATTGTTATCTCATTTTTGAGTTTACGCCAAAAAAGAGATAACCCTAAGAAATTTTTGAGCTAGGTTTCTAAGAATCACCTTTTAGAGAGATAATTAGGTTTTCGGGTTTCACAAGCAAGACAACATGTGTTTTGGATGCTTCATGTCATGTGTTCCCCGAAACCCGAAACCTGCATCAAGTAAGGTGAGTTAGGTTTGCGGACCTTCCAAGCATCGGAACATGCCTTCGTCAAAACATGCTTCATTTCGCATGTCTTCTAGTCCCCGAAGCCTGATTTACTCCTTTGTTTCGGGTTTCCGGGGTCATCAAGCATGATGCTTCATGTCACTTGTTTCCCGCAACCTGAAACTTGAATTTCTCTAAAACCCTTTGTGTCGGGTTTTCCAAAGTCTCCGGCATCCTCCCAGTGTGTTGGGTTTTCCGAAGTCTCCGGCATCCTCCTAGTGTGTCGTTTTTTTCATCTTTTCGGCATCTCCAGTGTGTCGGGTTTTCCAAAGTGTTCAACACCTTCTGATCTCTCGACACTCTCCTCCTTTGAAATTCCTCATGTCGGACCTTGGTCCATCACAAGATAAGACTGAAAAATCAGGGAGGATGAAGTACAAATTTAGGAAGGTGGAGTCTCCCTCCTACATTGACTGTAATTACGACATCTGGGATACAGAGCTCGGAAACATAGATATGGAGGATTTTTGGAATAGGGTCAAGAGCTCTTCTCAGACTTCATGGATGAAATCAATAGTTGACATTGGTCTACCTCTTACTACAGGTTTCCCTATGTCCACTCAGTGCCCTGAGTTCATCTTAACTTGTGCTTCGAATTATGATTTAGCTTCGTTCTATGAAAAACCAAGTGGGAGAAGTTGTAATCAAGTTGGACAAAGGTTACTTCAATGACCTTCTCAAGCTGCCTAATTTTGAGGAATATGGAGATGTGGATCTCGAGTCAGCCCAAAAAGCTTGGGACAATGATCAAGAGGATTGCATCAAGCACGTGAATAAGAAGTTCCTAATCAAAGCCAAACCGGCAGTTTCCAGGTTCCCAAGACTTGTTCCCAGAAGTTATTTCATTCAGGAAATCAATGATATCATTAATCTGTTAAGTCGGGTTTTGGTTTCCTCGAATAAAATGTTTTCAAGGATGGATGTACAACTTCATGATCATTATTAAGAAGAATCAATAGGGAATTGATTGGGGTACTCTTATCGAATCCTAGAGATAGATTCTTAAATGACAAAGAAATCTGCCTATGAGAAAGTTTTATATGTCCTCGTATGTCACCTATGCAGTGACCGGCATGAGAAACTATCCTGGGTTGGACACCAAGGGGAACAAGACAGTGGAGCATGTTTATCAGTATTTTCCTCAACTGACAAGAAAAGGGTCTGAAGACCAATTCAGAAGGGTAAACGATGCCTTCTTTTACGAGAACATTTGCAGGTTAAACCCTGAACTAAGGAAAATGAGAGTCTCTGATGAGGCATGGGCTGAAGTTTCAAAATGGGGTTGTGTCTTCTTACAATTTAAGAAGTTCACATATCTTTGAGTAGTCATGTACCCAGGGGATCCTTTCTGTTTGCCCAGATATCCAGGGGACAAACTAATCTTGATGGAGTTGGTCAGGCAATTGTTGGATTTTCACAAGTTCCAACAGAGTAAACACAAGGCCACTGTATCTTTCCCAATTTCTATTAGAAGGTATACTTGTTCAATAGTGGTGAAAGCCAAGAACGTTGTCCATGAGCTTCAAGATAAGTTGAAGAAGCACATGAATCCCGAGACGGGTTTGATTTTCAAGGAGTCCTTAAGGCATATGGAACTCTGCACCTGCACATACCAAGCATAGAAGACATCTGGATTGATTTACGTGATGAGGTTGTTGTCCGAAGAAAAGATCATAGCAGATTGACACTTGCTGAGATTCAGACACTTGAGCTCGCTGACATACCAGAAGGTACTAGTGATAATGAAAGTGTTCTAGATCCTTCCTATGATGGATTGAATGAAGATCAATATGTTTTCCCACCTATTGATTGGTCTATCAGTGAAAAATCCTCCATTATAGATAGATCAGCCCTGATTCTTGCACACACCAAAGCATGGCTCGCCTCTTGGGGAATGAGTTTTAAAGATGATAATTTTTCAAAGTTGGTTACTACAGAGGCAGGGCCCTCCAAAAAGGGAAAAGACAAAATATCTTCTAAGGGACCTATAAAGGTCAAGTTTGTCAAGAAGAGAAGAGAACGAGAAATCTCTTCAATTGTTTCTCCAGTTGAAATGGTGAATGTGCCAGAATCACCAACACCACCAGAAATAGGAGAAATTTCTTTGGAAGGAGAAGTAAGCCAGCCTCTAGTTTCACCATTTGTTGACTGCCCAACTGAAGTGACCTTATCTCTTGCATCCTAGGCTTTGGAGTCGGGATTTGTGCTTCCTCCTTCACAACCACTTCTACCTCCTCTTTCCCCATCTACTTCTTTGGTCATGGCCAAAATTTTCTCTAGACTCTCACCCCTCTCTGCTAGGACCAAAATAACTACCAACATGCCCCCTCCTGTGCCTCTTTTTATTGAATCTACTACCACATTGGTAACTGTCCCCACTCCACCAGTGGATTCTTCTCCCCGAAAGTCCGATACCAACTTCTACAATAGTGGTAACTCCCTCTTACATTTCTCAATGACTACTTGAGCAAAATTTGAGGAAGAGGAAGGTGATTGTACCCATACCATCCTTTGATTTTAGTTCAAAAGGCTTCTACTACTAAATCAGCCAAGAAACCCAAAATAGTTTCAAGGGTTTTGTGGCGCTTCGGGGCATAAGTTTACAGAGATTACCACTCCCGCAATGACAAAACCAAAGAGGACATAACGGCCTCTGACTATCAGATAACTAGGGTGGCTCTAGGAGAAGTGACAATGAGAATACACGGGATGCTATAAACGTGCTATGATAGAAATTGAAGGAAACAAAGGACAACAGAGATGAGCTTAAAGGAAAGGTGGATTAGTTAACTGAGGTATTGCTTAAGCTCTCAAAACCCCTTGAATCCATACCATCTTCCTCTATCCCTGTCAGGTTTGATTTCTCATCGGTGCCTATAATCGAGAAGATTAATGAAAAAGGAAGGGTAGTCGATGAATGGACCCAAAGGCTGCTCCAATAGGGGAAAGAAGTGATTCAAGATGCCGTAGAAGTCTATCAATCTTTGGGGAATATACAGAGTGATGGAGAAAAGATGGATGATGATTTCTCCCAAGAAATTGGACATCTTGATTTGACTTTCAAAGCTCTCCAGGTATTAAAGAAAATTCCATCACGCATCTTGGTAGAAGAAGGCATCATCCCACATGCGGATAAGCATTTCTAGCTGACCAAAGCCATCAGGTTCAGGGTAAAGATTCTTAACGAAGCCTGTGGTAAATTGAGAGAATCAAGAGATCAATTGATTGATGGAAAAAGTGACCTGGAAGAAGAATTGCTGAAAATTTGCGTAAAAGTGTCAAGTGGAAACTCGGGCATCCTATCAGCTGATGATCTTTTCAAACAAATCCAAGAATCAATTCAGCATGAACCAGACTCATGATTTGACATTGAAATCATGTGATGGTTTGTAAGGATTGAACATTCTTTGGAGGCCTTGAGAAAACTCAACAAAAGATTGAGAAAACTTCCCTGTGTAGTGCCAGTGACACTCATGAAACATGTGAAGTTTTGAGTGATCATTCCACTGCGCCTGACAAAAATGAGATGCAAGGTATAATCTGGAAGTTCCAAGAATTTTGAACAAACAGGCTCAGTTGGAGGAAGAGAAAGATGAAGAAGCAAAAGATGACGATTCAGACTAAGTCTTGATGTGACATGTCATTTCAATCTTGAAATTGACATGTCTTTTTCATTTCTGTTTCATCACATTTTGAATCATATTGTGACTTGGTCTCCTGCGTGAGAGCCAAGCAAAATAGGACTCTTTTTAAAAGACTGTTTTATAGGGTTTGTCCTATTTTCTCTCAACTATTTTTATTATAAATAAGGGATGTGTGTACATTCCAAAGGGTTGAGATTTTTGGAATATTGAGAGCTATTGTGAAGAAGAAAAACTTTGTGTTTTCTTTTAATCATTTGAGGAATAGAAGTTGATGCTATTTTGCAAACTTTGTGTTGTGAGATGTATCTTTCTTAAGATATTGTTCTTATGTTTGTAATCTTAAGCTATTCTTTGTTTAGCATCTTGATGATTCTAATCATTTCAAACATTACATTTGTTATCTAAAGCTCGTATGATTATTTCGTGCTCTGTGTTTACTCGAAAGAAAATACGTTCCTCTCATTTCCTTTCCATTGTGTTTCTTCCATTGTAATAATTTCTGACCTAGTCCATTTATAAAAATGACATCTTCCCAAAGTGTGGATATGGATTTCGGGATTCTATCCCAACCCCAATGGTTAGATTAGTGTGAATATTGTATATATTGTTTTTGTTGTGTTTTAGATTAGTAATAAACAAGCAGCCTCACTTGTCTTTGAGGAGGGATTTAATCCCATGTACTGTGGTTGAACCTCATATTTTGGATTGACAAAATATCCAACCAACAACCTTGAACATGCTCGCATTGCATTTTCAAGCCCTCTCTCCTCTCTACCTCATCAAATCACTGATTACCACTTGTTAGCACCACATAATGGCACATTTTTATATCCCATATATCCCATCTATCCCATCCCTTTGGTAAATTTGGAAAAAATAAATGTCCCCACCCCGATCATGTGATTTTATTCACATGGTGAGTCTTAGCTCCTAGGTGCTAATAGCTATCTCTTCTCTCTCCCCAATCAGAAAATAAAACCACACCAATTTTCATCCTCACATCAAGACATATTTTTATACCTCATCTGTCCCATCCATTTGGGAAAGTTTAGATAGAAAATATCCCCTTTCCAAGTTGGTGGAAATATTAAATTTTTCTATAGTTTTTAACCCATCGCTTCTTCTTTCTTCCTTACATTTGCATGGAAAGTGTTGCCAAAAAGTTTTAAGAAAAAAATAGCTCTTTCCCATTCCATGTTTTCTCCATGAATCCATTAATGTTGTTGTAAAACCTCCATTAATTCTATAAATTATCTAGAAACTCTACCTAAATTCCTCTAGAATTGTCGTATGCTATGAAACTTGAAAAATTCATATCTTTCAAATGGGTGAATGAATTTGATTGAGAATTTTACAATCACTCACCATCACAATCACCTTTAATATGAAATTAACAAAAATAAAAATTTCCCCTGATTTTCTAATGGTAAAAACCATAGTTTACTACCATAACTCATGATTTTTCATTTTTCAGACATTTCGATAAAGGGATTGAGGTGAAAATTGAACACGAGGTCTCGGGAGAGAGCCTATTCTTGTGAAGTTATTTTCATTACAAACCAAGGTAAGGAAGTGATATTTATAGAAATAATAATTCTCTAGTGCCTCCACTTACTAAAAATAGTAACTTAATAAGAATAGCAAGTCATCTTAGATAAATGCACTTAGTAAACAATGAAAGTGATAAAACTAGGAAATTTTGGTCAAAAAGGAAAATAAAATAAAGCAAAAAGTGAAGGCAACTATCTAAAAATAGAAAGTTTCAAAAATATTAAATCATTATTAACGGAGTTAAACTAGGTATGCCAAATAATCAATAAGTTTAAATTTTACCAAAATAGGAAAAATATCCCAAAATAACAGTCCTTGTTTAGCTTTTAAAAAATGAATGTCTTCATTTTGGGTGTAAAAGTTACTGTAGGACTAATTTTCATTCATCTTTCTTTCTTTTGACATCATCACAGGCTTTCAAATTAATCTCATATAAAAACATATAATTCATATTTCACATGGTTTTGAGGCATCATTCTAGTCACAGTTGTGTACAAAAACGAGGACAAACATTATAGGGTACAACATTTGAAAACATGAGACATTTTACATTCGATAAGATATTCAAAATAGGTTCAAAATATCCAAATATCATCATTGTAAATATTCAATAAGGTTTGGAGCCATATGTACTCCCCGGTGAGCTAGCTAGTTGAGTGAGCTCGGTGAGTTGTCCAAGGTGAGATGAGCGGTTGAGCTCGACGAGCTAGTTGAGTGAGATCAGTGAGATGGGAGAGATAGTTTTGTTATTTAAGGATAATTGGTTCAATTTATCTTCTCAATAAAATAGGATTCGATTCATTTAATTATATTTCTCTAGATAATCATCTAGGTATGTCTTCTCCAAGGTAAAAGTGTCCCCACGTGATCAATATTTCATTCCATAACAAGTTACTAAAGGTGATTTAGTGAAAACATCATGTCAGCTCCTCAATATAATTTTCAATGGATTCAATAAATTATTTAGAGTGATCCAAGGAGAAATAATCTTACTATCATTCCCATTCTAGAAGCAATCTCAAGAACATTGAAGTCCAAGTGAAGAAATAAGGACCAATAAACTTTCTACTTTTTCGGTGACACCTTAGGTAATTAGTATGTTGAAGTTATTAAGCCTAGAAATTAAAATCCTATTGAGGAGATGACTTCATCAGACCATGAGTTGATGCACATTTCACTAGGTCAAGATTCACATGAAATTTATTCTCACCTATTCAAGGAATCCTATTCCCACCTCCTCACTTATAATGAAGAATACAAGCAAACAATTATGCAAATCAAGGAACATATAAAAATTATCAAGTGCTCACATTTAACCTTTCTTGGATCTCGAATCATCATCTTCCCTTCCAGTAGAATACATTCTTTTAATCTATAGTTTTTATCCTAAGTTGATTAAGAAAGCATAGGAATATATGATATAGTGGAAGGAAAATAAGAAATGGATCGATAAAATCATTGAGAAAGGAAAGGAATTGTTTCTTGATATCATTTCTATAATCAAGTATGTTCTTGCAACATTTTTAGAAGTGAACAAAGAAATAGAGGATTTTGCAAAAGAGCTAAATAATTTAGATGATGTGTTTCCAATGGTATCTACGAGATGACCTCTTTCGACTCTCACACTCTCATGAGTAAGAATGTTTTTACATCCGTACAGAGAACTTGTCTCCCTTTTGGATCCACATCATTGATATGAAATATGGAATACCCAATAATGAAATATTTGAATTGGACCTAATTTTACAACATGATTTTGAGATCTTAAATTATGTGAACAATTGTGTTTAGAAAATTGAGTTCCTTGCTCTCACCGAGGATTCATCATCCAAAGAACTCATTATTTCCTTCCAGAGCTACTCAAGACAGAGGTACGTGACTCTATTTCCTTTAATAAAGATAACTTAGAATCTATGGACAACAAGAAAACTTTCATTATTGTAATTGTGACAGATCATGAAGGATGGATTATTTAATGTAAGAAGATCAATAATATCCATGAGACATGGACCTAGGTATTGGGGTATGTTTGCATTCCTGGTGAGGATAAGTTGACATCTGTGATAGCTCAATTCAACAAGAAATTCAAGGAGCATGACCCCATTCTAGAGACTTATCATTAGGAAGAATGAATCATAAAAGTTATCTATCGCAGTGATTTTATTCATCATCTATGAAATATTCTCCCTTCTCCTCTCTTTCTCCCTTTTCTCCTCTCCCCTTTCTAAATGTTAATTTATTGTAATCATTGTATTTTGTCTCATTCACATAAGTAAATTTCTAAAGTTATATTGTAAAATTTCCTTAAATTTATAAAAAGGGATCTTATTTCTCATTTCATAGGAAGTTATAAAGTCACAAGTGGAATAGGAACACGAAGAGTCATGTGGAGGGGAGAAAAAATGTCAATTCACAATGTTACAAATTTGGATGGATTATCCATTCCAAAGGATCTGAATTTTAATTTTTTTTTTTATGTAGAAATTATGGATTATGGTTTTGGGTGTTGAGATTTATATCACCAATGCAAAACAAACAAAATCTAATATTTCTTACATTCCCTTTTCTTGTATGTTCCTTTAGTTTTTCTCGTATATACACCTGTAGAATAATAATGACTAAGAAATATCTTTGTATATTTGATATATGAATCCAATAATTGTGTGTCCGGGTTTGTTTGTCTCACTAAATGGCTTCATTGTTGTTTTCCTCTAATTGAATGCTGAACTAATTTGATGATTAGGTATGAATTATCCTTATGCATTATCACAAAAATAACCTTCATTTGTCTAATTTCTCTCCTTCATCCCTTATTGTTGTTATTTCCTCCCTTGTACCATGTACAAGCACTTTTCCATGTGTTTAGTGAAGTGTTCTTGTGTAATCACCAACCCAATTTCCCATGCCAAAGAAATTGATAGGATTTGATTAGTTAACATTCAATAATGGTAGCCTCCCCATACCTAAGAATGAGGTGCATAGCTCTGTGAGAGTTGGTTGAAATCAACTAATTTTTCATATGAAAAATTATTTCACCAACATTTTTGGAGACTCTACCTTGAGGAGACACTTTCCCATGTGCACCAGCAAGTATATCTAAAAATAAAGTATATATTATAAAAAGTCATATTTCAAATAAATAATAAATTTTGAAGGCGAATCCATTAAGGAACAAATCCATACCACATTCATTTACTGTAATAGAATGATAAAGTATGAATATTGGATTTCAAAGTGCCACTTTGAGTGACAATGAAGAAGATGATGATGATGAATGCAAAGAACTGCAAATATTTTATCTTCTCTTATTTGGAACATTTCTTACAAAGTTAAGAAATATAAGGCAAATAAGATTTGTGCTAGCTCTGTAATAGCCATGAAAATATTGTCAAGAAAGCAAAAGATTTTTGTTTGTGAAGACCCTATCATAAATTCATGGTGGCTAAAATTCAAGTGGACTACTTCTAAACAAAAGAGAATGGGACTTACACCACTTAGTAATCGAGAATCCAATAAATGGATGAAGAAAATTCATAAAAGATATAAACAGGTTGTAAGGAAGGCATGATGGTGAAGATTCTTGAGAAGGTAACATCTTTAACTTCATGAGTTTTATTAAAAGTTAAGGACATTTTATTTCATCTCCCTTCCTCTAGATGATTTCCTCTCATATGAATATGAAGATATAGATATTTTGAGAAGAGAATATGCATAAATGATTTGAGAGTGGAAGAAGGAATTTATTAACTTGAAGCCTATCATTAAGTTTGGAAGTTTTCATTTTCCTTGTAAATAAGGTATGAACATCTTGAAGTACTTCGTAATTTTGAGGAAGAAGAAACTCAAGAAAAGCCCGATTGCTGTCCACAATATGAGGTATTTATACCTAGAAGACTCTTGTGTACTTATGATGAATATCATATCCTTGAACATTCTAATAAGATTGAAATCATCACCTTAAACGATGATGAAAAAGACATATGATTAAACCTCCATTCATTAACTTATTTTGGCTCAACATACACTGTTGGAGAAAAAATGGATTCAAGAGAGGAAGATTATTTGTGCTTGATAGGTGATTTAGTTCTTTCCAAGGGAACCACTAACAATGAATAATTACAAGAAATTCATCCTTCATCCCATACCGAAGATGAGGAATTCAAATTAATCATGGATGATCTTATTTCCAATTGTGATTTTTCAAGTGATGTAGAAATGTCGGGTAATGAAATAGAGATAGTGGAGAATAAAACTCCCTTATCAATTCAATCATGGATGAAAAATTGGAGGAGTTTAATTTATTTATAGAAACCAAGGAGTATGAACAAATTTAACATGATCTCTTTGAGGAGATGATTTTACAACCTTCAACAATGGATCACAATGATGATCATCATATTAGGTAGAGAATATGTGATTCTTCTTGTGAACAAGAGGATGTTACAAGAAATGGTGAAGATGAAATTGAAGAATTTTCTTCCCCAACATGGTTCTCTACCAACCATCATGAGAATGATAAAATTTTTGGGGTTAGCACACTAGTTGTATAGATAATACAAAATATCTACGCATACGTGCAAATACAATATGATATTCTACAAGAAGAAATATACATAACAAGAGATATAAATCAAAACTAGATTTAATGTGGTTCACCAAGTGTGGGCTACTTCCACTAAGAAACAAGTCAATCTATTATCCAAAACTTTTACAAGATATAAAATGCATATTTACAATCTTCCACACCTCTTAGATGTACAAGTATTGTCTTACTCTCAAGATTTTTCTTCTTCATCAAGAATTCTCTCTCACAATTATTCTCAAAATAATCATATAATTTTTCAATTTCTTCTTAATTCTTTTCTCTAAACCCTAGATTTCATGCTTATATAGGCATATCCAAACATAGGGAAATTATCCATGCAATTACAATTAATAGATCTAATTCGCATGAGTTAATTAAAACACCCACACATAGGTAATCGAGGTCGGTTAGCCCTAATCGATGTTGATTCCTCCTTTCTTGATCGATCTAGGTCCTTCCATAACCAATGTCGGTTACTATGTTTTATATCAAGTTTCAAATACATGCTAATCCGAAGTAATTAATCTCCACAACTCAATAATATCCCACTTGGAGACTAATTAATGCACTATACCTATACAACATCATTCTTGGATCCTTCCTTAGCTTTGTTTCTTCCTCTCTTA
This sequence comes from Taxus wallichiana var. yunnanensis, assembly GCA_018340775.1. Classification (NCBI taxonomy): domain Eukaryota; kingdom Viridiplantae; phylum Streptophyta; class Pinopsida; order Cupressales; family Taxaceae; genus Taxus; species Taxus wallichiana. Next base: position 509,706,720 of record CM031242.1, read on the forward strand.
TATCAAAATCAAATACTAATAGAAGTGGAGTGTAAATCAAACTTATCCTTTGCTAATGTCTCGGTTAGCATATCTACAAGGTTTTCAATCATATGAATATTTTCTAGATTCAACTTTACATCCTCTAATACCTGCCATATGAAGTGATACCTCAACTAAATGTGTTTCATTCTTGAATGAAACATTGAGTTCTTTACCAAATAAATTACACTTTGACTATCACTGAACAATTTACAATCATTTTTCTCCTTTTCCAACTCTTTCTTGAACCTACTCATCCATATCATCTCCTTACTAGCCTTTGTAGCTGCAATATACTCTACCTTTGTAGTAGACAAAGCCACAACCTTATGCAATATTGAAATCCAGCTAACTGTCATCCCACCTACTATAAAAATATATCCAGTAGTGCTCCTCTTACGATTTAGATTTCCAACCATATCCGAATCAACATAGCCACATAATTAAATATTTGAAACTTCATTGCATAACCTGCATGCTAGATGTCCCTTTCAAATACCTAAGTATCCATTGGAATTATTTCAATGCTATTTACCTAGATTCACCATATATCTACTCACATTTCCAATGCAATTTCGGTCTAGTACAAACCATAGAATGCATGAGACTCTCAATTTATGAAGCATATGGCACTCAAGTCATGTATTTGACCTCCTCATGTGATGATGGACATTGATATTTTCTCAATTTGAAGTGTCCACCATAGATGTACTAACCGGTTTTAGATTACGCATCTTGAACCTTTCTTACACCTTGTAGATATAATCCTCTTGAGACAAATACAATTTCGTGTTCTTTCTGTCTCGTGTATTTGCATACCAAGGATTCAATTTTCAGCTCTCGATCCTTCATAGAAAATGTGTGAGCTAGATTTATCTTAAGCTCACCGATGTGATGCATACTAGATCCTAAAATAAGCATATCATCCACATATAGTAACAAAATAATATAGCTCCTATTTTCAATCTTCTTGATATATACAAAATGGTCGATTCACATCTCAATTAACCATGCTCATGCATGAAACTATCAAACCTTATGTACCATTACCTTGGAGCTTGCTTGAGCCCATAGAGGCTCTTTTTCAATCTGCACACTAATTTCTCCTTACCCTTGACTTCATACGCAAGCAACGCTGCATATAAATCTCTTCATCCAAGTCACCATGAAGGAAAGTCATATTCACATCTAGTTTCTCTAAATGAAAATCATGTATCGTAACTAAACTGAATATAGTATGAATAGAAATCATCTTAACAACAGGAGAAAATATTTCACCGAATTCAATACATGGTTTCTATGTAAATCCATTTACTAAAAGCCTTTCCTTGTACCTTTTATGTTCACCCTCTTCTTCCTTGATCCGTAAACCCACTTTTTCTCGCAATGGCCTCTTACCTATTGGAAACTTAACCAAATCCCATGTATTTTTATGTTCTAAGGATTTCATCTCCTCATACATGTCATGCACTCACTAGACTTGGGTCTCATCCTACATTATTTCTTCAAAACTCTTTGGTTCACCATTATCATCAATAATAAATAAAATAGAGATGGTGTAAATATTTCTTGAGATTTACTTACCCTTTGTGACCTTATCATATGAGTTTGGGGTACCAGAGACTCATTCTAGACCTCCTGGACATTTTTATCCAAATCTTTCAAGTGACCGACACCGATCACCTATAACCAACATCAGTTCTTCTAAATGATGTCGGTTCAAATATTTTGTAACCGATACCAGTTCTATTGAATGAAATCAGTTATAAGTCAACCAACATTGGTTATTGTGTAACTCTATCGGTATTAATTTTAAATCCAAGAGTTCATTTTAATTTACAAACTTCTCAAATGGTTCATCCTTGGGTAACAAAATTTGATACCTCTACCTTCTCTTTTCATTCCATTCAAATTTACGACTCCTAATAATTTTGGAATTCTCTAAATCCCAAAAATAGAATCCAAAATCACCAGATCCAGAACCAATGAAAGTGCATCTCTTTGATTTTTCATCAAAAAATTTCCTATTTTCCTTATCAATATGCACAAAATCCTCTAAACCAAAAAAATTAAGAAAAGAAATATCTACCTCTTTTTCGGTGCAAGCTTCATCTAGTATTCCTCCATCTAGTGAAATTGAAGGCCCACAGATTAATCAAATAAACCATTGTATAACCTATTTGTGCCCAAAACTCGCAAGGGTAATCCAAAATGTATCCTCATACTTCTAGCACATTCCATGATTGTTGTTTTCATTCTTTCAGCAACACCATTCTTTTGTGGTGTTCTTGGAACCATTATTTCTCTACATATCCCATTCACTTGAACAATAATAATTGAAATCATTTCTATAATATTCACCACCATTTTCAGAGCTAATTCACTTTAACTTTGAATTTGATTGATTCTCAACAAGGGCTTTCCATCTTTTAAAAGTTTCAAAAACATCATATTTATGTTTAATAAAATAAACCCATACCTTTCTTATAGTGTCATAAATGAAAGTAACATAATATTGGGATCCTCCATGAGAAGCTACCTCAGTTGTTCCCCACACATATGAGTGTACAAGCTCTAATTTCGTTGCTTCTTAGTTGTCCAAACTTTGAGAAATCTTAGTGTCTTTTACTTTCCAAAAACAAAATTCTCATAGAAATCAAGATCTTAATATTTCAAATCTGATAACTTACCCTTATCCTTTAAGATATACATTCCTTTTTGACTCGTATGGCCCAACCAATTATGCCACACACATGCATCTGAATTTGAATTAGATAATGTAGAAAAGGAATCAATAACACAGGTAGAAAAATATAATGTTCCTACCTTCTTACCTCTTTCCACAACAAAATAACCCTTAGTGAATTTCCAAGAGTCTCCTATAAATGTAAACATGCAACCAGATTCACCTAGTTTCCCTGCAGAAATAAAATTCCTCCTGAGGCTTGGCACATACCTCACATATTTCAATACCCATGTATTTCCATTCTAAAATTTGAAATGAACTTCCCCTTTACCAGTAATACTGCAAGGTTCATCATCACCCAAATGAACATGCCCAAAGTTTCCACTGGACATAACTTCGAAATAACCCTTATTAGGGGTTACATGGAAAAAGATCCTAAATCTAAAACTCATGATTCAATTCTATTATCTAAAGAAAAAATAAGAGCAGCTTGTATTACCTCTGTTGCAACAAGATTTACTTCTGTACCTTTGTCTGGTTATTGATTCTCTTTATCGTTTGACCAATAATATTTCTTTGCATGTTCTTTGTTTCAACATTTCCAACAAGTGGTTACCTTACCTTTGGATTTAGATCTGCTATCTGTTGACTTTGATTTTCCATTACTCTTACTCTTGGATCTCTCCTTCTATCTACCCCTACTTTCTACATTCAAATTATACCCAGATGATGATTCATTTGTACTCTTCATGCACATTTCGTCATTGAATATTATACTAACCACATCATCAAACTTAAAAATATTATTAACAGATAATGTATTACTAACATCTATTACCAAGTTATCCCAACTATCAAGAAAATAACATGAGAATAAAATTTCTTTCACTTCATCATCAAATGGTATGTCAACCAATTTTAATTGATTTATAATAAATAGTTTCTTCATCAAATGAACTTTATTTGAAGAACTAGTTTTTCACATAAATTAGCAAGATATTTGATTAACCCTACTATAGAATTCACTTCTGTAATATTGGAAGCCCTGGATGCTTCAAGGATCAATCTTATAGATCCCAAAGCCTTTCTGTCAAGAATCTTCCATTCTTCATTAGTCATCTACATAGGTCTAGACTTCTCATCCAATGGAAAAAAAAATCTCTTTGATATGGATAATCCTCAATCTACATCTTCCATAATTGATAATTTCGGTCATCAAACTTCTCTACCTTGTATTTTTTTTCTTCTTCTATTGTTATAACTCCCACTCAATCAAAAAAACCTCTAGGAGTAAATCTATTAACAAAAAAACCCTAAAACAAAGCTCGATACTAGTTGTTGGGATTAGCACACTAGTTGTACGAGATAATACAACAGATCTAAGGATACATGTAATTAAAAATGGATATTCTACTAGAATAAATATAAATAAAAAGATATATAAATCAACACCAAATTTAATGCGGTTCACCAAGTATGGGCTACGTCCACCAAGAAACAAGCGAATCTATTATCCAAAGCTTTCACAAGATATGCAATGAATATTTACAATCTTCCACACCTCTCAGATGTACAATACTGTCTTACTCTCAAGCTTTTGCTTCTCCACCAAGAATTATCTCTCTCATAATTATTCTCACAATAATCATCAACTTTTGCAAGTTCTTCTTAATTCTTTTCTCTAAACCCTAGATTTTATGCTGATATAGGCATATACAAACTTAGGGCACTTAGCCATGTAATTAAAATCAATAGATATACTTTAATACTAAAAATATATTTAATTCACATGAGTTAATTAAAACACCCACACATAGGTAACCAATCTTTGGTTAGCCGAAACCAATGTCGGTTCCTCCTTTCCTAAGTGATTTTGTTCATAGGTGACCGATGTTGGTCCTTCCATAACTCATGTCGGTTCAATGTTTTCCACTAAGTTTCATATTTCATGTTATCTCGAATCAATTAAGCTCCAAAACTCAACAAAAATGGGTCTTAAGCTCAATGGTGTACCTTATATGCATAGCTTTGATCTCTTCTTGTGCTAAAAAATGTTTAAAACCAAGTATGTCAATTCTTACAAGAAGGTGTGCCTTTGATGATAAGAAGAATTAGGTAGGTATATGAGGATATTTCAAATGAATTATGCACATGTCTGGGTCATATTTTCAATCACATCCTTGAAGATAAATTTAATGACCTCTCTAGTATAGGTGAGGACAATTTTATGAAAGATTTAGAAGAGAACTCCCTACAAGACATTTTGAAGTCTATGGAAGCAACTAAAGACTCTCAACTTAGTCTTGAGATCCTAACTCGGGCCATGGAAATGCAAGATAGGTATGATGAAAGTTTTTTTTCTTCATTCTATATACCAATATTTAATGAGGATACATGGAGCAAATGAACGAGATTTATTTCTTTGTCAATACATGGATAGATGAGAGGAAAAGTGAAGGAAACTCTTCCTCTTTCTTTTTTTGTGAATAAGATCATAAATGCAAAGTAATAGAGATTTTTGCTCATCACCTATGAATATTCTCACTCATGAGGAAAACATTTCTGCCATGGAGGATGATAGTGAGATAATTATTGAGCTAATTTTTATTGAAGGTTATTGTTCAAGAGAAAGTGAAAAAATTTAGGAGTCTTGTGAGCATAGTCAAGATAGACTCATTTTCTCCACATTTTAATTCCATACCAATTCGTAAAAAGAATAAATATTGTAATACTCACTCGAGTGATGAATTTTTCATGATATAATCAAAGATTTAAATTTTGAAAATGATGTCAAGATCAATTTTGAGATGGTAGGTATTGACACAAATTGTTCTAGACAACAAAGTGATTTTTTCCAAGAATTTAGTGAATAGATGCGAAATCATTTTAATTTCACCATTCCCAAAGTTCCAACTTGTCCGAATATGTTTTCATACTAAATAATTCACTCAAAGGTGATGAAAGCTTCTATAAAAAAATTAAGGATTGCAATTTTGAAAATTAAGTAAAGATCAATTTTGAGATTGTGTGGTATTGAAAACAATTGTTCCATACAAAAAAGTGAAGATGTGCGGGAATTTTGTGAACACATGAAAAATAATTTTGATTTCACTATCCACAAAGTTCCAACTTGTCTTTAACATGTTTATATGTGGAAATATTTTCTCAAGGATGATGAATAACGTAATACCATTGATATTTCCTCCATACCCGAAAGGAGTTATCCTTAACAATAAAGTGAAAGTTTGCAAGAAGATATTCAATGGATGTACAAATGTTTTTAGCACATTGTGAGTATGAATATGGAATATTGGTTAGTATCCTTCTTATCAAGCCATGCAATGTCATCATAGAAGCATGGTAAGACCAAATAAAAATTGTTGTGCTTCGTAGGTCACATTTCAGTCGGTTGTTCTATGATGGTGTATACTTTTCCCAACCCATTATCCAGTATTAATAAATTCCTTCCCCACCTCTATAAATATCACTCCCCTATGATATAACTTCCCTTTTTCTATTGTTTTATTTACTTTTCATATGTTTCCCTTCTATTTTTTTTGTTTACGTATGTGTTTGGAAGAAATAACTACATAAGCCCAATGGAAAAAGCACTAGTCCCCGCATTTTCTTGAGATTCAAGGATTCTTGTATGCTCTTTCCTTACTGTACTAAATCTAAAACATGTCCCCATTTTAGAGATAGTTTTTGTCATGTCTTTTTGCAAGGGAAAAATTTAATGTTGAAACATGAAAATTATACCCTAATATCAAAAACCTTATTGAAAGCGACCCTATGTACCTCTCCGGATCAATCTTTCCTTTACACCATACTTATCTTGATCCTTTAAGGCCCTCATATGTGTTTTATACACTTTCCATAATGTTGTAAATGATGAGACATGGTGAGTGACTTCTTTCAGTGCAATGCTTTCAAAGTAGATTTCTTTAGTAAGCCTAAAAAGACTATTTTTGGACTTTCCACAACACATTTTTAGTCTCCGGGAAAGAGTTGAAGGTTCAAAATCATAGAAAAGTATTTTTCATGATTATAGAACATTTTTAAAGTTATTTAGGAAATTTTAGAAAATATTGAAAGTTTTGGGAACAAGTATAGTGAACATGGATTTTTGAAGGTGAAGGAGCTTGTAGTTCAAAATAGTGCCTGAGCTTTGGAAGATGATTCTGAGAGCTTCGTAAAGAGTTATAGGATGACTAAATAAGATATTATTATAAAGACAATTTAATGTGCTAAATGGTAGTTCTTTCATATGATTTATAAGAATCGGGCCCTTCTTTCTAGATCCTGTTTTTAGTAGACACACCTGTTGTTCCAAGGAAAAAGGATATTTTCGATGGTTTTGTAGGATTAAATTTATATTTGTACCATACCATCATATTTAAAATTACATTTGGAGTCAAAATCATATATGGGTTCATCAAAATTGACCTCATGGAGCTCCAGAAACTTCATCTTCAAGGTCTCTCTCAAGGTATGCTTTTGCAATTAGAAATTTTCACCTCTTAGCATATGGAAGTTTTTATGTCCCATCCCTTTGGGATAGTTAGGACAAAAAAATGCACCTAGAACTATTTATTCCATCTATTCCATTATATGACATTGGTGAGGTTCCGTAATGTATTTTAAGCCCCTTTTCACCTCTTTTCATCCCTTCTCATAGTGCAATCACAAATTGCCACTTCTCCACCTGTGGTGAGGGAAGATGTTTTCATCTCATTTATCCCATACCTTTGTAATAATTGTGATAAAAATATTTCCATCCTTTTCTAATCCCATGGTTCTTCACATGACCCAAAACAGGCTCCACAGTGCATTTTTAAGCCCTCTCTCCTCTCCGCCTTGTCAAATCATTGATTGCCACTTGTCACCTCCACATTAGGGATAATTATTCTACCCAATATATCCCATCACTTTAGGATAATTAGGACTACACAATTTTCCCCACCTCTACTCATTCCATGATTCTTCATGTGACGTAGTCTCATCTCTTAGGTGATAATTGCTACCTCTTTTCTCTCTCCCGCATCAAGTAATCAAACCCGCCACTTGTCATGCTCACATCAGGGAAAATTTTTCTACCCCATCTATTCTATCACTTTTGGATATTTGGGACAAAAATGTGCTCCATTTCAAGCTATTGTAAAACTCAAATTTTGGCTAAGTGTTTTAACCCACTATTTTTCTTTCTTCCTTTGTCATGCGTAGAATGTCTTTTGCCAAAAAGTTTTAAATACAACATAGTTCTTTCCCGCTCCATTTTTTCCATGAAATCCTAAATTCTATTGTAAAACCTCCATTAGTAATTCATATTTTCTATACGCTCTTCTTAAATTCCTCTAGAGTTTTCATGTGCTCTGAAACTAGAAATATTGATATCATCAAATGGGTGAATGACTCTAAACGACATTTTTACATTAATTCTCGATCCACGAAACTTCAAGAAGAAATTTATAGAAAATTATAATATTCCTTGATTTTTAATGGTAGAAACCCATATTTTTCTTCCCTAGCTCATTATTTTCTAGTTTCCAAACATTATTGTGAATGAATTAAGGAGAAAGCTGGAACAAAAGGTCCCAAGAGCGAGCCTATTCCAACAAAGTTGTTTTTTTGTTAAAAACCAAGGTGGGAAGTTATATTTACAAAAATAGTAAGTTTATAGTGCCTCCACTTACTAAAAATAGTAACTCACTAAGAATACCAAGTCCTCTTAAAGTAATGTACTTAGTGAACAATTAAAGTGTTAAACTAGGCAATTTCAGTCAAAAAGGCAAAAAAGAAAAAGAAATATAAAAGTGGAGGAAACCATATAAAAATATAAAGTTTTAAAAAATATAAAATCATCATCAATGGATTTGATCTGAGTATTCAAGATAATCAAGAATTTCAAATTTGAGAAAAACAGACCTAACATTCCAAAATAGTAGGTCATAGTTCAACTGCTAAACATAGAAAGGCTTCATTTTGGGTGTAAAACATTATAGTAGGCGCTATTTTCATTCATCTCTATTATTTTTTACATGATCAAAGGGTTAAAAAGTAATTTCATGGCTCAAATAAGAAAATTCATATTTAACATGGATTACGAGGCATCATTCTTGTCATAGTTAGGTACAAATCGAGGCGAGAACATCGCAAGGCACAACATTTGAATACAAAAGACATTGTACATTGTGATAAGATATTAAAAAATTGTTCAAAATATCTAGAGGTCATCATTGTTAAAATTCAATCAGGTTAGAGCCATCCACGCTCCCCTAGTGAGTTGGTTGAGTGAGGTCAATGATCATTCAAGGTGAGTTGAATTAGTTGAGCTCCGTGAGCTAGTTGAGTGAGCTCGATGAGCTAGGAGAGTCGAGTTGGGTGAGGCAAGGACAATTGGTTGGATTGATATTATCAAGAAAAGAAGGGTGATTCATATTGGCATCTTCTTCGCATAAGAATCTAGGTATGTCTTATCTGAGGCTAGAGCTTCCCCACGATGATCAAGAGTTGATTCCATAGCAAGCTACTAAAGGTGATCCACTAAACGAAACCATATCAAATACTAGAGATCCTTTTACATGGTTTCAAGAAATTCTCTAGAGTGAGCCAAGGAAAAATTAGATTACTATCATGCCAGGTCTCAAATCAATATCAAGAAACTTGAAGTCTAAGTGAAGAAAGAAGGCCCCAAAACTTCATGTATATTCATTAGCACCTCGGCTAATTAGTATGTTGAATTTTGTAAGCATAGGAATGAAAATCCTACCGAGGAGATGACTCCATCATATTATGAGTTGGCCCATATTTCATTAGGTTCAACTTCACATGAATGTGATTCTCATATGTTCAAGGAATCCTCTTCCCACCTGTTCGCTTGTAATGAAGAATACAAGAAAAAAATTATGCAAATGGAGGAGTAGGTTAAAGTTCTTTTTTCTCACATTCAACCTTTCTTGGAACCGGACTCAACATATTCCCTTCTAGTAGAATACATCCTTATAATTTTTAGTGTGTATCCTTTTGTGATTAAGAAATAAAAATTATACATGATGTGGGTAAAGGCCAATGAGAAATGGATCAAGAAAATCATTGAGAAAAAAAAGGCATTATTTCCAGATATAATTTATCTCATCAAGTATGTTCTTGCAACACTATTTGAAGTGAACAAAGAAAATGAGGATTTTGAGAAAGAGTTCAATCATTTGGATGAGGAGTTTCCATAGTACCTGAGATGATATCCTTTTACTCTCACACTCTCATGAGTAAGAACATTTTCACATCCACTGTAGAGAATTTGTTTCAAGTTTGGATCCGTATCATTGATATGAAATATGGAATGATCAAGAATGTAATCTCGATTTATAATCACGTGGACAACATGCTTTCCATATCTTGAAAAATGTCTACAATTGTGTTTCAAAACTTTATTTCCCTTCCACTCACTAAGGATATATCATCCAAAGAACTCATTATTTCCTTCTAGGAGCTAGTCAAGAAAGAGACATGTGACTCTCTTTCCTTTTATAAATACAAATTAGTGTCCTTAGCCAACATCGAAGTTGCATTTCTGAAATTTTGATGAATCATGAAGGATGGCTCAATCAATGTAAGAAGAATAGTGATGTTCCTGAGACATGGACCAAGGTGTTAGTATGCATTTTCATTCCTGAGGAGGATAAGTTGATAGCTACGATAGCTTAATTTAGTAAGGAATTCAAGGATCGGGAGCTGTTTCATAGAATTTTCATCGGGAAGCATGAATCATCAAAGTTATCAATCATGGGGAGTTTCTTCATTAGTTGTGGCAACTTATCCCTTCTCCTATCTTTCTCGCTTTCTCCTCTACCCCTTTCTAATTCTTCATTAAGCATAATCATTTTATTTTATCTCATTCACTTAAGTGATTTTCTAAAGTTATATTTTAAAATTCCCTTTAATTTATAAAAATGGAACTTATTTCTCATTTCCTAGGAATATATAAAGACACAAGTGGAATAGGAACATGAAACTTCATGTTGGGGGGGGAAGGGGGTGAAGAAAGGTCAATTCACAAGGCTATAAATCCGGATAGCTTATCCATTCCAAAGGATCTATATTTTTCTAGTTTCTATGTTGTAGTGATTGTGGATTTTGGTTTTGGGTGTTGAGATTTGTATCACCAATGCACAAAAAATAAAAGCTACATTATTTATAGTCCCCTTTTCCTATGTGTTCATCTATTCTCTATCTTATATGAACTTTGTAAGTATAGTTATCAAGAAAGAGATTTTTATATTTGATGAATGAATCCAAAGAACTATGTTTATGGGTTTTTTTCTCACTAAATGGCTTCATTGTTTCTTTCCTCTAATTTAATGTTGAACTATTTTGATTATTGGGTGTTAATTCTACTTCTACCTACTCACAAAAATAACCTTCCTTTTTCTAATTTATCTCCTTCATCCCTCACTACTATAATTTCCTCGCTTGTACCCCATATAAGCACTTTGTCACACATTCATTGAAGTGTTCCTATGTCATCCCCTACCTATTTGGCCACCCCACAACAATATATAGGATTGAGTTAGTTTACAATTAATAATGGGAGCCTCCTATATACAAGAGAAGGGCATATCCCCATGAGAATTTGTGGAAATCAACTCATTTATCATATGGAAAAGTATTTCACTAATAGGTACATATGCTTCATCAATAGAAATGAAGAAAACCTAGGAAAAATTGGTTTAAGATCTAATCAAGGAATATTATTACAATTTTCCTTAATGATTTGGGCTTATAAATGTTACAAAAAGGGCTACAAATGATAGTTGAATGTGCAAATGAAAATTTTCATGAATCCTATCCCATAATGTCTAAATCCTAGTCAAAAGGTACATCGAGAATGGTCATAATCTAAAGAAGATGAAGAGCTTTAAATATTATTGAAGAATAAGATGATGAATATGAAGAATAAGAGAGACAAGATAGTGAATCCCCTTCAATAAAAATTATAAGATATCATCCTAAAGCTCAAGTCCTAGGCAAGAAGGATGCTAACATAACAAAGCGATGGAGGAATAGTAAGCACTATTTTTGTTGTTTTGGCTATAGAATATTTACTTTTTCACTTAGATCTAACTTTGAAGGGGATACATTCTAACTTGGATTAGATGGTTGATAAGTTTTAAGCATAACCCACACGCAAAACTAAACCTTTAGCTTGGAAAATTATCTTTGCTATAGCAAAACCCGCCGATCAAGAATGTGGGTCCATAATCTCCAGCTAAGAGGCAGTTCATGTGGGAGAAGGAAAAGGAAGGTGTGACCGGTCTGAAGGTGCCATATGGTTATCTGCATCAGGATTTGGAAAAATTGAATCTTTCCCTTATTGGTAAGTTTCTCAGCCCTAGACCGAATATTGATACCATTAGAAAATGGGCATTTAGAAAGTGGAAACCAAAAGGGGATCGAATATCACCATTATGTCGAGGGTATTTTCTGGACAAATTCAATCAACAGAGATGGATTTATAATTGGTGATTCGGGAGGCCCATGGTGGGTGGGAAATATGGGGTTATTTTTAAAAAGATGGTATCCTAGATTTGAGAGGAAGGAGAAGTTACGCCATTTAAAGAAGCAAAGATGGGGTTGAAGAAGCTCTGATTGTTCTAAAGAAGAAAAGATGGGGGCGAAGATCACGATCCCATGGGTTTTTAGAAGTTAAATCTAGAAAAAAAATAAAAGAATTAATGGGTTTGAGAGCATCCTGATTCTTTATATAATGAGAAGAAAAATAAAATTGACAACTGGGAAAACTCAACATCCAGAACTACAAGATCCTCTACTAGGAGAGTAGTGGATTTTGGAAGCACCTCTAAAAGAGGTAGACCTTCTAAAAAGGCTCTAAGAACCAAAAGAATAGAAGAAGATATTGTTGATGGCACTCAAAGCCAACTGAGTCATCAGGAAATCACACTACCAATATATTTTTGATGAAGTTCATCTCTTGGAACATCCAAGGTCTGAATGGAAATTCTAAACAAATAATTATCAAATATTTAAGAATTTCTAGTAGACCGAGCATTCTGCTTCTGTAGGAAATGAAGATGAATTCTAAAATTCTTGGGCATTGTAAAAACAATTTTTGGGAAAATTCAGACATGGCTACAATGGACTTTCAGGGAGCGTCAGGCGGCTTGGCTACCTTTTGGGAAAAGAAACATTTTACTGGTACAATTCTTTCTAAAACAAATAAACATCTTGTTATTAAATTCCTTTTTACTAATAAAAATACTTGGATCCTCTCTAATATTTATGCCCCAAATACGGTTAGTGAAAGAAGGAAACTTTGGAGAGATTTAAGGGTTTTTATATCTCAGCATAGTATTGATAATTGGCTGATTATGGGGGACTTCAATTCCCCTCTAAATCCTAGAGAAAAACAAGGGGGAAGCTGTTCTTTCTCTTGGGGTATGGATGATTTTGCTGACTTTGTGGCTGAGTTGAATCTTATAGATAATGATCTGCATGGCAATCGGTATACGTGGAGAAATAAAAGGTTAGGAAAGGATATGATCCATGTCATATTAGATTGTGCCCTTATTTCAGCTAGTTGGATTGTGCAAAAATATTTTCATCTCACTTCTCTACCTAGAATTGGGTCTAATCACAAATCCAATTGTTTTAAATTTTGTTAACTAGATTAAGTGGTCAGGAGCTCCTTTAAATATGAAAAAATGTGGATGGAGCATGACGACACTTTGGACAGGAGGATTAAGGATTGGTGGATCGGGGGGTGGTGAGGAGGCTGCCCGGTTTAGGCTTGTTTAAAAGCTTAAGAATGTTAAAAAGCAAGTTAAAGTTTGGAATAAAGAAGTCTTTGGGAATGTTTTTGTAAAAAAGGAGCTAAAGAAAAGGCTTCTAGATCTGGAAAAAAAAAAACAACTCTTAGGGGAGGTCAGGGAGGATCATGAAGTGGAGAAATAAATTCTTTACGAATTGCACATGGTTTGCGTGAGAGAAAAATCCCTTCGGAGACTTAAATCTAGAGCTATATGGCTGAAAGAGGGAGACAAAAACACAAAAAAATTCATATGACCACTTTGAAGCATCGGGCTTGCAATAATATTATGGAAGTTTCTAAAGGAAAAGATAACATTATAAAATATCCACAAATTATCAAAGAAGAGGCTCTCAGATTCTATGTTAAATTGCTGAATGAGCAAAATGTTATAAGTTAGGTGGCTGATTATTTCATGCTTGAAGCCATTCCATATGGAAAATTAAGGAGATTATATTTAAATACATTACAAAAACTATTAATTTGGAGGAGATTCAAAAAGTTGTCTTCTCTGAGGGTGACAAGGCACCGAGGACTTGATGGCTTCTCTATAAATTTTTTTGAAATTTGTTCAAATGATCTCCTCAGGGAAGCTAATGAATTCCTCAGAACCGGAGATCTTTTAAAAGAACTTAATAATACCCATATAGTTTTGGCCCCTAAAAATATGGATGCTAAAGATTTCAAAGACTTTAGACCCATTAACTGGGTAATGCTATTTAAAAAAATTTCACTAAGATTATTACCACTAGACTGTAAGCCATTTAGAATGATTTAATCTCAAAATAGCAAAGTTGATTCATCAGAGGGAGGATTATCCAAGATGGGGTGATCATGGTTCATGAGGTTATTCATTCTATGGATAATAACAAAAATGCTAGCATGGTTCTTAAACTTGACATGAATAAAGCCTTTGACAAAGTCTCCTGGGATTTTCTGGACAAAGTTTTGGCCAAATTTGGATTTCTGGATAAATTTAGAAGAATCATTAAAGCTTGCATTTCTTTAGCTAGATTCTCAGTAGTGGTTAATGGGGAACCTATGGGATACTTCACTAGTAGCAAGTGGCTAAGACATGGGGCTCCTATATCCTCTCTTCTCTTTATTCTAATGGCTGACAGCCTTAGTAGAACAATCTCCAAAGATGCTAAAGATGGTCTAATAAAAGGCATCAAACCTACCTCCACGAATCAAGTAGCTTCTCATCAGAAATTTGTAGATGACACTATCCTACTCTTAATGGCTTCCTTCTAGAAGCTAAGGTGATCAATTCTATTTTAAAATTCTATGAGGAAGTCTACGGACAAGAGATTAAATTTGACAAAAGCTCCATTTACTTTTTAATACTCCTATGGAGAGGTAAAAAAAAATTTAATTATTAGGATGTAAAATTAATGTGCTTCCCACTACATATTTGGGTCTCCCTTGGGTACCAAATTTTTTTCCAATAAAGTCTGGAATGACTTACTGGAAAGATTCCAAAAGAAATTGGTTAGTTGGAAAGGAGCCATTCTCTCTAGCGCTGGGAAATGTTTTCTTATCAAAAGCACCCTTCAGAATTTACCTATATACATTATGTCTATGTATAACATCCCATCTACATTCAGAGATAAAATTGACAGGATTCAGAAACATTTTTTATGGCAGGGAATGGAGGAAAAATTCAAGTACCACCTAGTTTCCTGGGATCAAGTGTGTACTCCTAAAAGGATTGGAGGCTTGGGTATAAAAGACATTAGCAAAATGAATATGGCCTTAATTGTAAAAATGGGGTGGAGATTGATCTCGGAAGATCAACCTTGGGTTGATCTCATTAAGAATAAATATTTGGGTCAGCAAACTGCTTCCTCGTGGCTCTATATCTTAGAACAATCGATTCCTACTAGGAATTTTATCAAGCAAGGAGTAGATGGAAAGTTGGAAATGGTAGGGATATCAGTTTCTGCAATGAAAATTGGTCTAATGGAAGCCTTAATGAAAGATTTGGTGCAGCTAAGGAGCTGGAGAAAAAGATGGTACTAAGGTCATAGACTATATGGAGGCCCTGATGGTAATCTTAAGACATGGAAACAACTCTCTGTGGATGGTATGGATGAGAACTACGTGCTATCATCTCTTCAAGAACATCTGGATCTCATTCCTTTGAATTAATTAGATGTCAAAGATGAAATTTTTTGGTACAATTCTGAAGATGGGGTCTATTTTGTGAAAGTTGGATACAATTCCTACTTTTTGAATACCCAAAATTAATTTGATTAGAGAAAAGTATGGATGATTGAGCTTACCCCTAAAATAAACTTTTTCTTTTGGCTTGTTCTTAGAGGTAGAATTCTTACCAATGATAACATTGATTAAGAAAGGATTCATCATGCCCAATAGATCTCATCTCTACAAAAATATTATGAAGATATTAAACACCTTCTTATCCACTGTGATTATGCTACCATGATTTGGAGCCATGCCCTTTCCAAGTTTAATATCCTCTAGACAGTCCCTAAGGACTTCATTCAATTTTGGACCCAATGGAACCCCCTTTAAACACTACATTGTGAGAAGACTTTGGAAACTAATCATGCCCCATATTATCTGGAGAATATGGAAAGATAGGAATGATATCATCTTTAGAAATAACAAACAAAATTACAAGACTAGCTTCACTAAGATTGGGCATGTTGTTAAAGCTGATATCGGGAGATTTAAACCCCCCAAAAACAAAAAATATCCTATAGACGAAGAGTACATTTTATCCAATTGGAAGATCAGAGATGTTGGAAGGTTGATAAGGAATACCTCAAATATTGATAGGTCTTTGGTCCACTAGATCCCTCGAAGAGAAAGCGGTATAAACTCAATTTTGATGGAGCTTTAAGGGTAATAATAGCATGGCAGATGGGGTGGAATTTTAAGAGATCACAAAGGATTCTTAGTTGTTGCTTATGCTTTGGAAAAATGGGGATTCGAGACGAACAACTATCTTTGAACCCTAGATACTCTTTGGGGGCTCGGGATTGCAAAATATCTTGATATCCAAAATTTAATCTTGGAAGGATACTCTCTTAATATTATCAATCATTTGAACCATTCTTCTCCTCCTAGCTAGACCACCAAGGATTTTAATATGGAAGGTAGAAATATTTGTAATAATATTGAGCATATTATTATTAGACACACCTATAGAGAGGGTAATAAAACAACAGACACTTTTGCTAATGTGGGCATTAACATTAATTTCACCATGTGGAATAATGCAAAAAACATCCCCAAGGAGGTTCAAATCAGTATTAATGAGGATAATAATGGAAATACATATGTGGCATAATCACAATTACGGTAGGGTGTGGATCTTAATGGAAGTGAAAGATCTCACTTGTGCGATTTATCCCCCTCTCTACGGAAACTATAAATAAATCAAGCCTTGCATCAGACGGGGGTATTTCAAAATTCAGAATAGATATAGGAAAATTGTAGTCCCTTACGAGGGTTTTGAGCAGGATTTTTGCCAAATCTGTAGGAAGAAGGAAAATATGGGAGGGGCTCTATGTCAGTTAGAGCCGAGTTGTGACCTAGCCTAGAAAAATAATGTGATACTCTAGAATCTCCTACACAAAGGAGGCATTTCTAATTTCATCAAACAAATTCAGGGGCAAGACATGAATATCTCGGTCCAATTTGCTATTGAGTGGAAGGACATGAGGGTTAAGTATGGTGGGCATAGCATTATTATCAATGAAGAGCTAATAGTCGAGGAAATGAGCATGGAATTAGAGGGCTTCGATTTTTAGTAAGAGGGTAGACGGGGAAAGCAGAGGCTAAGAAGTTTCTGAGACGAGGGAGAAGAGATGCATTTTGTTGCTACGAGGTTTAAAGGTAAGTTCTATCCTGCCTTTGTTTGATGAAGTGACTAACATGATGGTTAGATACATTTCACTAGAGGGGTGGTATAAAATGGTCCCCATAAAGCATCTTTTTTTAAATCATTTCAGAAGAGATCTCACTGTCTTTTTCCCACACTATCTCCTTAAGTCTCTTGGTGTTCGTGATTGACTTCCAAAAGCATTCCCGAGCTATTCCCTTACATCAGGGCCTTATCCTTTTACTTCACAAGCTCTGCGTTTCCAAGTACCCTAGTTTTCCAATCACTCCTAGCGAGCCACTCATTGCCACCTCCTCTGTTCCCTTTACCATGCCTATCACCCCTTCTAAGTCTAATTCCAAGAACCCCTGTGAAAACTACAATTCCTACTACTAGCCAGATCCTCAGAAGCTCCAAGGATTTGGAGGTTGCCCAAAACCTACTTCATATCAGCAATGCTGGTACTAAACAAGATCTGCATGTAAAAACTATTAGAATGGATTCCCTCGAGACTAAGGTTAAAAGAAGTAGAAGGACTTTCGGTCATTAAGAAAGAAAAAAGGAAGAGAAAAATTAAGGAAGAGAGTGACACTAATAAGGAACAATTCTATGATATTTACAAGAAGTTGAGCTCTCTTGATATTAGGCTAGGAAGAGCAAAGGATAGACACGAACATAATTTGGCTATTTTTAAAGCCATAAGTGATTTCTTGGAATAGCAGGTCTAGAGCATTGCGAGGTTAAGTGGGATCCCTGCTACTCTATGGGGAAATGAAAAAGAGAGGAATATGACCATTTCATAGCTGGATGCTTTGGACTCAATGCACACAACTACTTTGGCACTTTTCACCTCATTGTAGATGATTCAATCCAGAATTGAAAGGGCATCCAAAAATAATTTGTCTTGGGCTAGTGGAATTCATTTTTGTGGCTATTTTCGTGCTTTCCTTTTGCTGTATAGTTACCGCTTTACTACGATCTAGCTGCAGGCTACATCCTTCTTTTGTTCCTTGTTGTTCCATGATTTTGGTTACCTTGATAACGATGAACATGGTCTCTTTTGTTGTTTTATTCTCATTGTTATATCGGTTGATGATCCTTCCTTGTAATTGGGTATAGTCCCACCAAAACTATTTACTAATAATAATAAAAACATAATAACAAGGAGAAAACTAGTAAGTCTTCATAACTAAGACAATAGTACTCTATTTTCTAAAATTAAACCAAAAAATGTTATAGAGGAAAGCAAAGATGAGTATTTGGTAAATGGTATGAATGAATAATTTGATCAAATAGATAAGGAAAAAACTTAGGATATAGTACCAAAGCCTAAGAACAAAAATGTTATTAGAACTAAATGGGTATTTAAGAAAAAAAAATGAGGATGGTGAAGTTCTGAGGAAAAAAGCTCAGATTGTTTGAAAGGACATGTATAGGTTGAGGAAATATATTTTAATTACACTTTTACACCAGTGGCTAGGATAGAGGATATTATACTATTTCTAGAATATGTAGGCTACAAAGTATTTAAATTATACCAAATGGACGCTCAATCTTATTTCTTGAATGAAAACCTAGAAGAAGAGGTATATGTCTTGTAACTTTGATCAATTATTATTAACAAATGGTAAATAATATGTGGGAAAGATTAAAAAGGAACTCTATATCCTTAATCAGGCCCCTATGTCTTGGTATGGGAGATTAGACAAGTTCTTAACTAAACAAGGATTCAAGAAAGGCGTAAGCTGTAAGAAATTTGTACATAAATAATGAATGAGGATACCTATTGCTTTTTTGTACTTTATGTAGATGATATCATCTTTAGAGGGAACAATGATAATATGAAACATGAATTTTTCTAAGTTATGAAGAATAATTTTATATTTCCATGCTTAGAGGACTATCATGCTTTCTAGGACTACAAGTCATTCAATCAAAGGAAATCATATTCATATGATAAGAAAAATATATAAAGGAGATGCTAAAGAAGTTTAAAATGGAGTACTACAAGCCTATTGGGAAACCTATGGTCACATGATGCAAATTGAGAAAAGAAGACAAGTCACCTAAAGTAAACCAAAAATAACATAGATCCATGATTGGTAGCTTGTTGTGTGCAACTTATTCTAGGCGACATTTTGAGGCTATAATTCTTGTAGGAATATTTCAAGAAGAGTCAAAGGAGACTCATTTGAAAATAGTAAGAAGGATTTATAGGTATCTTAAGGAAAATAAAGAGTATCGATTATGGTACCAAAGAAGTGAGAATTTTTAATTGAAATCGTTTAGTAATTCTGATTTGGAAGGTAGTATTCATGATTGGAGAAGTACTAGTGGAGGAGTATTCCTTTTTGGTAAGTGTATTATCTCTTGTCTGAGAAAGAAATAATCATTAGCAACCCTATCCACTTGTGAAGCTGAGTACATAACAGTAAAATTATGTTGTGCACAAGTTCTATGGATGAGACATACCCTAAAATACTACAAGGTAGAATGTGATGGACCCAATCCTATATATTATGATAGTACTAATGTTGTAAGTGTATCTAATAATCATTTTTTTGCATTATAAAACCAAGAATATTCTAATTAGATATTATTTCTTAAGGGATTAGGTTAGTTAGTACAGGATTAAGTTAGAACATGTTTCTAACAAGGAAGATCTACAAGACATCTTGACCAAACCACTCACAAAGGAATTATTTGCGAACCTAAGGAAAACATTAGGTGTGATTCTTACCCATGATAGTCACTATAAGAGTCAAAAATTCAACTAGGAGAAAGTCAATATGTAATATGCTCCTAGAAGCTATGTAAAGGTATGATTTCTAGTTTTGACGGTTTAGTAAATAGATTACTACGGAATCTAAGTATGATTAAGAACTAAAATGACTCATGAAGGGAGGTTTTGTCTTTTAAATATCTCAATGAAAATTTTACAGTAGAGATTGAAATAGGGTATTTGTAAATATATTGGTTTCAAGGATAGAAGAGTGAACTTATGAAATATTTCTTTAAGCCATATGGAGTTTTACATGTGTGCATGGAAGAACTATAGGAGTGTTATTAATGTTTAGAATATATAGATCAGATTTAAAGATAACATGGTTATAGACATCTAAACTGTTCTAAAGAAGCTAAAAAGGATGTGTGTAAAAAATATGGAATTGAATATGTAGGTATGGTGTCTTGATGAAGTATGCATATGGAGTGGGGATCTAGTTGTATTTAGAGATATAAATGCATAAGGGGGATCATTGACCATGATTAAAGATAAGGTCCATGGATCATTAACATCTTTTTAAGTCAATGAGTTAAGCATAATCTTAGGGGAGGTTGTAATTAATTTTATGTGCATCTTTGTTGTTGATTTCATGTCAAGATGTTATAGGATCCTTTGTCATGGATGTAAAAGGGGGATAGTGAAATAAAAAACATTAAAATATGTATGAAGGCAGTCTGAAGGTTCTTGCATGAAATAGTTTCCATCAATGTTTCTAACGATGGTTTCCATCGAAAACAAATGTGGAGATTATTGGACATTGTTTCATGTTATTGTCATTAATGTTAAGTGGAAATGATGTCAAAGGGATTGCTGAGTGCATGATGTTTTATAAGTGGAATTAGAGGTAGTATGAGACATTATTCTTCAATAAGATTTAAGGTTGATTAGTAGTGTCTTGCTTTTATGTCATGACATGGTGTCTTGGTGATGTAACATGTTATTGGTGCATGAATAAGATTGTGTGGTCTTAAGTATAATCTTAAGAGGTTGTATGAAGGTTTATATGGTGTCCTACATGTTTAAATATATGTAGTAGAAGAGTGTGAGAGTCTACAAGGTGAAGAACATGTCGAGTTCTTTATAAGCATGTGTTGATACTAGTGTAGACACTAAAATTAGGTCACACTCACCCTTCGTCCCTCGACATATAAGCCCCCCTTTATTACATCTACCAAGCCATGACCCCCTTTGCCCTACTAATATTAATTTAATTAAATTAATGCTTTATCCTCACTATATTTATTATTTAAATATCTTATTTAAATAATATCTACACAAATAGTTCACTTAGACACCTCACCAAGCTAACTCAACCTAAGACCTATTCTTAGCAAGTTACCATAACTAACTAAGACTTACCCAAATCCTAAAATAAATGCCTACATTCCCTCGACCACATTCCCGCATGCTCACGGGGAAGCTCGAGTCTAATACATGGGATAATGACACAAGATCGATGAAATAAGGAGGATTTCCTAAGTTTAGTAAACCTAGGAAATCCCACCATGATCAATGTTGGTTTCCCCTAACCATCACCGGTTAATCATTGTCGTCATTACCCCTTTTAACCCCAAAACAACCTTATTCTCAAGGTTGAAAGTTTGAAGTTGGAACTTGGAACTTGGAAGCAAGTTGGCAAAAACATTGCGAGAAAAGTTAATGATCAAGAACTAAATCTCGGAGAGATAACACATCTTGAGAGAGCCAATTCTAGCAAGAAATGACATCAAGGAAGGAGATTGAGGATATTCTCCTACACATCCATCCAAGCCACCTTTGATCTATCCAAGTAAAGAGGAGTGTGCATGCACCCCATACAAAATATTTTCTTCAATTAGATATTACTTGCAGCCTTGAAACCCATCATAAGCACCTCCATCCTTCATACACATATCTTCATGAATGAAAAACAAGTATGTACAACATCATACTTTGCTAGTTATTTCATTTTATCATTATTTTATCATCCATTATTTATATTTCTCCCTATTGACCATCTCCAACATTTTGTACCTCCATAGACCCACCAAAACCTTGCAAAAACCTATTCCAGTCACCCAATACCTCTTCCCGACCAACTAAATCCTTTGTGTAATCACAAAGGAGACCAAAACCCTATTCTGTGACATTTCCAGATCTCACGAAGAACCGACGCTAGTTATACCTAACCGTGGTCGGTCACCCCTAACGATGTTAGTCTCTATGTTAGCCCACATAACCTTAAATAGAGACATATCCACCTAATTTTACCTCACCCTCACTCACTTGTGACCTACCCGAGACCTTTATCAGACCTTGAACCCAGAACCAACAATTTGACCGTGGATTCTATTCTAGCTTAGCTTTGTTAGATTAGATCTATTTTCTTATTGTGTTTCTAAGTGAGATATCTAAATCATTTTAAAATAACAATAGGATTTACTTTGTTTTCAACATTAATTTGTTTTAAAAAGTGGTGATGACCATCTAGGAAGTACCATACTTCCGGATCTAGCTCACGTTATGCGGTTCACTACCCATATTGTTTAATTCTTTACGGTGGTCTTGCTTTCATTACGGGTAGTTCCTCCTAGTGAAAAGGAAGTTATCGGGGCCATCTTTGGATTCGAAGTCATACGCATGCAACAACCCATCAACCAACATTTGAACAGGTATTCCTCCTACGCCGTTACCCTATCTATTTCGTCAACCACTTCAAAGAAACAATCTAAGAAAAAGGTGAAACATTTTGGCACGCCCGGTGGGACCCATCTAGGGTTCCTTGCATTTCATTCATTCTTAGGAAAAAATTGTGTGTTTGTTTCCCTTCTAAAAGCGTACACACTAATTTTCTTCCCTGGTAATCCACTCCTTTCTATTTTCTCTAAAGGAAAATTTTCTTTTGGTGTATTTAAAAAGAATCATTTCTTCATGTTTTCTGCATTTTAGTGAAAGAGCATCCCTCTTCCTATTCATCTTATTGTGTCATCCAATTTCACATTTTCAATTTGGGTTTTAAAATCATTGCGTTTCATTTTTCTTTTACGTATTAGCTCACATTAATTGAGGGCAACCTATATCTTTGGAAGTCATTACCAGCTAATGGTTGACAAATGAATTGTAGAAAATCACTTCTATCCCTTTCACTTTCTCTTAGTCTTACCAAACCACACAAAAATTCAAATACATACATTCTTAAACAACATCTTACCGGAATAAGTTGTAGGTGATCACACAATCATGACACGGTGGGCACCCGGCTCATTTGCTCTATCGAGTCATACTTGAGCATAGCCCACGCCTACCATAACATTAAAACCTCACCCTTTAGATATCCTTCTTTGTAGGAAATCATCCTCACCAAAAATCTATTTCACAATTCATGTGTCGGTCCCTAAATAGATTAAGCTAAACAAACATAATAGAAAAGGCCACTCTTAGGGTCGCATTTTCTTAGTGTTTCTACTTGGTTTACGTTTTGAGGTGAAAGATCACGTTCATCACTTTTTTTGTTCATCCTTGCATGCTCCTCATCATAGCCGGTGTATTTCAGCTTCACCTAAGTGTGCCTAGGCCATATCACCATAATTCCCAAAATTCTAGGTCGATTCTACATCAAATTCTAATTCACAACAACTTTCTCTCATCAATGTTTCAATTTAAAAGTAATTTTCATCGGTTACCTTTGAATGTCATTGGTTATATGAAACCGATGTCGGTTCAGGGGCTTTTTGCTAACCAACTCCAAAGGACATTCTCACTTCATGTTTCTCCACTTCCCATAGTCTTTGTCATTATCATTTTTTCCATTGACATTTTACACATCCCCGCATTTATCATACTCATGAGATATTTCCTTCTGCTTCACTATTTACTCACTTTGTCCATTTTCTCAATAGTGGTAGTGGTTACCCCTAATCGATGTCGAGTTTTCCCTAAGCGGCATCGATTAGCTTCTTTCATATTCCACCCACCATTTGTTATTATACGTACCTAAAATTATAGGGTGCTGCACCACGAACGATGTTACACATACCCCAATGATGACATGGGTCTCCTTATAAGGTGTTCGGAATCCAAAAAGGCTCGCCAAGTATACATTTGTATCCTGCATGCCCCACATGGCCTCCACATGCTTAGTTTTCCCTGTACACTCATGTTTTCTTGCATTTTAGTCCTCGGTGATGAAACCGCCACCCTGCCTGGGTGGTGGTCCCATGACCGCCACCCAGGACAGGGCGGTGGTTCCGTAACCTCTGCCCAAGACAGGGTGACGGTCCTATACACATTTTCCATATTCTTTTGACGATCACTTCAAACGTAAATCTTCAGTTTTAAACACTTTCTTCAACCACTTTGGCTTGCATTAATGTTTTTAGTTCCTTGGTAATAGTGTTTTTCCTTTGTTTATAGTAAAAGTGTTCAATTGGGAGTTACCCTCATGTAATTGCATTTGCTGTAAATAGCCAGCTTGTTTTCAAACAAATGGCCCCTCCTCTTCTCAATTATATTATTCAGTCTTAGAATTTCTTGCTTAGATTTCTACTAGCTTCATGTTTTGCATCAATTATTAGTTTTCCTTTGTTGTTTAGAAGTCATTCAATCTTCTTGTTTCAGTCTTGTTCCATTTCTACTCCATACTGATAAGTTTAGCATAGAATAGGTTCATTTCTATATTAGAATCCATTAAAGTTGTAGGTTTTTTTGTCACAAGGATAGATTCTAAAACTCTCGGTACATTTGCATTGTATTCTCACAATAAATCCCACTAGGAATTACATAGTCAAGCTCTGTTCACTTGTGCTATCCCTCTCCTACTCGCATTGTATTCGGTCTATAGCCAAAGCTACCATTTTTGAATACCATATTCTATTGATACTATCATATACACACTTTTTGTATTCACGAGGACCGAAGGAGCAGGAGATCTGTGAGGGGATGAAATCACACATAAGCTGGATTTACCATTGTTCTGCAAATGCCAGGTTTAAGCTATCAAAGTTCTAGTTACAACGTATCAAATAGAGTAGTGAATTATTTTATTTCGAGTTAAAATTTCACTCTTGATATCTCAGGGGAAGTGTGGAGAATGAACTTCTCGAAACTATCATTCCCCATGACTTCTAGATGAAAGAAAACTAATTAACTTTCATCTAGATTCACACATTTACATAGGTGAATAACCACATCGAGTTTATCTCTCTTGTTTAGTTTTAGTATAAGAGTATTATAATTATTGTTCGTAATTATAATGTTTCAATCATGCATTTTTTTAGATTAATTTCCCTTTCAACGGTAGTATAAATTGTTATTTTTAGTTTAAGTAAATTCAAAGACTTTAAATTAGATTACCACTTAGATCTTAATTAGAAGGATAAAGCACCGGTGGAATTTAGGATACCCGTTCATAGCCGTTAAGTCTCCCTTTGTCATTTTAGCTACGGGACATCACACTACTAAATCTTAGTCACTAATCCTCCCATAGTTAGCTATAGGAAAGTTTCTTGCCAATTCTCATCCTTGCTTGTAGCTTTTCCATCTTAGAAAACTAACCATAATCCCGGCTATGACTTCATCTAAGTCACCCACATTTCAAACCACCAGTTGTCTCGGCACAACCTCGGGAGGTCGGGTATAGGGAAGGTCACTTGCATGATTATCATCCTCACATGTCACTTTTCCATTGTACAAAATTGGTGAACCCAACATGAACAAATAGTTCTTCCTCTTTTATTTTTCTTTTCTTTCATCCACCTTCGCTCTTTCCCATTATTCTACAGGTATTCATATACCCCCCGAATATGTCAGGATATGATGCATATGGCAGACCTCTCTTAGGTCTCAAAGTAAACTATAGTCAAAGAAATAGACAACCATCACCCTCGCTTTCTGCATGGGTTGTTAACTATTCAATTAATTACTTTTCGTCTCAAACCCCCTCAAAGAACTAGCTCAAGTTCTTCATTTCGAATTGAGGAGTTTGATCACTTGCACAAAAACAACGATCAAAGCCCTCAAGCTCCAACAATATGGCGTTCTTGGAGAATCCACTTCATCTCCTCGGGTTTTGTTCGGACCACGGATCGCAGTAGACGGTCGGACCCACTACCCTTTTTGGATGAGGAATACTTAGCACGCTTTGCCAAAAGCAAACAATGCTTCAAAATATGAATCCACCTATAGGGAGTTTACAAATACAATCTAATACCATATTCCAAGAAAACACCCCCATTTCTCCACTTATGGAAAATACCCTCGGTGAAGCTTGGTAGGGTAATGATCAATTCATAGTAGGGTATCCCACCCCTTTACAACCTCAAGGTATACAAAAATTCCATTAACGAAAACATGTTGTCTTCACCAATATAGGCCATTTCATCGTTAGTTGAAAAGGTTAGAGGGTTGGAACTTTCTCAAGCAAACCAAAATTCATATTTTAGGAAAGCAAGAATCCCCAACCCTCCGCATCATCCCTAGTAAAGTTGACCTCCTTACAGGAACAGGCATGTTAGGCATGCCTCCTCAAAATCTTTATAATTACCCATAGCAAACACCAACTAGGACCACGTTTTCAAATGCCGCTCCAGTTGAAAACATGACACCTCCCGGCTTGGCACCAAACAACCCATACGAACAATGCTCCTCCTTACTTAAACATTTATTCAAATTCACCACAAGGAGACATGTTCTCTTCTCTGAGATATTCGTTCAACCATAGGGATTCCCTTATGTCCCTATAAATGCATATGCTATGTCATATCAACAACACATTCCACCTCCCCCCTCGTGAGAAGCACCATCAATGGTGAGGCCTATGCAATAGGGACTTATTCGAGAATATTCAAAAAGAGCTCCTAGATTTCACCATACAAAGTGTTATGCTTCCAAGAACTCTTCCCAATTTTCCCAAATATAAAGGGGAAGGGGATCCAAACGCACACATTAAGGCCTATGCCACAACCATACGAGAGTTACTCCCTTGGGATGGGGTTATCGCTAAAATATTCCCTAAGACCTTAGAAGGTATTGCCCTTGATTGGTATTACAGAATACCTGAAGCCTTGATACACTCATTTAAACAACTCATGTCAGAGTTCATCAAAGCTTTTGACATGAACAAATTGTTAAGAATGGGAATCAGGGAGTTCTTGCATATTAAACAAGAACATAATGAATCCGTTGCTCATTTCATTCAAAGATGGCGTATGGTTCTCTACTCATCAGCAAGTGCTCCAAACATGGATCAAATGGAACTATGTGATTTATTCCTTAATTCTCTCGATAGAGAGATAAAGGAAGAAGTCAGAAGTTCCCACTAAGAACTTATGATGAAGTACTTGAGAGTGCTCTCTGAATCGACCAAGCAGTGATAGATAGTGGCCGTAAGACATATGGGACAAATGGGAAATTAACCACTCCCAATCAAAACACCATGGCCTATCCTAATGCAGGGAATGCTAATCAAAGGCCTAAGATCCTTAACAAGAACCACAGAGCTACTGATGGATGGAGTAATCAACAAGTTAAAATGACAAACATTGTAAACATTTTACCACCTGTTAATAATCAGTGAAATAAAAATTTTACTCCAACAATCAACATGGTGGATTTTAATCATCCACCATGGAAACAACAATGACGATGAAAAATCCAAACACAAAATTGAAACCCAACTAGATATCAGAGTCAAAACCAAAGGAAACAACCTCAAAATTTTAACTCTAACAACTAGCAACCTTATTAGAATTTCGGGCCACAACAAATTATAAATCAACAACCTTGAAATTATAATCCCAATTTATATTATGGCTTCCACAAGATTCAAGGCCATGATACTAGGACTTGTCATGAATATAATAAATTCATGCAGGGTTTCCCAAAAGATCAAAAACAACTCTTTATAGATATGTTTGTAGAAAATTCTGTAGTACCGATGCGAAACACTTATACGGGAAATTTCCCTCAAAATGCACCCTCAAGATCTTTAATGATTCACTCCCAAACCATTCTAACAATAATATTCTAGATCCTAATGAAATAAACAAGGGTGCTCTAACAAGAAAATATGATCATGAAGCTTCAACGTCATTAAATCCACCGGTCGCACCCAAACTAGGAACTTGACTCGAAACCAAGATAGTTGGTTTGGTAGAGTTAGACACCGAGCTACCCATAGAAACCATAACAAGAACACGGGATTATTCTTCTCAACCTACTCCAAGTTATCCATTAGAACAAGACAACAATCAATAAGCGTTGGTAAAACCCATACGTGCCTATGATTTAATTAACGATTTAACTAAAACCTTCTCTCCTCTTTGTATTTGTTAAAGAACTCTCCTACCCACAAAGTTGTTCCTCTTAAAATTGTTATGCCTTGGTCATTTAATCAACATCACTCCTCCTTTGAACCGCAAGTAAACCATGTGGACTTTGATAATCATCTCTGCGGGGTAGATAGATAGGGATACTAAATTTATATTTGATATAAGCAAAATACCAACAGAGACGTTGAGATTGTAGGAAGAGGTGACTTAGCTTTACATTTGCAAGTATGGATTTACAATAATTATGTTAAATGTGCAATGGTTGACGATGGGGCAGCAGTTAACATAGTCCCCTTCGATTTTCTTCAAAAGTTAGGATATGGAGAGACAAACTGTTCCACAACGTGAAATACGCTAAGAGGATATGATAGCCTCAAGGCCACTTCGATTGGAACCATAGTTTTACCAATCACTTTAGGACCCAAGACGGTCCTCACTGAGTTTTATATTATAGATCAGGAAACCAACTATAATATGATCCTTGGTCAGCCATGGATACACCACATGAAGGCAATCCCTTCCACATTATTCCAAGAAATAATATTTCTACACTTAGGGAAAATATTCATGGCACAAGGTGACCCAAAACCCTTCGATATACACCTAGCTGATTTGAAGAAAAGACTAGGTGTTCACTCTGAGTTTGAACTCCCAACAGATCAACTCATCAAACCAATTAATTCAAAACCTAAAGAAGAGTTGATACACACTATAGAATTAGAGATTAAAAATCCAACCGAAGACATTTCGGCACTCAAAAGTGAGGCCAATGTTATAAAAATAGTGTCACTAGGGACTACCGCAAAAATTGTCGAGTTCTTTAGAGAAGGACTTACCTATTCTCCTACCATTTGATTCTATAGGTATGAGACACACCCTAGGAATCGCTTCTCTTCCATCGGATGAAATTTTTCGGTAGAAGTAATCAAAGTAAAGTAAATAGATACAACAGATATCCCGACATCCATTTTTCCAAGCAAGTATTCAATGCTCCACTTCGATGGAGCTAGATGTCGCTTTGGAGTTGGGGCAGGAGTAATCTTTACTTCACCCAAGGGAAAGATCCTACCTTTCACCTTTAAATTAAACTTTGAATGTACAAACAATGGGACTGAGTACGAAGCTCTCCTCCTTGGCCTCATCCTAGCCAAAAGAATGGGTGTTGATAACATTAGATTGTTAGGATACTCGTAACTAGTTACAAACACGGTCTCGAGGTATATGAAACTAGGGCTAAACATTTACAACTCTATAAAACAACAGTATTAGATATAAGCAAGGGATTTAACTTCATGTCAATTGAAGCAATCCCATGAGAACACAACCTTCTCGCAAACTCAATAGCAACCTCGGCTTCTCATTTCACTATAAAGTGATTTGGAAGATACAAATTTCACGGTATCACTTTGTATCTAACCATTAGTGCATAAAATACCAACAAACTCACTCTGACTCATGGAGAAGTGGGGATGATTTTTCTATCGTGGATCACTTTGACGATGATAGAATCACTCTCGAATATCTAAATGCCTATGCAGAGCTACACCTTGCTCACTTTGTATAGTTGATCTTTCCCTAATACCACATTCCTCTTCGTATTTTGGAAATCACATGGTAGAGTCTCCTATCTGAAGGATCTCAATATGTATGAGATAGAAGATGGAGAAATTCTGGAACTTCCTCCACCCCCACTTGAATTTGAAGAAGGTAACGCTTCTTTAATAGAAGAAACCATTGACATAAACATTAGAAGCAGAGGAAGAACCAAAGATTTTAAAGTTGGGATCCTTGTTAACTCCAAAGGAGATAGAAATACACACCAAAATCCTCAAAGAACATCAAGAAGATTTCACATTTAACTATAAAGAAATGACGGGCATTGCACCACATATCGCGGTACATAATCTTGTCATGAAGCCGATGCAAAAAATTAAACGAAGTCAAGACAAATGAATCCAAAAGTGGCTCTCATGGTAAAAGAGGAAGTAATAAAACTTCTCCAAGTGGGATTCATCAACCCATTGACTATTCACAATTGGTATCTAATATCATCCCTGTTCTAAAAAAGAATGGGAAGATATGCATTTGCATAGATTTTCAAGATATTAACAAAGCTTGTCCCAAGGATGACTTCCCATTACCATCCATTGACATTATCGTTGATGCAATAGCTGGATTTGAACTATTATCCCTCATGGATGGGTTCTCAGGGTATAATTAGATTAAAATATCTGAACAGGATCAAGCCAAAACTACATTCATAACTCCCTGGGGAACATATTGCTACGTTGTCATGCCATTTGGTCTTAAGAACGTTGGTGCTACATATCAGCGGGTAATGACATATATATTCCATGATCTTATCCATAAAATTGTGGAATCCTATGTGGATGACTTGTTGGCCAAGGCCAAGAAACGTTGTGATCATCCAAAAGTTCTTTGTATCATCCTCTCATGACTAATTGAATATGGCATCACATTAAACCTAGAGAAGTGTGTGTTTGGTGTGACAAGAGGCAAACTTATGGGCTACATTATATCTTCATGAGGGATTGATGTTGATCTAGCCAAAATATAGGTTGTTCTCAAAATTATCCTACCATCGGATGATTCTAGAATCAGGTCATTTCTTGGGAAACTCGGTTCAATCCAAAGGTTCATCCCAGATTTAAGTTTTTTCATTCATCCAATCAACAATCTATTAAAGAAAGATTATAGCATTGATTGGAATGAAGAATGCAATGAGGCCTTCAAAGTAGTTAAATACTTCTTGTTGTCTCCACCCACATTAATGCCTCCCAAACCAAACCACCCTTTGATCCTATACTCACGAGCCACTCATGTCTCACTGGCCTGCATGCTAGCTCAAGAAGACAATGATAAACGGGAACGTGTAGTCTATTTCATTAGCCAAACATTGCTTGATTATGAAACACGTTACACACAGGTAGAGAGAGAATGCCTTGCCATAGTCTTTGCAAAAAAATTTCTAAGGCATTACATGTTAAACCAATAAACGAGGGTCGTTATAAAGATAGATCATTTACGAGCATTTCTCACACAAGGGTCTTTGTCTAAAAATTTGGACATTTCATAACCTTAATGGGTGAATTCAAGTTGACATTTTTATACTAAAAATCCATTAAGGGACAAATCATTGTAGACTGGTTAGCTGACAATCCACTAGATGGAGGTGATCTAGTAAATCTGGACTTTCTTAATGAGTGTGTATACATCATCAAAACTAGGCCCCCATCTCTACATGTCCCTAGTATACTGATATCATCAATTTTATCATAGACCACACATACCTGGAGGATGTCACATCACAACAAAGAAGCCAGTTACACACTATCACCGCTAAATATGTTGGTTTAGAACAAGTACTATATCATAAAGCCTTGACAACATGCTTCTAAGATGCGTTGATATAGAAGAATCCAAAAAGATTCTTCATGAATCCCAATGGGATATGTGGAGGCCACTTTGGTGGTCATGCCACTACTCGAAAAATACATCAAATGGGTTATTTTTGGCCCACTATCAGAGAATGACGCAATGGAATTTGTACGTAAGTGCGAAAAATGCCAAGAATTCTCTCACGAGATTCACATGCCAACATAATCCCCGCAGCCAATAAAAACCCCATGGCCCCTCTCCATGTGGGTCGGACTTGATAGGAAGTTCTCTCCTTATTAATTGATGGCCATAATTTTATAATTACAGCCATGGAATATTTCACCAAATGGGTGGAGGTCATGCCTCTTGCCACAGTACCAGGTTCGGTAATTACCAAATTCATTCTAAACCAAATCATTTGTAGGTATGGTTTCCCACAAGTCATTATCTCAAATAATGGCACATCCTTTAAAAATGACAAGGTCCGTGAGTTATGTAGTAAACTCAAGATAAACCATCACACGACCTCTCTTTACTACCCTCAAGCCAATGGGCATGCCAAAGCAACAAACGAAACATTAAAGGCTATTCTCCTCAAAACAGATCAAGGAAAACAAGTGAGATTGGCATTTAAAACTATATCGGCCTTGTGGGCCCATCAAACCTCAATAAGAACACCAACAGAGCAACCCCTTTCTCACCGGTGTTTGGGGCGAAGGCAGTTCTCTCACTTGAGGTTGAAATACCTAGTCTCCGTATCTCATTACGAGGGATTACGGATGAAGAAGCTTATAGGAGGTGCACCTCTCTCATCTAGAAAGCCTTGACAAGGCAAGGCTAAATGCAAAATAATGACACAGATCCTATTCTAACTGGATGTGCTAGCAATATAACAAAAAGGTCTATGAGTGAGAAATATATGAGGGAGATCTAGTTCTAAAGCTAGATAGCCGTATTGATAAGAAAACCAGCGAAGGGATGAAGTTCTAGCCCAAGTGGTTGGGCCCATATCAAGTCGTGAAGGATTATGGAAATGGTGTGTATATCTTATACACACTAGAAGGTGAGGAATTCAATGAAATTTTTCAATTCCTTGCATCTTAAATGGTTTTACACGTAAAACATCTGAAACACCACTTGTACATTATAGCTTCCTACATTGCATTAGTCATTTAGCTATTTCATTTTGTCCACTCATTTCATAAAAATGGTAGTCCAGGAGCTTACTCTTAAGTAATTTGTTGCAAATTTCTAAAAGTATTGGAAAAAGCACTCAAATCACATCTCTTCAAATATCATCAAGTATTTTTAAATCTTCTCATCATGTTTGACAAACAAGTATTGATGAAAACTATACCAAGGCATGCATACTTGGTTTTGCTCATTCTTTCTACTAGGTGAAGTTGTCCTTACCTACGGTCTGTTCTAGAAGCTTCTTGGTGTCACATCTATCCCTCTTAAATATCTTTGAAAGAAAGGATATCCCAAAGTCATAGATCAGAAATGTCAAAATCAAATAGAATCAAAAGCACTAAACAAACAGAATATTTTATTTTACACACTTCTTTGCCCCATCAACCTTCGGTGATAAGCCCACATCTCTTACTAGTGGTGTGAGGTTGGGAAAGGAAAGAAGTGCCCTTACTCGCCTATATCTTGCCTTTGGTGACAAACCCATGCTTCTTACTAGTGGCGTTAGGCATGGTGTGCGGGGTCCATTCATAGAAATTAACAAATCTTGGTATGCAAAAATACAAATCAAACTATATTAAGAGAAAACAAATGTCCAAATTCTAAAGAGATCAAACCCTCAAAACCAGATTTTGTCAACTAGGTTGCCATTTATGAATCTAAGTCTAGATAAATTGGAAAGTAAGTGACCTTCTAAGCTTGGTGGTAGTTAAGTAGGAGTAGGGTAGGTGTGTAGGTCTAAGTTTGGTTTTTGTTACTAGTTTGTCTCTCTCATCATTCCATTCAGTCATACTCATACAACTTGTGCCCTTCCCAAATCTTAGTGTTGAGCCATCACATCTTATTAGTTGTGTGGATTTGGGATTGGGGCAAGTTCATCTCTTACCACTGTGCATTAATCACATTTTTCCAACATAAGAAGATATTACAAACGCGTTTCCCAAAGAGTTCAAAAGTTCAAGTACCACCATATGTTTGTATCATCTCATATCAACATTACAAAAAAACATAAAAAGTAAAACATTCTATT
Source organism: Taxus wallichiana var. yunnanensis (assembly GCA_018340775.1). Classification (NCBI taxonomy): domain Eukaryota; kingdom Viridiplantae; phylum Streptophyta; class Pinopsida; order Cupressales; family Taxaceae; genus Taxus; species Taxus wallichiana. The sequence continues at coordinate 509,740,813 of CM031242.1, forward strand.
TACCATCATTTGTTATCCATTGTATAAATTCTAAAAAACATGAAAAAAATATTCTAAAAACATCTAAGTACACATGTGGAAATGATTCACAAAATTCTAGGCACCAAGATTCTGGATCCAAAAAGATATATATATATATATATATATATATATATATATATCAAGTTTCATATACAATGCCATCATGCACTAGGCATGGTCAAAACGCTCAATGAGCCCGAAAAGTACAAAAACACTCATATAGATATCTAACAAAATACTACAAAAGTGGCCTCTCAATCCCATGGGATTCCTCGGAAGGCACACGACAACATCTAGGAATTCGGCTACACCGGCACTCCAAATGCACTGAGGGCTCATGGTCATGGCTAGTAGCTGTCATCTCGCTATGAGAGTGACTCCTCCTCATCAAGCACTCGGCCATCCTATATCCAGCTACCTCAGTGTGGAGTGAAGTCATGATCTTCGCCGCATGCCAGATAGATGTGAAAACATCAGTATGCCTACTAGCTAATGAAGGCTCCCCCACATCTTTATATAGCTTAGCACATGTCTTCTCCAAGGGGAGTAATATGGTATCTGTACATACTCGGCGAATCAAGTCTCGCCACTCATCTGCAGTCGCTGTAAGTAAAGGAGAAAACAAGTTAGAAAATGATCAAAGATAAAACCAAGAGTAAACAAAACAAAAATAAATAATGACTAAGACAATTCTAACTAAAACAAATGTCAAGAGAAGAGTGATAACTCACTCAAATCTCCGGGCCTCCAAGAAGGATCTCTAGGATCTGCACCGCCACCGATGTCACCACCGACTTGTTTCCCTCTCCCATGTCCGGGAAATGTCACGGCCCGCAAAAGACTCGCCATCTCCAACTAAGTCCGAGAGATAAAACTCCTCTGAGACCAAAGTCATCCTCTCTGCGCTCCACTCTGCCCTCTCGGCCCGTAGGATCTCCTGAGTATCATGCCACTCAAGATCACTATCATCCCCCACATGTCTCACTGATCTCCATCTCCTCTATCTCCTCCTCTGTTTCTCCCCTACTGAACTCCTTAGACTCAAATTCCATGTCAATGGGCTCATCGCTGCTATGGGAGGGACCGGTGGTAATCTCAAGTAAAGGTGCCTTAGGAGCACTGGCTCTCCCTTGAGCATGTACTACCCTCCTGGCCACAATGGGAACACCGAGAGTAACAATGGTCCAACCCAGCCTCTACAACCTCCCTGAGCCTCATGGATAGATGTATACACTGGCCCCACCAGAGGAAACATGTCAATATAGGGGGGGCCAAACTGTTGTGGTAATATATCAAAGTGGTGGATCTATAGCTTCCCTTCCTTGTCTACTAACTAGTTGGTAGACTGGCAAGCAATCAATGTAATGGTATCCTCTCCCCATACCCTTGCCATGTCCTGATAAGGAGTTTCCTCCATGTCTGCAGTGGTCAAGGATGCCTTTGCTAGTGGGGTTCTCTAAGAACTATCATCCTTATCCACCTCGCGCCTTGATGGCCCTAGGATCCTCTACCTCTGCACCTCTCCCATATGGGGTGATATGCTCGTACACCCAACTCATGACAAGAGTCGGGTGGCTCAGTGACTTTCCTGTAATTAGACTACCCTGTATAAATCATGGTAGGTAGTCCCGAGGATATCTGGTCCCCAAGCGTAGACATGTCCATGGCCCTCAATCTATGTAATAATGGGGGCCCAACAATATAAGAGGGAGTCCCCTCCCTTATCCCCAATTAGTCTCGATTCAAGGATACCCATGACGGCCTTATAGAGCACGGGAATGTCTGACTCAATAATGGAGTGGATCCTCACTCCTTCTTCAATCCCATCGATACAATTGCATCCCCCATGTAGGTGGCCCACTAAACCACCTAGGATCTCGATACTGTTATCTTAAGAGACAGTTGCCTCCCAAGGATCGAAACCCCCAATATCTGGTAAACATCCTCCAGGGTGATGGTCCACTCACCCCTAACTCTTGGCAATCAGAAGGTGTTTTGATTGACATCCCAGTATGAAAATAAGTCACATAGTATGTGACTGGTAGGTGCAACATGAGGGACCTGTGCAATCCTCCAAATGCCAGCCCTCTGAAGAGTATCTCACTCTACCTAGGAGAGTGCCTCTAACACTACTGGGAGCCAATCACACTCCCTCTCTTGGCTCCATCTAATATACTCCTTCTTTTGCATACACCCAAAAACACAAAAAGGAGTAAGTTAGTACTAAAATCCAATTTGAAAGATTATTAAGAACAAGTAAAAATGCTAAACATGTAAAAAAACTAAAATATAGTATTTTTATTGCTCTCTATTGTGGACCGCTGCCTGTGCGGTGCGGTGGTTCCGTAACCACTAGTTTCTAAGGTGGCAGTCTCGTAACCGCCACCCTACATAGGGCAGCAGTCCTATCCCAGTAAACACAAATGGTTCGTAAGCCCTAAAAATGCCCAAAAACAAGAAAATGCACAATTTTAACTAAAATAAAAACCTACCCTATGGGTGCCCCCTAGAGACCCATTTAAAACTAATATTTTCAAAAATGACCCCCGAGACAAAGATTTCATCATTCCCACACTCTAGGTTTAAAAATTATAAATTGAGAAGAACTAACCTGAGACTTCGCGGGTTGATGTTCCACTCTCCGAGGCATGATCACTATCTCACCATGAACATTTTGACTATACTCACATCGAAAACTATCACCGTGGGTCCCAGAGCTCAAAAACTATCAAATCAATCCATGCAAATGAATAGTAAAATGAGTTCATTTTATATATATAGCCCTTTTAAATTGATTTTGAATGTCTTTCGTAGGGTCAAAGTGTGAAGGAGGTAATTTCTAAACCGCGCATAGATGGTAAGTCCTCATTTCATATCAATTTTGATTTATTTCTCAATTTATTTTATCTATCTGCACTTGAGTCCTTTTTTTTTATTTTTGTAGATAGCAGGACTTTAGATGGCAACTTTCCAACACATGGGCGTGTCAGGTATAACTCCTAACTCCCCATTTTGGGACAGCTATACTCGGATCCACCGTTTTATGCCTCTTTATGGCTAAGATGCTTCTCCAAGGGGGCAATATGTATGTACCCGTAATTGTAGGGTACTGCACCACCAAAACGATGTTACACATACCCAAATGATGATACGAGTCTCCTTACAAGGTGTTTGGAATCTAGAAAGGCTCGCCAAGTATACATTTATATCCTGCATGCCCCGCTTAGCCTCCGCATGCTTTGTTTTTCCCTTAGTCCTTAGTGACGAAACTATCGCCTTGCTCGTGCAGTGGTCCCATGACCGCTGCCTAGGATAGGGTGGCGGTCCCATAACCGCTGCCCTACATAGGACAAAGCGGTCTTGTACACATTTTCAAATTCTTCCGACGATCACATCAAATGTAAATCTTCAATTTTACATGCTTTCTTCAACCACTTTGGCTTGCATTAATGTTTTTGGTTCCCTGGTAATAGTGTTTTTCCTTTATTTATAGTAAAAGAGTTCAATTGGGAGTTACCCTTTGGTAATTGCATTTTCTATAAATAGCTAGCTTGTTTTCAAACAAATGGCCCCTCGGCTTCTCAATTCTATTATTCAATCTTTGAATTTCTTCATTAGAGTTGTACTAGCTTCATGTTTTGCATCAATTATTAGTTTTCCTTTGTTGTTTACAAGTCAATCAATCTTCTTTTTTCAGTCTTGTTCCATTTCTACTCCATACAATAAGTTTAGCATAGAATAGCTTCATTTCCATATTAGATTCCATTAAAGTTGTAGGTTTTTTCTTTGTCACAAGGATAGATTCTAAAACTCTCGGTCCATTTGCGTTGTATTCCCGTAATAAATCCCGCTAGGAATTACATGGTCAAGCTCTGTTCACTTGCGCTATCCCTTTCCTACTCGTATTTTATTTGGTCTATATCCAAAGCTGCCATTGTTTAAATACCATCTTCTATTGAAACTATCATATACACACTTCTACGGATTCATGAGGACACAAAGGAATGAGGAGATCGCACTGAGGGGATGAAATCACACACAACCTGGATTTACCACTTATCTATAAATGCCAGTTTGAGCTATCAATGTTCGGGTTACAACGTATCAAATAGAGTAGTAGTGAATTATTTTATTTCAGTTAAAAGTTCTCTCTTAATATTACCAGGGAAGTTGTGGGGAATAATAGTTTCTGAGAAGCTATGATTTGTTCCTCATTTCTGAGGTAAGATTGAAGGTTTTCAATTAAGTTAATTAGTTGTCTTTCATCTAGATTCACACATTTGCACAGGTGAATAACCACACCAAGTTATCTCTCTTGTTTAGTTTTAGTATAAGAGTATTTTAATTGTTGTTTGTAATTATAATGTTTCAATCATGTATTTTGTTTAGATTAATTTCCCTTTCAGCAGTAGTATAAATTGTTATTTTCAGTTTAAGTTAATTCAGAGAATTTAAATTAGATTATCACTTAGATCTTAATTAGGAGGATAAACCACTAGGGAATTTACGCTACCTGTTCATAGCCGCTAAATCTCCCCTTTGTCATTTCAGATACTAGGACATCACACTACCAGATCTTAGTCATTGATCCTCCCATAGTTAACTATAGGAAAGTTGCTTGCCAATTCTCATCCTCGCTTGTAGCTTTTCTATCTTAGAAAACTGACCATAATCCTGGCTGTGACTTCATCTAGGTCACCTGCATTTCAAACCACCGGCTATCTTAGCACGACCTCAGGAGGTTAGGTATGGGGAAGGTCACTTGCTGATTATCATCCTTGCATGTCACTTTTCCATCATAGAGTTACGTCATCCATTTTTTTATCACTAGATTCACCTATTCTTGTTGTTCTTTGTATCATTTATAGAGAAGCATTCCCTCCGATCGTACATGTTCACATAAGTATTGTCCGAAGACAAGTGAATGCCCTCATGTTCAACGCCAATTGCCGACCACTCCCACCTAGTCCTTCACTACCTTCTATTTTATCACCAGCCATGGATCCCATCCAACTTACTAATATCACTACTAGAGATGAGGAGTTTGCAGGACTCCTTGACCGTAGAAACCCTGTTGCCTTACATTTTTACCTCTCCCATTCATCAACTCAAGATGCCTTGGTTTAGTTGATATAAGGCTTGCCCATATCTATCCCCCCGACTCTCGCACCCACTTCCGCATAAGCACCATCTGGCTCCCTAATACCTCCATCCACCTTACCCCCAGTTGTTTCATAGTTAGGTTTCATACCCCCAACGACTTCTGCATCTATTACCTCTGTGGCACCCATTACATCCACCATACCCTCAATGATTACCCCAAACACAACCTCATCCATCCCTCATGTCTCACACATACCTGTAGCTAGGTTCCCACCTCTAGTTTTGGTGACCTCTACCCCATTTTAGAATGTAGTTCTTTCCATTCCATAATCATTAACCCCTATTTCCACTAGGGTTACCATGACCCTTCCTCCCCCATATACATACTGCCAACAACCACTGTTTCATCTATCATTCATTCCAGGTACGTACCCCTATTTCATTACCTTCTTCTCCACCACCTTACATGGAAGCCCCATATACTGGGAATGCCACCCCCATTATACACCCAAAACCAACCTCCTCATGTTATAGGAGGCATCCAATCATCACAACCCACCAATGACCTAATTAAATTGATGATGGATAAGATGCAGACACTGGAGGCATCGGTTTCCATCTCCGCAACACTCTCACTTATGATGAGATTTGTAATGAGCCTATTCACCCATCCATTCCCATCCGTTCATACCCTGTGCATTGGGAAATGCCAAAATTCAATCATTTCAATAGTAAGGAAGACCCACAACAACATTTGCGCTCATTTAAACATGGATGTTATTTGATTGCTCATGATGATGCCTTACTTTTGAGAACTTTTCCCATGTCCCTCATTGGACCTGCATTAGATTGGTATAGTGGGTTACCCAAACACTCCATATTTTCATTCAATCAGGTAGCCCAAGCTTTTTGGATCATTTTTCTATCAATATCACCAAGAAAGTTACCATGACGATCTATATTCCACATATCAGTACGAGGATGAATCTATCATAGATTTTGTCGCTCGTTAGCATAGCCTGATCAATCAACTTACCTTTCAACTGCCATAAACTGAACTCATCGAGCTCTTCACACGAGCTTGTGCCAACATATATCTCGACCTTGCAGGTCCAAAATTTCTAAACATTCGATGAGGCATTCACTATGGCATGAAAGTTAGAGATTCGGGCCATCGAAGAGAAGAAAATCCAATTATGAAATAAGAATTTGGCATTCAAGTCGAATGAAACCTCTTCTTCTTCCAAACCACCAACCAATTATTCAAAGGCTAAAGGTACCACTAACGCAGTGGTACTCAAGGCTGGCCCATCTCATCCATCCAATCAAGCTACACCCTCATCTAATCTATCACATGTTCAAGCTTTTGATTTAGACAAGAGCAGTGAAAATATACCCCAATTGGGGAACCTTACTCTTCTATTTTAGAAAAGCTTATCAAAGTTGGTGCCATCACCCTTCCACCCATAAAACCACACACTGGTTTTGACCCTGCTCGCCCCATGCCCACATGGTATAAGGAACAAGATTTCTGTAACTATCACGAGTGAAAGGTCATAGTGATGGAAACTGCATCACTTTTAAGAATATTGTCCAAGAAATGCTCAAGAAAGGTGAGTTAACTATGGATAATCCCAATGCCGCCCCTAACCAAAATCTACAAATCTTTAAAAAACCATTTCCCAATCATGCCCCTTCATCCAATCAAACGGTGAGACATCCACTCATGATACCCATACCGTGAGGTTCATGCGATCTTTAACAAAGGTACTGTCACATCTCAATTACCTCACATCCCTTCCATAGAGGAAATCCTAGCCCAAAATCCTCCTTCCACATTGAACCAACCATCACTATTCCTTCACCAATAGAAGAACACCCTTCATCTCTACATCACCTACGGAGGAGTCTTCTACTAACATTGAGACCATCTCACCCCTAGCTTCTCCACTTAGTGAACCTTTACCTACCATACCTCCTCCACCCATAGAGGAGCACCCATTACCTCCTCCACCCACAGAGGAGCACCCATTACCTCCTCCACCCACAGAGGAGCACCTATCCATTCCTTCACTCATAGAGGAACTCCCATCATCTCTTCCACCCATCATAGACCCGGTGGGGATACCTTTCCTCTTGGTGAGAGCATTCTCCATCCGCTACCCGACATCCAATAGACCTACTTTCAGCTCTCTTACCCATGGAAGCTGAAGCCGGCCGATTCCCCATCTCTAAGATGCATTTTATGGGAATTCCCATTAGGTCTCTCACCAACTCCACCCACAAATGTGCCATTCTCACATTTGGCTGATCACTTAGAGTATGTGGATAGAGCTTTGTTATGGGGTGCTCTTACTCCCTGTCTCAACACAAATGCAGAGATCCCTCGATGACACCTCCACTATCTACCCAAACACATTTCCACCCATCAAACCACATACAACCACTGCTGTTACAACCCCTTCCATGATACCCATTAGCACTCACACCACACCCTTACCCATAACCCGACCTATGCCTAAACCCAAACCCATACCCACAATATTTACCTCCACTAAACCTATTACCACTTTAGGGGTCACCCGACCACTAGCCTTACTCATCCACCTATTAAAATGGATTTAGCTACATCCTCCAACGTTAAAACCACACCTACTCTAACACCCAAACTAAAGAAACAAACTCATCAACCTCATACCCCTACTACACCAATCACACCCACACTTGTCCCATCTGCCTTAAGACCTCAGCTGCCCAACATGGTCAAGCACCCCTCACCCATTCATAACCCAATAACACAACCACCCATTCTGCCTCACAAATCTCTAACCTACCAAGCACACAACATGACTCATATACCTCACCTACAGTCTCTTTACCACCAATACCTCGATACCTTCAGCCATTGCTTCACTACCCACTACACTTCAGTCATTGTCCCTCACACCCCAAGCATGACCCACGTCATCTACCTTCATAGCACCCCATTATCCCCATGGGTAACTCACCCTCTTCCTCCATCTTCTTTTCCTTCTAGACCTCATATACCCACATCACCTTTACCCTAAGAAGGTGCAACCCAAAAACAAAACCCCACTACCCCATAACAAGGTAGTCAAAACAACCCCACATCCTCCTACCCATCCATCTACTATACCCTACCTAAACGAACCCGACCGATACCTCAAACCACACTGGTGCCTAAACCCATAGCTCGACCCGTTCCTACTCTTCCAAAAATAATTCCCAGACAACCAACCACACCTACACCCAAACCCACATTCACTTCCCATTGTGATCCACTAGCAAGGTTCTATGCCAAAATTTTAACCAACCTCCTTGAGACTTCTATTATCACATTACCACCACTCTGACCTTATGACCCCCTCAAACCCAAGCCAAAGGGGTTTGATGATACCAAAATTTATGCATACCATCGTGTGCCAGGGCATGATGTGGAGAACTACAAGGCCTTGAAAACCGTCCTTATCAATTGTGTCCACTAGAAACCAACTTTGATGATGATGACCTTCTTGATGAGGATCCTGCTTCACCTACACCCATTCCCACACTACCGCACTCAACAACCACAACCTCCACCCTCACAGCTCCAGAACCACACACAAAATTTGAAATTAACATGGTTCACATCAGAGAACTTGCCACATGCCACCACCCAAATGTCATTCATTGTGCCCAACTGACCTCAGGGATTTTCTCCTCCAGTAGGTTTTTCCCTTCATGTCATTATACCACTTACCCTACACCTTCTCCATTTGAAAAATTCCCTCAAATCAACATGGTACATGTCACTACATGCAAAAGGGTAAAGAAAAGGCTGACCCACCAACCAATCCTATACCCAACATACCATCTGCACCCATACCTAAGATAACTATATGGCCCCACATACCCCATTTCTAATGGCATCACACATCACACCATGCTCAAACAATTACACCAATCTCCACTCAAAATGTCCTTATATGACCTCATCCAAACCTCGGAATCCCATCGTCAAGCCCTCATGGAGGTTCTTCAATCTATTGAGGTTTTACCCAATGACCCTACACCCGTAGCCTCCATTATCACACCCCATCATGTAGCCTCTCTCACCAAATTACCACCTTCATCCTCACCTCACCTTGTTCACCAAGTGGCCTCCCTAGCTTCTCAGAGGCAGAGATCACGCCATACCAAAATGATGACCCAGACCCAGCCCTCTTCATCTCTGTACACATTGATGACATACGGGTATGTCGTGTGATGATTGATGGAGGCACTAGCATTAACATCATTTCATCCCATGCATTTTCTCAAATGCATACCTAACAATTACATGCACAAACATCGGTCATGTTGTGTTCATTCAACGATGCTATCACCTCCACACTAGGCACTGTCATCCTTCACATTCATGTGGGCCCCCGCACTATTCTAGAATTGTTTTATGTTTTGGAGGGGAATTCCAATATAACTTGTTGCTTGGTAGACCCTGGATCCATGTCATGGGTTGTGTTCCTCCACTTTGCATCATTGTGTAAAGTTTGAACATGAAGGACACACTTATACCATTCCAGTGACCCATCACCTTTCAAAACATGCAACATGCTTTACTGACCCAATGATGTACTCATACCGGTCAAGCCATCTACTTTACAACCAATACCACTTCATACTACCTACACCCCACCACTACCAGTATAGCCGTTACTTTCACCACACATACCTCCTCCATGCCTACCACTGCTATAACCTCCATGGCTGACCCATTAGCTTCCCAATCCATTAACACCACCTCGCATGACCTCGACACATCGTCCATACCAGCTACCCACATACCAACCATTGATCCCTTGGAAGGTGTTTTTCAATGCCTCACTCTGGGGGAATACCACCTATATAGTGTCAACACCTTCCTTACTCCACATGAGTATGGAAGCCTTCACCAACACCCTCGCTATGATCACCATATAGGAGAATGCCTCCTTTATGGTCCTCCTCATCTTCGTACTAGTCTCACCTATGGGGGACTTGATACTACCACCTACACACCTGAACCACCATCACAACCCCACCCATTTTCCGCTTGACTTCAATCACTTACCAATCACCATTTCACCCACACCTTCCTGCACCATTGTGTGTGGAAGGGTTTTGGTTTTGGCTTTTATGAGCAAGGTCACCATACCGTTATTCCATGTACCACCCGTAAACATAATGACCAGTAGTGGTATTGGCTTCCCGACCCTTCTACCAAACAGGCCCGCATTGAATTCATTGAGGACCCTAGCCCTTCTCCACCTTCATCACCACCCTCACCGATGGAGTCGATGGATCTGAATCTATCCCTCCTAACTTTTTTTTTCATAAACACCATTTCCTTGGGGCCTTTGACTTATCAACGTGAAGGCGAGGCCCCTTCCACTCTCCCATTCTTGTATCCTGAGATGATCGATGATGACACACGACCATTAACATCATTCAATGTCAGGATGATGAATCCATACTCACCTACCTTAGTGCAGAAGACTCATATATTCATCATTTCGTTACCCTCTGAGACACAAACCATGTTGAATGAATCGACTATCGAGATCAACATTCATACTCAGGATGACCCACACATCCTAAAGATCGGACAATCTTTAGATGCTGTTAAACAGGAAGCCATCACTTCCTTTCTCTGAGATCATAACCATGCTTTCACTTGGTCTTATGCAGACATGCCGGTATTGACCCCACCATAGTGGTCCACAATATCATAACCATTCCCGATGCCAAACCTATCAAACAAAAGTTGAGGAAAATGCACCCTCGCATTGCTCTTCTCGTCAAAGAAGAACTTCAGTGTCTTCTTTCCATTTCCTTCATCTTACCCATTGATTATCCTCGTTGGATTTCTAACATTGTCCCTATTACTAAAGCAATAGGGGGACTCCGTATTTACATGGACTTCGTGACCTCAACCTCACCTACCCGAAAGATGACTTTCCCTTGCCGGTATTGATCAATTGGTTGACCTTACCATGGGTCATGAGATGCTCTCACTCATGGATGGTTTCTCGGGTTATAACCAATTTTTTCTTGCCCCAGAAGATCAGCACAAGACCACATTCATTACCCCTTGGGGAACCTTTTGCTATCGAGTCATGCCTTTTGGCCTTAAAAATGTTGGTGCTACATATCAGTGTGTTATGACTTACATCTTCCATGATATCATGCATCACATATTGGAAGATTACGTGGATGATCTCTTGGCTAAATCTAAATGCCGCGCCAGAGCACCTCATTGTCCTGAAACCATCTTTGATTGCCTCATTAAATATTACATCCACCTTCAACCTAAAAAGTGTGTCTTTGCGGTTCTCTCAGGAAAACTCCTGGGATTTATCATTTCCTTACATGGTATAGAAGTTGACCCTGCTAAAGTCAAGGCCATTCTGGAAATGCCTCCACCCATGAACCTCAAACAACTGTAGCTGTAAGGTAAATTACAATCCATTCACCATTTCATTTCACAATTATCGGATCGGTGTCAACCATTTCATCATCTTCTTAGGAAGGATGTCTCCTTTAAATGGGATGATGACTACCACAAAGCTTTTGAGGCCTTAAAACAATACCTTCTCCAACCACCCGTACTCATTCCCTAAAGATGATCAACCTTTTTACCTATACATATCAGCTACCGATCATTCCTTGGGAGCCATGCTCACTCATCGTGATGAACAACATAGGGAGCAGGTGGTTTATTACATAAGCCATACTCTTTTGGACTATGAAACCCGATACAACCACCTAGAAAAGCTTTCTTAGCCTTAGTTTTTGTTGCCACCAAACTCCGCCATTACCTACTCAACCACAAAACCTATGTTGTGACCAACATTGACCCTTTACACTTCATGTATGCCAAACCCTATCAAAATCAATGTGCCACATGATGGCTTATGCTTTTAGCTGATCTTGACCTTGAATTCATTCACCAAAAGTCCATTAAGGGCAGGCTATCACCTGACCAACTGGCTGATGCACCTATTACCGGGGACCAACCCTCTAATTTTGACTTTCCCGATGAATCCATTGCTACCCTTTCCTGGATGAACCCCCTTACCAAATGACATTGTTCTTTGATGGTTCCAAGTGTCAGCATGGGGGTGGAGCTGGTGTTATCCTCATCCCTCTGGATGGAGAACCCATGCCTTTGTCTTTCAAACTAGACTTTGAATGCACCAACAATATTTCCAAAGTATGAAGCACTTGTACTAGGTCTCCAGACCACCTATGCCCTCGATGTCAAATCAATCCACATCTTTGGTGATTCACAATTGGTCATAAACCAAGTCAATGGTATGTACCAATGTCGTAACATGAGATACTTCAAAAGTATAAACATCATGTAGACATACTTTTGACCACCTTTGATCGTTACACCCTTCAAACCATCCCATGGTCAACCAACAAATTTACAGACACTATGGCCTGCTTAGCTTCCCAAATACCCACTTCCCCCTATAGATTAAATATTTGTCATTGTCAACACCTCCATTCACCTTCTTATTTACCTCATGATGTTTACTCAATCGGAACCGACACCCTGACCCAGTGACCTTTGGTATAAACAATACTCGACTACCTTTCCCTCTCCATCTTACCTCCTGATCTCACCCATAATGGACAATGTGCCTTCCTTAAGAAGGTCTCCCATTTTGTTATCTAGGGGGACTCCTCTATAAGTGGCTTTGATGGTATTCTCTTACGATGCCTCACAAGTTCTGAAATTCCTTATACCATCAAGGAGGTTCATGATGGCATATGTGGAGGTCACTTTAGTGGCCTTGTTGTTGCTAAGCGTATTCTTCACCTAGGCTATTACTGGCTGACCCTTAACCATGATTGTTGTGACTATGTCAAACGCTGCGTGAAATGTCAACAACATTCCAACCTTCATCATACACCCAGTCATGCCTTACAGGTCGCTCGTGACCTTTGGCCCTTCTCTCAATGGGGTTTGGATCTTGTCGGAGAAATCAATCCTCATTCTTCCCAATGCCATCAATGGATCATAACTGCTACCGAATACTACACAAAATGGGTAGAAGCCATACCACTCATCTCCATGAAAGTTGAGAAAATATGTGAGTTCATTAACCATCACATCATTTGTCACTTTGGTGTCCCTCATCACCTCATCATTGACAATGGAAAACAATTCAAAAACAAAACATTACAAAAACTTTTTGCGATGCCTTGGCATTTCAGCTTAGTTTCTCCTCACCTTATTACCCACAAACCAATGGCCAAGCTGAATCCACTAACAAAACCCTCAATAAAATTCTCATGAAAGTGGTTGACGATACTGGGAAGGATTGGCATACACACATTCCTTTTTGCTCTATGGGCATACCGCACTAGTATTCACACTTCCACTGTGGCTACACCCTTTTCTTTGGTCTATGGTACAGAGGTTGTTCTGCCTCTCGAAGTCAGATCCCCTCACTTCACATTTCTCTCCATGACATGCTTACTGATGATGACTTTTGTCAGGACCGCTTAGCACAACTAGAGTTATTAGATGAACGTCATCTTAATGCTCTGGATCACCTTCAAGTTTATCAACAACGTATCAAATGTGCTTATGAAAAACGTGTTCATGAATGAACCTTCCAAGTTGGTGACCTTGTTTTGAAAGAAAATCAACACGTAACCAAAGTAGAGAAAAGAAAAGGGGAAAATTTTCTCCTAATTGGCTTGGACCATACATCGTAACTCATACCTATGGATCGGGTGCCTATCATTTGTCCTCGCTTGAGGGTAAACCTGAACCTGAGCCCCTTAATGCATTACATCTTGACCATTCTATTGTTGACCTCTAGTCCTACATCACTATTTATCTAGTTCATGCTTGTCCCTTGAGTGCCATTTACCTTTTCCACATCTCATCTCCAATGATTAAACAAGGATCATGTGATTACCCGTCACCCTTTTGCCTTATCTTAAATATGTGCACCATGGCTCTGCACATGGCATGATTCTCATGGATACTTTTCATCTTCTTTTAGATGAGATCCCATGGTCATTCACCCTTTCCTTCTCAACAAGAACCAAATGCTTCGTTATAGTCTCGTCCATGACTTAAAAAAAAAAAAAAAAAAAAGATGAATCCCTCAGAAGGACATCTTCCAAAATAAGGGATCAACTCCTTGAGTCAAACTTCAATATAAAAGATGAATCCCTCAAAAGGACATCTTCCACCTTTAATTGTCACTATAAGTAGACTGCTCCCTCGAAGGACAAGCTATAAAAAGCTCACAACTCTCTACATAGTTTTTCAAAAAAAAAGAAGACTATTTTCTCAAAAATCAAAATTCAGAAGCTTCCGCATCGATCAGCTTTGCGAAGACCTCAAGGAGACATATATTCCTCCCATATAGACTTCCCACATCGATCAGTCTATCTAAAAGTCAAAAAAAAAAAAAAAAAAAGAAAAATAAGCTTTTTCGTCATGGACTTGCCTATTGTGATCTTGGCTCTATTGCCCAAGGCATTCTACTTCCCATTTTATGACCCAATTACCTGCACCTCTTTACCCATTGTCTTTTCACTTCATACCTCAAGGGACCTGTTGAACCTATGACATTTGGTGATCATGTGACTATTCGTCACTCTTAGAATTATCAATCATGTAATGTCTTTGGGGTCTTACGTTCATTAGCCTATCTATAGATGTGTTTCATACGTTTTGATCCTTGCCAATCGGGTGGCTTTCTTGCCCCCTCTTATCTTTTCTCTTCTTCATTACCTTTTGATCTTCTTATATAGGACTTGGTCCTCGACACTTACCTTTTGGGGTCATCCTCTCCCCTTTCAACCATAGTCATCACCCATACCTAACATTTTTTTACTATCATCTTCCACCCACCTATTAAACCCAAACCCATCAACATGACCCACAAACCTACCAACTCATTTTCTATCTTTCATATTCTTTCCTAGCTTATGGGAGAACTACATCGGTCTGAGGTCCCTTTTCATTGGGACTATGTAGGCAACACTTCCAGGGCATGGGGCCTGGAAGGTTAGCTCGGCCACTCTTTACCCTAACCATTTTCCCCCTTTTACCTGATTTCCTATTCATATCAAAAACCTTGACATCTAAACCATATACCACATAACTTTTACCACTTATATTATTTCACATTTTCATACATAACCAACATTTTCCACATTTTACACTATCTCATGCATTTATATTACCATTTGTTATCAAAATACTAAAATGAACAACCATGCCTAAACCAACCTGACTCAATCCATGCCTAAATGACCTGACTCAATCCATGCCTAAACAACTGACTCGATCCATGCCTAAACTGACTGAATCCATGCCTAAATAACTTTGACTCAATCCATGCCTAAACTCATCCATGCCTAAACGACTGACTCAATCCATACAACCACTGACTGACTTAATCCATGCCTAAACCGACTGACTCAATCCATGCCTAACTGACCTACTGATCCATGCCTAAACTGACTCGATCCATGACTAATCCCTAAAAAACCACCTGACTCGATCCATGCCTAAACCGACTGAATCAATCCATGCCTAAACCAACCATCCTTTGACTCGATCCATGCCTAAATGACCTGACTTAATCCATGCCTATGACTTGACTCTATCATGCCTAGCTCATCTATTTTCCATCCATATCATAATAAAGTAAAACTCATACACATCACAACAACATCACCTGAATATCATCTATCTCCTCATATATACATGTGTGTATCAATACAATGTACACCGTATCACATAAATGTGTATCTCAATAAAATAATCATCATGGCTATCATCTCAAAAATCATATGGCCGATATCAATAAAAATCATCATCGGCTCATGAGGCGGTCTTTATCATGCGGTGGTATCAAAAAATAAATACAATATCTCTTCAGCTCGCAGGCGGTATACATCCAAAATCCAACAATACAAAAATAGGTGATATATTGTCTCACATCTGCTATAACATATCTACCTCATCTGTAAGTGTCGATAGTCCCCTCTGACCGGAGCGGTGGCTCACTACTCTCAATCTACCACTAGATGGCCTCGGCATCTGATGCTAACCCCCATGCACTGATAGATGTCCTCTGCTCTCTCCTTTGGGCTCGCTGACCACCTACACTCTTAGCACTATACATGTGAGACTATGTCTACTCACTCGAGACTATCTGTGGTGGTCTCATCACACCATCTACTAATATCTATAGCTCGGGCTCCTCCTCCTATACCTATACCTGAGGCTCTCGCCTCTCTACCTGTATCTGTGGCTCTGGCCTCTCGGCTATACCTGTGACCCCTGCCTCCCCAGTTGTCCCTGACCTGACCCTGCCTCTATATGGCCCACCACTGGCTATATGCCACTATCACCCCACATCATTATGTGATGGTCCGGATCCTCCTCCTCCTCCCCTATTGACTCTGCTAGATGGGGTGGAGAGACAAAAGTCTCTCCCACCTCTCTCTCTATATTGTGGGAAGGGCGGGGGTGCATCTACACTAAACCAAAGCTATTGCCTCACACGGTCGACTTGACGTATGGTATCATCTCGTGCTCCTCGACACGGCGTCCCTCTATCCATCTCTGTAACTGTAGTCCCTCCAACTCTGCATACATCCCTTTGTAAGAGGGATAGGTCACATAGGGTCTCCAGACTATATCCACACTAGATAGGCTCTCTAGTCTCTATCTATAATACGCTACGTCGTATGTAGCTTGGGCTCTCTGTACACACCCCCGGCACCCATCACCTATAACCAACTCGAATGACTCCCCACTCAAATGCATCTACCCAGGGCAGGCCTATCGGTCACACACACACAATGTGCTCATAGGCCCAATAGTGAAGAAGGAAAATGCAACATAGACTGAATCTCCGTAATCACCCGTAGGCCCACAACTCTCTATATAACTACACCAAGAAAGTCGGTGCCCATGCAAAACTGGTATGATCAATCATCATGTCCCGAAGGACACCCATCAGTGACCATGGGAATCTCCCACCCTCTGAATCTGGTAATGCGTAGCACCTAATCACCTCCATCATCAACACTATCAACCTCATCTCCTCAGGATGGGCAGCATAAACCTCTTGGTAACTCAGGTTGGTGCATTGTGGTAGTGCAACTCACCCACTCTCTCTCCAAACACCTCATCTATACACCTCTCATGACCTCTGATGTCACTGAGTAAACATAGGCTCCACTAATCGGTAGCCTCAATATCCTATATATATCCTCTAGGGTGATGGTCATCTCCCCATCGGCAAGTGGAAGGTGTTAGTCACCAGAATCCCATCTCTCGATGAGTGTGACCATCAGACTCTGCTCTCTCACTGACATACCCATAATGGTGGATCCCAATCAGGGTGACATCATCATGTGACTCCACTCCTCAAAAGTCACTCTGCTCATGTAGCTCTAGCAAATATAAGTGGCTCTCGGTCCCTCATCCGACTCAGCTCATCTCTTTCCCGCATCCCCAAACTATATTATTATACCTTTCCCAACTTACCTATTTTGTTCACCCCCCCAAATCACCTATTCTTCCCAAAACCCCCTACCCTAATCCTTACCCAACCCTCTACCCTAACCCTCCCCTCTCTCTTAACCACACCTTTACATATCTTACCCTACCCATTGCCCATCCATTTCCCCAAAACCTACCTAACCCATTTTTGCCTATTTACGGCCCCATTTCCTTATTTTCACCTGACTCCGATTACCCATAACCAAGGTTATTGAGCCTTTAACCACCATCGGTCCACCATGTTACCGTTGAGTAGATCGATGTCCTTTTTGACTTACGTCATGATGATCTGGTCTTTACCACTAACCGTCGGCCATCGACGGTGATGTTGGTTGTGGTGTCAATCTAAGCCCGAAACCCCGACCCAATTTTTTCCAATTTTTGACCCTTCCTAACTATCAACCTACCCACCTAAACCTTCCCTCTTTACACCCTTAATTGTTCCTACATTACCATTTTCCTACCCCCCCTACCATTCAATATATCCTTTTTACCTCCCATTTTCAAAATTTCCCCAAAACCTCCCCCACATTTTTATTATACCCATTTTATCAACTTAATCAAAAATCAAATCATTAAATGGTTGTGGAGCTTACCTCATCCTCTTCCTCCATCATGGTGGTACCTCTAGCCTTCATTGCATGGGTGGACCACTCGACCCCTCTCCTAACCTCTGCCATCCTCAAGCCCTGAAAACCAATCCTCACCACACAAATTGTGCCACCTGATCTCATGGCCCCACCTCTCACTGCTCAATCACTCTCACCTATGTGGCTCACCAACAAAATCTCTCTCTTTGTACTCTTTTTCCTCTTCCTCTTTTCTCTCTTCTTGTCCTTTTCTCCTTTTCCAAATGCACAAATGACTTTTCAAAACGTGGGTTTTCACTTTTTATACCCTACCCGACCCGACCAACATCGGTTAACCCTTGACCACTGCCCGGTCGATGCCCTAGACTACCGCCATCGGTTCCCCTACACCATCATCGGTTCATAATGACCAATGTCGGTTACCTGCATACTCATTACCCTCACATTTACCTCATTTTCCTTACCTCCCTTTTCTTTTTCCCTCCTACACCTACCTGGACCACTTTACCTTCACCTCTGGCCCTCCACCTTCTTCAACCTCCTTGCGTCCATTGTTGATGCCTTATTATTTTACCCCTACCTCGGCCTTACCCATGCCGTGATCTCGATATTTGGACCTGGACCATCGCTAGTGACCTTTGACCTCATGTGTTTGTTATACCTTGTGGCACTATTACCTGTGTTGTTGACCTAATGACCTTACCTAGCCTATTTTGTGACCATTTATCCTGACCCTACCTTTGGTGTACTGGAACATACCTAAATGTTCCTACACCTAACCTATGTTGTGTTTCCTGACCTTATCCTATACCTTGGATACGGATTCACTTCACCCTTGTTTGGATAAACCTATCGACCTTAGACGATGTAGAGTTTTTGCTCTTCAACCCGGTAGCGTGCTGCAGTTTATATGTGTGCGTGCGTTTGACTGCTGCTACCTTTGACCCTGACCCATTACCTAGATCACCCGAGTAGACCTTTCACCCTCTTCCCCTACACCCACTTACCTTTTCCTCACATTTACCTTTTATCAAACCACTCACCACTTGACCCCTACTGCTTTCGTCGAGTTCTGGTTTGAGGGGGATCACCTTCACCCCCACATGGGCCAACCACATCTTATTTTTGTTAGCATCACTTACCAATACAAGCTACACAACAAAAGGGGCAAAATGTAGACACTAAAATTAGGTCACACTCCCCTTTTGTCCCTCGACATATAAGCCCCCCTTTATTACATCTACCTAGCCATGACCCCCTTCACCCTCACTAATATTAATTTAATTAATTTAATTAAATTAATTCATTATCCTCACTATATTTATTATTTAAATATCTTATTTAAATAATATCTACACAAACACTTCACTTAGACACCTCACCAAGCTAACTCAACCTAAGACCTATTCTTAGCAAGTTACCATAACTAACTAAGACTTACCCAAACCCTAAAAATCAATGCCTACATTCCCTCTAACCACATTCCCACATGCTCACAAGAAGCTCCTAGTCTAATCCGTGGGATAATGACACAAGATCGAGGAAATCAAGAGGATCTCCCTAAGTTTAGTAAACCTAGAAAATCCCACCTTGACCGATGTCGGTTTCCCCTAACCATCGCCGGTTAAGCGGACCACCATCGGTTACCCCTTTTAACCCCAAAACAACCTTATTCTCAAGGTTGGAAGTTGGAAGTTGGAACTTTGAACTTGGATGAAAGTTGCAAAAAATTGCAAGAAAATTTGATGAGAAAGAATGAAATCTCAGAGAGATAATGCATCTTCAGAGAGCCAATTCCAGCAAGAACTGACATCCAAGGAAGGAGATTGAGCATCTTCTCCTACACACCATCCTAGCCACATTCTGATCTATCAAGTAAAGAGGAGTGTGCATGCAGCCCATGCAGAAGATTTTCTTCAGTTGGTGATCACTTGCAGCCTTCAAACCCATCATCAACACCTCCATCCTTCACACACACATAGACCTTTAAGAATGAAATCCAAGTAAGTACAACATCATACTTTCCTGGTTATTTCATTTCATCATTATTTTATCATCCATTGTTTATCTTGCTCCTATTGACCATCTCCAACATTTTGTACCTCCATAGACCCATCAAAACCTCATAAAAACCTATTCCAGTCACCCAATACCTCTTCCCGACTAACTAAATCCTTTGTGCAATCACAAAGGAGACCAAAACCCTATTCTATGATGTTTCTAGATCTCACGATGTAATGTCGGTGCGGTTATACCTAACCGTGGTGGTCACCCCGACCGATGTCGGTCTCTATGTTTTCCCACAACCTTAAACAGAGACCTATCCACCTAATTTTACCTCACCCTCACTCACTTGTGACCTACCGAGACCTTTATCAGACCTACAGAACCCAGAACCAACCATTTGACCTGTGGATTCTATTCTAGCTTAGCTGTTAGATTAGATCTATTTTCTTATTGTGTTTTAAGTGAGATACCTAAATCATTTTAAAATAACAATAGGATTTACCTTGTTTTCAGCATTAATTTGTTTAAAATAGTGGACTGATAGCCATCTAGGAAGTACCATACTTCTCGGATCTAGCTCATCTAGGTAGTTCACTGCCCATATTGTTTAATTTTTTGGTGGTCTTGCTTTCATTACAGGTAGTTCCTCCTAGCCAAAAGGAAGCTCTCATAGTCAACTGTGGATTTAGAAGTCATACACACACAACAACCCATCAACTGACATTTGAATAGGTATTCCTCCTACATCCATTACCCTATTTGTTTTCAACAATTCAATGAAATAATCTAAGAAAAAGGTCTCTAAAGGAAACTTTTCTTTTGGTGTATTTAAAAGAATCATTTCTTCATGTTTTTCTACGCATTTTAGTGAAAGAGAATCCCTCTTCCTATTCAACTTATTATGTCATCCAATTTCACATTTTCAATTTGTGTTTTAAAATCATTGCATTTCATTATGATTTTTGGATTAGCTCACATTAATTTAGGGCAACTTGTACATTGGAAGTCATTACCAACTAATGGTTGAGAAATGAATCATAGAAAGTACTTCTATACTTTTCTCTTTCTCTAAGTATTACCAAACCACACAAAAATTCAAATACATACATTCTTAAACAACATCTTACGAAGAAGTTGTAGGTGATCACACGATCATATCATAGTGGGAACCTAGCTCACTTCTCTTCTAGTCATACTTTAGAGTGTAGCCCACCCCCACCATAACATACCTGGAACCTCACCCTTTAGATCTCCTTCTTTGTAGGAAGCCATCCTCACCAAAAAATCTATTTCATGATTCATGGGTTAATCCCTAAATAGCATAAGCTAAACAAACATAATAGAAAAGGGCACTCTTAGGATCACATTTTCTTAGTGTTTCTACTTGGTTTGTGTTTTGAGGTGAAAGATCACATTCATCACTTTTTTGTTCATCCTTGCATGCTTCTCATCATATTTGGTGTATCTGGGCTTCACCTGAGTGTGCCTAGGCCATATCACCATCATTCCCAGAATTCTGGGTCTGATTCTACATCAAATTATAATTCACAACCAATTTGTCTCATCACTATTTCAATTTCATAGTAACCATCATCGGTTACCTCTGACCGCCATCGGTTATACATAGCCGATGTCGGTTCAAGTCCTTTTACTATCCTACTCCAAAGGACATTCTCACTTCACTTTTCTCCACTTCCAATAGTCTCTATCTTTGTCACTTTTTCCATTAACGTTTTACGCATCCCAGATTTTACATACTTGTCAAATCTTTCCTTCTGCTTCGATGTTTACACACTATCCATTTTCTACAGTGACCGGTAGTGGTTACCCCTGACCGACGTCATTTTTCCCTAACCGGCATCAGTTATCTTGTTTCATATTCCACCCACCATTTGTTACGTCATCCATTTTTTTATCACCATATTCACCTGTTCTTACTGTTCTTTGTATCATTTACAGAGAAGCACCCCCACTGATTAGTACTAGTTCACATGGTACTGACCCGAAGACAAGAAAATGCCCTCATGTTCCACGCCAATTGCTAACCACTCCCACCTAGTCCTTCACCACCTTCTATTTTATCACTAGCCATGGATCCCATCTAGCCTACTAATATCGCTACCAGAGATGAGGAGTTCGCATGACTCCTTGACTAGAACCCTACTGCCTTGCAGTTTTACCTCTCCCATTCATCCACTCGAGTCACCTCGAGTCGGTTGATATATGGCATGCCCGTATTTATCCCCCCGACTCTCTCACCCACTTCCGCTTCAACATCATCTCGGCTATGTGCTACCTACATCCACCTTACCCCTAGTCATTTTGTAGTTAGGTTTCATATCCTCCATGACTGCCACATTAGTTACCTCTATGAGCGCCCATTACATCAACCATACCTCGACGATTACTCCAAACACAACCTCATCCATCCCTCATGTCTCACACATACCTATAGCTATGTTCCCGCCTCCAGTGTTTAGTGACCTCTACCCCATTTAAAAATGTAGTTCTTTCCATTCCACAATCATTAGCCCCTATTGCCACTAGGGTTACCATGACCCTTCCTCCCCCATATACATACTACCAACAACCACCTGTTTCATCTATCATTCATTCCAAGTATGTACCCCCTATTTCATTATCTTCTTCTCCTCAACCTTACATAGCAGCCCCATATATTGGAATGCCACCCCCATTATACACCTAAAACCAACCTCCTCATGTTATAGGAGGCATCCAATCATCACAAACCACCAATGACCTAATTAAATTGATGATGGATAAGATATAGACACTAGATGCATCAGTTTCTGGCTCCTGTAACACTATCACTTACGATGAGATTTGTAATGAGCCTATTCACCCATCCATTCCCATCCGTTCATACCCTGTGCATTGGGAAATTCCCAAATTCAATTGTTTCAATAGTAAGGAAGACCCACAACAACATTTTTGCTCATTTAAACATGAATGTTATTTGATTGCTCATGACGATGCCTTACTTTTGAGAACTTTTCCCATGTCCCGTCAACACCAATCCAACACTATGATAATTCTTCACTGGGAACTCCTCATGCTATGATTATTTACTAATGCATAGCTTTTAGTTTGGTGGATGTAATATGGAAACACAACAACAAACATAACACAAGAATACCATAGACTATGATAAGAAGGAATGATGATAAATCTGAAATATAAGTGTAAATTATAATATCAACATGAAATTGTTACAATCCCACCCATGAGGTACTTCAAGTGTTACTGACTTCACTTGCCTTCCAATCATAACTATGGAAGAAACTTCACAATTGAACCTCTTAATGGCTTCTTTAACACACCTTCAAAATGATGGCTTTCTTTACACACTTACTCATACAATATTTCTCACTACTTCCTTTTATGCTAAATGAAGGGGTGGCCTCTCTATTTATAGAACTTCCAGGCTTATCCATCTTATCTCTAAGATAGGATAAGAAATCTACTCGATGAATCATATTCCATACATTAACTCTTATCTCGTACATGTAAGCTTATCTTTTAAGATAAGATAAACCTTATCATTTCACATGGGTTCCACATTTTTAGACTTTTACAAATAAAATACACAAAATGTTTATGACCTCACTCCTTGTCCTTATTACCAATATAATATTTCTAATTCCTAATCATGTAGACCCTACTTCTCTACTTACCCTAACTTTGACATTTTAACATTACTGGACCACTTACAACAAATATTTACTTTTACCGCAACATTTGTATTGTACTTTTGACTATTACCATACTATACATTATTGGAGGTGTGTCGTACTTAGAAGCGCCATTATCTTCTATCAGATGCTACTACTAATTATACTTAACAACATCCTATTCCTAATACATACATTAATGAAATAGAAATTACGGAGGAAAATTTTAGTGTTGAAAGTCCCTCACTAGACCTGCATTAGATTGGTATAGTGGGTTACCCAAACACTCCATAATTTCATTCAATCAGGTAGCCCAAGATTTTTTGGATCATTTCTCTATCAATATCGCTAAGAAAGTTACCATAATCGATCTATATGCCACATGTTAATACAAGGATGAATCTATCACATATTTTGTCACTCGCTGGCACAACCTGATCAATCAACTTACCTTTCAACTACCACAAACTAAACTCATCGATCTGTTCACACAAGCTTGCGCCAGACATATATCCCTGACCTTGCAGGTCCAAACTTTCTAAACATTCGATGAGGCATTCACTATGCCACAAAAGTTAGTGATTTGCACCATCGAAGAGAATAAAATCCAATTACAAAATAATAATTTGGCATTCAAGTTGAATGAAACCTCTTCTTCTTCCAAACCACCAACCAATTATTCAAAGGCTAAAGGTACTGCTAATGCAGTGGTACTCAAGGCCGGCCCAGCTCACCCATCCAATCAAGCTACACCCTCATCTAATTTATCACATGTTCAAGCTTTTCAATTCAGACAAGAGCAGCGAAAATATACCCCAATCAAGGAACCTTACTCTTTTGTCTTAGAGAAGCTTATCAAAGCTAGTGCCATCACCCTTCCACCCATAAAACCACACACTAGTTTTGACCCTACTCACCCCATGCCCGCATGGTATAAGGAACAATATTTCTATAACTATCACCGAGTAAAGGGTCATAGTGATGGTAACTGCATCACTTTCAAGAATATTGTCCAAGAAATGCTCGAGAAAGGTGAGTTGACTGTGGATAATCCCAATGCCACCCCTAACCAAAATCTACAAATCTTTAAAAAACCATTTCCCAATCATGCCCCTTCATCTAATCAAACCGGTGAGACATCCACTCACAATACCCATACTTGTGAGGTTCACACGATCTTTAACGAGGTACTTGTTGCATCTCAATTACCTCACATCCCTTCCATAGAGGAAATCCTAGCCCGAAATCCTCCTTCCACATTAGAACCAACCGTCACTATTCCTTCACCAATAGAAGAACACCCTTCATCTCCTACATCACCTACGGAGGAGTCTTCTACTGATATTGAGACCATCTCACCCCTAGCTTCTTCACTTAGCAAACCTTTACCTACCATAACTCCTCCACCCATATGGGAGCACCCATTACCTCCTCCACCCACAGAGGAGTACCCATTATCTCCTCCACCCACAAAGGAGCACCCATTACCTCCTCCACCCACGAGAAGAGCACCTTTCCATTCCTCCCCTCATAAAGGAACTCCCATCATCCCTTCCACCCATCATAGACTGGTGGGGATCCTTTGCCTCTTGGAGAGCATTCTTCATCTACTACCCGACATCCAACAGACCTACTTTCAGCCTTCTTACCCATGGAAGTTGAAGTTGGCCGAGTCCCCATCTCTACGATGCAATTTACGGGAATTCCCTTTAGGTCCTCATAAAATCCACCAATAAATATGCCATTCTCACCTCTGTCTCGATCACTTAGATTATGTGGATAGAGCTTTGTTATGGGGGTGCCTCTATTTTGAGAATATTTGTTGGTACATACATGTGTTGCAGGTGTTATGATGAAAAATATTATGTAGGAGAAATCTCTGGATATGTGCTAAGAATCCATTAAGATATTTTGATAGATTCTATGTGTGTGCATGTGTTGCTTTTAAACTAATGATAAATGTGAGTAAAAGACTAACACGTAAATATCCTTAGTTAGCAAGAATTAAACAACATACTAAGCACCATAATGATAAGAATTAAACAAGGGTTAGATGCTAAACATTCATTAATACAAAACTTTGAACCTAACAATGTTCAAACATCTAAAAACCTCTATTGACTAACAACATATAAACAAAGGAACCTAGGTAGGCTCCATGGCTATAAAAATGGTTGTCCTTAATGTTGCAAGAACCTAGGAATGATGGCTTGTAAAAGTTGGGCTACAAGACCCTTTTGACACCTCCCATATGACCTAAGCACTTAAGAAAGAGGATTAACTCTTCAAGATGATGAACTCTCAAGAAAACAAAAAGCAAGCTCTTAGTCTATTTTGCTATATGCTTTGCATTTGCTTTCTCAAAGAGTTTAGGTATAGGTATAAAGGTACAAGGAGGACTCTTTATATAGCCCAATGGATGAAGGAAACACTTCATCCCTTTACATGTGGGATAAAGGTAAAACATGATTAGGAATGGATAAGGTTGCTTTATAAAATGCAACCTTACTTTAGAAGGGTTTAATTTATAATTAGCAAGTCATGGGAGTTGGGGGATGTTTTAATTTATCAAAGGTGATTAACTAATAAGTAGATGCTAGCTTATAGAAGATAATTAGAGGAATATTAGTACGATTTAGGCTATTAGAAGAGGATTAAATCAATTAAATATTGATTTATTAGATAAATGGAAGGGAAAACTAATTAATTAATAATAATTAATTAGTCTAGATAGAAGGGGTGAATAATTAACGGAAGGTCGTTAATTAGGATGTTAGTTGGATAGGTGACTTAATTAATTAGTGTATTGTAATTAATTAATGACAATAAGAGGGAAGATGAGCGCTTTTGATGATATGTCATCAATTTGTGAGAAAGGAGATAATTAGCGCAATTTAAGTATTTAAATTGCTCGGGCGTAATTATGGGTGTCTACATTTGCCCCTCTTTGGGGTGGTGTAAGTGATGCCACTTCAAAGATAGTAGATGGAAGAAAATTTTGAAGGGATAGAAGAAAATTAGTAGGAGGGAGAGATGCCCCCTCGAGTGTCGATGGGGTGATGAAAGAAGATGATCGATAATCAAAAAAGGTGAGAGATAGATAGAAGAATGGGAAGGGGTAAGATGCCCCAGTGAGATAGAATATTAGGGGTGAGAAAAAAGTGACATAGAAGAAATATGGGAGAGGGGAGAGAAGAGCTTAGCCTCCAGCCACTATGTATTGGAACAATTGTGATGTCATCATATTGCCAAGAGTTCTACATCATTGGTCCTTATGAAAATATAAGCATACGACAAAAGTAGAATGACATGAAAATAAAAACTATGAACAATTGTCCATTGCTGAAAATACCAACTCCATGTAACATACAATGATGCAATGCAATACAAGAAGGAAACAAGCTCATTTAATAAGGAAAACAATTACAAATGCACATATCCAACCCAATAATGGTTAAGACAGTTGTACAAATGTTTTTTTATCAAGTTGAAGAGATCCACATGTTCATGATTGAAGAAAAGGGTTAAAAATGATTCCCTGAGCAAGGATACATGCTAGGGGAAATGAAAATGGACAAGGGGTCCAAGAAAAGCATTATGCACAACAAAACAATACCAGCCAACAAACGTGCCCCAGTACTGAGGAGAAGCAAGCACTAGCTTTGTAAATGGTTATGAATACGGTAATCTGTGATTTGTATTAATCATGGAAGATGTGAAATAAACTCGTAGGATATGGAGAAAATACCATACACAAGACACAAGTTTCAGCCGCAATAAGAAAGTTACCATTTTTGTATGTTTTTGACTTTTTTAGGATTTTGTGAAAAAAATTGTCTTGTTTTTAGATTTTTTATATATATTGTTTTTATTTTTCTATTTTTCTAAAATGCAATGAACAGTAGAAAAAAATAGAAGAAATAGAATGGAGGGCTTAGGTACAACAGAAAGTTCCCTAAGTGGAAGAAAGAAGAAACAAGTGACAAATAATATCCTTGTTTAGTGGAAAAATTAATAAAATAATTATTTGACAAGAGTGAATAAGAAGAAAAATCATCTAGGAGCAATAAAATATCCCTAGGGGGAAGAAAGGGGTATTGGACAGCAAAAAATTCCCAAATATGGTGAAAATAAAGAAAAAAATAATTATTTAATAAAAATAATTATTCCACGGTGAACAGAGAAGAAAACAAGTTCGAAACGGGCCTCTAGGCCTACACGGTGGTGAAAAACAGGTTAATAGACCCCACCTAGTGGGGATAAAATCATCGCGACCAATTCATTTTAACCGAGCCCTACAGAAATTTTTACCGTGAAGCTCTAATAGTGATGAGGACAATGATGATGGCACGAGACCGAGTGAGGTGCACAGATGTAGTCTGAGGGTACCAGCAACACGTGGATGATGACCCCTTTTTAAGTATCAAAACTTTGCTCATTAAATGTTGTTAGTAATGCCCCAATTTAAGTGATTAGCACTAGGAAGTCACATCAGCGTGTGGGCACAAGTGTTAGGTTGGGGGCGTAGGCACCACTTTGAGGACGCACGCACTGCTACACACACGCACACACACGTAGGCATGATATGCACACACCAATGTGCACATGCACACACCGGAAAGGGGGTGCACATGTGAAAAGTGGGGTTCACACATGAAAGGAAGGGTGCACACATGTGGGGGACACGTGGGTGAGCGCAAGCATAGAGACAATGGTGCAAGTGCCAAATATGTGGTGTACATGCCTAGAAGGGCGCGTAGGCACCCGAATGATGGTACAAGCACCGAAGAAAACGTGCACATGCACACATGCAAAAAAGGAGGTGCACATACCCAAAAGGGTGTGCATGCATCCCAGGATAGTAGAGGATAGATAGAAAAATGCTAAAAAGATGACACTTAGAAGAAATTTTATAACTTTTGGGTTAACTGTAAAATAATAGATAGATTTTCGAAGAAATGTTAGTAACTGACGAGTGATTTGATATTTTGTAGAGACGGTTTCTAGTTTTACAGACGTAGGAGCACCACTCTTAGATAGCTGAGCTCGAGGGCAGTATGCTTTGGTGAGACTAGCGGGCCATGGTGATACTTCTTGAGGCGGTGGGGCTAGGCCCCGTGTCTTGGATGCCTTCTATTACATTTGACCATGGCCTACTGACTATGCTAGCCAAGCGATGGCATAGCGAGAGCTAGTGCTTTAGATTGCCTATAGGGGAGATGACTGTGACCCTAGAGGATGTATGGCAGATCCTCTCGTGTGCCGATCATAGGCACCTTGATTGAGTACTGACTCTAATGTAGGGCTGATTAGAGTAGCATGCAAAGTGATCTCTTTGATATAGATGACATACTACATGATGGTATGACCATAGCCCTACACGAGTGCATTTCTGACCCCACACTACATCGGGGGCCTCTTTACATTATGTCTCTTATCAGTGGGTTTTTTCTCACTGATAAGACAGGGATGTCATTCCTGAGAGGGTTATTACCATTGGTACATGGTATTTTCAGTGGCGAGTGATATTGTTGGGGACAATGTATACTGGCCCACTTATACTGGGATTTGCATTTGATTACCTACCACGGTCAAAAGACCGTGGGTCCAGCAAATTCTTTCTTTATAGATATGGTCATGGGACCAGTATTGTGATCGACACCCTAGTAGGAACTTTAAATGTCCTAGACCAGAGGATCCATCTTACATGGCATGGGTATTAGCAGGTGGTGATGCATGAGGCCACCTAGGCAGCCTATTCAGATATAGGCGAGAGTTCGATGAGCTTCCAGAGATAGATATTATCTGGCAGCCTTACAGGACATTTCCAAAGTGGCTAGAGGATGCCACATAGCTCAGTGTGTGCTCAGTAGAGTACTTTATCATCGGTAGTCATAGCTACATTATAGAGTTGTATCAAGTTGACAGGTGCTAGTGGTAGCTTGGCATAGTACAGGGGGTCCCACAGCTAGATATCTAGTATGTGCGCAGAGATTCAGAGAGGCATACCATGGGGCCTCGTATACCAGTGGCCCAAGCTAGGGTGAGTTTTACACAGGTTTTCCTATAGATATGGGACCCAAAATGATAGGTGCGGGATGTAGGGATGATAGTAATCTATGCGGCTTGGTATGTCACTATGTTACCTCGGCATCTCACTATCCTAGAGGAGGCTTGAGTAGCAGGTGCTCATCCACCTATAGAGATCTAGCATGGTTTAGAGTGTAGAGAGATAGCAGTGGGTCCAAATCTAGAGGATCCTTTTGATGGCTTACCGCACGATGATCGTGGTGCCCCATAGACACATAGACCAAAGCCATAGGGCTCAATACAAATGCTAGTACACACTCCCAGAGTGAGGGTCATAGAGTAGGGCTAGTCATTAAGAGCACCCCAGGGGACAAGTCCAGGGTGACATCATCCGGTGGCATAGATAACCACACTACAATAGTAGCTACATCAGGCTTTAGTAGAGAGAGACACAAGCTAGAGTAGAGAGAGATGAGGCTTGAGGCTTGTGTTTTATAGCGATAGCTAAGCGCAATCAGTGTAGACCGAGATTGTGAAATTGTTATCGAGCGAGACTAAGCTTGGGCCCGGGCTAGCCTAGGAGGTTACATTGCTATGCTTTTCCAGCAGATTCGGTAGATGGCTTCTCAGATGGCCTAGGTTACAGGTTTACACCAGTAGACATAGCCTCAGATGTAGCCTATGATATTAGAGTGGGACAGGCTCAGGGTAGAGTGAGTAGTGGGCCAAGCCAAATTGGCTGGAGACACAACATAGATAGCATCTTACCAACGCATGGATGACACCGCAGTGACTACTCAGACACATAGATACTTGGCCATAGTAGAGGGAAGGACCTCATACTACAAATCTTTATATTTTGAGGCAGTGCCTCCTAAGTGACGGGCACCATCCTATAGCTAGTAGTCCAATAGAGGGACTAGATCGGAGAGGCCTCAGGCCTCAGTGGACCAGCCATGTCCAGAGAGAGCCAACGATGCTCACGCCATGCAACCTCCATGAGATAGGCTAACCACACCCTCAGAGGGCTCGAGTCAGCCCTGATTTTTTATATATCCACATACGCCTCTTTATGAAGGCTATGAGCAGATTGTGCTCCATGTATATTCATTTTGTATTTTATACTATAGTTTTGACACATGCCTCTAATGAAGGATTTTATTTTGTTATAGATGTATCATTTCGTATGCCTCTCATGAAGGCTTTGATTCCTTTGCTATATCTACCATTCTTTTATATGCCTCATATGAAGGATTTTATGATGTATTGCCATGATGTATACCTTTTTTGATACAAATATACTACACCTATATGATTTGGACATTTGTGACATGACATATGTGTATATATGAGATGGACACATTTTTATTATTTATCATGGATAGATAAATGTGTTTATGATGTATTCGATTTGATTTGATATGTATATGTATCGATGATCCTGTTGATGTATCACATGTGTTTTTATTTCAAGATGATGTGACCTTATAGAATATATCAAATGTGTTTTGTTTATGATATGTGCAGGACTTAGCGGATGGGATGATATGATGATAAGGGTGTGGGGGGATAGATTTTGATATTTTTGATCCCTCTTGCCCGCCTTTTATGGTATGATATGTGATGATTAGCTAAGCATTCATGTATGATGTATACCTAGGTTTTTCTTGATATATGATGTATAGATGATGTTAAATGTGATGATAGTGATGGTAATGTGATGTTATGATAACAAAACAATGCACATACAATAAACACAATCAAATGCTAACAAAGAACACAATGAATTAACATAATAATACACCATGATTCACTAGCATGTAAAAACACACCTCAATATGCACAAGCAAGAATAAATCTAACCTAAGCAAGAAAAGATTAATTCTAAAAAAGTATGCCCAAGCAACAACACAAAAGCACAAACATGAAACAACTATACAAGAAAATAAGCAAAGCAAGAAACAAGATAATGCAAGTAACTATAAGTAAATGTTTTGTAAGTTTTTTTTTTGCAACAATTTTCTATGGTTTTGATGTATGTGAGACAATTTTCTATTGTTTTTGTGTTTTCAAAATAGTTTTCTCTTGTTTAGGGTTTTGAAACAATTTTTATTGTTTTATGTTTTTGATGTTTTTGAATGTTTTTGCAATTTTTGAGAAACAATTTTCTATTGTTTTTGTGGTTTTCTAACGGTTTTCCGAGTTATGCATATGTAACCAAGAAAGCATGGATGCCCTAGTGTTTGATGGGGAATATACAAGGGTAGAAGCCATGCGCTTATGAACAAGATGGTGAAGTCATTTAATTGCCCCCAATGTAAGATGGGAAATAGTGACAGACCATGTCCCTCATAGATGAATAAAAGAAGACAAATCCAGATGAAGGCCACGATAGGATGGGGTTCACAGGGGAAATCTTGAAGGCAAAATCAGGGCTAGGCCAAGTAAAAGTACCCTCTAGATGCAAGATGCCTGTGAACAACGAATCCTCCCAAGGTGCCAAAAATTGATTTTCACCCAAGGACTTATCCAAAGTGCCACAATTGCGTGGTTTTCACTTGTGGATGACCTATTTTCTCTTTTTCTTCTTCTCTTTTCATTTTTTTGTATTTTTGATCATTTTACCATGTTTTTGAGTTTTTTTCTTTTCTAAACTTTTTGTGCCATGTTTAAGCGTAGAATTGCTTAAGATGCATGTCATTCATGGGATCACGGAGTTCATCACCATTGGGGTGAACAATTTTGTATGCCCCTGTGCCATATTTGGCCACTATAACATAGGGTCCCAACTAATGTGGTTTGAACTTTCCTTTGTTTTCCCATTTTGCTCTTGTGTTGAATCGATTCTCCTTCATAACTAAATCACCAACCTCAAACTGAAGATGTATGATTCTCTTGTAGTAGTTTCTAGAGACTCTGTTCAGATACACTTTAAGGTGATTAAGAGCATGAATGTACTTCTCATCTAGGAGTTCTAATTCAGCCAGTGTTGCTACCGGTAATCCTCATCTTTATCCAAGTAGTCCCTAAGAGGAATTCTCAGGTAAGGAAGTTCAATTTCTAATGGGATGATGGATTTTGTCCCCAATACTAGATAATATGGTGTCACACTCGCAGGAGTGCAAATGGAGGTCCTTTATACCCAAAGGGTGGCTAGATTTGCAAGTGCCAATTATGACTGTTTTCTTTGACCATCTTCTCCATTATTCTCACCAAATTCTTGGTTTTGGCTTGAATTGTCTATTACCTTGAGGGTAATATGGTGTGGACCATTTTAACTTGATTTGGAACCATTGACAAAGACCTTTTACAGTCTTATTCTTAAATGAATTTCCATTATCTGTAACGATGGCTGCAGGAATGCCATATTGACAAATGATATGATTCATGATAAATTTGGAAATCTGAGCTCCTATTACATAGGTTAAAGGGACAACCTCCACCCATTTTGTAAAGTATTCCGTAGCTATGATGATGTGTGTATGACCATGAAATGAGATAGGAGTAAGTTTCCCTATTTAGTCAAGTCCCCACTTAGAGAATGGCCATGGGGTAGTGATAGGTTGCAATGGTTGTGATGGAGCATGGATGAAATTTCCATACTTCTGGCACAGGACACACATTTTGACATAATTGCAACAATCAGTTTCCATGGTAGGCCAATAGTAGCCTACTCTTAATAATTTCTTGGCCAAGACCATTCCATTTGTATGCACTCCACACACCCCTTCATGTACTTCTTTGATTGCTTGGATTGACTCCATCACATCAATACAACGTATTCCCATCGTAGCCACGACGATAAAGTTTACATCCTAAAAGGGTGTAATGGGCTTTTTGGTGAATCAAAATTTGCTTTTGAAATGGGAAATATTGGGAGGGAATGTTTTATTCTTGAGATAGGTAAAGATGGGTTCATACCACGGGAATTAGAACCAACAACATCACAAGCTAGATAATATTCTTGTATGTCATACGTGGGCTGTCATAAAGTTTCTACAAAGAACAACATGTCATTATTCCCTAGTGGAATATGAAGCATAGAACCCGTTGTCGCCATGACATCTTCTGATCGGTTCTACACTCTTGGGATTTTTTCAAATGTAATGTACATGAAGTACTCCTTTAGAGTTTCGACAAACTTTTTTTTGGGTATGAGCTTGTCATCCTTAACCTTATATTCATCATTAACCTATTTGATAATTAACTGAGAATCACCCACAACCTTGACATGATGAATGTTCCACTTGATAGCTAGCTTCATCCCTATGATAAGTGCCTCATACTCTACAATATTGTTTATGCAAGGGAAGCCCAGGTGAAAATCCTGTGGTATAGGATCACCAGAAGGAGTAATAAGGACTACCCCTGCACCTAAACCATGAAACATAAAGGACCCATCAAAATGTATCTGCCACATGACATATTCTTCAATGTAGAGCAAGGAGGCATCTGGCAGATCCAGATTCAAAGGTTTAGTGCCTTGTAAAGGTGCTTCTACTAGCTAGTCAGCAAGTACTTGTCCTTTAACTGACTTCTGATGTACAAATTCTATGTCAAACTCACTAAGTAGAATGATCCAATTAGCCATTCTACCTGTGAGGGTGGGTTTAGACAGTAAGTACTTGAGTGGGTCAACCTTGGATATTAGCTTGGTTTTGGTATTCAATAGATAATGGTGAAGTTTTTGAAAAGTAAAAACAATAGCCAAGCAAGCTTTTTCAATTTGAGGATAATTGAGCTCATAGGAGATGAGGTGTGACTTAGATAATACATTGCTTTTTCCTTATGACCAAGGTCATATTGGGTGAGTAGCACACCAATAGTAAATTCCGTAGACAAAATATAGAGTAAGAGTGATTCTATAGGAGTTGGAGGCATGAGGACATGTGGATTATCTAAGTATTGTTTAAGTAAAGCAAAGGCTTGTTATTGCTCAGGTCCCCAGATGAAGGTGACATCCTTTTTAAGAAAGTGGGTGAATGAGTGACACTTATCTATGAGCTGGGAGATGAAGTGGTGAATGGCATGGATTTTCCCTGTAAGTTACGTGGTTTCTTGATATTCTTAGGTGGAGGCACTTTAGTAATAATAGACACTTTAGTAGGGTCTACCTCAATTCCTCATCTTGACATGATGAAGCCCAACAAATTTCTTGATAACACGCCAAATACACAATTATTTGGATTCAGACGGACCTTGTACTCTCGTAGGCACTCAAAGATATGTCAAAAATGATGGGGTGATCCTCTCTTATTTTAGACATTCTGAGGATGTCATCCACGTCGTCCTCCATGATATCATGAATCATATCATGAAAAATTACCGTCATTTCCCACTGATAAGTAGCTCCTACATTTGTGAGGCCAAATGGCATCACCTGATAACAGAAGGTACCCCAAGGAGTCATGAAAGCTATTTTGTGTTGATCTTCTTCAGCTATCTTGATTTGGTTATATCCTAAAAAGCCATCCATGAGAGATAGCATCTCATACCCTATTGTTGAGTTGACAATCATGTCAATATTTGGCAAGTAGAAAATCATCTTTAGGGAAATCCTTATTAATGTCTCTAAAATCCATGCAGATTTAGATACCAATAGGATTTTTCTAGACAAGAACAATGTTCAATATCCATTCAGAATAATCAATAGGTTAGATGAACCCTTCCGCCAACAATTTTTCCAACTCTTCTTTAACCAGTAAGGCCACTCTTGGGTGCATCTTTGAAGTTTCCTTTTGATAGGCTTAGCATCTACATACACTGACTAGGTTGTGCATGACCAAAGTTGGATCTCGGCTGACATGTCTTTATAAGACCATGCGTACACATCTATAAACTCTCGCAAAGCAACATCTTGAATGTCTTATGTTCCCTAGCTAAAAGTGATGCTCCCAATTTTACTATCTTGGGATCTTCTTCTGTACCAATATTCACATCAATGGTTTCTTTGACTAGTAATTTTGATAATTCCTCTATGCATGAGGATCAAGAGGAAGGTTGAGATCTTCATCCAAGGATGTTTCCACAAGATTTTCATCCTTGGCGTGGTCACCTTGTTTGTCCTTTGATTTTTTTACTTACTTGTTGGTCAGTGCCTCAAAGAGGTTTTCACTGAGACTTGGACTTTGATTTTTACTGAGGCTTTATGTTGGAACTTTTGCCCTCAATTTTCTTTAAGTTTTGTTGACCAAAAGCTCAGCCTCC
Source organism: Taxus wallichiana var. yunnanensis (assembly GCA_018340775.1). Lineage (NCBI taxonomy): Eukaryota > Viridiplantae > Streptophyta > Pinopsida > Cupressales > Taxaceae > Taxus > Taxus wallichiana. The sequence goes on from CM031242.1 coordinate 509,777,055, forward strand.
TCACAAAGCAGGCACAGGTATCCAAGTCAATAAAGAAACCCTTCTTGTGGTCTCCAATGGGAATTGTATCCCAAATGCCCATGAACTCTTTGATGGCTTCATCATTCTCGAATAAATATAGAGACATGTGACGTTGTTGGTCCCATTTAATAAGGGAAGGGTAAACAAGGTCAAGGGTTGGTTCCGTAGGGGTTACGATTAGGACAATGTTGTTCATGAATAGGTTTGTGGAGGCAAAATCCTCATATTGGCTACAATGGGAGTCCGTATCACTGTCTAGATAGTAAGAGCTATCCTCACATTTAGAACAAGTAGCCTCTTGATCATAAGGATGAATCCCAATGCCATATTTTTCTATTTTGAAATGCGGAAGAGGCAATAGCTCTCTCTTTCCTTGTTCATTTCTACCACATCTTAGGACTTTATAGCTCACATAGTACATCATTTTACTAGATTCATCATATTCGGTTTCGATAATAGGATGGCTAGGTATCCTCTGGGACCCAAGTTGTAGGTGGATCTAGAAATTTCTCCTTAGCCAACAAGCCTCCGGTAGGAATGACCCAATTGTGTGTTCATTTCTAGGTCTTCACAGGCGATAGTTGGGTCAACCTCTAGTCTTGGGTGATAATGAGAGGTCTAAAACCAAGAGCACTTGTTATACATTGTATTCCCCACAACCATATTCAAGGATTTTCATCTCCCATGAATCAAAAGGAGATGTTTATGTAGATACCCCATGGGTACAAGAACTAAGAGAATCTGAATCTACCTGGGATTCCATGGCCTTAGATTGGAGAGAGACAACTATATCGGTGGAGGCACATGTGTATGTGCCCTTTCGTGTAAAACTATTGAGAGCTCTATAGTGACCTAAGGGCTCTGAATCTCCTTGTATTGTAATGGTGTGTCCTTCATGCTTCAATTTAACACACTGATGAAACGTCGATGGCACGGCTTGCATGGCATGAATCCATGGTCGGCCTAGAAACATATTATATGAAAGTTCCAAGTCTAGAACATGAAACTTTGTCTAATGGCAAGTGGTACCCACCTCTATGGGCAACATTATTGTACCCTTGTGACTCACTTTCCACCTTTTCATATGCGGTGATAGTGATAATATTGGACTCAAGATCTACCTTAGTATGTCCTAACTATTTAACCAACTTGAGTGTGTAAATGTTCAACCCATGATCCGTTATCCACAAGCACTCATTTGATCTTCCTGTGAGTGACAACTACCTGAATATATAATAGAAGATTATGTGTTGGATTCTTAGTAGGGATATACCTATGGTTGAAGGCAATATGTTCTTTTGGTATGATGTTTGCAACTACGGCTTGAAGATGTGTAGGATCAACCTCTAATGGCACTCCCGACCCTTAAAGAGTTTGGTATAGAATGTCTTTGTGCACATTGGATATCTTAAGAAGATCTAAGATCAAAATATTAGCAGACATCTTCTTAAGTTGACCTAAGAGGTTATATTTACCGGTTTGTGGGTTAAATGGAGAAGATTTTGGAATCACAAGGTGGGAACACCTCATTACCATGGCGTGATCCTTTCCCTTGATTCGGATGGTGTTGACATGGTCAATAGGAGATAGAATACATCCAATAAGTGAATCATAATGATTGTTGTCTTTTTTGTGTATAAGTAATTCACTACTTTATAACCTTAGGATGACTCTCCCTGATCTGGCTTTGACATTTTTGATTTATCATGATTTGGGAATGGCTCTTTTTGTATCCCCATTTTATTGTTAGGTGTTTGCATTTTTCTGGGTTGTCCACCTCTATCTCCCCATTGTCAATGAGGTCTTGAATATAATGATGGATTCGTAGACATTTTTTTGTCTTATGCCCCTTGACACAATGCATTTCACAATATTCGTGCTCCTTGTACCATGAAGGTTTTGGAGCATTATCGTCAAATGGTTGTGTCGTAGGATATGTCATCATGTGGGCCGCATCAAATTATTTTAGTATAACTGATAAAGGTTCATTAAGAGAGGTGAATGTTATTCACTTTGGTGGTGGTTGAATTAGTCCTTTGGTCAGTTTAAAAGGTTGATCGGTTTGGACTATTTGTACATGTTTGGAATCAGTCATCACATCTCCCACCACATTTTTGTTTTTGTTAAAGACCTTCAGCTTCTCTATGGATTTAACATTTTGATTATCTCTAGATTGAGTTTTGAGAGTTCCTTTAGCAATGAGAGCTTTCTCTATTTAAACCCTTTTTCGATGACCTCCTCAAAAGTGCGAACACAATGCATTTGGAGGTGGAAGGCTATGTCCAGGTTTAGGTTGGGAATGAAAATACTAACCAGCTATTTTTTAGGGAAAGCACAATGGAAGTGGATAAATATCCCTCTCCACCATTGGAGGAAGTTGGAAAAAGTCTCATTAGGGAATTCTTTGGTGCCACATAAATCTTGCCATGGTGACATCACTCTCTATGTTGTACGAGAAGTGATGCATGAACCTTTCTGCAAATTTTGGCCAAGTGAAAATTGATCCCTCAAGTAAACGTGTGAACCAATCAATGGTTTGACCTCCGAGACTCTTAGAAAAAATTATGATGAGATAATTGTCTCTATAATACACCTCTTGACATGCCATATCAAAATCTTTGACATGATCCCATGGATCTCCCTTCCCTTATATTTGTCTAATTTTGGCATATCAAATTTCTTAGGAAAGGGTTGAAGGGTCATAGTCTTGTCAAAAGGATAGGGACATAATTCTTCATATTGATACTTTATAATGCTCCCTATATTGCTCTCTTGTAGGCTTATAAGTGTCACTTTCATAGACTGTACCTCTTGTGCAAGTAAATTTTCTCTAGTGGGAGAAGCGGGGATATATAAATGATGATACCTGTATCATCTTCTCCTTGGTTTTCTTTATGGAGTTCATTGATCTTAACCTTAGGCCTCGAATTTTGAACATTTTTGCTTACTTCCTTCTGTACATGGGAGGTTAGCAAAGCTAATTTTTGGCTTAGGTTACTAATCTATTGTTGAATTGTGGTTTCTTCTTCTAAGGGTTCCTCCTCTTCCTCGTATTGTGGAGGTTCTTCACCAATCTCATGTCATGTCTTGTTTCTATGTGGCACTTTGATAAAGGGTATTCTATGTCCCACCACTTTATCATTTCCTACATTGGAGGTAGAAGCATGTCCATGTGTCAAAATATCCTCCATATTGATAAGGGGTCATTCTTCCTCAGTAGTGTTATTCACAGGTGGGATTGTTTCATTTTCAGTGGGAAATTTGGCCCCTAATTCTACGACCCATGCTAGCACTCTATCTTTATTTCTGAAAAGAAACTTGTCTAATAAAGTAGGGTCAAAATCAAATTCTATGTGTGGGGATTCTAATTCATTTCCACTATGATCAACCATATCTTCTATCTCTTTTCCGTAGAAAACAAAGGTCCTAGATCATGTCCAATGAAGGGGTTTGACCCTTGTCTGTTAGAGGCTTCCGAAGCTTGTGCTTGTTGTTCATTGTATTTATTTTTCTTGAGTCCTAATCATGTTTTAGGATCCATTTTTTTGTGATAGTTTTACTAGGGAAGTTGTAAATGTGTTCAAAACTTTGTGACCACACCTAAGTGAAATGCAAGATAAATTGTCAAGAATATGAATGAATAACAATGTGAGAATACCAATGTGATAAATCACCGAGTGGCACAAATGTTTGGTACCTAAACCTATCAAATGAAGTACCTCCTGAGACTACGTCTCAAAAATTAGTTTCACGTCGTAAGATAATCAACAAGATGTTCTTACTTATGCTAAGTTCATGAGAATGAACAAAACATAAGTAAATACAAAAAGTCAATGTGACCTCCTAACAAGATATACTAGGAGCGAGATCAAACTCGATTAATACCTATATCTCAAAAAGTGCCAATTATAATTCGTGAGTGACACAAAAATATCACCAAGATATATTAACCAAGCTGTTAGTGGAGATCACAACACCCTTGGATGTTTATCAGATTTCTAGTTTGATATTTGGACATCCAGTGTGATTGCACAACATTGAATCTTTTCCCCAAGTGTGGGACTTGTAAAAATGGGAAAAGAATCTCCAGATTAGAGGTTGGTTCCTCAACTCCTCTGATTAGATGTATGCTTGCAAATTGCAGAGGTTTAAACTATAAATCCTACTCTAAATTCCAAGGGGACAGAGATAGAGAATGCAAAAGAATAAAACTAATACTAACAAGGTGATACACCAAAGGAGTGGTGAACATTTACTTCTGCAAATTGACACAAATCACAGAAATGCAACAAAACATCATGCACAAACTGATGAAATGTAATGAAAGATCAGAAATGAAGCAAACAACACAAGCAGAGGACTGAAACTCATTCACAGAACTTGTGTTGTCCTTTCTAATGTCAAAAATACATGCATTACAATAGTAGAGAGGTAGAAAACATGTTGTAGTCTGAAAGAGGTCTGAAATTCCACAAAATCACTTTCTAGGGTGAAAGAGGGAGTCTGCAAAACATAAAAATGTCCAACCCTTACAAAATGAGCCAAATTTGGCTTTTAATGGTGAAAATTCGAGCTTAGGAAGGAGAAACACGGGAAAACATGAAAGGAACCTTCAACCACCAACCAAATTACATTAAAATAGCATGGGCACCCTCAAGAGTTCATTCCCCAATGTTTTTGACCATGCTGGGAGAGAATGCGAGCCATACTTCATTAAAAATGGTGGTTGAAATGTCAGTTTTGTTCATCTCCATGTGACAGAGGAATTTTTGATTTTCTCTCTCCAAACCCCACCAAAACATAAAATTGATCCCTCCATCATGTAGAGGATTTCACCAGATTTTCAATGACACCAAGAACGTGAAAATTTGAGCTCTAGATCATAAGTTATGCCCTTCTGAAGATTTAGGGCAAAACTAAGGCAAACTTGAATTGGCAGGCTGAAAGTTCAAAATTTTCTCTCTTTCTTGACTTTGGGAAAATTTTCTTCCACCCCTCTGTCTCCCAACACCCCTAAGACACATGGTAGTGTGATTTGGTTGTGGTATTTTGCTTCCAAATTTTCCTTTACGCCAACCTTGGAAATTTTTCTAATTTCTCTCCGTCGAGCCGAACTCCAACAGCACCGAGGGACATGTGGCCTCATCTTATTGGTTGACAAGCCTATAGGCCAAAAAAATTATTTGTGCACCCCACCTATTCTTGATAAAAAAATTCTAAGTTGCCTCCGCCCTCCGCCATTCCGATGCCACGTGGCACCTTTTGATTGGTTGCGGGCCTCTCATGGGAAAATTTCCCTCCAAAACTCCACCAAGCCATAACTTGAAAAATACAAGGAGTTAGAAGGAAAACTTTACCATTCTGGAAAGTTGAGAAGATTCTCTATCCAATGAAACCATTTCCAAAACATTTTGAGTTCTAAAAAGATAAAAAAATTTGACTGAGACACAAGGGAGGAAGGAATGAAGGGAGTTAGCCAAAAATAAGCAAGGGGCTTATTTTGGATAACAATTTTGGTGACTCAGAGGGGTCATCTACCTACTGGATGAAGTTACTAGTTGCCTAAAGCAATCCATTGGGCATGGAGTCATAAAATTCTCTGCTTGGTACCCCAAATGATTAGAAAATTACAGGAGGTAGATTGTGAGAGTGGAATCATTACGATCCGTAACATGGCTCTGTGAAAGCTGCATTTCGGGACAACAAGCTCGTGTCAAAGTACTTAGTGAAAGAAGAAACTAAGCTACATAAGATAGTATGCACAAGCACTTGAAGGAATGAAAATCTAAGCTAATATGTGTAAGGTAGAGAGTTTCCCTCTCGTAGCAATGCTTTAGATGGATTCCATTAATTGGAATATGCAGTTCTTCACCATCCAATGTTGACAATTGGAAGGCATTGTTGTTCTTACACTTTGTGACTACATAGGGGCCACTCCAAATGGCATCAAACTTTGAATGCCTTCTTGGCTTTGCTCGGTCTGCATCCCATTTTAATTCTAGATCTCCAACTTGGGAAGGTTCTAGCCTTAGCTTTCCTATCAAAGGTCTTCATGATCAAGGCTTGATCCTTCTCCATCGCTTGGGCTGCATGCTTTCTGATTTCTTAGAGCTCCATTAATTTTGCATATCTCACCTCCTTGGGTTAAAACTCCAATAACTCCAATTGTTTCATGAGTTCCAATGTAGGCAACTCAAGTGACATGGGAAAAATTGCCTCTCTTCCATAAACAAGCTTGAATTGAGAATTACCTGTGGGTCTCTTGGGAGTGATCCTATCAGCCCATAAGGCTGATTTCAATTTAGTATTCCAAGTCCTCTGATTTTCATAAATATTCCTCTTGATGATCCTTAACAAATTCTTATTGGGAGACTCAGCTTGGCCATTACCTTGAGGGTAATAGTTTCATGAAGTGCTAAGATAAATCCCATTTTTGACAACCCACTTATTCAACCTTGATCCTATGAATTCTAATGCATTAACTGATATTATAGTGGGAGGTATACCAAATCTAGTTACTATCCCTTCATAGAAGTCTAGAATGTTAGATTCATTCACTTTTTGAGTGCCCTTTGTCTTAGTCCATTTGGTGAAGTAGTCATCTTTGTTAGAATCCACTTGTGTCCTTATCTTGAGTTTGGGTTAATCACTCTAATGAAGTCCAAACCCCATTATATGAATGACTAGTCAACTGAGATTGGATGCAATGGAAGGGCAGCTAGTCTCTCTTTGCCTATGAAAAAGCACAACTCTTGCACCTCTTGACCCATGCATAACAATCACTTAATACTTTGGGTCAATAATAGCCACCTTCATGATCTTGAGGGTTGTCACTCTTGGGGAAAAATGACCTCCAGCAGTCCCACCATGGAACTCTTCCAATGTTTTGTCAATCTGATTTGTTCCAATGCATCTCAACAGCACTCCATTTGCATCCCTTTTGAACAAAACACCATCAATAAGTGCATATGGGACAGCCTGCAATCTAAAGTGCCTTCTTTTGGTTTTTTCCATCTCTGGAGGGCATAGGCCTATGTGTAGGAAGTGAATTATGTCTTGGGTCCAATAAGGAGTGAGGACACCATCATTCTCTTCTTGAACACTTCCTTTTTCTTGGTTGTTTTGTAGCACCAAAACAACATCCTTTTCATTGCATGCTTCCATTGATTTGCTTAAAACTAGCTATTCACACAATCCTTTTCCTCTAACCAGCTTGGTGACTTTGATCTCAATGTCATACTCCATGACACAAGTATTCCACCTCGCACATTTTTCATTTAAATCTTTTTTGAGGAGGAAGTCTTTAACTCCCACATGAGAAACCAATAGTTGAACCTTGTTGTTTGAAACTAGGTGCTTGAATTTCTTCAAGATTTGAATCGCTACAAGAACATGCTTCTAAATGAAATAATATCTTACCTCATAGTCCTCCGGATTTGGCTAAAGAAGGCAATTGGCTGCTCTGAATTTTCTTTGTTACGTTGTACTAAAACTCTAGAGATTGTATCATCACCTCCAAATACATAAAGGATGAAATCCTTGGAGAAATCTGGGTTAATGAGAGTTAGAGATTGTGAGATAGCCTCTTTGATTGCCCCAAAACATGCCTTACCTTCTACTATCCATTTGAAGGCCATGATTTTCTTCAACATCATAGTTATTGGCTTAACAAGGTCTACAAAATTTGGCACAAACCTCTCGAACAAAATTGATCCTTCCTAAGAAACTTTGGAGGGTTTTCTTATGACTTTACAATGGTAATGCTTTTATGGCTTCAACCCTCTCTAGATAAATTGCTAGTCCTTCTTTTGAAACAATATGTCCAAGGAGCTTTCCTTCATAAGCTAGAAAATACATTTTTTGGGGTTCAAGGACACCACAAATCTTCTACATATTTGGAACACTTTTCTCAAATGGAAGAGATGATCTGCTGTACTTTTAGAAAAAATTGTGATATCCTCTAAGTATACCAGTACTATCTTGTTGATCAATCCCTTGAATTCCATATACATTTCCCTTTGGAAGGTAGCTCTAACATTGGATAACCCAAATGGCATTTTTCTATATGCATAAGTTTCTCATTTGGTGGTGAAGGTTGTCTTGAACTGATCCTCTTCCTTTACCATGATCTGATTATACTGAATAGCCATCTAGCAATGAAAACCTCTTAGAGCCAGCAACAACTTGTAAAATTTACTCCATAGAAGGAAGTGGGTAATGATCCTTGAGAGATGCTCTATTCAAATCTTTGAAGTCTACACACAATCTGATTTCCCCACTCTTCTTTCTAACTAGAACTAAGTTTTCTACCCAATTGGAATGCTTGATAGGAAATATGATACTTTCCTCTATTAATTTATTCAATTCCTTCTTCATGAGAGGCTCTATGTGTGGATTGACTGGCCTTTGCTTTTTCCTGATGGGCTTAGCACTTGGATCCAATTCAATTGTATGTTGAGCTAGCTTGGGATTGAAACCTTTCAAATCCTCATAGCTCCAAGAAAATATATCAGGGAACTCTTGACAAAAAGTTGCATAAACTCATACCTTTCTTGCTCGGTTGTTACCTTACCAATTTGAAGTGACTTACCTTCTCCCACCAAGATGGGCATTGAATCTTCTCCCTTGACTTGGATGTTTTCTTTCTCTTTCCTAAATTGATCATTCAGATTAAAAATGGACTCCAAGGTGATAAGTCCCTTTGGTAGTTTGTTGGTTCTCAGCTGTACTACCTGATCACCATACTGTTGTTCTAATTTTTCTTGATTTTTGGCTAAGAACTCAACTTCTTCTTACAAGAAATTGATGATTTGTCGATCATTTTCAAACACTTTCCAGCTTACATTATTATTTGGTACTGAGGGTCTCAAAATCACATGAATTCTTGGCTGTACTTTATCTTTATTGATGCTTTTAACAACATCAAAGGCTGCCCAACTGCTACAAGCCTGTCAGTAGCTTGGTTTTCCTTCCTAGGGATGGAACTTATGTTAAAGCCCTCAAAATATTCAATGAGGTCCCACACCCTATTTTTGTAACACTTGAGTAGATCATTTTGAAAGCATGTTTTCCTATAACTTTATTAACAATTAGCTCACTATCACCAAAGACTTATAGATTTTTGATACCTCTTTTAATTGACCAATACAATCCTTGTATCAAAGCTTCATATTCAGCAGTGTTGTTAGAGCATGCAAACTGAAATCTAAAAGCTGAATAATATTTGATGCCTTGAGGTGAAACAAGCATTGCTCCCCCTCCTGCACCTTGTCTACTTCTTGATCCATCAAAGAACATCTACCATACCTCAATGTCATCTTTATGGTCTGATTTGGTGTTGCTAGAATAGGCTGATTTTCTTCATGTATGCAATAAAATCCTAGCTCATATTTTCTGTTTCTTTGTAGGGATCAAAATTATGTACCTTCCCATTCATCAAGAGTTAAACCTAGGATGCTTCCAACCTTGGTGTCAGCTTTGTCTATACTTGGATAATACTCTTGATCAAATGCTAATCAATTGGCATTGATTTGGCTTGGGGTATGGGGCTCAATGTTTTGCAATAGGCTCAGACATGATTTTGGCCTTAGTCCCATATCTAGTTCTAAACAACATGTGTGAGTGATCAGCAGATAAGTATCCTCCAATTTTAGCTATGAAATCCCTTGACAAACATAGGGCAAAAAGTGGTGGCAAATCTATCACTGACACATCTTGCAAAACAATAACATTAGGGCATGCATGAAAAGTAAGATTCAAATCTTTAATCACTCCCACTATTGTTACTACTATCCCATCCAGTTGCACTACCCCTTTGGATATGACCTCATATTGGAGACCGGTTGATCAACTATTTTCTTGGGCATTACAGAACTACTTGCCCCAGAATCAATCATACAATTGTGTACTAACTTATCTCCAATGATCAATGAAACATAGAATGGAGGGGGCTTCAAAATTTTACCTTGCTATCCTCCATGATTCCCTTCAGGCTGAGCAACATTTGTGAGTACCTTCTCTTGCATATGAACTTGCTGATTTGAAGTTGACCAATTCTTCATGGCAGCTTGTAGTAGATCCCTTTGGCCTGGGATGGATAATGACTCCCACATCGATATATTCACATTTTTCTTCTTCATCTGATCAATGATGTTGAATGGGGATGAAACATCTCTTTTCTACCCCTTGGTCTACACATTCTTTTCTTGCACATGGACAACAATAGCTGGCATTTGAATTGGTCTAGAAGGTGGCTTGGACTGTCCTTGTATGTTTGGAACTACATTTTGCTTGCCAACACTTTGTGGAGTGATGGAAGGTTGTGGATCACCTAGAGCCAATGACTTCCCTTCACCAATATTCCTCTTTTTGACCTTGTATTGGTTGCTACACCCTGAGACATTACTTGATTCATACCACAAAATCCTCCACTTTGCCAATTCACTAGTGTAGTCTCATTTGGGCGCATTTTTTGGGATGTTCCTTGTTGTTGGTTTGTTTCCTGGATCACCTCACCCTCTACACCAATTTTTGTCACCATCAAGGCTTGGTTCAAGGAACCATTGAAGCACATAGATTGGTTATGAGGTTCATTGCATGGGAAGCACCAAACATACTATTGTGCTACATTATTCTCGCACCGGCACTAAATCTTTAGAAGCGAGATGCAATATTGGGATTATAGGGCTGAAATGGTTTATTGGTAGGAGGCCTAGCTTGATTTTGATTTGTAGTAGGATTGGGTGGCCTATTAGGCTAAGCTTGAGACTCATAAGAAGGCCTAAAACTTTGGGTCTATTACCTCTTAAGTGTAACCAGCTCATAACCTAGACTTTGCAATTGTTTCATGACTTCTTGGAGTTCATTTGAAGCACTAGGGGATGAAGTAGAAGTTTCATTTGAGCTTTGATTTCTAGGAGTGGGAATAAGAGCTATAGTAGGTGTTTGACTAGTGCTTGGATTTTCCAAATTTGGGTATAAGGGCATGGGAGGCCTAGGGGCTAGTTTACCAGCTTGAATTAAATAATTCTTAGCTCTAATGGCAATACTATAAGCTGTAGGTATAGTTGTACCTCCCATGGACTGAATTAACATAGAAATATCATAATTCAAAGCTTTAAGATAGTATAGAAAAGCACCTTCAACTGTTGGCCTTAATCACCACTGGAATTCTATCCCAAGTCCTTTGAAATCTGAAGTTGAAGTCTGTCAGCTGCTCATTGGGAGCTCTCTTGATGGTAGTCAGTTGTTCCAATAGAGAACAGTTATCTCCCTTCTCTCCAAACTGCTCATGGAGAGTTGTGCACAATTGGTTCCAGTTTTGGATAGAACCAGCCCCGAGGCTTCTAAACCATTGCAATGCTTTTGATTTGAATGAAGATGCCAGTAATTTGACAGCAATTTACATGTCAACAATCTCATGGATTGCACAAACATTAGCAATGTCTTTAACATGATCACTAGGAGTGGTCTGATTTTATCCAATGAAGAATGGAATTCTCTTTAATGATGCAAGTGGGTTCTTTACTAGTGAAATTTACATAAGGATTGGGTTGTGCTATTCTGATTGGCCTGAGAACCCTTGTTGATTGAGTGAAAGGTCTAGAAGGTGGAGGAGTTGATATAGTCCTTTTTGGTGGAGATGGAGACCTCTGAATCCTCCTTCCTCTATGCCTTCTTCCAGGAGATAGCTGCAGATGCTTAGATAACCCTTCTTCTCCAGATTTTAATCTTGTGTTGATTCTTCTCATGAATCTTCAGACTATGACTACTGAAACCAGTTGATTCTTCCTCTTTGGAGCTACCAGATGTGCAGATCAAGGCTCTTTTCAAGCATGAAACTTGCAACAAATGCACATCAACTTTGTTACAATGAAGATGAAGACCTCTAAGGTCCCACAGCATGCCAAAACTATTAGTGTAGGTTCACAACACCCTTGGATGTTTATCTTGTTTAATTAGGTGTGGTTTGCTCAAAAATTGTTTGTGACCTATATAAGCTGTATTAGTAGTTTTTGACTTTGTTTTGATTCCTTCGTTCTTTGACAAGCGATGGCATTTTGGCCCTATATGATGATTTTTAGTAGTTTTCCATCAAAAGATAAAACATCATTTCTAATTCTCTAGATCATCCAAGGATGCAAGAGAAGAGCATACGTGATGTTTCCAAATTCAAAAAGATATCAAATGGAAAAACACTTTAATTCAACTACGCCAAGTTAACCAATTCTAACTCAAATATTCCTAATAGCCTTAAAGCATCAAAAGGACTTAATAATCATTTCTGATTCCCAAGATCACCCCAAGGGATGTGAGGGAAGAGCATATGTGATCTTATTCCTATAAGGAACAATGCAAAGTTTATTTAATCAAGTAAAAATAGCCTGCAAAGACAAGTATATGATTAGATAAAACCTATAAGAATGTTAGAACCTCAACACATTAATTTCAAGAAAATAAAAGGACACTTACACCCCTATTTTGGCATCTGCACATAGGTTATGATGTATATGCCACTCTGTGTTTTCTAATTTATAGTGCACCTACGCCACCTGAGAGACGTGTGCACCATAAAAACAATGTATGTGCTACTTTGCATATTTTTGGCTTACCATGCACCTGTACCACCAGAGAGGCATGTGAGCCACAAAAACAATGTATGCACCACTCTACAAGAAGAACAAATAAAAATTTAGATAGAATTCTTGCACTACTAAAAAAGCACGTGCACCATCGAGAAAAGTGTGTGTGCCACAACTTTCTAAAACAGTCCCAAATTCTGAGAGAACATCCGTGCCACCAGAAATTTGTCCACACCACTAAAATGGCGTGTGCACTCTAGTTAGGGTGTATGAACCAATTTGATAGGTTTTAAAATGTAGTGCAGGTACAATATGAAATGATGTCTGTGCCTGAGTTAGTGCATTTGCGCGCTGGTTAGGGTGTGTGCGCCAGGGTTAGTGCGTATGCATCAGGGTCCATAAATGGAGAACCAAGTTTTAATAGTTCACCTACGCCACCAGAGAGGCATGTGCACCACAAAAACATGCCTACACTCCTAAAAATGTGTCTGTGCCACACCTACAACCAAAATATGGCAAAAAACACAAGCAAGCTCACAATATCTCAAATTTTTACAAGTTAGTTTTAAAATGGCAATAACCCATTAAAATGATGGCTATGAACAAGAAGTTACACATATCAAAATAGCAAAAATTCCAAGAAAATGGACATTAATTACTACATGTGCATATCAAAAGTTAGTAGAAAACAATGAAACTTAAACTAAAATTCCATGGGACTAAGGGTCCCATAAGCTTGCCAAATGAGTGCATGTGTTGTTTTCAAACTAATGCTAAATGTGAGTAAAATAATAACACCTAAATAACCTTAATTAGTAAAAGAATTAAACAAGGGTTAGATGCTAAACATTCATTAATACAAAACTTTGAACCTAATAATGTTTAAACATCTAAAAATACTCTATTCTCTAACAACATATAAATGAAGGAACCTAGGTAGGCTCCATGGCTATCAAAAATGGTTTTCCTTAATGTTCCAAGAACCTAGGAATGAGGGCTTGTCAAATTTGGGCTACAAGACCCCTTTGACACCTCCCATATGACCTAAGCACTTAAGAAAGAGGCTTAACTCTTTAAGATGATGAACTCTCAAGAAAACAAAAACAAGCTCTTAGTCTATTTTGGTATATGCTTTGCATTTTCTTTCTCAAAGAGTTTAGGTGTAGGTATAAAGGTAGAAGGAGGGATGTTTATATAGCCTAATGGATAAAGGAAACACTTCATCCCTTTGCATGTGGGATAAAGGTAAAACATGATTAAGAATGGATAAGGTTGCTTTATAAAAGGTAACCTTTGTTTACAAGGGTTTAATTTATAATTAGCAAGTCATGGGAGTTGGGGATATTTTAATTAATAAAAGGTGATTAACTAATAGGTAGATGTAAGCTTATAGAATCTAATGGAAGGAATATTAGTACAATTTAGGCTATTAGAAGAAAATTAAATCAATTAAATATTGATTTATTAGATAAATGGAAGGGAAATCTAATCAATTAATAATAATTAATTACTCTAGATAGAAGGGGTGAATAATTAACGAAAGGTCATTAATCGGGATGTTAGTTGGATAGGTGACTTAATTAATTAGTGTATTGTAATTAATTAACGACAATAAGAGGGAAGATGAGCACTTTTGACAATATGTCGTCAATTTGCGAGAAAGGAGATACTTAGCACAATTTAAGTATTTAGATTGCTTGAGAATCATTATGGGTGTCTACACTATGTAAATATTTAGTGTAACAAGTGTTCAAAGAGTGCATACCACTAATGGTCTAGAGGGCTAAAACTAGTCATGGATGTATGATGGTGTTTGTAAGGAAATCCATGGTCTAGCAAGGAAATTTTTGCATGAACATATTGTTGAGATCAAAATTTATGTGTTATAGCTCTTGAGTGATATGATGAAGCCTTTTCATGTTGAATTCCTAATGGCCTAGTAATCCCAATTAGGACTTACGGGAAGGTCTTGATGCAGGTATGGAAGTGTAAAATCTGGATGTGACGTATATTTTTTCAGTTCTAGATGAGGTGTATCGGGTTTCCCTTGAAGTTTTCTAAGTTTTGGTTGTGTTTTGAAATTGTCTTTGAGGTGTTTGAGCTTGAATAATATAAGACTAGATCTTGAGACCTAGAACCAAGATTGATTAGTTTCATAGATACATGCATTTTGGGGTCTTTTCCTTGACTTTAAGGTTTCCATGAGTTCCATGAGTTATCGACATCAAGATATTTATGTTGATATGTTTTTTTCCTCTTGATGAAGAGTCTTGAAATGAGAAGTTACTTGTTTTTAGGACTGATTTTCAGGTGCTTAAGACCAAATAGGTAAAACTTGTCTTTTATTATGTTTCATGATTAAGATGGATAGTGCAGAGTAATTCCTTCTTATAGATGTTTTTCAAAGGATGTTTCTAAATTGTGCAGGGATGTTGGATTCATGGTGAAGTTTCCTTATCCATATGAAATTCAAAATATAACGTTTAGGAAAGAGGACTTTGTTTTATACTGGTTAAGAAACTTTAAGATGTTTAGGCCTATGCCCACCTAAAGGGTCACGGAGTATCATTTTTTTAATGTTTATAATGAGTCTTTATGATGTCTATGATAGAAATTGTATGTTCATAAGGCCCTTTTTTACCTAAGTGATTTTTGGTAAGGGTATGAGTGAGTAAAAGAAGAGTGTGAGAGTGTTTAGTTTTCTCTAGAGTAGAAAAGAGAAGAGGATGAGAACGTGAGAAGACAAGGGGTAGGGATTCAAGGTTATTTGATATAATAAAAAAACTTTAGGTGCATGCATGAGCGAAGGGGAAGAATGTGTTTCTTGAAAGGTTTTAAATAAAAAGTTGTTAATGAAACAATTACATCAAGTGATCTTCATATCAGGTGGCTAAGTGGATTTTTAGTCATCCTGGGGGTTTCATCTTCCTTTTAGTGTTTTTTCCCTACTAAGCTAGGGTTTTATGCTCCTTTTGGGGCTAGTGCCTCACTAAAGTTTTAGGGGTTAGTGCTTCTTATGAATTGGGTGCTTCATTACACAAATCCTTTGTGTTGTGTAATATATATAGAGTTTTAGTGGGTTTTATTCATGATGAGGTTTTCCCACTTTATATCTTGTATCATTTTTTTATTTTCCTAATCATGTATGATTATTTTTCATAGTGCATTATAGTTTAGATGAATGATTAATGAATAACTAATGATAGGTTGATATAAGGATAAACAAGGTTTATAATTGCGCATGGTTTAATTTAATGAATTTTTAAAGGACCGATTAACCCCCTCCCTCTCGGTGATTCTAAAATCTCTCCCAAATTCTACAACTCTCTCCATTTTAATTCCTTATCATGATAATGAAGATTGAGAATTGGTTAGATTAAAACCACCTAAATCAAACCATGATTTAATAAAACTATAGTGAACTTACACCTTAGTAGGGTTAACTAGGTAAGCTTATCACATGACCACTTTATTATATTAAATTTAAGCTTATACTAACACCTAGATGAGTAACATAGTAGTTCTAGGTGTAGGATACATTACAAGACTAGGTTGAATATTTCAAATTTGGTTTTGGAGGAAACTTACAAGAACCACTTATTAAATATATAAGGAGTCAAACTGGACTATATACAATCTGATGTTCCTACATCACAAATATATCATGTTTTCTGAGGCTCGGACACCCATATTTGAGATGGGATACCCTCTCCAACATAGATACTAGTACTACCATCTAATGATAAATTAACTACTTTTATGTTGCATAATTTGTCGTAACATAGTGGTTATGCTACTATTAATGACATTTTTTGCGCAGTATATTAGGAATTTGAAAATAGGGTAATTATGGGCCAAAGATTTGATGAAGGAAATAAATGCCCATTTTCACAACCATTCCCAAAGAAATTATTTATTTTCTTTAGTTCAAAATGATCCAGCAAAGATATATGTATTAATGAATTAAGCTCTCTCATGTGCCATTACAATAAGAAATGACTATAATGATAATGTTTTGGATGTCATGTTAAATAGGTTGGAAATTTTAAATGGTGAAGCCCAAGATTACTATAAGAATTGGGAAAGAGACAAAAACCTTGTTGTCATTACAACTACTCAAAAATTTAAATTTGCCATAAGTTTAACTTTTTCTTTGCATTGAAATTTTAGTTTTACATATTTTAACTTTTTAACTAATAATATTTCTTTGTTCAAATGCAGTCAAAATATGAAAAATTGAATAATAAAGTACTTGTCTTGGATCTTAATCTCAAGAATGCACGCAAAATTTTAAATGCTACTATTTCACTTTGAAGGAAAATTGTTTTCTCCTAACTAAACAAAAAAACACATTGAAGAAAATAATTAGGGATAATAAAATGGTTCCAAAGATATGTTTCAAGTAGAAATCAAATGTGGATCCTAGTTTACTTTCAGTAGGTGATGCATCCAATCAAGATAGGGAAAATATTTCTAGTATCAATGCCGCAATGACAATCTAATTAAATAGGGAACAATAGTCACATAATATACAATACCGGAGGAATATCTTAGAATGATACTCGATTGTATTTCCTTATATTGTATAACTATAATTGTAATACTGAGAAGAATTGAAATGTAAATCTCAAATTTCAATTGAGATATTTTTACTTTTGTAAATTGTTTTGAAATAATCTAAATCAACACTATATTGATATATTGTTTTCATAGCATTTGCGGTGTTTTGTTTTTCATAACAATGTAAAGTATAATATCTGATTTCTATCCTTATTTTTGTTTTCATATCTTATATTATATAAAAATTATAAGAAATAAGGATACTGAAACCATTTATCCAAAAACATACATAATAGTAACAATTTCATATGAATTTTTAGATAGGAATAAATATTTATATAAAATAACTCTTATCAAAGTAAAATCCTAAAACTTAGGTAGTTGAAAAAATCATTGAGGAAGCCTTTTTTTCTTTAGAGACATTCTCTTTGTGTCGAGTAAAGTGACCACATCCTGGGTCATTATTAAGATCATCTTTATTTCTCATTGTATTAGTGACTCCTCTTCTTTCAGTAAGTGAATTCCAAATGGAAAGTTCCCTTTCATAAGAAAAAACATCCACGGGATAACACAAAGCATATAATCTCAAACATGTCTCCATTTTTTTATTCAACCTTTTTGAGGTTTTGATTTAACATAAGATAATGGATTAAAGACTCATTCATCTTCCACTGATCCAAAAATCATTATTTGGAAATGTTCATATAATAACAAATATTCACTAATATTTTCTTGTAGGATGTTGTTGGGATACAATTTTTTCCATAGCCTTGTGATAGCTCCATTTTTGTTGGTTCATTTAAATAAAAACATTGAATAATAATTTTAAGTCTAATTTTTGTTGACTAAGATGTCAATAAATATTTTTACAAAATTCCTTTAATTTCAACTCCATTTATCTATACAAACTTGCTGAAATGCTTAATCAGAGAACTCATATATTTGAGAAATAGATTACTTACTAATTATTCATTATGACCATAAAAATGTTCCAAAATATGGGATTCACTACTCCCATGGCCTCTAGAATATCATCCCTTTTAAAATGATCACGAATTTATGTGGATAAGATTTGTGAAATCTTTCTCAATTTCATTCATGTATCGAAATAATAGTGTCATATAAAACATATGTTATAGGAACTTCTTCAATTTCTACTCCAATCAAATCAACTCTTTTTTGAAAAGTATGCATTGGTATCTCCTTCTCATTAATAATGATACAAATATAATCCTTAATATTGAATTTCAAATAGAAATTAGGATCCTTAATATTTGTTAATATTTTCCAATTCTCAAATATAGGCCCTTTAAAATTGTCTTGGGACATGTATAAAATATCTAAAGTTTGACATACATGTTTTCAACCATATGAAATCAAAAATATATATGGACCTCTCTTTAACATGTTTACTCAAATAATTTATTTCCTTCGAGATGGGAAGAATACCAAAAATGTTAAAAACATTTCTAAATATATCAAACAATACAAAAAAATTCCTTTTCAACTTCTCTATGATATTTATACATAAAACCTACCAATAATGGATATTCTTCAAAATCATTGCATGCAAGCTCATACATGGAAATCCACCTTGTATCAACTTGTTTTAGAATATTTTTACCATTATTCACTCAAATTGAATTTATTTGGAAGATTATAAATCTTTTTGGACTGTTTCACATATACACATGCAAGTCGGGAATAAGATCTTTGACTTTTGCAACACTCTCAAATGTTCTAACTATTTTATATACAAGTTTCATTCTGTACATCATTGATGGATTGGAATCACATATGGGGAAAGAGTGGTTTTTATTCAAATGAAAATACCATTTCTATGCCCCTACATTACATATGCACCATCTAGTCTATCTCACACCAACTTAGTAGCAATAGTATAATCATCCATCCCACTATATCCCTCAAACTTGAAATAACCAACTTGTAAAGGTTATGTACATTGTAATTTTCTATAATTTTATGGATTGATTATAAACAAGGTTACCTTAGATGGTTCTCAAAAGTATAAATATAAATGCAAACCAATGATCTATTGTTAACTATTGTGACCTCGTAAATATATAATGAGTTAAATTATGCATTTTTACTATTTCTTTCAAATCATCCCCAATCATCATTAGAAATTTTTCCATTTCCAAAGAACTATTGTCTAACCAATGCAATTGTGAAATATTAGGGAATCCATTATGTTGAAATAAAATTTTATGATCCAAAAAATCATGAATAGGTATACCCTTTTTTACAATGTGATAAATAGTTGAAAATTGTATATTTTTGGCATGTAGATTAGAATGAAAAAAATTCCTATCTAAGATGTAATTGTTCCTCCTTTTTTAACAAGATTTTTATCCATTTCTTGTTACATATCTTATGTGCATGCATTATTTTGCATTTCTCCATCTCCGTATTTGTTTTATTTGACCATATTTTTTCTTAACTAATCTATTTATTATAATACCACAATTTTTTTCTATTATGTCCAGCTTGATTTACATTTCGTGATCCTTTCAAATTTTCCACCTAAAATTATACATTTTCATTTTGTTTGAGTATCGTTGCCTTTTTATTTCTCTACTAGTTCAATGAATGGATACATAGATTCTCAGTCAAACATAAAAGACCTTTCAAAGGTCCTTCTACTTCTCTTTATTCACACAATTTTTTTATCGTATTATCGCATGAAATAGTTGTTTGACCACTATGTATAGAAATATATTTTTTTTGGTGGGTCTCATAATTGGGAATGTCATCTATTATCTCCCTTTTCAAACAATTGGTTTAGAATTTCTTACGAAGTTGGTGTTTGATGACTACAAATTTCTTTTTCTTGTTACATACCATAATCATGAATGTGATTTTCATCTAATGTAAGAACATAATAAGGATTGTCCTCAAGTGGAGGCATGTATTATAATTGTTACATATCATAATAATGAATTTTTCTAATTTAGGAACATAATAATTACTTTCCTCAAGTGGAGGCATATCATCATCAATAATATTTTCGGTGGTGACAAGTTATTGTGATTAATTCTTTCATGTGGAATATCACTATCAATGGTTCTATATAAAAGGGATTTTTGAAATTTGTATTATTAAGTATATTATTACAATTTGTAATTTGAAAATAAATAAGAAGGATTAATTATTTAGTTAATACATAGTACTTGTACTTTGTGTGGATTCGATTACATCTGCATGACCCATTTTTTGGATGGATAAAAGGAGATAAAATATTCCCTATTTCTATTGATTGGCCCACCAAAACTACAAATTTTTATCATCAACCACATTTGGGTGAGGTGCTGACATATGCATGGATTATTAGGCAGGTGTTTATATTATCGAGGCGGACATACGGTATATACGGTCAGTGTCCGGAATATACATTCAAACATCTAGATTATGTAGTCGGGAATCTGGGTTATACACCGGGCATCGGGAATATGTAGTCGAGCGTCTAGATTACAAGGACACACATCTCAAATATGAATTCACACATCTAGAATATGCTCTTAGGGCATATGTGTAATGTATTTTGGCATCTGGACTATGCCGAATTGCATATGGAGCATGTAGTGAAGCATCTAGACTATGTGGTTAAGCTCATTTGTAAAAATATCTATGTAAGATCCTAATGGAATTTAAATTTCACATATGATTATATTTTATTAGTATATATTTGAAAATTTACCTGAATAGAAATTTGAGGTAACGA
Organism: Taxus wallichiana var. yunnanensis; assembly: GCA_018340775.1. NCBI lineage: Eukaryota > Viridiplantae > Streptophyta > Pinopsida > Cupressales > Taxaceae > Taxus > Taxus wallichiana. The sequence continues at coordinate 509,797,959 of CM031242.1, forward strand.
TGATATACATTCAAAAGTATGAAATCTATTTTAAATAACAAGTGAGCTGAAAAACAAAAGGAAATTGCATCCTAAAATTTTAGGTGAAATGTTGATCTGTATGAATCCTAAAAATATCCAAATGTAAATATTCTTTAATTACCAAATATTCACTAGTAAAATTTACCCTACATTTATATGAGTACTATGAATAAGAAAGAAGCATGCAAGAGGAACAAGATTGCAAAAAATAAATTATTTATGATGGAACATACACAATTCAAGAGGATATTGAATGGAGAAAAAGAATAAAAGAGAAGAGGTTGATGCCACACTAAACTCAATGATAGTGAAGAAAGAGTGTGAGAAAGAGTAAAAATAATATTGGGTGACTTGGAGAAATCATGTAATAGAGGATATAACATAAATGAGTTCCATAGAGATTGTCCATCTATTCGATGATCTTGAGGGCCCTAAATCATGAGATACATCTCACTAACTAAAACATGAATGTTTTAGTACTAATATAATAAGTACAACGGTGAAATAACTTATATAAACTACAATATAAATGCTAGCTAATTTTATTTGATATTTTAAAATGAAATAATTGAAATAAGAGGAAAAGGGTATTAACATGAAATATAACTTACCTCGTAGTAATCAGAGTGATGTTCTATTAGAAATGAATGTAACTTGTGAAGCTAAGAAAATTACGGAAGTGGGAGATCTAGACAAACTAGGACACCTGGAGGAGTACAAGGGTGCACCTGTGGGTACCCCAGTCGCATAATGACTCAAAAAATTAACCTAATAAGATCGGTACAACTTTTAACTACTTCACCTTTGATCAAGTTGGTGTCATACTTGGTTTTCTCGATGTTTCTATAGATATCCAATGAATAATCTCTCTACAAAATCCCACACAAAAGCATAAAAATCCAGAAAAAGAAAGATGTAAATGAATGGGTCGAATTATCCTTAGTTGATAAATCGATGGAATTATGACTAAATCTTGCACTATATCTCAAACAAGATGTAATTCTATGTTCTTATGTGTGCAATGATGTGCCTAGGGTTCCCTAGCACCAATTATGCAAAATTTACGGGTAATAGCTAGATGTAAGATGTAAATGGTGGATGGACTAGAATGAATAAAACCCTTCCTATGTAGTGTGTGATGCAAAATATTTCCCAAATGCAGTCTTTTTCCTTATGTGAATAACTAAGCCTTTAGTATAATATTCCACCCTTAAGATATTATGTATGTTATGGTTATATAGGGATCTCTTTCTCAAATTTTGACATTAATGACCCAACATGTCCACTAGTGCCTGAGAATGGGAGAACAAACCATAAAACTCGACCTCAAAATTCTAAATTAAAACTAAATGCGACAAAGAGTAGGGAATGTAGAAATGAGGAAAATGGAGAAAAGGGCACCCTAATCCCTTCCCAGGTTCCCTAGTAAAACATTAGAGATGACAAGTGAGTAAATAACAATAGCGAAGACTCATCCAGAGACAACCAAAACTATGTAAACAAGTGACAACTATGAAAGACACACAATAACAATGACAAACTAGATTGATGAAAGGACTAGGGGATGGGTCATTAGTGAATACTTTTCTTACTCAAGATCCATATATAAAACAACATACATGGAAGTATAACTATAGTACTAATTGTATAATTTTTTGACTACATTTTCCCCCATTTTATTTTGGTGAGTAGAAAGATCGGTAACATAAAGTAGATAGATATGTGTACTTAAGAAAAATTTAGGGAAGCCCATGTTGTAGTAGAATGCACATATGTGGCGAGAATAAGTTTTTAAATAAACCATATAACATTCCAAACTATGGATTAACATGTTGCTCCATGTAGCATAGCGAGAAACTTAATATCATGGTGAAGTGCATTGAATGATAGTGATGATTAGAATTTTGAGTGGTTGATGATTATGCATAATTATATGATGGGTAGTGAGTGATAACTTCCAAGCCCAATTGTGAGTATATAAAAAATCGACCACAGATTTGGGCATCCCACCACCGGAGAGGAAGAGTGTAGGGAGAAAGATGTGTTATTCTCTAACCTATAACTACATCCTTATGATGTAGTAACTTCAGATGGACTCAGATAAACAAATTTTTGTTTTTTTGGATCCAAGAAATTTTGATCACCTTTGCTTTCAACCATACGAGAAGTGATATAGGAAAGTAAATTATGTGCCTACTCCATGGGTGTCTCCACAATGTGATGGCTTCCAAATTGGGTTATACGGAAGAAAATATAAAATATAGAATAAATACCCAAGTTAGGTCATTTGGGAAAGTAACACGTGTAACTCCCAAGTTACGTCATCTGGGAGGCCAATTGTGTTATATCATATTGATTAAGTGGTATGATTTTCATTGTCAGAGAGATTTAAACACATTGATGAATTCATTAATTGATTGTTTTGATTGGTTACTCATAGAGAGGTCTTACGCTATTTTTCCCTAGGTGAGGTCATTAGGGGAGTGTATATAATTGATGAACGATCACTTGGAAATATTTTAATGGTTGTTTCCCCTTGGTTTGGTCACTAGGGGGATCGATAAAATGTCACATCTAGGATTAGTAATTATTTGAAAATGACATATTGATAGTATTTAATGATCGCTTGGTGGTTTAAGGGGAGTTATAGGATTCTTTGTAATTGTATTCCCCCTTTTAGTGAAATGGGAAGTAATGAAAAGAGAAAATGTTGACCAAAAAGTGAGCCTAAAATAGATAGAATGTGATAAAAATCACCCAAATGTGTATACATTGAGTAAAATACAATTTTAAAGAGATATAATTCTTGTGTAATGTGTTTTATGTGTATGATTTAATATTAGGGGAATTCTGAAAATAATTTCGTAAATGAGGTGTCAATCAAACTAAAAATGTTAAACATATGGCGAAAATAGTGTGGTTTGTATTAATCGAGGAAATAATTGCGAAATAATGACTATAGTAATATTGATAGGTAAAGGTAACTTATAAATAAGGAGGTGAAAATTTTATTAGTCACTTCATTGGTATTTTTCACAAGTAAGATTGAGCTCTAAATGGGAAATATTCCATAAGTGAGAGTATCACGTCATAACCAATTTGAGATGGTGGTGACCCTTTGTGTGGCATCACGTATCATGATGGACTTAGTAAGTGAAATGTTTTTATAAACACCAAAAACCTACACCCCCTTCCTTAATCTCATTACGACACTCTACAACATTCACTGCGAATTGATCCCCTTGAATGAATTTAATACACACACCCCTCACATCCCTAAAGTTTATTTAATTAATTAATTAAATTAAAAAAAAGCAAACCTCATACCTCACCCTCACACCTCTTCATGATAGCTTTAAAATCTCCATTAGCTATAACAAACTAATTAAACTTCCAAAAATATCACTAGACCACCCCTTACATATCCCTAACCACCTCTCCCCACTTAACTAACCCTAACTAAATCAAACTTCTAATAAATCTATCACCCTCATCCTAACTAATTTAGTTTAGCTTGAACTATCTCGACATCTTTTCCTAACCACTTTGAAATCCTCCAAAATCTAGTTTGAAATAGATGGAAAATCACTCATTTTAGACACTTGACTAAGATTTCCCATGATTTTCCCAATCATTGATGATCTATATAAGTTTGTTTCCTGCCTTCCTTTAGGGGGTAATTTTCATGTTTTAGCACGTAAAATTTGATCTTTTTCAAAAATTTAAGAGTACAATTCTTTTTAACAAAGCTTCATCACCATTACGTTGCTCTAAAATTATCAAATTGAGCTTCGTATTATCCATTTTTATCTCCAAGTCATCCTCGCTCATCGATAACCAAATCAACTAGTTACATAAGGTAATCATTTCATTTTCTCTATTTTAGTCACTAATAACAAGTAACATTGTTCCTATCTTATTTATCATGTGATATATGCTCTGAAATTTTCTTTGGATCATAGATCAATTAAGTTTTTATCTATGTTTTTGTAGATTGTTAAAATCTACATAAATCACCAACAATTGACTCAATCGTCGGCGATTCCCCAAATCTTTGGCAATTCTGTGTAGTTTTTTTTTGCATATTTCACATATTTTTTCTAACCTCTTTTTTTTTTTTTTTCATTTTCTTACTTCTTTCCCAAAGCATGGTGATTTTAGATGGATTTATGAGGTAATAATTATCTTGTTATGAATCTTTTCTTGTCATCTATCATCCTCTTTAGTAGGAGAAGTATGATATGTTTCACGATTTATAACTTTTTGAAATTTAGTCCACACACTTTGATCATATTAAATATATTTTTACAACAACCAATTGTATCCATAAAGCAAATGAATAATTTTCGGGACGCATCTTATTAGGCTCAAAGACTACAAGAATACCTTGCACAATCTGAGTACAATTATGAGGTTGGTTTAGACCTATTATAATACTACCATACTACATTTGAATTTTATACCGATAGTCACATTAGGATCCTTGATAATGACACCACACTTTCTAATCTCTACGAAACTCAGGAGGAAGTGTCTGATTTCTTTGCCAAAGATTTTATTTTTGTACTGAATCATATTTTACTTAGGAGAAATATCTAGTTAACTATGTATGTTCAACTTCTCGAGAGAATTTTTATACGGATCAAGAATCCAATATGTGGTTTTAACTTATGTATATGACCACCTAAATAAGTGACATCAGATAGTCATACTTTCACTTTATCATATTGTATCACAACATTATTATCAATAAAAGACTTAATTGTTTCTTAAGAAGGTTGAAATACATCAAAGGAATTCAATGGGATTTTGGGATTGGATTTTGCTAGAAAACATTCCGTTTTATCTAACTAACATTATATTGTTTAAATTATTTGATTTTTAGGCTTGATTGCATGGAAAGAATCCTTAATACACTTTATTTCATAGCACACAATATCACAAAATCCACATCATGCGGGTATCCTAGAAACCCCACCATACTGAGGTTGAGTTAGGTAGTTACCCCATGAGACATCAACTAAACCAAAGATAAAAACTTTTCTCGACATTCTGGCAAAACTCGGTGGGACCCTTGTCCCTTTTTACTACTTCATTTTATAATTAGAATTATTACTATTTTCATTGACTACTAATCACTTCTGCAATTGGCTCAATTACCTATGATTAGCCCAATCACCAAAGTGATTCCCTAGTGTTGTTTTCTTATCATCTCATAATTAGTTTGCTATTTCTTGTTTTCTATTTTCTACTTCTGCTAATTTGATTACAAAGTTATTTTTTGGGATTTTTACTTTCTTTATTTGCTAAACACACGCTCTAGAAAATTGTTAAAATTTTGAATAAAAATATAAAAATAAGAGCACATTCACATGTAAGTTATGATGACCATATTTTAACTTTCCATCTTGCATTCTTCTTCACAGTCCTCATCGAAGTCAATATTTCATTTTGGAGATTTAAAACAAACTCTTTCATACTTCTTGATCATCTAGTTCTAATTAGGGAATTAAATTCATTTCATTTCACTTCTCCTCCCTCACACACAACCAAATCACTTCAAAATAAAAACACGTTAAAATAACTCCCACCTAGGTGGCGATTGGGATTTCATCACCCAAATAGGAAGCTGACTTAGTGTTTTGGCTAAGTATAATATCTTATCTATCGGTATATATTGGCTCAACACACTGACTCCATTATCACGGTGAGACCGTGAAGTGAGGGGGTAGGCACCAATACCACTCTGTATCGATAACATTACAAATTTGTACCTTATGTACCTTCGGGTATTTGAATAATCTGACCTTAACATACAAGAAATCATCCATAACTTACAATTTCCTAGGACACTTGTTAGCCATATCATACATTTCACTTTTTCTATAATTAATCAAGATTAATACAAAATAAAAAATTTCATGTTTGTGCTTATTGTTTGTGAATTAACCCATTTAGTTAATTTTCATTTCCTAGGTGTTTGTGTGTTTTCTTATCATCATATTTAATAGAAAAAAATTTGTAACCATACATATGAATATATGTCTACTCCACCCCTACATTCTAAAAACATGCCCCATTTTACACCACAACACTTTCAACACCAATACAACAACAAATCCCTTATTATCAAATAGACACATCCAATCCCTTTTTGAGACCCAACAAACTTAGAATCAATAAGTAGTAAACTATAACAAAAAAATAAGGAAACAATCCTTTCATTCCCCACACCAATATCATGGATAAACTCCTTATACACTAGAATAGGAAGATTCATTATCTCCCACAACATCTGAACCTCCTTTCTATAATAGAGGAGAAATTGCTTTCAAAGAAATGATATACTCAAATCCCATTTCTCTCTTGTTTATTTCGAAGTGAGAAATGTCTAAATGTAACCATTCACACCTAATCGGTTTCATACACTCATAACCCTTCATTTGTCATTACACAACTCATTGATCAAAACTAGGACCTTGTTGTCCAAAAAATATATCCATACACTTAAAATCCACACAATAGTTAGCCTCGGATCTCCTCCATTTCCACTAAACCATTTGATATATCTATTGGAAAATCCTTCACTAATCAATCCAAAGTTCCGAGGTCTCCTTCATCCCCATTTTTGACCTTCACATGGTCTCGTCACAAAACACATTTTCTCAGCAACCCACATCTTCACTGAGTCCTTATATAGGATCCACATCTCCTCTAAGTAGTACCACTTCTTCCTCATTAGCTCGTTATGTTTCCTCTAAGACACAAACATCTCCATTGAGTTATGTGGCCTTTACCACTATTGTATCTTCCAAACAGGTTACTAGTCCCATTCAGAATATCACTATGTCCATTCCCACAACCATGCCACTAGTCAATACCAGTGCAATGCTAGTAAAGATCTGTTTCATAATACATATCACAACTTTCACAACCATTTATTTCCACGCCATAATCAACACATCAACAAAACATTCCACAATACAGTATCCCACAACAAAGCATTCCACAACATGCACCATCCTCTTCCACCTCTACTATGTACTCCCAGAAAACACCCATATATTCATAGCCACTCACGTATACGAAGATGCCATTGTAATATCAGTATATTCAAACTTCACAGCCTATAGCTTCACAACAAAGCTTCCCGTCCTATCAAAACATCCCTTATCATCATAACATCCCTCAACAAAATGTTCCTTATCAACATAATGTATCACAAAAAAACATTCCTCAATATGGAGTCCCTCAACAAAACACACCTCAAAAAAACATTCCACAATACCATATCCCTCAACAGAACAACTCTTATTAGCACAATGCTTCATATCAACAAAACACTCTCTACCAGTAAAAAATCCCTCAACAATACCAATCACACTCGTCCTATTTCCAACCTGGCTCATCCTCACAGAAACAAACACAATCAGATTCCCTTCAGGCCCTTTTAAGCTGCATATCCAGTCTTGAAGTTGCTTCATCTTCATCTAAGAATACACTCTCTTATGATCAAATTTGTAATGATCCCATTCACCCATCAGTACCATATAAACTATATCCACCTCATTGGGAACTTCCTAAACTTATCAAATTTTACAGCAAATAAGATCCCCAACAACACATCTATTCTTTCTATCATGCATGCTATTTAATAGCTCATGATCAAGATTTGATGTTGAGGACCTTCCCCATGTCCCTCATTGGTCCCACCTTAGACTGGTACAATAAAATTCCACAACACTCCCTATTTTCCTTCACATAGCTTGCATAAATGTTTTTAGACCACTTTTCTATTAACATAGCCCATAAAGTCACCATCAATGACCTATATGCCATTAGACAATTTGAAGATGAGTCCATCTTTGATTTCGTCACCCGTTGGACAGTCATCACCAATCAACTATCATTTACATTACCACAAATAGAGTTAATCGAGGTATTTTGTCATGCATGTGCTAAACACATCTCATCCACATTACAAATCCAGTCATTTCAAACTTTTGATGAAGCTTTTACCATGGCCCGTAAACTGGAATTACAAGCTCTAGAAGATGGATGGGTAAAGCTTTGTCCCAAGAAACTAAAATCTGAATTCCCACCTAAATCACCATCCAAAAATGAAACGTCAAAATTATATGCTAACGCCATCGTAGGAAGATCTACTCTGAAGGAAAAAACTATCATCGAGCGTCCCCATCAACAACATAACTACACAACTATAGGAGAGACTTATAATGTAGTTTTTGATAAACTACTTGCTTCCAACATGATATCTCTCCCTCCCATTCGACCTATTGACATATCAGTATCCAAGCCCATTTGGTACCAGGATGATGACTATTGTAAGTACCATAGGGTCAATGGTCATGACATCAAAAGATGTCATACATTCTATAACGTGCTCCAAGATTTAATCGACAAAGGTGACCTTCATTTAGACAATCCAAATGCACCTCCGAATCAAAACCTTGACATATTTAAGCAACCTTTCCTGAACCATCCTTTGTCTTCCAACCAACCACAAATGAATGTTTTCCATATCATTAATGTAAGAAAAAAATTGAGCTTATTCCTCATTCCACCCTTGCATCTATTCTACAAAATCAACACTAGTAACCAACAAGCCTAAAATTATGACTACATAGCCTCCTTTCCTTGAAACCATCGCTCGAACCCTTCCTGCATCCTTTCCACTTAATGAATCAACACCCATAGAATCAACACAAGAATCCAACAAAATCAAATTTTTTGAACCACCACTTGTTACTAAAACCATTCCTATGCTCTCGTCACACACCACTACCAAACCTATACCCACATCCTCTAGTAAAATTGTACCTACACCTACATCTGGCTTTGCAAATATAGCTATGATACCTCTTGAAATATTCTTAGCATAACCACCTCCGCCTAAGCCAACCATAGGTTGTTTTCATCCCCAATCCACAAAAACAAATGATCTAAAACCTGCTAGATCATTTAGACTACATTAATCACATCATCCAAACTCCTCTTCCTTCACTAGCATCAACTTCAACAAATACACCTAGTTCATCCAAAACCTCAAAGGGGCCTAATAAATAAGGTGTTATTTAGGTATTTAAAAGTCCTTATTGTGATGAAACATATCATTTCCATGGCCCTCCACCTTTTCATCCACCTCCTCCTATGAGGGGCATTCCCACTTTTGGAGACCCTCTTGTCATGCCAAGACCAAGGCCTACAAGACCTTCCAAACAAGACACTATTCGATAATTTGAGGGTCCTTATTATGTCCCTCTAGATAAAAATTCCCCACATGGTCCTCATTCTCTCATACTAGTTAATCACCCTATTATTACAGGGGAAAATCCCATCTACCAAGATCCCATAGTGAGTCCATACTCTACATTTATCATTCCGTAAAGGGCATCCACACCGGACCCTCACCCTCCATCTCCTACATATTACTTCTATTCTCTATAGTTATTACCACACATGATCCTCATCTTCCATATTTTGTTGTAACAGTTAGAAATCCTTTGTGATTAATAAATAAACAACCCCTTGTTAACTAGCTTGGCTCACCTCCTCCTGAAAAGGATGAAGGATTAATATATTTGTCAACTATGTCTAGGCCTAAAGGGTGTTATGTCACCATATTATATATTTTCATTCAAAATTCACTTGTCACATTACCACCTCCTAAACCATCAAATCATCATGAATGGAGACCTACCCGGCATGGATTTAATGCCTTCTATGATTACCATAGAAATGAGGCTACTCTATAGAATATTACATAGCCTTTCATCAAAATGTTTAAAATATTGACAGTTCACTCTTCTTTCCTTCTTAGTCAAATAAAACATCAACATCATCCTTGACTTCACTAGAGGAATCGTCCATGAAATGTTAATTCACCAATTTGATGTCATCTACATCACTACTTGCTCACAAGATTATGAAAAGGATTATCTAAGCCTCGAAAGATAAGGCTTCTATCACCATACCTCCACCTCTTGAGCTATCAGCTCCATCTAATAAGCCTAAAGTGTCCATTTCCTTATATCGTAAATAACCCAATCAAACATGGTCATTAAAATCAAAAATTTCTATACAAACAACACCAACCTCCACTATAATTCAAAAAGTGGTCATCAAAAAATTGCATCAATCTCTTGTCCGGATGTCACTTTATGAGCTTGTCCAAACATCACCTAGTCATAAGTAAACCATGATAGAAGCAATTCAATCCATCACAGTACCAACTAATGACTCGGTCCCATTCAAAAAATTTGTGGGCACTCTTAAAGCATCCACCTCCATATCATTCGAACCATCGAAATTCCTTCTGTTAGACTAAAAGATCACGACTTACCACTCTTCATTACTGCTTAGATCAATGATATCTCTATCAAGAGAGTCATGATTGATAGTGGTGTGTAGCCATTAATATCATATCCTCTCTTTCCTTTATACATCTCAAGTTACCCAACACGGTTGTTGATCAAAATCTAGTCCTATTGTGATCTTTTAATGACACTATTGCACCCACATTATGTATCATTATCCTGCCACTCAAAGTTGGTGTCAAAATCCTATGGAAACTCTTCTACATTATAGAAAGATAATTTCAATACAATATGTTATTAGGATGCCCTTGGATATCATATGTTTCATAACCTTACAAAAACTCTCTATCGTTGTCTTGAATATGAACATGAAGGTCAGACTTATATTGTTCCTGTTGATCCAAATCCATTCACTGATTGTTACATGATTTACCACCCAAATGATGTCCTTGTCCAAAATCTACTCCTAAATCATCGACCAAGCATCTTCCACTACATCTATCCCATCTTCCAGATTACTAGACAATTATTCTCTTGCTATGCTTGGGGAATATCATCTCATCATGCTTAATTCTATCCCTCTGCCAAAATCATATGGTCCCCCCGAAAAGTAACCCATGTATGATCCAGATGTAGCATATTTGGTTTCCTATGGTCTCATTTATTTCAAAAAAATCTCATTCATGGGGGCTTGATAATCCTCCGTCCCACATCATAAATACACACCATGCTATGCCATTCGCATCAAAATTTGAATCTCTCGATAATCCAAATTTTTCCCACATGTATCTTCATCACTATGCATGGAGAGGTTTTGACCTCGAACACTACGAATAAGGAATGCACAATCAACCAATTTTATGTTCCCTTAAATCTCACAAGAGGAGAAAACTAGGGTATAAAGGTCATAAAGACTCACACCCAACATGTGTGAAGCCACTAAGTCCAAACTTACTACATCCCTAACTATTTCCAAACCAAAACTATTACCATCAATGAACCCTGAAGATCCCATGGACACATACAAAATTGTACCCATTCCTCCAAATTTTTTTAATCAATAATGTGTATTTAGAACATCTCACTTATAAATCCGATCACTCCACCAAATCACTACTATTTGTTTGGCTAGAGATGGTTGATGAAGATTCACCCACTATAGATATCCTTCAGTTTCAAGATGACCAAGATATTTTTTTCTTGTATGGGAATTAAGGATCGTTTTCTTCAAAAATCCCTACCCTCGATACACCAACTCTTCTCAACAAATCAACCATCGATGTTAACTTAGGAACCCCACAGGATCCCCGTGTTGTTAAGGTCGGTTAGTCTTTGAGTCCACAAGAATTGAATGATTTCACAACATTCTTAACAAAATATCATCAAGATTTCACCTAGTCATATAGTGATATGCCCAAGATTGACCCTAACATTGTCATACAAAACATAGTCACATACCCCAATGTTAATCCAGTTAAACAAAAATTGTTCAAAATTCATCCTCATATAGCTCTCCTTGTTAAGGAAGAGTTGCAACGCCTTTTATCTACTAACTTTATCATACCCATTGATTATCCATAATGGGTTTCCAGCTTCGTGCCTATAAATAAAGTCTCGAGTAAAATATGCATTTGCATTACAGAATTGATGATCTCAATATTGCTTTTCCAAAGGAAAACTTACCTCTTCCAAACATAGATCAGCTTATCGACCTAATAGCTGGCCATGAAATGCTTTCCCTTGTGGATGTATTTTCTAGTTATAGCTAAATTCTCATCACTACCAAGCATCAACATAAGACTACGTTTATCACCCATTGGGAAACCTTCTATTATTGTGTCATGACATTCATTCTTAAGAATGCGGGGGCCACTTAATAGTGAGCCATGACATAAATTTTCCATGATCTCATCAACAAAATCATTGAAGACTATTGATGACCTCCTAGGAAAATATAAATCACAAAAATACCACCTTAACATCCTTAAATCAATCTTATTGTAAGAGCTGGAATATATTTGCAGAATAAAATGCATGGAATAATGATATATCTTTCAATTCATTCCGGATGATTTACATAAGATGCAATTACAAATATATAGGCACATAGTTTCCTATAAATTAGGAAACTATTCTACTAACAAATACTAATCACGTGAGTTGTTTGTAACAACCAAACAACTCAACACACATTTGTTATTAGTTGTTTTATATAACAACTAAATAACAAATTACTAATATAATAATAATTACCAAATGTAATTATTATCTACACAATGTAAATACTAATTCCTAACACTTATCTTGTCTCATCCAGTTTTGTCTTCATCTTAATCCCACAAAATGTGTTTTCGGTTTCCTCATTGGAAATATTTTGGGGTTCATCATATCCATCCGAGGTATCGAGGTTGATCTAGTGAAAGTTAGCAAAAATTTTAAAATGCAACCTTCATTCAATCTTAAGAAAGCGCACGGTCTTCGAGTTAAATTTAATTCCATTCAATGTTTCATATCACAACTCTCTAACCATTGCAACCAATTTCACCATCTTCTTCAAAAAGATATAGAATTTTGTTGGGACATTTTTTCTTTACATATCTCTTCGAGCATTCTCTAGGTGAGATGATCACCCAATATGATAACAAAGGTCATGAAAAATTTGTTTATTATATTAGTCATACACTCCATGAACATGAAACACGCTACACTAAAGTAGGAAAACTATGTTATGCATTATATTTTTCCACGTCTAAACCATGACATTACCTCCTTAATCATAAGACATATATTGTCACCAGTTTTAATTTTCTCAAATCCATACACGCTAAACCTTATCACAATGATCACATAACTTGATGGATTATTCTCATGACTGAATTTGATCTTGAAATCATATCTCATAAATCTATCAAAGATCAGGCCATTGCAGATCAGCTTGTTGATGCACCCCTCCTAGATAATCAAAAACCTCATGAAAATTTTTTCACACGAATCCATCAACAAAATTAATGAAGCTGATAACGGTGAATTTTATTTCATCCCTATTAAAATGACCCTCTTCTTTGACGGTGCTAAGTGTCAAGAAGGAGGTGGAGCAAGAGTTGTCATTATACCACCCTAGAACATTCTACTTCTGATAGCAGTTAAACTTAACTTTACATGCACTAATAACATGCTAGAATACAAATTATTAATCATGGGTCTGAATACCATCATTCTCTTAGGTTTTCACATCCTAGAAATCTATGGAGATTCATAACTTGTCATCAATTAATTCAAGGGATAATATCAATGTAAAAATGAAATCCTTCAAAAATATAAAGTCATCATCAACTTTCTCTTTGGCGCATTCAATCATTACACCATCTAAGTCATCCGTGATCTTCCAATAGATTTGTATACACCATGGCATCCCTCGGGTCCCTTGTCCCTTTTGAAATAGAAAAATTGAAAGATAACACTAAAATTTCCGTTGTAATTCAACGCTTAGATCATCCTTCACATCAAAATGAGTTTCCTTCCATCAATACCATTAACAAAAATCCACAGATCTATGGTACACATAGATATATGAATATCTCTCCGAATGTAAAATCCCATCAAATCTATCACAATCTTCTAAACAATCATTTCTTTAACATGCCACCCACTTCGTTATCATAGTAGGTATCCTTTATAAGGGTAGTTTTGACAGTCTATTATTACATTTTATCAAATCACATGAATCAAGTAAACTAATCGAAGAGATCCACAATGGAATTTGTCATGGTCACTTCATTGGTATCTGTTGTCACTAAATGTGTCATACGACTAAGGTATTATCTTGGCCTACTATTGCTAAATATTGTTGTGGACATGTAAAAATTGTTTCAAATGTCAACTCCATTTGATTTTATTCACATCACTAGTCAAGTGTTACAACCCGCCTTGAGAACTTATGGCCTTTCTCTCAATGGGAGTTTGACCTCATTAGAGTAATCAATTGAAAATCATCCAACAACATCATTCCATAATCAGAGCAACTAAATACTTCACTAAGTGGGTTAAATTTATTCCTTTGACATCGAAAAATTCTAGACCTATCATCAACTTCATATATCAACATATCATATGTTATTTTGGCATCACGGACAAGTTTGTCACAGATAATAGGAAATACTTTAAAAACAAGGAAGTTAAATAGCTCTGTGACACATTTAACATCAAACTTATTTTTTCATCACCATACTATCCTCAAGAAAATGGATAGGCCAAGGCCTCTAACAAAACACTTAACAAAATTCTCATGAAAATAGTAGACAATGTGGGTAGGAACTGGCATCTCCAAACCCCATTTTCTCTCTGGGATTATCGAATGATCATCTACACACCTACGACGGTACACCCTACTCACTTGTCTATAGATCTGAAACCATTTTGTCTCTTGAAATTTGAATTTCATCACTTCAAGTATCTCTCAAATAATTTATCACAGGATGACGAATATCACCAAGGCCGTTTAGTACAACTAGAATTGTTAGGTGAGAAACATATAGAAGCCCTTGAACATCATCAAGTTTATCAACAATGTATTAGAAGAGCATATAATATGCTTTTCAAAGAGAGTTCTTTTAAAATTGTTGATCTTATACTTAAAGAAAATCAAAATGTTACTACATTAGAGTGGAGTAAACATGGAATGTTTTCCCCCAATTGGATTGGTCCCTACGTTATCACACACAAGTATGGGTCAGGAGCTTATCATCTCACTTCTATCGATGGGGAATTTGAGGTGGAACCCTTAAATGTTTTGCACTTACGACCTTTCTACTGCTAAATGATTGATCATCATGACATCATTTTTAATCAAATCCTATCCTTCTATCATTAAATAACAACTTCCTTCACATAAATTCCTCAAAATCACTACACCTATTTATCAGTATTATAACCTGGGGCATGTGGGTGTAGGTTAGATATACATCTATCCCCTCCTAAAAAAGTGGTTTATTAGGGATTTTTGTCCTTGGCTTAACAAAATCAAATAAACTCATTAGGTGCTTAAATAGATTAATCCCTTAAAGGAAAACTATTTATAAAATATAAATTATTAAAAAAGTAGAATGTTCTCTCAAAATAAAACTACCTTTCAAAGTCATAGACTGATCCCACGAAGGATGGTCATCCAAATAAAAAATTAAGAAAATTGTAGACCATACCCTTGAAGGATTTCTAGTCATATATAAGGCTTGTCACTTTGACTAGCTTTCAAAAGTGCAACAAAATCAGGAGCATCCAGGAAAGCTTCTTGCATCAATTAATTTTCCCATCATAAGAAAACTTCCTGCATTGATCAGTTTTCTTCAAAAAATTTACAAAAGTTGGGGCATCAATTCTCTATAAACCCATTAAAGAGGAGAATATTTTCCCCCATAACGATATACATTTGCAAGGCCTCCTTCGTCCATTATCATAGAAAAAATACCTTTCACCCAAATCCATTGTGATTTGCATGAACTATCCATTGATGGTCTTATTTAACATCTTGAAAGGCTACTAGTGGAAAGTATTATCTTAAACCCATTATGTGTGTATATCAGATTTATAGTGGGGCATTCTTTCCACTTTTACTTCATTTAATTGTATTCCTTGATTTAAACTTGTCACATTTTCAAAACACATTTAATCAAAACATTCTAAATCCATTTATCAACATAAATGCATGAAAAAACACAATACCATAAGCAATATCATCATCATCATAATCATCATCACATATAAAAATTCCTGTATACAAATGTCTACATAATCAAAATAACATCATGGGCTTATATGAGCCTAAAAACACCAATATAATCCTAAAACCATCATCATCATATACATATATATCAAAGTCTCATAATAATCACATCATATAAAGAAAACAAGCTTCTATGAGCCTATGACATCATATATAATCATGTGGTAAAATCAACACCTCCTAGTATCGTACTACCACCACCCTCTCCTCTAGGAGAAGGTGTGCCTCCAACTCCTCCATCACCACCCTCTAGTCTCTAAGGTGGCTACCCCATACTCACACAGTGCTCACACTAGGTATTTCCCGCTATAGTTGTCCCTTTAAAAGTGAAGTTGTCCACATACAAAATTACATCAACATATTTCTTGATGACCATCTCAATGTAATAGTCTCTCTCCACCCACACAATATCATAATGCACTACTGAAACTATGCCAGGAGGAGGTGATGTGGATGATCCCCTCTATCTAACCTATCAAGCCATCCCCGATAGTTTTATGCCAGAAATGGAAGGTCCGTGATCCCCAAGGCCTTCCTCAATGTATCCCTATGTCCCTTGTACTTGTATCTATCAAAGAAAGACATCTACAATAAGTTCCCGTAAACCATCAAGCTCTACAATCAAACCACCCCACTCCATAATGAGCATGCCCCAAACTCCCACAAGATCATCATGATCTCTCTAAGGGGCATCCTCTCTACCTCCATTACGACCTTCTCAGCCATCACTATTGCAACAACTATAGCTACAAAATCATCACCCTCACCTCTCTCCTCCTCGGGATCATGTGCCCCTCCCACCACCCAAGAATGCACTCATTTGACTATCTATATAACCCTCTCTATTACCCTTTTCCTCTCAAAGATCCTTAGTGAATGGGCCCACCATGCAACAAAATATGGGTTCACCATTTCATCATCAATAAGAACCATCTTCCCATCCTCGTCTGGACACATGGCACCTAGATTCTCATCAATGACTACAAGCCTCACTATAATAGTTTGTGGTCTCTCGGTGTCCCCATACTCCCATCTTTATTAACATGGATCCTTGGGTATACTCTTAACAAGGCCAAACTATGTCTTGACCCGACTAAAATGTTAAAATTGATCCTCCTCGAACCTCGACCCCAAATCTAGATGTCTTACTATAAACACAATAAGTCTTGAGGGAACTCAAGCCAATCATGAAAATCCACATATGGCCTCTAGATCACATCACCCACCTGTACCCATGGTATCAAGTCTTTTTAATAAATATCCCCCTTGGCCTTCGTGGCCCATCCAAGACTCTCACTCCATCTCATTAAACAAGGATATGTGACATCAATAACACTAGGAAACCCCAATGGATGAGCAATAACAATATGCTCATGCTCCCACCACCGTAGTAAAACCAAAATCGATCCCAAAACACTTTGGGAAGTCTAAGCCCATGGCTCTCTAAAATTCTAAGGCAATAAAGTAGGAGCCCACTTTGAAAAAACTATGTGATGCTCCATCATCTCTGCAACCACACCTGTCATCATACAAGTGAACCTACCACCTCTTAAAACTAGTAATGAAAAACACAAAACACTCAACATTGTCATGGTCATCCATAGAAAATCATCTCTCCTAGCATCATATAATGTCTAGTAATCAAAATATCCGACAAGTATCTAACATCCTAGGCATCTCCTCCTTACAACAACTCACTCGCATCTACCCTCTCTACCTCTATGATGCAATAAATAGCCTGACCCCTAACTAAAAGTCTATTAATACGATGAACATCCTTTAGGGTGGTAGTGATCTCCCGTAGGAAGCCAAAAGTGTTAGTGGAAGGATTCCACTTTGCTTTAATAATGCCAATATCAAAATTTGTTACCTATGAATCACTCTGTAAAACCTCATGCCACCAAACCCCACTACCTCTAAGTGCTCCCAGTCATCATCAGATAGATCCTCCTAGACCTTGTCAAACATCGAGGTATAAAATCTTGGATGGTCAACTTTGCATCCACCTGTAAAATACAAACACACAAAAAATGTCAAACCTTCACAATAAAGTTGAAAAATAAGAGGTCAAAACAACAAAATCATCTTATAAACATCAACATTAACATTTAAACATACATCATGCTTAAAAAAATATTGAATCAAAAACTTTCACCAAAAATTTAAACCTTCCCTTCAAAATACAAACTATTTTTATAACAGGTGAATCATCGATGATTCACCTTAATCACTAGCGATTGGATGAATCATCGGCAATCCTTGCTAAAAACTTAGGGCTTACACATGCCCTAATAAAACATTGGGCCATCAAAATAAAAAAATCACAAAAATGAAAACAAAAAGGGTTAAAAACTCACCTCAGCTAATATGGGCTTCCACTTCGACTCGATGATGCCATTTCCACACTCTTTTTGCCTAAAAACACATTTTCTTGTGCTCTAATAAGTCACTATCAAGATATAGTTAAAATACAATATGGTAAAAATATTTTTGGGTTATTTAAACTCTTTTTTACATGACACAATCGCCAATGATTTCCCTAATTGTCGAAGATTTCCTACAATCACCCGTGATTGGTCTATTTTGGGCCTTTCTATCTACATTTCTTGAAACCATATTATTTTCACTCTTCACACAAGTGTGCCATGTTTTCAAATGGTCTTAGCCTTTAAAAAATTTGAGAAAACCAACATAGTCTAAATTTTAGATTTATCATTCATCTATGGGAGACGAGCCCTTTGGCCCCCATCACTCAATTTTCTCATTTGTCAACTTTACCTAGTAATAGTCATACGTCTAAAGTCATTGATCCGTTGGAAAACCTATCGAGTTGATTCTACATTACCGTGATTTGTACCCCCTTTGATTGGAGCAAGAATTTTGAGACAAAACACACCACTTTATTCTTGTATTGCATTATAGTAGAATCAACCATACCAACGCGTTGACCCTTTTACATCATTTTTGTCTAGTGATTTGCCAAAAATTTTGAGATAAAAAGAGGTAAATGTAGACACCAAAATCAACACCCCCTGCCTCAAGCGCATTACAACACTCTACAACATTAAACCACCATTGATACCCTTTAGTGAATTTAATACGCACACCCTCACATCCCTAAAGTCTAATTAATTAATTAATTAAATTAAATAAATAAACAACCTCACCCTCACACCTCACCATGATAACTCGAACACCTCCACTAGTTACAACCAACTAACTAACCTTCTAAAAATATCACTGGACCACCCCTAACTTATCCCTAACCACCTCTCCCCACTTAACTAACCATAACTAAAACAACTTTCTAAAAAATCCCTCACCCTCATCCTAAATAATTTAGTTTAGATCGAAGTCTCTCATGCCTCTTATCCTAACCACTTCAAAATCCTCCAAAATCTAGTTTGAAATAGAAGGAAAATCACTCATTTTGGACACCTAACTAAGATTTCCTGCAATCACCAATGATTTTCCCACTCACCGGTGATCTATATAAGTTTGCTACCGGCGTTCCCTTAGGGGAAAGTTCATGTTTTACAGGTAAATTTGATCTTTCTCAAACATTCTAGAGTCCAATTTTCTTCAACCAATCAATGTCACCATTACATCTTTGCTCGGAATTTTCAAATTGATCATCGTATCATCTGTTTTCATCTCCAACTCATCCTCACTCATCCGACAACCAAATCAACTAGTTATGCAAGGTAATCGTTTCATTTTCTCTATTGTAGTCAGCGATATAAGGTAAATTTTTTTATCTTATTTATCTTGTCATATATGCTCTTAAATTAGCTTTCGATCATAGATCAATTAAGTTTTTATCTATGTTTTTATAGATGTTAAAATCTATAGCAATCACGAGCAATCGACCCAATCACCGATGATTCTTATGTAATAGTTTTCTTTTAAATATTTCTTATAATATGTCTAACCTCTCTTGTCTTTTTTGTCATTTTCTAACTTTTTGCCTAGCATGGTGATTTCATATGGCTTTAGGAGGTAATAATGATCCTTTTATGATTCATTTCCTATCATCTACCATCATCTTTACTAGGATCGAAAGACGATTTGCTTCAAAATTTATAACTTTGTGAAATTTATTCGCACACTTTGATCATCTTGAAGCTATTTTTGCATCAACCTAGTGTATCCATGAGGTAACTGAAGCATTTTGGGATGCATACTACGATGCTTGAAAATTGTAAGAGTACCTTACACAATATGAAGACAATTATGACAATGGTTTAGACCTATCAAAATACTACCAAACTGCATCTAAATTTGATACTTGATAGTCACATTAGCATACATGATCGACACCACACTTTCCCATCTCTATGACACTTAAGAGGAAGTGTCGATTTCTATTTCAAACATTTTATTTCTATACCCAAATATTATTTTAATGAGGAGGAAGGTCTAGTTGACTCTGTAGGGTCCAACTTCTCTGAAAATTTCTATACGGATCAAGAATTTGATCGTAGTTTTAAGATTTTCCCCAACCTCTTATGCATATGACCACCTAAATAAGTGACATTAGATAGTGAGACATTCAGTTTATCATATTGTATCACAACATTATTATCAATAAAATATTTAATTGTTTCTTAAGTAGGTTGATATCCTTCAAATCAAGTCGGTTGGCTTCTTTGGAATGGATCTTGCTGAGACAACCTACCCTTTTATCTTACTAACATTACATTTTTTAAATTCTTTGATTTTTAGGCTTGATTGTAGGGAAAGAATCCTTGATTCACATTCTTTCATGGTATGTGGTATCTCATAATCCAAATTTTGGGTATCTCATAAACCCCACCATACTAAGGTTGAGTTAGGTAGTTACCCCTTGACACATCAAGTAAACCCAAGGTAAAAACCGTGCTCAACACTTTTTACAGAAAATGTGTGTAATACTTGTTTCTATTGAATTTTTTAAAACGTGATACTTTTAATGTTCTTAGATTTTTAGACCTATAAAAGAGTGGTGAAAGTGCTAATGGCCTTGGGACTAGAGTTCCCGAGATGTGGGCACCGAGGTCCTACTCATGGGTGCCCCCATACTACTATTGAAGGCCCCACTCTAGATAGGGTGCATTTGGTCTAGAATGATGGAAATATTATTTTGGATGTATATTAATGTTGTAAAATGAGTTTGTTTGGATTTATATAGTGTTTTAACATTGTGTTTGTTGTTGTTTTGTGGTTTATAGAGGGATATCCACTCAAGGGAGTTCCTTGGGGTCATCATTTGAGTACTTTACTTGGGATGGTTTTTCGGATGATGATTGAGATATTGTTGTTTTTTAGCCTGTGCCACATGGCATGGATGGGGGATGTGCCCCATAATATTCCTATGTTGATAGTACTATGCAAGAGTTGGAACTCGAGATACTTTTACATTTTGGTTTCCTATGGGGAATATTACCATTACCTTGGAGGATGTGTATCATATATTACGGTTGTCATTTTTGGGGAGAGGATACATGTCATGGTGGTGGACAATATAGAGAGGTAGATAAGAGATGAATGATGGTATTTTTAGGGTGGGGTACCTGCCGAGGCCCATATCAGCTTGGATGCCATTTTTAGGTGTGGGGTTACGCACTTGTGCAAGTTCATAGTTTTTTTTCATTGTATCATATATTATCATTGAGGGAGGTGGTATAGGTATCTTATTTAAGATGTTGGAAATAGTTCATAGGAATGAGGAGAAGGGTACTAGATATGTGTGGGCATGTTGTGTGTTGGCCCACCTATATGAGAGACTTGTAAAAATTCACTCAAAAGGAATACAAAGGTGGTATAAGAGCTACAAAATTATTTGATGTGTGGGCATATGAGAACATAAAAGTTTTTAGGCTAGTAGGAGGTCCTAGAGAAGAGTGGGCTAGACCTGACATATATGCTAGGAGGTATATTGGTGTGCGAGGATGAAAACTAGATACATATACCTATAGATAACTTATACATCACATAGGATCTAAGACGGTGATATGACAGCCATACCATGACTATGGGGGATGGCCAGTGGATGTTATAAAGCTACGGTGTATATGGAGGAACATGTGGTTGGAGGATCGGTTCTCGGGTATGACCTATCTATTCTACATGGAAAGGGTACCACACTAGTTTGGTATGGCTTAGGATGTGCCCCTATAGCCTTATGTGTTATTGAGAGCCATTAAATATCTTAGGAGAATTAGAGTGAGACCCGGCCAACAACGTAGAAGTTAGTACCCCTAGGGCTAGGCGAGGTAGATCCCATGATATATCCATTAGATGGATATGATAAGGGATGCACATAGGCATACCTAGGATGGTGGGAAACACATAGATGGGTGTTCCTATTTCCTATGTTCACGAACATGAAGGGAATAACACATTGAGGATGGGTAGAGGGGAAAATATATTCCATAACAAAGTGGCTAGATCTATGTGTGAATATCTATAGTTGTGTTGTAGGTTTTTTTCAATTTCCTATGATATGATTATAGTTTGTCTAACATTTATTGTTTTACTATTTTATAGGTGACACATATTGGTCCCCGATAGTGGAGACATCCATATACACATTGTTGTGTAATGTCTTTGAATCATGTATTGACTGGTGGAGGGATACTAGAGCACATTGACACCATTGTGGTTGAGTATGCCAATTTTTTTAATCCAATGGCCATAGCAGCAGCGACATGCACCGTGTTTCTAAGAGAGAAGGATGAGGCATGTAGGACAATCGACAAGCCGAGTATACCCTATAAGGTAATTTATTGCACTACAAAGTCACTTTGCTTTGAGTATTATACAAAGAATACCCTATTATGGAGGTATGTTAATAGGTATTGAGGTTGAAATCAACAATGCATAGTTAGTAGTGAGGAATATAGTTCTAGGGATCTTGCATAGCATTGAGAGTGATAGTGATGATGAGATTTGATTTGTATTATTGTATATGATGTAGGGAGTTTCCCTACATGATGAGATGCTTTGTAATGATTATTATACTTATATATATATATATATATATATATATATATATTTTATTGGTATATGATGAGTTTATTTTATTGTGTATTGATGTCATAATGTGATTGATGATATATGATTCAATGATTATTGTCATAATGTATGTAATGTGTTGGATATCATTCATGTTTATTGATGTAGACTTGTACTATGATGTTGATAATGATAGAAAAATGCATAATGTGAATGATGATAGATAACATATGTAATTTGATTTGCTAGATATGATGCTTGACGAGGTGAGCGATGTGCGTATTTATTGAATGGAATTTACAATGTGTAGTTAGTGTAATAATGAGAGTGGAATGTATGTAAAAATAGATAATGTATGATTTCCAAAATAATGTGTCATGATGAACCTATAACAATATAACATGACCATAAAATTTTAGTGTGATGAAATGGGGGGAGTAACAATGCCCCCTAATGTATGGATGATTAGGTTCATTTAGTTAATTCCCCTCAATAGTCAATAATAAACCGAGTAGAAAAAGAGTGCATCATCAGGAAATGACCGAGTGCACTAGATGAATTGACAAAATGAGTGATGAGTGGTTCTTATAGAAAATCCCTCAATAGTCATGTAAGAAATGTAAGAACACAAGTGCCTCATCGAGGGGTAGGGTGATAGTAATAACCTACGAAAGACCAAGGTGGCACAAAGCATTGGAAGCATGTGGGATGGAAGAAACATGAGTGTATGAACCAAATTAAATATCATATGGAGCTACGGTGGGATGGACGAATGTGGAGGGTTGTGGAAACCAATGTGGAGCAATAACATGATGTTATGGATGAAATGGATGGAGTAGATGTTGTGGATGTGATGGTGCAATTGTGATGGATGCAAGTGGATGAGTGATAATTGTGGTAGTGGACATATAATAACCTTAGCATTGGATAGAGGATATAATTCAACATGGATAAAAAATGTTGATGAGGCATATGAGAGATGGACCGCTCATGTGAGCAAGAGCCAAAGGAAATAATTTTGTTATCATCTAATTGTTGTATTATATTGTGAAGGGAAAAACAATAATTTTCCATATGGCCATTAATGCGATGATAATTACAATAAGGTTGATCACACTTACACCGTAGACAATGTTATAAATGATGTT
The DNA here is from genome assembly GCA_018340775.1 of Taxus wallichiana var. yunnanensis. Classification (NCBI taxonomy): domain Eukaryota; kingdom Viridiplantae; phylum Streptophyta; class Pinopsida; order Cupressales; family Taxaceae; genus Taxus; species Taxus wallichiana. The sequence continues at coordinate 509,822,240 of CM031242.1, forward strand.
GATTAGAGGGTATGTGAACTAGAATCTCATTACATAAGAGACACAACACATCATGTGGTCGAGCATTGTGAGTGATATGTAATGGATCATGTGAAATTTTTATAGATGGAGAAATTGGAGAAGTATTCTATCACATTAGAGGAGGAGAAGGGTTTTTAGTATAATTTTAGATTGAACTTGATTGTGAGGTATATATGGAGATTGTGTAGGACGCTCAACTGATGGGAAAGGAGGAGAACTAGATAATACCATAGTAGTAGGAGGAAGTGGATTATCAATACCATATACAGATATAACATCATGTTCTAGATTAATTAATTTATAGAAAAATAGTATGAAGGACTCACATGTATCATATTATAATCATTGTTTCAGAGAAGGAATGATGAAAAAAGATAAATATATTCTCTGGATTGATACGTTAGAATACTAGTTGATGCATACAATCATTGAATCATATAATGTAATCTTGTATAGATTTAGACGAACCCTTATTTAAATTAGGTATATGATCATAAGTAGCTCTAGGGCCATTTTCGATGATGAAACAATAGAATAAGGCATCCTCCATATCATAGTAAGTACTAATGGAACCAAATGGAAGATGAGTGTACCATTTTAATGCATCATCAATAGGACTATGTCAAAAGGCCTTAAGAAACAATATATCATTAGAGTTGGAAATCATAGCCATGCAATAATGTTGTAGATGTAGGAGATTGTTACAGTATCATCAAAGCATGTGAATGTAAGAATAATAATGTCCTTAGGAAATGAAAAGTTATGGATCCTCTAAGGAATAGGGTTTTCATGTAATTAGTTATTATCATTGAAGAATAATAATCCCTACTTTCTAAAGTGATTGGATGAACCTTAGCTTTTAATTGACCTACAATATGCATGAGAGACAAAATGTCTTGTGAGGGAATAGAGGAATATGACAACAATCTATTAAGTATTTTTAACTTTCCATTGTGAGTAATCATAGGTACCTCAAGAGAAGATAAAGGATATTCTGAAGCTAAAGGCACACTAAGAGTAGGTTCCAGAGGAGGATATGAAATATCCATATAAACGATAGGAAAATCATTAGAAACATCCCTAGGAGGTTGAGAAACTGATGGACATACTTTGATAGTAGAATATCAACTTACAAATGTAGGTGAAGTATTAGAAGGAGATTAAATGGTAGGAGTAGAAGAACTTATAGATGGTGGTGCCTCATACATTATTCTAGATATAACCTCGGGATAAAGTGTAGTAGGTGATTCAGACTCAATAGTATGAAAATTATTAGAATCGTGACTATTAATTAGTTCCTCGAATTAGAAAGTTAATCAGATATAAGTATGGAGCTAAGTGGATGATCGACATAGTATAAAGGAGTATACAAGTTAGTATGTGATGGATTAGGAGAAGCAATACAAAAATTATGAGATTCATGAGAGGTAGTCATATTAGTGGTCTGATTAAGAGGAGAATTAGTATGAGAGCTATTTTCAAGACCTAACATGTAATCAATAAGAGAATCATGTAGAATTTCTTTACATAGGTCACAGGAGGATCACTAGTAGGTGTAAAGAAAGCTATCAAATACGAAAAACAATAATGCCAATGGAAGAGTCTTGAGAATGAGTAGGTATGTATTATTGACCATCTAATATTTGTTGGTGAATAATATTTGGAATAGTATCATTATTATAGAGTCATGAGCTAATCGATAACAACCTCATCATAAATTTCAATAACAATAATGTGTGACATGATGGGATGATAAGGGAGAAAACATATCCTTATCTATTAGGGTTTAAATTGGATCCTAGGGAAAAAAATTCTAAATTATGGGTTCACTAAAATCATTAAATAAAATCTGAATGTTTTAGTAGTAATCTATTAAGTACAACAATGAAATAATTGATATAAACTACAACATAAATGCTAGCTAATATTATTCGATATTTTAAAATTAAATAATTGAAATGTGAGGAAAAGGGTACTAACCTAAAATATAACTTACCTTATAGTAATCAGAGTGATGTTCTATCATAATTGAATGTAATGACGAACCTCATAAAATTACAAAAGTGGGAGATGCGATGAAACTAGTACACACTGGAGGAGTATAGTGGTGCCTGTGGGCTCCTTGGTTTGGAAGTTATTCACCCTAGTCTATAGAATTACTCAAAAACTCAACCCGATAGAGTTGTTGTTAAACCTTCATAATGGTTATCCTCTCGATCGGGTTGGTGTCACACTTGGTTGGATGATGTCGTTGTATATCTCTAATAAATAATCTCCTATAAAATCCCACACAAAAGCATCAAACCCTAAAAAAATAAAGATGCAAATGAATGGGTCCGATTGTCCTCAAATTTAAAATGGATGGACTTATGATTGAGAGTTGCACTACATCTCAGACCTAATATGGTTCTATTTCATGTGTGTGAAATGATGTGCCTAGGGTGCCCTAGTGCCAATGATGCCAAAGTAGTAGGAAATATCTAGATGTGAGATGAAAATGGTGGATGAAATAAAATGAGTACAACCATTCCTATAAAGTGTGTGATGCGAGAATAATGCCCAAATTCAGTCATTTTCCTTATGTAGATAGCTAACCCTTTAGTAGAATAGTCCACCCTTAAGACAATGTGTATGTTGTGTTTAGATAGGGATATCTTGCTCAAATTTCAACATTAATGACCCGAAATGCCAACTAATGCCTAGGGTAATTTTAGAACAAACCATAAACACCGACCTCAAACTTCTAAATTAAAACTAATTGCAACCAAGAACAAGATGCCCAAAAATAAGGACAAGGGAGCCCGGGGCACCCTAATCCCTTCCCAAGCACCCTAGTCAAAGACTAGAGATGACAACTAACAAAATAATGATAGCTAAGAATCATACAAAGATGACCAAAACTATTTAAACAAGTGATGACTATGCAAGAAGCACAGTGAATAATGACAAAATAGACTATCGACATGACGAGGGGATGGATCATTAGTGAATACTTTTCTTATGCAAGATCCATACATAAAACTACATACTTGGTGGTATGATTATAGTAGTAAGTGCATGATGTTTTCACTACAATCTCACATTATTCCAACCCATGGTGTTTTTATATATGAGCATCATGCGTCCATCATATTATTTTTTCCTAAAGTTCCTAATTTTTTTGTAAGTTTATTTATTCCATACATTCCTAAATTTTTTCTATGTATGGATGTGCGAAAGGAAGGAGAACATGAATTCAAAGCATCGAGTACATAATGCAACAATGTATAAAATATGTATGAGTGTGTAAAGAATTTATACTTTGACCTGTGATTATGGAGTGAGAATTATTTTGTGTAAATGTGTGTAGCATTTTTAAAAGGTAAGATGTTTTCATGTGCACAAGACTAGAGTAGAATAGGATAATGTGATGGATGTAACAACTGAAGGACATGTCACAAGTGAAATCAAGGAATGAATGGGTATCAAATAAAAGGAACTTTTGTTAGAAATGGAAGAAATCTAACTGTGGGCATATGACATGAATAACATAAAAATATATCATACATGGTATTAATGACAAATAATCCTCAACTACCATGATATATATACGTGTGTGTGTGTGTGTGTAGATATATCACACACACACACACACACACACACACACACACACACACACACACACACACATATCTATGTGTGTGTGTGTGTCCATCTATCTATGAGCATTTAGTGATACATTTCAAATTTTAACCAAAGTAGGAAAATATTAAGTCTCTAGAAGGTATCTAAATGGAAGGATTAACAAGAATAGTGAATTATAAACTTGTTATGATTTCATCATTGGAAGGATTATTGGGAATGATGACAATTTTGGCATTTGAAATTCTATTAAATTTAGATCATTTCTATTTTTTTAAATAGGATAAAAAAGAGAGTTTTAGTATGTTTAACACTTATTTATTTCATTCATATGGTGTTTAGTAAAGGAGGCAAAAATAAGTTATTTTCATTTATTTCCTAAAAATCACTGAAAAAGATAAAAATAAACTATCAATTGTCAGTTTTGAGATAAGTATAAATTCTTGTTTAGTCATCCCGAAATATGTAGGAAACACTTTTCTAAGTTAAGATAATAGAAAATATATTGATTTTATGATAATACCTATATTTTAGGGACCTTTGAGTGCATTCTCTAGGAGAGAGTTATAATTTGGATTTGAATGCATTGCTAGGTTGCATTACTCTATTATGAGAAATGCTTCTTGCATGTTTACATTTTCCATGGATTACATGAGTCTATTTTTGAGTTAACTTGAAGTCTAAAATTACATTATTAGTATTATAATACTATTATAGGTTCTATTTTGAATTTAAATTAATTTCAAGCTGAGTTATAAGTGGAATTTTTTTCCTTTTTTATAATAAAAGCATGGTCCAAACCATTACACCATAACACTCCATTATTATAATTTTTGCAATTGCTTTTTTACAATTTTATACTATAGATATTCAGATATAATAACCATAAATCTTATAAATATTATTTTGATCGTCAAGTACAAAAGATATTACATTATTAATCAATAGTTTTCTTGGGCCTTGTTTGGATGATATAGAACTTCTTACTGGGTTATATATGAGGTTGATTAGGAATTCAACTCATAGGATTTGTTTCCTTCCATATCCATTGAAAAATTTAATTTGGTAGCAAAGGTCAGTTCTATAAGAAAAGGTTTCCATCAATTAAGCTTATATTAATATCCCTGTTTTCAAATGAGAAAAATTTGAGTATTAGAAGGATAAATTGAAGAGAATTATTATTTGGAAGGGATTTTGCTATAATATTATCAATTAGTATCAACCAACTTCTAATTCTAATACTCTCTCTCAAGATTAGAAAACAAGTAAAAATGGATGAAGAGAATACAAATGTTCAATCCTTATTTTATATTCTTATTGATATAGATCCTATCATCTTCCCAAGAATTGGTTGTTGCAAAAATTCTCATGAAACATGGGTACCTTGGAGACTCTACTAAGGTAAGAGAAGATAAAATTCAAACCATAAAAATGAATTTTAAAAATTTAATAATGTCATAAAGTGAATGTGTAGGATATTTTTGCATTACGGTAAATTATATGGATGATAGAATGAGATATTATGGAGAAATTATTGAAGATAAAATAACTTCTCGAATAATTTTTAGATCTTTCATATCAATATGTCTACATATTGTGATCACTCTTGAAGAGTGTAAGGACATGAATGCTACAATTTTTGATGAGTTAGGAGGCTCTTATTTGTCCCATAATGATAAGATGAATATGTGCATGAAATCCAGAGCATGTACTTGAAACCAAGGCTATAATTTCAAATACAATCTAAAAAAACACAAAAATTAATAAAAATTTCAAATAACTCCAACTCAAAGGGGAAATAATAAGAAAATTTCACAAGAAAGAGTAAGAAATCATTTATTTGTCATTATTGTAAAAAAATAGACACTTTATAAAATATTGTAAGAAATTGGCAGAAAAGAATCAAGCTAATCAAGATGGTGAGAAGAAAACACTACAAGATGAACAAAGTGAGATGAAATATGACTCACTTTATCATCTCCCATGCAATGTGGAAAAATAAGATGCCAAGAAATTTTAGAATCTTTATTTAGGTTGCTCAAATCATATGACAAGTCAAAAAGAGGGTTTTAACATTATAGATGATATCTTCAAAAGTTAGGTGCATTTAGCGGATGGATAATCCATTCAAATAAAAAGGGTATCCTGAAAATAACCTCAAGTAAAGGTAAGGATAAAATTAATTATATGAATTTTTATCTAATTTTGAATCATAATTTGATAAGTGTTACACAACTAGTTGAAAATGATTTTATTCAATTTTTGATAAGAAATATGGATATAGATGGTTGGAAAATCCTACATGGAAAATAATAGGAGTTTTTCACTAAGGATTAATATGCTTTTAAAAATTACTATTCATCTACCATTTAGGATGTTAGTATGTTTTAGCATTCAATATATAGTCATATTAGTTTGAAAAGTTTGCATATTTTTTACACATAGGGCATAGTAAGAGGTTTTCCCAAGCTAGATTCGAGAGAAGGATAATGCATGCAAGCAACGTATGATTGAGAAAACTCATTGGGATTATTTACCTATCATAAATTGGAGATAAAGGAAACCTTTTAAGTTAATCCATTCAAATTTATTTCAACCAATATCTTGTTGAAGTATTAGTAAGAATTTCCATATCATTTCTTTCATTGATTATACTATAATGTTTGAGTGGGTTTTTTCGCTAAAAACAAAGGGTGAAGATTTTAATTTCTTTTTATAAATTTACAATATTTTGTCAAAAAATAAAGTGGGCATTCCATTTAAATCCTAAGAATATATAGATGTGGATAATTTTATTCTAGTGATTTTTCTAAGTTTTGTTCTTCGGAAGTCATTAAGAGGTAGTTAACATCTCCTTACACACCATAAAATAATGTTGTTGATTAAATAAATAATAGATACATCATAGAATTATTAATGAGTAATATCTCAAAACTTAGTGACGAGGAAATTTTCTTGTCATTAAAGTAGAAATTTTGAAAGTGGAATGAGTTTCTGGAATTTTATAAAACTTGAGTTATGTATTTTTATACCCTACTTCCCTGTGATTATCTCTGTCTAAGACAAATACCTAAACACTTCATGCATTTGGTTTTATCAAACAGGTTCTTCTAAAAATTGTGTTATAACATTTGATAAGGGTTATTAATATTCCCTCAATATTTTGGATCAAATTTCATACGTCGAAAACTTTATGAGGAAAACACAGTCTAGGTCATACTAGAACAAGGAAGGTCAAGGGACAAAAAAGTAAGTTATAGAGAGTGAAGTGAATACCAAGTTGGAGACTTGATGAAAAGGGTGTGAAAGGATGTTTACGGGTGTATGAAAATGTTCTAGATATCGGTAATTAGTTAAATACCACCGAATCCAAGAATCTCATCCAAGAATGTGTAAAAATAGACCTAAAAGACCTAATGTCAATATTATAGGAGTGAATTTGAAGTATTTAAAGCAATAATTGGATCATGAATCTTTGTATGGAGTTTTTTTGTCCTATATTTTTGCAAGGTTAAAATTTAACTTGAATTCATGACAACTATACCCTAGTGTCAAAAATTCCATAAACCTTCCCGACACCCCTATAGGTCATTCCATCCCCTTGTGCCAATTTTGTAGCCATCCATGTAATATATATTTTTGTTTTCCCAACCTTTCCCATGTGTTGATAAGAGTAAAATAAGTTCATATGATTCTTTTGAGGAAGATTTTTCAACATGCTTAGGAATGGCTATTTTTAGCCTTTCTAAGGCTCGTACATATTCTTCAAAGCTGATTTCAATTCCTAAATTCACAAAGAAAGCGTATCCATGATCCAAGTTAATTGTTTAAGTTTTTATGTAAATTTAGGGAATATTTGGAGATTTAGGATCAACTTAAGAAAAAGTGGGTTTTTGAGGTAAAAGGATCTTGTATTGCAAAAAACCACCTCATCTTAAGAAGATGATTCTAGAAGCTCTAGAATGAATTTTATGTCAAATAAAATATCAATGTAAATATTATTCAATTCCTTACATGGTGGTAATCTCATAATTTTTACAACACCCATACACGTTGTTCCACAACTCACTCTTTGCGAGTAAAATTAGAGTACCGATAAAAATGTAATTTTGGAGGAGGGTTCAAGATTAATAAAACCTTGAGACCCATCCCATTATCTTAAAAATTTATTTTTCAGCCAATATCATATAAGTGTCCAAAAATACCTTTGGGAGCTCTGACAACGTCATTTTCAAGCTTCTCTCTAAGGTACAAACTTCATCCTTCACCAAACATTTCAACGCCACAAGGAATTATGAGGATAAGGTGAACTATCATATATCATTAGTGCCTTTCCAAGGGGAAATGGGGAAAAAGTGCACCACCCAACATTATACCTCATGGACCCATCATATGACCTTGAGAGGCTCTGATAAACACATTTATCCATTTTCCTAACCCCTACTCCAATTCACGTATGTTCAACACTTGTCACCTAGGGATGAAGGTGAAATTTTTGTCCCCTTTATACCTTTAAAAGAGGAAAATTTGGATAGAATAATGATCATCCCCCACGTTGCTCATGTCAAGTTCCACATGTGACCATAAACAAGCTCGGGGTGCTTAAAATGAGCTCTTTTCGTTATCCGCTCAGCTTGTGCATGCATAACACTTGTCATCATCAGTTAGAGCTGAAATTTATTGTCCACTTCATACCTTCCCAAGGGGATAAGGAGGACAAAAATTCACCCCACTTCGCCATGCTTATTTAACTCACCACTTAGCTATTGTTTCACTCCCCCACTTTGGCTCCATTTCTACTGGGAACTATGGTGAAATTTTTGTTGAATCCTCCACATTCATTTTTCATCTTGCATTCATCCCTTCATTCTTCCATAATCACAAAATAATATTTTTCATAGAAAATTTAAAAAAATTAAAGCTCCTCGTTCATTTTTTTCAAGATTATCTTGTATCCCGTGAAGGAAAAATCTTCGTATCTTATAAACCGGTGTACAAATTGAAGTTGGGTTTTTGACATTATTCATAATTTCAAGGTGCTTTGAAGACCCAACAAATAGAAATTACATAAACAACCTTGATTTTATACGGCTTAAAAACCCGACTTCGTGCCCTCATTTTGTAAACCAATATTTCCGATGTTTCGGAGATTAGATTGAGGTAAAAATTATATTCGACATAATGAGACAAAACCTATCCTAGTGGAGGTGGGTTTTTGTAAATAGAAGGTGGGAAATCCACTTTCCAAAAATATTAAGTCTCAACACAAGAACTTACTATAAATAGTAAGATCTCATCATAGGGAAAATTATTCAAAGGCGGTGTGTATAGGGTACATCCAAGGAATCAAAAAGTGGCCAAAAGTGAAAAAGGTGAAAAATAAAATTTACTAAAATGAGTAAATCCCCTATTCCAGATGTAGACAAGTGCCGAGTATGGACATTACGTTAAAATTGGTAGGTCTGAACCGGTCTCAATTCTCTCATCTAATTACTCAGTGTGGGTAACAGTGATGTCACCTACATGGATCTTAAATATATCAAAGACTACATGCTTGGTGGACCAAGAAAGCTAGTTGAGGATAAATTTTTCATGAGTGCATTGTATGCGCTCCATGGTCACCCAGTATTAGTGGAGAGTATTGAATTAGTTTTAGCATACTCTCATAACTATTAGCTAGACACCAAAACTATTCGAGCATATGATAATTAAGCCCTAGAAATTCTCACCTCCAAATCCATCTCTCATTCAATGCAAATCCCAACTCAGAGCAATATGGTCATCATCTCAAAAGGTGTTGCAGCAAGAGAGTAGAGCAAGACAAATTCTTACCTACGGGGCCTCACAATTGGATCATAGTTACAACAAGGAAGGAATCCTTCTCTAGCATCAAATTCCTTCTTGCAAAGTGAATTTCATGAAGGCTATTTGGATATGATCATCCTTCTAAATTAGGTGATGAGCCAAGAAACCATGAAGGAATTTCAATATTGTATGGATTTATTCATGATCACTATCATCAAAGGAAGGAAAGTAATTGATTAGGGTTATATAATCAATAACAACATGCATCGTCAACTCTTGCAGGTACAAGTCTCAAAGAAGTTCACAATGACTTCCTATTTGGTGTATTCTCCTGGGATCTTGAAACCATTCAAGGGGTTAAAACTTGCACAAAATATCTCTCCCAAGGTACAAACATTCAAATGATATCAAAAAAATTCTTAAAGGATAGAAATCAACATTTCACAAGGGTGAATGATGCCTTCACCATGTTTTTCAGCAAGACACTAGAGGAGAATCCTCATTGCAGGTTGTTGTAATAAGTGGATTATTTGATAAAGAATTATGGGTCATATTTCAAACAATTTTTATACTTTCTCCTACATCTGAGTTTCCATTTATGATCTTTCTCCACTTAGGATATTTTTGTATCTCAATGATAATATCATATTATTCGAGATATGAATACAACTTTCCAACGTTATTAGTATTTTCAAGAACTAGAAAATGAAAAATGTCTCATTTACCATCTCACTTGGAATATTCACCTATAAGAGTGTTAATGATGTTACACACCGGAAGCTATCTTCGCACCCATGAGAATGTATTCATATACTCTGATGGTATATTTTGACATCTGAAGTGATCCAAACACTTTCCAACTCCCATAATCATATCATGTTCCATAGATCGAGGATTTATGGGTGAATTACATATATTAATTTGATGTTAGGGAAAAAAACCACATGCAAATGACAATTAGAAAAAATAAGATATTCAATTTTGACTTGTAAAAAGCAGGAATCCAAGATGATGGGAAAAAGTTATATGATTTGTCATATCAAGCACTGAAGGCTTCACCTCTACCATAGGTAACATGGAATGTCCATGAGTCGGGAGACATAAGTGAGTAGACCGAGGTTGTAATCAAAAGATCAAAGGAATGGTTCAAGAAGAAGAAGGCTACCTCCATCACATTGGGAAGATTATCACCCCTTCGGAGATATATGAATCACACCACTCTTCATCAAAGGTCATGGAGAATAATTTGTTCTTATTTCATTCTAGAGAAAAATCAAAGCACAAGATAGTGGAATCATAAGCCCCCTACTACAAGATGTTTTAAAAGAAGGTCAAATTAATAGATGAACCCATAGTAGAGATAGAGCTCGGGAAATTGATCCACTCCATCATTCGGTTCCTCAATACCATTAGATCTTCCCATATTTTAGTACCACTCATCCTCCTCAACAATATGTACCATCTCACCCTAAGTAGGAAACCACAATCACGCAGGTTTTCAAGCCCAAGATAGATGAGATGTTTCCCTGGATGAAAGATATCATAAAAAAATAAGCTCCTATAGTCTAGCGGTGAGAGTCCCCGATTTCTCAATAATATCATCATTGGTCATAGGGAAGAATAAAATGTTTTATCAAGAATCTTCACACTTTTTCAATGGTGCCATGGGTAATCATTATGTGGAAATATTCTAGCCAAAGGTAATAAATCCCATTGTAGAAATGAAATCATCCAACTATGATATGAGCACCACTCACAAGGAGATCCACATGTGCTATAAGAGTCTTCCACTTGCCTTCTCGTGAGGAACTAGGGTTATAAGGTGAAGATTGATAAGTTTGAATCCCATGTACAAACACTTACCTTATATATGTAACATTTCTTAGACATGAATGATTCATCATCGATCCTAATTGAAGAGGTTACTTCAATCAATATCTTTAACCTGGAGTCCATTAGAAATACATAAGGCTTCATGATGTAAGGATGTGAAAATGAAAAATGGACAAGAAAGATCATAGAGAAAGGGAAAGTATTTCTTCCAGATGGTATCTCATTGTATAGATACATGTGTATCATTCTCGATGTAGTTCGGGATGACAAGGGAAGGATTGGAAAAATAAAAAGAATACTGGGACCATGTTCATCCACTAGTGATGGAGACGAGATATTCACATTCCCCAGTGTTAGCGAATTTTAAAATGTTCAATTCTCCATCTAAGGAATTTTCACATGTGTGGACAAGGACCCTTGCCTCTCGATATGAAATGTCTAATCATGATATTGATGAGTTAAAATAAAATGATGAGAATTCCTTCAAGATGCAAGACATCGTCAACATCGTAACATAAACTATTGGATTTCTTGCCAATTATGAGAGAAATTTCGTAAATGATTTATAATAAACATTTGACGAGTATGTACAAAAAAAGGTTAGGGACCCATTCTCTTTCAAACAAGATACATTGGATTATTTATCCGATATTGGATCCAAAATTTCAAAAATTGATAAGAAACATCATTCGTGGTTTTCTAAAAGAAAGAATATCAAATATATCAAATATTCTGAAGTAGAGAAAGTTGTGCTTGCAGAGATCCAATACAAGAAAGAGTGTAAGGGAGTGAAAAGTTTTCTAGTGGAACTTGGAAAGCATTAATCAAGAAGAAATGAAGAATTGGTGAGGGTGGAATCTTCATCAGCCTAGTTATCTCTCTCTCTCTCTCTCTCTCTCTCATCGCTTCCATTATGTTCTATTTCTTCATTGGGGAGTTACAATTTTCATTTTTTCCTATTCATGTTTTGTCTTATTCATTTAAATGTGACTATAGTTTGCAATGTAATAAGTCACCCTTAATTAATAAAAGGGGACTTAATTTTATTCCTAGGAATATGAAAACTCACATGTTGTAAGGGAAAAATTAAAAGTCATGTGCGGGTAGAAGAGTATTTATAAAATCTATAAATTGTAATGGAACCCTAATTTATAAGGGTTGTTAATTGTGTAAGCTCAGGAGTAGATAAATACTTGTGAAAAGAAAATATATAGAAAAATTCCTCTATTCTCTTTCCTTATATGTTATTCCATTCTCATCTTTTTAAAACATTGACAAAGTATCTATGAAGAAGAAAGGAGTTTCTTACTTTTCTTGATGAGGGAATTAATGAGACTTTATGTTCATAATTATATCTTATCTTGGTGTTAGGAACAATTTTTTTCTTTCAACCTTTTTTATGAAATAATCTTATTAATATTTGTAAGCATATAATATTCTACCTGCAATATTAATCCCCCTTCCTATTTCCCACTCCCTTTTACCACATTCTCATTAAAATCCTCCCTAGAAACAAATTGCAATCTTTGCCACATGTTCATTGGCGTGTTCCTTTTGGATCCCTGAATTCTACCCCAACCCCAAATATCATTTTCATTCATGCATAATAAATGGAGTTTCACAATTCAAGCAGAGGGGGCTATAGTCTCAGAGCATTAGCCGAAACCCACCAATTTTTCTACCTTAATTTTTTTTCACCAATAGGTTTTGGTGCCCACTATGGGGCAGACTTCAAAAATTCTACACCCAAAATATGAATCATAAAAATTCCTACAAAAATTCAAATATTCCAAAAAATTAAAAAAATATGAATTTTAAGAGTCATGGAGCCTTACGTCTCGCACCAATTTCTATTCCTAGTAACCCTCTTGTCTAGAGACTTGAATTTATTTTCCAAATTTAAGAAGATATTATGTTTGACTTGAGGGAAGTTTTCTTGCATAGCAAATAAATTTTTCACACCACTTCATAGCTTCAAGGGTTTTATATACTAAAAATAAACATGCGAAATAATGTGAAAGAGCAAGGAAATCCCAATTTAACAAAGGAGAGCTTATTTCCATTACAAATCTACAAATTGGATGATTGTAGATGCACTGGCTCACAAACGTAAGGAGCAAATCTTGACCCAATCTTTGAAGAGATCAAAAGAAGACAAGAACTAATAAGAAATTCAAGGCACTCCTTTCACCTGGAATTGATATCACTAGCGGTCTAAGTAGTGCCAATCCATTAGACTCATAGTTTCCAAATCTCAATGAATATTTTGAAAATTTTACTGACATAGAAACAAGAACAGAAGTTGAAGAACAGAAATCGAACCATAACCAATAGTGGAATTTGAAGAAGTAAGAGCTAAAGCAAGAGCCAAAGAAAGAGAAACAACTAGAGTAGAAGCAAGAGAAAGGGATGAAGTAGAAACTGAAGCCATAATGGATGATGAAGATATACCTCAACTAATTATGTCATGGGGTAGGAACACTGGTACACTTATACTCCGACAACCTTTTCATGAACTTCCACAAGGTTTAAGAAAAATGTTTCCCAAGTTTAGGGGAGATGGTTCACAAATCCTAAAAATACATGTGGCATCCTTCATCACCTCATGTGATGAACTAGGAGTTTAGTATGAATATATGTCCTTAAAATTTTTATAGGAACATTGGTACACTTATACTCCGACAACCTATTCATGAACTTCCACGAGGTTTAAGAAAAATGTTTCCCAAGTTTAGGGAGATGGTTCACAAATCCTAAAAATACATGTGCCATCCTTCATCACCTCATGTGATGTACTAGGAGTTGAGTATGAAGATATGTCCTTCAAATTTTTATAGGAACACTGGTACACCTATACTCGACAACCTATTCATGAACTTCCACAAGGTATAAAAGAAATGTTTCCGAAGTTTAGGGAGATGGTTCACAAATCCTAAAAATACATGTGGCATCCTTCATCACCTCATGTGATGTACTAGGATTTGAGTATGAAGATATGTCCTTAAAAAAATTATGTAATCCCTACATGGCAAGGGAGATGAAGGGTTCTACCTCCTAACAGTAGTTCAATCACCTATTGGGATGATATCAAGAAATTTTTGAGGAAAAATTCAAATACACTGAATACTATCAAGAGCTCTTGATGTAATTGGTGGATATGAAGACATAATACAATGAAATCATAAGGTATTTTGTAGCTAGACACAATAGATTGATCAAGAGGATACATATCAAATATATTCCCTAAGATGACAATATCAAAATATTCATCATAAATTTGAGTTACCCGAGTTTGGGTTCATTCTAAAAAGGTTCCACCCTAGAAGTCTAAAGGAAGAAAAAGTATATGCCATCAAAATAGAGGATGATCTAATTTTATCCAACAAGTGAGGAATCTGAATGGAAGCAAAAGTGTAAAATTTTTAGCTCAATTCCCACATGCCACATGGTTATAAAGTTAGCGAGTGATATAATTTTTCTCAAGTAATGTGCTGAAAGAACCATGAGAAATGTTCCTAAAAAGACAAATATCCCTAACGAGAAAAATGATTGTTACACCTACCATAGGATTTCCCTTGATTAATCACCAATCAATACAACTATGACATAATAGAAATAGAAGAAGAATAAGAAGAATAAGCGGAAGAGCCGAAGGAGAATAAAATGATGATGTTAATCTTCTTAATATTGAGGAGGTTGATAATGCTACACATAATTGTCTCTTTGAGCACTAATCATATATTTTTGACAATGATGTTGGAGAGGTACCAAGCTTCTCGTGTGCCATGTTTACCCTCTCCCAGGTGTTAAAAGGAGTTTCCTCCTCGAAATGGTTGTAAAGAAGAAAATAAAGGATGATCCTCAAGAGGTAGTCCTGTAGAACAAGATAATCATTATAGGATCCCCTCTCCCTCTATTGATGGAGTTAGCAAAGGATAAACCATACCTAATAGCAAGAATCAATCTAATTATAATGAAAAGTAAGTCATCTGGTGTTTCCCCTAGCTCAAATTATACACTTAAAGATAATACTTCACCCAAATTTAGTCTTTTAAATTTTCCTAATTCTCAACCAAAATCAACCAATCCTTCCAAACCTACTACCTCATCCACTAAAAGTTCTCAAGCTTCGAAGGTAGCACTGCCTCTATAATGCAAAACTTCCATTATCCCTAGTAAATCAAGTTCACCTACCTTATATCCATTTGATCTCATCGAACATGTAAACAAAACTAAAGTTTAAATTTATGAAGAATTTTTTTACAAACATGCCCATATTAGTCTACGAGAGGCTCATCAATTTTATCAAGGGTGGTAGCTCAAAGAGTAACACTACAAACCAAAATCCTAAGGGTCTACTACCAACACCACCCACACCTCCTACATAAAAACATGCTTGCACTAAGTGCATCTAAAACCAATAAGGTATAACTCTTCTACCTATCCCTCTTAATCAAACACTACAAATTAAACAATTACATCATAAACTCGATAATATCATGCCCATCAAAGTTACCAATTCCTTACGAATTAATCTGACATGATAAAATAGATCTTGTTACTCTATGGAGTCTAAATAAGTTTCGTTGGTGGGGAGGATCAAAGATGCATAAGTGGCCTTGGAAAATTTCCCTAACAAGATGATGTTTCTCACAATCTTGGTGGTTGAAATGCCATCATCCTTTAGTATGTTATTGAGTAGAATATTCTACATAGACTTGGGTGGTCACATATAGATAGATTGGTCCTTTATGACCATTCCATTGAAAGGGGAAATAAATAATTTGCTCCATGTGAAGAAAATGATGTATATAGTCTAGAAGTTAGAAGATTCAAGAGCCAACATCGTGTTCCAAGATAGTGGGTTGGGTAACTATTTCCTCACATCTGAAAGAGATAAAAAAATTCCTCTCCTCACTAAAAATGAAGAATATCAATTGTGGACCATGGAATTTTATGGAAGTCAATCAAGTACATGCTCCGAAGCTTGAATTATCTTAACCTCTCCCTTGGGTGAGTTCTTCTAATTGGCATATAAACTTCAATTTGAAAATACCAACAACATTGTAGAATAAAAAGATATTTTCCTTGGAATGGATTCCTCTAATTCTATGGGTATCAAAAATCTCAAATGTCTTAGACATTCCAAAGTTATCGTCAAGTTGTTGAGAGACCAATATCAAGTCAAAACCTGAGACACAAACACTATATGAACACATTTTGGGATACTATAGAAATGGTATTAAGACTAAGTGTTCCAGGAAAATACTAATCATTGTTAAGTTTTCAATGATGACAGTCATCTCCTCACTTTCTTAGAGAAAAGAGATAACTTCACTAGTATTTTTTGCGAGGGAAGTGAAAATCCAAATTAGGAGTCAATGGAAAAGGAATACAAAGATGAAATAGAAGGATTTGACCTAGAGGGGTTAACCAAACTCAAAGGAAACAATATTTGAAAGGGCCTGGTGTTATTGGAGGATTTTTTTGACAAACATGATAGATTCATAAAGGAAAAAGAAATGGATTCATCTCGATGTACCATCAAGTTAGAAAAAGAAAACATTGGAACCCTAGAGTAACCCAAGATGGTGAACATTGGCAAGTGTTTCTCACATGAAGAAAATAGAAGGTTCATCTAAGCTGTTAAGAAATTACTCCGATGTATAGACATATTCATACGATGAAATAAAACCATTTCAGCCCAAGGAAATGCACCACTCTATTCTACTAAAGCCTAAAGCCAAACCTTTTAGGAAAAATCAATGGCCATACAATCCAAAAATTTAGATACCTCAAGGAAGAAGTCTGAAGATGATGAATATGAGAATATTATTTCCTATCTACCACTCCACGTGGGTAGCAAAAATTGTTCCAGTGTGAAAGAAAAATGGGGAGATAAGGATTTGTGTGGAATTTCATAACTTGAATCAAGCCTCCTTGAAAGAAAAATACCCATTTCCAATAATTGACCATATTCTACAAGTAGTCACAAGGCCGGAAATTCTCTCATTGCTAGATGGTTTCTCTAGGTATAATCAGATTGAGGTGGTATAGGAAGACAATTCTTAGACAACCTTCACAACATCTTGGGGCACTTTTGCGTAAAAGAATGCCTTTTGGTTTAATTGATGTAGGAGCTACCTTTCAAAGAGTAATATATATATCATTAAAAGACCTCAAACATTACATCATAATCTATCTAGATGAACTCACAATATTCTCAACGAATTTAGGAGACCACATACAACATCTTGAACAAGTTCTCATCAAATTGTGATAGTGCGAATATATTTGAATCCAAAAAGCACATATTATCGAAGGAAAAATCCTTGGGAACATTGTGAACAAGGAGGGGGAAAATATTAATCCTGAAAGTATAAATTCTATCCAAGAATTTTCATTACCTATAAGAAATAAAGGATTCAATACCTTTTTTGGAAAAGTCAACTTTCTTCTATGTTTTTTCCCATATTTTTCCAATTTTACTAAGCATATCACGCTCATGATGAAACTTAAAGATAAATTTAAATGGAACAAAGAATGAAAAACAACATCCAAGGCAATAAAATAAGAAATATAAAATCCCCCATTATTCTCATGAGATCTCCTCTAAAGAACCATGAGCTTAACTAAAATCAACTTGAGAAGCATGTGTTTGTTCTAGTCAAAGAGACAAGTAAATTTCAGTTCTACATTCTCAACTCCCACATAGTGGTAATGGTTCTAGGTTCTTCCATCAAGTCAATCCTCACCGAACATGATCTATGAAAAAGGGGTAATTATGTGGAAATAATTCCACATAATTTGAATTTGATATCAAACCCTCAAATCTAGTTAGAGGAAACAGGTTGTGCATGTTGATTAGACAAGATGAAGTAGTATTGATAGAGAATGATACAAGAGAATGCTTTTGATGTGATTTTATAAATAAGGACATACCTTATGTCCTTATCATGAACAAAAAATGTGATTGGTACGTGGACATCACCTACTTAATAACCTATGTTGAGTTCCCTCCTCACCTTGATAAAAAAAAGAATAAATATTTAGCTAAGGTCAGAAAACTGTTTCATATTGGATCATGTTCTCTTTAAGTCAAGATTTGATGGATGCTTCTTGAGGTGCGTAGAAAGGAACAACAAGAGAAGTTTCTAAGAGTGTACCATGATAAAGCATGTAGTGGACATTTTCCTGCAATGGTCACTACTCACAAAATCCTCAATGGTAGGTACTATTGGTCTACCTTGTTCACGGTTTCCCAAGAATGGATCTCCAAAAGTAAAGCATGTGAAAAATTTATCAAGAGATAAAAACTCAATGCACTTCCCCTCAGCTTGGTGGTTATCAAGGATCCTTTCCAAAATTGGTGTGTGGATTTCATTGGATTTCTAAATCCTCACTCAAGTGCAAGTCATACCCATGTGCTCATAGTGACTTAATATTTCACCAAGTGGTTAGAGCCCATCCCAAACAGTAGGCTAAACCTTAAACAATGTGTAATTTAATCAAATTAAACATTATTGTTCATTTCGGTATCCCCCAAAATATCATGGTGGATAATGCCACATATTTCTCCTCTAGGGAGGTTACCAAATTTTTCTACAACTATGGAATCTCATTTTCATAGGCATCATACTATTATCTAGAAGGGAATGGTTAAGCCAAAACAAGAAAAAAGAACATTGTGACCATAGTTCGGAAGCTGGTAAAAGAAAATGAAAGGAATTTGCATAAGAATCTTTATGATGCATTGTGGGTAGACATAATAACTCCAAAGAAATAAATTTGTATTTCTATATTCATATTACTATACTGAATTAAAGTAGATATTCTAGTCACCATGGATATTTGAATAAAAAAATATCCAAGCAAAGTGGAAGATGGGTAATATCATGATTCTATTGATAAAAAAATTCTATTTCTCGAGAATCTTGAGGAATATAGGTTCAAGGTGGTGGAATGAATCAAAGCACATAAATTTAAGGTCGATAAGTTATTTGAAAGAAAGGTGAAAGATAGAGACTTCAAAGATGGAGACCTTGTATTTCTATGGGACAAGAAAATAGAACCAAAGGGAAGCCATGGGAAGTTTGAATCTTTGTGGCTTAGTCCATTCTATATTCATGAAACTTGTGGAGAGAATGTCTTCTATCTATCATATCTGGATGGTACACAGTTGGAGTTTCCCCTAAGGAATATTTGAAATTATACGAGAAGTGAAAGTGGGTTATCCCCTACATTATACCATAGGTGATATAGGTGTGTGTTTCCTTTTCCATTATATGTGTTCTTTCCCTCTCACATGTTTTGTGCTTCCTTTTGTGTGTGTGTGTGTACTCATTTCATTATATCCATTCCTTTTGTTGAATCTATGAAGCCAAATGGATAAGGCATTGGTACAATTTGTAAATGAAATTCTAGAGTTCCTTCTCATCCCATCCTTAATTTTTTGATCCAAAAATATTCCCCAACTAAGAACCTTTTTTTTTCTGTGTTTTTGCAAGGGTAAAATTCAACTTGAAAACAAGACAACTATACCCTAGTGTAACAATTTTTCATTGTAAACCTTCCCAAATACCCCTCTAGGTCAGTCCATCCCCTATTCCATGCCTATCCCTATCCATGTAATTTCTATGTCTATGGTCCCAACATTTCCCATGTATTTATAAAAGGAATAAAAGTTCGTATGATTCCTTTGTAATAATTTCTTTCGAGGTGGATCTTTTGGAAGGCATACGAAGGGCTATTTTTAGCATTTCCATGGCTAGCACATATTTATTGGAGCTGATTTCAAGTGATAAATTCACCAAGAAATTTTATTCATGAGCCAAGATCATTGTTCAAGTTATTTAGGAATATTCGGGGATGATTTGGAGATTCGATGACAAGTTCAATAAAAATTGATTTTTGAGGTCAATGGAACTTGCATTGGAAAAAAACACCTAAGCTTGAGAAGATGATTCCAATACCTCTAGAAGGATTTGAAGGTCAGAAAAAATAACAATGGAAATCTTGTTTAATTACCTACATTGTGGTAATCTCATATTTTTCACAACACCCACACATGTTTTCCAAAACTCATTCTTTACATGCACAAGTATCGGTCCGATAAAAGAGAAAATGTTTAATGATGTTGTAAGTTGAATCAAACCTTGATACCGAGACCATTATCCTTAAAATTCAGTTTTTAGTCGAAATCATATAAGGAAGTAGCCAATAATACTCTCGAGAGCTTTAACAACGTCATTCTCAATATCCTCTCCAAGGTACAAGCTCCATCCTTACCCAAAATTTTCAGTGCCATGTGGCAGCATGAGGTTAGACGCATCCTTTTGTTTCCCCTACATAAATTTCCAATAGGAAAAGGGGGACGAAAAATTTGCCCCCTACCTTAGACCTTATGGAACCATCACATGACCATGGGAGAGTCTAATAAGCAATTTTGCCATTTTCCTAGCCCCCACTCCAAGTCACTAATGTTTGACACTTTTCACCTAGGGACATAGGCACATTTTTTGTTCTATTTTTCCATTTCGATTGGGACAAAGGCAATAGAAAAACTAGATCACCCCATCTTTCTCATGCCTAGTTCCTCATGTGATTAAAAATTAGCTCCCAGGTGCTTAAAATGAGCTCTTTCCACTATCCCCTTAGCCTGTGTAGGCATGACACTTTTCATACATGACTGGAGATTTACTTCCTTGTCTCCATCATCCCTTTCCAAGGGCATAAGGGGGACAAAAAAATGCACCCTGCTTCATCGCGCTTAATTAACCCAACACTTACTGATTTTTTTACTCCCCCCACTTTTGTTCCATTTCTACCTAGAACTCTTGCGAATGTTTTGTTGAATCCTCCACATAAATTTTCCTCTTACATTCATACTTCAATTATTCCATGATCATAACAAAAGATTTTTCATAAAAATACAAATTTCTAAAGCTTTAGGTTCATTTTTTTAGATTGAATTTGTAGCACACAAAGGAAAATTCTTCGTATCTTACAAACTACCGCACGTATTAAAGTCAAGTTTTTGCGTTCTTCATAATTTTTATGCACCTAAAAGACTTAAGTGATAGAAATGACATGCATGACCTTAAATTTTTATGGAGAAAAAACTATGACTTTATAACCTCATTTTGTAAAATTATATTTCCGATGTTCTTGAGATCGAGATCAATCTAGAAATTTGTACATGTGACCATAAGATGAAACCTATCCTAGTGGAGGTGGTTTGATCAAAATCCTAGTTAGGAATTCCAATTTCAAAAAATAGTAAGTCTCTACATGAGCATTTACTAAAAAAATAAGATCTCAATGGAGGAAAAATTCTTTAGAGGAAGTGTGTACGGGAACACCTAGAGGAATCAATAAAGTGGATGAAGGTGAAAAATGTGAAAAGGGTGAAAAATACAATTTACTAAATCCCCCATTCCAGTTACAAATAAGTTCTAGTGTCAACATAAAGTTAAAATTTTCAGGCCTCTAGCTGGTCTCGGATCTCTCATATGAGTACTCGGGTGTGGGGGACAATGATGTCATCCACATGGACCTTGAAGATATCAAAGACCACATGGTTGGTGGACCAAGAGAGCCAATGGAGCACAAATTTTTCATGAGAATCTTTTATGCAGCACATGATCACCTAGTGTCACTGGAGAGTATTAAATAGGTGTTGACATGCCCTCATAATTATGAGCCAGACACTAGAACTATTTGAGAAGATGATAACTCATCCATGGGAGGGATCACCCCCAAATTCATCTCTCATTTAATGTAGATGCCAACTTAGACTAATATGGGAATTATCTCAAAAGATTTTGCAGCAAGCAAGTGGAAAAATACATATTCTTACCTTCAAGGTATTGCATTGGGATCATGGTTAAATCATGGAAGAAATCCTTCCCGAGTCCTAAAGTCCCTCTCTTGCAAAGTGAATTTCACAAAGGCTATTCAGACATGATCATCCTTCTCAATTGTGTGATGGGTAAAGAAACTATTGGAACTCAAAATTGCATCCCACCCTGATTTATACACAACCTAGGAGTTTGAGGCAACATGGGATTGTCTCGAGTTGTGGTACTTGCACTATGAGACTGACCTCCAGAGAAGGTTGGTTCCTCTACCTAAATCTACTACTAAAACTACTCATACATAAGTAAACTAAACTAACTAATCCTAATCTAGACATTCCAAGGGACTAGGGTTATAGTGAGATGTAGAAAAAGGGAAATCCTACGCTAAAAGTGGTGGTGAAAGCACCGAGAAAAGGGGTGAATTGTTGTCAAAAAGGGGAAGGAAAGAGAGAAAACATGGGATGGAGGAAGAAATTTTTTCCAAAGATCAAAATGTCTATACTCCACTCACCCATGCATTTAAAAAAAAACAAAAATGGAAAGCTGTAAGAAAGAGATACACACAACATACTAAAATCTAATATAGAGGCAAGAATACAAATAAAATGAATTAGGGAAGATAGATGTGCCAAAAAAATTATATATTGCTTAAAATATGCACAATTCCATTACTTTCATAGCAGAATGCGATAATACATCGTAGATACTAAGTTCAAGGTCTATAAGTCATGGGAAGTTGGACACTATTTTGGCATGGTACCGTTATAACAAAGAACGCTCTCTCCTAAAGTGAAATATTTTTATAATACATAGAATAAAGAAGAAAGAGAAGAGGGAGAAAAAAAAGGGCACAAATTTTTTAACTTTCAACCATCGATAATATGTATTACATTCAAGTAAAAATCACATTGACACCCTATAATGCCATTAATATCTCAATTTTTTTCTTAGGAAGGATACGAAAGACATACTTCATCAATTTTGGTGGTTGAGAGTAAGATTTGACTATTTACATGCTTAGGACTATCCTTTTTCATTCTAAAGCAATGTTTTCCATTTTGACTACCAGATCTCATCAATTTTTTATTTAAATGAATTTAAATAGAAGGTATTGAGGAAATCTTTTTAATGATATGAATTTTGTAAGATTTGGAGATCTGAAATGAAAGATATGGCCATTTTAATATTTACATGTTGGAATGAAGAGGAGAGTGACACATGGCTTCCTTTGATTTTCTCATGGATTTCCTTTTCCTATGTCGCATTGATTTTTTTTTACCATGTGTTAGTCTCTAGTTTGTTGTGAGGTCGGTATTTGATTGTGTTTACTTATTTTCCTTTTCTACATTATGAGGATTAGCACATAGCTATTCTCCTTTGTCAAATGTGATCAAATAACACTTTGTGCCATGCACCTTCATGGTGTTAGACTCTTTGAAACCTCCATTATCCATTTGTGAAGCACAAACTAGTAAGATCATTCCACGCTACTTTGCAACTCGCTTTTATCTAGAAGACCCTTGTTAGAATGTGAATTTTAAACCAATGAGAACGTTCCATAAAATTTATGATATTAGTACTTTGAGAGATCTTTCTTACCTTTGTGAAGCATGAGCCAATAGGAAAGCTCCACGCTCCTTTGCAATTTCACTATTTGATAACACCGAGTGAAAAATGTAAAATGTGAGCCAATGATAAATCTCTATGCTCCTAGCAATGTCAGTATTTCTTACTTCGTGCTTTCCTTTCATTGGTTGTTACCTTCATGTTGCAATGACTTCTATCTAGGAAAACATAAAACTTTCAAACTTGACAATTTGAAAAACTAATCTTTACTTTGAAAATTTGTCTCTTGAAGCTGTTATGAACTTAACATCAAAATGGAACCTGTTTGATGACGGCTATCTTGAAATTGAGCTCATAGCTCTGAATAAAACTTGGAGATTACCCAACTTATCCTATTTGGCCCTAAAATGAAATGTGCAAGGCAAAAATCATTTAAAAACAATATAGAAACATGAAAATCATACATGTTCCAAGTGTAAATATGTAGAGTTTGCAAAGGAACTTCTTTTTCTAAAACCAAACCTACACTACCCTACTCTAACCAAAGGAAGAGAAGAGAAACAAATACTATAACATGTGGGGAGAAATAATTTCCCTTTCTTACAAATTTAGACCACGTAATTGATTTGGCACTGAACATGGTATTTAATAAGAGTGGAAAACTATTTTAAAGTTGGTTTTCCACCTCATTCCTCAAATTATGAAATGAAAAAAGAAAAATTACCTCTTTTAGTTGCTCTGTATTTGAATTCAAGAGGTATTGTAGTTGACCTTTGGTGCATTGAATTTCTTCCTCATGCTCTCAAGCAAGCATGGTGGTTGTAACTCCTTAGGTGGCTCTAAAATAACCTGATATCTGATTGGGAAAGGCATGATCATTTGAATTGTACAATTATTTTGAAGCTCAACCCCATGAATAGGGGCACCCTGCAGACTTTTTTGAAGGTGACTATTTACAAGTGGATTTTAACCTTTTTGTCCTTGCTCAACAAACAGATATGTCAAAGACTCTACTTTATCCATGATCACTCATGACATTGCAATTGGCTCATCATGACTCTCCTCCTTCTTAAACATTAAATATGAAATATCAAACTCCTTTTCATCCTCCTCGTGTAGATTGATTTGGGTAGAAGGCTCTTTATATTGAAAGCGTAGGTGGTGAAAATTCACAATCAGTGAGTTTAATAGGTTCTTCACCAATTCAATATTCCAAGTTTGATAAGACATCATCCTCATCATGATCAATATCTTTTGATTTTTCTAGTTGGAATGAATTAGCAACCTCTTTGAATATGGTGCCAACTTACACACTACACTCAAAACATATAGATTATTGATCATCTTCTTCTAATGCTCTCTTCTACAAAATTAAACTTTTTTATTCTCTTGAGTCCCAACATCTATTGAGGGATTGACAAGAAATGACATCGATTGGTTTCAAACATTGAAGCCCAATTATTCAAATTTTTGTGAGTTCTTATCTCATTAGGTTCTTCATTTTTGGGAATGTAAGAGAAGGGGTGGGCTAGGTTTCAATATGAGTTTGTAAAGATTACACTAAGAGGAAATGTGTGATTTATTCTTATGGAGGAGGTTGGGGTTTGGAATAGAATATGACAGAGAAATGAAGGTGAGATATAAGTGAAGAAGATGGAATATTTTAATCTTTGGGGAAGCGGTAAAAAATCTAGGAACTTTGAAAGTAGGTGTCGGATGACATAGGTTTGGGATGAGGAATGCGATGGTTGTAAGATGGTAGTTTAGGATTTTCACATTGACATGGTTTCCTATCACTAGATCCATTATCCTCAATTAACTCAGTCCATTTTACAATTTTAGGAATAATCTAGACCATGAATTCCAGCTTCTGTTGAGGGTTGAACTAGTTTGACATTGGGCTAACCCATGGAAAAGGGACCCTAAAACCTGTTTTATATTCCTTCATTGCACACATAGCCCTGATCTACGCCATGTTCATCTCCATTTATTGAATCTTCCTATGGAAATCAACATCTTCCAAAAACGTTCCACCATCACCTACATAACCCCTGTTCTTGAAAAACATCATGGTTAATGGGATAACCATATGAAAAGCGGGTTTGGATTCATATGCATATTCATCATAATAGGTCTCATAAAGATGATTTAGATGATAATTTTAATAATATGGGGATGAAGGAAACTTGTACTATTGCTGAAAATGGGAGTTATATGAAGAAAATGAAGTAATGATTGCACAACTTCATGAAAGAAAAAGATGGAAAGATGGAATTAAGGGAAATAATGAATGGAAATGATTATAAGAGAAGTGAAATGTATGTAAATGAGATAATGGGTTTTTGGAATAGTTGAGTTACTAGACGTGCATAGAAATTCCTCCAAAGGATGAATACCATGAAGAACACATTAACCTTACTAGTATGAAGTTGTAAATTTCTTCAATATTGTTCCATAAGGAGTAGCAAAACTATTGGAGCTGAAAATTGCACTTTGTGTCTTAAGTTATAAACAACCCAGGATTTTGAGGCAATATGGGGGTGACTTAAAGTTGTGGGATTTACACTGTGAGAAAGACCTCGGGAGGAGGCCATTTCTTCTACCTAAATATACTACTAAAACTACTCATAAAGAAGGAAATGTAGCAAACTAATCGTAATAGAAACACTCCAAGATACCAGGGTTAGAAGGAGATGAAGAAAAAGGTAAATCCTATATAAAAGGGCCGGTGATAGCACTGTTAATGGGTGAATCACTATATGAAAGGAAAAGGAGAGAGAGAACGTTTGAGAGAGGGTAGAAAAATGTGCCACAAAGAAATAAAGTTATATAATCCACTTTCCCATGTATTGAAAACAAAACAAAAATGGAAGCGTAAGTACAAGATACACAC
The DNA here is from genome assembly GCA_018340775.1 of Taxus wallichiana var. yunnanensis. Taxonomy (NCBI): domain Eukaryota; kingdom Viridiplantae; phylum Streptophyta; class Pinopsida; order Cupressales; family Taxaceae; genus Taxus; species Taxus wallichiana. The sequence goes on from CM031242.1 coordinate 509,848,838, forward strand.
AACACGTCAAAACTAACAAAAAGGAAAGAATGGAATTAAAACGAGATAGGGAAGATAGATGTGCCACAAAATAGATTATATATTTCTTAAAATATGCACAATTCCATTAAAATCATGGAAGAAGGTGAGAATAGATTACAGAGACCAAGTTAAAGGTCTGGAACTCATGGGAATTCTCGCCACGATTTTTGCATGGTGTCATTAAAACAAAGAGCGATCTCCCAAAGTGAAATATTTTTACAATATATAGATCAAGGAAGAAAGAGAAGAGGGAGAAAAATAATGGTTTGGATTTTTTAGCTTTCAACCACCGATAATCTATATTAAATTCTCCTACAAAGCACATGGGCACCGTGCAAGGCCATTCCTATGTCCATTTTTTCTTGCAGAATGAGATGAAAGTCATACTTTGTCAATTATGGTGGTTGAGAGTAAAATATTACAATTTACATGCTCAAGATTGTCCTCTATCCTTCTAAATTTTTGTTTTCCATTTTGAACCACCAAATCTCATCAAATTTTTATTGAAATGATTCCAAATTAAAGGGATTAAGGAGAGGCGTTTTCAAGGATATAATTTTTTTAAGTTTTGGAGCTCGAATCAAAACATATGGCCATTTCAATATTTGCATGTTGTGAGGAACAACAGGGTGATACATGGAAGATTTTTATTGTCTTGGGGATTTGTTTTACCTATGTGAGCATTTATTTTTCTTTTCCACATGTTGTTCTTTGGTTTGTTGTGGGGTCTAGATTTTCTTACATGTCTACTTCCTTTCCCTTTCTACCTTATGAGGTTTTATATTCAAGTATGCTCATTTTTAAATTTGAGATAATATGACAATGCCACATACCTTCACGGTGTCGAACTGTTCAAAACCTCCATTATCCATTTGTGAAGAAAGAACTAACAAGATCATTTCACGGTACTTCACAATTAACTTTCATCTCAAATACCTTGTCGAATATGAATGTTAAAACAATGAGAAAATTCAAAGAACTTTGCAATGTTAGTCCTTTAATAGCTATTATTGACTACTAAAAAGCATGAACCAATAGGAAAGCTCCACGCCCCTTCATAATTTCACTGTTTTGTAACCGTGAATGGCATCTACAAAACATGAGACAATGAGAAAGATCCACACTCCTAACAATGTAATTCTTTCTTAGTACGTTATTTCCTTTCATTGGTTCCTACCTTCGTGTTGCAAATTCTATATGAGTGGACTTAAAATTTTTGGTTCCATAGAATGCTACCACATAACCACCTTGACTATGTTGAATACCTAGACCCGAAGCCTTATAAAACTTGAAGTATTCCTTAGATTTGAGGTCTGAAAAATGGATCTACCTTGAAGAGTTCTAGAATGGTGACATGTGTCCATCGTTTAGCTTTGAATTTTTCCACACTTACTTAGACGACTTAGATGAATTTCTCTTCCCGCTACACGGTGATGCAATATGAACTTAGTTTTATTCCGTAGAATTTAAGTTTGTGAAACCCAAAGGCTTTGATGATACCCAAAATCCCACCATGTGGCTTATGTTGCTTCATGAGTTCTTTAAATTCTTAGCGGTGTAGACATTTAATGGGTGTTAGGATGTATATCTAGATTTTAAATGGATAATTCCATTTAAACATGTTTTATGCAAATTAATCCTAGAGGGGGTTAAATTGGGATAATAGAAACCATGAAGGAATTTCAAGATTTTATGAATTTATTCATGCTCATGATCATCAAAGGAAGGTAAAGAATTAATTATGGGTAGATCAATAGTAATAACATTCATCATTAGCTACTCTAAGTACCTCTGTAAAAGAAGTTCACAATGACTTCATATTTCGTGGACACTCTCACAAGCTCGAGACCATTCAAGGGGTTAGCACTTGCACAGAACATATCTCCTAAGGCCCCAACATTTGAAAGATATCCACAATTGGTCTTGAAGGAGAGAAATTAGAATTTCACAAGGGTGAATGATGCCTTCAACATGTTTGTCATTAGGAAACTAGAGGGGAATCCTCCCTCAAGGTTATTGCCATAAGATCATTCTTTAATAAATTAGTATGGGTCATATTTTACACAATTTTTTACTTTCTACGACATCCAATATTTTGGTAATGATCTTTCTCTCGCTTAGGATACGAAAGAGGGTTTCAAAACCCCAAGTGAGGATCACGAGGGAAGACGTGCACATCAATGGATGCGTGAATTGTAGTGTGAAGAGATCTTGGGAGGATCAAGCATCAACAGAATGTGCATGCAAAGATTTGAAACATGGGTAGAATTTAGTTAAGCCATAAAACTCTCCTCTATCTCATAGATGAAAAGATGTGTACATATAGGAGGTCTTTGAGTAACCCCTAGTGCTTGTAATCATGACAACTTGAGTAGAGAGGGGGAGTTACATTCCTGAGAATAGAAGTGTAACTCCCAATGATGCACCGACACACCGACACATAAGGGAATCTCATAATGACCCCTAAAGGACACATGGACCTATGATCTCACCTAAGCAAGATGACTCACCTGATGATGTGGAAAATAACACACACCAACACCCCCCCTTCATCGTAACTTAGGATGAGGTGGCAAGTCAAAAATGAGAAATGGGTCCCGACACAAAGCTTGATGAGGTACCCATGCACAAGAAAAAGGTCCCAAGTAGTGAAGGAAAACCCAGTGGGAAAAACATCCACCACAAGAGAACAAAACACTCTCTAATATAAGAAAGATGCCAAATATGGCTCTGGCCACATACAAGACCGAAAGGGTACCCATGTACAAAGGGGAAATATCTCGAAAGAAGAAGAAGAGAGAAGAAGAGGGAGATGAGAGGGATGCAGAAGATGTCATGGACGGATCTGAACTCTGTAGCTCTAGGAGGTCTCCCAAAAGAATGTCGATGATGAGATCCTCTACCTCTAGATTAAAGAAGAGCCACCCACACCAAATTGTGTGCCTGCCCTTAGGAAGGAGAAATGACATGTTAGAAGTCCACCCACTCCACAAAGGAAACTGAAGGTAGCAACACGAAGAACTCTGAGTCTGGTGCACGGAAGTGTGACATAGGTCTAGCGAGTGAGTGCTAAGGAACCGAAGGTAATGCCATGTGCATAGAACTATCAGAGTGTGAAGAGTGAAAACCTGTAGAAAGGATGTCCACATGATGTGAAGGCAACAAAACATTCCCCACAATAGAAAATGGATCCACAAGAAACAGTGGATCAATGAAGCTCTCTAGAAATGTGGAAGTGACATGATTCCCGGACGGGCACTCCCAACAATAGAGATGATGAACTCCTCTAAAACACCTATAGATGGATGAGGGACCTGTAGTGCATCACAAGTAGACTCTGTAAAAAGATGACTAAGGTTAAGCAGATACTCATCCCAATGAGGGGGCTTAACAAACAAAAGAGTGATGTCAGATAGGTATGAGTCATCTAATGAAGGTAGAGGAGTGAAGTGGTCCTCGCACACTGGAAGTGGAAAGGAGGTGGGTGTGATGACGGTATGAGGCTGAGTAGAAGACTACTCGATATTTGATGAGATGTGGGGGGTGACAACAATGTCTAGAATAGTGAGAGAAAGAGGAGAAGAGTCCTCTGTAGTAATCTTGACATCAAAAATGGGTGCACAATCCTTGTCATCAGAGGTAGAATCAAGTGATTCTATGTCGTGGAACAGCCATCACATGAAGAAAAGGAGACAATTGAATCAACAGCAGCAACAATGGTGGAAATATGTGAAGGGTCTCCATAGAGGGACTGAAGAATGCTCCAGACACGGTGAGGTGGATTTGAGTCTGCCATGTGAAACTAGAGAGAATGAGAGACATGCATCATCATGTGACCAAATACATGGTCACAAGTGTCGAGGAAGTCCTCTAGATGACGATGATCAGTGGGTGCAAGAATGGCCCAAGAAAGAATGGTAAAAGACCCTCGTGGGTGAAGTAACATTCCATGGAAGCATGCCAAACTAAATAATTCCCTCTCTTGGTGAGAAGTGGCGGAGGCTGTAAGGTGATCCTATGATGCTCAAGTATAGAAAGAGTACTCTCCATGATGTGAAATGTAAGATGCACAAAAGCAAGACGTTGGACTCGGTCGATAATGCGTCGTGTGTGAAAACCAAAGAGTACAAGCAACCCCTGAATGCGGCACTTTATAAAGTAGTGTGTTTACAAAATTGACAATGCCATCAAATAATATGCAAAAAATAATACAACTTTGACTAAAGAAGCGCTCAAAAATGAGCTGCGAGTCAAAAGTTATGGCATTAAAATGATTCCTGCAACTGATGGAAAATGCCACTAAATGCTACAAATGCATTAAAAAAGTACACAAGATGGGTGCAAAGGGTATCGGGTGACTACTCGTTGGAAATGACATGGAATATTAGTAGGGGTTTGTTTTTGGAAATTTGTGAGGGTGGGTTAGCCTCCCGCCATCTCCGGACCTCGCCCTCTATCTTCGACACTCGTAGGAGGGGATTAAATCACAAGCCAAAAATAGCCTAAATGATTATTACATGCCATGAATGAAATGTTTTATTTTTTAATCACCCTAAAACATTAAAAAAAAGGTGATAGGAGGGGACCACGTTTGGAAAGAGCTCTTTGTTATCAAAAATTCCCCGGGGTAATTTTGATAACATGCATCAGATTGTCAGTCCCGAGCAAGTATATGATTCAAAGCCCAAAATCATGTTTTCTGGGGTCCCCTCGGTTTCCTTCTAACTCTCCTATCCAAGAAGGAATCCCAACAGGTTGATAAAATGGAAGAGATGCAAAAAATATGGTTGCAGGATTGTTCTAAGGCATTTCGGGTTTGTAGGCTTGGGGCCGAAAAAATGAAGAAAATCAGCTAAGTCCTGGTCCAAGCGGTCCTAGGGATAGTCGGGATGTAAAAGCACGAATTGGCCGAAAGCGCAAGGCGATCCACAGCAAAGGAACATCCAGGACCGTGGGGACACGCGGGACGCGAAAGGGTGAACCAGCTGAAGGTGAAAAAATTGACTAACTATTGTGCAGATAAGGCTGGGACATCTGGGCCGTGAGGACACGAAGGACGCGAAAAGGTGAAGCGGTGAAAGCAAAGGTGATCCATTTCGGGTGGTTCGGAAGAATCTTTCCCAAATAGTCCTGGAGTTGGGACAAAGGGACGCGTGGGACGTGAAAATCTGAAAGAGCCGAGAGCCAATCAAATCTTGCCACGTGTCTTTCTTTGTAAAGAGGGACGAGAGAATCCTGAATCGGGCGGATCGGAGAAATTTGTCCCGAGAAGGTCCGAGAGCAGTAGGGCCAAAAATACGCAAGGGACGAGGAAGACCGGAAAAGCGCCAATGAATCAGAAATGCCACGTGTCCTAAGGTGGGGAGTACTGAGCTCAGGGAGGACTTTGGAAATTTGGCAAAAGTTTTGGCCAAAAACTAAAAGGTAAAAGATGCCCTCGCACCCCTGTCAGTGAACCAAAGCATGCCACGTGTCCCAAGTGACGGGGGCGCGGGGAAAAAATGGAAAATTTTCCAAAGAGTTAAAAAATTCAAAAAAGTCAAGGAAAACCCGCGGGAGGCAGAATTACACAACCAATCAATGCTTGACACATGTCATCCAAGTGCCGAGCACGGGAAAATTCAAATATCCGTTTTGGCCTATTTTGTGCCCTAAATCTTCAGACCCCCATATCTTTTGATCCACGAGCTTGGATTTACAAGTTCCTTATATCAATGGAAAGTGATGAAATTCTCTACACAATTCTGGGGTCAATCTTGCTTTTGATGGATTTTGAGAGAGAAAATAAAGAAACACCTCTGGCATGTAATAATAGACGAAGTGACGTTCAACAACCAGCTTTAATACAAGCATGCGAGTTCACCGTTTCGCTAGGCAGACAGATCGCCGTTTTGCCAGGATTCATTGTTTTCGCCATAATGAGATGTAATGCAATCCGAAGTGGTTGTGATAGATTCGACTTTCCTCTCTCTTCCCTCTCTCATTCTTCCTATATATTGTAAAGGGGGCTTCTTTAAAAAGGTCGAACATTTCCTGCTTTGCTCCTCCCTTCTTCTCTTTATCAGGGGAATTTGTGGAGTTCGAACCTCCCATTTGAAAGCGTAATGTGACTCGCTTCTTGGCATTTTGTAGTGTATTGTGTCAATCCTTGGAGCAAGTAATGCACGCCTCGTGGATGATTCTCAACCCTCTCTGTGTTCATTTGCATTCTCTTGGTCTTTCACTGCAAATTTTGTTATCTGTGCATGATCTTGCATCACATTTGAATGGTCTGTGTTTATTGGCAAGATAGATGTTCTTCATTCCTCGGTGCATCACCTCTGTTAGCTTAGGTTTATTTTTATGCATTTTCTTACCCTGTCTCCTTGGCAAGTTAGATTAGACTTTGAGTGAACCCTCTGCATTTTTCGTGTGCATCTGAATAGAGAAATAGGAACCAGCCTTCTCTGGAGAATACTTTCTCATCTTTACAAGTCCACACTTGGAGAAAAGATTCAATGTTGTGCAATCACTTTGGATGCTAGTGTGATCAACCTAGAAATATGATTAGTGTCCGGGGGTGCTGTGATTTTGCACTAACGGTTTTGGCATGCCGGTGGGACACAGAGAGGTCTCATTTTTATTGCAGCAAAGTTGATGTGCATCTGCTGCAATTTTCTTGCTTTAAAAAGAGATGTTATCTGCATATTTGGTGACTCCAAGGAGAAGAATCAAGCTGGTTTCAGCAAAGTGCAGGCCTGAAAACTCATGAGAAGAGTCACCACAAGGTCAAGAGTTGGAGAAGAAGAAGTGTTGTTTGAATACCCGCAATTATCTCCAAGAAGAAGGCAAAGAGGAAGAAGGGTTCAAAGGTCTCCATCTCCACCAAACAGAACTCTCTCAACTCCTCCAACTAGTAGGCCTTTCATTCAAGTATACAAGGGTTTTAAGACCAATTAGAATGGCACAAAACTACCCTTATGTCAACTTCGCAGGCAGCAGCGCACTTGCCCTCAATGCACAATATCCAATTCCCATTGCAGCCTTGAAGAACATTTCGTACTTCACTTTGGAGAAAATCAGACTACTCCAGGTGATCATGTTAAAGACATTGCCAACCTTTGTGCAATCCATGAAATCAATGAAATGTAAGTGGTCACATCAAGTTCATGGCATCTTCATTCAAGGAAAAGGCATTGCAATGGTTTAGAAGCCTTGGAGCGGGTTCTATTACAAATTGGAATCATTTGTGTATAGCACTTCATGAGCAATTTGGAGAGAAGGGAGACAACTTGTCTCTTTTGGAGCAACTGACAACCGTCAAGAGAGCTCCTAATGAGCAGCTGACCGATTTCAACTTCAGATTTCAAAAGACTTGGGAGAGAATTCTAGTGGCAGTCAGGCCAACATCAGAAGGTGCTTTTCTCTACTATCTCAAAGCTCTAAATTCTGATATTTCTATGTTGATTCAGTCCATGGGAGACATAACTATCCCTAGGGCTTATAGCATTGCCATTAGTGCTGAAAATTGTTTGATCCAAGCTGGCAAACTTGCCCCTAGACCTCCCATGCCACTGTTTCCAAGTTTAGAGAGTCCAAAGACCAATCAAGCACCTAATTTGGCTCCTTCTCCCACTCCTAGAAATCAGAGTTCAAATGAAGCTTCCACTTCATCTCCAAGTGCCCCAAATGAGCTTCAAGAAGTCATGAAGCAATTGCAAAACCTAGGCAATGAGCTAGTTACTCTCAAGAGGCAACAAGCCCAAGGTTTTAGACCTTCTTATCAACCCCAAGCTCAGCCTAAAAGGCAGCCATACCAACCACAAAGGCCACCTAATCAGTTGCAAATATAAATCAAACAAGGCCTCCTGCCAATAGACCATTTCAGCCCTATAATCCAAATGTCATATCTGCCTCTAAGGCATTGGTGCCAACACAAAACAACATTGCCCAGGAGTATGATTGGTGTTTTCCATGCAATGAGCCTCATAATCAATCCATGTGCTTCAATGGTGCTTTGACTCAAGCATTAATGGTGACAACTACTGGTGTGGAGGGTGAGAGCAGTCAAGAAAATAGCCAACAACAAGAAACATTCCAACAGCAATCAGCCCCAAATGACACCACATTGGTAAATTGGCAAGCAGAGGATTTTTGTGGCATGAACCAGGTAGTTTCTCAAGGTGTTGCAGCCAACACAAGGTCAAAAAGGAGGAATTTGGGTGAAGAACAACCATTAGCCCCAACCAATCCACAACCTTCCATGGCTCCACAAATGATTGGCAAGCAAAATCCAATTTCAAATGCATAAGGGCAGCCAAGAACAGCTCTAGACCAACTCAAATACCAGTTATTGCTGCCCACGTACAAGGAGTAAATGTGCAGGCCAAGGGACAGCAAAGAGATCCTTCATCTCCATTCGAGTATCATTGATCAAATGAAGAAGACAAACATCAATATATCAATGTGGGAATCCCTATCCGTCCCAGGCCAAAGAGATCTACCGCAAGTGTCATGAAGGACTAGCCAATTTTGAATCAGCAAGTTCAGATGCAAGACAAAGTGCTCACAAATGCTGCCCAGCCTAAGGGAAATCATGGAGGACAGCAAGGTAAAATGTTGAAGCCCCCTCCTTTCTATGTTTCATTTATTGGAAATCAGCTAGTATACAATTTCATGATAGATTTACGGGCAAGTAGCTCAAGAATGCCTAAACAAATAGCTGACCAGCTAGGGCTCCAGTATGAAATAATATCCAAAGGGGTAGTGCAGCTAGATGGGACAGCAGTAGCAACAGTTGGAGTGATTAAAAACTTGAGTCTTACCTTGCATGCATGTCCAAACGTTGTTGTTTTACAAGATGTATCAGTCATAGACCTTCCACCACTCTTTTCCCTTTGCTTGTCAAGGGACTTCACAGCCAAGATTGGAGGATATTTTCCCTGCGATTGGTCACACATGTTGTTTAAAATGAGGTATGGAACCAAAGCTACAATCAGGTTAGAACCTATTGCAAAATTCCATATTGAGCCTTACACTCCAAGTCAGATTAATGCCAATTGCTCAGCATTTGATCAAGAAGACCACCCAAGCACTGATGAGGCTGACACCAAGGTTGGAAGCATCCCGGATCTAACTCTTGATGAATGGGCAAGCAAGGTGCATGCTTTTGATCCTTATCAAGAAATAGAAGAATCTGAGCTAGGGGTCTATTGCATACATGAAGAAAATCAGCCTATTCCTAGCATCACCAAGCCAAACCACAAAGATTACAATGAGGTATGGCAGCTGTTTTTTGATGGATCAAGGAGTAGACAAGGCGCAGGAGGTGGAGCCATGATTGTTTCACCTCAAGGAATAAAGTACTATTCAGCTTTTAGATTTCAGTTTGCATGCTCCAATAACACTCACCGAATATGAAGCTTTGGTGCAAGAGGATGCATTGGACAATCAAGAAGAAAATAAAGAACTTGTAAGTCTTTGGGGACAGTGAATTGATTGTAAATCAGGTCAAGGGACAACATGCTGCCAAGAATGATCTACTCAAGTGCTACAAAAACAGGGTGTGGGACCTCATGGAATATTTTGAAGGTTTTTGCATCAAATCCATTCCTAGGAAAGAGAATCAAGCTGCTGACAGGCTTGCAGCAGTAGGGGCAGCCTTTGAAATTATGGAAAGTATTCAACAAGACAAGGTATAGCCAAACATCCACATGATTGTGAGGCCTTCAGTGCTAGATAACAATGTCAGTTGGCAAGTGTTTAAAAATGACCAGCAAATCATCCATTTCTTGCAAGAAGAAGTTGAGTTCTCAGCTAAGAATCAAGAAAAATTGGGAACAGCAGTATGGTGACCAAGTGGTACAGTGAGAACTAACAAGCTGCCTGTTATCACCGAATCACAGCACCCCTGTGCATATACTTGAACTCACAGTGTGATTGGATAACATGGGTACTATCTCCAAGTTGTGGGACTTGCTACTTGAGATAGACCTCCAGAGAAAGCTGGTTCTTGCTCCTAAACTACCTGCCACAATCTACTCTAATGCAGGATAAGCTAACTATTCTAATCTAAATTTCCAAGGGACCAGGGAGAGAGAATACATAAAATGAAAGCCTACACTAAAGCGGTGATACACCAGAAAAGGAGGGTGTGAGAGTAATCTCCAAATGTGTGAAATACAGAGGCAAAGTGCACACTAGAAGAGGTGATGACAGTTCACCATAATCTAGCAAAATGCATTCACAACAATATTCCAAGCATACACAATGTTAATGAATCCCTACAAGAACATAATAAATAGACACAATATTCTTATAGAAAGATCAAAGGGGCAAGAAGAATGCAAGAAAACACAACAGGGGAAGATACATCCACAACTGGTATTTTATTGCTTCATGATATGCACAGTTCAATCTATTACAAGATAAGGGCCTGGATCACCATGCAAGGAGTCCACTACAAGGGCTTGCAACACATTGGCTTCACAAAGCAATTTTGGTAGAGCTTTTCTACCCAAAAACTCTCTCTCTTTTACAATGAGCCCAACACTCCAATTTATAGAAAAATGAGAAGGAAAAGAGAAGGGAAAATGGAAATCCTGAAATCTGTCCTTCAACCACCTGTAAGAGGCATTAAATTGAGTGAAATGGTTATACATTACTTACAAAAGGCTCCCCATACTATCCCATGTGCTACAGCAGAGAAAGAATGATGACCATGCTTCTTAATTGCACTCCCGACTACAAATAAAACACATTCGAACCCGGCCACGTTTCCTTAAAAACTCAATCAATTCCTAAACAAAGCTAGAATTTCTTGATTTCTGTGCATTGGGCTCAGAACCATGATTCCAACGGTACCAATTTTGTGTGATTTCGTTGAGAAATGCAAAAGTTATGGCCTTCTGAGTGCGGGCAGCTATTTTGGGTCTGGCAGGCGTTTTTTGTCATTTGACGGGAATGAGCATTGACTGACTGGAGCCGAATATGTTTCTTTTATTTAAATATATCTACCCTCATTAAAATTAAGAAATCCAATTTTTGTGGCGTAGAGGACGTCGTGCTCATTCCAGAAAGTCCAATTTTGTGAAAATCGGAGCTCGGAGTCAAAAGTTATGGCTGTTTGAAGTTCCACGGGTCAAATGTTGACTTTTCTCCTCTGCCTTCGGCCGCTTCGGATTTTCGCGTCCCGCGTGTCCTTTTGTCCCATTTGGCCCATGCTAAAGTTCCTCATTTCGCCGGTTCGCGTATTTTTTGTCCGCAGCGTCCCAAAATGTTTCGGGCTACCTTGACTCATTTCGCCGGTGGGTCGGTTCGCGTACTTTTGTCCCGCGCGTCCCAAACTATTTCGGGCTGCCTTGACTCATTTCACCGGTTCGGCCGGTTCGTGTACTTTTGTCCCACGCGTCCCAAACTGTTTCGGGCTGCCTTGACTCATTTCACCCGGTTCGGCCGGTTCGCGTACTTTTGTCCCACGCGTCCCAAACTGTTTCTGGCTAGGACTTAGCCATTTTTCATGATTTTTTCTGGCCCGAGCTTTTTTTTTTTTATGCAATTTTTTACATTTTCTCAGAACTTGCTCTCTTCTACTTAGACAGGGGAGTTAGAAAAATATGAGGGGACCCTAGAAACATGACTTTTTGTCCAGGCGCAATATAATTGCTTGGGACTAAAGAATTTGATGCATGTTATCAAAATTTACCTTGGGGGTGAATTTTGGATAACACTTGCCCAAAGGACTTATCACTTTGGAGTCCATTTTTAATCCCAATGATCAATTTAGAAAGGAGAAAGCAAACATTCAGGTCAAGAGAGAGGATTCAATATCCATCTAGGTAGAAGAGAACAAACCATTACAAATTGGAAGGATGACAACTGAACAAGAAAGGTATGAGTTCATACAGCTATGTCAAGAGTTCCCTGATGTGTTTGCTTGGAGCTATGAAGACTTGAAAGGTTTCAATCCCAACTTAGCTCAGCATACCATTGAATTGGATCGAATACTAAGCCTGTCAGGTAGAAACAAAGACCAGTCAACCCACACATGGAGCCTCTCATGAGAAAAGAATTGGAGAAGCTGATTGAGTCAAGGATCATATTCCCAATCAAGCATTCTAGTTGGGTTTCCAACTTAGTTCCAGTCAGAAAGAAGAGTGGGGAGATCAGATTGTGTGTTGACTTCAGAGACTTGAATAGAGCCTCTCTCAAGGACCATTACCCACTCCCTTCCATGGAGCAAATATTGCAGGTTGTAGCTGGTTCAGAAAGGTTCTCATTGCTTGATGGCTACTCAGGCTACAATCAGATTATGGTGAAGGAGGAAGACTAGTTCAAGACAGCCTTCACAACCAAATGGGGCACATATGCCTACAAGAAGATGCCATTTGGCCTATCAAATGCTGGAGCCACTTTCCAAAGGGCAATGGATATGGCATTCAAAGGGTTGATCAATAAAATAGTTCTGATATATCTTGATGACATCACTATATTCTCTAAAAATGCAGTGGATCACCTCTTTCATCTGAGGCAGGTATTTTAGAGGTGTAGAAGATTTGGGGTATCATTGAATACCAAAAAATGCATATTCCTGGCTCATGAGGGAAAAATTCTAGGCCATATTGTTTCAAAGGAGGGATTGACGATTGACCCAAAAAGAGTTGAAGCAATTCAAGCGTTGCCATTACCAAGTCACAAGAAGGCTCTTCAAAGCTTCTTGGGAAGGATCAATTTTGTCCGCAGGTTTGTTCTAAACTTTGTAGCTCTCGTAAAGCCAATAACGCTGATGTTAAAAAAGAGCATGGCATTTAAATGGACATCTGAAGGCAAGACAAGTTTTGAGGCAATAAAAGAAGCTATATCTCAAGCTCCCACTCTCGTCAATGCAGACTTCTCCAAGGGTTTCATGCTATACGCCTTTGGTGGTAGAGACACAATTTCTGCAATCCTGGCACAACAAAACAAAGAAGGATTAGAACAACCAGTTACTTTCTTCAGTCAAGGCTTGGAGGAATATGAAACTAGGTACTCTTTCATTGAAAATCATGTACTTGCAGTGATCAGGAGTTTAAAAAAATTCAAGCACCTAGTCTCGAACAACAAGATCCAATTATTGGTCTCTCATGTGGGATTTAAGGACTTCTTTCTAAAAAGGATCTGAATGAGAAACATGCAGGATGGATAACCCGTGTCATGGAATATGACATCGAGATTAAGGTCACCAAACTAGTACATGGGAAGGGACTATGCGAACAACTAGCCTTGAGTCAGCAAGTTGAAGCAGGTAATGGAAAAGAGGCTATCTTGGTACTATAAGATGGTCAAGAACAGGAAAATGATGATGTGCCCACTCCTTGCTGGACCCAAGGTATTATGCACTTCCTAGGCACAGGCCTATGCCCTCCGGGGATGAACAAGACCCAAAGGAGACACTTCAGATTGCAGGCTGTCCCATACGCCATTGTTGATGGAGTTTTGTTCAAGAAAGATGTGAATGGAGTGCTGTTGAGATGCATTAGCACAAATCAGATTCAAAGGGTGTTGGAAGAGTTCCATGGTGGACCAGCTGGTGGTCATTTTGCACCAAGAGTGACAGCTCTAAAAATCATGAAGGCTGGTTATTATTGGCCTAAAATCTTCAGTGATTGCTATGCATGGATCAAGAGATGTAAGAATTGTGCATTCTTCACAGGAAAGGAGAGACTTGCTGCCCTTCCATTACATCTAATCTTAGTTGACCAACCATTCATGCAATGGGGTTTAGACTTCATTGAGTCATTAATCCCAATTCAAGCCAAGGGCACAAATGGATTTTGATGACCACGAACTATTTCACCAAATGGACAATATGTAGCACTCAAAGAGGCAACCGAGTCTAGCATCTTAGACTTTTATGAGGGCTAACAACTAGATTTGGTATACCTGCTACAATAATCTCTAATAATGCATTGGCATTCATAGGTTCCAGGATTATAGAAAGGGGTTTCAAGAATGGAATCTATTTGAGCACCTCTTCAAATTATTACCTATAGGGTAATGGACGGAGTAGAGACCACGAACAAAAATTTACTAGGAATCATTAGGAGAACTCTAGATGAAAATCAAAGAACATGGCATACCAAGCTAAAATCAGCATTATGGGTAAATTGAATAACACTAAAAAGAGGTCTACATGTAATTCTCTTTACAAGTTGGTCTATGGAAAAGAGGCGATGTGCCTATATCATTAGAACTGCCTGCATTGGAGTTCATGAAGCAGTTGGAGTTGGCTGAGTTCGAACCAATGGAGGCCAGGTATGCAGAGTTGATGGAGCTACAAGAGATCAAAAATCAGGCATCCCAAGCAATGGAAAAGGATCAAGCTTTGATCAAGAAGACCTTTGATAGGAAGGCCAAGGATAGATCCTTCCGAGTTGGAGATCTAGTGTTGAAATGGGATGTGGATAGAGCAAAGCCGGGAAGGCATTCAAAATTTGATGCCATTTGGAGTGGCCCATACATGGTCACGGGATGTAAGGATAGTAATGCCTTCCAATTGTCTACATTGGATGGAGAAGAACTCCCGATTCCGGTTAACGGAATCTATCTTAAACATTGCTACTGAAAATAAAAGGTTTACCCTTGTAAATATTAGCCTAGATTTCAATTCCTCTAAGTGTGTATGCACATTGTCTTGTTGTAGTTAGGTTTCTGTTTCCCTAAGTGCTTTGGCACAGGTTTTGTTGCTCCTAGGTTGGATTTCTACAGTTCAGCGTGCTCTCGGAGAAGGAGTTGCGGTATCAGGCTCGGGATCAGATATCAGGTTGGTTTCAGGTTATTGCTTATGACTCCATGCCCAATGGATTGCTTCAGGCCACTGATCTTCTACCTAGCAGGTAGGTGACCCCATTGAGTCACCAAAACTGTTTTCAAAATTCCCCAGGGTAATTTTGATAACATGCATCGGATTGTCAGTCCTGAGCAAGTATATGATTCAAAGCCCAAAATCATGTTTTCTGGGGTCCCCTCGGTTTCCTTCTAACTCTCCTGTCCAAGAAGGAATCCCAACAGGTTGATAAAATGGAAGAGATGCAAAAAATATGGTTGCAGGATTGTTCTAAGGCATTTCGGGTTTGCAGGCTTGGGGCCGAAAAAATGAAGAAAATCAGCTAAGTCCTGGTCCAGGCGGTCCTTGGGACAGTTGGGACGTAAAAGCACGAATCGGCCGAAAGGCGCGCAAGGTGGTCCCATACCAGCAAAGGGACATCCAGAACGTGGGGATGCACGGGACGTGAAAGGGAAAACCGGCCGAAGGTGAAAAAATTGACTAACTATTGTCCAGATAAGGTTGGGACATCAAGGCCGTGAGGACGTGAAGGATGCGAAAAGGCGAAGCAACCGAGAGAAAAGGCGGTCCATTTCGGGTGGTTTGGAAGAATTTGTCCTAGATAGTCCGGGACAGTTGGGACAAAGGGATGTGTGGGACATGAAAAGCTGAAAGAGCTGAGAGCCAATCAAATCTTGCCACGTGTCTTCGCTACAAAGAGGTACAGAGAATCCCGAATCGGGCGGATCGGAGAAATTTGTCCCAGAAGGTCCGGGATAGCCGGGCCAAAAATACGCGAGGGATGCGAAGACCCGGAAAAGCTGCCAATGAATCAGGAAATGCCACGTGTCCTAAGGTGGGGGAGTGCGGAGCTCAGGGAGGACTTTGGAAATTTGGCAAAAGTTTTGGCCAAAAAACTAAAAGGTAAAAGATGCCCCGCACCCTCGTCGCACGAACCAAAGCATGCCATGTGTCCCAGTGGCGGGGCGCGGTGAAAAAATGGAAAATTTTCCAAAGAGTTAAAAAAGTAAAAAAAGTCAAGGAAAACCTGCGGGAGGCTAGTATTACGCAGCCAATCAACTCTTGACACGTGTCATCCAAGTGGCAGAGCGCGGGAAAAAATTCAAATATCCGTTTTGGCTTGTTTTGTGCCCTAAATCTTCAGACCCCCATATCTTTTGATCCAGAGCTCAGATTTGCACGTTCCTTATATCAATGGAAAGCTGATGAAATTATCTACACGATTCTGGGGTCAATATTAATTTTTGATGGAGTTTAGAGAGATAAAATCAAGAAATTCCTTTGGCACTTAGTAATAGATGAAGTGACGCGTTCAACAACCAACTTTAATACAACAGACAGTTCGCCATTTCTGCTAGACAGTCCGCCATTTTGCCAGGATTTGCCATTTCTACCATAATGAGATGAGTTAAATGTAATCTAGAAGTGGTTGTGGTAGATTCGAATTTCCTCTCTCTTCCCTCTCTCATTCTTCCTATATATTGTAAAGGGGGCTTCTTTAAAAAGGTCAAACATTTCTTGTTTTGCTCCTCCCTTATTCTCTTTATCAGGCGAATTTGTGGAGTTCGAACCTCCCATTTGAAACTGTAATGTGACTCTACCTCTTGGCATTTTGTAGTGTATTGTGTCAATCCTTAGAGCAAGTAATGCACGTCGTGGATGATTCTCAACCTCTCTCGTGTTCATTTGCATCCTCCCTGGTCTTTCACTACAAATTTTGTTATCTATGCATGATCTTGCATCACATTTGAATGGTCTGTTTTTATTGGAAAGATAGATGTTCTTCATTCCTTGGTGCATCACCTCTGTTAGCTTAGGTTTATTTTTATGCATTTTCTTACCCTGTCTCCTTGGCAAGTTAGATTAGACTTTGAGTGAACCCTCTGCATTTTTCGTGTGCATCTGAATAGAGGAATAGGAACCAACCTTCTCTAGAGGATCCTTTCTCATCTTTACAAGTACCACACTTGGAGAAAGGATTCAATGTTGTGCAATCACACTAGATGCTAGTGTGATCAACCTAGAAATCTGATCGAGTGTCGTGGGTGCTTTGTGATTTTGCACTAACATGCCTATTCTCAAGGGAGTTGGAAGCCACGTGCTGTTGTGTGGTTGTGGTGTCCACGTGGAGAGTGGGTAGGCCATTGCAGAAGCTGAAGATGTCAGGGAGATCTATAGGCTGTTGGAGGAGACATTACCAGCTAGCAAGAATAGTAACCAATGCAATGTTGTAACCGCCAAGGAAGACAACAAATCAAAAAAATGTTTTTCCAATGCTGAGCAGCAAAAAAATGTTTTTCAATGCATGTGGCTAGGTTTGAAGGTCAGTTGGAGGTCACTGGAGGCTGTGTTGGTGAGATGGAAGGTGTTGCAGGCATGTGGGAGAGTAGCAGAGATCCCAAACCACAAAAAAATGCCAGAAAAGTAGAAAAATGGCTGTGTTGGGTGTGCAGGTCAAAAAAATGTTTTTTTAAAAAATGCAGACCTCCACGAAGCACGAGTTAAGGGAATGGTTAGATGAAATAGATGAGCTGGGTGGAAGTGCCAAACATGAGCAAATAGTAGTAGACAACATCTTTGAGTTTGCAATAACACGAGCACATCAACAACAATAGCAAATAGCAGCGAATAGCAGTGAACAACAACTTTGAGAGTAATGCAGAACATCTAAGGAGATCATGAGGAGGTTGAAGGCTCCAACAAAGTAGAGACAAGGAGGTCTAGAGCATGAGAACGGAGGAGCCATCAAGAAAAGTGGGCATAGGTTTCAATAAGCAATGTGGAGAACTGAATGGCCCAAGACTGCGAAGCATAAACCTAATGTAAGGAAAATGAACGTTGAACCAAGAAAACTTGTGTAAAAGACTAGCACAAGTTACATAGATCTGCAACTTGGAATGAAAAAAACACCTCTAAAACTACATGCAAGGATGCAAAACCATTAAACCCCAAAAACGAACCACGAACACTCAAAAACCAAATGGAGGTATGAAACCCGAATCAGTGCTAGTAGAGCCATTCGGAATTTCCATTATGACACACGCTGAATGAGATTTGAATATCACGCCGGAAGCTTAAAAACGCATGAAATTCTGATGAGTGCACAGATCCACAAGATCCACTCTGATACCATGAAAGAGGGTTTGAAAACCCAAAAATGAGGATCATGAGGGACAACGTCCACATCAACTGACGTGCGAATGGTAGTGTGAAGAGATCTTGAGAGGAGTGAGCATCAACCAAATGTGCATGAAAATATTTGAAACACGGGTAGAACCTAGTTAAGCCATAAAACTCTCCTCTATCTCATAGATCAAAAGATGTGTACATATAGGAGGTGCTGAGTAACCCCCAGTGCTGCAATCATGACAACTTGAGTAGAGAGGGGGAGTTACATTCCCATAATAGAAGTGTAATTCCCAATGATGCATATGATGCACATGACTCACTAATGTGCTAGCGCAATGATGCGCTAATGTACTAATGTGTAAGGGAATATCATAATGACCCCTAAATGACACATGGACCTATGATCTCACCTAAGTGAGATGACTCACCTGATGATGTGGAAAATAAGACACACCAACAATACCCACGGTATCTCAAAGAACAAGATTATATTGTTCAAGCTATGTAGACAACTTGCCCATGTTCATAGTAAGCTCAAGAACTAGAAAAAGAAGAATGTCTCATTTCCCATCTCACTTGAAATCTTCACCTGCAAGAGTTTCAATGATGCTAGAAACCTAGAAGCTTTGTTCACACCCATGAGCATGTATTCCTATACTCAACAAGAATACTTCAACAACTCGAAGTGATCCATACAATTTCCACCTCCTAAAATAATATCATGTTCTACAAAGAGAATATTTTTGGTGAATTTCATAGATGAATGTGATGTCAGGGAAAGATACCACATATAAATGACAATCTTATAATTGAATAGATTCAAGCTCAACTTGTACGAAGAGGGAGTCTAATATGATAGCATAGAATTATATGATTTGGAATATCAAGCACTTCTGAAGGCTTCACCTCTACCATGGGTAACATGGAATATACGTGAGTCAGGAGACATAATTGAGTGGACTGAAGTTGTAATCAAGAAGATCAAAGGAATGGTTCAAGAAGAAGAATACTTATATTCCTATACACACTAGAACTTCACTCAGAAAGTTATGAGAACTCACCTAAAGTGGGAAAAGCTATCAAGTCCCTTTTTTTTTTTTTTGGTCTTGTCAAGATGTTAGCATACATTTTCATAATGAGCATAATCAAAGTATATATGCCATCACAATAATCCGATCCATGAGTTCAAATTGGAAACACATATAATAAGAAACATAATAGACTAGATAAAAATTAAGATCAAATTTACCACATAAATACCATGAATAGAGACATCGAAAATCAATATCCATCCATAATGATCCATTATATCGTCTCATCACAAAATATAAGGTGTATACATAGTGATAATGTCATAAACGCCATGCTGCAAGTTCATATCACCAACATAAATTGAGTACATACACCATCAAAACTCGAACTCTCTTTAAACCATGGATATCAATACATATATATAGGGGTGAGGCCTTTCCCTTCACAACCCATGAACTCTCAAAATAGGTCGTATGGTTAAAATAGGCATGTATGTATACAAATATAACTATGAAGCATGCAAGCTTCTCTAATAATAAATTATCTCCATAAATAAACGCTGATATAATCCTACTATTAGTTTGAACTCTAGATTTCTCTTTATCTTCTACTTGCTCCCAAAATATATTCCATTGGTCATGAATTCTTCATGATTTTATCTTTTATGTTCTCTATATACCATCCTATTTTTATCCTGATCTAAGCAAAGTCCTAAACTTTGTCTCTTTGGGCGTGAAACATTTGGGAAGAATTTTGTCACCCTCTTCTGCCTACTCACTTGCCCCCTTCTTTCACGCCACTATCACATGCATTTTTGATACTTAGGAATTATTTCACTATCCCAAAATTACCCCACACTAATATCATTACCACCCTTGACAATGGGGTTTCTCAACTTATATCTCCAAAGAATAAACAATGATGAATGACGTAGAGAATAAAAGAATTGTATAACTTAAAGAATATTTGAATAACCATTGTGCTTATTCTTCAACAGGTAGTAGGATCTCATGGTAATCATGTTTTATGTCAACTTCCACTCCATTCTAGTCACTTAGCCCCTTCTTATCCTTTGCTAGAATATCCCTAAGCAATCCATCCATTTCTTTTGTGGTCATATCCTCTCCCTCATGTTTCAATTCTTGTATTACACTTGCTAACCCTAACACAATGTTATCCATTACATCTATTTTCCATGCTATCAACTTCCCCAACTCCTCTATTTTGTCATCATGAGGGTCCCTAGCTTCTTTAAACATGTCATAATTCTTTGCTAATAATGCCAGCCTCTCCTCCTGTCCCAAGGTGTCATTTTTCTTTGCCAAAAGGAGTTCATTTTATTCTTGTAATGTCCTTTTTTTATAATCTTCTGACAATCCTCACATATCCTAAGTGTCAAATTTAATTTCTTTAATTCATCCTTCAAATTTTGGAGTATGGAATCATACCCAAATATCTTACACACAATTTGTTTCTTAGTTCTCTCTTTCTCATTTTTGGGTTCTTTTTCATTCGAGAAACTATCTCTTCTACACTTGGTCCATACACACGGTTCCCATCCATATAATCATTCCATCACAATAGTGCTCTAGAACCTCACATGACTAATATTTATAGGGTTGTTGATGTACCGTAAATCAAGTGTCAGCACCATTTATTCTTCCCTTTTGCTATTATCTTGTCCACCTATATTTTCTGTGCCCCTTCACCTTTTATCACACCTTCACCTAGTCCACCTTTTTTCCCACTGGTTGACTCCTCTTCACTATTCTCCTACTTTGTATCTCCTCCAGTATATCTTTCTTCTTCATGCTCATGTACACTCATTCTGGTATTTCTATATCAAACTATGGTTTGTTTCGCAAATCCCTTCATCTTCTCATACCTCGGTCTTGCTAGGCTTGGAGATATTCGGGTGTGTAAACTTTTCTAATAATCTCTCCTTATCACTATCCTTCACGGGCATCTACTTGTGAATTATTATTTTCTCTTCTTCATCTTGCTTCATGGGTGTCATTCATGGTGACTATCTCATAGGATTTGAAGATCCATCTCCCACATATACAGCCTTATGCCTCCTGTGTAGTTTTATTGTGTTGTGATCTAGTGCAACATTTTCTTCTTTCACTTTTTATTCTCTCTCAAGGAAATTATCTAAGTTCTCCTTTACTTTCCTCGGGGTTTTATCATCAATATTTCTATTCATACCCAAAATTTATTTCCCTTGAGAGAACTTGGAAGTGACAAGTCCTCACCTATAATACAATTACCATCCTTAAATCTCAACCTTAAGTATGCATACACGTGTGCAGGCTCTATTTTCCCCACATCCATAACCTCGGGAGTGATATCAATGTTATCAAACTCCATTCTTTCCACATATGCCTCCTTGTTATGGTAGAAATAATTTTTGTGTAGAATATGAATATTTGCGTCTACCTTATCCACATAAAATTATAAATTACATGCATTATGCAACCTATTCACTGAATCCTTAAAGTAACGTGTAGTAAAATCAATGGGAAACTTATACCAGGGGATTTCCTCATCAGTATTCTTATAAAATATTCCCAAAAAGAAGTGTTTATATGTTGTAAACTTAGCATGTCCCTTCAAGACACTCAATAGCTCCCTTGGGATGTGCCACTCTCCTTAAAATGTGTCATGTATGCTTTTGTACCAGTTTTATGTGTGTTGCTTATAAGTCCATAAAAATCATTTCTTGACTAGTGAACTTCATAAATTTATTCACCGGTGAATTATCTTCCATGGGGTACACCCACATCTTCTACTATTTCCCATCAGGCACACTAATTAAACAAAATACAATGAGGATCAAGATATCACCCCACGTTATCTTCTCACCTTTTTCTACTTGAATGTGTGCTTCTTACACTATTCTTTCTACAATGTACTCAAAAATATTATAATATGTTTTATTTTCGATCTTGTACACTATATTCAACAAGCCCTTGTTCACTTCCTTCCACCTCTCTGATGCACCCATATTATAGCTAACCGGTTGAAAAACTACTCTTGTATCCCAATCCTCTATGTTTATTACAATAAAAGCTTGGCCTTCCTTCTAATACTTAAACACGATAATTGTTGCCTCTACTCCATCATCATCTATAAGATCACCTGCAATCTCCAAACCATATTCACGCAATCCTATAATATTTCCAATCAAATGTTATGTAATTCTCATCCTTCTACCTGTAAAGTAGAAGTAATCCTCATGTATGCATGACATAAGCCACTAGTACAAATCACTCTGGGTTTCCAAATAATGGAAAATCACATAATTTCATCACCCCAACATTCTCCAAATGTATTTTGTTCATATTATCATACGTGCTCTACCCGTATGCAATCCTTCTATTAGTCTTCAAAATTTTATTTTCCTTTGTCATTCATTGTTTTATTTTTCAATGATTCATGTCACTTATCTTACATTTCTTCATTTGGGACTTCCAACGTCTTGCTTCAATCACCACCTCTAGATATTGCATCTATGTGAACCACTTGTGTGGTTCCTCCTCTATTACAATATCCCTTTATATGTCTTTAGCTCTCCTTGATGCCATTATTTTTCTTAAGTAATAATGTGCTCTAAAAATTGTAAATGTTTTACTTCCTTACCATTTCACTTTTGGATCTCTCTGTTGCCTAAAATACCAGTTGCCCTAATGTGCCCTACCTATAAATTTTTCTCCTTAAAACCCTAACATTGAAAAATTTCCTTCCCCACATGGCCAAATAGCTCAAACACCCTTCTATGTGGAGCTCGGTAATTCTAGTTATTGAAATCACCTTGTTCACATCTCAATCGACTAATCTTTGCGGTTCGTACTTTCAATCACACTTATAACTAGAAAACTCAAAGGATGCAAGGTAAAAATAACATCACAAGCACCTTCATTTATAGATTCACAAATTCCTCCAAATTAATTGTTCCTCAACTACCACCGTATGTTATATTAATTATGCTCTTTTTCTCTTCTCGTACATCACGCTATATTCTTTTTTCACCATTTGTAACCTTATAGCATGCCCACTACTTCTCACCATAGACATCCTTACGCGTTCTTCCTTGCGATGAAGAACCATCCACCGCACCTCATAACAAGTAGTTTCTCATGATGCTTTCTACCTCATGTTACATTGTGCGTCCATCCATTTACGTGTGGTCTTCACTATGATTGAATTTCTTTGAAATTATATTTGAAACCATCTTCACTTAGAGCACCATTAATATTTTTCCTATGTGCACAAATTTGTATCAAGGAACTAATAAGTTCTTCTTTCCAATCCACCCCACACTAAAATTATGTGTGGTCATCTACACATTAATCTAATAGATAATAAGCATCTCCAGTGCACACAAACACACTTATTACAACAAAACACTAAACTAAATTAACAAATCATAACAATGATGAAAGGAAATGCATTAAGGGTAAATTTAATAGAAGTGGCAATACGACCTTATTACAAGCACTAAGAAGCCTTATTTATAGTAGGGATTGATCCTACTCCCATTAAAGTAACCGGGTAATAAATTTCCATCTAGTTCTTGTTACTGAAATCACTTGACTCAATATCTTTGTAACTATAAATGATCCCAACCAATGAACTTTCAATTTTGTTGGGTTGTGCACAAAATTTGATTCATACATATGAACCATCTTCCCACATTAAATTTTTTTTCCTAGTATACCTATAATGTCAGGCCTTTTATCTTGGTTTTTATGTCTTTTGGATCCACTAGGAAATAGCTCGTTGGTTATGTAACTATATCATTTTATCCATGCGCTCTTCCATATATTTCTCATCATCTAGTCCTCGTGTGTGCACAATATACAACAATGGAAAGATGAAATCTATAGGAAGTATAACCTTTGTTCCAACACCAATGGAAAGGGTGTGGCCTTATTCAACCTTTTTTTAGGTAGTCCTATATGCCCAAATTACAATAGAGACTTTATCATCCAAGTATTTCCTTTCAACATCACAAATTTTTATCGGTGTTTATTGCCAAATATTGTTGAAAGCTTTAGTAATACCATTGGCCTATGGGTGATAGGGTATTTTCATATGGTGTGCTATCATAAACTCATCCAAGAGAATTTTGATGGTCTCATTTAATAAATGAGTGCCCCTATCACTTGTTAAATTTAAAGGACATCCATACCTACTAATAATGTTCTCCCATAAAAATATCATACGTATCTCTCTGTTTAATCCTTAGTATGTACAAGTTGTAATATAGTGTGCATCATTCCTACATATGGGTGGGGAAATAAGACCTATAAAATTAATATCCCATTTCTCAAATGGTTCAGCACTTTCAATACGCCTCAAAGGCATTTCGTCTCTAGTTCCGGGTTTCCAAACGAACTAGAAATGATCACACGCCTTGAAATATTATTTTATATTTTTATATAGAGATTACCACCATAATCCAACCATCATAATCTTGTTCATGGTGACATCTCTAAAATAATGACGTCCTCCAATTCCACAATGAGATTATTCCATAATGGCCTCCCGCTCATGCTTTAAAATAAATCAACGCAAAACTTCATTACATACCAATTTATAAAAATATTTACCTATCAACTAATAGGGTGCTTGCACGTATTGCAAGTTGCTTCTTCTCTAAAGTATTCATTCCCTCATGCACCTAGCCAATGTGTAATAATACTGTAATGTCCTCTAGATATGTGGGTACATGGTTCAATCTAAAAATTTGTGCATTGGGCATTGTGTCCTCAATGCTTTACACATCCTTGCGAGAATTAATCCTTGACAAATGCTCATGTATTGAATTAATTTTCCCTGGTTTAACCACAACTTTAAAATCAGACTCCTTAAATAGTAGTATCCACCTATAAATGTGGCCTTGAAAAATAGGCTTTTTCATCAACTACTTAAGTTTCATATGATCTTTAAAGAAGATAAATGGTGTTCCCAATAAGTATTGTCTGAACTTGTGCATCATGTATATCATGGACAAAACCTCATGCTTAGTAGTTGTATAATTTTATTATGTAAGAGTCAACTTCCTGCATGCAAAAAAAAATGGGTGGTCTATAATTTCCTCTCTTGGTTACACCAAAATTGTGTCAATCATCATTCCGAAGCATCAACCTAAATATTAAAGGGATTATCCCAAGAAATAAAGCACAAAATAGTTGTAGTATTCAACTTCTCTTTTAGAGTTACAAATGCCTATTGCTACTCATCACCCTATTAGAATTTTCCTTTAGCCTTTAATAATTCCTCCAAGGGTGCAACAATCCTTGCATAGCCTTTAATGAATTTCCTATAATATCTTGTATGTCCAATAAATCCACACACTTTACTTTGATTATTAGGTTCTTCCAAGCCCAAGATTACTATTACCTTGGTTGGATCTACTAGCAAACCTTATATACAAATAATATGCCCAAGTAAAGTGTTGAAAGGTGTTGTAAAGATGTAGTTTGTAATATTTACAGAGATACTCAACTTCCCTGCACCTCTCAAACATGAGCCTAACATTATTACAATGATTTTTGACCAAGCCATAAATTGTCTAGTCATCTAGATATACGTGTAAGATTTTATGAATGAAGTCCTAAAAATCTGTATAACAACATGGGAGAACACAAGTGGCACATTCTTTAGTCCGAAGGGCATAACTATGTATGTAGAACTTCCCCATTCGGTGGTGAGAGATGTATTTTCCTTATCTTTTGTTTCTATATGCACTTGATGATAATGTGAAAATCCATTAATAAAAGAGTAGATCTCATTCCCTACAACTCCCTCAATAATCTCCTCAATGAATGGGGTAGGAAAAAAATAAATGACACATGAAGCATTCAAATCTTTGTATTCCACACAAATATTTATCCTCCCATCCATTTTTATACTAATGATCATGGGACTAGCCCACTCAAATTCCTCAATAGGTTCACTAATACTAGACTTAAGCATTTTATCAATTTATTCCTTTACCTTGATGTGCAAATTAGGATTCATCCTCTAAGGCCTCTTCCTAATTGGGTGCACACCTTACTTAAGCTTGAATTTCATCTGACCTAAATAAAGGCGTACTCCCTTTAGTTCATGATAACCTCATGAGAACAAGTCCTGAAATTCGTGTAGGAGTTCAATGATCTTAGAAACTTCCAGCTCCAACTAGTAATAAAAATAATGGCCTCTTTAAGCTCTGCATCTCTTCCAATGTTAAGCTTCTTTTTTTTCATAGGCTCATGATATGTGCATGCATTTTCATATGTTGTATCCATCACCTCATGTATACCTTCAACGTGGTCAACATATAGGTTATTCTCCTCATTATCATCATTTATCATGCATACCAATTTACCCTTTTCCTTTTCTTCCTATGTCCTGGACCATTTATTCTTCTTATGTCTCTTCTAGGTGAAGGAAAGCCTCTAATTCCATCTCAACAAACATATCTACCAAAATTTTCTTTACCTTTGTGCTATCTCCCAAAGTAACCTACTTCATAATCTCTGATTGCTTCATTGACCAAGGGTTTAAAAAAATTAATCAAAAGTGTGAATCATGCCTAAGGTCATCTCCTACCAATTAACTATTTCTCTTGTCAATTCTACATGGAAATACCATGCGCACAACTTCCTACGGTGGTGTAGAACTTATATACCTTGAGTGATGGTGGAAAGGCCTCCTAGACCTCCATCTAAATTTTCTCACGCTCCCGAACATGATGTGAAGTAGAGGACTTCCCATGAAATTAACACATCTAAGAAGGTACATTGCTGCTTTGGAACTTAGTAGAAAAGGTGATCCTAACTTCTCACCATTCTAATAATTTTCCACCAACATGATATTGTCTTGCCATGCAGTATAAACAAACATATACCATCAATCTCCTTCATTCTTCCTTTGGGCTACCATGGTGTGCAAAAATACATAAGGATTTTCTTCACTTGTGTACTTATGTACATGGTTATAACTCAAGAACCTAACCATGCACAACATGATCAGGTGAGTAACTATGTTCACAACTTCTCATCTAAATATTTCATATGTTCTATGTGCCCAATTTCTATAAGTAATACTTTTGGTATCACTAATGAATGAGCATCTTCCCACTATATCACTCCTTTCATATATGGTCATATTACCTCTATATCTCTAATTGTGTGTGCATATATCCTATTAAAATCTTTTTGCTCAAAGGATCAACATATTGAGCATCCTTTCCATTAGTAAAAGTTATAATAATGCACTCTTCCTTGTTCGAAATCGATATATCCCTTTTGAATCAGAAATCTACATCATTCGTATAACACTAGGGGTGCTCAAGTAATGTTGGGAATATATCTTCTTCAGCAAGATCCAATACTTTAAAGTCCCTAGTAAACATGGCTACTTGAGTCATAATAGTCACATCCCTAAGTACTCTAAGAGGCATGTCCCTAGTTCTATTTTCCATATATAACACATTCGAAGAAGGCTATAATGGTGGTCTTCCCATATGATTCCAAGAATCCAACGTGATTACATTAACTTCCGCACCTATATCTATCAGAATGTTTCTCAAAATCCATCCATCTATGTCTACATTCAACAAAAATATCCTTATCATACTCATGATTATGTTGGGGAAGATTTGCATGAAGAATCTTCCTCTCGCACTCATTACCTGTGTGCGTTATCTTCTCTCTCAACCATTCTCCTAACAAAGGGATTATATTCTCTTGATGCAACATTCAACATACCTCCTTTAAATAATCTACGTCCTTATATGGGATATCACCCTTTCATTCTGATCCATCACACACACTTGCTCCTTAATGCTCTGAAATTCTCCTTGTAGATCCCCGATAACTTCCATAATCTCTTGGTAAACCTATTTTTGATGTGGAGCATCAAGGTACTTATCATTAATCACTTATTTCTTTTTTCTAGTCATCTTACGCTTTGGAGGTTCATGTGCATGCACCGCATCAACATGTGTAGTAACTAATATGGGTTGTAATTCAATATTAATTCCAACATTTGGCATCCAATGATCACTTTTGTGTAATATATCTTTATCATAGTTACACCTTTGTGTTTCTTGTGCTACTTTCTCATATGCTCATATAATTCTAGTCATTCTTCAAATTTGTGTTTTTTCCAAACCACTTGTAAACCACATTCTTAGGGCACTCACACTAATAATGATCTAGATATCCACAAGTATAATAAGTTCCTCTAGTAAATCCTCCTCTACCACCACCACAACCTCAACCTCTATATCCTCTATGAAAGTCTCTATTTATGTTATCCCCATTATTACACCCTTCATTATGTTGTTCTCCTTATTCCTTGCATATACCTTCTAAAATAGTCTTTTCCACACCAATCTCAATGGATTCATGGATATGATCAATCACTCTATAGTCAATAATGAGTCTTGTAAATCTTATACTACATAGAAAAATTCTTCTAGATCGTGCGTTACAAAAGAGGACATATATTCGCATCATGGTACAAATAAAAAATATTACAATCCAACAACATAACATGCAAAAACTTGTGAGGACGTCTATCCTTGGTATGTCCTTCAACCTTGTAATCTATACACCATATTCTACTACATGTCTCATGAGATAAATTAGAAGAGATTTTCTCCAACTATTTTTCCGTAGATAGAATATGAACCTCTAATAATGAGCCAACTCTAAGTATCCACACTCCCAACTACCTTAGTGTGTATAAATACTTCTAAAGTATTGCACGGGTCTACAAAGGTCTTATGAGATAGTTCCCTTCTGAAAAAAGTCAATAATCTACCAACAAACCATTTTACATGCTAAGTAGGGTATATATAATAAGACAAATTTAACAAAAAAGTTAAAAAATGTATGTCATACTCCCTCACGCTCTAGGATAAGCCCTTCTTAATTTTGTTAAGCATGCTGATAATTTTCTACTCAAACTTAGGAATATGAAACTCAACTATAAATTCAGCTCACGTAAATCATTATAATCCACCATAGTTTGATGTAGGTCATACTTCCTATACCAGCTATGTGCACACCCTTGAAGAGTAGTAGAAAACTGAATCACCTTCCTATCTGAAGCTATGATACCCTTAGCACACCATAGCATCTTACAATTGTGCACATGCTATGTAGCATCCTTAATACCTCTATACTCTTGTAAGAGAAGATACATTTTGTAGTAAACCTATTGTGGATGATAAGGGTGTGGACCTTGTCCACCAAATCTAGAACCAAAACCCCAACTAGTATTTCCTCCACCACTAGAACCACCTAATAGACTTGATCCCAAGCCTCCTAATCCTCCTAATCCACTTGATCCTCCTCCTATAGTAGGAAATGGATCAGTGGATGTACTTCCTTGAGTCCCAGTGAGTGGTAGTAAACTTAAGTCCCATATTCTGTGAAATTATGCTACTTCTAGATGTACTCCCAATCTCCTACACACCCATGGTCTTTCCTGATGATGCACCATGGAATAATCCACCACTTGGTCCTCCAAACAAAGATGATTTCTATGTTTTCATAGGTGTATGTGTTGTCTGATGTAATTTTATATTCAAAGGAAAATGATACCTACTTTTTATTCACTTTGGATTATATACACTGCGTCTTCTAATCAATGATTACTTCGGAACTAGAACTCAAAGAGGAAGGGATAAGTCACAGGTGGGATTAGATGCATGCCTTTAGTCCTTACTCTTTCTTCCTCTGATGTGCTATCATCAAAATCCAAAGGGGATTCTTTATTACACTTGCCTAATTAGGGGAGAGTCTCGATACTCTAGCTCCACGTCTTCGATGTGAGCTTCAAATGCTTCAGGAGACATAATCTTCTACATCTCCATAGACTCCTCAATATCACACTACTTCACTAATTTCATCTCTTGTGCTTCATTATATTTAATCCTCCTTTTGTCTCTCTTCCTTTCTACCGCTAGGTCTTCCATCTATTACCACACCTACTCCTACCCATTCATGCAAAAAGTAGTATTTTTAGCTAGCCATAGGTAAGCACTCTAAACTCAACATCACCATCAAGAAATTAATTTCTAAAGGAATAGAATGAATGTAAGATTCTTTGGGCTCACGTTAAAATTAAAAATCAAAAACTTCTCGGAAAATAGTACTTAGACACGTGTACTCCAAAGTATAGCTGCGTAGAACACCATTCGAGCAACGATCTACAACATGCATCCAAGGTTCATCTGCATCAAACAAATTACGGTAATATTCCTACATCCAAACCCTTCCTCTCGTAACTCCAGGTTTTTTTATGCATAAGCGAACATCCATTCATACAAGTATATTGGAAAACATCAGAAAAATGTCTCATAGAGCTCATGATAATGATTATCTTTTAGCCACTTGTGTGCATTCAAATCAGGTTTAGAACCATATCTTCACAAAAAAATGATATTTTTTATCAATTAGCCAATATTTAATGGCCATAAAAATTAATCAATATGCCATCATCATGGAAAATGGTTTCAAAATAGGTCCCGACAATGGAACCAAAATGTAGTCTTATTTCATACTTAGATTCCAAGTGGTGACATTTCACTCGTAAAGGTGCGAGTTCTCACTTGATGTGTAAGAATCTACCTGGTCCCTCTTTTGTAATGTTTTTCCGTATTTTAGAATGCATGTTCATAATAACCATAATAAGATTATATATTCCATCACAATAATTAGATCCATGAGCTCAAATTGGAAATACACATAATAAGAAACATAATAGAATAGATAACAATTAAGATCATATTTACTACATAAGTACCATGAATAGAGACATCAAAAACCAATATCCATCCAAAATTATGCATTTTATTATCTCATCATAAACTAGAGGTTGAATATATAACAATAATGTCATAAAATTCATGCGCATGTTCATACAAACAACATAACTCTAGTACATACAGTCATCAAATCTTAGAAATCTGGAAACTATAAAGATCAATACATATATATAGGGTTGGTGACTTTCCCTTCACCGTTGCACTCTCAAAATAGGTTACATGCTCAAAATAGCCATGCATGCATATAAAGATAACTACAAAGCATTCAAGCTTCGTCAATAATATATTATCTCTATAAATAAACTCGATCTAATATTATTTTTAGCTTGAACTCATCATGTCTCTTTATCTTCAACTTTATCCCAAAATATATTTCCTTGGTCGGAAATTGTCATGATTTTATCTTTTACGTGCTCCACTTTATCTCACTTTGGGTATGAAACCTCGGGACAAAATTCTATTTCCCTCTCATTCTTACTCACATGCCCCCTTTTTCTGGGACACTATCTCATACACAATTGATACTTAGGGATTAATGTACAAGCCCAACATGTGTGTAGTATTTTATTCACACACTCAATTGTTATGTGTGTTGACACCTCATTTAGTTAGATCTGAAATTTTACATGAAGCATGTGAAGCTACCAAGTCCCACCTTTGAATTTATTTTCAATATGTTAGCATACATATTTGTAATAACCATTATCAAAGCAATCACTCAAGTATAAAGCATTACATGCATCTTATCATGAACCAGGCATAACCAAAAATCATAATATATCAGATAACAATTATTGTCAATTACACCATGTATTCACCACACTCAAATACATAAATAATCATAATCCATCTCCACAATCCATTATTAAAGAGTCTTAAATAATAGAAGATGAATAGACCTCCATAACTTGAATTGGAACACGCATAAGTATCAAACCCTAGTCCATAATCACATACAAATATTATCATCAATCCGACATTAATGGTGGTACACGATACCAAAATAATAATAGAAAATAGATATATATAGGGGTGGGAACTTACCCTTCACCACCCATACACTCTCCTCATAATAGATATGCTCAAAATAGATTATATGCATGCTTATAAAACAACTAATAATAGACTATCCTATAAATAAGACTTGATATAAACTTATTAATAGCTCAATCCATGCATGTCATTTCATCTTCAATCCACATATGCTTTATCCAAAATTGAAATTATTTGACTGTTAAGTCTCCTTTATTTTATCTTGATTTGAATCATGTTTTGGTCAACACTCTATGTTGGTTCTTCAATTTTTAGCACGTAGTTTAGAAAATTGGCTAAATATCAAAGTTACCCTACTAAGGAATGAGCCTTAATGTTCTATCCCAAATTACCTGTGTGCACCCCTTTCCACCGTCTCACACGTATCATATATCCTTATGTGTGGTATATGCTTAGCCAATTTTTCCATGCAACATTACCCCATACTAATTGTATTATTTTCTTCGCAATGGTTTTCCCAAATTTTTACTCTAAATAATGTGTGAATAAAAATTAAAGAGTAAAGAATTCAATACCCAAAAGAATTATCCGACCCATACAAAATTCATATATAGTTGAAG
Source organism: Taxus wallichiana var. yunnanensis (assembly GCA_018340775.1). Lineage (NCBI taxonomy): Eukaryota > Viridiplantae > Streptophyta > Pinopsida > Cupressales > Taxaceae > Taxus > Taxus wallichiana. Next base: position 509,881,269 of record CM031242.1, read on the forward strand.
GTTACTAATAAATCTTTGTTAACTCGGCATTAAACTCACCCTCTAATTTATTACATCCATTGATTTCTTCTAATTATTTCCTCGGGGGCCTCTTCTACAATCCTTGGTTTTTAGTCGGGTGCTAACTATTCTCGCTCAACTATTAAGCTCATAGATTACCACATTTAATTCTACGAACACCTCTTCACTTAAATCCATGTTCTCCAACACCATGTTATGAAATTATTTGATCTAGAGCTCTAGCTTATCCTTCTTGGCCTTTTTAAAATCTTTTTTTCTGACAACTCTGCCATAACCTTAATGTACTCTATCTTATTAGTTCTCTTCTTCTCTTTTATAGCAAAGAGTTCGCTTCTTCATTACTTACCCTTACACTAAGGATAGGGTTGCACTTTTGACACTCAATAAAATATAATTTGGCTTTACTACTTGCCTCCTTAATTACGCGAATAGATCCTCAAGTTCAGTTATTTTGGCCTCCAAAACTATCTTATATCCTTTCTTTTCCTTTTCTATTTCTTCATTTGTTGGCCCCACGCCACTTTTGATATTCACCGAGAATCATCTCCACTAGGTCCTCGAGATATTCCATATCATCATTGTAGTCACTTTTGACTTTGGCTTACCAAGGCTAGACATTGGCCCAAAATTTTATTTACCAACGCACCTACCATTTCATAAGATTCCTTCATGCGTCCCTATTCTCCTTAGATATCCTTCTTCAAGATGTCAATCTCACTTTCTTTCTTCTTCTTATCCTCCACCACTACTCATAAGGTGGCCCTCGTATCTAGATTTCGCATGTAATATCCACTTCCATCTTATTTAAGTCATTACATGATTTCTCATCCATTAATTACATGGGATCTACCGCTTTTACTTCATCCTATGCTCTCTCTTTAATTCTATTACACTCGGGGATTCATCATTCATCTCAAACTCCAGCTCCTTCACATTCGTATGCATATTCAAGGATAACATCGTCCTATTTATCCATTAAATATGAACCATAAATTTTATTTGTAGGAAGTGTGTTTCTAGAATTACACCCTTATAACCTTTGTAGGGTCATCTACAAAGTCCATATGGGGTGATCTAGGAGTCCATCACTTCCTCACCAAGCTTCTCCTTTGTCCTTTATTTCTTAGGAGTAAAGGCACATCTGTTGGTTCAACCTTCTATGCCCTTATCTTCCCTAATGACATAATCGTAATTGACTTATTTCTCCTTATATGCCTCCTCACTCTTAGGTGATTTTTCCTGGGTGGATTTTCTTTTCTTTTCCTAATCCCTAGTGATAGATTATTTCTATTCATGTGCCTTTTTATTTTCTAGTTTCTCTACCCATTTTTACTCCATCTCTTCCATGAAAGTTAGCACCACTCCCTTTGTCTTTGGGCTCTTCTTTACTAGAAATTAGTTGAAATCATCTACGCTTGAAATTTGTCTTGTTTGTACTATCCTTGGGTGGCTAATAATTCTTTACATTATCATCATGTTTCCTCCTCTTGTAGTACATTTTATTTCTATGTGAGTGATCAAGCCAACCTTCCTCTTCTTATTATTCTAGAGTATCTTCGCATATTAAATTATGAGTCTGGTACAATAATCCTCCAAGGCTATCGAAGGATAGTATCTCAGTAACTTCCATTTTTATCCCACCCTAGGTTTTTTTCCTTAGAACTACAAAGAATATGCATATCATCCACTTTATTAAGACGTTCATTTAGGGATTCAAGTCTAAATTATTTTTCTCTAGTATATCAAAATATGTAGGCCTAGATTTATACCGTAGGTGACACGTAAGATGTTCCCGTTAAAATCCACCTTATTAGCATCAAAAATGAACTTTTGTGTCCTTAATCCTATTTACCATGTACTTATACTATTTGGTAGTAAATGCAAATGAAAGTTTACACCAAGGACCCATTTCTCCATCCTGCATCCTGAAATGAGAAATTAGTAGTGTTGCATTACTACAAATTTTTCTTTCTCTCCAACCTTTGCAAGTAATTCACGTAGGATTTTTCATTAATTTTCAAACTCTACACACAACCTATTATACCACATGTCCACTTTATCCTTATATACATTGGTGATTGTTCCATCACAAGTGTAACATGTGAATTAAACTAAAAAGACTTATTCACTGGTGGGTAAACCCATATGTGCTCATTTGATCCATCTTTGACTCTAATTTCCCATAAAACAATTAATAGGAGGATCGAGCCCCAAGTAATTTTTTCTCCCTCTTTGTTCTCTACCTTGGCCTCCTCTATGGTCCCATTTGTGATATACCACACTATTTTGTATAGTGTTTTTTGGGTCATTCTGTGCATAATATATAGAAACTTCTTATTCACGTCCATCCACCTCTCTAAGGAAACCAATTTATAACTTACGAGCCTAGCTACAACATTAGTTACAGTGTATGTGAGTTTTTCTACGATCATGGCCCTTCCTCCCTTATAATACTATAACTTTATGGCCAATTCTTCAATCTTCACATCGAAACATAGGTTCATTTACATGTCTTCCCATGTGTCTCACAACCTTTTAACCTATTCGGTGAGTTAAGTTGTTATCCACATTCTCCTACCCATGAAATAGAAATAATCCGCATGTACCCTACACATAAGACACTAAAATAAAAGAGGGAGCTTCTCAAATAAGGGTAGCTTGAACAAATGGAGGACCCCTACCTTATCCATATTTATCCTCACAGAGTCATCCATTAGTACCTTCCCTTATTCCTTTGTCTCTGGTAGCTCACGGTAACATGTCCACCTTCTATTATGTGAGTAAATCTCCTAAGATTTAAAATATTTAAGTACGTATAGATTTAAAGATAAAGTTTCATCAAGCAAAAATAATGTAATAATTTATTAATGTAATGAAAATCTGAGAAATCGATTAAAGATGATTAATTCATTTATGAAAGGATGTGAAACCATTTTGATGGTTCATAAGCGTCGGTGAAGTCTTATAAAAGTCATGTAAATTATTATGAGAGGGCCAAGAATTGAATGGTACTTGTGATTCTAAGAGAAAAATAATATTGAGTCTGTGGAAGTAAATTCCAACACTAACTAGGTATAGACATGCAGTGGGAAAGAGAGAAGGGCACCAGTGGTTTCCAAATCTAGGGTATAGAGTATAACCTTGGATGATTTTAGCTAAGGAAAGGTGAACATACACGAGGTGTATAACACAATATTCTCATAGTGTGGTTATAGTCTAGTGTCCATTACCTATGTCTTTGCATGGAATTTGGTGTTAGAATTCCTTAATACTATCTCATATAAGTTCGCTCTTGTAAATATTTGTAAAAGATCTATAAATATTTGTACAAAAATAATGGAATGAAGTTTATTCTTATGTTTATTCAAATAAATGAGAAAATTAATGTATTCAGTATATTTTCTATGGATAACTTGAAAAATACATTTTTATGTTAGTACAAACATTGAATTTTGGTAATCAATTAAATTAATACATGTAAATTTGATACGTATATCTATATTTTTTAAAAGGAGAATCTATTAAATTTAATATAGAATAAGATTCTTTTTATTGTATTTCGTCATAATCCTACAATTTGAATGGTATTTCAAGCTAAATTATCTATCTTTTGTATTTTATAGTTGTGTCTTCTATGTTTCTATCTCTTCATAGTCATATTATAGTATTTTATGCCATGGACCCGAAATACCCCTTAACTCTAGTTAACTTTATGTTCTAAGTCCATTCCAACAAAGTGGAATTTACAAAATTGTGAAGTTCAAGCCAATTAAATAGTTCCATTTGTTCTTCGCAAGGGGTCATATTTTTGGTACTTTTGTGAAGCCTTAGCTAGTCGAGAGAATCTTGTGTGTTATTGACTTTTCAACTTATTAACTATCATGATGGTTTAACCATTGAGATAATGAAAAATAGATTCGCAATGATATGGGTTGTGAAATAGAAATCAATTTATCTAAAGCTACATATGTTCTTTTGTCAATTATTTCGCACTACAAAGAGTGATCGAATAATAAAGCAACATGTATAACTATTATTTCATAGTGGCAGTCCCTTTGAAATAAATTAGCGATTCTACAAAATGTGAACTAGTAGAAAGGGGTCCATGTGTCTTTTTGATGTGTCGACTCATTTTACCTTTTCCAATGGATTATTTCCACGTATCTTTTCACTTTTCTTTATAAAAAATGTTGAACCCGAAGTTATATAGTGTTTCATTTATCCTAGAAGCCTAGAGTCCGCAAGGAAAAGCTATTAATAAAATGTGCAAAATCAAGCCATGTGGCTTTGGGTTAATCCGATTAATTAGTCATGTTTTTTTAATCTTAATTAACCATGTTAATCTTGTAGCTGCAAGTTATAAATTTTTTTCTTAATTTTTTAAAATTAAATGTGTCCAGTAATTCAATTTAGCTTATTTAATTAAGTAGAAACATATAGATCTCTATGATTCAACATATAGCAACATAAAAATGTTAGAAAAACATATCGACTTACGTAGTTAATTTTTTTCAATAATTTACATATTTTTGTCGAGCGAAAAGTTACATTTCATTTAGGATCAGTGCTAATTATCCTCATTAAAAAACATTCTGTTGTTAAATTGGTAAAGGGAAGTAAATATGTTGTGAAGTAAAATATTATGGTGATTTTCTCACAATAATAAAAATTTGTACATACGAGAGAATGGTAAACAAATCAAATTTAGATGTAATGGATTCACATAATGGCATGGACTACAATTAATTGGAACATCATAACTAGTAATTGAGAAGGGATTTACACTTTCTTTTTGTGCAAGTAGAGACTTTGAAAAGGTGATTTGCAGAAGCTATGATTTTTAAAACTCGTGATAAATTAGAGAAAATTACTAAATCAGAAAATAAATGCTATAAATCAAAAGAAAATAAGAAAGAGAAAACATTCTTATTCGGATGCTATATAAACTTTTGGGGGGATAACTGGTTCAACTGCAGTCTTATTGATAGATTTGGTGCAGCTAAGGATAGCCTGGAAAGTAAGTATGGCAAAAGAATCATGGATTACATTGAAAGAGATGACAACAAGAAGAAATGGAAAAAGCTTTCTGTGGATAGAGATGATCTGAATCAAATTATTTCCTCTTTGCAAGACCAGTTGGACCTTATTCCCTTAAGTCAACTGGACGTTAAGGATGAATTGGTCTGGAACAATTCTATTGATGGTGAGTATTCTGTTAAAACAGGTTATAATTCTTTCTTTGAAACTATTCAAAGTGAGTTCAACTGGAGCAGGATTTGGATGACTGAGCTCACTCCCAAAATAATTTTTTTCTTTTGGCTTGTTCTTAGGGGTAGAATTCTCACCACTGATAACTTGATAAGAAAAGGTTTTATAATGCCAAATAGATGTCATCTATGTAAAAAATAATCTAAGGATATCAGACATTTGTTTATCCATTGTGAGTATGCCATAAAAATATGGAATTTTGTCTTTTCTAATTTCAAAGTTTCTTGGACTATTCGAAATATTTCATTCAGTTTTGGACCCAATGGAGCCCTCCCTTTAAACACGTGTTGTGAGAAGACTCTAGAAGTTGGTAATGCCTCATACTATTTGGAGGATATGGAAAGATAGAAATGATATCATCTTTAGAAATAGTAAACAACAGTGCAAGCTCAACATTGTTAAAATCTCTAATGTTGTCAAAGAAAACATTGTAAGATTTAAACCTCCTAAGAATAAGAGTTACCCTGAAAATGAAGAGCATATCTTGTCCCAATGGAAGATTGGAGCTGACAGTATTCAGAATGGCACCAGTAGTAACATTGATAGATCTTTGATTTATTGGAACCCTCCTGATCTTAATTGGCATAAGATGAACTTTGATGGGGCCTCTAAGGGAAATCCAGGGATAGTTGTTGGGGGAGGAGTGATTCGGGATCACAGAGGTAATCCTATAGCTTCTTATGTTGGTAAAATGGGGATACAAATGAATCATTATGCTGAAGCATTGGCCACTCTATGGGGTCTTAGAATTGCTTAGACTCATAATGTTCAAAACCTTATTCTGGAAGGAGACTCACTGAATATTATCAACCATCTAAATCAGTCTTCGCCACCAAGCTGGAACATCAAGGATTTCATCATGGAATCCATAAGTATCTGCCAAACCTTCAACAATATCCGGATCAAGCATACATACAGGGAGGGAAACAAAGTGGCCAATGCATTGGCTAATTATGGCATAAATATTAATTTTAATATTTGGGATAATGGTAATTGCATCCCTGAGCAGGTTCAAAACAACATTCATGTGGATAATTATAGACAATCAAATACGGAGTAAGGATAATGATTTTTTGGAATGGGCTTTTGTGGAGATTAAATTCGCACATGTGGGGCATCTCATATATAAAGAAGCTCTTAAGCAGAACTTTGAGTGCACTCAAGTACGCAGTAAGGAAAATGATGACTTAAAGTGGGCTTTTAAGGAGATAAAAGTTCACACATGCGGGAAATCACAGATACAAAGCAACTTTCATGCAGTCACTTGCGGGAACTCACACGTAAGTTATGACTGCATTAATTATCATTACTCCCATCATGTGAGAGGGCTCCTTAAAAATAGAGAAAGATAGATTGTTAACTGCATTTCATCCAGCAGTTCGCAAAAGGGTTTAGAAGAAAGTAGTATCAAGCATTCTAGAAAGGATAAAATGGGAGGAGCGCCTTGTCAGATTGAGCCCAACAGAGACCCTGATTGGAAGAATAACAAGGCACTTTGGAATCAAGCTAAAGTTACTGATCCTTGGGATGGATGGATTCCATTTTTTCAACAAGAGGATCGATAAAGTGGCAGAGGAAAAGAAGTTTGTTGCTGGAAATGAGGAGTTGATCTTCATTACTGTGGGTTTGAAGGTAAGCTCCATACCCTCACCATTTGATGAAATAACCCACATGATGGTTCGTTACATCTCTTTGGAGGGGAGATATGTCACAGTGCCCACAAAAATCTGGTGTTCCTCAACCATTTCCATAGGAATATCATGGTTTGTTTCCCACATTACCTTCTTTGCTCTCTCGAACGCTCCATTCTGGAGTTCCAGAAACATACCCGTGCGGTCCCCCTACATCAAGGTTTAATTTTCTTGTTGCACAAGCTTTGTGTCTTGAAGTTTCCTAGCCTCCCTTCTTCCCCAGCTCTCCTCCTTTGCATCCCACCACCAATACCCCCGCTCACACCCCCATCCCTTCCATCATGGCTCCCACCCCCACTCCCATCCCTTCCATCACGGCTCCCACCCCCATCACCTCTACCATGGCCAAACCTAAAACTAGGTCTCAAAAACACCCAAGCTGGATATCCCTATTTTGGGGAGAATTCTTCGCAGCACTCAGGAATTGGAGGATGTTCAAAACCTCCTTCATATTAGTAGAGCAGGTCATCAAGAGGCTTCACACACAGAGAGTACTACCCAAAGGCTGGAAGCCTTAGAAAAAGATATGTTCAACCTGAAAGAAGAAGTACAGAACTTGACTAAGAAAAAAGGTAAAAGGAAGAGGGATGAGGATTTTGATCTTGACAATACACAAATTGAGGATATCTATAAAAAGTTAAACTCCCTGGACAACCATCTGGGGAAAGCTAAGGATCGCCATGATCACAACATGGAAATTTTTAATGCAATTGGTGACTTCCTTGAACAACATGTTTGCAGTGTCTCTGTTCTTAGTGAGATCCCGAGAAACTCTGTGGGGTACGGATAAAGAAAGAAGTCAGACCATTAAAAATCTGGATGCTAAGGATCCCACTCACATGACGGTGTTGTCTCTGTTTACCTCTTTGCAGAAACTGTCAAATCCAAAATCAACAGAGCCACCAAGAAGTAGGGATGTTCTTCGCTGCAGATGTTGACTTTCATCGGGTTTTTTTCTTGTTTTTGTTGTTTTGTTGTTGTTTTTGGCTGCTTTGTTGCAGCGTAAGCTCTGTTTAGCTATTATGTAGTAACTCTTTTTTGGTTACCTATGGATTCAATGTCTTTTCTAGTTTCGATCCTTCTATTTTGTGGAACTTCTTAGTATATTATCTGGCTTTTAGGCCTTCATTGTAATCAGGGTATAGTCCCTTCAAAACTATTTACCAATAATAAAAAAAAGATGATGATTCGAATCATAATAAATCATCTCAATCCATTATTCTTCTTATTCTTTTGATACTAAGAAAAAAATTCAAAAGGGAATTCTAAGGACATACAAATATTTTCTAAGAAAATCAAATTTCCGAATATGTTAGAGAAGTAGGAACAAGGAATAAGATGAAACACGGATATCTATCTCAAAGAGATAACTTGAATTACGTAAAACCGATAAGCTAAGTAGAACATAAACAACCTCTTATCAATTGAAGAATTTTTCCTTTAATTGGTGGGAAGACACATTAAGATCTAAAAAACTTAAATCTCATAAGGTCTCATCGAGAAAATTTAAAAATCTTTTTAAGAATAAGTATAGTTATGAACATTTCTTACAACAAAGGAAAAATGATTTGTTTAATTTAAATCATTGTTTTAAAATTGTTAATGAGTAAAAACAAGCCTTTGAAATCTTGAATAGATTTGTGTCTTTTATTTCTGAAACAAACAGAGTTGTTAGATTTATAAATGGTTTAAGGGGATGAATATAAGGATAGTGTTTGGTGTGGAAAAGCTACTTCAGTAGATGAGGCTACTCAAATATCTGAACAATTTGAAAAATACAAGACTATTGTGCATAAAAGGAAATAAGACTATAAGAAAAGCAATTCTAATTTTCACTTTAAGGATAGAAAAAAACCATTCGAGAGAAGTTGTTTAGTGCAAAAATATTGAAATTAGAAATCAACAAAAGAATGAAGAGTATGTCAAATCTAAACAAGAGGAAATTAAATGTCATAACTATGGAGATAGCCATTATGCTAGATATTTTCCTAAGAAGAATAAATTTGGGATAAAAATAAAGATCAGAAAGCTAATGATAAACAAAAAAAAGAAAATAAAATTATGAAGGTTTATGTTTTGGTTGATAAAGGTATAGTGCATAAGCAAGTGTCTCTAATTGAAGTAAAAGGGATTATTAAAAATGAGGCCCTTGTTTTCTTGATTGATTCTGGTAGTAGTCATAGTTTTGTATCTCTTAACTTAGTTGACAAATTGAATTTATTTTCCATAAAAATTGAATCAGTAGTTGTAGAAATGGCTGATGGAAGAATAATAAGGAAAACAAGAGCTTTGGTTAAAGACTTAGATTTTCAAATAGATAATATTGTATCTAGTGAATATTTTCATGTACTTAATTTAGGTCAATATGATTCCATTTTAGGAATGACATGGTTAGAAAAGAACCATGCTCTCATTAAGTGTCAAAATTAACAAGTTTTTAATCAAGATCAATGTGTAAATACTCATATTTTGCAAGGAACAAAAGAAAACTAACTTTGAAAACTATTTTTGTTGTTCAAATTAAAATAAGTCTTAAAGATAAATGTAAAGTTTTTTGTGCTTTGATTACTCAAAATGATAAGCTTAAAGTAGACATATATGATTACCTAATAGTCCAAGAATTTACGATGATTTTCCTTCTAAAGTTGAAGAAATGCCACCTAGAAGATTTGTACAACATGTTATTAATATTATTCATGAGGAACAGTGTCAAAAGCACCTTATAGACAATTTATACCTTAAATAGTTGATCTTTAAAAACTAGTTGAACTTTGATGGGGCCTCTAAGGGTAACCCTAGAATTGTAGTGGGGAGAAGTGATCAAGGATCATAAAGGCAATTTGATGACTACTTATGCCGGTAAAATGGGAATTCAAACTAATCATTTTGCTGAAGCATTATCTGCTTTATGGGTCCTTAGAATTACTCAGACTCATAATATCCAAAATATCATTATTGAAGGAGACTCGCTCAATATAATCAATCATCTTAATCAGTGTTCGCCCCAAGTTGGAACATCAAAGACTTCATCTTGGAGTCCATAAGTATTGGCCAAACCTTCAATAATATCCAAATCAAGCACACTTACCAGAAGGGTAACAAGGTGGTAGATGCATTGGCTAACTATGGCATAAATGTTAATCACATTATTTGGGATAATAGTGACCATATTCATGAGCAGATTCAAAGCTTGACATACAAGCGGAGACTTATGGGCATACAAATTTGGGATAAGATTAATGAGCATTTGGAGTGGGTCTTTATGAATAAGACTTTCACACACGTGGATAAGTTTAAAGCAGTGCTTAAATAGATATTGATGGGCAATCAAGGTTATATAAATTATAATGATGATTTAAAATGGATTTATCTAAAAATTAAAGCCACACATGCGGGAAATTCTATGCCTATAACAACTATTAAACATTTTTTATAGATTTTCAAGTCCATGGTAAGGCTGATGATGATCTAGAATGGATTTCAAAGGGGACTGATGCTCACACATGTGGGATCTCATAGGTACAGAGCAGCAATAAAGTAGGCATTCGTGGGAAGTGCTATAATAAAGCAACAGATACACTATTCATTATTACCATAGCGTGAGACAAAATAGAGAAAGGTGGGTTGGGAAACTGTGGCTACTGTCGAATCACTCATAGGGATTTTGAAGCTTACACTATCAATCACTTAAGCCCGGTGAAAATGGGAGGAGCCCCTTATCAGATCAAGCCCGGTGCGAATCCAGTGGAAAATAATGCAGAACTTTGGAATCTCCTCAACCAGGGAGGCATCACTAATTTCATTGAGAAGATACAGGGTCATGACCAAAGCATCTCCATGTAATTTGTGAAGGACTGGAAAGACCACAAAGTTGAATATGGAGGACATAAAATTTTGATCAATGAAGAGTTAATCGTTAAAGCTACTGACCTTGGAATGGATGGATACCGATTCTTCAATAAAAGGATTGACAAGCTGGCTGAGGAGAGGAAATTTGTGGAGGGCAATGAGAAACTAGTTTTTGTCATGGTAGTTCTGCAAGTCAGTTCTATCCCTTTTCCTTTTGATGAGGTCACCTGATTGATGGTGAGATACATTTCTCTAGAGGGGAAATTTTTGACAGTGCCCTTAAAGCATCTTGTGTTCCTCAATCACTTCCGCAGAAATTACACGGTATGCTTCCCTCATTATTTGCTTAATTCTCTTGAGCACTCCATCTTGGAGTTCCAAAAACATGCTCGTGTGGTCCCTTTACATCAAGGTCTCATTTTCTTGTTGCATAAACTGTGTCTTCTTAAGCTTCCCGGCATCCCAACCTCCCCCATCTCTGTCCCTTCTTTTCCCACCACCACTGCTGCTACCACTCCTTCTATCCCCATCACTATGGCTACTACCCCTTTGAATTCCTTCTCAGCTCCCCCTATCATCCCCCCCACCTCTGCTCCCACCCCTTTCACCTCCACCTTGAACAGGCCTATAACTAGATCTTCTAAAAGGCTGAACCTGGATACCCCTATTTCGGGGAATGTGCCTCAGGACTTGGAGGTTTCTCATAATCTCCTACACATTAGCAACATGGGTTCTTAGGAGACACATGCTGAGAGCTCCACTAAAAGGCTGGAAGCTTTAGAAACTGACATGTTGCTGCTGAAAGAAGAAGTAAAAAACTTGTCTAAGCAAAAAGGTAAGAGAATGAAGGAGGAGGTGATATTGACAACAATCAGGTTGAAGATATCTACAAAAAACTTTACTCCCTAGACAACTGACTTGGAAAAACCAAGACTCACCATGATCATAATATGGCTATATTTAGTGCAATTGAGGAGTTTATTGAGCAGCATGTCCGCTGCGTCTCTAATCTCAGTGGCATACCAACTACTCTTTGGGGCACGGAAAAGAAAGCAAACAAACCATTCAATAGCTGGATACTACTGACCCTACTCACATGATGGCATTGGCTATGTTCACCTCCTGGTAGACTATCAAATCCAGAATTGCCAAAGCTGCCAAGAAGTAATTGTGGATCTGTGTTGTTCTTGCTGACTTCTGTCGTGTTTTTTGTTGTTTTGTTGTTGTTTTTGGCTACTCTTCTGCAGTGTTCAAACTGGTTAGTTGTTTTGGGGTAACTTCTCTTTGGTTACACTAGATTTTTATGTCTTATCTGGATCTTGATCCTTCTTATAATGTTTTTCACTCCTATTCTGGCTTCTAGGCCCCTTTTTGTATTCAAGGGTATAGTCCCTTTCAAAAAACTATTTACCAATAATAATAATAAAAAAATTAGTTGGCTGAATTATTAAAGAAAGAAAATATCTTACCTTTTTTTCTTCGGGGGTGCACCAATGTTATTTGTTAAAAATAAATATGGTACAAAAACTACAAAAAGTGGGACACAGTTATATGCTTTGACCCGATACTATGAGAATGTGTATTCATTATAGACAATTGAATAAGCTAACCATTAAGAACAAATACCCTTTACCTAGAATTGATGACTTGCTAGATAAATTGAATGATGCTAGATGTTTTACCAAAATTGATTTGTGTTTGGATACCATAAAATCATAATAAAGGATGTTGATATTGCAAAGACTGCTTTTAGGACTAGATATGGTCATTATGAGTTTGTTGTTATGCCTTTTGGTTTAACAAATGCTCCAACCACTTTCATGACCTTGATGCATGATGTTTTTAGACCTTTTCTAGATGTGTTTGTGATTATATTTCTAGATGATATTTTGATCTATTCTAAAAATGAGGAATAACATGAGAAGCATGTTAGGTTAGTCATTGAAACTTTAAGAAAACATCAGTTGTATGGTAAACTAAGTAAATGTGAGTTCTTTAAAACTAATGTCTCCTATTTAGGACACAATATCTCTAAAAATGGAATTGATCCAGATCCTTATTAATTAAAAGTAGTAAAAGATTGAGATACACCCAAAGATGACAAGAAATTAGAATTTTTTATGGGTTGTCTTGTTTTTTTATAGAATATTTATTAAGAACTATTCTAAAATATATACTCCTCTCATAGACCTAACACAAAACAATAACTCATATCATTGGTATGAGGAATGTGAAGCTGATTTTAATCAATTGAAGAAGCATTACCTTGTGCACATGTATTATGTATTCCTGATTTTTCTAAGAGTTTTATTGTTGCTATTAATACTTGTGGTTATAATATTAGTTGTGTACTAATGCAAGATGGTAGAGTTGTATGTTTTGGGTCTAGAAAATTGTTTCCTGCTAAAAATAATTATCCTACTCATGATTTGGAATTGTTAGGAATAATTCATGCTTTGAAAATTTTAGACACCACATGCTAGATCATAAATTTGTTTTCAAAACTGATCATAGAGGTGTACAATTTATTTATACTTAGCCCTTATTAAATATGAGACAAAAAGATTCATAGAATTGATAATTCAATATGATTTTGAAATACAATATGTTCTGGTAAATAAAATTTTGTTGTAGATGCTTTAAGTATGAAAATAATGTTTGCAACAATTTTTTCATTAGAAAGAAGTCAATTTGATCAAGAAATAAACAATGCATTGCCTAATGATGGTTATTTTTCTGAATTGTATTCTTGTTTGCAAAATGGAACTTCAAATGTGCATTTAAAAGATAGACTTATTTCTTACTTGCTTGGTGTAAATGGGTTGTTATAATATAAAGATAGATTGTTTATTCCCAGTCTTCCTAATTTAAGACAACAAATTTTAAAATATTCTCTTGACATTTCCATAATTGGACATTCTGGTTTTCAAAATACTTACTTTTCAATTAGAAAGAATTATTTCTGGCCTAGGATGAAGCAAGACATTAGGAAGTATGTGTAGCAGTGTTTGACTTGTCAAAAGGTTAAATCTGAACAATGTAGTAAACTTGATCAATTACAACCTTTGTCTATTCTTGATTAGAAATGGGAGTCAGTTAGTATGGATTTTATTATAGGTTTACCTAAGACCAAGAATGGTCATGATGCTATTCTTGTTGTGGTTGATAGATTGACAAAAATGGCTCATTTTCCACTAAGATCAAAACATCTGCTTCAAATATAGCTCATTTGTTTTCTAAAGAAATATTTCATTTGCATGGTCTTCCTAATGATTTAGTAACTCGATAGAGATCCTAGATTTATTTTTTTCTTTACAGAGATCATTCTTTGAGGAATTGGGTACTATTTCTAGATTTAGTATTATTTATCATCCTAAGTTAGATGGTCAAACTAAAAATAAAATAAAATATTAGACTATATATAGGTGATAAACATGGGAATTGGGACAAGTATTTGTATTTAATTGAGTCCTCTTATAATCAAGGTTATCATACTACAACAAAAATGACACCTTTTGAAGCTGTGTTTGGTAGGAGTACTACTCCTATTTCATGTTCAAATCCTAATCATAGATCTTGGTATGCCAATGATTTGAAAGAAATGGAAGAAATTATAAATAAAGTAAAAAAAAACATGAAAGTTTCCTAAGATAGGTATAAACGTTGGGATATTAAAAAAAAACATGTTAGAGAATTTGCAATAGGTGATCAATTATTTCTTAGAGTAAAACCTATGAATATTTATTCAAAATTAGGTAAATATGTTAAGTTGGCTCCTCATTATTGTGGACCATTTGGAATTCTAGAAATAATAGGAGATATTGCTTATAGACTTACTTTACCTCTGGAATTATGTAGAATTCATAGTGTGTTTCATGTAAGCTTGTTAAAGAAATATGTTAATGATTCTAATAATGTTATTGATTGGAAGAACATAGTTATTGAATGTACATATGAATCTAACATTGAACTTGAAATGATTTTAGAAAGAAGGACTAAGAATCTTATAAATAGATTAATTAATGAAGTTAAAATAAAATGGACTTTTGGTGATATTGATAGTTCTCCATGGGAAACAAAATATTTCCTAAAATAACTATATCCTTAATTTTTTAACTAATGAATTTTGTTTTGATATGTGATTTTCATAATACACCTAGCACTAATGAGGACAACAATTTATTCAAGTGGGAGAAAATTTATTTGACTAAATCCCCTAAGCTTTAAAATCATCAAAGACTTATAGATTTAAGGATCAATTTTGATTAAGAAAATAATTGTAATAAGTTATTGATGTAATTAAAATCCGAGAACTTGATTAAAGATGATTGATTTATTTGTGAAATGGTGTGAAACCATTGTGATGGTTCATGACTATCAAAGGAGTCATATAAAAGGAATGTAAATTATTCTAAGAGGGAAAAGAATTTAATGGTACTTTTGATTCTAAGAGAAAAAGAATATTGATTGCGTGGAAGTAAACTCCAAGGCTGGCTAGGTAAATACATGTGACGGGAAATAGAGATGGACACAAATGGTGTCCTAATCATGGGTATAGAGTACAACCTTGGATGGTCCTGGAAAAGGAAAGGTGAACATACATGGGGTGTGTAACACTATCCTCTCATAGTGTGGCCATAGTTTGGTGTTTATTACCTATGTCTTTACATTGAAATTTGGTGTTAGAATTCCTTAATCTGTCTCGGATAATTTATCTCTTGTTAAAATCAGAAAAGATCTATAAATATTTGTAAAATTTAATGGAACAAATTTATTCTTTGTTTATTAGAATAAATTAGAAAATGAATGTATTTAGTATATTTGTTATGCATAACATGTAAAATATGTGTTTATCTTAGCGAAGCATTGAATTGTGGTAATCGAGTTAAAGAAATACGTAAATTTGATATGAATATCTTTGTTTTATAAAAAAGGAGAATATGTTAAATTTAAAATAGAATAAGATTGTTTCTATTGTATTTGATCATTTTTCTAGAATTTTAATAGTGTTTCAAGCTAAATTATATGTCTTCTACATTTTATACTTGTGTCTTTTGTGTTTCTCTCTCTTCAAAGTGTGATTACTTTATTTTATACCTTTGACCAAAAAGTGCCCTTAATTGTAGTTAATTATATGTTCTAAGTCCACTCTAACATAGTGCAATATAAAAATTGTGAAGTTCAAGCCAATTAAAATGTTACATGTGTGCTTCACGGGGTTAGAGTATTGGTACTTTTGCAAATCATGTAGCCAATGAAAGAAGCTCGTGTGTTATTGACTTCTCAACTTACTCGACTATGGTGAAGGTTTAACCACCGAGATAATGAACAATAGCTTCACAATGTTAGGCCCGTGTCGATTACTGAAATAACAAACCATTTAGTTAAAGCCATGTATGTTATTTTGTTAGTTATTCTTCTTGAGTACAAAGTGCAATGAAATAATAAAACCATAGATATAGCTATTTTTTCACAGTGATGGACTCCTGGAAAACAATTAGTGATTATGCAAAATAAAAACTAGTAAAAAGGGTTCCATGTGTCTCCTTTTGCAGTGTCATACTTATTTTACCTTTACCAATGGATTATTACCAATTGTCTTTACCCTTTTCTTTTGCAAAAGTTTCAAACCGTAAGATATATAATTTTTGGTATTCCGAAGCTTAGAGTCTCGTAAGGAAAATTTATTAAGAAAATACATGGAATGAAGCCACAAGTCTTTGGGTTAATCCAAATTAATTAATCATTTTTTTAATCTTAATTAACCTTGTTAACTATGTCGCATGTTATAAAGTTCTTCTTAATTTTATTAAATAAAATGTGTTTTGTAATTCAATTTATCTTATTAAATTAAGTAGAAACGTATAGATCTCAAGATGTAATTCGATATATAACAACATAATAATGTTAGAAAAATGTATCATACTTTTGTAGTTAATTTTTTTGTCAAAAATTTATAGTATTTTTATCAAGGGACAAATTTCATTTCACCTTCAAAGTTTCTTCATTTCTTGGATCCCTATGGTTGAATTCATTGTTCTCACTTTGTAAGCTATAAATTCCATGTCTAAACCCTAATCACTCTAGGGGGTACTACATTTATGAATATATATCTTCCAATGGGTCCTCAACTTCAACCTCGACCCTCTTCGTGCTAGGTTTCCTACTTCAAGTCCGGGATCCCATAGTTGACCTTCTTAGGACCATTACCTATGCAACCTTGTTCCTAGGTGATTTTTTTTACAACATTTAGTCTTACCTCACTACTCGAGCACCGCAAACCCTAGCTTCTTAAACTTTTATACAAACCCTTTCTACTCGTGCCCTATTTCTACACTCAACTTGAGTTAAAACTTACTTTTTTCCACAAGGAGCTGCACACAAACACCTTATGCATGCTACTCTAGTTTTCTTCTCACTTCTCTCAATATATCACACGAAATTACTTGATAGCTCAATTTCTTAAGTCTTCTTAAATGTAAGGTAGAAAATAACTTGATTCCCTCCCTTTTATAACCTTTTCATATTGCACCGACTTACTTTTTCACTTTTAACATGATTTTTCTTGCTTTAAAGATTTTAAATTATTTTCTTAATAAAGCATCATTTCCAATTTTTGGTTTTTCACTCACCTTCCTTTCATGCACCGCAATCATAACCTTTTCGTACTTACTACTTTCCAAACCACATACCTCCTCATGCATTCCTCCATGTGGTGCAATATATAACCCTTTGTTGCATACACTTATTAGTTCATCAAATTTATTCCTACCTCACGTTACACTATGTGATCCCTTTTTTCACTTGTAGTCTTCATCCTGAGCACTTTCCTTATGAGCACCATCATCCTTAGCACCGATACCACCTTTCTCTTCTCGTTAATTGTTTAGAGAGCATCCTTGCATGTGTTTACCCGTATATAAAACCCAATGCTACTAATTTTATCTTTCGAAACTTGTACCTAGTTTACCCCACACTAAAAATATGTCCGATATTTTACACATAAACTCGGTACATAGTAATCATTTTCCTACGCCTAAGCACACTTATTACAAAAATAAGGAAACAAATATAATAAAGAAGAGAAACAACTAGAAAGAAACAAAGGAAATGGAAATCTAATCTAAATGACAATATTGCCTTATTATAAACACCAAGAAGATTTATTTATAGTAGGGCTTCAACCTACTCCCAATGAAGTAGTTAGGTAACATAGTGCCATCTAGCACCTACAACTAACATGCACTTGATTCAACTATCTTGGTTAATACAAAAGGTCTTAACCAATGCACTTTCAATTTCCCTGGGTAGCACACAAAATTGGAGTCATAGATAAGGACCCTATGTCCAAGTGCAAATGTCTTGTTCTTAATGTGCTTATCATGTCAAGCCTTTTGTCTTTCCTTCTTAGTCTTCTAGATCCAATGTACAATGGTGTGCCTTTCATCTAATTGCATTAGTTTGTTAATGCACTCTTCTATAGCTTATTCATCATCTAATCCACTTACATGCACAATACATAGTGATGACAACATGAATTCAACTAGTAGAACTACTTCCATGCCAAATACCAACTAAAATGGTGTGGCCTTATTCAATATTTTATAAGTGGTCTTATAAGCCCAAAGTACAATTGATACTTTATCATCCAAATCCTTTCTTCCAACATCATAGATTTTTCTCATTGTCTTTCCCAAGATCTTGTTGAAAGCTTCTACAATGTCATTATCCTATGGGTGATAAGGGGTATTTTTATGTTGTTCCACCATAAATTATGCTATTAGGATACTTATAATCTCATTCAAGAAATGAAGATTAAAGGGTAGCCATACCTGCTAATAAAATTTTCCCATAAAAATATTGCAATTTTGGTTGTTGTACAATTCTTTGTAGGCATTTCTTCTACCCACCTTTTCAGATAGTTTGTACATATAATAAAGTAGAGCATGGTTTTTCTATGTGAGGGTGGTGAAATAGGGCCAACAAAGTTAATAGAAAACTTTTAAAAAGGCTCCATACTTGCTATAGGTCGCAACAACATCTCATCTCTATGTCCAATCTTCCTAAGGTGTTGACAATGATCGCATGCTTTCACAATAGTCTTAACATCCTTTTAAAATGTTTCCCACCAAATTCCATCCATAAGGATCTTACACATTATGGAATCACCTACATAATATCCTCCTACTATTCCACCATGAAATTCTTCCATAATGGTGTCGTTTCATGCTCTAGAATACAACAATGCAAGAATTCATGATGGCCCAACTTGTACGAATCTCTACCAATTAACTCGATAAGGAGTTCCACGTATAGCAATTTGTTGTTCTCCAATTTCTTCATACCTTCAAGCGCTCATCGAGTGCACAAAAAAATGAAATATCTTCCAAATCTTTGGGCACACGGTTCAAAATGAGTAGTTGTGCATCCGGCATAGTGTCTTCAATAATCGCATGTCCTCGCCATAATTGATCTATGATAAATGGTCAAGCCACAAATTTCTTTTCCCCATCTTGACAACAAATTTGAAGTAAATCTCTTGAAACAAAAGTATCCATATGAAAATCTAGGGTGAGTGCAGTAAGTTGGGGGACCGAAAAGTGGACATCAAATCTTGAGTTTTACATCAAAAAGAACAAAACATCAAATGTTCTCTTCCGCATACTTGAACCATGTTGAAAAATCAAGAACATGTCATAAAAATGGTACCATCACATAAGGCGAGACTATTAGGTTTGTAGACATAATGATTTTAAGGTGAATAGAATATGATAAATATCATTTTATAAATTTTAACTAATAGTAGGTCTTTAAGACACTTTTTCCCATGAATGTTCATGTGTACATTAAAGATTGTAACTTTTGTTTCACTTGTCATAATGTCATTAAACCTATACTATCCTAACCGTGGAAAAATTATATACACAATCAAAAAAAATATTTGATTTCGATATTTTTGATGAATGTAAGGTGGGAAAACAAAAAGTTCTCCATTTTCTTTACATTTTCATACCACTTTCATAGAAAAAATCATTAAAAAATATTGCTAAAAAATACAAAATAAAATCTAACCCAAGATAGACAACGACATCTAAATTTTCTATGAAGGAATAAAACATATCAATTTTTTTTCATCCAAATCATGGGAAAATGGACTACAATCTTATAGGATTTTAAAAAACAAAGTCATTGAATTTGGAGTGTTTAATATAGTGAAAATTGTCTCTTTTTTTAAAAATAGTATTTGAGAAACTAGACTTTGGATGCTACGATTCATATTTCTATAATTTTTTCTAATTTTGAGTGCATGCATTGCTAATAATCCCTACAAGTTGATATTTCATTGTTATTTACAATATGACATCCACTTATGACCCCTTTTGGCCCCCTAACTTGCTGCACTTACCCCGCACCTCTGCGAAACACTTATGCAACATGTAGATCATATGACTTTTGAATAAGTACTTCAGCTCCATATGATTTTTATATCAGATAAATGGGCTCTACAACAAGTAATATGTGAACTTATGCAGAACTTAGATCATAGATAAAGCATTGTGCTTAGTAGTTGTGAAACTCTACTTTGCGGGTGTCAACTTATTTCTTGCAAAGAAAATGTGATGATCCAAATTTACTTCGCCTAGTTGCCCCAATATTGTACCAATCACCATACCATAGGAATCCACACGAACATGAAATGACTTGTCCCATGAAGGAAACCAACAAATTGGTGCAGTGGTAAGCCTCTCCTTCAATTCTTTAAACGTCTACTATTTTGCGCACCTTAATAAAATTTCCCTTTAGCTTTGAGAAACTCCTCTAGAGGCATGGAAATATTTGCATATCCCTTGATAAACTTTCTATATAAACTTGTGTCCTATAAATTCATACACTTCAATTAGATTGGTACACTCTTCCAAATCCAAGATTGTAACTATATTGGTGGGTCTACCAACAATCCTTCCTTGTAAAGGATGTACCCAAGTAAAGGGTCATAAGGTGTAGACAAGATGATTTTGTTAATGTTGAGAGAGATGCTTAACTTCTTGCACCTCTCAAACATGAGCCTCAGATTATCACAGTGGTCCTTAACTAAACTGTATACTATTTAGTCATCAAAATACACCTACAGGAACTTGTGAATAAAATCTTGAAAGGCCTTCACAACAATTTTTGAGAGCAATTTGTTAGCGCATTTTTCAATCCAAACAACATAAATTTATATGAAAATATTCCCCACTTAGTGGTGAAATTTTTATTATTTTGATCTTCTTTCATGATGCACACCTGATGATATCCTAAAAATCCATTTGTGAAAGAATATATCTCACAACCAACAAATCCTTCAAGGATTTCCTCTTTGAAAGGGGCGGGAAAAGGATCTATTACAAATAAAACATTAAGTTCGATATAGTGCACAAAAATCCCTTTCCTCGCATCCTTCTTGATGCTTATTATAATGGGGCTAACCCATTCATATTCTTTAATAGGCTCAATTATTCCAAACTTGAGCATCTTATCAATTTGTTCCTTAAACTTGATGCACATATTAAGATTCATCATGTAAGGTATCTTCCTAACCGATCATTTTTATTCTTTTATTATATTCTTCATCTTTACTAAATAAGGGTGTACCCCCTTCAACTCATGATAACCCTATGGGAATAAGTCATGCAAGTTGTACAACAATTCAATAATATTTGCTAATTCTTACTCTATTCAAGTAATCACCAATAATTACATCCTTGGGATCATCCTCGGTACCAATGTTAACCTTTTTAGTCTTCATCGATGAATTTTACATGCATGACTTCACATTTTTAGTGTACATCACCTCGCGCACACCTTTAACTTGGCTAATATCTAGGTTCACAAATTCCTTATCATCAATCATGTATGCCAATTTTCCCTTTTCTTTTTCCTTCTAGAAGTGAACCATCCATACCTCTTCTATCTTCTCAAGATTAAGGAACGCCTCAGAATCAAGTTTACCAATAAGTTATAACATGAGCTCTTTAGCCTTCTCTCTATCTCGCAAAGTGATGTGCTTCATGATATGCAGTGCTTCATGGACTGGATTCTTAGTAAAGAAATAATAAAAGTTTGAATCATAAATTCATTCATTTAATACCAATTCATGGTCTCTCTTTTCAGTTTTTCATGGACATATGATGCGTGCATCCATGCAATGTAGAGGATAACTTATGTACCTAAATTGATGGTGGTAAGGCCTCCTTCTCTTTTACACATAGTCTCTCATAATTATGGATGAGGAAAGAGGAAGGACACTTCCTTGATATTGACATATTTGTGTAGGTACATTTCTCTGAGTAAACCTAGTAGAAAAGGTGATACTCACTTATTATCATTATAAAAGGCTATCTCTATGTGTTTCCCATTAACGCACTTTTATCTCGCATAAAGCATACACCAACTTATTTCTTCCATCTCCTTCGTTCTATCACCGAGTTTCCATGGTGCACATAAATGTATTAGGATTTCCTTCACTAGTTTACCTTGGTACCTTTTCTCTCCCCATGCATAACATAATCATCCAAGTAACTCTATTTTTATCTCATGCCTAACCATTTTGTATGTGCCATACACCCATTATTCCCAGCAACACTAGTAGTTTCAATTACAGACTGTGTTTCTTCCCACTGAAGTACACATTTATTTGATGGTTCCACATGTTATGGGTTACACACTATGTGAGTATAAATTCTATTAAGCTCATATTAACTCAAGGGATCAACATAAGGTTCTAGATTCTTATCATGTAGAGGTATGATCATGTTCTCATATTTTTATAAAAACTGATGTATCTCTTGTTAAAGTTCAAATCATCATTATTTGGATAACAAAAAGGCTGTATAAGTAATGCTAGAAAGTTGTTTCCTTCAACAAGCTCCAACACTTCAAAGTCTCTAGTAAACTTGGCTCCCTGAATAGTAATCGATGCATCCTTCAAGATCAAAATATGAATAGCCCTAGTATTGTTTATCATATAAAACACATTTGAAGATGACTACAAGGTTGGTCTTCCCATCTAATTCTATCCATCCAAAGTTAGCACATTCACCTCTCGTGCCTATGTCTATTCGAATATTGCATAGTAACCACCCATCAATTACCGCATCAAGTGTAATCTCCTTGTCAAATTCATGATAATGAGGTGGTATATTTGTTTTAAATATCTTCCTCTTTCACTCAACTATAACATGTGGTACCTTATCTCGTATCCATTCTCTAAGTAGTGGGATGATATTTTCCTGGCATAACATCTTACACCCCTTTTTCAAGTCATATAAATCCTTGTACAAAAGGTAATTATTATTCACACATTCTCTCTTGTACACCTTCTCAATTAGACACTGAATTTCTCCTTGAATGTCCCTAATAACTCCCATTGTATCCCGATAGACTTCCTTCTAATAGGATGTGTCTAGATACATGGAAATTATCACTTCCTCTCGTGTGATGAGTATCTTAGCCTTCAAAGGCTCACGTGTGCACACAACCTCAGCGTGTGTGGTAACCAACACTCTCTATAAATCAAGATAAGGAATCTTCTTAGGCATCTACTATTAAATATTCACGTGTTGTACCTTGATCAACCCCATGCCCTTGTAGTAATTTTTTTTACTCATGTGTTCATATAGATCTAGACAATCCTCTAGATTATGTTACTTCCCACACTATGAGAAAGCCGTATTTTATACGAAATCATGGTGATAATGACTAGGAGACCCACAAGTATAATAAGTTCCTTTCACTAATCTTCCTCTACCACCACTACAACCTCGGCCTTAATATCCTCCTTGAAATACTTCATTCTTGTTATCCTCATTATTTCACCCTTCACTATGTTTTCCTCCATATTCCTTCGATCCACTTCCCATAGTAGTCTTGTGTACTCCCATATTAATGGCTTCATGGACGTGATCAATCATTCTACAACCACTAGTGTTATTAGTATGGGCCTTGTAAATCTTACAATACATGGAAACCATCTTTTGAAGTACTACAAAAGAGGACAATTCTTGACATCATGGTCTAGGTGAAAAAATTCACAATCTAGTAATAATGTGCATATTGACTTGTGTGGGAAAATACCCTTACTACATCATTCAACCTCATAATTAGTGCACCATATACCACCGCACATGTCATATGCTTTGAGTTAGTAGAAAGATTCTCCAATTACTTCATCATGGATGCAATCTACACCTCTAGGAATATGCTCACTCAAGTATCAACACTTTCAACCACCTAAACACATATAGATGCTTCCAAATCCTCACATGGGTTAGTATACGTCTTATGAGATAAAGTAATATGAAATGGATTCAGAGGTCCTTCAATAAACCATCGTGCATGCTAAATTTGATGATTGTCATAATACAATTTGGAAAACAAATCTTAAAGCATGCATCGTAATCCCACACAATTTCAGATAAAACCTTCTTGATATCCTTGAGTGCAATGATTCTTTTTTTTTTTCAAATTTTGGAATTTGAAATTAAGACAAAAATGTAGTGTGCAAAGCATTATAGTCGACCACATTTTTATGTGGATCATACTTCTTGTATCGAGTTATGTGCATGCCCTTGAAGTGTTGTTACAAATTGACTTCTCTTTCTATCAAATGTCATGATTCCCTTAGCTCGTGATAAGTAGCTCACACTTATGCACATGATCAGTTACTTCTTCATTACCTATGTATTATGGAAATTGGAGAGACATCTCCAAGTAGACATGAGGTGTTTGTTGTGGTTGTAGTGGTTATTGAGGTGGTTTTTATTGGTGTGGACCTTGCCCACCAGATCCAAAGCTAAAACTCCCACAAGTATTTCGTAAGTGGCTACCATGATCCTTTTGATCCCCTTGTGCCCCCAACCGTGGCATGCAGACCAAATGATGAAATCCCATTTTCCTAGTTGTAGTACTAAATTAAACACCTATTATCTATGTGTTTACAGCATCCACCTAAGTGCTCCAAATGTTCTCGTATACACCAATACCATGTCCCGATGATTCTCTCAAAATCAAACCTGTAATAGAACTCCAAAACATTGTTGCCTATTGTGTTGCCATGGGCACGCTACTAACTTGATTCCCTTCTAAATTGAATGCAAAATGATATCATCCATATTTAATTGTTAACATGTGTTATCTTTCTTTACAATAACTACCTCTCGAATTTGGAACACCAAGAATGGGTTAGGTGGATAACATGCACACCAGCGGTCCTCATTCTTTCCTCTAGCGTGCTCTCATCCAAAGCTGAAGGGGATTCTCCGCGCTTTCACAAAGTTGGGAGTACTAGATGTAATTGCTCCTTATCCTCCATGAGAGCTTGAAAAACTTTGTGAGCCATCATTCCCCTCAACATGAGTGACTCCTTAATGTCTCGTGCATGTGGCATTTCCCTCTCCTACACTTCATTATACTTGAGTCATTTTTCCACTCTCTATATTTTTTCTACCAAGTCTGCCATTATTTTCCACACCTACTCCCATTTCTATGCGTGAAGGGGGTTTTTCCTAGCCATAGGAAGGATGTCTAAATCTAGTTCTATAATCAATATTTTAATCCCAAAAGGTATAACGCATAAATAATATCCTATGTGCTTGCACAAGAATTTGAATTTAACTTATTATTACCACAAATAAGTAGAAATAACATACTCCAATGTATAATTGTGCAACACACTAGCTAACAAATGATCTATAACTCTATTCCAATCCACATCAGCATCAAAAAGTGTATGGTAATCCTCTTGCATCCAAAGCTTCGGCCTTAGACTCCAATGCTTACCTAATGCATATGTTGTCACCACTCATACAATTCTACTAGAAATAAATTGAAGAACGTATCATAGAGATCATGATAAAGATTATCTTCCACCCACCATCATGCATTGAAATCATGTCCAATGTTATACCTCTCCATAAAATTATCTTATTTATCTTCCTCCAAAATTTCAATGCTCTCCAAAGTTAATCGATATGCCATCTGTATGCAACATCATGGAAGAAAAATTGAAAAGAGGTCCCATCAACAGAACCAAAATGTAGTCTTTTATTTATCACTCAATTTTTATGTGCATTACCACCTCATTCATCCGGATATGAATGCTCACCCAAAGTGCAAGAAGCTACTAGGACTCTCCTTTGACTTACTTGTCAAGATGTTAGCATACATATTCATAATATCCATTATCAAAGTAATCATTCAAGTATAGAGCATTACATACATCTTATCATGAACCAGATATAACTAGAAAGCATAACATATCATACAAGAATTACTATAAAATGTACCATGTATTCACCATACTCAGATACATCAATAATCATAATCCATCCTCCATAATACATTATAACAAATTCTTACATAACATAGCTTGAATACTCTACCATAACCAGCACTGGAACATGCATAAGTATCAAACACTAGTCTATAATCGCATACAAAGATTCTCAATAATCGGACATGAACAATGGTATGTGATACCAAAATAATAACATACAACAGATATATCATGGTGGGGAATTTCCCTTCACCACCCATACACTCTCCTAATAATAGGCGTGCTAAAACTAGACTATATGCATGCTTATAGAATAACTAATAATAGACTATCCTTTAAATAAGATGTGATTTAATCCTATTAATAGCTGGTTCCATGTATGTCCTTTCATATTCAATCCACATACTCTTTATCCAAAAATAGAAATTATTTGACCACTAAATCTCATTGCTTTTCTCGGATCTGAATAATTTCTTTGTCCTCACTCTATCTTAGTTCTTCTATTTTTATCCTATACTTAAAATAAATAGCTAAGTCCAAAATTTACCTTGCTAAGGTGATAACCTTCTCGTGCTATCCCATACTTCATATGCACACCCCTTCACACCGGTCTCGTGTGTGTCCTACATCCTCACACGTTGTATATAATAATATAATTTTACCATGCAACAATGCATTATTTCCTCAAAACTTTGGATGACAAGGGAAGGATTGGAAAAGGAAAAATAATATTGGTACCAAGTTCATCGATTGGTGATGGAGATGGGAAATGTTCATTCCAGTGTGTTGGTAAATAGGAAATTTTTTAATTATCCATTTGATAACTTTTCACATGTGTGGGAGAGGCCCCTTTCCTCTCAATATGAAATGATGAATCAAGTTATTGATGAGTTGGACTCAAATGAGGATATTTCCTTCAAGATACAAGACAATGTCAACATTATAATGTAAAATATATGAGTGTCCACCATTGATGAGAGAACTTCTATAGATGATTTATTGAAACCATTTGAGGAGTATGTATAGAAAAAGGCTGGGGACCCCTTTTCTTTCAATGAAGATATTTTCGACTCTCTATTGGAGATCGAGCCACAATTTCAAACATTGCAGAGAAGAATCATTAATGGTTTACTAAAATTAAGAACAATAATGATATCTCATATGATTGACTCGAGTCCCCGAGTTATGTCCGCATTCCTCAAGTGGACAAACTTGCACTTATGGTGGCCTAGTACATTAAAGAGTTTAAAGGATTGCAAATTTTTCTAGTGTATTTTGAAATAATCAGTCAGGACATTGAGGTAGAATCAACGAGGGTGGAATATTCATCACCTTAATTAATTCTCTCTCTCTCTCTCTCTCTCTCTCTCTCTCTCTCTTATGTTCTATTTCTTCATTGGGGGTTCCACTTTTCATTTTGTCCTATTCCTATTTTTTCTTTTTTGTTTAAATGTGACAGTAGTTTGTAATGTAATAAGTCACTCTTAGATGATAAAATGTGACTTAATTTTTCTTAGGAATATGAAATTTTTATGTTGTAAGGGGAAAATGAAAATTCCCATGGTTGGTACTTGGATATTATTTCTTTAAATTGTAAATGCACCCTCATTCTTAAGGGTTGTCAATTATGTATGCTCAAAAATAGATAAATACTTGCAAAATTAAAAGCAATAAAAAAATTCCTCGATTCTCCTTCCTCAAATGTTCTTATATTCTCATCTTGGTACATCTTTGCTAAAGTATCAATGAAGAAGAAAGGATTTTCTTGATTTTTTTTATTAGGGATTTAATGATATTGTGTTCATAATTCTATCTCGTCTTGGTGTTAGTATCATTTTTTTTTCTTTCTGGTTTTGTGTGATGAAATATTATGATTAACCTTTACAGAAATCTTATTTTTTACCTACAATATTAATCCCCCTTTCTATTTCCCAATCCCTTTCCCACCTTCTCAGAAAATTCATCCCTTGCAAGAAATTACAATATTTTCCTTAGTTTAAATGGAGTTTTTTTGTTGGATTTTTGACATCTATGCCAATCCTGAATTTCATTTCCATCATGCATAATAAATATATATGCATCATTCAAACAGAGGGACCCTACGGTCTCAAAGCATTGCGTAAACCTACCAATTTTTCCAGCCAAAAATTTTTCTTTCCATAAAATTAAAAATAAATATTGGGTATCTAGAAGTGTTTTTCTTTCATCTTGAAATTCCATAGTTTTCAACCAACAACATGGTTTTCTTGGAAGCAAGCATGGAATACTTTCGACGTAATTGTGGATGGTTTATTAGTCATAAAAGGTTATAGAAATAAAGGTTGGATTTAAAAAAATTTGAGGACATACATGGGCATAAGGGGTAGCTAAAATGTTTTCAATGCATGGTGAATGTTTTTGTATAGTTCTATAAAACAAGGTTTGTGTATTTTGAGGGCTAGAAGCCTAATTTTGAGCATGAGAGTAAAATTGATGAAAATGAAGGATTAAAGCCTTAATGAATGTTATTGATGGAAATTATAATTAAGAATAGATATTTTGAAGGATCTACACAATTATTTTAGCCTCTAAATCCACATATCCTTGATTTTGGGGATTTTCATTGTTTGGGAATTGAGAAGCCTAGAGATGAATTACATGTTTTTGTGATTATTAAACTAACTATGGTGTTTTCCTATTTTTCTCATCCCTTTATTCTATTAGGTGGTATCAAAGTATGTTTTTTTTTGGTGCCAAGAAGGGAAGAGTGATTGACATGAAAAAGATAGTAAGAAGTAATTTTTGTTTACAAGCATTTGTTTAATAGTGGATGACTTGGGATCCCTTGTCTACACAAGTGAATCCATGAATAATGACACCCTCTCGTTGAAGGTAAAGTTAATATTTATCCCTCTTCCCATGGAATTTTTGTAGTAGTTTTTATAGTTCCTCTAATAAGGAGATAATTTATGGGAAAATTTGGGAATTCCAATCGCATCTCCTTCTCATGAAGCCATGGTTTCCTCAGTTTAATACCTCTACTAAAACATTGAATACAAGAATAGTAAAGATAAGGCTACCTTCATGCCCTTGCACTTCTTGAGTGAATATTGCTTCAGAGCTATGGGAAATGCGTTGGGTAAATTCTTAGGTACTAACCCCAAAATCTATTCTTTCGATCACACCACTTATGCATGCATACTTGTGGATATGGACATGAATTCTCGATTCCCGGCTACTTATGGAACTCAATGTTAAGGATTCAATATGGACACAAAATTTATATTATGATGGGTTTCCTTTTAGATATAGAACATGTTTTTCTCAAGGAAATATGGCTTCGATTGTCACATGGTTAAAAATAAATATTAAAGGATGGGTTTCTTTGTGAAAGGATTTTAATCCATATAATCTTGTTAGCTACGAACATGAGGATAATGATACTAAAAATTTATTATTTAGTCTTAAGGATAAAAATAGAAGTTTAGTGAGGATGCCCCCTATCTCACTTTTTTGGCTAAGATTTCAAATCATATGGCATATAAGGTTTGTGCCTCTTCACCCCATTCTCCTAGTCCCAAGTAGAATCAAAATCCTAAAACTAAGGAGGTTCTTAAAATTTGGCTATCGCTCCACCCCGATGATCATTTGAATCCTAATGAGGGTGACGGTTGAAGGATGGTGAACTATAAAAAGAGAAGAAAAATTGGTAGTTATCCTACTAAGATGAGCCTTAGATATCAAAGAGGGAATAATCATGGTAGTTAGGCTTTCTCTTTATTGTTGGCCAAGTCTCTTTGACTTACCTATTTCTTGGGGCCCTTTCTCTTTTTGGCACTTCCTTCTTTGGGGTTCCATTTTTTCTATTTCTTTCATCTTAGGCCAAGATGGGACTTATCCCTTGATGTTTGACCTTTGCGCCTTGATGCTAATCTTTCATTTTTTACAGGGTTCCCAATCCCTTCAAAATATGATTTATTACCTTATCTAATAAAAAAATTGAGGAGTTGCAAGTAGTTTGTAATCATTAACCCCGGTTCCATTCCCATTTAGTTCATTGGATTATTTCAATAAGTGTCCATGGGGACACCTTGAGGTAGGATGGAAATAATCCATATGGACTAAGTAGAATATAGCGGGGTGCTCAACTATGATTCTCACCTCTGTCACAGATGGGGTGAGTTCATTATTTCTCTTTCATATTAGCATTACATATTTTGTCTCCCTACATCTATTCAGCATTACATATTTCATTAGGCTATGGTTTATCCACGTAGTTCAACCAAATGTCTCTTTTTGATATGCGAGTCTTTTCATTTGTGTTTACATTCCAATTGTTCGTATTAAAATTTTATCTATATTAGTATTTGAATATAAAGGTATTCGTTTAGATTTTATATGATCTCAAAATATGAGTTTTATAGTTCAAAAATACCACTTTGTCCAAGGATATATTTATATGCTCTAAAGTCGACTTGGCTATGCAAACCTTGTCTTTTTCTTTATACAACTAGTCATTATCAAAAATTTAAGTCTTGATATGTCATTCATGTAGTTATCATTTTCACTTGTATAATATGTCTATTTTATATCCTCGTATACTCATGTCCACATTTTCATTTTCTGTTGTTAAATAGTCTTTATGATTTGTCATTAAAAGTGTCATTAGTATAGACTTGTGTTTAGGTGAATAATAGGTGGCTTATTTATGGAAAACTTTTTTTGGTTCAAACCAACAACGGATGTACCATTATAAAAATTTACTAGTCTCAATTTCCACACTTGGAAGGTAAAAATTCAAATGCAGTTAATGAAGGATCGTAAATGGACAAGAAAAAACACCAGCAGATCCAACTAAATTAGTAGAATGGGAGAGTAGGGATGATAAAGCTAAAGCCATTATTGGTTTGGCTCTTTCAAATTCTGAGTTGCATTATGTTGATCTCGAGAAATCATCCCATGAAATGTGGGAAAACTTAAATAAGTTATTTGGAGCAAAAGTAATTAATGCCAAGTTTTCTTTAAAACTCCAGTTGTTTAGATTCAAAATGAATGATGGGGTCACCATGTCTAGTCATATTAATGATTTTAGGTCTCTCACTAGAAAATTAGCAGAAGTCAAAGCTTCGGTTGATGATGAAGATGCAAAATAAATATTGTTAAATAGTTTGTCTTCCAAATATAACAATGTTGTTTTCACTCTTGGAAAGATTCCTTCACAATCATTGGAAGATATGATATCAGCTCTTCTAGCCAAGAAAAAAGGACTAAAGAAGATGTAGAAGAAGAAATTGCATTGTACTTAAAAATAAGTACAAGAATTTCTCCAAAAATAAGGAGGAAATTGAATGTTTTTACTGCAAGAAAAAGGGGCATAAAGCTCCATTTTGTAAAATTCGAGCTCGTGATCTTCTAAATGGAACAATCAAAATGGATGAAGCAAATATGGGCATAGATGATGAATCTGATTATGAGGAAGAAAAATAGTTGAAGACAACAGTGATAATTCTAAAGATTTTCTTTACTAAGTAAAACAAACTAGAGGATGGAGGCAATGGAGGCTGGAGGTCAATCAACAACCTCTCGTTAGTCACCAACGATGGGGACGCACGAAGCTATGGTGGTAGTTTGTGGTGTGTATTTTTCTTTCAGTATTTGATTTTCAGTTCTTGCAGTTGTGTGTGGAGTGTTCCTGTTGTGCAGTGTTCTTGTTTGAATAAGTGGAAATATCACATTGAGGGGGAACATTATCCAATGTTCCATTTCCAGTTTTCAGCTTGTGTGTATGAGCAACAACATTCTGTAGATTTTCCTATGTTATTCCTTGCAGTGAGATAGTGATGAGAGTTGATGATACTACTGCAACATCATGATATTGTGGTTGTTAGTTATCCACTAGAAAAAATATCCAGAGGTTGTTGGTACTATCCTCAAAAACCATCTGTTGTGTGGTTGTTGGTTAACCACTTGGAAAACCATCTAGAGGTTGTTGGTATTGTCCTTAAAACCATCTAGATCATGAAGCAGGCTATGTAGTGGCACATTGTAGTAGAAATCAGTTTTTCCCCATGTTTGCACTAAGGGGGAATGTTAGGAAATTATTATTGTGCTCACATAATTGTTATATGGTTATAACAATTTAGTTTGTTATTATGTTACCCATGACTATTCCAGGGTATACGTTCCTATTTACTAGGGAGTTGTTTTTCTATATCCTTGGCTATATAATATCCTATCTATTGTACATTTTATATATGGAGAATATTGAATTTTTCCGACGTTTATCAAAGAACACTCGATAGAACACACACAAGAAGTCTACACGTGAAAACAAGACAAGTTTAAGGGCACGAATGGACATGAAGAACCCATGCATGGAGGGTGAGTTCAACATTCAGGACTTAGCCAATTTTGATCATGAAGACCTATTTTTAGAAGATGGTGTGCGCAACACACCAACGAGCTAGAGACATACATGGCACACATTGTCTATCTTTAGAGGATCTGATCAAATTGTTTTGCATGGAGATAAGCTAATAATAGCATTGTCACTTAAGTTAATTGTAAGAGGTTTATAGATAGCACACTTGCATGAGTGGCTATGCCTGTAAATGGTGTGTGGCTATTAATAACATGTGACCTATTTTTGGAATAGATAAGCGGTGAAGGGAAATTCCCCACCCTATATATATGTAATGAATTACCTGAGAGAAAAATAAGAGAGATATATAGATATATGCAGAGTGTAAGAGGTGAGCATAAAGAGATATGTGCATATGACTAGATTATTGAATCATATCCATGCGTGCATCAAGTATAGATTGCCATTATTTGTAAGGAGCTTCTATGTTATTAATAGATGGAAGATATTGTATGAATCTAAGCGTGATTCCCTGTGTATAATTGAGTAGTACATGTTATTGATTCAATCATGATTATTGTTTAAGATTTTTCTTTCATAGATCTGAATATAGCATGCATTGTAGAATGATGGATTAGTTATGGATCTATATGTTTCTTCCTTCATCATGATAACATCCTTCACAAAGCAACCCTAAAGAGGGACTTGGTACCTTTGTGTGCTTTCGGTGAGTGCTTAATCTATGTTGAGTGATGTGCCAACGTGTCTAGGGTGTTATATGGTAAATTCTAGGATGTATCATTGGTTCCATTTTAAGGACATCTTTATTAGTTGTTTTCAGGATGGTTTGTAATGAAGACGCACGGTTAACCCTAGCAAGTATTGAGTAATGGATACATGATCCGGAGGAGGAATATGCATGGTGGTTTAGCAATGGATTTGAGTTTAACGCACACACTTGGGTAGAACAGACTCTATATGAAAGCTTATATAAGAGCTTTTTTGCCATCTTTCTAGTAGAATTATATGAGTGGTTGATTTCTTATGCATCTAAGCAAGATTGGAGGTATCACACACTTGTTTGGACATAGGAAGAATTTTAGGCCATTTATGATGTTGATCTGATCAGGACTTGTTCTATGGATATGTGGTTTTGTGGTGTTCTAAATAGTTATACTCTAGAATATTCAATTTCGATGTATTCTTTCCTGGAGGTAGCTAAATTCCAATTTTTGTGTTATCCTAGAGGAGCATATCTACAAGGTATTCCACCGGCAATCAATATATTGATTATAACTTTGAACTGTAGAGTAAACGATGGCTAACGTAACTTCACCACACACGAGGGAAAGACTAGGTGGGGTGAAAGATGGCAGACCTAGCGGTAGAAATGAAGAGAGAGGAAAGGTGGATTAAGTATAATGAGGTGCGTGAGATGGAAATAGAGAAGTAGCGTACTATTGCAGAAAGTATTTTTTGAGGAGAGAGATGTCTTGTGAAGGATTTGAAGCTCATGTAGAAGACGTGAAGCCACATCATCGGGAACCCCCTCATCTTGGAAAGCATGACATGATTGGCTTCACACAAAAGTGTGCCAAAAATACTACTTGGGCCATGAGTGCACATCTTAATCCACTGGTGAGCTAACCCTTGTACTTGGTTTTCTCATATCTAGTATGATAAGTAACTAGCAAGCTAAATTGGGAAGTAGGAGAGTACGAGTAAGTCAAGGAGTAAGTACATTAATGGTAGGTTAGACGAATTCAATGTTATTTGGAGGAACATTTGTAGGCACATCATCCTCATAGAACATGAGCTAATAAAATGTTGGATTCACCTCTTAAAGTGGAACTACCTCACAAACTATAGGCATTCAGTAAAAGTACTATTTTTGGAGAACAGGGAGTACATATACAGTCATATTCCTACTACAAGTGGAGGATCGGGAGGTATAGGTGGTTTTGGAGGCTAAGGAAACACAAGACATTCTAGATTAGGTGGTCAAGGTCCACATCAACCACAAAATATCTATATGGAGATGTCTCCTCACCTTTCAATGTATAGAGGCATAGAGGGTGCTCGAGCATGTCCACATGTGTGAAATATTGTGGCACATGAAAGGGATCATTGGTTTTGAGTGCAAGGTAAGTCAATTTTCTACTACATTATAGGAAGTGCACAAAGCTGGTATAGGAATTTTAACCCTAATCAAAGTTGCGTGGATTATAAAGTATTGAAGGATGATTTCTTAAAAGAGTTCTACATCCTGGAGTTTGAGTAAATGAGTATCAACGTGCTTAAAGATATCAAACAAGGCACTACTAAGAGTGTACGTGAGTATGATGCCCATTTTAAGACACTTCTATCTAGGTTGTCTTATGATATTCATGCCAACCAACATACGTAATGGTTTGTTGGAGGATTTATTACACCATTTATAAGAACATTGTATCACGAGACACGCATTGACCCATATGAAGCATTAGAGGAAGCCCTACATGTTAGTCCATTCTTAGAGGCACAAATTGCAGCCATGGCAAAACAACTAGAAACGTTATCAGAAAATTTAGCTCATGAAATGCACTTAAAGATCTAGTGTACCGATTATGAAGTGGAAGGTCACACTAAGGATTGTTTCCTCGTAGATCTATACATTCATTGTTGTTAGACTATGAAATTTTTCATTTGAATCAAGATGCTAAATACTTGTCCTTTATTATAGTGCGCAATAAGGAAGAATGTATCATGATTTTGCAAGATTTGTAGGTCCACGACCAATGATAATGAGGATTTTTGATTGATTGGTCAGATCTATGATGCTATAGAAATTGGGGTATGACAGACAAGTGTACCAGATAATTTTAAAGGTAAGAATGAGAACCAAGATTAGGATCATAATCAACCACATTATGATAGGAATGAGGTCGTTTTGAAGGAGGTCATGGAAGAGGATGTGGATATCGTGGTGGATATGGAGGATGAGGCCGTAGTGGAGAAGAGGTGATTTCCCTCATGGAACATGTTATATGTGCAGATCTCCTAACCACTATAGGCATGAATGTCCCTTAATTTTACATGTTCTTTCGTAAAAGGAATCATAGTGTGAGGAGTTCCAGACTTATATGAACATTTTAGTAAATAGCATAAGCAGGAAAACAAAGGTATCGGGATGGTTAGAATCCAACACATGGTCGAAGATCAGTGGATGCCCAAGATAGCACCATGACCTAAGGCATTGATAGTGAATATTACTACATGAGTTGAAGTGGCATGCACAAGAGAGGCATTACACCAGAAGCATACGATCACCAAGGAGGAGGTTTTTCATGTAAGGTACCAAGATCCTGCTCATCAAAAGGAAGTTTACTAGGATACCATGGAAGTGCTAAGGAATATTTAGGGTGAGATACAATACTTAAAGGAGTAGAAGAAAGCATCAAAGATAATCCAAATTGATATCAATGATCTGAGAGAAGTGTGTAAAATGTTGTGCCAGGAGAACATCATTCCACTATTAGGAAGTTGGTTAAAAGGGAACACTCCACACGTAAGTATTGAGACCAGATGATAGATCCTACATGTGAATCTTCCCCCTGATAGCATTGACTATGACAAGGAAATTACTCTATATGTTGTTGTGGATAAATGGTCACGAGCAACATATTGATTGATATAGGTGCAGAAGTAAATGTGCTAACATTAGATGTATGGGTACAAATGGGCAGGCCTCCATTGCAGCCATCATTTAATGTGCTTTTATGGAAAACCGGACTAAAGCCACCCCTATAGGAGTTTTGAAAGATGCATCTATAACCATACAAGGGGCCAAATTTACTAGGGATTTTGAGGTATTAGCACTTGCAAAAGTAGACATATTTCCAGTGCTTGCTTGGAATCCCTTAGTGTTATGTGAATAATGTTGACTTGAGATTCAATAAGGCGTATATAAGCTTTGAGAACAAAGAGGAAAGTGTTGTGATACCTTTGACAGATGGGAAGTCTACACCGTATGTTGAGCCTCTAAGTGAGGAGGAATTAAATAGAATCTATGTACATGATATTCGGGACAAAGAGGTCAATGAGCCATCAAAGGAAGGCATCCTACAGTGGGAGGATTCTCACTCTATTAGTGTTGCTATGAGTAATGCTTGTGAGAATTGGACTCATAGTACATATGAACTAGTAGGACGCAAGGTAAAAAGCACGGTTGCGCACAAGAATGGAATTTGTTCTGTTCGATAGATAGGTAGTGCAGTGCCTTGGTATATAGGAGCATAAAATATTCTGTATTCTTATAATCCATGGAGGCACAATGGATAGACCAGGTCAGGAGAAGAGACATGTTAGCATATGTCTTACATGGGACAACAACGTGCTGGTGGGTAGTTCATAGAGATAATCTTATGGATTAGAAGGAGATCAGAATCACCTTATCTATCAAGTTTGTAAGAAGCAATTCACCTACACAAATTTACACTTATAATTGTGATCAACTTGTTCAACACCATATTCAACAGTGTGAGAGACTATTAACAGTAGGACAAGAAGCATTACCACCTTCACTTTGGGTGCATTAATTGTATTCCACTCTACAAGGATGCACATGTACCTATTATGCATATGCCAAACTACATTGAGACCTGGGAATTGGCATAATTTGATTACGAAATGCTCCAGGACCTTTGAATTCTTCTTGACTAAACCTCCAGTAGAAGAAGAATTAAAATTTGTCAACCGATTAACCATGGGAGATAGTGCAAAGTCAGGAAGATCATATTCAAAAATTATTTGGTGAGACAAAGTCTAGGGTGCATTTTTAAAAGTAAGAAGAAATAGACTCCATACTACTTGAATGCACCTACCTTGAGAAAGAGAAAGGAAAGATGGTTTACATCGTGATTGATGAGGAAGTTGAGAACCTTGATATTGAACATTCACAAGGGTGTGCAAGGTCTTGGATAGTGCATACAAGGATACACATACCTATCATGAACCCATGAAGACAAAGAAGGTGAATATAGGTTCAAAGGATAATCCAAAGAAGGTAATAATTAGAGACTATTGGTCGAGTTGGAAGTGGAAAAGATGATTGAGTTACTACAGGATTATAAGGACTTATTCCTTGAGGATATAATGAACTTAAAGGCATGCATGAATCACTTGTGGAAATTAAGATAAAACTTGAAGAAGGTATGCGTCCAGTCTGCGAAAGAGACATTACATAATGAATCATAATTTACATGAAAAGGAAATAGAAGAAATTGATAACATGTTGAAATCTTGAATGATCAAGCCCTTTGATGGGTCATAATGGGTTAGTCCAATTGTGATCAGTATCGAGAAGGATGAACGAATTATAATATGTGTGGAATACAGGGAGATGAATGCTTCATGTGTAACAAATCCATTCCCTACGCCATTTACTGAGGAAATACTAGGAGTTGTAGGGTGTGAAATATATTCCTTCACAGATGGGTTTTATGGGTATCATTAGGTTAGGATTTCTCAGGAGGATCAAGAAAAGACAACTTTTACTACTGAATGGGGTAGTTTTTCCTATACTGTGATGCCTTTTGGATTGAAAAATGCACCTCTTATATCCTTGCGCATAGTTGTTCACACATTCAAATATTTTATTCATAACTTCTTATAAGTATACCTTGATGATTGGATAATATATGGGCTTGTTAAGGATCACTGTGACAATTTGTGCTTAATGTTTGAACGGTGCTAGACAATTGAGTATCTCTTTGAACATCAAGAAGTGCATATTTTCTACACCTTTTGGAATACTGTTGGGACACATAATCTGCAAGGAGGGATTGCTTGTTGATCCAGCTAAGGTTGTAGTCATTTTAGGGTTGGAAGTGCCTACCAGTTAGAGTGAGGTGCGTGGAGTTTTAGGTCACATAGGATATTATAGAAAATTCATAAAGGGATATGCAAAAATTTCCATACCTTTAGAGGAGTTACTGAAAGGAAAAGGTACATTCTATTGGGGAGAATCACAACAACACGCATTTGAAACTTTGAAAGAGAAAATTACTACTACGTCTATCCTACATTTTCCTTCATGGGACAAACCATTTCATGTACATGTGGATGCTTCTGGCATGGCCATTGGCATAGTATTAGCTCAACCTAGAGAAGGCATTGTTGATCATCCTATCTACTTTAGTAGTAGAAGAAGTGACTCTGCTTAATAGAATTATACAACTACAGAGTGCGAAGCTTTGTTAATGATCTATGCATTGTGAAATTTTTGACAATATTTACTAGCTACACCATTTTTATTCTATACATATCACATGGTATTGAAATACTTGGTAAACAAGACTGTCTTGCAAGGGCGTATATGCAGATGGGAACTCTTATTTTAAGATTTTGATTTCACAGTTGTGGTGAAGCCAAGGAAAAGTAAACTGGACTAGACCACTTAACTAGAATTAACTCGAGAGAGGAAACATAGAGAATTGAAGAAACCATGCCATATGCACAGTTATATTGGCTACAATGCAAACCATCATACTAGAAGACATTGTTGTCTTTATTCGACTAGTGTAGCATTAGAAGGAATGAAGGCATTAGAAAAGAAACATCTTGCTATACGCACGGCACCATTTATGTTGATCAGTAGTGACCTCTACAAGTTAGGCAGAGATGAATTATCACACCGTTGTGTATTAGAGCATGAGTGCAAGGATATTATGGAAGAAGCCCATGGTGGTATTAAAGGACGCCACTATGCAGGTGATACGATTACCCAGTAAGATCCTACTTGCTAGATTATAGTAGGAGACATTGTATAAATATTGTAAATAATATTATAAATCGTGCCATCATTGTCAAAGACCTAGGAAAACTAGGACAAAGAGATGAAATGCCACTAAGACCTATTATCAGTGCAGAACCATTTGAGAAATGGGCCATTGATTTTGTAGGACTTATTTCACTAGCCACGCGTAGAATTGGATCATGCTATGTCATTACTTGCACACATTATCTCACATGGTGGGTAGAAGCAGCACCTACGAAGGACCTGACACGGTGGCTACAACAGCTAGGTTTCTACGGGAGAATGTTATTACAAGATATGGATGTCCTTTAAGCTTGACAAGTTATAGGGGTACACACTTTTAAAATAAAACCATAAGGATCCTATTAGATGATTTTATGGTTTCCCACCATAAGACTACAACTTACAAACCTTAAGAAAATGGAACTCATTGAGGATTTCAACAAGATTTTGAGCCGACATTGACTAGAATTTGGGATGTTGGAAGAAAGGATTGGGATGAAAAGTTTTAGCTCTTATTTGGGCATATAGAACAACTTATAAGAGATTAAACAAAGCCACACCATTTCAGTTGGTGTTTGGCACAAAATTTGTTCTCCCTATAGAATTTATGTTACCTTCTTTGCACATTACGCGTGTTGG
This sequence comes from Taxus wallichiana var. yunnanensis, assembly GCA_018340775.1. Taxonomy (NCBI): domain Eukaryota; kingdom Viridiplantae; phylum Streptophyta; class Pinopsida; order Cupressales; family Taxaceae; genus Taxus; species Taxus wallichiana. Next base: position 509,921,192 of record CM031242.1, read on the forward strand.
AGGTCTAGCTAATGAGTAGGCTTTAGAAGAGCATATCGAGAAGATGATTCAACTGGATGAGCAATGAGCCATAACACGATGGATTCAGAAGTAGGAAAAGGCCAGGAAGAAAGCATGGCATGATAGAAACATTAGGGATAAGAATTTTGAGATTGGAAAAATGGTACTTCTTTATGACTTTAAGTTCTTGTGCTATCTAGGCAAGTTCAAAGTACATAGGTTAGGGCCATATGTCATCACTCACATACTTGAATGAAGTGCTTTTAAGTTAGAAGAGCTTAATGGAACACGGCTACCCATTTATTTTAAGCTGGAGTAGGTCAAGCACTAGTATAAATAAGTCTTCTTGGTGTTTTTAATAAGGCAATATTTCCATTTAGATTAGGTTTTCAATTTTGTATTTCATTAATGTATTTCCTTCATTATTGTTATTCTTTGTCAAATTATTTGTTGTTCTTATGTAATAAGCATGCTTACACGCATGAAGCTAATTACTATGTGAAGATTTTTATGCACAGAGGAATGCACATACTTTTAGTGTGGGGTGGTTGTAGTTATCCAAGTAAAAGACTGCAGGAATTGAAAGGTGAAAAGAATAAGCTGTTATGGGTGTGATTTAAGTCAAAAGAAGATTACTTCTCATAAGTGACCAAGGATGGAGATGAATGAAAGGAAAATATAACACGAGGTAAGAAAAGGCCATGATAATTACAAGGAGAAGGTACGGTGATGAGGTACTCAGGCACAAGGGCACGCATGAAAGAGAAGTCTATGACGAGAGGGTAGGAAGGCGTGCTAAAAGGTTATAGCTAGGGTACAAAGATTTACCATGCGGAATGAATGAGTTTGCTCAATGAATGAGAGTATTTTGGTTAGTGAACGAGAAATAAATACATAAAAATTTTAAAAACTATATAAGGATGGGATGTAAATTCATTTTTATCATTATGACTAAGAGTATTTAAGGAAAGATCTAAGTGTAAAGAGAAGACTGATTAGGTTAAGGTGCGAAAGGTGGGAAACCAATTGTGATGAATAGATCTGTCTCGAAAAGAAGCTTGTGTCCCTAGTGGTGAATGGTTTGAGTGAAGCAAGGTGAAATAGAGGAGTTAGGGAACAAAGTTTCTACCCAAGGAAAGATTCAATTGAGCTAGGGTTTGATTTACAAATTGCAGAGTTAAAAAGGAGACGGTTCTAAGGTAAAAATGGCACCCAAGAAGGCAACTATAGTAGAAAAAAAATGAAAGAAGAAGGTGGTAGAAGACGAAGAAGAAATGGCTTTAGAGATATTTTTTCGAGATGTAATATCCAAAGGAGGCTACCTCATAAAACTTATTTATTCATCTACATTTTTTCTTTCTTATTCTTTCCATTCTTCTATTCTTTACTTTAGTTCTAGAGATAACCATTATTGGGGTGACAATGAGATTAGTGTGGGGTAATTTTGATCGATAACGCTTGATAGAACTCACACAAGAACTCCACATGGGAAAACATGCCGGATTTAAGGGTATGAATGGAAAGGAAGAACACAGGCGCAAAGGGCAAGTTCAACATTCGGGACTTAGCCAATTTTGAGCATGAGGACCTATTTTTAGAAGATGTCATGCATAACACACTAACAAGGAAGAGACGTGTGCGCCACACATTGTATATCTTTAGAGGATCGAACAAATTGTTTTGCATGAAGACAAGCTAATAATAGGATTTTCACTTTAGTTAAGCTCAGTAAGAGGTCTATAAATAGCACACTTTCATGTGTGCCTTTTCCTGTAAATGGTATGTGGCTATTAATCACATGTGGCCTATTTTTCGAATATATAAGTGGTGAAGGGAAATTTCCCACCCTATATATTTGTAGTGAATTACCTGAGAGAAAAAAGAAGAGGGATATATAGATATATGCAGAGCGTAAGATGTAAGCATAAAGAGATATGTTCATATGACTAGATTATCGTATCGATCCATGTGTGCATAGGTATAGACTGCCATTATTTGTAAGGAGCTTCTCTTTTATTAATATATGAAAGACATTGGATGAATCGAGTGTCATTCCAATGTATAATTGAGTAGTGCATGTTCTTGATTCAATCATGATTATTGTTTAAGCTATTTCTTTCATAGATCTAAATATAGCATGCATTGTAGAATGATGGAATAGTTATGGATCTATAAGTTTCTTCCTTCATCACACTAACATCCTACTATAGCAACCCTAAAGAGGGACCTGGTACTTTTGCACGCTTTGGGTGAGTGCTCAGTCTTGGTTGAGTGATGTGCGAGTGCGTCTAGGGTGTTATCTGGTCAATTCTAGGTTACTTCACATGATTACTTATCCTATGTAGCTCTATAATTCTTCTACATATTTTATATGCTCAACAATGAAATTCAAGACCCAAGCCCACTCCCATGTCCCACTTAGACAAAGTGCTCCTCCACCAATCCAGCTTCATATGTCTAATATAATAAAATCATTTACCATAAAAAAATTATAACCATGGGGCTCTTGGTTGATTGGTAAAGTTGGGAATTTACTAAGAGGAGGTCTAAGGTTCAACCCCCATTTGAAAGTCCGCTACTTGAGGAATAGCTCAACCGATGACCCCGAGTACCAATGGAGTAGTATGACCAATGCCCCTACATTTGTGATAGTTGTATGATGGTAGTTCTGGAGTAGTCGATGAACATGTTAGAAAAATGTAGGAAGATATGATTGAATATTTATAGATCCACAAAATAAACACCTGAGGATTATAGATTATAATGTGTAGAAATTTAACCATATGTTTATATATGCATATAATAGTTAATAGATCATTAATGAAAGTAAATAAAAAGAACTAAAAGTAAATGAGACAAGAGACACCATATTTAAGTGGAGAAACCCAAAGGGAAAAACTCCACTGAAAATCACTATCTTATATTAATAATTTCACACTTTCACCCAACACTTCCACTTCACTCCTCGGTCTCACAATAAACAATAACAGACTTCTGCCTCATTGTATAACAACTCACATAAGTAGCTTGAGCTTAGATCAAATGGTCTATATGGTTAATAACACTGTGTAATTCAATATCACAAGTAAATAGTCTCATGAGGGATCATCCTACTTATATAGGATGGGTGAGTGGTTATACCACTTCACTCTTTTCAAGGTTATGAAAGACCAACTAAGATTATTAAAAATAATATTTAAGACAAGGGGTTGTCTAAGTGGCTATCCCCACTTGAAATTAACACCCCAACACTCCCCTTAATGTTAAGTGGGGAAGACAAAAAATAGACATGCCAAGTTTACCTTTTTCTACAAAAGTATTTATAAATCCTTGAATCAGAAACCATAATTTATGGTAACATGAAAAAGGGGAAATCAGATGATCTTCCCATACATAAATTCTTAAGAACAAGTGCTTTATGTATGAATACTTACATTATATTATGGATCCTTTTATAAACCAAGGCATACCCATAACTAAAGCTTCATTGGGATTTACAAGTAACTTCACTTATAGTGACACATTTACTTATTACAAAATGGAGGAAGTATTGGAAGTTTATAACAACTATTAAGAGGTGGCATTGTCATGCACACTCCCCCTCAATAAAAAATTTGATAGGACTAACAAGGCATGAAACTTACAAAAATTCACAACACACAATGGCTTGGTGAAGATATTTGTAACTTGATCTTCAGTAGAATAGAAATTGAGATCAATATCACCATTTAGGACTTTTTATTGAATAAAATACATATGAACTTCAATATGCTTGTTCCTTTGATGTTGAACTAGATTCTTTGAAAGATAAATGTAACTTTGGCTTTCACATAGAAGAGTAGTGCTCCCTTTGACACCCATGTGTAGTTCATCCAACAGTCTTTTCAGCCACATAGCTTCTTTTGCAGCTTCCATAGCACTTTTATACTCTGCCTCAGTAGAAGAGATAGACATTGTTGGTTGCTTCTTGCTACTCCAAGTGATGGCACTTGTACCCAACTTGAAAAGATATCCAAAAGTATACTTTCTATCTGTAACATCACCAACATGATCAGAATCACAATAACCAAATAATTGTGCATCATTACAAGAAGAATAAAAAAACCATAATTGATTGTCCCTTTAATATATTTCAAATTTTTTTATCATTTTCCAATGAGAATCATAAGGTTTTTGCATAAATATTGAAACTAATCCTACAAAATAATAAATATAAGTTCTACTAATGGTCAAATTATTTAGACTACTAACTAGTTGTCTATATAGCATAAGATCAAATTTAACACAAGTTGGTTTGGGGTTTACCTTAACACCAAATTCAATAGGAATAGCTACAATTTTATATTCAATCATGTTAAATATTCTAATAAAATTCATAGCATACAGAGATTAAGATGCAACAATAGACTTATGATCTTGAAATATAATCATGCCAGAAAATGATTTAATAAACCTAAACCAGTCATTTCAAAACATTGATTTAGCTTTTTTAATTCTAACAACTAAATTTCTATCACTACTAGTAATCAAAAGATCATGAACATAGAGAACAATAATGATAATATGATTGTTATCAAACTTAAAAAATAAATCATTATCGAACAAAAGTTAGAAAAACCAAGTTCTGAAAGAACCTATTAATGTTAGCATACCAAGCTCTAGGAGCTTACTTAAGACCATACAAAGACTTTTTAAGCTTAAAAACATAAAGTTCTTTACCAACTTCTTTAAAACCTTTAGGATGAATCATATAGATTTCTTTATTTTAAGTCACCATTTAAGAAGGCATTTTTAGCATCCATTTGGTGAATCTCCCAACCATATTAGGTAGCTAATGCAAGAAGAACTCTTACGGTGCTCATCTTAAAGCAAGAGGAGAAAAGTTATCAACATATTTTATACCAAGTTTCTAAGAGAAACCATGAGCTACAAGTCTTTCCTTGAACTTTTCAATCTCTCATATAGAGTTACATTTAATTTTGAACAACCACCTAGATCCTATAGTGCTTCTTTTAGAAGGAGTAGGGACTACTTCCTAAGTTTCATTTTCAATTAAATAATTATATTTATCCTTTATGTCTTGAAGCCATCTATCATCTTGAGATGATTCCTCAAAGGATTTTTGTTCTACCTCATAGAGGGTCATCAAGGCATGATAAGTATTTCAACTTATAGTTAGTTTATAAGATTATCGAGCATAGATTTTTCAAGACTTTTAGCCCATTTAGGAACCTTAGGTTGTAAGATAGTTTGGGATGATTCCCCCTCAATCTCCATCATATCTAGATTAGGATGAACATCCTCTTGAACTTATGTTTCCATGAGAGAAGAATTATCAGGCTCTATCTCTGGAGTGGCAGAGGAGGGTTCATGAGGATCATCAGAGAAAGTTCTTTCTAAGACATGAAAATTTCTGTTTTCAATAATATCATGCTTGAATGGGTCATAAACTCTTAATCCTTTAGTTTTACAGCCATATCCAACAAAATACAAGAAAATGAGGTTGGATCAAGCTTCTTCCTTTTGTTTTGGAATGAAGATAGAAGCAAGACTACCAAAGATCTTAAGGTGAGAGATATCAGGTTTTGATTTTTCCATACTTCATGAGGAGTAGATTGGAAAAGATATTTAGTATAGCACTCTATTAAGAATATATATAGCAGTTTTCATTTCTTCATCCCATAAGAACTTAGGCACATTGGAAGCATGAATCATAGTCCTAGCCATTTCTAAGATAGTCCTATTCTTCCTTTCTACAATACCATTTTGCTGAGGGGAATAAGGAGTAGTTAGCTCTCTTTGAATCCCACATGACACACAAAACTTATCAAACTCTTTGCTGACATATTCACCTCCATTATCAGTCCTAATTATTTTAATTTTCAGATTAGAAGCATTCTCAACTAGAGCTTTAAATTCTTGAAATTTAACTAAGACATTAGACTTCTTCTTAATGAAATAAGACCAAGTCATCCTAGAATAATCATCAATAAAGAAAACAACATACAAAGCACCACTAAGAGAAGGAACTTCAAGAGGACCTCTTACATCACTATGAATCAGTTCTAATAACTGAGAGGAGTTAGGATCATGATGTTTGTGAAAAGGTTGAGCATGTTTCTTACCACGTAGGAAACTTTCACAAGTTTCATGATCTAACTTTATCTTAGGAAGTCCAACAAAAAGATTCAGTCTAGACATATCATACAAGATTTTGAAATTAACATGCCCAAGTCTTTCATGCCAAAGCTAAATATCATTCCTAGAAGATGAAGAAAAACAAGACTTAGATATAAATCCATCAAATATATACAAGCAATTTTTTGAATGTCCAAGCAATAACATTTTTAACCTTATCTTTGACATACCACTTATCTTGTAGAAAAATAAATTTACAATTTTCTTTAGTTATCTGAGAGCGAGAAAAAAGTTTCTTTTCTAGTTTAGGAATTGTTAGTGTAGGTTATATTATTTATCCTTTTATTTATTTATCAGGATAATTCTTACACTTGTGTTATCCCTACACTTGTTTGGTAAGCTTGCTTAGGTGTACAAGTTGTGTGGAGTTAGCTTACTAGTCTTCTGGCATTAACTTAACTACCATTATCAGTTGGTGGGAGTTTTTAACCCTTGATTTGGGTAGTAGTTGCACTTCCCTCATCCTATATGTACATCTTTCTTATTGATTAATTCAGGTCATTTTATTGTAATGCACCGAGCATTATGGATTATGATGGATTTCCATATATGGTATTTCACCTCTTCTATTTTACAAATCTAATACGATGTTTCATTACATTTGAGATCATGACTTGGAACAATATTCTTATCATTCCTTTCATGGTATCAGAGCGATAGATGATGTAGACATCCATCTATAAGTTTTTCTTTGCAAGCAATGGTTTATTACTTTCATGTATTTGAAATTTGTTAGAACTTTTCTGTAGCATACATTTTTATGCAAAAAAAAATACACAATTGGATTTGGAAAGTGCCAAAACCCAATAATCGACTATAAACTCAACCATGTTTTGAGACAGTCAAATTTGGACATTTTTAAGGGTTTTTGGCACATTTCTAAAAAAATCCATACAATTATGTACAAACATATTTTTTGACTCAAACATTATATCAGCTTCCTCGGTTTTTGAGAAAATTTTAGGTTTCTCTTTTTTTTATATAGGTGCCAAAAAAAGAGATATTTGTAGTCAAAGTTTGTATTAACAATTGTACTTTTTGGGTGCATTTTTATCCATTGGATATAAGCATGTAACTTCTAGATGTAATCTTTTACCCTATATATATATATATATATATATATATATATATATATATATATATATATATATATATTTGTATCATTCTTTTATCCACTAGACGTAGATCTGTACCCTCTAGGTGCATTCTTTTATGCATTAGATATAAGTGTGTACCTTCCAGATGCATTTTTTTACCCTCTATATATTTGTGTTTTAAATGTAGTCTTTTATCCATTTATGCGTAGAGTTATACCCTCTGGGTGCATTATTTTATCCATTGGATATAAGCATGTACTTTCCATATGCATTCTTTTACCCTATGGATATTTCTATTTTAGATTTCATCTTTTATCCACTTTGGATGTAGATCTGTTCCCTCTAGGTGCATTCTTTTATCCATTGGATATTGATGTGTACCCTCTAGATGCAATGGTTTACCCTCTGGACATTTTAGGTTTTGGGCGCAAACTTTTATCCTTTGTTCACAAGCCTCGTATCGTGTGGATGCACTCTTTTTCCCTTTGGACATTTGGGTGTGATGTGTACCTTTAAAAAAATATCAGCATTAAAAATTATTTTAATAGAAAAACCTTCTAGAGCTCATAACTTTTGATCCGTAGCTGGATTAAGGTAAATTTTTTTGAAATTTTATATTTTTTCGAAATCTATGCATTGGTGACATTTTTATACACATATTTCAAATGTAAAAGGTATTATTACTCATTTTAATATTTACATGTACTCAATTATAAAGTGTCAAATTTGGGAGGGTGTTGTAATCACTTGTGGATGTAATTTCGGTTGAGCCTAACATCCTAAAATTTTGTGTGTTTAAATTTATATCTCTCTTTTTGTTGAGATATTCTATATTTTTATTTTCCACACTTTTATTTTTTGGCATGTTGATAGAGTCTCTCTTGTGGGGGAGCTATTCTGATGAAGGCCAGTGTTAGTTTTTAAGTGTTTAAGTAGTTGATTTTGGCAACTCATATATATCTATGGTGTCACTCTACCCATTCAGCAGTATGGAAAGGTATGGTGTTGATACTTGATTCTTTGGGATGTGTTTACTTTCCTTGTTATGTGATGATGATATTGATTCTTTGGGTTTCATGCCCTTGCCTTGTTACCTTGGATTTTCTTGGATCTTGGCATTCCTATTTATTGGATCTCATGTCCTTACCTTGTTTCCTTGGTTTTCTTGGATTGTGGAACACCTATTTGTAGTAGTTGATAAAATTATGTATGGTGTTTGTTTTTCATTTTCGACATCACTCCATTGACAATATCCTTGCATGGAGATATTCTGGTGAAGCCAAGTGTTAGTTTTTGAGTTCTATGATTGAGAAGTGGATTCAAACCATAATGCCCACCAAAATTCTTCACCATTGTATGAGTTTTGGAGCTGATCTTCTTGGGATATCTTGCAGTGGGATTTTTCTCTCTCTACTTTGTTATTATTGGTTTTGGGTAGCTTGTAGTGTCCAATTTTCCCAGTTACAATACGTGGGTAACTTATCAGGCCTTGTTTCCGAGACCCACCTTCTCTTTCTCCCACCTAAGCTATTCTTACAGGAGGGTGTTAGTGTAGGTTATTATTTATTCTTTTATTTATTTTTAAGATAATGCTTACACTTATGTTAGGCCTCCACTTGTTGGGTTAGCTTGCTTAGGTGTACAAGTTGTGTGGAGTTAGCTTACTAGTCTTCTAGAGTTAACTTAACTACCAGATGATCGATTAGTGGGAGTTATTCACTATTTATTTACGTAGTAGTTTCACTTCCTCCTCCTATATGTACATCTTTCTTATTGATTAATTCAAGTCATTTTATTGTAATGCATTGACCATTATGGATTATGATGGATTGCCATATATGGTATTTTATCTCTTCTCTTTTGAAAATTTAATGTGGTGTTCTATTACATCTAATATGGCGGCTTGGAACAATCTTCTTATCGTTCCTTTCTAGAAGATACGAGACATCTTTAATTACACCATTTGACAACTTAACATTGCCACAAACTTCAAATCTAATGACAGAGTTATCTCCTAGATAGATATTTTCCTCAAAATTGACAACATCTGAAAGGATACCAGGAGTACAGGTCATGTGCCTAGAAGCACCACTATCAAGAATCCACTCATTTTCATTTGAAGCTGAAAGGGTTGTATATAGGGCAATAGACTACTCAACTATATTTGCTTATTTTTCCTTCGATTTTGAATTTTGTTTTGATTGTTAAATTTTTTGTTTTTAGCATTCTTGACTGGTCTGTTAGTTTTAACTCTACAATCAGACTCTTTATGCCCAAATTTTCCACACTTGTTGCAAGTTCCATTGAACTTGACTTTAAAATTTTGACTATTTTTGGCAAGATTAGGCTTATGATTTTCTTTAAATCTAGATTTAATGCTAGAATTCTTATTAGAATAATTATTAGACTTGTTTTGGGCTTCCTTATGATTATGAGAGAACAAGGCTTGAGAGGCAGTCTCTTTTGAATCAAAATTTTCCATTACTCTCTCTTCTTGAATCAACAAAGAAGACAAGGTGTCCAGATCAGGCAGATCATTTTCATTTTGATACTTAGAGTTAAGAATTGAAATGAAATTTCTAAAATTTTCACTAATGTTAATTTGGATTATAAAGTACAGAATTTATCTTGAAATAATTCACAGTTACAACCATCTAGTTGAGCTTTAATGTTCTTAATTTTAGCTAAATAGTTGACAATTTTCTCATCCCCCTTCATGGGTGATGTAAACAACTCTAAAACTAGTTTAATTATTTTAGATAGTCTACTTCCTTCATGCATGGTCTCTAATTATTTCCATGCATCTACAGGCAAGTCCATATGACCTATATGCATCAAGAATTCATCTCTAATGCTTCTTGATATCTCCGAGAGAAGAAGATAAGGTTTTAAGGGGTAGCTTATCTCCCTGTGGGAAATATTTCAATACTATTCATAAGATCCTAGCGATTTCTATCCATGAAATAATCTTTTAACCTTACCCTCCAGATATTATAGTTCGTTCCATTCAAAATTTGAGACTTATCCAACGAAAAACTAGCAGAACTAGCCATTTTTAATGCTCAGACAACAATGGAAACAATTATAGTTTTAAAAATGAGTCAAGGAAGCCAAACAGAGACAAAATACTAGCTACATATCTTTTTAATAGCTATACAAAAGAAAACAACTCAAATTTAGAGAAAAAAATAACTTGATTTGGTCAAATTTAAGATTGATTTAAAAGAGTAGAGTCAGGGTCGAGTTACAAGAGCTCGGTGAGTTATTTTGAAAATCAACTCAGTGAGCTAAAGGATGAGTTACATGAGCACAAAAAAATCCACAAGATTAATTTGAAATCCACGGACAAAGGACTTTAGGAAATCCACTAAACAAAGGGTTTTTGGAACCGTAGTATGAAGAAAATGATTGAAAAACCGCTATCAAGACATAGTATAATGCATGGAGGATTAAAATACATGTTTACTGATGAGTGGTTTGCACTTCACAATGAAACCACAAAGACTAAGTCAAAAAATGATACGTGGAGCCTTTTAAATGGCTCACACTTCACAAATCTACCCAAAACTCGATAGCTAAAACAAATATACGTGTCACTTTTCAATTAGCTCGCATTTCACAAATGTAGCTAATAAGACAGAAGACAATTAATAAAATGAATACATGAGTCTTAAATTAATTGGATCACTTTTTTCACTCTGACACAATGCAAAATCAAAGACAATCAAAAGAAGCCACTTGTCAAAAAATTATTGATTAAAGGCTTGACACTTGGTGGATTTCTGCCAAACTTTAAATAAAGACTTTGTGTGGATTAAAACCACAAAATTTAGCTAATTTTAAAATAAAGTTTGGGTCCAAAGAAGGAACAAGATAGGTGTCACAATTTAAGTAGCTAAGTCACTGTAAAGATCGATACTGCCACGGCACTTGAAACGTGTCAAAAATAATTTGATCATGCTTCGCATTTCAAAAGACAAAGAAACAAACGAAATATACATGGGGCCTTCTAAGTGGCTCATTTTTCACAAGTTTGACAAAATAATGAAAAATGTGAAAAGGTGGAAAATTCTAATTGGATAATTACTGCCACAAATGAATGACTGAGAAAAGAAAAATATTGAGCAATTCTGTTGGCTCATATTTCACAAATCTGAAAAATGTGACAAACAAAGATACTTGGAGAAATCTTATTGGCTTACCCTTCGCAAATGACACATGCAAGCTATGGAAAAATACAAAGTTGTTTGGAGCTATTTGATTGGGTTGTATTTCATAAATGACAGAGGATAGTTAAGTCAAGTCTGACAAGAAGGAGACATGCGTAAAGCCTTTATTGGATCACGGATTACAATTGAAAATCAAATAAACAATATTAATGACCCCATGAAGTAACATGGAGATTTTTTTATTGGCTTGGGCTTTGTAAAAAGTGACAAATGTGAAGCTATCTAGAGTAATATGATTGGCTAAATATTCACAATCAAAAGAAGTCAAATAAAGCCGACAGAGAAAATTCAGATGGCACAATATGATTGGTTGAATCTTCACAAATACAGAAAGATGTCAGATTGAAGCCACTTGGCCCTCTATGACTGATTACGGCTTCACAAATATGAAAAAGAGGATAGAGAAGATATTTGGATCAATTTTATTTGTCCAAACTTTGCGAAAATGAAAAAATGAAGCCAAATGGAAAAAAATGATTGGATTTATCTTGGTAAAAAAAATTTGGAGACAAATAAATATTTAAAATAAAGGAACATACTTAAACACTTCAAAATAACTAGATCTAGAGAGATCTTTCGGATCTAGATTCAAAAAATAACCCTAACAGCTATAAACAGTGCGAAAAATCAAAATAATCTCACAGACAATGGTTTTAAACAGAAAATGACTGAAACAAGATAAAGAAGCAAGGATCAAGCAGATGAAAAAGTATGATGGGATTTAAATAATCAATTAACCAATATCCAAGTAATTTGGGGACGAAAATTAGAACTTTGCACCTGATTTAGCTTGAAGTTGTCAGCTAAATTTTTAGGGTTTCGTAGATCAAACGGTCTTCAAGCTTCTTTGCTCTTGCAATCTAGAAAACATATAGATCTAGCTCTACACACACATAATCACAAGCTCTGATACCATGTTAGAATGAATGTCGGAAGATATAATTGAAGAATTATAGATCCACAAAATAAATAGCTGAGGATTATAGATTATAATGTGTAGACATTTAACCAGATGTTTATATATGCATATAACAATTAACAAATCATTAATGAAAGTAAATAACAAGAACTAAAAGTAAATGAGACAAGAGACACCAGATTTAAGTGGAGAAACCCAAAGGGAAAAACTCCACTGAAAATCATTGTCTTATATTAAGAATTTCACACTTTAACCCAACACTTCTAGTTGGCATTGGTCTCATAGTAAACAAATAATTTTTTTGCTGCAATGTATAACAGCTCGCATAAGTAGCTTGATCTTAGATCAAATGGTCTATATGCTTAATAACACCATGTAATTCAGTATCACAAGTAAACAATCCCGTGAGGGATCATCCTACTTATATAGGATGGGTGAGCGGTTATACCGCTTCACTCTTTTCAAGGCTGTGAAATACTGACTAAGATTATTAAAAATAATCTTTAAGACAAGGGGTTTTCTAAGTGGCTATCCCCACTTGACATTAATACCCCAAAAAATTTCCCTAAGTGTGCACCGGTTATGTACGAAGGCGGTATGAAACCTAGGATTCGGATGAACGAAGGTAGTGTGAAACTTGTGTACCTAGTAGTCCCATCCTCACCCACCCTAAATTCATTAAGGCTGGTAGAGACTATGCTAAATTGTAATATGTAATGATTCCTCTATAAAACCAAAAAAATCAAGGACTTGTAATTTCACATTAATGCAGAAACGAAAGAAAAGTAATCATAGAAATATTGTTTCTATAAGTTATAATAGTTTTAAAAAAGACATTCCAAATACAGAATTAAAAATTTATTTTCATTAGATCACCATATTTTTATCAAATACAAACACTTAAATACTTAAAAAAGCTAAAAACACAAAAACAAGACCCGCCTTTCCATCGGAAGTTACGCTTTATAAAATCAATCTAAAGAACCTTCTCCAATCAATTTTTCTAGCCCAAAGATATTTTTCAACTATTCTTATGCCGCGCAACAGTGTAGGTAGTTGTAGCTATCGAGCTCTAGGGGATGGATTATTATTTTTGCACCGGTGGCTATACTGAGATATATTTATAAGCACTTTGTGTTTTTCAATTTTAGGGTGATTTATATTAAGATCCATCGTGCCATTGCTTACTCTCTCCTCTCGGTTTTTCATATTGATCTATTTTCATAGTTGAAGTTACAAATAGTGATAAAAACACATTTTCCTGAAATCCCAAATCATATAGTGATAATCTATCTATGTGTGTGTGTATATATATATATTTCAATGCATGGTGAAGAGGTTCGAGATCATAGTTCCATTTGCACCACAAATTTTCATAATTTTATTTAAATATTTTCTTTGCATCCGGCCCTTTAAAATGTTAAATGTCAATCAAGAAAACATATTTGATGTTTTTACCACAAATTTTGACAGAAAAATAAAGAATTTTCTCCAAATATACAAAATATCCAATCAAAGAATACAAAATAAACAACCGACCGTATTACTTCCAACATAAAATATCATCAAAATCCATTACTACAATGAGAATAACATCTTAAAAACAACATCCACATATAAATATCATATTGAATTTACTCTTTCGATATGACCCTTAGACATGATGTAACATACTTGAAGAGGACTCGCTACCTTGATTTATACCTTCTCAACCTTGCAACCTTGATGACACACTCGAATACCTAACAAACCTAAAGCAAAGTGATAAAATACCAAGAACTTCTCAAATTAAGGTGATACTTACTTTTAGTAATGTCATAAATAGACATATATTCTCATGACTTGATGAACAAATACTTAATAAAATTCCACCTTTTGAATAAATCTTGCACAAAAGATACAACACTTTTGGAGAAACAACTTCAAATGGATTGACAAAGACCATAAATAACATGAACTAAAACAATATGCACTTTACATACCTTAGCATGCTTCCATCTCATGAAGGATGATTCCATGAAGCCTAATTGAGGCACCCATGACACCTATATACTCCTAGAAAGATAGAACATCAATGTGCACATGGGACATGATACAAAGATCCTTCATCAAATTTATTAACTCATGTACCTTTTCTTCTCTTATTTTCTTCTTGAGGTCTTCTTGAGAAGATAGAAAAAAATATTGAGGTTATACAACAACAAATGGACCTTTATGAGAGATAGGTTAAACATGACTAGAGAAAGCAACTTTGAAACCATATTTTTCATTCTTGACAAGAGCAAACATAAGATATTCCCTTCCTTTTTCAACATGATCAGTCTTGGCATCATATTTACTTTTGTATGTGCTTGTATTTACTCTACAATATCTTGTAATGTGGCCAATCTTCTTACATTTGAAACAAGATAAAGAAATATTACCTCTAGAAGCCCCATCACTTTGTCGAGAACTCTTTTTGACAATATCTAGCTATATGTCTAATATAATTGCAACTATAACACACAACCCCATGCTTATTTTCATTCCTCCAAATCTGACTAGGAGACTCTTGATGACAAAACTTGGCAATATGCCCTTTCTTATGGAAATTATAACATGTAATATCTCCTAACTGATATGAATGATCATGCCAACCATTTCTCCATGGAAATGCATTCTTAATAGACCTTCTACAAGTCCCTAGCTCTATGACCAAAAGTATTGCAAGAGTAACAAACACCATTGAACTTACTTGTAAACTTCATTGCATTGGGCTTCCTGGTAGGCTTATTGATATATTTTGACATCCTTCATAGCCTTACCAACATTGCTAGACTCAACTTTGTCAACTTCATGCTTCTCTTTATGCTCTCTTTTGTAGCCTAAACCAAGTTTTTCATTTATTGTCATTTGATTATGCAATATATCATCTAAGGCTTCGAACATTTCTCTATCCTCTCATACATCTTTAACCTACTATGTGCATACTCTAAATATGAATTTAAGGATATCAAATCATCTTCATAATTGAATAAATATTCATATTTGGATTTTAGGGTTTTAGATACCTTCTCCACTTATGAATTCAGAACCTGAATGGCTTTACCATGCTCATCTTCCATTCAACTGATTTTTTCTTCCAAGCTCTAAATAATTGATTTTGCTACATTATACTTCTTTCTAAGGAATATTTCAACATCTGATGATTTAACCATGGATTTTTACTTCAAGAGGATCTCCTTAAAGTTGTCATACTTGCTTTACAATGACCTCATTTGATACCAATTTTGGAAGAGAAGATACTAAGAGGAGGGATTGAATTTGTCTATTAAAACTTTATTACATTTTCAATTCATCATTCATGATCATTTATATAGCCATACAATAAACCATGAACCATATGTGTGCTTACTTAAGAAATTAAACAACCATACACAAGAGAAAAGGTAAGAAAGTACACAAGAACACCAAATTTTAGTTGTAATCCCTCAAGGGTACGAATACCCATTGAAAATATGCTTATATTAAACAAAGAAAATAGATTTATTAAAGCACCAACTTCACAAGGAGAAAAACCCATAATTTAGAAAAGCACCAACTTAAAAAGTAGGATACAATCCCCTATTATGATCAAGAAACAACTCAACCATTTGAAGATAAAGATTTATTAATATTTTTTCTGCTATAACTTATGGAGATCACTAATTTAGCTCACAATCCTTCTTCAAACCATCATTCACCTAGCTCACTCTTTCTTCTTCTCTCACGGATAAACTCGGCACCTTGCACTAACAATCCTCATCACTCTTGATATTTTAAACTCATCCTAGTCTCTGAATTCATTCCCTTGAACAACCTTTACTCTCTCATGTATGTTGCATTTTCCCCTTTTGTTCAACTAGTTCAAATTTGAACTTAAACTTCACTTTTTATGCTTCTCTTATTTCAAAAACTTAATAGTTTAGTCCTAATTTTTTTATTAACCAATACAACTTAAAAAAATCCTAGTAAATTAATTAAAATATTCATAATGGACCCATATAGGTGGGCCATTCCCAAATACAAAAAAAACTCAAAATCAACTCAAAACCCCATCACCCGGATGGCTAAAACCTAGAATCACCACAACCATGATTAGTCAAGCTCAAAATTCATCACATATATAAAATATGACATAAAAAAATCATCCATGATCATTGATTAGATTTCATCAATCAAATTATTCATAACACACTGAAGAAGGCTCATATCTTTCACAAAATAGTTATTTCTACGAATTCTATCATCAACTATGGATCTCAAGTACCCAAAAACATCTCTAATATGGAATGTAACAACTTAGTGAAATATCCTAGAACTATAGATCACATATATGCTTTATGTAGTTCATGAAACATCCATATTGCAAAACTACACCAAATTTCCTCTTTACCAAAATGAGCTACCCGTAAATTAGCTTTACAAACTGAAATGGTTTGCACCATTTCTGTTAATTTAAAGACCTAAAAATGCCTTAAATAGGAACACAATCCATCCCTCTTAACTCTCTAACTTATATATATCATCAAACAATCCAAAACATGCCTCATCTACCTCAGTCTTCTATCCTCGAGCAATCCTTTTCTAAAAATAAGCAAGCTTCTTCTTTAAACCGAATGGATGAAACATAAAATGTAATCATCATGAGAAATTATTTATACCTATAGAAATCCATATCAATATAATTTCCTAATATCTTTCATTTCCTTCCAACTCAAAGTGGAAGGCCTCTAACCAAGTCCATGTCTATATTTGCTCATTTAGCCTCACAGATTCAAGAACTAGCCTTAAGCTCGGCATGCTCCATCACCTCAAAATTTACTTTCACACTTAACCAAATCATGGAACACCCTTAAAAATAATTCTAGTCACTCAAACATTCAACGAACACGAACAAATCATAACCATCACCTTACCTCATGAAGCTTCTCAAGATCCTTCTGAACTAGGCATCTCCCAGATTTGACCCTCAAATATGAGGTCATAACTTATACATACCTTATAAAAATAAAATTTTGATATGTAATTTTAAATATCTCTGAAATAGTATCATAAAACAACTTAAATTAGGACCTAACACCACATGTAGCTCCTGTAATTCCACTTTTACCACAAGCTGCTCCAAATTGCCCCAAAGACTAGTCTTCATAAATAGCACACACTTTTCCATTTTTCACATCAATTATAATATGAAAATATCATGGACATGTATAAAAAATCCTGGGATAAAAACAATGTCCATTTATTTCTCACCTTCTTTGGATAAATTTTGCACAAACAAAAGATATTTAGAAACAAGCATTTTTAGGTAGGGCCCACATATAGTCACATACTCTTATATACATTTATAGAAATGTGGAGGAGTAATTTACAACATTCAATAGTAAAATTTTCAAAATAAATCAACATTGTTTAAGTACACTCATTTTTCTCTTAGTTATTTTTAACTAGGGTTTAGTTAAGGTTTCAAAGTAACTTATCTTCTTAACGATCGCTAAAAAAATGACAATCAAACCTCCTAATTATTATTGATAAACCATATTAGTTATATTTAAAAAATATATCTATAATTATATAGGTCCCATGCAAAGCACACAATTCACAAAAAGCATCAAACGACCAACTTTTAGTTCAAATCTTCATTAAAGAACACCCGATTTTGCCATAATAGATGTATCTTGCAAAATTTTCTTCAATTTGACATGAAACTTGTCATGAAGCATCATAAAAAAAATATACCTATATATACTTAGAAAATATCCAAAATACATTTTAAACTCTCCAGAAAATCTCACTTACCCATGTTATCTTCCATCTTCTCCACCTTTTTTCTTCCCAAGGACGTCAAACATGCATTGTACATGTGAGTATTGAATTGAAACTCATCATACATCTCATATAAATAGACATCATACTACTACCATGATTTTTTAGGACTGATCAGCTACAAAACTCATACCTCCATACCATTCTCAGTAAGCTCCAAGGCTTGGCATAGGCCTGAATGACCTAACTCAACCATGACTTCACTTGAACCGACCTTACTGACCTCATGTAGACTCTTAGACACATATAACACACATTTAGGACCATGTATGACCTCATGAAACCATTGAACCCCTCAATAGAACTCATATTATAAAAATACAATCTTGACCATGATCCAGGAGCACCAAGGAATTCACCATACTTGGTCATTACCAATCAACCTTCATGTTTGACACTAAACGACACCTCTTGGAGACTCATACAATAAGATGACACCCTTTTCCATAAATTTATTTGACATCAATGACAACACTAACACACATTGTCCAACAATTTGTGTCTCAATATTTGATTTATGTTTTGAGAAGTATCAAGTGTTTTTATGCATCATAGAGATAGTATGAAGAAGGTTAAGTATATGAAGATCAAAATGTGATTTTTTTAGTTGATAATTATTGCTTTGAAACTATATGCAAATGCTTGGGGTCCGTAGTATTGTATTAAATAGGATTATAGGATGAAAATATGGTTTTCAAGGTTACACAAGTCTAGCTTAAAGATTTACATTCTAATGAATTACTATAGAGTTTCTAAAGATGCATCATAAGATGAGGTATGTTTCTAAGTTTATCCTTGAAATGATATATGAGTAATAAGGTGAAGCATGTATTATCATTGGATTTACATGAAAATTCATGGTGTTTTGTATGATTTCATGAGTCGAGGAGGAGATTAAAAGGTCATTATCCTTGAAATATAAAGATAGAAGTTTTACAAGTTAAGTATGTGATAAGTATGCATTATAAAAGGGTAAAGTATGTTATGGTCTACTTTAATGATGAGAAGCATTTGTATGGAGAGCTATGTAACTGAGTAACATGACTTCATGAGATAAGGAGAGTTGATCTTTAAACGGTTTCTTAGGTGTCAAGAAGGGCTATTTTGGTATAGTTGTTGGTTTTTGAATGTATAGTTGCAGGTGGGAACTAATCATATGGTCAAGTAAGCTTTAATATCATGAAAATAAGACAAAGAACATTGAATTGTTTTAGGGATTTGATGTTAGTTTTGACTTATCTCCATGGAATTCGCTCAAGATATGTACTCTTATATTTTCGTAGACAATTAAAGAATGATGGTATGTTATTAGGGGAGAAATAAGGATATGTTTCATGAGTTTAATAGATTCCTATAGATAGGAGAAATTTGGAAAGATTGATCTAAAAGGAGATTTAGGGATCTTGGTCCTAAATTATGTAACTAGTCTATATATAGTAGGTTCAACTCTATTTGTGGTTGTCTTCAAATGATATATATATATATATATATATATATATATATATATATATATATATATATAACGAGGATTCAAGCATGGTGTATTTCTACAAATCAGGTATGTATTTGTGTGTGATATGTATGCTTACGCACAAGGGGAGCTATAATGCTATCATGACATGACGAAGCCAAAACATAGTTAAGAGAAGAGTAACATGGACTTGATGTTATTTGATGTATTTGGTTGGTGTTTCAACTAAGATATGTTCCTAATATGTTGTTTAATATGGATATTATGTGCTACTATAGGTATATTCCTTTATAATTAGTGTAAAAAGGGGATAAGTATTATGTTGTTTTCCATCAATGAAAAAGGGGAAGATTATTGGCATGTGTGTGTGTGTTATCATTGATGTAAAAGGTACAAGTAAAGAAATGACAAAGGGTTGATGATGAGGATTGATAGAGGAATCTTGTAGTGATGATGACATGGGCATATAGAAAGCGACATGATTGCATGAGTGTAAATAGTGAGAATTGTTTGTCCTAGAAATCCTAATAAGGAGGCCTAGTCAATATAGGTGATGACACATGAATGATAGATATGCATGGAGATAATGACGGTGATGTGTTGAGACACTCATATAGGTCTTATAATATGGTTACGGTGGTTGAGGAAGGTTTGTAGGTATTAAACTTGACCTAGTCTAGATGCTTGATGGCCTAATGGAGCATGAAGATTAGTTTGAGAGGTGCGTGGGCCCATGAGGGCATGCATACAAGTTATATATGTTTTATCAATAATTTTAAGGAATTTTGAAGGGATTTGAAGCACATGTATGATGTTCACTTACTCTGTTTAGGTCTAAACTAGACCTAACTCTATGACCTAGCTAGGTAAGTCATGGTGGTTGAGATGATGTAGAGACAAGTATGATTAGAAGAAAATTTGGGAAGTTTAGAGAGGTTTTCATGAATTTGTGTGCAAAAATTTAGTTTTGTATGATCAATATTTTTCAAGTTATGATGTTTTTAGCTCTTCCAAGCACAAGAAGGTGAGTTTCCTAGCTCGATATGAGATAATTTGTATTAGTTGGGATGTGAAAAGTTCACATGGAGAACTAATAAATTTGGGTATGTTTAGGCATGGACCTAAGAAGGTTTCAGAGTTGGAATGACATCAAATGAGGCGATGTGCTTTATCAACCATTCAAAGAAGGTAAATAGATAAAAATCCCTAGTTAAACCCTAGTTCATGAGAGATGATTGAAAACTAGATACTTGTGAGATCAAAATTCATTAGATCATAAAATGTGATTATTTTAGGATGCAAAGGACTCTAGTTTCTTTTAGATGGTGGTGATTTGGAGTCTTGACATTAGGTGGGGCACACTCGTATTTGCATGTTTGAAGGAATTTTTATTTTTTCTCGGGTTTTCAATTTGACCCATAGTCTAAATTGATATTATGAGTAGATGGTAAGATATGATAGATGTTTGAGGTTATTTGAGACTATGGTGAATCCATTTGGAGGACTACACATGTCGAAAAGTGAAGACTAGTTTTAGGTCTAATGCACAGTTTGTAGTAGTTATGGTGAAAGGATGCTCATGGGTATATTTTCCATAAGTAGAAGTTTATATTGACTATGAAGGTGTTTTGAACATACAAAATTACTTGTTACATGTTTTGGTTGAGTCATACAGGTCAATTTTCTTGGCAATAATGAGGTCAAGAGTTGAACTACTCGATAGGGTTTAAGAACAATGAAGGTAATTTGATGAAATTGGTCTAAAGGACCAATATCTTGGCTTGAATCACGATTCCTAGTTATTAGATAGTGATGAGGGGTTAAATTTTATATTATTCCATGTATTAAGAAGTCTTAAGAGTGATAACACATGTGTGAGAAGGTCTTGTTTCCAATATTTGTTTATGGGAATTTCTAGTATCCTAGAGGAAAGAGTTGTTTTGATGGGTCTATGGGCTGATTCATGAGGTATAAATTGGTTTATCATGTTACTTGGGTCAATGGATTTCCAACGAGTGTTTACATGTCATGGTTGAGGTGATATGTTGAAGTTAGGCTTCATTTTTTAACAACGTTGTCTTTGGAGGTTCTCAATATGAGTAGGAAACATTCCTACTTAATGGTGTCATGATGTTGGATGAATAAAATGAATAAGATTGAAAGCCACGTGTGGAATTTTTAGGCACACATAAGGAGATGTTAAGGGGTTAGAATAAATGAAAGAGGTTTGTACCTAGAAGGAAAGAGTTAGGACACATCCAATTTTCTATCTTACGGGCTAAAAATAGAAAATCAGGATGGAGTATCGACCAAGGAAAGATATGTAACATGATAACTTGGCATTCTAGAATATCAATTTATGGATAATGGAAGTGCAGATTTGAGCACATGCATAGAGGTTGTTAATAGGATAAAATCAAGTATTATTCATAGGATGATCTATTATTAGTTGTTTTGTAAAGCATGCATGTAATCTATTTTGAGCTCGCCTATTATTAGGAGAGTTCATACGCATTGAAGGTAAAGTCCTCACCCATATATGTATTTATTTTTTTGGTACCATCATAGAAGGAGAGTATAGTTTTGGAGTGTATTATGTTGTTTAGCTAGGGTTTGATGTTTGCACATGTTCTAATGCCTTGGTAAACAAATGTATTTAGATTTTGTTATACTTTAATATAATGGAATTTGGTGGATGGATTATGATCATTGATGTGTTTGAGTATGGTGAATTAATAGTATAATTTGTATTGATTATCATTTGAATTTTTATGTTCCTTATTATATGTGTTTCCAATTAAATGTATGAAATTGGTTCTTATGATTGAATGAGTACTTGGTTAATTTATCATCATGTATATACATGCTAACATATTAAAAAGAAAAACATGGGAGGGACCTTGTAGCTATGCATGTTTTGGGTGAGCATTCAGCCTTGCTAAATGAGGTGTCAGTGTGCATAACAATACGCTAGGAAATTAAAGACTACATATTTGTTCTATTCTAGGGACCTTTTTCAAACTATTTGCTAGGATGTTGCATAGAGATGGCATATTGGCTGAATCTAGAGAGCATTGAAATTTGGGTAGAGAATGGTCAAGATCAGTTTGTGTAGAGATATAGCACTGGACCTGATTTCAATGTATGTCGTTGGGTGGAAGATAATATTTATCATGAGATCCATAAAAATTTTTTGAAATTCTTTCAAGTAGAATTGTATGAGTGGTTAGAAGCATACACATTAGGGAAGCGTTGGGGTCCTAGACCAAGACTTTGGATGTAGGAAGCTTACCAAACTCTTTTTGATGTAGATTTGGACTGGTCTAGAGCTATAGATTGCAAGTGGGTCGGTGTGTTGTTAAATTATACATTATAGAAAGTTATTTATACATATTTATGTCTAGAGGAAACTGACTTTATATTCTTTCATGAGCCCAGAGGATCTTACTTGCATGTTATACCGTTATTGATCAAGATTTTGATTATAGAACTAGATTTAAAATTCCTCCCTATGGATTTATGAACCTTCACCGCATCAAGGGGAAGGAGAATTTATGGTGAAAGATGATAGAATTGGTGGGTAGAAATACAGAGATAGGAAAGTGTTATCCTATTAAATTGACAAGGAAATTTTGCAAGTAACCATACCAAAATTCCGTTTTGGTCCCCTGAAGAGGTCTGATAACATTCAAAATGGCCTAAAACTCCCTTTCAAAAATAATTTTTTTAGAACTTAGCCATTTTTAGCTTCTTTAGAGCAGCGCAGTTTTTGGGGTGTCAACATTCCAAAAATTGTGCCTTTTTGAACTAGGCACAAGAAATGTTGTGTCGACATCATGAAATGTGTGCCCCTTAGAAAACCCTTTGGTGCAGGAATTGACATGTCAACATCATTAAACATGTGCCAAGTATGTGTGCTAAGGTGCTAAAATTATCATGTCAACATCGAAAAATGTGTGCTTAAGGCGTTGGAAGAGTGGTGTCGACATCAATGAAGCTACGCTAAGGTGCCCTTTTTGTCATGTCGACACTCTCAAAGGTGCGCCAAAGAAAGTTGGTGAAATAATTAATGTTAGGTTTTCTATAAATAGGTGCTCAACACCTGTCATTTTCACAAATTGAAAATTGTGAAAAGTGTTTTCTCTGTGCCTGTCAGCTGTCCTTGTCACCCCCGCATGTTGTTTTTGAGCTTGTGGACCCCAACGTCATCCTTCATCCTTTATAAAACCGGGTAAGTGGCTTTTGTCATCCTTGTTATTATTATGGTTTTTGTTTCTTGGTTATTGTTAGGTTTTAGGGTTGTTATAAACCAAAAGATCAAATCTAAAATGAAAAACCTAACAATCCATAACCATCTGGAAGCCCCTTTTCCTCTCCTTCCAGATCTGTAAATCTGGAAGGCCCCTGCCTCTGAAAAAACCTAAGGCCTCCTTTTCACTACTTATTATCTTGTTACAAAACCTCTCTTTACCATTTGAAGAAACCAAGAGAGAGAGGAAATCGAGAAATTGCAAAGAAATCACTAAAAACCTCGGCGCACTGTTTTTACATGTTACAACCCTCACAGTTGCACCTTGGTGCACTATCCTCACTTGTAACATATCCCTAACCCACACCCTAGTATAAAAACACTTAAAGAACTTTCAAGGGCAAAGGCACATCATCCTACACAACATCAACATATGATGTTGTGAGCTTCAAAACCATGCCAAGCATTTTTCCCATTGGCGCATTGATTTCCTTTCTACCATATTCCAATATTACGCCTTGGCCGCACTAGAAGCCATGCAACACCATCCTTTTAGCACCAAAGCTAAAGAAAATTTCCTCGAAAAGTGCGGGCACATGATCCTTAACATCAACATGACATGTTGTATGTTGTAAACCCATGCCCTGCGCTTTACCCTTTAGTGCCACCTTTTGTCATGCAACACCCCTCAAAAGTGTTCCCTTTATAAGCTTGGCATAGCTTTTCTCCTATCAACACCTTTGGAACATCTTTTTACATGTTGACATCTCCAAAAGTGCACAAAACCTTTTTAAGCCTCTGCTCGCAAAGCATGTGAACTTGAACCTTGCATGCTAGGCCTTATAATTGCTCATTCATATTTCTGTAAGCTTTTACTATGAATAACATGATGGTTGACATGGCTCTTTTGTATTGGACCTCCTTGATTCTCCTTACAAAACAACAACAACCATCCTTGAGCTCACACATGTATTCATCAAGCAAAAAGCCAAAAAAGTCTAAAGGAAAATAAAAGTTGATAGAACAAGAGATGAAGTACAAATATCAAAAAGTCAGGATGTCTGACTCATACACAGAGAGTGATCTCGACATCAGAGACTCTGAGCTATGACATATTGATATGGATGACTTCTGGGCAAGGACAAATCGGACAAGCTGGTGGGTAGTGGATTGCACTTTGTAGCTGGGCTACTAGTAAGTGCTATGAACAATGAATTTATCATGTTGGTTTCCCATTGCTATAACAAGGACACTAGATGTGTCGAGGATAAGGAAGGAAAGATGATCATCGACCTAACTGCTCGTCACTTTGAAATAACCCTGGGCATTCCTCATCATAGGCAATATGTCGCCATAAGTCTAGAAGACTGCAAGAAGGCATGGGACGACAATGAGGACAAATGCATGCAAATGATGAACGAGCTCTATCTTAAGAAAAAAATCCGGTGAATAGATGGCCACAAACCATCCACCATAGTGACTTCAATGAGGAACTGAGTGATACAATCACCTTCCTTAATAGAGTATTCAAGCTTCCCGATGTCCATTATTTCAACAAATGGATGTTGTGGTAATTAGAGACCATGAACAAGAATGTGCCCAATCATCATTTTGGATGGGGGGAAATCATGAGCGACACCATCTCTCAACAGCTTCAACAGGTCCTAACAACTAGGAAGTTCTATATAAATTCCTATGTTGTATACGTTGTAGCATCAACGATGACATTTATAGGCTTAGCTCAAAATGGGGTATGGCCCAGGTAAAAATATATGAATTCTACCTAGAGCTAAGGCTCAAGAATAACATCCCCTAGTTCTCAAAAATCAATGATGCCTTCTTCTATGAGGTGATCTATTTGCTAAGACTAAATATGAGACATTTTCACACCGGCCTAAGTGTGATTGCTGCCACGAAGAAATGGAGAGCATTGTTCACGTAATTCCCCACATTCACATATCTCAGGGCTATGAATTTTGAAGGTGAACTGAAAAAGCTACCAAGGTATGTAGGGCCCAAGTTGATCCTCTTAGAGTTGTCAAGGCAACTGATCACTTACCACGAGAGGTGCATGAAGAGAAAGAAAGGAGGAACCCCATTCCCCCTTACAGTTGGCCGATACACTGTACCACATTGGCCAAAGCTCAAAAATGTATGCTGAGCTTAAATTTCTGAATCTAAAGAAAAAATTTCCACCAAGGCCCACCTTTGATTGCCAGAGTTGCCTCCCAAAGGAAAAAATTGATCCCATCCATGTCCTTTAGATCAATTACATCTACATTGACCTAACACATGAAATAGATATTAGGTGAAAGGATCACTATTGGCTGGCTATGGCAGAGATCATCCATTATGGCATAGCCATCATTCCAAAGGGATTCCAAGAGACTGATCAAGAAATTTATTAGGTTTACCTTGATACAGATGGGGACGATTGGCCGTTCACAGAAGTTGATAGAGCCAAAGCATCGAAGACCATTCAAGAAAGGGTTAAACCCATGTTGTATTGCACCAAGTATTGGTGTAAAAAAAATGGTCTCACCTACCACAAAGTATATTTCACTACTTCCCCTTTAGGTAGAGCACCTCCAAGGCTGGACCAGGCACCAAAAGGAAAAGGAAAGGATAAGGAGGGAGAACCAAGCAAACAGGAAGAAACTCCTGAAAGCCCTCCTACTACTTCGAGAAGTAAGTGGTGACTTGGTGTTTGCAGGTAAAGAGTACGAGACCACCAAAGTTTCAACGAATACATCCACTTAGGATTTTATCACAACTAAAACTCTTTGAGGTACCCACCATTCCTTCTTCCACCCCTTCTCCTACCCTTGTCATTCAAGCATCATTCCTATGGACATGTCTTCTCCACTTCATTTTCCCTTCCATCTCCCACCTCTTCCATTTTCTCTCTCTCGCGGATCTGTCACCTAGTGTTCCCTCCAACCCTTTATAGATCCCTTCTACATCATCCATGACCTTTTCTTCTCCCGTAGTAACTCTAGGCCCTACAAGCAGAAAGCACGTTGGACTCCTTGTCGATGCCACCACCAAGTGTCTCAATGTTTGCTTGTGACCTCTTTAGTTGCTTCCCCTTTCACCCTTGTTTCTTATTCTATTACCTCTACTCCCTTTCTCATAATTCCAAGTGGATCTCTAACCATCTAGGTCAACTCAAGAGAAAGGTTCCCATAACACCCATGGACTTGTCTATTATTCTCGAAGAAGGGACCCAAGAAAGGAAAGCTATAACTCGCTTCTCTAAGAGCGTTTCAGAGAGAGAGTCATGGAGATTACATATCCGAATCCCACTAAAGAGAAGAAATATCTATCTCCTACAGACTTTACAGTGACCCAAGTCATGATGGGAACCTCATCTGAAATCCTACAAGGAGAGGCCTTATCTGTAGTAGATGCCCTTTGCAAGAAGCTACAAGAAGCAAAAGAGGAGAAGAGAATACTCAAGGAACAGAATAAACATCTTCTCCAAGCATTGCAGAGAATGGGCAATGCTCCTCCTATGACTGCCACCAAACCTACTGAAGTTCTCAGTCAGGATAAGATTAATGAATATGCTAAGATTGGTGAACAAGGCATGGTAGTATCCTCCTGGATAGAGTGAATCCTTAGAGATAGTGAGGAAATGATTAAGAAATTCACAGTGCTCTACCAGGATATTGATCAAGAAAATAAGGAGCTACAAGCAGTAGTAGTTTCCCTCTCCAAGGAGTTAGACAATGCCAGGTTGCAACATGAATCATTCCAAGCAATGGATAACTACTTCGCCGATGACCAATTAAAGGTTGGTATCATCAATCACCCATGAGCACATAATAAAGCTTTTGTCACCTTAGATTATCGGGTTGATCAAATGGAATATATCCTGGAGAGGATAGATAAAATCAATGATGAAGCCCTGGATGCATGATTCAACATGGAGCAGACAGTTACAAAGATGTCTCCAAGGATGCTCAGTGAATCGTTCACCTTGAGGGAAGAAGACGATACAGTTCAGTGCTTTAAGACTATCGTCACCCAAGGTTTGGTGCGAGGTCACTTTTGACTAGGAATCAATTAATAACCCTACGGCTTGCCACGATTTCATTGGATTCTTGATTGAGGCATGTGAAGAGTACATCGGGCTACCTACCAAGTTCAAGAATGAAAAAGAAACTTGCAAAGTCATTAACAACCATTTCAAGGGTCTAGATCGTAATCAACTTCAAACAATGATTAGTGAGTTTATGGAATATCGAGGTCGGTGTCACATCACCTCTCCCGATCGAAGTAAGGCAATCTGTTTAAACAAAGAGATGATGAGGAGTAGTTCCTCTTTTTTTGTACGCTTTGATCAATTTTGTAAAAAATATTTTAAAAGTATGTTGGAATTTATGATGACATCATCCATGTTACATCATGGGATGTTGCAATCAAAAAAACTTGCCCAAAGTCAACTTTTGACTATTTAGATATTTTGTAGATATGTTTTAAATAGTGGTTGGTTTTTTTGTCTTCTTTCCTCTTCTCTTTCTATAAATACTAGAATACTTTTTGTATTTGATGTGGACATATTTTGTATGAAAAAAGAAGTGAAGAAAGAAAGGCTTTGTGCTTTTTTGTAACAGAAGAAATATTAATATATATGTTTAGACTTTGTGCTCAATATATGTGTTATTTGCATCGGATATTTCTTAAGTTAGATCTATATTTTGGATCTATTGGATTCCTTCTTATTATCATTATATATTCATCGGTATTTCTTTATTTATTAATGCAAGTAAGTTTGGCTCTGTTTACTACCAGCCCAAAGCATAAACCTTCTAACCTTTCTGTCTTGGAATTCATTTCTTTTCTTCCTTCAGATCTACCCTCTCCTTCCTTCCTACATTTGTATTCGAAGTCGAACTACTCTCTACTGGGATGAGATCCCAAACCCCTTGAAGTTAGAATAGTGTAGATTTACACTGATTCTTGCTTGATAGAATAACAATAAACCAGTTTTGCTTTGTTGTCTCAAAGAGGGGCTATGCCCTACACACTATTGGTCTATTTCCGCATGATCTGACTAATCAACAGATTTTCAAACCAACAGTTTTTGGTAACTCTGCTGGGGAACGAACTAAGGAAATAATTAAAAAACTATAAAAATCACTACCAGATTGCAAATTTTAACTCTTTGTTAAAAATAAAATTTTTGGCAAAAGTGACCAAAACTGAAAATTTTCTTACACAAATTCATAGATTGGGGAATCATAGGGACTTTTAGTTTTTTCGAGTTTTTAAAAAAACTTTTTATATTTTCATAGATCGAGATTCGACATTTGATGTTATTTTCAAAAACTTGTAAAATTCAAGTCGAAGATCCGAAAATAAGCTTTCTAAATTGACTCACATTTTATCCTTGTTAATATTTATTAGGAAACCACAATCGGTTGTTATTAAAGATGATAAAATTAAATATTAAAAAGTACATGTTGCTTTAATTGTTGCCAAAAAATCAAAAAATCAGCAAGTACAAATATTTTTTTTTGGTAAATATGCTCTTAATTGTTGCAAATATGAACAGTGCTTTGGTGGGTGAACAATTTACTCATGGTAGAAGAGCTTTTCAAGAAGTTGATCCAATCTTTGATCTACTTCAAAGGCACAATTTTAGTATCACTCCAACATGATTCGCATCACTAAGTTAGTGGATCGATCAGCAAGAAGTGCCTCACCTCCACGAAAGAGCCAGATTTCACAAGGTGCCTCAACATCAATTTGCAGTGCTCTTTTGCTAAGTGGAACCACACTCCTGCTTTTTTTTCCCACTTTTCAAATGGTAATAAATCTACCTGTACCATGGGGAAATGCCATGGGTCCTCTAGCACTGCCACATCTAGTACACCCCCTTCCTAGCAAGAATCGCAAGAATTTCCCAAAGTTTGATGGAAGCAGAAATCAAAGCACAGACACGCATATAGCTGCATTTATTATGTCATGTAGTATTCTGGATGTGACTCATGAAGATGTGTTGGTACGTCTCTTTCTTGAGACCTTGCAAGGTCTTGCATTAGAATGGTTCTAACATTTACCAGCCGGATCCATCACCAGTTGGGCCACATTACGGATTGCATTTAAAGATAGGTACAAGCCTTCAGAAGATGCATTCATGTTATTATCATGAATCACTCACATGAAGAAGGAGGCCAATGAAACCATGCATGATTTTATCGCCTGATTCAATTCACTAATCAACCGTGTGTCGCCTGCCATGTTGCCAACATTAGAGAATCAAAAGTGTTTCTTTGTGAATGCAATGAGTTCAAGAGTAAGTTTCTTACTTTTACAAGAACAAATACCCACCTTGGTTCTTGCTCAAGCTGTGGCCATTCGGATAGAAGACAACCTTCTTATATCTAGTGAGTTAAGACATGATCCGTCAAAATCAAAGGCTTCAACTTCTTCTCAGGCTACCTCATCAAATCCAGCATTCCAGAAGATGGCAAATGACTTGATCTCATTAAAGAATAAATTGGCTCAAACATTGTCTACTACTCCGTACCGGGATATCCCACGGAGGAACTTCACTCCCAACAACACCCCCAAAGGCCATGTTTTCCTATTGCTTCTCCAAGGTTAGCAATTAAAGCCCCTCTAGTTAATGCCTTGGTTGAAATTGAAGAAGATGATACAAATTATGAAGAACCTTTGTCGCAAGACGAAGATGATCAAGATGTCGGTGAACCGATTGGTGACTCTACTATCGGGTATATGGAATTTGAAGATGAGGAATTTGATGAAGAAGAGGGTACCCAAGTGTATGTGAGTAGATAATCATATGTAGTTTTCACTCACTCACAAGGAAAAGAAGAAAAGGTTGTGGCTGAAAAACAAAAGGAAAAGGCTGTGGTAACTCCACTGCTAATGATCACTAAAAGAGGTAATCCCCTTCCTGCTAAACCTCATGTTAAACCTTTTTAAAGAAACATTTTCCTTGTTTCTCCTCTAATTCAGCCTTCTTCCAATTCCATAAAGACCAGTAATCCTCCTCCACAAACGTGAAATGAAGGACTCATTCCTTCATTAGCACAACCCTTGGTCACATTCGATATAATTGATCATGCTAAAAAGACCAAGATCCAGATGTCTGAAGTTGAATACCTTCAGTCCAACCCAGAGTAGCTTGTAAGATTAACTAAGTATATCCAAAGCCAGGCTACCGTCCTTCCTCCTGTTTCCCCAAAAGGAATTCTTCCCACTCCTCCTATGTCTCACGTAAACATTGCCTCAACTTCTGTGTCGAGAAAATTGAACCTTTTTACCTATCTCTCCTGATCAATGGTCATAAACTAAGCAACTATATAATTGATTCTAGAGCTTCTGACAATGTTATGCTAGTAAAGGTCACCCATGCTTTGGGCCTCACACTTACTAAACCTTTTAGCAGATGCTACTCCATGGAAACCAAGTAAGTACCATTGATTGGTCAGATCAAGGATGCGCAGTTTGCATTCGCAACATTTCTTGAGAAAAGGGTAAAAATGATTATTCTCGTAGCTAATATTCCAACAACATACGAGATATTGCTAGGGAGGAGATTCTATAAAGAAGTTGGTGGGGAAATTCATATAGACTGGTCCAAAGCCAGGATTTTTGTCAAAGGGGTGATGTAGACATTGGAGCTAGAATCATAAAAGAAATATCTAGTCACCAACTCTGATGACCCTAAAGCTCATATTCTCTTTGAATCATCAGGGATGGGAAATTATTTCTTGTCCATCGACTCAGATAGGATGGATGTTCTCATCCAAAAGAGGATCTCAACAAAGTATGGACATTACAGTTTGATGGAAATTGTGCAACGAGTGGATGTGGTGCTGGGGCTATTCTAATATCTCCTAAAGAGGAGATTTTCTATTTTTATTTCAAGTTGTAGTTCTTCAATACGAATAATAATGCCGAGTATGAATCCTTGTTGCTTGGCATGCAAACTACAAAAGAGAAAGGAATCAAGAATCTAAAAGTGCAAGGTGATGCTGAGTTGATTGTCAATCAGGTAAAAGGGATATATCAAGTAAAAAATGTCGACTCAGACACTACCACAATACGGTATGGGATAGCATCAAGGAGTTTGATGCTTTCTCAATCAAAGCAATTCTGTGAACTCAAAATGACATGGCTGATTCATTGGCTATCTCAGCCTCTCTCATGCTTCCTCACCCAAGGTTGAAAATAGATACCTATACCATTGAGGTAGTTTTCCACCCAAGTGTGCCAATTAATTCACAACACTGACAAGTGTTCAATGATGACAACCAACTTATCATTTTTCTAGAGAAAGCTAACAATTTCAAAGAACTTCATTTCGATGGATCAACTTCCACATGTCGTGAGTCTCTCACTGGTTAGGCACATGAATTTAAAAATGAAACAATGATACAACTCAAAGGAAATAAGATTCCAAAAGGTTTAGTTTCCTTAGAATGACTATTTGATAATCATGACCATTTTGTTAATAAAAAGTGATAGGATGATCCTTCCTCTTCTTTGGAAACTAAATCATTAACTGCAGTGCTATGTGGAACATCCTCATTTCGTGAACATCGGGAAGTGTTGTACAGTCGGGGAAAAGTAGAAATTCGTTAAGTTGCTGAAAAATTACATGGATGTATTAGCATGGTCTTATGCTGATCTCAAGTCTTTCAAGCCAAAGGACATTTGGCATGACATTCCCGCTCAAGGATGATGTCAAGCCTTTTTGTCAAAAGCAAAGGCATTACAACCCCAAAATCTCAGGTACCATCTAAGCTGAAATTTAGAAGATGTTGGATGCAAGAATTATTTTTCCAATTCATCACAGTACCTAGGTTGCAAATATTGTGCCTATGTGGAAGAAGAATGGCGAGATACACATATGCGTGGAATTTTGTAACTTGAACCAGTCATCCTTAAAGGATAACTATCCACTGCCGATAATGGATCAAGTGCTACAAGTAGTAACCGGTTCAGAAATGTTGTCTATGCTTGACGGTTTTTCAGGTTACAATCAAATTCAAGTCACGCCTGAAGATCAGTTCAAGACAACATTCACCACTCCTTGGGGTACCTTCACCTATAGCAGAATGTCATTCATTTTGATCAATGCTAGTGCCACCTTCCAACAAGCAATGGACTTTACATTCAAAGGTATGATGGGAAAGGTCATCATGGTTTACCTAGATGACCTGACCGTGTTCTCCAAGAAACAAAGTGATCACTATGATCATTTAGAACAAGTCTTGATCAGATGCCGAGAGCATAGGATTTCACTAAATCCCAAGAAGTCAGTTTTTGGGGTCACTGAAGGAAAGCTGCTAGGACATGTCATCAACAGAGAAGGAACTAAGATAGATGTCAAAAGAGTCAAGGCTATTCAGAGCCTTACTTTTCCTACAAGCAAGACTGGTGTTCACTCCTTCGGAAAGGTAAATTTTCTTAGATGCTTCATCCCTGATTTTGCTGAAAAGACTCATCATATATCTAATATGATGAAAGGATCCCAAACATTCCAATGGAGTGAGGAAGGCAAGGCATCATTTGAAGACATAAAAACCTTAGACGCTCATGCTCCTATTCTGGTATGCCCTGACTTCAACAAAGACTTCATCATGTATAGTTATGCGTCTACACATACTATATCAGCTATCTTAATGCAAAAGAACTCCGAGGATATTGAATCCTTTATTGCTTTCATAAGTTCTCCTCTTAAGCCTCATGAATTGAAGATGTCATAGTTAGAGAAGCATGCCTTCACCATGGTGAAAGCATTCAAAATTTTCTGCTACTACATTCTGAATTCTCATACAGTAGTGTTAGTTCCAGACATGGCCATTAAGTCTATCCTGACTCAACAAGAGTTAGGGAGCTTATGAGGAATTGGATCGCAAAGGTCCAAGAATACGATCTAGACATCAGACCAACCAAGTTGGTGAGAGGTAAGGCCTGTGTCAGCTAATGGATGAAAATAAAGACTCAGAGGTACCTGAGAAGTAAGTTGATCACATTGATGGAGAACAAAATGAACTGGAGAAAGCAGATTCTTTACCCATGGTTTTGTTTGTCACAACCAATGACGAATGGTATTCTGACATTGCATTCTTTCTCACCTATGGAGAGTGCCCAACTCACCTAGCAACTAAGGGAAAGTCAGTGGTAAAGCTCAAAGTTGTAAGATATGTCATATGGGATGATGGATTGTACAAATGTAGAATTGACGGCATTTTCCTATGATGTGTTGATAAGCTGCAATAGATAAGATTGTTAAAGATTTTTCATGATTCATCCTGCGGTGGTCACTTCTCCTCATCGGTGACAACACATAAAATCATTCGGGCTAGGTACTATTTTCACGACGCTATTTATTTGAGGATGCACCACTTGCATAGTAAAGTGTGAAATTTTCTAATGATTCGTTTTGCAAACCAAAAGCTGGATGCATTTCCCCTCAAGCCCGTCATCATTGATGAACCATTCAGACAATGGGGAATTGATTTCATTGGAGCACTCAATCCTCAATTGATTGTTGGACATAGTTACGTCCTAACAGCAACAGATTACTTCACAAAATGGGTGGAGGCCATACCTATCAAACATGCCACTTCTGAAGTTGTTTGCAACTTCATCAAGGAAAATATTATTATGAGATTTGGCATTCCACACAAAATCATTGTTGACAACACTTCCAACTTCTCTTCATGGGAAGTAATTGGTTTTTTTATGGATACGGAATAACCTTGGCTCATGCTTCTAATTATTATCCTCAAGGAAATGGTCAGGTAGAATCTAGCAACAAGAACCTGGTGACTATCATACGGAAGCTAGTTGATGAAAACCAGCGGTCTTGGCACAAATCATTGTACAACACTTTGTGGGTGGATTGTATCACTCCAAAGAGGTCTCTCAACATGTTACCTTTCTAGGTGTTGTATGGGATCGATGCTAAAATCCCTATTTCCGTAGAACTTCCTACTGCACTTGGCTCGAGAAATTGAAGATGAAACTTTTCAGAATTCTCTTAAAAAATGATTATGTACCTAACAGAACTTGAATAAAAGTGAGTGAAAGTGGTCGAAAAGATCATTTAACATTAGAATCAAATCAAGAGACTTTTCGACAAGAAAGCTAAGTAGAGAGATTTCCAAGTGGGAGATCTTGTTCTTCTATGGGACAAACGAAGAGAACTGAAAGGTATGCACAGGAAGTTTGACTCTCTTTGGAGAGGGCCATACAAAATCAAGAAGCTCAATGGAGGGAATAGTTTCTATCTCTCATATCTAGATGGAACCGAGCTCCCACTTCCCTATTGTGGGCAACACTGAAAATTTTCGGAAGAAGAGCTTGCTCTCTTCTTTGTATAGTTTGTTTTCATCATGTGTTTGCTTCATGTTTATTGTGTGTTCCCTTCCTTCCCTTTTTGGTCACCTTTGATTTTGACTCTCTATAACATAATGGATAGGCACATGAAATTATGGGATTTTCTACCCTCAAGTTTCACTTAAAGATAGTCCCTAGAAAGAGCCATTTGGTATCCTGTAAAATTGATAAGGGAAATTTTGCAAGTAACCATACCAAAATTCCATTTGGTCCCAAGAAGGTCGATAACATTCAAAATGGCCTAAAATCCCTTTCGAAAATCAATTTTTTAGAACTTATCCATTTTTAGCATCTTTAGAGTCGGCCAAGTAGCAGTTTTGTGGTGTTAACATTCCAAAAATTGCACCTTTTTAACTAGGTGCAAGAAATGTTGTGTTGACATCATGAAATGTGTGCCCCTTACAAAACCCTTTGGTGCAGTAATTGACATGTTAACATCATAAACATGCACCAAATATGTCTCGCTAAGGTGCTAAAATTATCATGTCAACATGAAAAATGTGCGCTTAAGGCACTGGAAGAGTGGTGTCGACATCAATGAAGCTGCGCTAAGGCACCCTTTTTGTCATGTCGACACTCTCAAAGCTACGCCAAAGAAAGTTGGTGAAATAATTAATGCCAGGTTTTCTATAAATAGGTGCTCAACACCTGTCATTTTCACGAATTGAAAATTGTGAAAAGTGTTTTCTCTGCGCTTATCAGTTGTGCTTATCACCCCATGTGCTATTTTTCGAGCTTGTGGACCCCAACGTCGTCCTTCATCCTTTATAAAACCGGGTAAGTGGCTTCTGTCATCCTTGTTGTTATTATGGTTTTTGTTTCTTGGTTATTGTTAGGTTTTAGGGTTGTTATAAACCAAAGATCAAATCTAAAATGAAAAACCTAACAACCCACAACAATCTAGAAGCACCTTTTCCTCTTCTTCCAAATCAAACTGGAAGACCCCGCCTCGAAGAAACATAAGGCCTCCTTTTCACTGCTTATTATCTTGTTAAAAACCTCTCTTTACCATTTGAAGAAACCAAAAGAGAGAGGAAATCTGAGAAATTGTAAAGAAATCATTAAAAACCTCGGCGCACTATTTTTACATGTTACAACCCTCACAGTTGCACCTTGGCGCACTGTCCTCACTTGCAACATATCCCTGACCCACGCCTAATATAAAAACACTTAGCAACTTTGTAAGGGCGCATGTGCATCCTGCACAACATAAACATAGGATGTTGTGAGTTTTAAAATCATGCCAAGTGTTTTTCCCTTAGCGCATTGATTTCCTTTATAGCATATTCCAAAATTATGCCTTGGGTGCACTTAGCAGCCATGCAACACCATCCTTTTCAATGCCCAACTAAAGAAAATTTCCTAAGGTGCGGGTGCATGATCCTTGACATCAACATGACATGTTGTATGTTGTAAACCTGTGCCCTACGCTTCACCCTTTGGCACCGTCTTCTATCATGCAACACCCCTCAAAAGTGCACCCTTTATAACCTTGGCGCAACTTTTCTCCTGTCAACATTGGTGCACCTTTTTACATGTTGACATCTCCAAAAGTGCGCCCAACCTTTTTAAGCCTCTGCAACATGCTGTGAACTTGCGCCTTGTGCCCTAGGCCTTATAATTGCTCATTCTTCTTTCTGCAATATTTTATTATGAATAACATGATGGTTGACATGGCTCTTTTGTGTTAGACCTCATTAATTCTCCTTACAGAACAATAACAGTCATCCTCAAGGTCACACATGTCTTCATTAAGAAAAAAGCCAACAAAGTCTAAAGGAAAAGCAAAGTTGACGAACAAGAGATGAAGTACATATATCAGAAAGTCAGGATGCCTGACTCATATGCAGAGAGTGAATTTTTGGCAAGGAAATATTGATATGGATGAATTTTGTGCAAGGAAAAATCAGGAAACTAGTGGCCCCTTAATGAGCAAACTGTTGGGTAGTGGATTGCACTTTGTAGTTAGGCTCCTAGTAAGTGTTGTCTATAATGAATTTATCAAGTTGGTTTCTTGTTTCTACAACAAGGACACTAGATGTGTCAAGGATAAGGAAGGAAAGATGATCATCGACCTAACTACTCATCACTTTGAAATAACCTTGGGCATTCCTCATCATAGGCAATATGTCGCCATAAGTCTAGAAGACTACAAGAAGGCATGGGACGAAAATGAGGACAAATGCATGTAAATGATGAATGAGCTCTATCTTAAGAACAAAAATCCAGTGAGTAGATGGCCACAGACCATCCACCGCAGTGACTTCAATGAGGAACTGAGTGATACAATCACCTTCCTTAATAGAGTATTTGGGCTTCCTAATGCCCATTATTTCCATAAATGGATGCTGAGGTACTTAGAGACCATGAGAAAGAATGTGCCCGATCAGTGTTTTGGCTGGCGAAATCATCAGTGACACCATCTCTCAGTAGCTTCAATAGGTCATAACAATTGGGAAGTTTTATGTGAATTCCTACGTTGTAGCATCAATGAGAGATTTCACAGGCCTAGCTCGGAATGGGGTATGGCCCCAGGTCAAAATATATGAATTCTACCCAGAGCTAAGGCTTGAGAACAACATCCCCTAGTTCTTAAAAATAAATGATGCCTTATTCTATGAGGTGATCTGTTTTCTAAGACCAAATATGAGACATGGTCGCACTAGCCCGAGTGTGATTTTTGCCACAAAGAAATGGGGAGCATTTTTCACGCAATTCCCCACATTCACATATCTCAGGGATGTGAATTTCGAAGGTGAACTGACAAAGCTACCAAGGTATGTAGGGACAAATTTGATCCTCTTGGAGTTGTCAAGGCAACCGATCACTTACCAAGTCCAACCTTCGATTGCGAGTTACCTCCCAAAGGAAAAAATTGATCCCATCCATGTTCCTGAGATCGAGGACATCTACATCGACCTGACACATGAAATAGATATCAAGGTAAAAGGATCACTCCCAGCTGGCTCTAACAGAGATCATCCATTATGGCATAGCCATCATTCCAAAGGGATTCCAAGAGACTGATCAAGAAATTGATCAGGTTTACCTTGATATAGATGGGGATGATTGGCCATTCGCAGAGGTTGATAGAGCCAAAGCACCAAAGACCATTCAAGAAAGGGTTAAACCCATGTTGTAGTGCACCAAGCATTGGTGCAAACAAAATGGTCTCACCTACCTCAAAGTAGATTTCACTACTTCCCCTTTAGGTAGAGCACCTCCAAGGCTGGCCCAAGTACCAAAAGGAAAAGGAAAGGATAAGGAGGGAGAACCAAGCAAATAGGAAGAAACTCCTGAAATCCCTCCTACTACTTCTGAGAAGCAAGTGGTTGACTTGGTGTCTCTAGGTAGAGAAGAAAAGACCACCAAAGTTTCAACGGATACATCCACTCAGGATGTTATCACAGCTACAACTACTGAGGTACCCACCATTCCTTCTTCCGCCCCTTCTCCTCCCCCTGTCATTCAAGCATCTGTTCCTATGGATGTGTCTTCTCCCCTTCCTTCTTCCCTTCCATCTCCCACCTCTTCCATTTTCTCCTCTCTCGCGGATCTGTCGCCTAGTGTTCCCTCCATCCCTTTACAGATCCCTTCCACCTCCATGACCTTTTCTTCTCCTGTAGTAACTCTAGGCCCTACAAGTAGCAGTGTGTTGGACTCCTTGTCGATGCCACCACCAAGTATCTCAAAGTTCTTCCCTGCGGCCTCTTCAATTGCTTCCCCTTTCACCTCTGTTTATTCTTTTATTCCCTCTACTCCCTTTCCCATAAGTCCAAGCTAGATCTCTTACCATCTAGGTCAACACAAGAGAAAGGTTCCTATAGCACCCATGGACTTCTCTATCATTGCAAAGAAGGGACCCAACAAGCAGAAAGCTATAACTCACTTCTCTAAGAGCTTTTCCAGAGAGAGAGTCATGGAGATTGCATATCCAGATCCCACCAAAGATAAGAAATATCTATCTCCTATAGAATTTACAGTGACCCAAGTCATGATGTGAACCTCATCTGAAAGCCTACAAAGAGAGGCCTTATCTGTAGTATATGCCCTTTGTAAGAAGATACAAGAAGCAAAAGAGGAGAAGAGAATACTCAAGGAACAAAATAAACATCTTCTCCAAGCATTACAAAGAATGGGAAATGCTCCTCCTATGACTACCGTCGAACCTACTAAAGTTCTTAGTCAGGATAAGATTAATGAATATGCTAAGATTGGTGAATAAGGTGCGGCAGTATCCTCCTGGATAGAGTGAATCCTTAGAGATAGTGAGGAAATGATTAAGAAATTCATAGTGCTCTACTAGGATATTGATCAAGCAAATAAGGAGCTACAAGCAGTAGTAGTTTCCTCTCCGAGGAGTTGGACAATGCCAAGTTGCAACATGAAACATTCCAAGTAATGGCTAACTACTCCAACTGACAACCTATTAAAGGTCAGCGGTCATCGATCACCTATGACTACATAATAAAAATCTTATCACCTTATATTATTGGGTTGATCAAATGGAATATATCCTAGAGAGTTTAGATAAAATAAAGGATGAAGCACTGGATGCACGATTCAACATGGAGCAGATAGTTATAAAGATGTCTCCAGGGATGCTCAGTGAATCGTTCACCTTGAGGGAAGTAGATGATACATTTCAGCACTTTAAGGCTATCGTCACCCAAGGTTTTGCACCATAGGTCACTTTTGAGTGAGAATCAATCAATAACCTTCTGGCTTGCCATGATTTCATTGGATTCTTGATTGAGGCATGCGAAGAGTATGTCGAGCTACCTGACAAGCTCAAGAATGAAAAAGAAACTTGTGAAGTCATTGGTGACCATTTCAAGGGTCTAGATCATAATCAACTTTAGAGAATGATCAACAAGTTTATGGAATATTGAGCTCAATGTCACATCACCTCTCCTGATCAAAAGTGAGGCACTCTGTTTAAACAAAGAGATGATGAGGAGTAGTTCCTCCTTTTGTGTATGCTTTGAACAATTTTGTAAAAAAATTTATAAATTATGTTGGCATTTACAATGACATCATCCATGTTGCACCATGGGATGTTGCCATAAAAAAAAACTTTCCCAAAGACAACTTTTTAATTTTTAGATATTTTGTAGATATTTTGTAAATAGTGGTTGGTTTTTTTTTTTCTTCTTTCCTCTTCTCTTTCTATAAATACTGGAACACTTGTTATATTGGGTGTGGACATTTTTTGTATGAAAAAAGAAGTGAAGAAAGAAAGAATTTGAGTTTTTTTGTAACAGAAGAAATATTAATATATATGTTCAGACTTTGTGCTCAATATATGTGTTATTTGCATCAGATCTTTCTTAAGTTCGATCTATGTTTTGGTTCTATTGGATTCCTTCTTATTATCATCATATGTTCATCAATATTGCTTTATTTTTTTATGCAAGTAAGTTTGGCTCTATTTACTACTAGCCCAAAGCATAAACCTTCTGACCTTTCTATCTTGGAATTAATTTCTTTTCTTCCTTCAGATCTACCCTCCTCTATTCCTTCCTTCCTACATTTCTATTTACTGTTGGAACTACCTCTACTGGGATGAGATCCCAAACCCCCTGAAGTTAGAATAGTGTATATTTGCATAGATTCCTACTTGATAGAATAACAATAAACCAGTTTCACTTTGCTATCTCAAAGAGGGGCTATGCCCTGCACACTGTTGGTCTGTTTCCCCATGATTTGCCTAACTGATAGATTTTCAAACCAACAAAGCCAACTCAATTTTAATGAAGCATAAGAGAAGGACATGGTACATGCACGGGATATTGAGGAGGAGGATAGATCATGAAGGTTTTAAAGCTCTCATGGTAGACAAGGATCTATAACATCGAGGCTCTCCCAAGTTTGGGAAAGCACAATAGAGAATCCCTTTAGCTTCATATGAGAGTACATCAAAGGAGAGGAAGATGGCCATAAGTGCACATCTAAACCCAGCTATCCATCTATCCCTTATGCATGGTGTTATAGATAAAGAGGTGGTCATTGAAAGATGGTCGGTGCAAGTAAGCAAGAAGAGACAGGTAGATATCATTTTTTGTTGAATTCATAGGGGAATAAAGCTAGTAGCACTCTGATGGCATCACATTACATGTCATTGTTTAGGTGTACCTATGTAGGATTATTTTTAGGCATGTTGTTAAGACAGAGTGGGTGTGTAGACCATTGGGAGTACTTTAGTAGGAGGTGCGATTGTGTAGATAGTAGGTGTCTAGTTTAGTGTTATAACTGGAACAAAATGAAGTTCATCAAATGGACCAAAACCCATAGTAGGGGGCGCAAGAGGAACAGCAGATCAGGTTGGCCACCGAATGGATAAGGAGGTTCTGGTTCTAGATCCGGTAGATAAGGACCACAACTATAACCAAATAAACCACCACGTCAACAACCAGTTTATTCGATGCCCCAATTTTACTATGATATGTCTCTCTATTTACCCAAGCATAGAGTGATTGAATATGCAACAGAGAATGTGCATAATTTTGAACTTCTAGTGCTAAGGAAATTATAGTTTCAGATAGAAATCTAAGTCAATTCACCACTACACTTCAAGGGCACGAACATAGCTGGTATAGGAAGTATGACCCATATCATACTATTTTGGACTACAATGCTTTGAACAATGCATTATTTGTTGAGTTTCACATATTAGGGTTCAAATAGAAAAGCATCCGCATGCTCAAGGATATAAAGAAAGGCTTATCTGAAAGCATGAGGGAGTATGACACATGTTTTATGACTTTTTGTCAAAGTTTTCTTATGATATACATCAAATTCAACATGCACAATGGTTAGTAGGGGGATTATCGACGTTGTTCTAATGATCTTTATCTCATA
The DNA here is from genome assembly GCA_018340775.1 of Taxus wallichiana var. yunnanensis. Taxonomy (NCBI): domain Eukaryota; kingdom Viridiplantae; phylum Streptophyta; class Pinopsida; order Cupressales; family Taxaceae; genus Taxus; species Taxus wallichiana. The sequence continues at coordinate 509,963,451 of CM031242.1, forward strand.
AGACATATACTGATCCATGTGAGGCTTTGGAATAAACTTTTCATGATAAAGTGGTTAGAAGCTTTTATCCTAGAGTGATCTCATTGTTAGAGGGACAAATTACAAACATGGAAAAACAATTAGAGAAGATTTCTAGAAACTCAACACATATAACACATAGCGTTATATGGTGCATTGATTGTGAGGTTGAAGGACATACTAAGGATAGTTTCCATGCAAGTTAGTGCATGTGTTTTACTAGATTGTGAATTATGTCACCTAAACCATGATGTCTAGGATTTCCCTCGTTTACAACGTGCGATTTAGAAGAAGGTGTCCATGTATTGTAATATTTGTAAGTCCCATACTCATGACACCATTGACTGCATATTGATTAATCACATACATGAAGCCATTGATACAAGATTGTTCTAGACTTGTGTGATGAGAATATCCAAGTAGCAGGAATGAAGGGCATAACAATGGAGATAATAGAAATGGAGGCTTATAAGGAGGATAACAAGGAAAAGATTGTAGTGGTGGAAAAGGAAAGTTTTATAGAGGAACTTGTTACACTTTTAGGTCACCTAATCATTAGCAGTGAGATTTCCCTAAGAATATAGCTTTCTCATGATGTGGGAAGAAAAATAAGTTTGAGGATTTCCCGGATCTATATGAGCATATGAGTAAAACATAATAAGGATAATGACACATGAATGATCATTGTGCAACACATGAATGTGAGTCAATGGATTCCTAACAAGTTTCCTTATCCATAATTGCAACCCATGTTGGTTACAAAACATGTTGAGGCAACTCGCACACACAAGCCCTTGAAATTCAATCCACTTATCACAAGGAAAGAAGTTATACATTATAAGTATATAGATGTGGCACATCATAAGGAACTAAAATAGGAGACTATGGGGTTCATTAGAGATCTAAAAGTTGAAATAAATTTGTTGAAGGAGAAGTCACATGAGAGATAAAGTTCCAAGAATGTTGAGCTTCGTAAAAGGATGTGTATGACTTGATAGAGGTTTGTAAGATACTTTGCACTAGATAAATATTATTCCACTATTAGGGGAATGTATTTAGGAGAAGATGGTACACACAAGGCTAAATTACAAGAGGAATATACTTCATGAAAATATACCTCCAAGAATTTTGAGCTCCTTCAAAAGGATGTGTATGACTTGATAGAGGTGTGTAAGATATGCACTAGATGAATATTATTCCACTATTAGGGGAATGGATTTAGGAGAAGATGGTACGTGTCGAGGCTCAAGTACAAGAGGAAGATACTTCATGAAAATATACCACATTAGGACCATGAGTTTTGACAAGGAGATTACAAATCAAGTACGGTTATTGATGGTGTGGTAGTAAGAAATATATTGATAGATACAGGTATTAAGGTAAACATGTTTACTTTGGCAGGATAGAATCATATGTGGAGAACTATATTGCATCCATCTTTCAATGTGTTGTATATGGAAAATAAAACTAAGGCTATGCCTATTGGGGTACTTAAGGAAGTATCTATTATCATTTAGGGAGCCAATTTTACTAGAGACTTTGAGGTTCTATATATTTCGAAGTAGACAACTTTTTGACATTACTTGGGAAACCCCGGTGGTATGAAAACAATGATTATTTGCTTTATAACAAGAGATAGCTCAGTTTTGAGAACAAAGATGAGTGCGTGATTATTCCTCTATTTTAACGAGATGGTGGTGCAATATGTTGAACTTTTGATTGAAGAAAATATTAATTGAATTTATGCACGATGGTACGTGATCCATAAAATATAGAACCATCAAAGGATGGCATACTTCAAAGTGGGAAGACACATCGTCTATACATGATACTACTAGTGTTGTTTGTGATAATTGTGCACATGGAACATATTAGATGATCAGTCATAAAGTTAAAAGGTGATTCATAAGGATGATTAGGCCATGCATGGTGAGGCACTTAGGATCGAGATCAGTACTAAGATATACTAGTAAAGAGAAGTGTGAAACATTCTTGTGTGCCATAGAGGCTCAATGGCCAAATGAAGGATATAGAAGAAACATGTTGGTATATACCTTTACACAGCACAATAGTGCGCTTATGGGAAAAACATAGAGATAACCTCTTAGAGTGGAAAGAAGTGATAATCACCTTTTCCACCATGTTTACTCATAGTAATGTATCTACACACATCTATGAATTTCATGCTAAAAATTCACCTTCCCATCACATCCATATTTATGAGAGACTATGGGCGTAGGACCAAGAGGATTTACTACCATCCCTATGGTTAGATAAGTTCTAATCCACACCGTGTGGATGCATATGCGCCTGATTTGTCCATGATGAACTAAAAGAGAGACGTCAAAATGGAAAGAGATGATGCATGTATGATTTCAACTATTGATTACCTTTCTAGTAATTCTTTAGTCTATAAAACATTGTAGATCATGAAGCACATCACTTTGGTGAATACCAAAAGGTAGAAGAGCTCATTTTATAGCTACTAAGTGAACATGATTCTAAGGCACGTCTTGATCCTAAGGAGACAGAAGAAGTATAGTTGGGTCACACCTTGAAAAAGAAATAAAAATGAAAGATAATGTACATGATTTATGATGAAGAGGTAGAGAAGTTAGATGTTAACCACACAGAGGGTGCGTGTGAGGTCATGGATTATACCAATGAGAAGGAATACACGTATCATGCCCCCATAAAAATAAGGTGAATATTGGCATAGAGGATGAGCCTAATGAAGCAATCATTAGGGATTATTAGTCAAAATAGTAGGTATCTAAGTTCATCGAGCTCTTGCATGACTTTATGGATCTCTTTCCAATGGATTACCATGAATTAAAATGTGTACATCCTTCTTTAGGCAAGATGAAGAGAAAATTGAAAGAAAACACATTCCTAGTTAGGAAGATGTCCTACAAAATGAATCCTAAACTATGCATGATGGTGAAAGAGGATATTGGTAAGATGCACAAGTCTCTGTAATTATTGAATCTATTGAATAATAGGACTGGATTAGTCATGTGGTTATCAGTCTCAAGAAGGATGGCCGGATCACGATCTCTATGGATTACAGAGAGTTGAAGGCTTCATGTGTTATAGATCCCTTTCACAAAATAAATCCTTGAAGGAATCACAAGGCATGAGATAATTATTTCACAAATGGTTTTTTCAAGATATTACCAGCTACGCATCATAAAAAAATATCGGAGGACACAAATTTCACCACCGAGTGGGGAATTTTTTCATATAAAATTATTTCTTTTAGATTGATGAACACACAAGAAGTTTTCTCACAAATTATGTTTTATCACTTTCAAGATTTTATACATAAGTTCTTGCAAGTGTATTTGGATGATTATATGGTGTATGGCTTAGTCAAGGATCACTAAGATAATTTGAGGCTCATGTTTGAGAGATGTAGGTAGTTGAGCATTTCATTGAACATTAAGAAGTGTATATTTTCTACACCTTTTGGCACTTTACATTAGAAAATTATTTGTAAAGAGGGATTATTGGTAGGCACAACCAAGATAACTATGATTTTGGGTTTGGAAGAACCTATGAACCAAAGTGAAGTGCATGTATTTCTTAAACATATAGGATACTACAAGAAATTTATCAAGGGTTATAAAAACAATTTGTGCCCCGAAAGAGGTACTCAAATATAAAGGGAAATTTTATTGGGGTAATGTGCAACAATAGGCATTCATGACTTTGAAGGTGAGGTTAACTACTACACCTATTTTTGTGTTTTCCTTCATGGGATAATCCTTTCCACATACACATTGATGCCTCTACCATGGAAATTGGTGCAGTATTGATGCAACTAGGAGAAGGAATTTTAGTTCATCCTATTTAATTTTCAAGATAGAATTTGAAACCTATGTACAAAAATTATACTACCATAGAGCACGAAGCCTTTTCCATGATTTACACACTTCACAAGTTAAGACAAGACTTATTGGTAACCCCATCCATCTACTATACATATCATATGGCATTGAATTATTTATTCAAAAACATGTTTTACTAGGGTGCATCTACAGGTGGATACTTCTATTTCAAAAATATGACTTCACATTTGTTTTCAAGCTATGAAAGAAAAATCTAGTTCCAAACCATATATCAAGGATTAATTTTGGTGAGCATGTAAAGAGCATTAAAAATACTATGTCCGATGCACATAGCATTGAATATACATTGTGCACTAGAATGACACTAGAGGGAATGGAGACATTAGATAAAAATAATCTTGTTATACGTGTTATGTCTTATCGGTTTATTTGAGGTGACGTATACAAAATGGGTAGAGATGAGATTTTTCATCAATGTGTTGTAGAGCATGATCATGAGGTCATTATGGACAAAACTCTGGTTGAATCACTAGAGGATAATATGTAGTTGATGCAACTACATGCAAAATCCTTATGGCTATCATTTAGTGGGAGAAAAAATGATACCAAGGAAGATTTCAAATCATGTGAATATTGTTAGCACCTTGGAAAGCATGGACATAGAGATGAGATGCTATTGTTACCTATGAAAGCACGATTAATTTAAAAAGTGGGCTATTGACTTTGTTATTAGGTTGTGGAGCCTAGTTTTCATGTGTGAAAGTGTTGAAGACTGTACACTAAGAGTACTGTACACTTTTCATGTACAATTTTTTAGGCGTAAAATTTTTTGGCCTCGAAAAATGCACCCGACATATCGGGAAACATGCTTTTCTCATATGGGTGAGTTTTTTGACCCATAGGTTTATGGGACGGATTTTTCCCATGGTTTTGATACCCACGGTTTTGTAAAACTACTTAAGTAGTTGTCTATTTATATGGTCTTATGCATATGATAGATGTACAAGCAAATGTATTGCAGATGTGTTTTGAATTCGGCTATGAATTCTGTAGAGTTTGTTGAGCATAGCTCCAAACGGATCTGGGTATTGTATTGAGAGAGCGGTGGCTTGTAATAAAATCTAAGCAAGTGATTCTTGGTGGACGTAGCCCAAATTGGGTGAACCACGTTAAATATTGTCTCTTTGTGTTGTGTTATTTTATTCTACAATTTTATTTGAGATCTATAATAATTTCTGCATATTAGTTTCTACTGTTATGATTCTGTGAGGGATTATTCCACATATTTTATCCCTTATTTCCTAACAATTGGTATCAGAGCCTGGTTTGGTTTGCTAAAGTGTTGAATCGTAGGGAAATTTTTTAGCTTGAGTGGGAGCTATGGAAAATGAAGGAAGATCTAGGGTTGATAAATTTAACGGGTAGAATTTCAGTCTTTGGAAGATGTAGATGGAAGATTACCTTTATCAGAAGGATCTTTATACTCCGTTGTTTGAGAAGGTGAACAAACCCTCGAGTATGACAGATGCGGAATGGGATTTGTTGGATCGGAAGGCACTTGGAACGATCTGACTGAGTCTTGCATCTTCAATATTATTTAATGTTTCAAAGGAAAAGACTACAAAAGATCTAATGGATGCATTAGGGAAGTTGTATGAAAAACCCTTTGCCTCTAATAAGATATTTTTAATGAAAAAGTTGTTTAATATGAAGATGTCTGAGAATAGTTCAGTAGCAGATCATTTAAATGATTTCAATATGGTAGTGAATATGCTAGCTTCGGTTACAATAGAATTTGATGAAGAAGTTAGGGCTTTATTAATTCTGTGCTCTTTACCTGAGAGTTGGAATAGCCTGGTAATGGTGGTAAGTAACTCGGTTCCAGCTAACTTGAAGTTGAAGTTTGAGGATGTTGTAGGGGTGATTCTAAGCGAGGAAATGCAAAGAAAAAGCTCTGGGGAATCTTCTACTTCAGGGAATGCTTTGACAGTGGAAACTAGAGGGAGACAGAAGAATAGAGGAAACCATGGAAAATCAAAAGATCGGGAAAGGTCAAAATCCAAGAACAAGATTGTATGCTGGAATTGTGGAAAGCCTGGGCATGCAAAGAAGGATCACTGGGAGCTTCAGGAAAAGAAGAAACAAAAAGAAGAAAACAAGGAGGCAAATGTGGCAACGGGTAATGTATGTCAGGATGCTTTGATTCTTTCTTTGCACAATATTACTGAATCTTAGGTTTTAGATTCAGGGGCTTCTTTCCATGCTTCTCCACATAGGAATTATTTTGTTGATTATGTTCAAGGAGATTTTGGGCATGTTTTTGTTGGTGATGATGAGCCTTGCAGCATAGTTGGAAAAGGTTCTGCCTCAGTTAAGATGCAGAATGGGAATACTTGGCTATCAAGGATGTTAGACATGTGCCTACATTAAGACGAAATCTGATATCGGCAGGGCAATTGGGAAGTGATGGTTGTACTGTGATATTTACAACAGACTCTTGGAAGGTTACCAAGGGTGCTCTTGTGGTGGCAAGAGGTAAGAAGGTTGGAACCTTGTATTTAACCACTGATAGTACTAATGATTGTAATCTTGTGGCTTCAGATGCAGATACAACATTATGGCACTATAGGCTCGGTCATATGAGCCATAAAGGCATGAACATCATAAAGAAGAATTTTCCGGATATACGTAAATAGGTTTCGATTTTCGTGAGAACTACATATATGGAAAAATGAAGTGAGTAAGGTTTCTCAAGGTTGGACCTATAAATAAAGAGAGTAAGTTAGAGCTGGTGCATTCGATGTGTGGGGCCACTCGGGTATCATATCTTGGGGTTCAATTTATTATGTTACTTTTATTGATGATGCAACAAGGAAAGTTTGGGTTTATTGTATTAGAAACAAATCTGATGTATTTGACACTTTTGTTAAATGGAAAGCCTTGGTAGAGAATGAAACAGTCTTAAGCTAAAATGTCTCAGTCGATAATGGAGGGGAGTATCAGAGCAATGAATTTGATGATTATGTTATAAGAATGGAAACCGCAGGAAAAAGATGGTTCCAGGAACTTCGCAGCAGAATGGGGTATCGAAAGGATGAACAGAACAATAATGAACGTGCTAGAGCATGAGGTTACATGCGGGATCCTCTTTCTTTTTGGGGAAGCGGTGAGCACAACTGTGTACTTGATAAACAGAGGACCCTCAAGTGCCTTGGATGGAGGCATACCTGAGGAGGCTTGGTATGGTAAGAAAGTTGATTATTCATTTCTTAGAGTCTTTGGATGTGAGGTGTTTGTTCACATAGACAAGGATGATAGGACTAAGCTAGAGGCTAAATCAGAAAAATGTACTTTCATTGGTTATGGTGGTGATGACTTTGGATATAAATGTTGGAGTATTAAGGACAAGAAAATCATTCGATCTAGGGATGTGGTCTTTAATGAGAAAGTCATGTATAAGCAGCAGTTGCAGGAAAACAGGGAAGAATCCAAGAAAGAATATGCAGCGGTAGAGGATCTTCCAGATGGGAAAGTGACACATGAATTAGTTCAGGAACCCCCTCAACAAGAACCCCAAACTCCTATATTGAGGAGGTCTTCTAGGGTAAGAAGAGAACCTGAACGTTTTTCTCCTTCTCTTTATTATTTATTACTCACTGATAGTGGAGAACCAGAGAGCTTTGATGAAGCAATGCAGGTAGATGCCAGGAAGAAGTGGGAGCAAGCCATGGATGAGGAGCATCAGGCTCTCATGGAGAACCAGACATGGGATTTGGTAAAGCTACCCGAAGGAAAAAGAGCATTACAGAATAAGTGGGTGTTTAGAGTCAAAGAGGAAGAAGGAGGCAAGAAAAGATACAAGGCCCGGTTGGTGGTCAAGGGGTTTGCATAGAAAAAAGGTATAGATTTTGATGAGATTTTTTCTCCTGTAGTAAAAATGACTTCTATCAGAACTGTTCTTGGAATAGTGGCAGCAGAAGACTTGCACTTAGAACAGTTAGATGTAAAGACTGCATTTCTCCATGGCGATTTGGAGGAGGAGCTATATATGTAGCAGCCAGAAGGATATGAAGTCAAAGGTAAAGAGGAGATGGTGTGCAAACTGAAGAAGAGCTTGTATGGCCTGAAACAAGCTCCACGTCAATGGTATAAGAAATTTGATAGCTTCATGATGGAGCAAGGTTATATCAGATGTCATTCTGACCATTGTGTGTATACAAAGAAATTTGAGGATGGAAGTTATATTATCCTATGTTTGTATGTTGATGACATGCTGGTTGCAGGTAAAAACATGCAGGAAATAAAAGTACTCAAGAAGCAGCTAAGTGAATCATTTGCTATGAAGGATTTGGGTGCAGCCAAACAAATCCTTGGTATGAGGATATCTCGGGATAGGAAGGAACGGAAGCTAACTTTATCTCAGGAAGAGTACATTAAGAAGGTCTTGGAGAGGTTTAATATGCAGGATGCTAAATCGGTTGGGACTCCTTTGGCATGCCATTTCAAGTTATCAAAGGAGCAGTGTCCCAAGACAGAGCAGGAAAGAAACCAGATGTCCAAGGTACCTTACTCTCATCGCTAGTTGGTAGTTTGATGTATGCTATGGTGTGAACTAGGCCTCGATATTGCCCATGCAAAGTGGGAGCGTGTGAGTAGATTTATGAGTGATCCAGGTAAAGAGCATTGGCAAGCAAAGAAAGTGGATCCTTTGGTATTTGAGAGGGACCATGGGGACAGTTTTGTGCTACAGTGGATCAAACACCACTTTACGTGGTTATGTAGATTCAGATATGGCTAGAGATGTAGATAGCAGGAGGAGCACGATAGGTTATATTTACACTGTAGGTGGGACAGCAATGAGTTGGATTTCACAACTACAGAAGCTGGTGGCTTTGTCAACCACGAGAATAGTGAGTATATGTTGCTGCACAGAGGCAAGCAAAGAGATGATTTGGTTACAACAATTTCTTGAGGAGTTGGGGCATAAGCAGGAGGAATGTAAGCTACATAGTGATAGTAAGAGTGCTATACACCTAGCTAAGAACTCTGCTTTCCACTCTAGGACAAAGCATATACAGTTAAGGTACCATTTCATCAGATGCTTTGGAGGGAGAGAAGTTGAAGTTGGAGAAGATTCATACCAGTCAAAATCCTGTAAACATGATGTCCAAGGTGGTCACAAGGGAAAAACTAAAGTTGTGTTCAGCTTTGGTTGGTCTTCACAAAAACTAGTGAAGGGTTGAGAAGCTTTCTCAGAGGAAAACTAGTCTCCAAGTGGGAGATTGTTACATTGTGGAGCCTGTTTTCATGTGTGAAAGTGTTGAAGACTGTACACTAAGAGTACTGTACACTTTTTATGTACAATTTTTTTAGGCGTAAAATTTTTTGGCCTCGAAAAATGCACCCGACATATCGGGAAACGTTTTTTTCTCATATGGGTGAGTTTTGTGACCCATAGGTTTATGGGACGGATTTTGCCCATGGTTTTGATACCCACGGTTTTGTAAAATTGCTTAAGCAGTTGTCTATTTATATGGTCTTATGCATATGATAGATGTACAAGCAAATGTATTGAGATGTGTTTTGAATTCGGCCGTGAATTTATAGAGTTTGTTGAGCATAGCTCCAAACGAATCTGGGTATTCAGATTGAGAGAGCGGTGGCTTGTAATAAAATCGAGCAAGTGATTCTCGGTGGATGTAGCCCAAATTGGGTTAACCACGTTAAATATTGTCTCTTTGTGTTGTGTTATTTTATTCTACAATTTTATTTGAGATCTATAATAATTTCGCATATTAGTTTCTACTGCTTATTCTCGTGAGGGATTATTCCGCATATTTTATCCCTTATTTCCTAACATTTGTAGGACCTATTGCACTACTCACACATAGGACAAGGGGTGTGCTACATTATTACTTACACAAACTATCTAATAAGGTGGGAAAATGATGTGCCTATAAAATATTGTAGTACAACTACAGCAACAAGTTTTCTTTGTGGAAAAATTGATAGTCAGTATGGTTATCGATTAATCTTTAAAAGTGATAAAGGATCTCATTTCTTGAATGAGACAATTAGAATTTTTTTGGAAAATTTTATGGTAGCACACCATAAAATCACCCCTTATCACCCCAAAGCTAACAATACAACAGAATATTTCAACAAGATTTTGGGACAAACATTGACAAATATTTGGGATGTTGGAAGAAGGGATTTGGATGATAAAGTTTCAATTATACTTTGGGATTTGAGGACAACTTATGAAATATTGAAAAAGGCCACACCCTTTTAGTTGGTGTTTGTGACGAAGTTATGCTACCATTATAATTCATGTTACCATCTCTATGTGTTGTGCACATAGATGGATTGAAGATGAACAAGTCATTGAAAACTGCATTGAAAAACTAATTGAGTTATATGAAAGATGCACCATTGAACATTAGAGCCAAAATAATGAGAAGGAAAGATAGAAAGCATAACATGATAGGCACATTAAGAATAAGACATTTATAGTTGACAATATGATCATTCTCTATGATTCCAATTTTGTGCTCAACCCAAGAAGTTGAAAGTGCATTGGTTGGGACATTTTGTAGAAACAAAGATAATTGAATTAGGTGTATGTCAATTACAAGTGCTAGATGGCACTATGTTTCCCAGTAACTTTAATAGGAGAAGGTTGAATCCCTACTATAAAAAAGCTTCTTGGTGTTTTCAATGATGCATTATTACCACTTAGATTGGATTTCCCTTTCATGTGTTTCTTTCTAATTGCCACTATGTTTTGTTATTTTTATTTTTTGTGTGGTAATAATCACATTTACGCAAAAGAATATGATTACTATCTTTTGAGTTCATGCCTAGAGGATCGTGCATACTTTTAGTGTGGGGTGAACTAAGTTTAACAGTGTTTACAGGAGAGCTAAAGTGGATAAGGATACACATGAATTGGTATTGTATCCTTGTTGTAGAGAGTGCAAGTGTAGATAAATGGAAAAAGGTGTCATGAGAAATGAGAAGGATGGTGATAATAATGAAATTTATCAAAATAAAGACCATGTGTAGAAAAGGGTCATGCAAGGTAACATGAGGTACACAACAACACAAGAAACTATTGTGTATATGGAGCAAAGTATTATGTACTACTAAGACACGGGGAAAAATGTGTAAGGAGGTTTGCAGGCTAAAAAGTAGTGAGCATGCCAAAAGGTTACGACTATGCCATGTGAAATAAAGCATCATAAAGCACAAAAAATAAAAATTGTGAAAAAGTGAAAAAATCATAATTAAATCAAAGTACAGTGGTAGGTGAGGAGTAAGTAATGTGGGAAAATTTTGAAAAATCTATAAAATAAGTGCAATAAAATTCATTCTTACTGGCATGTTGGAGTGTTTGAGACTTGAAGAGCAACTAGAGTGTGAACGAATACAAAGTTTGAGCATAAAAGTGAATCTATCAAACTTGTATAGAGTTTGGCACAGTCTGAAGTGAAGCTTATTCATAGGAAGTGTGAGAGTGAAAGATAAGTGTGATTAGATGAGAGTAGAGGATCGAGGGTTTGAATTTTAGAGCTAGAGTTTGAGAAGAGAAATTCATAGCTAGGGCACATGGATTTGACACAACAGAGGTAGCAAAAAGGTGAAAGGTTTCAAGTGTAAGAAGTGGTGAGTAAATTGACATCTACAACACATTATAAGTTAATCAAAGGTTATTGTTGTTAGTAATGTCACCCAAGAAATTAGTAAACAAAAACAAGAAGCTGTGGATCGAGGAAGCACATTTGAAGATTGGTTTACGAGAGATGTAATAGCTAGGTGAATTCGTAGAGGGGAGGCCATGGAAATTATAGCTGATGAAGTGCAAGATTAGATATTTGAATCATTACTGAAAAAATAATGCAAGTGACATTGAAAAGGATATGGTCGTCAAAACAAATGAGAGCATGTAGTGGGGAAAAACGTTTATGATGACTTAGTGTAGAAACTCCTAGAAAGTGTTAGAGTACTTCAGCTTTATGAGTTTCCCTTCTTTGGAAATATAGAATGCCTATATTAGTTATTGGTATCGCTGGTCCACAAGGACTACTTTTATTTTACTGGAAATAGAATAGTAATCACTTGACAATTGATAAGTAGTGTGATCGGATTGCGCAAATTGTAGAGAGAGATAAAGATGGACTTGGATGATGAGGTAGGAATAGAATAAATGATTATTACACTTAACTACCATAAGGAAGGTCATGCAATGGATGTAACGGGGATTGAGGATCCTGTAACAAGAGTGGTCGTGCACTTGATGAACTGCAAGCTAGGCCCATCAAAAAGGTGGAAATACATGAACAAGTGATGGCTACATATGTCACACAAGATGGTGAATAAGTCTTATTATAACATAACATAGTATATTTTCAAGGCATCATAAAGGAAGTGCACATGTAGGCGAGATAAAGGTGAGAAAATTATATGGGGCAAAATACTACTTTCATTTCTATTTTGTGAAATTGTGGTACTAGAAGGGCCTAGAAAAAATATGTGGGTGTATCCTTTGGAGCACAAGTCACCTACAAAGAGGTTTGTAAAAATTACTTCTAAAGCTAAAAACTAGGGCACCTATAATCAGCACATGGATACATGTTACGAGAAGGATGTGAGATAAATTAGAAGGAGAATGGCATATACTAAGAGAATTTCCTTTAGTTTTATATAGACAAGCTGAATTTTTCCCCTACCAACACTTTAGTTTGGGTAGGTTCTTTATGAAGGACGGGGAGAAAATATCATGGTGAAAATTTCCATTCACATTTACTGCATGATACTTCAAAGGCTCTATGAATATGTTGTATAACGCAAGAAATATTAAGTTTCATGTAGATGTGGTGGACACAGATTACCATATACTATGGAATACCTATGTCCTAACTAATTGGCATAGGAAGAGATAATAGATTTAGATAACATTAATATCAACCCCGAGTCCATAACATTATGGAAGAAGGAATGCATGTGCACATGTATTTATACCTTATGCCCAAGTTCTAGGATGGTAAGTGTATTGTTATGGAAGATGTGAAACTCCCCGGGACCTCCAAAATACAACCTAACCGTAGGTAAAAATGGACGTGTGAATATGATCCTCCGAGGCAAGAAGAGGAAGAAATAATGATTGATCTTGAATCCAATGAGACAAAGAAGGAAGATAGTTGCGCATTTGACCAAGGCTACAAAATAAAGTTGAGGAGAAATCACAAAGAGTAGAGTGATGGATCGGGAACCTCCGAAGTAGTTAGAAGGTCACCGGGGACAATGTCGATCAAGTCGAGCTCAAAGAAGGAGAAGATGAGGTATAAGCTCGTGACATAAAGTGACAATTATGAAGAAGGGATGTCGAGACGACAGGATATGCACAATGATGAATATATACCAATTCATAATGTGTAATGAAAAGATGAGCCCAAGGATGAGGAAACCCATCACGATGAAGAAATTCCTAGTGACTATGAGGAAAAAGGTCCCAACAAAGGAGATGAAGAAAAGGAGAGGTGTGTAGGTGAGTCATTTGGGGTGCATGCGAAAGCTTCGAGTGATAAAAGATAAGGTATTTTTTAGGTGTCAAAACTCATATACCCACAGGTAGAAAAGCGGTAGCCGAAGGGGTGAAGAAATATTTCACACACCAAACCTTGGGTATGTCGATGACCCAAAAAATATTATACATGCAAGATTCCAAATTACACTCATTTCTAATCAAATGTATGGGTGGAAGATGATTAACCCAAAGGGTGTAAATATGTGCACCACAAAGATGTTAAAATGGATTGTGCCAACGTATATGGATGAACTTGAGTTTGATGTGAGCGAGGAAGCATGCATTAGGTGCATCACATGACCCATGTGACGATAAAACCAACTGAGTTCATTGATCAATAGGCCACTAGTGCATTGAAAAAAATGGTGAAATAAGTGTCTTGAAGAAATTTAGATAAGAGGGCCACAATCAAGACATTGTTAGAGGATAAGAAGAATAAGGAACAAGATATTTAATAATTGACTAAGGCATGTGATAAAGTAGAAAAGTGCATGAAGGATATTCTAGAATTCATAGCTGACATTGGGGATGAAATTTTGGAGGTGTGCCCATTATTTTATGAGAAAACAAAGAATGCATACCCATTGGCATTGTATTTTCTATAATACCTAGTTCATATTCTACTTCAAGAAAGGATAACTATGTATGGGTAGCTTAAGGGGACCATGTGGAAGAGAATGAGAAGAATACAAATATTTTGACATGAAAAACTATGGAGCTTGAAGCCTTGTTACAGAATATAAAGGATACTTTAAGGAAGGCAGGAGGGGCCTTTGACCATAGTCAAGACCTTGATAAAATACGTAAAAATACACTACTCAGGAGGAGGTAGATTTAGCGAGTGCATAGACTACAAGGAAAGAAGAGAATCTTGGGCTAGAGAAGCTTGTGGCCAAGATTACATTGAAGAGGATTCCTAAAGACAAAAAGGGACACATATGAGATCTTTATTAAGGAGGTGGGTTAACTCTTCACGTGAAATACATATTACTTGGAGGGGTGTATATTAGGCCTTGCGGGATTCATACAGGAATTAAAGAATAAGGGTGAAGACATTACCCCTGAGGAGATGGTGGAGAAAACCTGTATAACTCTAGAAATGACCACTAGGTGTTTAGTAGAGTGGGGTGAGTTAGAGAACACCCTTAATAATGAGTTCCCATAGTTTTTGTACCTAATTCAAGATCAGGAGACTAATGTGCATCTTTGAAGATTCATTATTATTTCTGAATTATTCCTTATATCTTCATTATTTACTCTTTTCATTCTTTTGGAGAGATAAGTCGAGAAACCCCATTTTTGAGGACAAATATATAATTGGCATGGGGTAATGTTCAATGGATAAAATGAATAAGTATGAAATCCATGGGTGGAATTTTTGGGTGCATGTTATGGAGGTGCGAAGGGTGCATGAGAAAGGGGTTAGAATAGCATGCGGGAGGTTTGTGCCTAGGTGGAAAAACTTTAGGACAACCAATTTTCCATCTTATGGGACAAAAATACAAAAGTAGGATAGAGTGTCGATGAAGCAAAGAGATAAAGCATGATAACTTGGTGATCAATCGAATGTTATTTTGGAGAATGAATTTTCAGATTTGAGTACATGCATGGAGGCTATTAATAGGATAAAATCAAGTATTATTTATAGGATGATCTATTATTAGTTGTTTTGTAAATCATGTATGTAGGATATTAATATCATTCCTATTATTAGGAGACTACATGGGTGGTCAAGAGAAAGTCGACCCCTATATATACGTTTTTTTTAGTACCACAATAGAAGGAGAATATATTCTTAGAGTCTCGTATGTTATTTCGCTAGGGTTTGATTTTATCGTATGTTCTAGTGCCTTGGTAAACATATATATTAATATTATATTATACTTTAATATAATGGACTATGAAGGATATATTATGATCATTGACGTGTCTGAGTATGGTGAATTCATGGTGCAATTGGTATTGATTGTTATATGAAGTTGTTATGTTCCTTATTACATGTGTTTCCAATTGAATGTATGCAATGGGTTATTATGATTAAATGAGTACTTGGTTAATTTATCATCATGTATCTTCATGCTAACATCTTGAAAAGCAACACAAAAATTAAATCATAGGTTTGTGCATTTTGGGTGAGAATTCAGCCTCGTTGAATGAGGTTTCAATGTGCCTAAAAATCTATTAAGAAATAAAATACTACAAATGAGGAGAATGCATGGAGCGAGAGGTTCTTGATATTTAATCAGGTCAATATAGTTTCCTGAAATATATGGAGCGTTTGGAGCCTTAATGATAATGTAGTGCTCCCTTGTATTCAATATTGCATTTGGTGGAGATAAAACTAACCCTTAAAGCTTAGTTGTGCTTCTTTGTGTGTCTTGTTCTAATCCTCGACCTATATGATCCTTTCAAATGATTTTATATGAATGTGTAGGTGTTTTTACTATTGCTAAGACCAAAATACATGGTCATGGCTTACCTAGAGGTGTTTATGAGTTAATTTATGTATATAAGTGTGTTATATTTTCTCATTACGACTATTGAGTAAGAGAGGAATGTTTGAGAAAAAGAGAGTGTGAAAGAGGTATAATTCCTTCAAGGTAGAGATAATAGAGGGTATGAATGATTGAGAAGAGTAGAGGAGAAAGTATTTAAGTTCAATAGACCTAATCAATAAGAGAAAGTGTAGATTTGAGAAAATATGGAAGAGGTGTGTTTTGGAAGGGTTTTGAGTGAGAGGAGTTGAATTTTTTATCACAATTTATTGTAGGAAAAACATACATTAGTGGTCTTCATCATAATGTGGTTGTGTGGGTGATTGATCATCTTAGGGGGTGGTAGACTCCTTGTGAAGTGGCTACTTCACTAAACAAATCTTATGTGATGTGTAATATTCATGCAAGTATTTTGGATTGAGTAATATATTGAATGGTTTCATTTGGTTTTATTCCCCTCGAGGGTTTCCCACTTTATATATTGTGTCTTGTGTATTCTATCATTCATGTGTATGGTTTTTCAATCTTAATATGGTTTCATTTGTTAATGTATGATGATTTGATGCTTTTATTGGTGTATGCAACTTAAGGACACATAAGTAAAAGTTTTCAAAGTACTTGATTCACCCCCTCCCCATCACCCCACTTCAGTCCATTGTGCTTCCAATACCTTTAGATTATATTTGATTTTTCTTTCACCCATTCTATATGGAATTATACCATGAATTCCTCCATGATGAGCGTACATACAAATTTTTGTTTTATAGAACTTGAAAGAGAATAATGTTTCAAATTCACTTTCCATATTTACAATGAGATTCAAGGAAGATAACATTGTATTTTTAGAGATTTCTATAAATATCTAAATAATTCATTTAGTAAAACCAAATATGTTTAGATTTATATATTTGTGAGGCACATAAAATTCAATATTAGAGAACATTTATATTTAACATTAAATGTATGTCAATTATTTTAGGACTATAAAATTATGGACTTACAAACAATGAGATTACAAAATATCATATAAAAAAACATCGTTCGGATTTGTAAAATAACATACATTTTATTAGTTCCAAGATAAAATACCCTTTAATACTAGAACTATCACTCACCATTCAATATTTCTCGAACCAAATTTGTTTCTTTTTTATTATTTTTGTCTTTTAGAGATGTAAGTGAAATTCATTTTATGTACTTGAAGCATGTATTATCATTTATAGTCCCATCAACTATTATTGGCCCTTAGTAAATTTTAATATCTTAAATCGAATTAAAATTAATACTACATACCCATATCTAGTTTTTTAATAGCTAATATATAATTTGGCTTTGCTAAAATCAATCGACGCTTATTTGTTTCATAATGTTAAATTCGCAAATGGGTGTCCAAATTATAGTTAAATAAATCATTTCCCATTTTTTATTATGTTGATAGGCATTCAGTAGTGGTGGTTGTGGGAGTAGTTGTAGGTTATAATATTTGTAAGTTGTTAACAATTAATTATGATCTTAAAATTAACGTCCATTTGACCAATATTTAGTTTCTTTCCTTCTTTGGAGAAATTAATTAAAAAATCATGATATTTTGGTTGTAATGGAACTATAATTTTGAAACTAACACATTAATCTAACTATATTACAATGATTTATCACCAGCTAATACAAAAAAAAATCCAAACAAAATTATTAATGATTGTAATATGCAAACAAAAATCCAAAATACAAACCTTGAAATTAATTAATTTTAATATTTTTCAAATATATCTAAGATATTTCTACTAATTATATAAATATGAAAATTCACACTAAATTGACCCTAGAAAAGTATTAAAAATCCCGATTATTGACATTAAACTACTTGAGATGTTTACCTTTCAATTAGAAAACATTTGACATACAAGAACGTTATTTAAATTAGCATTTCTTATTTCACATTGTGATGTAATCCTATATTATTTTAAAAACACACTAAAAGTGAGACATCAACATATTTGTCGAGGTTAGCCTTCGTATGATGCTCATCAATGCAATAGACAACAACCTTTGATACAAAAAGATAGGTCCATGTGATTAACCCATGCACATAAATCTAAAATGCACACGGATTGCAATCAATAGTAGAGAGACGTTGAGATGGAGAGATTTATCCTCTCCATAAAATGCAACACAAACATGAAAACACCCATATGAGCCATCATGTTATGTATTACATCATGATTATCCACATGGCGAATCGTTTGAGAATTAATTATTTAAAAAAACACTTGTGTTTTTCAACACAATGATAAAAAACACATTTATTTTTCAACTACATGGAGAGCATATTAGACTGAATTCAAACCAGCTACCTACAACATTTAAGTACACGATCCCCACTAGCCTGCCTACCATCTTCCACATGCTACATTATTATTGTGGTTCATTTTGTAAAAGAAAAGGGAAGTTTCGACGTGACCCTTGACCCATGGGATCCACCAAAGAATCTAAATTTATGGGTATGGCATATTATCATGGGTTTCACGACCATGCATAGGTGCATTTTATGTGGATAATAATAGTTGTACATTGAGATGACTCCTCATGTGGACATTCTATAGTGTAAACACGTTATGATTTTGGGCAATACAACAATACAATAGATGTAATATATTCATGTTCTCTAAATTGAGATATTATGGTTAAGACACCTAATAAAAAAATGTGATGATGAGGTAATTGAATATTATTTATCTTTGGATGTGTATGATGTTGAAGATTTCTATCTAATAATTTTATGTGAACATTGTGTGTAGAGAAGTTGTTTATGTCACTCCTTAAGGTGCCCTGGTGTTGAAAATATTTACACTCTCATGTACTTGTTGAAAGAGTGTGTATTTTAAAGGTTTTATGCACGAATGATTTCAAATTATTTGTTGAGGAGTGTAATATTTTTACAAATCAATTGAAATGTATTAGGATTAAACCGTACATAAATCTTATCAATGTGTGGAAAACTTAAATTTTGATTTTAAAAAAATAATTGTTCCAAAAAAATTAAGAACACTGAGATGTAGTGGAAGAAAATAATTTATAAATTTAAATATATTTAAAAAGCAATGTATTTCATTAAGAGTTTGATTTCCAATTTATACCGCATCCTACTTTACTAAAATAGTTGTCATGATAGGACAATTTCCTAATCATAGTACAATTTGAATAATTTAAATACATATCGAGTCTAACTTAACGATGTGATCTCGAGATTTACCAAGTTTGGGTGGCTATCAATAAAATATCAATTTTTAGTATCCTTGCAAAAATAATGTTGGCATAATTTTTTTATATTAGGAGGGACTCAAACTAACTTAAAACATGGTTACATATTAACATGTTATTGAAAATGTTTCACAAAAAAGTGCATATCTATGGTATGATGTAAAGATTGTACTGTGAGTACAATCTTCATAGTTTCCCATTTATATTATTTCCTTTACTACTCATAGTAAGGACATATTCTTTTAATATGCATATTCATGCCCTTTACGGCTCTATTCCTATTACATAACATTATTTATTTATATTTAAGGCATAATCACATTGTTGCTAACAAGATGAATGTTATATAGTTGAGTCTAGTTTGCTTCTCGGTGTATTTACTAAAACACAAATTTTCATATAAGTTTATTTGATTGAAAACATGTGTTGTAAAGGAATAAAGAAAATCTTCTACAAAAATGGATTAAAGGGGAGGAGAGACCTAGGAAATAATTGATGTGGAAACCCCATAAACAAATTTAGTTAAGAAATTTTCCCCTTCAAGTAAATAATAAACTTTCATATTTATAAATCCACATCATTTTCATAATTAATCATAAATTTAGAGAATTTTTTTATATATGTAGACATCAACTTTGTGTCACCTGCCTACTTCCCCTCATGCAAACATTATTTTATCAAAACATAGAAATATAAAACACACTCCAGAGTTATCTCCCTCACCTTGTAAAATTAAATTTTTACTCCTTCACAAATTACTATTTACCCATCTAATTACCTTTACCCTCTCTAAAACCACCTAAATTTTTTAAACTATCCCTAACCCATTTCCCCCAAACCTCTTAACCTCTCCAACTCATATAACCTCCTTCAAATATTTTTCCCTTGTGAATTTATCTAAAAATACCATTTAGGAAAAGGTTTTAACCGCTTCTAAAAAATTTCCCCATAATTCTGGATCGTTCGTGATTCTAACAAATCGTTAGTGATTATAAATAGGAGTTTTCACTCTTATTTCATGGATCTTGAGAATTCTTACATATGTTCTTACATCTTATTTTTATTGAGATGTAAAGCCTTATCACTCCAGTGATCCTTAAGTCAAATCACCAACATCCAAAACATAAAATATCTCCCCATTAGCATACTCATAAAAATATGTATAGCTTAGTATTCAACAAACTTCCAAGGAGATCATCAATCAACAATATCAACCTTCAATCATTGAAGATACATCGAAAAAGATCCATCATATTAACTCACCATGAACACAGATAATTTGAATACATCAAAAAGAATCATCACAAAGTCATGAACACAAATATACTAGCATCATAACTCTATTGCAATATCAAAGATTATCTAATCCATGCAATTCAATACAAATACATAGGTAGTGGGATATTTGCCTTCACTACTCATTCCATCTCAAAAATATGAGGCATGATAATAATAGCCATGTTCCACTACAAAAGAAACTATAGAATCATGGAAGATTCGTTAATAATAGATTACCTTTAAATAACTCTAGTCCTAATCCTATTATTTTCTCAAACTATGCATGAATCTTAAGCTTCCAATTGGTCACATAATATCTTGGCATGTCTTCCAAGTCTTCTATCAAAGCATGTTCAACACCTAATCCATTCTTATCCCGTGCATGCAAAACAACTAAGTCTTAAAGTCTAACTTTCCTCAATGCTCCTTGTATCCATTGATCTTCTCCGTACACCTATGTGCCCACTTCTTGTGTACCATGAAATCATGCACCTCTAACACTTAGGCATATATCTGTCAAGCCAATATTACCCCACACTAGCTTCATTTCCACACCTAGCAATGGGATATCATGCCTTGCTTTTCCAAGAATAAATAATAGGGAATAAAATAATGTCTATACATAATGAATGCACACATTCCAAAATATTTTGGGTGCTCTATTCCTCTGAAGGAAGAAGTAACTAAAGGTACTCAGTCTTGATTTCCAACTCTAACTCATTCAAGTCACTGAGCACCTTCTTTTTCTTTTCAATGATATGTGTAAGTACTCCCTCAATCTCATCCAAGGCCATTTTCTCTCCATCATTTTGTAGCACCCTAAGAACACTTTCTAGACTAGAGATCATCCCATCCATAACATCCATACGTCGGCATATAATTTTCCTAATTTCCTTTATCTTTTCTTTGTGAGGGTCCTAGGCTACTGTGAGTGCATAACACTTTTATACTAACAATGCCGACCTCTCCTTATGCCCAAGAGTTTCATCCTTCTTTGCAACAAGGACTTCATTCTCCACAAACAGATCCCTTGTCTTAATGATTGCCTTAGGATCTACACACATATTTAACAATGAGTCTACCTTTTTCATTTCATCCCTTAGTGTTTGAAACAAATATTCATATCCAATTATGCGGCACACTATTATAACTTTGAATCTTTCTTTCGTGTTGTGATATCTTCCTCTTTCTATACATCTTTGTTTGTAGTCGCTCATGGTGCACTGAGCTACTTCTGTATCAACAAGTGAACACAATATCTTAAGAAGTGTAAGGAGGACTGGTATGTCTACATTTTTTTCTCATCAATGTCTAGATGTGCGTGTATGACTTCCTTCCTAAGCTCTGCTTCAAAATCCATAATTTCCTTCCTTTTCTCCTTTTCCCTCTTACACGCTTTTGCTAACTATTTCACCTATTCTTTTAAGATTTTATAATCTTCCATGAATGCCATGCATTTTTTTGATTTATCCAAATTTCTTTGTACCTCTTGGTGCGGCCATCTTGGTCAAAGCATTACTTGCATGTTCATCCATAAAATCTATTGGCTTCACTTGCCCAAAGTGCATGATTGTGCTTTCTTATTCATTTTTATTTTCACACATGTTTCCTCCTTCACATTGAATTTAGGCTCATCCATGCAAGTCTACATGCTCCAGACAAATTTTTTCGAGTGCGTATGGTTTCTTCCTCTAGATCCATCAACTCCTAATTGTATAGCTTCTCAGGCTCTAAATTTCTCTAAAAGCTGACACAAAATATTTTAGGTGGATCATTAATGTACCAAAGTGTAGGTGTTTTGTAATATTATTCTCCTTTATTTTTTCCATATCAATGACCCTTGGGAACATGAAACTCGAGTATCTAAAAGTGGGCCTTTACTTGTCTTGCCCTCATGTGTATTAGTTGGCTCACTAAAAGGTTTGCCCTTATTTTTCCTTTCTCTTCCCCTATGGTGCCACCCACATCCCCATGATCTTCATAGATATCCTCATCATGTTGTGTTTCTTCGTACTGAGGTTTCTATACATCAACACCAAGGACATAATTATCCTTTATGATATGCACGTTATCACCTGAATTTTCCCCATCACTATCCTCCTTCACCAGAATGTACTTGCACCATCTCTTCACTGATTTAGGCTTGATGGGTGAGGTTCCTAGAGATATTCATAGGATATGTGAGGGTTCCACACATGCACCATGTAACCTGGTTTTCCTTAGTACTCTCTTGAATTCATGGTCCTTGGTGCCCTGTCCTATCTCCATGTCCTCACCTTCTTTTAGTTCCACAATGGGAGGGTAAGTATCCTCGTGATATATATTTCTCCCTACTACCTTGACACCTTCTATGCACCATGATCAAGGCCACCACTATCTTCCCCAAGTCTTCTTATTCTTATTATTATGAAACTACAAGCTCCTCATATTGTAATGTGCTTATTGTATGCTTTCCTTTAGGCAATTTAAGAAGATTTAATTCATTCTCAATGTACTTTCCATCTATGAACTTGGGCTTAAGTTAAATGTATTCCATAGTTGTACCAAATTTCCCAATCACCACAGTATTGAGTTGATACTTATATTATCAAATATCAATTTTTCAATATAAGCAAATTTACCTTGATATGTGTATATCTTTATGAGAGTATGATACTCATAGTCCACTTTATCTACATCAAACCTCAATCTTTGCCTTTTGGATAATAATTTTCTTGAACACCTTGAAAGTAGCGTGCGGTGAAGGAATATGGTAGTTTACAACAAGGGATCCACTCTTCATCCTTCATCCTAAACCTGGATATACAAAAAAAATGTTGATAAACTATGAATCGGGACTACTTCTCCAACATGAAGGAAGGTCCTTGGGTATTCTCCATTCATAATCAAAATATTCACATGGGATCTTATACCATAGCTCCAATTGTTGCCTATATAGATCACTCATAGCTCCATCACATTTATATTTTGCAAATCTTTATACGAGTGACTTATTTTCCTCAAGGAACTATCAAATCTTCTCTTTTGGCCCATCGGGTACCCCAATGTCTATAAACATAATAGATAATATGATGGTACAAAAACTTATATTATCTACTTGCCTCGTCAATTATGGTCTCGGGAATAAAGGCGAGAAAAAGTTATATACCACTCCCTTAGACATATTCTTAGTGATATGGAGCCATTTTTTATTCACCTAGCTCTAGCGCTATTGGTTATTCAACTTGGTAAGGAGGTATGTAGTAGCTCAAATCACGGGGTGGTTTTCTAACACTTTTATATCCATGGCATGCCCCCTTTTGCATAGGTCAAATTTACATAAGTTTCTTCCACGACATCATCATCTCTAAGATTGCTGCCAATTTTGGTGCCCAAGCTCCTTAACCCTATCAATCTTCCAATTAAGGGCACGGTAGGTCACATCTACCACCCCGTAAATTAGAAAATTTCCTTTTGGAATCGACACATAAAACATTGATATAAATTTTTTATCTTTCAAAAATATGGCGGTTTATACAGCATTTGCATGACTCAATACTTACCAATAACTTCTCTCCTACATCATTATAAATGGCCATGTCATTCTCTATCCTCAATTTGATTTTTAGCACCAGAGGATTTGTGTAAGGCATCCTTATTATCCTTATTGTGGTGATTCTATTCACTTAATTTACTTCATCTAATATATGACTCCCAATCAAATCCCATGATGACGCCTTCTAGGTACTACATTTCAAAAATATTCTTTCGAGGGTATCCTCCACCTCTACTTCCACTTCTTTTTTGCTTCTCACCCCTCGTAATTGCACTAGGTTTTCATTTTGGTGCCATTGTAATGATAAAAATTATTTCTTGCACTATATTCAATCTTTATAATTTAAAATTGTGTGCCCTAGCTTTACCTCAAACCCTAACTCACATATTTTCTCCCCACATGCCTTTTCTTCACTCAAACACCAGATCCTATGGACCTCCAAACAATGTCATGCACAAATCTCTCTGGTTCAATGTCTATATTTTCTCTTTCATACACTCCCACTCACAACTTTCTCTTCATCTCATTCTTCAACTCACTCAAACACTTCACTTCACAATGCAAGGTAAAAATGATATCCAAACCCCTCATCATATAATGTTTTTAAATTTACCCACATTGGTTTCTATTTACCAACCACCATACTCAACATTAATTACACCTTCTTACTTTTTAAATTCTTTTCACTAATTTTTCTATGCCCTAGTCATAACTTTTCGGCATGCCCCTACTCCTCCACCATAGACCTCCTCTCGCACACCTTCATGCATCGAATTACTTATCCACTACACATCACAAGTAGTTTCCCATGGTGTTTCCTTGCATTACATTGTGTGTCCATCCATCTATGCATGGTCTTCATCTATGAGTAATTTTTCTTGATCCACATGCTTACCTCAAGAACCTACACCATATTTCTTCTATGCATACCCATCCTCTAGAGATCATTTGCTCATGGCCAATTTATCATGTATCTACTCCACCCCACACTAAAATTATGTGTGTTCCTCTATACATGAATTCACTTAGATACTAATCAACTACATGTGTGCAAGCTTGCTTATTAGAACAAAAAACTAAACTAAATTGACAAAACATAACAATGATGAAAGGAAACACATAAATAAAATGCATGAAATGGAAATCTAATCTAACCTGACATCACTACCTTATTAGAAACACCAAGAATAATTATTTATAGTAGGACTTCATCCTAATCATTTTGAAGTAACTCGGGAAACCTAGTACCATTCAACACCTGAATCGAGAAGTGCCTGAATCAAGTATATAAGTTACAACATATAGTCTCAACCAATGCACTTTTAATTCCCTAGGGTAGCATGTGAACTTGGAGTCATAAAGTAGAACCATCTATCCAAATTCAATCTTCTTACTCTTATTATGTCTATCGTGTCATGCCTTCTTGTTGGCTTTCTTTGTCTTCTAGCTCCAACGTTCTATAGTTTGTTGCTTATCTAACTGCATCGGCTTGTCAATGCACTCTTCAAGTGCCTTTTATCATTAATTCCTCCCACATGAACAATATGTAGGGAGGGTCACATAAATTCTATACATAAGATAGCCTCTACACCAAACACCAATTGAAAGGGTGTGGATTTTTTCAAACATTCGTTATTTATCTTGTATGGCCAAGTACAACATAGACTTTATCATTCCATTCCTTCCTTCCAACATCATAGATCTTAGTCAATGTATGTCTGAATATCTTGTTTAAATCCTCAAGAGTCCCTTTCTCTTGTGGGTGATAAAGGGTTGTCTTATGATGCACCACCATAAATTGTGTTCCCCTATCACTTGTTAATAGCAATGTACACCTATACCGTTGATAATGTTTTCCCATAATAATATTATTGTTATAGCTATGATGAAATCCTTTATAGGTGTTTCTTATTCCCACGTAATAATATAATTTGTACATGTTATAATGTAGCGTGACCCACTCCTGCACGTCGGTGGGTAAATAAGTCCCAAAAAGTCAATAGCCCATTTTTCAAAGGGTTCAAAACTCACTATAGGTATCGAAGGCATCTCATATCTATGCCTAGGTTTCTAAAGGCACCGAAAGTGATCACACGCATAGACATATCCTTTACAATCATTGTATAATGTTTCCCACCAAAGGCATGACAACAAAATATTACGTGTGGTAGCATTCCTTGCATAATTTCCATCTACAATTCCACCACGAGCTTCCTATATTATAGCTTCACACTCATGCTCTAGTACACACTAGCGTAAAATATCATCACAGATGACTTGTATAAATCTCTACTCTTGATCAACATATAAGACCACGACACGTAAGGTAAGTTGTTTCTTCTCTAGGCTCTCCATTCCTTTAGGTGCCATACCATTACATAAAAACACAACAATATCTTCTAAATCAAAGGGAACATAGTTAAATCTAAACAATTATGCATCCAACATTGTGTCCTTAATGCTTTGTGTGTCCTTTCCGAGTTAATCCCTTATAAATGATCTAGTCTCGGAATTGCTCTTTCATGGCTTCACGACCACTATAAAGTCAAACTCTTGAAACAAATGAATATAATGAAATATGTGCCCCTCCAAATGAGATTACTAATCAAATACTTAAATGTCATTTGATTTTTGTAAAATATAAAGAGGGTTTACAACAAGTATTGTCTAGACTTATACAGTGTATAAATCATGGAAAATGTTTCGCTCTCTGTAGTTGTATAATTTTGTTTAGCTGGTGTCGAATTCCGGCTCACAAAACAAATAGGATGATCAAAAATCCCATCACCAAGTTGTGCTAACACTACACCAATGGCCATGCAAGAGGTATCAACATGTACCTGAAATAGTTTATCCTAGGAAGGAAAGTGTAGAATGGGCATAGAAATAAGTCTTTCGCTCAATGTCTTAAACGTTGTCTCTGTGCACCTCATTCCAATAGAACTTCCCTTTTCTCTAAAAAAAAATCCTCCAAGGGCACAAAAATCTTATCATATCCCTTAATTAACTTTCTATAGTAATAGGTATGTCAAAAAACATTACGCACCTCACTCTTATTGGTAGGCTCCTCCAAGCCCAAGATGATTGTAAGGTTAGTAGGATCTACCAACAAACCTTCTTTCAACTAATGTGTCCAAATAAAGTTATAAATGGTGTCACAAAGATACACTTCTTAATATTAAATGGGATTCTTAATTTCATACATCTCTCAAACACGATTCTTTAGTTCTCATAGTGATATTTTACTAGCCCATTTACAATCCAATCATCTAAATAAACCCGTAAGATCTTGTGTATAAAGTCTTCAAAGGCTTGCACAACGATAAGTGAAAAGACTACATGTGCATTATTCAATCCAAATTACATATCTTTGTATCAAAAATTCCCACTCGGTGGTGAATGTTGTCTTTTCTTGGTTTTATTTATCACTCCACACCTAATGATAACCAGAGAATCCATCAATGAAAGAGTAAATTCCATGCCCCTGCAACACCTTCCAAGATCTCCTTAGTAAATGGTGTGGGAAACAGGTCTATGACAAAAGAAAAATTAAACTCTTTGTATTCCACACACATCATTATCCCACCATCCTTCTTTATGATTATCACCATTGGGTTAACCCACTTTGATTTCTTAATGGGATTAATGATTCTAGATTTCAAAATCTTATCAATCTCTTCCTTCACCCTAACGTACAAATTTGGATTCATCATGTAAGGTCTCTTCCTAACCGGGTACACACCTTACTTTAACTTGATCATCATCTCACCCAAATAGTGATGCAACCCCTTTAACTTATGATAGCCTCTAGGGATTAAGTCCGGAAGTTGCGCAACATATCAATTATCTTTGATACCTCTCATTAAAACCAATAGTCAACAATAATGTCCTCTTTAGGTTCTTCATCTATCCAAATGCCAAACTTCTATTTCCTTATAGGCTTATGATACACGCGCACCTTCTAATCAACATTTTTGAAGACCTTTCACGCATCTACAAAGTGTGATCAACATCCATATTCTCTACTTCTTCATCATCAATCATATAAACCATCTTACCCTTTTATTTTTTGAGGTAGGTGTGTCACAACTTCTTCTCATTTTTCTTTTCTTCTTCAAAGTGCACATACAAATCTAACTCTTAAAACCTATCTAACAAGAGTTCCTCAGCTTTAAAACTACCCCCATTGTAAGTCATTTTATAATTTGTAATGATTCATTCACTAGAGGTTTTGTAGAAAATTAATCAAAGTTCTAAATCATACATTAGGTCATCTCTAGAAAATTAACTATTTCCTTGTTAACTCGAATGAACATACCATGTGTGTGCACAACCACTTAGAGTGGCATAGAACTTATGTACCTAGACTAATGGCAGAATGGACTTTTACCTCTCCATCTAGAGTCTCCCATTATCTCAACGTGATGCGAAGTAGAATCCTTCGCTTGGAATTTACAGATTTGTGAAGGTACATTACTCCTAAGAAACCTAATAGAGAAGGTGATTCTCACTTCATGCCAGTCCAAAATGTTATCTCTTTATGTATTCCACCAATGCATTGTTGTCTGCACAGGCATAAACTAGCATATTTCTTATTTCTTCTTGGTCTTTTCAATGAGCTTCCATGGGGCATAGAAATACATCACGATTTCCTTCATCAGTATACCAAGGTACCTGATTACTTCCAAATCACCAAACCATATGTGGCCTAATCACACGAGTAATTATGTTCTTGATCTCTCCCCCCACCATTTCATATGTTCCATGTGCCCAGTTATCACAGAAAACACTGGTTGTATCACTCATATACTGAGCATCATCCCATTATATAACACCTTCCTTAGATGGCTCAAGAGATTTAGGATTTCTAACCATACACACCTATATCTTATTCAAATCCTCTTCACTCAAGGGTTCTACATAGAGTGTTTCTTTCCCATCTATTAAAGGAATAATTACATGCTCCTCTTTTTTCTCAAAACTGATATAACCTTTGTTAAAGCATATATCAACTTTTTTTTTTGTAACACAAAGGGTGCCCAAGAAATTTAGGGAAACTATTTTAATCGGCAAGTGCCAAGACCTGAAATTATCCAAGTAAACTTAGCCCCTTGTATAGTAATAGTGACATCATTCAATACTCTAGTGGGTGTGGTTGTAGTCCTTTTCGCCATATACATTACATTTGAAGATGGTTGTAATGGTGGCATCCCCATTTGATTCCACACATCCAAAGTGAGTACATTTAATTTTTCACATATGTCAATTAATATGTTACTCAACAGCCATCCATCAACAAATGCATTCAAAATGATCTTTTTATCATACTAAAGTCTATGAGGAGCTAAGTTAACATACAGATCTCTGTCTCTCACACTCAAATCCAACACATGGTATTTTTTCTCATCCATTCTCCTAACAAATAAATTATATTTTCTTAGTGAAATATCTTACAAAACTCCTTCAATTCATCAACATATTCAAGAGGAAACTACTCTTTTGACTCCTATTCCAATTTCGTGAATTCTCCTTCAAGAAATTTATTTCACCTTGTAAGTTCCTAATAACCTCCATAGTATACTTGATATAATTCCTTCGATGAGAAGGATCTAGATATTTTTCATGCAATACCTCTTGTTATTTGATGCCATGTTTCTACTTCAGAGTCTTATGAGCACGCGCAACCTCATTGCATGTAGTCACCAAGCAGAGGTATCACCTAAAGATCAGGCACTAACTTTGGCCTCCACTAATATTCTCATATATTGATATCATCATGCCCTTATCCTACTCATGTTGCATTCTCATATTCTCATATAAATCATGACACTCTTCAAACTTATGTTAGTTTTTGAACCATAAAAAAAATATGTTATAAGGGTATTCACATCTATAATGATAAGGAGATTTGCATGTATACTAGGTTTTGTAAGGGAAGTCACCTCTTCCACCATTTGTATCCTCCAAAATAACCTCTACCTCCACCACCTCCATCATTGTTCCCTTCATTATTATTACGATGTTAACATTGGTCCTAAGAATGATTTGCAACACTTGTCTAGTGTACACCAATTTCTATAGCCTCATAAATCATATCAATCAACCTGTAATTATTTGTATCATCAGTGTGGTACTTGTAAATCTTATAGTAGCCTAACACATTCTTCCGGATCACACTCTACAACAAGGGGCACTTACTTGAATCATGATCTAAGTGATAGATCTCACAATCTAGCAACATGTCATGCACTAATTTATGAGGGAAACTATCATTAGTATGTCCTTTAACCTCACAATTTATACACAATATCCCACTACTCATCTTATGAGCTGGATTATCCAATATTTTCTCTAACTTCTTTTCCGTAGAAGCAATCTATGACTTCAGAAATGTGCTAACTCTAGTTTCTACACTCTCAACTTCCTCAGCGCATAGAGCTACATCCAAATCCTCACGTGGATTTGTAAACATATTAGGAGAGATATTTCTTATAAAAGGTGTTATTGAACTACCAAAAACCACGAAGCATGCTAAATATGGTGAAAATCATAAAAGAAAACTTTGATAACAAAGTTTTAAAGCATGCATCATACTTCCTTACACTCTTAGCCATGTGATGCTTAATCTCTTTCGGTGAACTAATGATTTTATGTTAAAAATCAAGTATATGGAACTCAACCAAGAACATATCATGCAACACATTGTAATATACAATAGTATGGTTCATATCATACTTCTTGTACAAACTATACGTGTTCCCTTACAAAGTCGTAGAAAAATGACTCACCTTACATTCAGGAATTTTGATTCCTTTAGTGTGTCATAGTATCTCACACTTGTGTACATGTTTGGAAACATCCTTAATACCTCGGTACTTTGGAAAGTGAAGAGACATCTTATAATAGACTTGTTTTGGTTGGTGAAGACCATGCCCACTAGATCGAGAACCTATATTAACTCTAGTATTCCCTCTACCTCTAGAACCACCATATCCACTAGATCCCGAACCTCTTGGTCCCCCACCTATAGAAGAAACCATACCAGAGGATGAGATACTTTGAATTCCAATAATTTTACTAAAATTAACTCATATAGTCTATGAAGTTCTACTACTTCTAAACATATTTCCAACGCTTTTTGTGCATCCACACTTTGTCCTCGGTGATGCACCAGAAATTATTCCTCCAATTTTTCCTCCAACAAAAAAAATATCTTATCACCTACGAAGTCACATATGTTATCTGATGCACTTTTGTATTCAAAGTAAATTGAAATCTACCTATTGTATATATCTCCCCCCGGGTAAATATAACACGGCATAAAGTGTCGACATGCAAAATTTTTTGCCCAAGGCATAGACTAGGGGTGTATGGCACAAAGTTTCAACATGTGAAAATTCATGCCCAAGGCACAGGCTAGGGGCGCAAGGCACAAAGTGTCGACATGTGAAAATTCACGCCCAAGGCGCAGGCTAGGGGTGCACAGCACAAAGTGTCAACATGTGAAAATTCATGCCCAAGGCGCAGGCTAGGGGCACACAGCACAAAGTGTCGACACCACATTTTTAGTGCCTATGGTGCACTTAAAATTAGGTTAACATGAGGATGGATGCACCGAGGCGCATCTTCAGGAGGCGCAACATTTTGAGCGTTGACACCCGACAGAAAGCAAACCCTGACGCAGATATTCAAATGGCCATAACTTTTCACAGGGAGCTCAGATTCACGCAAGGTTGGACTTTTCATAAATCTTATGAGGTCCTCTATCCAACCTGAAACTGGATATTTTTAATTGGGTGAGAACAAGTTCTTCAAAAATGCAAAATACAATTCACCAGTTTTGGGTTTGCTAGGGTTCTCACCTACTGCTATAATGAGATGAATTAAATGCAACCTAGAGGTGGTTGGGGTAGATTTGGAATTCTCTCTCTTTTCTCTCTCATTCTTCCTATAAATTGTAAGGAGGGGCTTATTTCTAAAGGTTGGACATTCTTGTTTTTCCCCTCCCTTCTTCTCTTTGGCAGGTGAATTTGTGGAGTTCAAACCTCCCATCTAAAACTATAATGCAACTTTGCCTCTTGGCATTTTGTAGTGTATTGTATCAATCTTTAGAGAAAATAATGCATGTCTGTGGATGATTCTCAACCCTCTCTGTGTTCATTTTCATCCTCCTGATCTTTCACTACAAATTTTGTTATTTGTGCATGATCTTGCATTGCATTTTAATGGTTTGTGTTTATTGGCAAGACAGGTGTTTCTTCATTCCTCGGTGCATCACCTTTGTTATTTTAAGTTTTATTTTATGCATCTTCTTACCCTGTCTCCTTGGAAAGTTAGTTTAGGTTTTTGAATAAACCCTCTGCATTTTTACATGTGCATCTGAATAGAGGAATAGGAACCGGCCTTCATCCGGAGAGATTTTTGATTTCGTAAGGTCCACACTTGGGAAAAGCTCCATGTTATGCAATCACACTGAGATTCTCAACCCATTGAGTTGCGAGACATTGGGGTGATTTGATTTATCACCAACACTACCTATTGCTACTCTATCACCAACACTAGCCTGTTTGTCAACAACTATTTTAAGAACTAGAACACAAAGTACAATGGAAAAGTGTCCATATGGGATCAAATGTGTACCTATGGTGCTTATCCTTTCTTCTTCTAAAGTTCTCTCATCTAAAGCTGAAGGGGACTCTCTCTCATGCTTTCCTAAATGAGGGAGTACCAATTGTTAAGGTCCCACATGCTTCAAGTGAACCTCAAATCCTTCACGCATCACCTATCTCCATAACTCCATAGACTCCTCAACACCATGCTTCTTCACCAATTCCCTTTCCCTTTATACTTAAGTTATCTTTCCTCTCTTTCCTTTTTATTAAGGTCCATCATCTTTCACCACACCTGCTCCTACCCCTATTCATGGTGGAGGTGTAGCTAGTCATTGGCCAATCTTCCAAATCCATAGTTATCAACAAGATATTGTTCACTAATGGGATAGCACACAAATAAGATCCTTTGGGTTCATGTAAGAAATGAAACTTGACATCATATGGAAAGGAATAAGTAAAAACAACATACCCAATGTATAATTACTCAAACCACAAATCCACTAATGACCTATAGTGTGTGTCTAAGTCAAATCAGCATCATGTAAATTGTGGTAGTCTTGTTGTGTCTAAACAATAGATCTATACCTTCAATTTATTTTTGATGCATATGCTACTGCCACTCATACAATTCTATAGGAAAACAAAAAAGAACGTCTCATATATTTCATAGAAAAAAATTTCTTCAATGCATGTGTGTGCATTAAAATTAGGTCCAGTATTATATCTGTGAGCAAAATTGTCCTCTAAATATTCTAACCAACTCTCAATACTGACTAAAGTAAATTGATATATCTTCATCATGTACATCCTTGCAAAAAATTGAAAAGAGGTCCCGATAATGGAACCAAAATGTAGTCTTTATTTTACCAATCACAGCCCTAGGTGCATTGGCACATCACTTAAATAGGTTTGAGTCCTCATCCGAAGTGTGCAAGGGTCTTGAGTCCCTATTTTATACCAGCTTTATCAATAATTTAGAATTATCACACTAGTATTCCATATTCATAGTAAGTAATCAAGTGTAAAGCATGAGAAGAAATATGTCACAAACACAATGCATAATGAATCAAACAAGGATCAAGATCAAATTTACCATACAAGAACAAGAAATAGAGACATTAGCAACCATTATCCATCCAAAAATATCCATTATATTAATTCAGCATTAACACAATAGTTGAATACATCAAAAAGAATCATCTCAAAGTCATGTGCAAAAATATAGTAGTAGCATAACTCGTTAAAATCTCGGTGAGTCGATAATCCATGAAAATCAATACATATATATAGGTAGTGGGTTCTTGGCCTTCACTACTTATGCACTCTAAAAAAAGGATGCATGCTAATAATAGCCATGCGTAACTACAAAAGAAACTATAAAATCATGTTAACTTCGCTAATAATAGATTACCTATAAATAACTATAGTTCTAATCAAATTATTAGTTCAAAATCTACATAACTCTTTAGATTCCACTTGGTACCAAAATATATTGGCATGTATTCCAAGTATTCTATCAAAGCGTGTTACGCACTCAATCCATTATTAGCCCATGTATGCAAAACAACAAATTCCCGAAGTCTAAATTTCCTCGGCATGCCCTGTATCCTCTAATATTCTACACACACCTACACACTCGCTTCCTACGAGCCCTAATCTCATGGGCCTCTAGCACTTAGGCATAAATATTTCTAGCCAATAACCTACAATTGCTTTGAATTTCTTGCAATCCCTATCTTCAACATCTTTTCATTTGATCTTAACCTTTTATCAATCTTATCAATATTTTTTATTTAACTTATCTTTTTGCAAGTATGTCTTTTCTTTAGATGAATGTTCCAATCCAATCATGCCCCATAAAATACATTTATGACCTTCCAATAGTTCAATAACCTTTCTTTTGGGAACAATTTGACATCCTTCATGACCACACATTGTGTGCCATCATATTTTCAAATGACATTGAAGACATCAAGGATTATGTAGGATTGTTGTTGTTACTTTGATGTGATGCATTTAATATGGCAAATGTAATATTCAGATGCAACCATGATTGTGTTGATAGATGTTGATATTATGATAGATAGATGTTAATGGATGTTTATGTTTATGTTTGTTATATCTTTGATTTAAAGGTATTGATATGTTAAAAATGTTTCTTAGCCATGGTTAAGAATAAAACACAAAATGATTTCTTTCTACTTGATTTGATACATATGTGATGAGAATCAACAGAGTGAAGGTTCTTGCACTTTTAGACTTATAACAAATGTTAACACATAACTAAAAATAGGTAATTACATGTAAGAT
The DNA here is from genome assembly GCA_018340775.1 of Taxus wallichiana var. yunnanensis. NCBI lineage: Eukaryota > Viridiplantae > Streptophyta > Pinopsida > Cupressales > Taxaceae > Taxus > Taxus wallichiana. Next base: position 509,998,394 of record CM031242.1, read on the forward strand.
CTTAGATATAGAGGGAATTTAAATACATACCTACCTAGGAAATGGGAGGGGTTGACATATGTAGGTTGTGTGGGAGAGTAGGTTCTCCTTTCAATGGTTTTAGAGGGAGATGCCCAAACTATATATTTATTTAACATAAACCGATCGATGCGAGAATTTTTATTTGATAAAAAGATTATCAATGCAGGAAATTTTTTTGGGATGCTTTTGATATTTTGACTTTTTGAAGGTTGATTGATGTGGGAAGCCTTTTTACATAGGTAGCCATCCTTCGAGGGAGTGGTCTACAATTTTGGAGAGATAATCTTCAAAGGTTTATTTAGGTGTCAAGAAGGGCTATTTTGGTAGAGTTTTTGGTTTTTGAAAGTATAGTTGTAGTGGGAACTAGTCATATGGTCAAGTAAGCTTTAATATCAGGAAAAGAAGACAAAGAACACTAAACATTTTCTTGAGGACTCGTTGTTGGCTTCGACTTATCTCCATGGAATTTTCTCAAGATATGTACTCTTATATTTTCATATATAATTAAAGATTGATGATATGTTATTAGGGGATAAATAAGTATATTTTTCATGAGTTTAATAGTCTTCTATAGAAAAGATAAATTTGGAAATATTGATATGAAAAGGAGATTTAGGGATCTTGGTCCTAAAAGATGTAACCGGTCTATATATAGTAGGTTCAAGTCGGTTTTTGGTTGTCTTCAAATGAGATAGATATTAGGAGTATTCAAGCATGATGTATTGCTAATAATTAGGTATGTAGTTATGTTTTTATTATATGCTTCTACACAAGGGGAGCTATAATGTTTCCATGACATGACAAAGCCAAAACATAGTTAAGAGAAAAGTAGTGTGTCCTTGAGCTTGTTTGATGTCTCTGGTTGATGTTTCCAACCAAGAGATGTTCCTAATATTTTTTTGAAGATGGATAGTACGTGTTACATGTATGTTTTTTTGTCATTAATGTAAAAAGGGGATAAATATTAGGTTTTTTTCCATCAATGAAAAAGGGGAAGATTATTGGCATGTGTGTGCTTGTGTGGGAAAAGATGTAATAGAAACAAGTAAATTGATGACCAAGGGTTGATGATGAGGATTGCAATAGGAATATTTTGGTGATGATGACATAGTCATATATGGAGTGACATGATTGCATGAGTACAAATAGTGAGAGTTACTTGGTGAGAAGGCCTAAACGGGAGGTCTAGTCGGCATGTGTGATGAAACATGAATGATAGATATGCATGGAGACTTGTGAATCATGGTAGAGGCATGGAGATCATGTTGGTGATGTGTTGAGACACTCATATAGGTATTATAATATTGTTAAAGGATTGAGGATGGTTTGTAGGTCGTAAACTAGCCCTAGTGTAGATGCTTGATGGCCTAATGGAGCATGAAGATTAGTTGCAGAGGTGTGTGGTCCCATGAGGGCATGAAGACAAGTTAGAAATTTTTATCAATAATTTTAATGCCTTTTGAAGATATTTCAAGCACATGTATGTTGTTCACTTACTCTATTTGGGTCTAAACTAGACTTAACTCTATAACCTAGTTAGGTACATCATGGTGGTTGAGATGATGTAGAAGGTAATTCTTATTAGATGACCATTTGGGGGAGGTTAGAGAGGTTTTCATGAAGTTTTGGGAGAAATTTCAGTTTTTATGATTAATATTTTGTAAGTTATGATGTTTTTAGCTCTCAGAGAGCACGAGAAGGTGAGTTTCCTAGCTTGATATGAGATAATTTGTGTTGGTTGGAACATTAAAAGTTTTCATGGGGAAATGATACATTTAGGGATGTTTATACATGGATCTAAGAAGGTTTTAGAGTTAGAATGAGATCAAAGGAGACCCCATGATTTATCAACCATTGCGAAGAAGGTAAACAAATCAAAAACCCTAGTTAAACCCTAGTTCATGAGCGATGATTAAAAAATTGATGGTGTGAGATAAAAATTCATTGGATCATAAAAAGTGATTATTTCAAGATGAAAATGAGTCTCCTTTATTTTATATGGTAGTGATTTGGAGTCATGAAAGTAGGTGGAGCCTTTGATATTTCAATGTTTTTAGGAAAGTTTGATTTTCTATCGGGGTTTCCATTTGACCCATAGTATAAATTTATGCTCGAGTAGATGGGAAGATATGATAGTTATTTAATTTTATTTTAGACCTTGGTAAATCCATTTAGAGGTTTGTACAGGTCCAAAAGTGAATCTTTGGTGTTTAGGTCTAATGCGTAGTTTTTAGCATTCATGGTTAAAGGAGGCTCATGGTATGCATGGCCTAAATAGAAGTGTATATTGACTATGAAGGTGTTTTTAACATATAAAATTTCAAGTTACATGATTTATTGAGTCCTACATGTCATTTTTGTTGCCAATAATGAGGTCAAAATTTGACCTACTTGATAGGGTTTAAGAGCAGTGAAGGTACTTTAATGACATTGGTGTAAAAGAATAATATCTTGGCTTGAATCATGATTATTAGTATTGGAGAGTAATTAGGAATTAAATTTTATCATATTCCATGTATTGAGAAGTCTTAAAAGTAACATTACATGTGTGAGAAGGTCTTGTTTCCAATATTGGTTTCTAGGTAGTTCAAGTATCCCAGAGGATAGAGTTGTTTTAATGGATCTATGGGTTGATTCATGAGGTATAAAGTAGTTTATGATGTTACTTGAGTCATTTTATTTCCAACGAGTGATCACACATCATTGTTGACGTGATATGTTGAAGCTAGGTATTCATTTTTGAACAATGGTCTCTTGGAGGTTCTCATAATGAGTAGGAAACAATCCTTCTTGATGGCGTTATAATGTTGGATGGATAAAATGACTAATAATGAAAGCCACATGTGGAATTTTTAGGTGCACGTGAGGGAGACATGAAGGGGTATATGAGAAAGGGGTTAGAATAGCATGTGAGAGGTTCATATCCGAAGGAGAGAGCTTGGGACATAGCCGATTTTCTAGCTTATAGGCTAAAAATAGAAAATTAGGATAAAGTACGGACCAAGGAAAGATATAAAGAATGATAACTTGGTGTTCAAGAAAATAATTTTTTGGAGAATGGAAGTGCATATTTGAGAACATGCATAAAGGCTATTGATAGGATAAAATCAAGTATTATTCGTAGGATGATCTATTATTGGTTGTTTTGTAAAGCATTCATGTAGTCTATTTTGAGCATGCCTATTATTAGGAGAGTTCATATGTAGTGAAGGGAAAGTACCCACCTTTATATACACTTGTTGTTTTGGTACCATCATATAAGGAGAGTATAATCTTGGAGTCTAGTATGTTGTTATGCTAGGGTTCGATGTTTGAGCATGTTCCTATGCCTTGGTAAACATATGTATTCAGATTTTGTTGTACTTTAATATAAGGGACTTTTGAGGATGGATTATGATCATTGACATGTCTGCGAGTATGGTGAATTTAATATGTAATTGCTATTTATTGTTATTTGAATTTTTATGTTTGTTTTTACATGTGTTTCTAATTAAATGTATGTAATGGGTTCTTTTTTTAATGACTATGTGGTTAATTATACATCATGTATCTCCGCACGCTAAAAATTCACAAGAAAAAAAGGAGGGACACAGTAGCTACATGTGCTTGAGTGAGCATTCATCCTAGTTGAATGAGTTGTTAGCGTTCCTAACAATATGCTAGGAAATAAAAGACTACATATTTGTTCTATTTCGGAACCTATTTTCAAAGCGTATACTAGGATGTTGCATAGAGATGGCATATTGGTTGACTTTGAAGAGCATTGAAAGTTGGATAGAGAATGGTTAGGATCAATTAATGCAGAGATATAGCACTAGACCTTATTTCAATGCATGTCATTAGGTGGAAGATAATATTTATCATGAGCTCCAAAAACATTTTTCAGCTTCTTTCTAGTATAATTGTATGAGTGGTTAGAATCATACGTATTAGGGAAGTGTTGGGATCCTAGACAGAGAATTTTGACACGGGAATATTACCAAACTATTTTTTATGTAGATTTGAGTGGACTAGAGTGTTAGATTTTGTAGGTTGGTGTGTTGTGAAATTATATGTTATAGTATTTTATTTCTATGTATTTGTGTCAAGAGGAAGCTTAATTCAGATTCTTGCATGATCCTAGATGATCTTACTTACGCGTTATACCATTATTGATCATGATTTTAACTATAGAACTAGATTTTGAGAGACTCCCCATGGATTTTTAAACCTCCACAACACACGGGGGAAGGATAAAATGTGGAGAAAGATGGAGGAATTAGTGTTAGAAATATAGAGAGAGGAAAAATAACTCAATTTTAAGGAAGCGTGAGAGAAGAACATGGTATGTTCATCGGATATTGAGGAGATACAAGAGTTGAGGAGGATGATGGATCACAAAGTTTTTGAAGCTCTTGTGGTAGATAAGGATCCACAACATCGGGATCTCCCAACTCGGGAAAACACAATAGAGAAGTCCTTCGGCTTTAAATGAGAGTGCATCGAGAGGAGAGAATGAGGTAAGCATGCATCCGAAGCCACCTATCCATTGTGCACGGTGTTCTAGATCTAAAGGTATTCATTGAAAAGAAGGCGAGTGTAGGTAAGCAAGTAGATATGGGTAGATATAATTTTATTTTCAATTCGAGGGGAATCAAGTTATTAGTGTACCCATGTCATTGTAGTCAACACCACTACTTAGGTGTACCAATGTAGGATTATTTTTAGGTAGGTTTTTAAGATAGAGTGATGGCATGTAGACCATTGGGAGTACTTTAGTAGGAGTTGCGATTGTGTAGATAATAGGTTTCTAATTTAATGCTAAAACTTGAACCCAAGGAAGTTCATCAACTCGAACCATAACCCGTATTAAGGGATGCGGGAGGATCGGGTAGATCACATTAGCCACCACATGGAGGAGGAGGTTTTAGTTCTAGATATGGTGGATATGGGCCTCAACTACAAATGAATCAACCACCACCTCAACAAATAGTTTAGTCGACACCTTAAGTTTACTATGATATGTCTCCCTATTTACAAAAGTATAGAGGGATTAAATACTCATCATATTCTGTGCATAAGTGTGAAATGCTATGGAGTGCTAAGGGAATTGCAACTTCAGATAAAAAGGTGAGTAAGTTTGCTACTACACTTCAAGGGTGCGCAAATAGCTGGTTAAGGAAGTATGACCCATTTCAAACTATGGTGGACTATGATCCTTTACACACCTTGTGTTTTCGGATGATTTTCACATACTAGGGTTGAAAATATAAAGCATCAACATGCTTAAGGATATCAAACAATCTTTATCTCAAAGTGTGAGGGAGTATGACACATGTTTTATGGATCATTGTCAAATTTTTCTTATGATATACATCAAATTCAGCATGCACAATGGTTTGTTGGGGGATTTATTGACTTTGTTCTAAAGAAATTTATCTCATAATATATATAATAATCCGTGTAAGGGTTTGTAAGAAACTTTATGTGTTAAGGTTATTAGAAGCATTGATACTAGAGTGATCCCGTCATTAGAGGCACAAATTGCAGCCAAGCAAAAAGAGTTAGAGAATATTTGTGCACACTCATCATATAAGACACAAAGTGGTATATGGTGCACTAATTGTGAGGTTGAAGGAAATTCTAATTATAGTTTCCATTCAATTTAGTGCACATATTGTTACTAGATTGTGAATTCTATCACCTAAACAATGAAGTGATGGATTTCCCTCATTTACAATATGAGATTCAAAATCAAGTATCCATGTGATGTAAGATTTTAAGTCCCATACTCACGATACCATTAACTATAGATTAATTAATCACATACATGAAGCCATTGAGAAAAGAGTATGCCAGACTAGTCTCATGAGAAGATTCAAGGAGTAGGAATGAAGGGCGCAACAAACAGAGATAATAGAAATGGAGGCTTTCGAGGAGGATAACGAGGCCAAAGTCACAATTATGGTAGAGGAAAGCCTTCTAGAGGAACTTGTTATACTTTGGGTCACTTGATAATTACTAGTGAGATTTCCCTCGAGAATATAGCTTGTTCATGATGTGGGAAGGAACATAAGTTTAAGGATTTCTGGATCTATATGAGCACATGAGTAAAAATAAAAAGAAGGATAAGGGTGTGGGAATGATCAAGGTGGAACATGGGAATACTATTTATTGGATGCCTAAGAAAGTTCCTTATCAAGAATTGCAACACATGCTAGTTATAACACGTGTCGAGGAAACACACGTGGGTGAGAGTTTGAAGGTAATTCTACTTATAATAAGGGAAGAAGTGATACCTTCTAAGTATCTAGATGTGGCACATCATAAGGAACTCTAAAAGGAGACTATGGGGGTCATTAGATATCCGTAGGGTGAAATACAATTCTTGAAGGAGTAGGCATGATAGAGAGAATGTTTCAAGAACATTGAGTGCCTACGAGAAGGATGTGGATGACCTAAAAGAGGTGTGTAATATGTTGTCATAGGAAAATATTATTCCACTATTAGGAGAATGGATTCATGAGAAGGTACTACGCGAGATTCAAGTAGAAGAGGAATATACCTCATGAAAATATACCATGTCAAGACCATGAATTTGACAAGGAGATTACTCTTGATGTTTTTATTAATGTAATGTTAGTAATAAATATGCATGGGTTAGTCCTATGGTTATATATATCAAGAAGGATGGCTAGATTAGGATCCATGTGGATTCTGAGAGAGTTGACTATTTTCATATGTTATAGATCCCTTTCATAGAAGAAATCCTTGAAGGCATCATAGGGCATGAGATAATTCTTTTATAGATGGTTATTCATGCTATCACTAGGTACGCATTACAAAAAAATATCGGAGTAGAAAAATTTCACCACCAAGTGGGGAATTTTTGCATATACAATTATTTATTTTAGATTGAAGAACTCACCGACGGTGTTCTCGTACATTTTTGTTTAGGCCTTTCAAGATTTTATTTATGAGTTCTTGCAAGTGTATTTGGATGATTATATGGTGTATGACTTATTCAAGGATCACTGTGATAATTTGAGGCTCATCTTTTAGAGATGTAGGGTGTTGAGCATCTCGTTTAACATTAATAAGTGTACATTTTCTATAGATATTGGCATTGTACTTGGGAACATTATTTGCAAAGAGGGATTACTAGTAGACACATATAAGATAGTTGTGATTTTGGGTTTGGAAAAACCTACCAATCAAAGTGAAGTGCGTGGATTTCTAGGAAATATAGGATACTACATGATTTTTGACAAGGGTTATACAAATATTTTCATGCCCCTGGAAGAGTTACTCAAAGATAAATGGAAATTTTGTTGGTGTGATACACAATAGTAGGCGTTTGAGACTTTAAAGGAAAGGTTAACTACTGCACCTATTTTTTTCTTTCCTTCATGAGATAAGCCTTTTCATGTACACATTGATGCCTCTGGCATGGAAATTGGTGTATTCTTGGTACAACTAGGATAAGGAATTATATATCATCCTATTTTCTTTATAAGAAATATTTTGAAACCCACGTAGAAGAATTATACTACCACAGAGGGAAGCCTTGTCCATGATTTACGCACTTCAAAAGTATAGATAGGAATTATTAGTAACTCCATGCATATTCTATACATATCATATGGCATTAAATTACTTATTTAACAAGCGTGTTTTACAAGGGTGCATCTGCAGGTGGATACTTCTATTTAAATAATTTGATGTCATAGTTTTTTTCAAGCCGGGAAAGAGAAATTTAGGGCCGGACCATCTATCAAAGATTAATTTTGGCTAGCACATGCGAGAGAAGGCGAAGATACTATGCCTTATGTGTAGAGTATAGAAAATAGATTGTGCACTAGAATAACACCAAAGGGAATGAAGACATTGGAGAAAAACAAGTCGCCATACACGTTGTGTCTTATCATTTTATTGGAGGTGAGCTATACAAAATCAATAGAGATTAGATTTTACATCACCTTGTGTTGTAGAACATGAGCACGAGACCATTATGGATGAATCCCATGGTGGAATTGCTAGATGACATTATGCAGGTGATGCAATTGCATGTAAAATCCTTATGGTTGGCCTTTAGTGGGAGACATTATTCAAGGATACCAAGGAATATGTCAAAGCATGTGATCATTGTTAGCACCTTAGAAAGAATGGACACATAGACGATATGATATTGTTACCTATACCAAGCGCGGATCCATTTCAAAAGTGGGATATTGACTTTGTAGGCCCTATTGCACCACTCATGCATAGGACAGGGGCACGCTACATTAATACTTACACAGACTAGCTAACAAGGTGGGAAAAGGATGCGCCTATAAAATATTATCCTACATCTACAACAACAAGTTTTCTTTATAAAAACATTAATAGTTGGTATGGTTGTCTATTAAGCTTGACAAGTGATAGAGGAAATCATTTATTAAATGAGAAAATTAGAATTATTCTAGAAATGTTTATGGTAGCACAACATAAAATGACCCCTTATCACCCTAAACCTAATGGTACTATAGAAGCTTTCAACAAGATTTTGGGACAAACTCTAAAAAGATCTATGATGTTGGAAGAAAGGATTGGGATGATAAAGTGTCAACTTTAATTTAGGCTTAGAGCACCACTTATCAAATAGTGAACAAGGCCACACCCTTTCAGTTGGTGTTTTGTGTGGAAGAAGTGCTACCATTTGAATTCATGTTACCATCTCTATGTGTTGTGTGTGCGGGAAGATTGAATGAAAAACAAGCTATGTAAAAGTGTATTTAAAAACTAATTTAGTTTGATGAAAGACACACCATTGTACATTGGAGAAAAAATATTGAGAAGGAAATATAGAAAGCATGACATGATAGGCACATTGAGAACAAGACATTTACATTTGAAAATCTGGTCCTTCTCTATGACTCCAAATTTTTGTTCCACCCAGAAAGTTGAAAGTGCATTGGCTAGGACCTTTTGTAACAACAAAGATACTCAAATTAGATGTATGTCAATTGCAGGTGTTGGATGACACTATGTTTCCCGATTACTTAAATGAGAGTAGGATGGATCCATACTATAAAAAGCTTCTTGGTATTTGTAATGAGGCAAGTATTTCCACTAAGATTAGATTTCCCTTTCATGTGTTTCTTTCCAATTATCTCTATGTTTTATTAGTTTTATTCTTTTTATGTTATAATAATCACATTTACATGCAAGAATCTGATTACTCTCATTTGATTTCGTGCATAGAGGACCACACATAATTATAGTATGGGTTGAACCATGTTAACAATGTTTGTAAGAGATTTAAAGTGGACAATGATATACATGAGTTGTTATGGTATCCTGGTTGTGGAGTGCGAGTGTGGAAAAATGGAGAAAAGGTTTCATGAGAAATTCAAAGAATGGTGATAGTAAGGAAATTTCTCATAAGGAAGACCATGCGTAGAAAAGGGTCACCCAAGGTAACGTGAGGTAGGAAGCTACCTGAGAAACCACTTGGTATATAGAGAAGAGGATTATGTATTGTTGCACAAGGAATAACATGTAAGGAGGTTTGTGTCCTAAAACGTAGTGAGAATTCCGAGAAGGATATAATCGCAAAGCATGCAAAATAAAACATCATAAAGCACGAAAAAAGAAAAAGTGGAAAAATCATAATTAAATAAATGTATGATGGTAGGTGAGGAGTAATTAATGTGGTATAATTTTGAAAAATCTATAAAATAATTACAAACAACTTCATTCTTACCTTACATGTTAGAGTGTTTGAGACTTGAATAACAACCTAAGTCTGAACGAGTACAAAGTGCAAATACATAAGAGAATATATCAAAATTGTAGAGAGTTTGGCATGTTCTAAAGTGAGGCTCTTTCGTAGGAAGTGTGAGAGAGAAAAATATAGGTGAGGAGAAGGGAGTATAGATTCAAGGGATTGACTTTTAGAGGTAGGGTTTGAGAACCAAAATTTATAGCTAGGGCACACGGGTTTGAAAAAAAAAGAGGTAGAAATAAGGTGAAAGGTTGTAAGGGTAAGAAATGGTGAGTAACTTGACATCTAGAAGCAGATTATAAGTTAAGCAAAGATTATTGTTGTTACCAATGGCACCCAAGAAAGATGTGAACAAAAATAAGAAGCCTATGACTGAGGAAGCAATGGAAGAATGGTTTTCGAGAGAGGAAATATCTAGGTGAAGTAATATATGGGAATCCATGGAAATTGCAGTTGATGAAGTGTAATATTTGAGATTTGAATCATCTCTCAAAAAAATACGCAAGTGACATTGAGAATTTTATTGTGATAAAAAAGATGACAAGATGGAGTTGGGGAAAAGAGTTTATAATGACTTAGTGGAGAAAATCCTAGAAACTATTCGAGTACTTTAGCTCTGTGAGATGTCCTTCTTTGGAAATCTCAAATACATATATAAGTTTCTAGTATCGTGGGTTCAAAAGGACTAATTTAAATTTGTGGGCCCAAGATAATACTAGTCACTCGATAGTTGATAAGAAAGGTGACCTGATTGCGTAGCTCTCAAAGAGAGATAAAGCTTGACTTGGATGATGAGGTAGGCATAAAAGAAGTGATAGTCACGCTTAACTACCATAAGGAAGGTCCTATAATGGGTGTATCGAGATTGAATATCTTGTAACAAGAGTGGTATGTGGTTGGTGAGCTATAAGCTAGGCACGTCAAAAAGGTGGAAATATGTGAAAAAGTGATGACTACATATTGCTCATAAGATTGTGAATAAGACTTATTATAATATAACACAATATATTGCTGAAGGCATCATTGAGGAAGCATACATGTAGGTAGATAATGAGATATTAAATTATATGGGTTGCAATATTACTTTTGTTTCTATTTTGTGAGATTTTGGTACTAGAAGATCCTAGAGAAAAGATGTGGGTGTATCCTTTGGAGCACAAGTTGACTACCAAGAGGTTTTCCAAATTTACTTGTGAAGGAAATATATCGAGCACCTATAAGCAAAGCATGGATACATGGTATAGAATCATGTGGGACACATTTGAAGGAAACTAGTGCATACCAAGAGATTTGTCTTTAGTTTTAGATGGCTAAGCTGAATTTGTTGCATACAAACACTTGAGTTTGGCTAGGTTATTTATAGAGGGATAGAAAATCCCATGGTGCAAATTTCCATTTGTGTTTACCACATGATACTTTAAAGACTCTATGAATATGTTTTATAAGGAAAGAAAGATTAAATTTCATGTAAATGAGGTGGATACCATTTACCATATACTACGGAAGACCTATTTCCTAAGAAGTTGGCATAGGAAGAGACAAGGGACTAAGATAACATTGATATCACCCCTGTTTCAATAGTGGTTGAGAAGAAGGAATTTGTGTGCGTGTATGTCTAGGGCAATATTCTAACATTGGGAAGTGTGTTGTTGGAGAAGATGTGAAACTCCTAGGACCTCCCAAAGGCAAGAATACTATATGAAAAAAAGGACATGTGAATATGCTCATCCGAGATAAGAAGAGGAAGAAATCGAGATTGATCTTGAAGATGAGGAGATGGAGAAGGAAGATAGTGGCATGTTTGACCAAGGATATAGAATAAAGGTGATGGGAAAGTGAAAATAGCATAGTGATGTCTCGGGAACCTCCAAAGTAGTTAAAATGTCACCAAGGACAATGTCAATAAAGCGAGCTCAAAGAAGGAGAAGAGAAGGTGCAAACTCATGACTCGAGTGAAACCGATGAAGAAGGGATGTCGGATGGGGATACGTGGAATGATGAATCTATAATAATTCATAATGTGGATGGAAAAGAGGATCCAAAGGATGAGGATACCCATCACGATGAAGAAGTGCCTAGTGAGCATGAGGAAGAAGGTCCCACTAGAGGAGATGAAGAAAAGGAGAGGAGTGTAGGTGAGCCATCCAGGGCACATGGGGAAGCTTCTAGTGAGAAAGGAAAAGGTATGTTTTTATGTTTCAAAACTCATATACCCAAAGGTAGAAGAACTTGTATCCAAATTGGTGAAGAATTCTTGCAGACAAGACCTTGGGTATGTCAATGACCCAACAAAGATTATATGCGCAAGATTCCAAAGTACGCTTGTTGTCAATCAAATGTATAGGTGGGGGATGATTGACCTGAAGGGCATAAATATGTGCACCACAAAGATGTTAAGTTAGAATATGCAGACACATAAGGATGAACCTGAGTTCTATGTGATTGAGGAAGCACGCATAAGGCACGGGATGGAGAAGTCGCCTCACCCAACCCATGTGACAATAAAACAAACCAAGTTCATTGATGATTAAATCAATAATGAATTGAAAAAATGGTAGTATAAGTGGCTAGAATAAATTTAGATAAGGGGTCATACTCGGGACATTGTTAGATGATAATAATAATAAGGAACAAGAGATTCACCAATTAAATGAGGCATGGGACAAAGTAGAGAAGCACACAGAGGCTATTCGGAGTTCCAACTAACATTGGGAATGAGGTTTTTTTGAGTTGTGCCCATTATTTGATGAGAAAACAAAAATATGTACCCATTTTCCTTGTATTTTCTGCAATTCCTAGTTCATATGCTACTCTAGGAGAGGTTTACTATGCAAGGGTAGCCTAAGGGGACAATGTGGAAGAGAATTAGAAGAATAAAAATATTTTGACATGAAAAATATTGGATCTTGATGCCTTGTTAAAGACTATAAAGGATAATTTAAGGAAGGTAGGAGAGGCCTTTAAACATATTCAAAATCTTGATCTAATCCTCAAAGCATGTGCTACTCGGGAGGAGGCATATTTAATGAGCACGCGGCTATAAGGAAAGAAGAGAATCTTAGGCAAGAGGAGATACTAGCCAAGATTACACTGAAGAGGGATGCACTGAAGAAGAAAAGGGACACATATGAGATTTGGCTTACGGAGCTACATTCACACTTTTCATGGAAGACACATCACTTGGAGGGGTTAGTCTCGGGCCTCATAGGAGTTATACGGGAATTAAAGAATAAGGGTGAAAACATGACCCATGAGGATATGGTGGAGTAAACATGTATAATTTCATAAATGGACACGAGGTGTTTAGTAGAGTGGGTGAGTTGGAGAACACACTTAATAATGAGTTCCTAGAGTTATTGTAGCCAATTTAGGATCGGGAGACTAGTGTGCACATAAGATTCATTATTCTTTCTGCATTATTCTTTGTATCTTCATTATTTATACTTTTCTTTATTTTGGAGAGATAAGTTGCTAAACCCCATTGTAGAGGATAGAAATGTAATTAGCATGGGGTAATGTTGGATTGATAAAATGAATAAGTTTAAAATCCATGGGTGGAATTTTTGGGTGTGTGTGAGGGAGGCGTGATGGGGCATGTGAGGAAGGGGTTAGAATAGCGTGCGAGAGGTTCATGCCCTGGGAGGAAAAAGTTTGGGACAACCAAATTTCCATCTTACGGGATAAAAATAGAAAAGTAGGGTATAGTACAGATGAAGAAAAGAGATAAAGCATGATAACTTGGTGGTTAAGCAAATGTTATTTTTATAGAATCAACCTATAGATTTGAGGAAATGGATAGAGGCTATTAATAGGATAAAATCAATTATTTTTTATATGATGATCTATTATTAGATTTTTTGAAAGAATTCATGCAAAGCTACTATGAGCATGCCTATTGTTAGGAGAGTTCATGGGAAGTGAAGAGAAAGTCCCCACCCCTATATATACTTTTTTTTTTCATACCATCGTAGAAGGATACTATAGTCTTAGATTCTAGTATGTTGTTCAACTAGTGTTTTATTTTTTGGCATGTTTTAATGACTTGGTAAACATATGTATTCAGATTATATTATAATTTAATATAATGGAATATGGAGGATAGATTATGATCATTGATGTGTCTAAGTATGATGAATTTATGGTGCAATTGGTATTGATTGTTATATGAACTATTATGTTCTTTATTATATGTTTTTACATTTGAATGTACGTAATGGTTTCTTATGATTGAATGATTAGTTCATTAATTTACCATCATGTATCTTCATGCTAACATCTTGACAATAAGTAAGAATAAAGAACCTAGTAGATATGCATGTTTTGGGTGAGAATTCATCCCATGAAGAATGAGGTTTCAATGCTCCTAACAATCATTTAAGAAATAGGATACTACACATTAGGAGAATGAATGGTACGGATGTTCCCGAGCTTATAGAATGTGTCAATATTGTTTCCCTTACATGTGTGGAGCTTTTGGAGCCTTGATGATAATGTAGTGTTCCCTTGGATTCCATTATGCATTTGGTGGAGATAGAAATAGCCCTTAAGGCCTAGTGGTGCTTGTTGTGTGTCTTGGTCCAATACCAACCTATATGATCCTCTTATATGAGTTTGTAGGTGTTTTTTTATGTTGATAAAAAAAAATTAATGGTCATGTCTGACCTTGTGGTGTTTATGAGTTGATTTATGTATATAAGTGTGTTATATTTGCTCATTATGACTAGTTGAGTAAGAGAGGAATGTGTGAACAAAAAAACAGTGTGAAAGAGGTATAAGGATTTCAAGACAAGGATAATAGAGGGTATGAAGGATTTAGAAGTAGAGGAGTGAGTATTCAAACTTATTACACCTAATCAACAAGAGTATGTGTGTTTGATAAGGGTTTTGAGTGAGAGGAGTTGTATTTTTTATCACAATTTGTTGTAGGAGAAACATACATTAGTGGTCTTCATCATCATGTGGTTCAATGGGTGTTTGATCATATTAGGGTGTGGTATCCTCCATGTGAGTTGGGTGCTTCACCAAACAAGTCTTGGGTGATGTGTAATATTCATACAAGTCTTTTGGATTGAGTAATATATCCAAAGGTTTCATTGGGTTTTCTTCCCTTCGAGGGTTTCCCTCTTTATATATGGTGTCTTATGTACTCTCTCATTCATGTGTATGGATTTCCAATCTTAATATGGTTTTATTGGTTAATGTATGATGATTTTATGCTTTGATTGGTGTATGGAGCTTAAAGACAACTAACTAAATGTTTGTAAACTACTGATTCACCCCCTCCCCATCACCCCACCTCAGTCCATTTTTCTTTGCAACACCTTTAGCTTATATTTGGTTTTTCTTTCACCCATTTTATATGAAATTATACCATGATTTCTCAAATGATGAGTGTACATGCAAATTTGGGTTTTATAGAACTTGAAAGAGAATAATGTTTCAAATTCACTTTCCCAATTTATAATAAGATTCAAGGAAGATAACATTATATTTTGAGAGATTTCTATAAATCTTTGAATCCTTCATTTAGTAAAACCAAATATGTTTAGATTTATATATTTGTGAGGAACCTAAAATTTAATATTATAGAACATTCATATTAAACATTAAATGTATGGCAATTATTTCATGAAATAAATTTATGGACTTCCAAACAACGAGATTATGAAATCACATATCAAGAAAACATGGCTCGATTTGGAAAGTAACACGCATTATATTAGTTCTAAGATAAAATACTGTTTAATACTAGAACTATCACTCACCATTGAATATTTCTTGAATCAAATTATTTTCTTTCTTTATTATGTTTTTCTTTTAGAGATGTAAGTGAAATTCATTTTACATACTTGAAGCACGTATTATCATTTACAATCCCATTGGCCATTCTTGGCCCTTACTAAATTTTAATATCTTAAATTAAAACTACATACCCATATCTATTCTTTTTAATAGATAATATACATTTTGGATCTGCTAAAATTACTCAACATTTATTTATTTCACAATGTTAAATTGGAAAATGGATGTCCAAATTATAGTTAAAAACATTTCCCATTTTTTATTATGTTGATAGGAATTTGTAGACACCAAAATTGGGTCACACTCCCCTTTATCCCTCATCAAATAATCACCTTGAACAAACTCACCTAACCATGTTCCCTTACATGCCACACTAATATTAATTTAATTAATTAAATTAAATTAATACATTATCTCATAATATTTATTATTTAATTATCCTAATCAATATAATTCTCATACCACCACCTCACCTATACACCTCACCTAGCCACCTCACCCCAAATCTATTCTTAGTATGTTGCCATAACTAACTAAGACCTAACTAAATCCTAAAAATCAAAGCCTACATTCCCTCTAACCACATTCCCACCCATTAGAAAAGAAGCTTCCATTCTAATACGTGAAGGGGAAACTAACTGGATCCAAGAAATCAAGCAGATCTACCCATTTTAGTAAACCTAGGAAATCCTCGCCCTAACCGACGCCGGTCACCCTAATCGACACGATCAACCCGGAACTATCATTGGTTACCTTTTATTCCCTTTGGTAACCTTATTTCAAGGTTGGCACATTCAGAGAGGAAAGAAACGAGACTAGAGATGCATGCAAGCAGAACCAACATTCACACACACATTCGAACATCCACAACTAGCATTAGAAGCGACCATAGAGCCATTTTGCATTCATGGGAGCATCTTGGGAAGCACCATCACCACACCAAACTCCATCCATCTGATCAACTTCCATTTCCATCCAACCATCAAGCTCATATAACAATAAGTATACCTCCACCAACTTGGTCTAATACACTATAATAGCTTTTATTATCTCTATTATTAGATTAAGTCTGTTACATCTCCATTTCTTCATTTCTTATCAGTTTGTAACTGGGCCTTTTCCATTATTTACATCATTAGATTACCCATCCTCACTTGTTGTTCATCCCTGACCACATTTGAGACCTTTGCAACCCTCAAACCTACCCCACCACCTACATCAAATCCCAGATCAAGCCCTCTAATCATTTTCATTTCAGTTTCCTTTACCTCGACTATACCAATGGCGGTAACCCATAATTATCGTCGGTTTCACTTAAACCGACATCGGTCATACTAGACTCGACATCGGTCTCTGTGTTTTACCCTCAGACCAAGAACAAAGCCTAAATTTCCCACCAAATACCCAAAACAGCCCAAAACCAGACCTTGACCAGTACCAGTACTCGACAGAGACCTCACCCTTCAGATTCAATCATAGCTTAGCCTATTGTGAACGAATTTACTTATTGTAATTGAATGAGATACCTAAATCATTTTAACTACAGTAGGATTTCATTTATTATTAATATTGAATTGTTTTAAACAGTGGATTAACAGCCTTCTAAGGAGTATCACACTTCCCGGAACTAGCATACACTAGGCAGTCCACTATCATATGCTATTTAATCTCTTTTGGTGGTCTTGTTGTTCATTTTAGGTAGTTCCTCCCAGCTAAAAGGAAGCTCTCATGATCAGTTGTGGATCAAGAAGTCATACACGCACAACAACCTTCAACCAACTTTAACAAGTATTCCTCCTAGCCCTTTTACCCTTATCTATTTTGTCACATTCCAAGAAATGCTCTAAGAATCAGGTGAAACATTTTGGCATGCCCGGTGGGACCCATTCGGGGTTCCTTGCATTTATTCATTTCTAGGTGAAAATTTGTATGTTTGTTTCCTTTCTGAAAGGTTCTCACATTAAAATTCTCCCTATAATCTTCTCTTCTTTCTATTGTCTCAAAGCAATCATGTTTTGGTGCTATAAAAAGAACTCTTCTTCTCTTTCATTTGTACTACATTAGTGAAAGATCATACTCTCTCATGTTCATCTTTTTGTGTCATCAAATTCAATATTTTTATTTGGGCTTAAAATCAACTGCATTTCATTTTGCTTTACTGCATTATCTCACATTAAATGAGGGAAACCTATATGTTGGAAGTCATGCCCAACTGATGGTTGACAAATGAATCATAGAAAAGCACTTTCTTTCTCTTTCTCTCTCTCTGAGTCTTACCAAACATCACAAAATTGAAAAATACACACATTCTTAAACAACATTGTTTCACCTGATTCTAGAGTGTTTCTTAGAAAAAGGCAAAACAAATAAGGTTAATGGGCTAGGAGGAATACCTGTTGAAATGTTGGTTGATAGGTTGTTGCTGCGCGTATGACTTTTGAATCCACAACTGATCGTGAGAGCTTCCTTTTTCTTGGAGGAACTACCTGAAATGGAACACAAGACCACCAAATAAAATTTAAACAATATATGCAGTGGACTACCTAGCGTGTGCTAGATCTAGGAAGTGTGATACTTCCTAGATAGTTGTCAATCCACTATTTAAAACAACTTAATGCTGGTAATAAAGTAAATCCTATTGTAGTTAAAATGATTTAGGTATCTCATTCATCTACAATAACCAAATTCATTCACAACAAGTTAGGCTATGATTGAATCTAAAGGTCAAGGTCACTGTTAGGATATTGTTATTGGTCAAGGTTAGGTTTTGGGCAATTTAAGGTATTTGGTGGAGGTTTTAGGCTTTGATTTGGGTTTTTGATATAAGACATAGAGTCGACATCGGTTATGGGTGACCAGTGTTGATATGGTCAGGGTACAGGAAACTCAATAAAATCTAGCTGGATAATAGATCGAGGTTGGATGAAGATGGAAGGGCAATGACGAGATTCGTATGGATCCTGGATATGCACAAGAATGATGAAAATATGGGTATGGATAGTTCAATGGTGTGGGTAAAGAGGTGGTTAAGTTTGCATGGAGATAAAATGGTGGGGAATGGAAATGAAAGTAGAAACTAATAACAAATGTAAAAGGATCTGCTCAAATGACAAGGAACCAATGCAGGTTAACAAACTTACTATTTGTATGAGCTTGATGCCTAGTTGGTAATGGTGGGTGATCAAATGAACTTGGTGTAGTGTTGGTGCTTCCTCGGATGCTCCTGTGAAGGCAGGTGGTTGTGTGATTGCTTTGGGTACTGATTATGGGTGTTCGATGCTTGTACGGATGTTGGTTCTGCTTGCATGCAGCTCTAGTTTCGTCACTTGTTCTCAAAAGATGTCTCTCTCTCTCAGAAATGTGCCAACCTTGAAATAAGGTTGTTTTGGGAGTTAAATGTAACCGACAGTGGTTCCAGATTAACCAGCAGTGGTTAAGGGTAACTGGCATTGGTTAGGAAGATTTCCTAGGTTTACTAAATTGGGCAGATCCCCTTGATTTTCTAGGATCTTGTTTCATTTACCCCACGGATTAGACTGGAAGCTTCCTTCTAACATGTGGGAATGTGGTTAGAGGGAATGTAGGCATTGATTTTTAGGGTTTGGGTAGGTCTTAGTTAGTTATGGCAACTTACTAAGAATAGGTATTAGGATGAGGTGGCTAGATGAGGTGTCTAGGTGGGAATTATCTCAATTAGGATATTTAAATAATTAATATGGTGAGATAATGAATTAATTTAATTTAAATAATTAAATTAATATTATAGTAGGGTGAATGGGGCCATGGCTAGGTGGATGTGTTCAAGGTATTTATTTATCGAGGGACTAAGGGGAGTGTGACCTAATTTTGGTGTCTACATTTTTCCCCTTTTGTTGTGTTGCTTGTATTGGTAAGTGACACCGACAAAAATAAGACGTGGTTACCCCCTATGTGGATGAAGGTGATCCCCTCAAACAAGGAACTTATGAGGAAAAATGAAGAATCGGTGAGTGGTTTGATAAAAGGAGAATGTGATGAAGAGGAAGGTGGAAAATGGGGGAAAGGAAAAAGGTCTACGTAGGTAATCTAATTAATGGGTCGGGATCAAAGGTAGTAATGATCAAATGCACGCACTTGTATAAAGCTGTGGCATGGTACTAGGTTGAAGAGCAAGAAAACTCTACATTGTCTAAGGTCAATAGGTTTATCCAAACAAGGTTGAGGTGATTCCGGTATCCAAGGTATAGGATATGGTTAGGAAACATGACGTGCTAGGTACGGGAATAGTTAGGTATGTTCGGTACACCAAGGGTTAGGTTAAGATAAATGGTCACTCTACAAGAGGAAAGGTAATTTCATTAGGTCAACAACAGAGGTAATAGTGTCACAAGGTATAGTGAACAAGTGAGGTCAAAGGTCACGAGCGATGTTCTAGGTCTAAGAAGAATATAGGTCACGACACGGGTAGGGCCGAGGTATGGGTAAAATACTAAGTCCCTAAATAAGGACAAGGGTAGGTAGTAAATGATGAGGTCATAAGGGTAAGGTGAATGATTAGGGTAAATGTTGGGTGAGGGTAAAAAGAGTTACAGGCAGGTAATAGGGCTAAATTTGGGGCAATATGGAAGAGAGGGGGACCAATGCCGGTCGAGGGTAGCCGATGCCGGTATAGGGTAGCCAACCACGGTAAAGTAGGGCACATGACCGATGTTGGTGAAGGTAAAACCAAGCAAGGAAAAATCAAATATGTACATATTTAGAATGTTTGTGTATATTGTATGCCGGTGAAGGAAAATGAAAGATGAATTGGGTAGGGTAGAGAGTAGCCAAGCTAACCCCTCAAAGGGCCCCATGCCCTTAGAGTGCTACCTACATAGTCCGGTGAAAAGGGACTTCGAGGCCAATGTAGTTCTCCCATAAGCTAGGGAAGAGTATGAGGAGGTAAGAAAATGAGTTGGTAGGTTTTAGGCATGATTGGGGTTTAGGTTGATTAGGTGTGGGTAAGTTGTGGGAAACTTGGTATAGGTGATTTTGATTGTGGTGGAAGAATAATATTACCCCAATGGTAAGCGTCGAGGACCAAGTCCTATATAAGGTAATCAAAACATAAATAAAGAAGGTTAAAATATAAGAGGGGGCAAGAAATCCACTTGATTGGTTAGGATCATACTAAGTAGATCATACCTTGGAGGAGGTGATGAATGTAAGACCCTAAAGACAGTGCATGATTGATTGTTCTAAGGGTGAAAAGTAGTCATATGATCACCAAATGTCATGGTTTCCAAGAGGTCCCTTGAGGTGGTAGGAAAAGGGAGTGTGAATGGTGAGAGGGTGGAAGCTGGTTAATTTTTATAGGGTATGCAGTAGCATGCTCTTTAGGCAAGAGATCCGAGGTCACTGATGGGAAAGTCCATGACTAAATGGCTATCTCTGTTTTGGTGATATTTGAGATGGACTGATCGATGCGGGAAGCTTCAAATTTTCTCTCTTTTTTTTGTTTTGTTTTATTTTGCATTTTTTTGTATTTTTTTAAAGAGCTTTACATAGTTATCCTTCGAGGGAGTATTCTATTTATAGAAGTGATTGTAGAGAGGAAGATGTCCTTTTGAGGGAGTCATCTTTTTATTAGAATTTTGACTCAAGGAGTTGGGTCCCATGTGAGGGCTTTGAAGTAATGGACAAAACCAAGGTGAAGAATAGGATTCTTTTTTAGAAAGTAGGGTGAAATGAACATGGGATCTCATGTAAAGGTAGATGAAAAGTATCCATGAGAATCATGCTATGTGTAGCATCGTGGTACACATATTCAAGAGAAGATAACAAGTGACGGGTACACACATTATTCTTGTTTAATCATTCACGAGGTGTAAGAAGTGGATAGAACTCAAGTGACAAGTATGGAAAGAGGTAAAAAGTGATGTAGGACTAAAATTCAATAGTAGAATGGTCAAAGATGCAAGGCATTAAGGGGCTCAGGTTCGGGTTTACCATCGAGTGAAGATAAACGATAAGCACTTAATCTATAAGTATGGGTCACAATGTATGGTCCAAGCTAATTAGGAGAAAATTTGCTGTGTTTACTTTTTTCTACTTTGGTTACATGTTGATTTTCTTTCAGGACAAGGTCAACAACTTGGAAGGTTCGTTCATGGACACATTTGATACGTTTTGGTAAACTTGAAGGTGGTCAAGAGCGTTAGGAAAAAGTTCGTTTAATAACTCAAGTTGTGCTAAATGGTCCTAACAAAATTCATCATCATTGAGCATGTCATGGAGAGAAATGTGGAGTGAGGGAATCTGGACTTTAAGAGGTAGAACAACCTCTATACCATAGACTAGACAAAATGGTGTTGTAGCAGTGGAAGTATGGATACTAGTGCGGTATGCCCATAGGGCAAAAGGAATGTGCGTATGTCAATCCTTCCCAGTATCGTTAACTACTTTCATGAGAATTTTGTTTAATTTTTTGTTAGTGGATTCAGCTTAGCCATTGGTCTGTGGGTAATAAGTATCAGTGATGAGGCAATAAGGAACACCAAAGTGGAAAATGATGTGATGATTGATGAACTCACATATTTTCTCAAATTTCGTGGAGATGAGTGGTATGGCTTCAACCCATTTTATGTAGTATTTGGTAGCGGTGATGATCCATTGGTGGCATTGGGAAGAATGGGGGTTGATCTCTCCGACAAGATCCAAACCCGATTGAGAGAAGGGCCAAAGGTCACATATGACCCGTAAGGCATGACCGAGTGTATGATGAAGGTTGGCATGCTATTGGAATTTGACACAACACTTGACATATTCGAAACAATCATGGTTGAGGGTCAGCTAGTAATAGCCTAAGTGAAGAATATGCTTAGCAACGAAAAATCCACTTTGAAGTGACCTCCACATATGCCATCTTGAACTTCCTTAATTATATAATGAATTTGAGCTCATGTGGCATCGTAAGAGAATACCATCAAAGCTGTGCTTATAGAGGAGGCCCCCCATGATGACATAAAGAGAGACCTTTTTAAGGAAGGCACATTGTCCATTACAGGTGAGATCAAGAGGTAAGATGGAGAGAGAAAGGTAGTCAGAGTATTGTTTATACCAAAGGTCACTCAGTCCAGGGTGACGATTATAATGGAGTAAACATCATGAGGTAAATAAGAGGGTGATTAGATTCATTGTATGGTGACAAATATTTTAGAATCAACGAGGTGAAGTGGATATTTGAAGCCAAGCAAGCCATGGTATCTACAAATTTGTTGGTTGAATAGGGGATGGTTTGAAGGGCATAACAGTCAAAGGTGGTCAAAAGTATGTCTACATGATGTTTATACTTTTGAAGTATCTCATTATGACATTGGTATATACCATTGAATTGGTTTATGACCAATTGAGAATCACCAAATATGTTGATTGATTTGACATCTAGGGCATAGGTGTCTTGGAGACCTAATATGAGTGATTTGTATTTGACAATATTGTTTGTACAATCAAAATCTAGTTTGAAAGATAAAGGCATGGGTTCACCATCAAGCAGAATGAGGATAATACCAGCTGCACCCCCGTTGACACTTGGAACCATCAAAGAAGAGTGTCATTTAGAAAGCGGGTTCATCCAAGGAAAGGGTGGCAATTGACTAATCTAGAAAGTCAAATTTAGAGGGTTGATCCCCAAAAATAGGTGCATCAGCCAATTGGTCAACGATATCATGGCCTTTGATGGAATTTTAAGGGATGAATTGAGGTCAAGGTTAGTTAAAAGCATAATCTAGCGTGCGGTGCTTTGATTTTGGTAAGGTTTAGTATACATGAAGTGTAAGGGACCGGTGTTGGTCACAACATAAGTTTTGTGGTTGAGTTGGTAATGGTAGAGTTTTGTGGCAACCAAAACTAAGGCTAAGAAATTTTTTTCAAGATGGGTGTATTGGGTTTCATAGTCCAAAAGAGTACGACTTATGTAATAAAGCGCTTGCTCCCTCTATCGTTCATCGCGATGAGCGAGCATGGCTCCCAAGGAGTGATCGGTGGGTGAGATGCATAGGTAGAAGGGTTGATCATCTTTAGGTGGGATAAGTATGGGTGGTTGGAGAAGGTATTGTTTTAAGGCCTCAAAATCTTTGAGGCAATCCTCATCCCATTTAAAGGAAAAATCCTTCTTAAGCGAGATGATGAAATGGTTGACACTGATAAGATATTTGTGAAATGAAATGGAAAATAGACTACAGCTTACCTTGTAGGCTACGGAGTTGCCTAAGGTTAGTGGGCTGAGGTATATCAAGAATGGCCTTGACTTTAGCAAGGTCAACTTCTATACCACGTAGGGAAATGATAAATCCCAGGAGCTTTCCTAAGAGAACCGTGAAGACACACTTCTTGGGCTAAAGGTGAATGCAATATTTCATGAGGTGGTCAAAAATGGTTTTGAGGAAGGCAAGGTGCTCGGAGTGGAGTTTAGATTTATCCAAGAGATCCTCCATGTAATCTTCCAAGATATGATGCATGATGTCATGGAAGATATAAGTCATATCCTATTGATATGTGGCACTAGCATTTTTAAGGCCAAAATACATGACTCGATAGCGAGAAGGTCCCCTAAGGGGTGATGAATGTAGTTTTGTGTTGATATTTCGGGGCAAACAAGATTTGGTTATAACACGAGAAGCCATCCAAGAGTGATAGCATCTCATGACCAGCAATAAGGTCAACTAGCTAGTAATTACCGAGATAGAGGAAAGTTGTCCTTTGGGTAGGCTAGGTGATGAGTGCATAGTTTGGCTCATTAATATCATTTCTTCAGACCAAAAATACTCTTTGTGATATGACTTATTTGTATATGGGGATGTTTTGTATAGTCATGTGTTAGTAGGTTAATGTATTTTTCCTTGCTATTATTTATGAAAACCGTTTATCACATGACCTCTTACTAACTATTTTTATGAGATCAAATGTGATGATGTGTGCAGGGAATGATGGAGGTTACTAGTGGATAAGTTTCTCGAGTTAGATGCATGTGGCTGAAGACTGTTTCCAAATTGACCTATTAGCATTGGGCTTAACTCTAACGGCCCGTAGGAATCTAAGAGTTTTAATTGATATTTGATGAAACAATGTTTAATGCCACCTGATATGGCAGATCTTGTAACAAACATTATCTATATGAAGACTTTGTCTTCAGAACTAGTGGTACCACTTTTTGATTTATCGAAGAAGATTATCTGCATACTATTCTGGATCTATTTTTGGATATGCTATGAACTCATTTCAAAGTTAAGGAAAGCTACAGTATTTTGAGAATCAAAATTTGTTAATCACTCTATCCCGAGGAAGAGCAAGGGCCCACTCAACCAAGGAGATACGAGGTTACTTTGAGTTTTTCATGCATACAGTCCTTCGATTAGTTTTACTACAATTATCATTTGATGAGTTTTTGCATGCATGCTTTGATTAATTGTCCCTATTTTCTCCATTACCGCTTTCACTTAAAGTAGATGCTTTTGTTATGCAAATTTAGTTCATGAACAGTCTTGCTTTCTGCTGAAAATTCCAGTTATTCAGTTATGGTTTAAATTGTTAAGAATAAGTGTGTGTGTATTTTAATTTACAGTAGAAGATTAGTTGTTGAAATCCATTTCATTACAAACAGTTGAATTCCGTAGACTTGTATTGAATTTCCATAGATTTTAACTTCACTTCCATAGAAAAGCCACTAAAGCTAAGCAACCCCCCAACAAACTCAATGCATAACTGGTTCTCCTAGACTCCATTGCATATTGCCTAGGACACATCCCCTGGTTTATAATGACACCGACAAAGAGTATGTCAGTTAAATGACTAGACGAATACAAAGACCCATCATTTTTGGCGCCGCTGCTAGGGAATAAATAACCATAAGCTCCATTGTTTTATTCCATATGTTATGGGTGTTAATAGAGTTCATATAGGAAATCAGTAGTTCTCTCGGACCTCGATTTAAACCAACCAACCTGGATGCATAGGTCACAAGATAACCAAGGGAGATTTATAGCATGCAATATTCAACAAATCTCTTTAGACACTTCACAAGAGAGAAACATTGAGAGTGATACAGATTCCAATTCCATGCCTAGAACCTTTTCTGAGCATTTTGTATCCTCTTCACATCATTCTACAATGGGGGATCTTGGGAATGTTGAAGAAAAACCTTTAGGATGAACATTTACATACCCCATTGTCCTTGATGCAGATGAGGATGCACCCATGAAAAACATCTCACCGTCCATCCTCCCCCTCTTTCGAGGAATGACCAAAGAAGACCCTGATCAGTTTCTGTTTGAATTTAAAATCCTATGCCAAACATATGATTACCGAACTGACAATCAAAAACTCAAATTATTTACAACCACTCTCAAAGATTCTGCTATGAGATGGTTTATGGGTTACCATCTAACTCCATTAATTCACGGGAATCCATGGAAACTTGACCTTCTGGATAAATACGAAGACTATTGTAGAGGAAGGGATAGGAAGGAGAAGTTCTTCCAAATATGGAAAAAGGAAGATGAGAATATAGAGGATTATCGAATAGATTATTCTTTCATCATAAACATAGTGGGTATGAGTTGCATGTAGACATCACTAAAATAGTCTTTCTAAAAGGACTGGATGAAGAAACCAAGGATTCTCTCCATCTCATGGGAGGTGGAGACGTGTATAAGCTTACCATGGAACAAATTACTGAGCTATGTAGAAGATATTCTAGAACACGTGGAGGGATAAGAAGGAAACAAACATCCAAGTCTTTGGGTACCTCTGAACTTCTAGAAGAAATGGCCAACATGAAAACAGACATTTTGCTACAATTAACATCCACCATAGATGGACTCAAGGAAAAAGCCACCCCTACTAAAGAACCATTGGACATGTATTACGATAACACTAAACATTACACACTTCTACCACAATTGAAGGGAGGTTTAAATGCCATCTCTCAAATAAGTGCTAAATTAAATTTTGTCCAGAGACCAAACAATCGGGGTGGGTTCCCATCTAGACTAACTCGAGAATTCTTGGAGAATGCCATGGCCAAATCAAGTTTCTCAATCTTCTTGGGGACAACTTTGAGTGAGAAAACTCAAACTAAATGACTTATCCATATCCACCACCTTGGAAAAATCTCTACACTTAGCCGGGTTGGGCTCCACCACCCTGACCAATTCTTGGCACAATCAGCGATGGGGTCCTCAACAAAATTTTAGCCAAAATTAGTCCTAGGCACCACCACAAAACAATAATCAACAACATAGGTTCCGAAGCCATGCAATTTTTAATGCCTCTACCTCAAGCCTACCAAAATCAAGGACAAGAAACACAAACACAACTTCCGGATCAGCTAGTAGCCAATCCTAAAAATCAACAAACAACTTCAATTGACTACATAGATGCAGGTAATACCATGCAGGTTAACACTATTGGTAATTTACGACATAACTGGAAAAATATTGAACCCTCTGTTGTTATCACGAAATGCCTAATGATGCCAATAAGGAAGAAAAACTTGAAGGTAGCACTAGTTCTTCACCAATACCAGATGAACAAGATGCTCAAATACCCAAACCAACTATAGCCCCTTTCCCTAAGTGATTACAGGACACTCGGATTGCAGATGAAACAAAACTAGTTCGGGGGAATTGAGAAAAGTACATATTGAGGTTCCACTTTGCTACATGCAATAAGGGACATCCACCGAACTAAACCAAATAATTAGAAACAAATGTATAAAGACACTAGGAAGAAAAAAGAAACACCCAAAAGCTATCGGACTCGAAGGAAATTTGGTTGATTTAGTTGTTGGCACCCTCATCTCACCAAAATATGGGGATCTGGGAGCCCTGTCATTACTATTTATATAAACAACCATCAATATCTAATGTTTTGGTGGATCTTGGTGCTGCTTATTAATGTCATCACAAAAAAATGTTTAACCAACTATCCTTGATAGGACTTCAACCAACCAACACTATTACGTAGTTAACGAGATCAATCCATTGTTGTACACGATGGTGTGGTTAAATATATAATGGTCACTATTGAATCATGGGAGTACCCGATTGATTTCATGGTTTTGCAGCCTAAAGCTCGAAGTTGGGATATCAAATCATCTTGGGAGACCTTGGTGGCTATGTTCTGCTTACATTGACTATAGGTCAGGTAACATGGCAATTCTAAATGGGCAGAAATCCAAACACATTTTGTTATATCCTCCTTCCCAGCCTTATATGAACAATTGTGACTAGGTATGGGTGGATTCTTTGGATGCTAACTCTTTCAATTCTTATTTTTAAAGCAACTATTGTAGTACACAATCATATGACGGAGGCTGCAGAGTCTTATGTGTTGATTGATTCTAAGGAATCTATAACTACAGAAATCAGTACTACTTCTACGGAATTCGGAATATCGGCAGAAGACATTACCTCTGCTGAGTCTGGTAGGAAACTCTATGCTTATAATTCCAAACATCTAGTTCCTGATTTCTATTGTCCTTTAACTAAGGTTCTATCTTTTGATAACGTATCCATCCTGCACATGCTCCAGCCCCATGTTTTCCCATTGAATTCTTTTATCACTAGTACAAAGCTTTCTCTTGTGGATGATACTCAGCAGGTGCTTGTCAGTATGGGTAGAGAGCTGACTATAGGAAGCGACTTGGAGGTCAATCAAGAAGCTAGGGTGCTTGAGGTTCTAAAGAAACATTCCCATGCTTTTTCTTGGGATTACACTGATATGAAAGGAATTCATCCTAGCATCTGCACTCATCATATTTACACCAATGACGTCAAACCTATAAGGCGATCCCTGACAATGAAGAATCAATCCAAGCATTGAGAGACATAGTCAAACCGAGATTGAAAAGCTCCTAAAGGTAGGTTTCATCTATCCTATATCGATAGTCGAGTGGGTTTGCCCATTAGTTATTGTTCCCAAGAATAATGGTAAGTGGTGAATATGTGTTGATTACGGGGAACTTAACAAAGCCACCAAGAAAGATTATTTTCCCTTGCCTTTCATTGACCCAAGTCTGGAAAATTTGGTGGTGAGAAATATTTCTATTTCTTGGATGGGTTTAATGGGTATAATAAAATTAGTATTTCCCCGCTGATCGGGATAAGACTACTTTTACATGCCCTTGGGGTACATTCGCTTACAAGGTCTTACCTTTTGGGATTTGTAATGCCCCTGCCACATTTCATTGGGCGTCTTGGACATTTTGCAGATCTTGCTAACGACTATGTTGAGGTTTATATGGATGATTTCACTATCCATGGATCCAATTTTGACGAATCTTTGAATAATCTTGAGAAAGTACTCGGTCGATGTGAACAACACCAACTATTTCTGAGTCATGAAAAATATCTAATGATGGTTGATCAAGGAATTGTCTTAGGTCACCATGTTTCAGCCCAAGGTATAAAGGTGGATTCCAAAAAGATATCAGTCATCACCTAATTACCTACACCAGCTAATCATACTGACATCAAAAGTTTCCTTGGCCATGCAGGTTATTACCACTGATTTATAAAAGATTTCAGCAAAATTGCTGCCCCAATGTTTTCATTGCTAACCAAACATTGTGTTATTGAATGGTCTTCTCAGTGTTAATAGGCATTTGACTCTATCAAAGAAAATCGACAACGGCTCATGTCTTACATGGCCCGACTAGGATAACCTTTCCATATCCACCCGATGCTTCTAATATAGCCATGGGCATTGTCCTTGGACAAAAAGACTCGAGAAGATCATATGTATGCAATTTATTTTATCAACAAAAATCGACTCCTACGAAAAATAATTACACTACTACGGAAAAAGAGTTTTGGATGTGGTATATGCTTTGAATAAATTTTGTCATTACATCTTGGATATAAAAAAATTTACATTGACCACTCGCCATTCGATATTTGATGAACAAACTAGTGGTTAGTGGAAGGCTCATTATTTGGTTGCTCTTGTTGCAAGAATTCAATCTCACTATTATAGATAAGCACAGGAAATCTAATGTTGTTGCTGAATTTCTTTCTAGAATAAATGTTTCAGGTGATGATGAAGAGTCCAAGATCAATTTCCCGATGAACACTTGTTTTCTATCTCCACTAAGACTCCCTGGTTTGTTGATCTCACAAATTATTTAACAACAGGAAGTTTCCTACTTATTTTACTCATAAGGAAAGAAGGTGATTGGTTAGAAATAGTGCAACATATAAATGGTGTAATGGATTCTTATTCAAATGTTGTCCTGACATGGTTCTTCATAGGTGTGTTTGTGAGGATGAGGTACATGACATATTGTGAGCATGTCATGATGAGCCAGGCGGTGGACATTATTCAGTGAAATGAACAATTCACAAGATCCTTGGAGCAGGGTACTATTGGCCTTCCCTCCATAAGACTGTCAAAAAGTATGTGTGGCAGTGTGATGCATGCCAACAAATGGGAAAACCTACACTTTCTATAGAAATTCCTCTTAACCCTCAGTTGGTTCTAGGACCATTTGAGAAATGGGGTATTGATTTTGTTGGACCATTTGATCCTCCATCTTTCGGGAAGGAGTATCTCTTAGTATGCATGGACTATGTCACCAAATGGGCTAAAGTTCAAGCATTGGCATCTGCCAATGAAGATGTCGTTGCTGATTTTCTCAATAACTGGATATTTCTATGATTTGGAGCACTAAGAGCCATTGTATCTGATTAAGGTCCTCAATTTGTTTCAAATATGATTAAAGCTTTCTTAGGAATCTATAGAATCGGCACAGGAAATCATCACCATATCACCCCCAATCCATAGGGAAAGTGGATGTAACCAATCAAGAGCTTGAGAATATTCTAAGGTGGTTAATTCGACAAAATGAATTGGGTACCAAAGCTTCCGAGGCCATCGGGCCTACAACACGACACGGAAAATAACTACTTTGGTTTCTTGCCCTATGAGATAGTCTTTGGGAAGAAGCCAGCATTACATGTGGAGTTCAAATTGCACACTTGGTGAATAGCATTAGAATTTGGGATGGATTTGGATGAATCATAGCATGAGCGAGTGTTGTAGTTGAATGAATTGGATGAAATGCGGATGGAGGCACAACTAGTAGACCAAAATTCTATAGCATCAGTGGAAAGCTTTGCATGATGCTCACATAAAAAAATAGATATTTCATGAGGGACAGTGAGTTTTGCTCTTTGATTCCCACTATCAGCAATTAGAGGCAAGTTGCGTACACATTGGTTAGGTCCCTATCAGGTAAATCAAGTCTTTGATAATGGATCTGTTTGATTGATACAAATTGATGGAGACAAATGGAATCTTACGGTAAATGGGTAGAGGCTTGAGTTTATCTCCCCTTTGGATAGGAAGACTTTTACCAATGACATTCTGTTACGAACAGACATGCATGCTGAGGAGGCTCTTTTCCTCTCACGCATGGAAAATCAATCTTGTGTAAATACAATAAAGGAAGATTGTCCTTCATTCGATCTTCTTCCCTAGTTAGCGATTTTTAGTAATTTCCAATAAATGCAAGAATTTTTGTTGTTTCTACTTCTTGCCGCTAATCATGTTTCATCCCAAATTTTAGGGCATGGGAATCTAAGGATATCCGTTGACTAAGTGTAGCATGGGTAAGTGCATTTAACTTGCTAATGATATTTCTATGTGAAACATTCCCCCATGTAGTCATTTGTCATTATGATGCCATCATGAAATGATTGTTATGATCATTCTGGATCTCTTCCAAATTTGGCTTTATGAATGATGGCATAAAAGGAGTAATGCCTCATAAATCTCCACATGCTTTGATGTGTTGCAGTCTCCAATGTCAGGATAGATGGTGCATGCTCCTCAACCATGGGATATGTGCCACCGCAAGAATCTAAATTTCACACGGGTGGTCGGTCTCATCACTATTTTTTCACTGTCACCTTCACTTGATGTTGTACTACCCAAGGAATATGGTGTTATTTGAAATTTAATGCTCTGCAACCACCTCTTCCCGTTGTGGTATGGACATCAATCACAACTTGTTTCATCAAACACTTGACGGGAAGCGGAAGAAACACTCTACTCTTGTCTTTCCACTACTGTGTATTTCTTATTTTTTTGGCTTATCATGGGACCATGAAAGACATTAGAACCTACTTCACCTGATGCCTTGCTTTGAATGCCACCCTTTCACAGGTATTTCATGATTTCGTATGGTTAGATTTCATTAGGAAATTTGAAGGGTTTGATGAGAACATTGTGGAAGAGTTCTTAAAAAAATTTAGTCCACATGCTCGTAAGTTGGTGGATGATGAGTTGAAATCACCAGTCAGGTCATTTCTAACCTATCTGGCCTACCAAATTTTGGGTTAAAGGTTATGACAAATGCCCCTTTGCAAAGTCTTATTGCTCAGTTCCACGATGAAGGAGAGGCACTCCGGAGGTCATCCTGACTCCATTGGGTGTCCAAAAGGGTGTTAAGTGGAAAAGTTTGCCTGGAATCTAGGGTGAGATTGCTAAATAGGTCGACAGGTATTTTATATGCAATGGACATGCTTCTATTCTGGGTGGTGATGCGCTCAAAATTCTCATTCACCTTAAAAAGGGACATGTCAACCAGGCCCTTCGGGTAAATTTTCAGTACCTCACGATTCTATCATTAAGGTATGCCAGAAACATCAGTCCAGTGGGGGAAAGTCTATGCTTAAGCACCCAGGGTTGATTCACCTGTTATGTTCACACCAAGTTTTCTTTCACCCAAAGTGGAGGCTCGAGGGACATATTGGTGGCGAAGGGTATAGGCCTAACCAACTAAAATCTGGTCTCTCTCCTACACCTCGTCTACCCTTGAATCGGGCCCTTCACATAGTCAAGTTGAGGCGGTGACATTCTTGAGCACACCGACATGGTTGGTACTCATAAGGGACCACCCCCTCCATTTCTTATTCAAAAGGCAAGTGTCCCATGGCCCCCTCTTCCTCCATACAAATACGGTCCCAACAGCTTGGCTCATGTTTACGAGATAGGTGGTTTCCAATCGAAGTCCTTACCCGATGACATTGCCCACATTTGGGAGGAATTACACACGGAGGATGTCACGCCGCTCCATCATCTACTGTTCCATCATCCATGGAAATTCACACTGTAACTCTAGAAATGATTGACACTCAAGTGGCGCCTTCTCATAACTATCTGGAGGAGATAGCACTGCTAAAATATTAGTTACAATCTATGGAAGAATCCACCCTTTTATTACAAGCTGAATTTACACAAAAGATAGTAGAAAAAATTCGGGAGATTGTTGCCCTGTAGCATGAAGTGAGTTGTCTAAAGTGACAACATGATATGGGTCTTACCCTCTTAAATAATTTCCAACAATTGCCCCTTTAGAAAAGGGAATTGCAGAAAGAAAATTAGAAATTAAAAAAGGAAAAAGAATCTTTGGAAGAGGAAAAACAAAAGTTAACATCTATCTTAGACTCTATTTGTCCTTTAGCCATCAAACTACTATCCTGTAGGAAACCCTCCTCAGTCTATAGCATGTATGTCCAAGAACAATTTTATTCTTGGCAGTTATTTCAATTGTGTTCTCAAGCCCCTCATGAAATTCCTGATGGACCTAGTTTTTTATCAGTCTACAAGAACAACACTCCAGAAATTCAAAATTTGCTTTGTGAATTTTATCTACATAACATGATAGTGACCAATGTCCCTAATTTCTTGATCAACCTATTTGTGGGGGATTTTCAAATTAAAGCATTTCAGTCTGTATTGAGGAATCAGATAACTTGGAGATAGCAAACAGATAGTTTCAATAACACTGCTCAGTCCATCGGATTTTACATTCACCCAACCCATCACACAGATGTCAGCCCTGCGGAAGAACTTTAGATCATTATATTACCAGGTAGGGATTGGGGTGCATACTTCTTAGATTTTGCTTCAGTGTATTATTGATTTTGAAAATTATAGTCAGGAGAATTTTGGGGTTACTTGGCAAGCTTGTGATAGGAGATGGGATACTTTAAGCCTACCTTTAAAACGTAGGGAGGTCCTCTCTCCTCAAAATTTGAGCTGGAGCATGCGAAGGGGTGATGCCCTCATTGCCATTATTAGACAAACTACAGAAAAGACCAGCCAACAATACACTAATGAATGGGCCGGCCTTCAAGTATGGCCTCCACTCCTCTTGAGCCCTCTCACAACATGGCAGAACAATGCAGCACAGTCCCATGACAGTTTCACTGCCTGGGTGGAAATTACCTCCAATACTCAGGGCTGCAAGAATACCACAAAGCAATACACTGATCAATTCGAGGAGTATGACATGGCTGAACAACTTGGAAGGTGAGCAGGACGCAGATGAGTTGCATTGGGACATGCAATAGGTAAAGTCAGGGGGAATGATGAGTGCATAGTTTGGCTCATTAATATCATTTCTTCAGACTAGAAATACTCTTCGTGATATGACTTATTTGTATATGGGGATGTTTTGTATAGTCATGTCTTAGTAGGTTGATGCATTTTTCCTTGCTATTATTTATGAAAACCATTTATCACATGACCTCCTACTAACTATTTTTATGAGATCAAATGTGATGATGTGTGTAGGGAATGATGGAGGTTACTGGTGGATAAGTTGCCCGAGTTTGATGCATGTGGCTGAAGACTGTTTCCAAATTGACCTATTAGCTTTGGGCTTGACTCTAACGGCCCATAGGAATCTAAGAGTTTTAATTGATATTTGATGAAATAGTGTTTAATGCCACCTGATATGGTGGATCTTGTAACAAACATTATCTATATGAAGACTTTGTCTTCAGAACTGTGGTACCACTTTTTGATTTATCGAAGAAGATTATCTGCATACTATTTTGGATTTGTTTTTCGGATATGTTATGAACTCATTTTGAAGTTAAGGAAAGCTACAGTATTTTGAGAATCAAAAGTTGTTAATCACTCTATCCCAAGGAAGAGCAAGGCCCCACTCAACTAAGGAGATATGAGGTTACTTTGATTTTTTCATCTATACAATCCTTCGATTAGTTTCTTGTAATTATCATTTGATGATTTTTTGCATGCATGCTTCTATTAACTGTCATCCTGTTTTCTCCATTACCGCTTTCACTTAAAGTAGATGATTTTGTTATGCAAATTTAGTTCATGAATAGTCTTTCTTTCTCTTTGAAAATTCTAGTTATTCAGTTATGGTTTAAATTGTTAAGAATAAATGTTTGCGTATTTTACTTTACTGATAGAGAAGATTAGTTGTTGAAATCCATTTCATTACAAGCAGTTGAATTAGTATACTTGTATTGAATTTCCGTAGACTTTAACTACACTTCCGTAGAAAAGCCACTAAAGCTAAGCAAGCCCCCAACAAACTCAACGCATAACTGGTTCTCCTAGACTCCATTGCATATTTCCTAGGACACTGACCTTGGTTTATAATGACACCGACAAAGAGTATGTCGGTTAAATGATTGAATGAATATAATGACCGATCACTAGGTTCGAGTCATGGAAATGTGTGCAAATAAAGAGTCACCTATCGCTTTAGTTACAGGACAATGCTAGAAATCCAACAAGGATAATCAATGGGTAAGATGAAGGAAGTGAAAAGAAGGCAATCAAGTTCTTATTTGATGAGAAGGGCAATACGAGGGTGTATTTTCCTCACTTTTTGTTCGATGGGTTTGGCATCGGGAATGGTTACGATATTGTGGACCATTATGGTTGGGTCAATACGGGCATGTCTACATAGGACCAAGTGAAAGCATGGTTATGGTTTTTGACAAAAGAAGTGATGGCCTCATTTTTAGCAGCATCTAAAGATTAAGCGATCTTTAGGATGTGCGGGTCATCTGAGTGTGAATGTTGATCTCAATAGTCGATTCATTCAACATGGTTTTCATCTCAAGGGGTAATGATCGATGAATATATGAGTCTTCGCACTAATGTAGGTGAGTTTAGATTCATCATCTTGACATTGAATGACGTTAATTGGAGGTGTAGCATCATCGATCATTTTAGGATACAGGAAGGGAAGAGAGGAAGGAGCCTTGCCCTCGCATTGATAAGTCGAGGCCCCAAGGAGATGGTGTTCATGAAACAAAAAGTTAGGAGGGATAGATTTTGGATCCATCGACTACTGTTGACAAAGGCGGTGATGAAGGTGGAGCGGTGAAGAGGGTGGAGAAGAGTTGACATCCTCACCGAGTTCAATGTAGGCCTATTTGGTAGGTGGTTCAATAAAGCCAATACCACTATGGTCTTTATATTTACTGGGTAGTACATGGAATAATAGTATGGTGGCCTTTCTCATAAAATCCAAAACCAAAACCCTTCCACGCATATTAGTGCGGGGAAGGTGTGGGTGAAATGACGTTTAGTGAGTGACTCGGAAATCAGCAGAAAATGGGCAAGTTTGTGATGGTGGTTCGGGTGTGTAAGTGGTAGTGTCAAGTCCACCATAGGTGAGATTGGTAGGAAGATGATGAGGACCATAAAGGAGGCATTCTCTATGTGATGATCATAGCGAGGCTATTGGTGAAGAATTACATACTCTTGTGGAGTAAGGAATGTGTTGACACTATATAGGTGATACTCCCCAGAGAGAGGCATTGAAAAATACCTCCTAAGGGATCAGTTTTTGGTATGTGGGTAGCTGGAATAGATGATGTGTTGGTGGTGAATGTGGAGCTGGATCTAACAGATTGGGATGTGGATGGATCGGTCGTGGAGGTTGTGGCGGTGGTAGGAATGGAGGAGGCATGTGCGGTTGAGGTAGCGGATGTCTTGGTAAGTGGAGGTGTAGGTGAAGTGGTAGATGTCATGGAGGTAGACACCTTAATGGGTATGAGCATGTCATTGGGTTGGTAAAGCTTGTTGCACATCTTAAAAGGTGATGGATCAGCTTGGAATAGTATATGTGTGTCCTTCACACTTAAATTTTACATAGTAATGCAAAGTGGAAGGAACACAACCCATGACACGAATCCGTGGTCTACCGAGTAATAGGTTATATTGAAATTCCCCCTCCAAAACATAAAATAACTCTTGAACAATGTAGGGGCCCACTTAAATGTGGAGGATGACGATTACAGTATAGAGGTGATAGCATCATTGAGTGAACACCACATAACAGGATGTTTATACATGTAAGCTGTCGGTATGCGCATTTGAGTGAATGCATGGGATGAAATGATATTAATGCTTGTGCCTCCATCAATCATTACACTTCATACACGTATATCATTGATGTGGATAGAGATAAAGAGAGCTAGGTCCGGGTCATTAGTTTGGTGGAGTAGGGTGAGGTGTGGATAAAGGTGGAAATGAGGGTGGATAAAGAATTTGGTGAGAGAGGCTATATGATGGGGTGTGATAATGGAGGCTACAGTGTAGGGTCATTGGGTAAAACCTTAATAGATTATAGGACCTCCATGAGAGCTTGATGATGGGATTCCAAGGTTTGGATGAGGTCATATAAGGACATTTTGAGGGGATTGGTATAGTTGTTTGAGCATTGCGTGATGTGTGACCCCATTAGAAATAGGATATGTGGGGCTGCAGATAGTGATTTTAGGTGTGGGTGTAGATGGTATGTTGGGTATAGGATTGGTTGGCGGGTCAATTGCCTTTTCCTTTCCTTTTTCCTTTTGAGCACAAGTAGTAATGTGGATCATGTTGATTTAAAGGGAGTTGGTAAATGGAGAAGGTGTAGGATGAGTGGTATAACAACATGACGGGAAAAAACCTACCGGGAGAAAATCCTTGTGAGGTGAGCTAGGCACAATGACATTTAGGTGATGGTGTGGCAAGTTCTCTGATGTGAACCATGTTAATTTCGAATCTTGGGGGTGGCTCTAAGAGTTGAGGGGTGGAGGTCATGGTTGTTGAGTAGGCAGTGAGGGAAGGACTGTGGAAATGGGTGTTGGTGAAACGAGGTCCTCATCGAGAAGGTCGTCATCATCAAAGTTTGCTTCAAGAGGACACAACTAGATAAGGATGGTTTTCAAAGCCTTGCAATTCTCCACATCATGCCCTGGCACACAATGGTAGGCATGAATTTTAGTATCATCAAACCCTTTTTGCTTGGGTTTGAGGCGGTCATAAGGTCTAAGTGGCATTAATGTCATGACAGAAGTCTTAAGGAGGTTGGTTAAGATTTTAGCATAAGACCCTACTAATGGGTTGTAATGGGAAGTGAAAGCGGGTTTAGGTGTAAGTGCGGCTGATTGTTGAGGAATAGTCTTTGCAAAAAGGGGGAGTGGGTCGAGAAATGGTTTTGGGTGCTAGAGTGGTCTTAGGTGTTGGTCATGTTTTCTTGGGTAGGGCTATTTTAGATGAACGAGTAGGAGGTTGTGTAATCATTTTAACTACCTTATTAGATGGTAATGGATTTTTGTCTTTGGGTTGCACCTTCTTGGGTAAAGGTGATATGGGTGTATGAGATCTAGAGGGAAAAGTAGATGGAGGATGAGGGCGAGTTACCCATGGGGATAATGGAGGTGCTGTGAAGGTAGATGACATGGGTCATGCAGGGGTGTGATGGAAAAAGACTGAAGCGTAGTGAGTAGTGAAGAAGTTATCGAGGGTATTGGAGTTATGGGTGGTAAAGATGTTGTAGGTGTGGGTGTAAGTCATTTCGGGTGCTTGGGTATGTTATAGGTTTATGGGGAAGGAATGGGCTGTTGTGTTTTTGGTTTATTGACAGTTGGAGGTTACTTAACCGCATTGGAAGGTTGAGGTCCTAAGACAAAAGAATGGGTGAAGATGATGAAGGTATGATGGGCACAGACTGGGTGTGAGTTCTATGGGTTTGGTTCTTCTGTTTGGGTGCCAAAGTAGGTTGGGTGTTATTTGTGGAGGATGTAGTTAAATCTAATTTGATAGGTGGATGAGTAATGCTAGTTGTTAGGGTGATCCCTAAGGTAGTAATAGGTTTAGTCAAGGAAAATGATGTAAGTTAGTGTTTGGATTTAGATGTATGTTGGGTTATGGGTAAGGGTGTATGTTGAGTGTGATGGGTGTCATGGAAGAATCTATGATAGAGGTGGTTGTGCTCGGTTCGATTGGTTGAAATATTTTGGGTAGATAGTGGAAGTGTTGGCAAGTGACATTTACATTTGCATTGAGATAGGAAGTAGAAGATGCCCCGAAAGTAAGGCTCTATCCATATAATCTAAGCGATCACCAAGCATGAGAATGACACGTCTCGTAGGCGAGGTTGATGAGGATCCAATGGATATTCCTATAAAGTGTGTCTCGTAAATTGGGAATTTGCTAGCTTTAGTTGTTGTGGGTAAGAGAGACCCAAAAGTAGGTCTATAGGATCTTGGGTAGCTGATGGAGAATGGTCACCTAGAGGGAAAGATATCTCTATAAGATCCTTGATAGGTGGAGGAGAAAATGGGTTCTCCTCTATGGGTAGAGGAGATGATGGGTGTTCCTCTATGGGCGGAGGAGATAAACAAGTATCCTCCATGGATTTGAAGAAGTATAGTGGGTGACGGTTCCCTAGGTGGAGAAGCTATAGAGGTGAAATAGTTTCGATATTAGTAGAAGGCTCCTCTATGGATGAGGAAGATGGTGAAAGGTGTTCTTCTATGGGTGGAGAAATAGGTGAAGTGGGTTCAAGTGTAGGTGGAGGACTTTAGGCTAGGATTTCCTCAATGGAAGGAGTATGTGGTAATTGGGAAGCAACAGGTGCGTCGCTAAAAATAGTGTGGACCTCGTGGGTATGGCTATCATGAGTTGAGGTATCACCAGTTTGATCTAATGAAGGGGTATGATTTGGAAATGGTTTCTTGAAGATGTGTAGGTTTTGATTGGCAGGTGCATTAGAATTATCCACCGTTAACTCGCCTTTCTCAAGAATTTCTTAGAAAATATTTTTGAAAGTGATGCAATTTCCACTGTGACCCTTTACTTGATGATAGTTCTGAAGTCATGTTCTTTATACCATGTGGGTGAGGGTGAGCAGGTTCAAAACCATTGTGTGGTTTTATAGGAGGAAGGGTGATGGCCCCCGCTTTGATAATATTTTCTAAGACAGAAGAATAAGGTTCCCTAATTGGGGTATATTTCCATTGTTCCCATCTGAATTGAAAAGTCTGAATGGGTGAGAGATTAGATGAGGGGCTAGCCTGATTTGATGGATGAGATGGGTTGGCTTTAA
The DNA here is from genome assembly GCA_018340775.1 of Taxus wallichiana var. yunnanensis. Lineage (NCBI taxonomy): Eukaryota > Viridiplantae > Streptophyta > Pinopsida > Cupressales > Taxaceae > Taxus > Taxus wallichiana. The sequence continues at coordinate 510,038,131 of CM031242.1, forward strand.
GTACCACTATGTTAGTGGTTCCCTTGGCCTTTGAATAATTGTTCTGTGGTTTTAAAGAATAATATGCGTCATTTGACTTAAATTTTGAGTTCTTATTGTGTAATTGGATTTTCTTCTCTTCGATGGCCTGAATCTCTAGCTTTTGTGCCATGGTGAATGCTTCATTGAAGGTTCAGAAAGTTTGGACCTGCAAGGTTGGCGAGATATGTATAGCATAAGCCCATGTGAAGATCTTGATGAGTTTGGTTTGCGGTAGTTGGAATGTGAGTTAATTGATCAGGCTATTCCAGCGAGAAAAAAAATATGCAATAGATTCCTCATCATACTGACACATGGAGTATATGTCGATCATAGTAACCTTGTTAACAATGTTAATGGAGAAGTGATCTAAGAAGGCTTAGGCTACCCTGATTAAATGAAAATATAGAGTGTCTAGGTAACCCACTATACCAATCTAATGCAAGTCGATCAAAGACATGGAAAATGTCCTCAAGAGCAAAGCATCATCATGGGTGATTAGGTAGCACCCATGTTTGAAAGACGCAAATGTTGTTGCGGGTCTTCCTTTCTTTTGAAGTGGTTAAACGTAGGCATTTCCCAATGCATGGGGTATGGACGAATAAGAATGGATGGGTGGATAGGCTCATTACAAATCTCATCATCATAGGTTCCAAAGTCTTCATCTTGTCCATCATTAACTTGATTAGGTCGTTGGTAGGTTGTGATGGATGGGTGCCTCCTATAGCATAAGAGGGTTAGTGTTGGGCATGTAAAAAGGGTGGAATTCTTGTATATGGTGCTTCCATATAGGTAGATTGAGAAGAAGGTAGTGAAATAAGGGGTACGTACCCAGAGTGAATAACAGATGAGACAGGGGGCTGCTGATAGTACATATATGGAGGTGGAAGGGTCGTGGTGACCCTAGTGGTAATGAGAGCTAACGATTATGGAATAGAAAGGACCACATTTTTAAAATGGTTAGGTTTCATTGACACCGAGGGTGGTAGTGTAGCTACCGGTATATGTGAGACAATAGGGCGGATGAGGTTGTGTTTTGGGTAGTTAGCAAAGGTATAGTGGATGTGGCAGGTACAACAGATGTAGAAGATGTGGCATCGTAGCGGGTATAGGACCTAACTATGAAACAATGGGGGTAAGGTGGATACGAGTAGCGCGGAGCTAGATGGGGATGATGCAAGAGTGGGAAAAAGAGTCGGGGGGATAGATACGGGCTTGTCATATATCAACCGACACGAGGCATCTCGAGTGGACAAGTCGAAAGGTAAAAGCGCAAGGTGACAGGATTTTGGTCAAAGAGTCGTGTGAACTCCTCGTCTCTAGTAACGATAGTGATAGGTTGGGTCAGATCCATGGGTGATAAAATAGAAGGTGGTGAAGGAATAGGTGGGAGTGGTTGACGGTGGCATGGAATATGAGGGCATTCTCTTGGCTTTAGGTCAGCACCATGTGAACAAGTACCGATTAATTTGGATTATTTTTTTAAATGACATAGAAATACAACAAAAATAGGAGAAACAGGCAGTAGTAAGTGGATTGGGGTCAAAATTTCACCTAGAAAAGACACAAAGCTAACCAATACTAGTTAGGTTAAGCCGATGCCGGTCATAAGTCCCCGCCGCTGGTCACTGTGGAAAGTGGACAGTTGGTCAAAAACAAGGTATAAGGAAGAATTTATATACTATGCCAAATACTGATGAGATTTACTAGGTCAATGTATATGATATGAGTGACAGAGATTCGAACATCGATGAAGTGGAATATGTGTCCCTTTGGGTAGGTTAACCAAAAGAAAAGTGAAGTGATGCTAGTTGGGTATAATCGATGATGGTTAGTGGGTAATCACCATGTTTGTGGATCGACACCGATTCTTGTGAAATTGAAATAGTGATGAAGAAAGTGTGGTTATGAGTTAAACTATGATGTGGGATCAAACCTAGAATTCTAGGAATGATGAGAATATGGTCCAAGCACACTCGGATGAAGCTGAAATACACCAACTGTAATGAGGAGTGTGTAAGGAGAAATAAGAAAAATGAATAGTGAAAACTTCTCACCTAAAAACGCAAGCCAAACAGAAACACTAAGAAAAATATGATCGTAAGAGTTCCTTTTCTATTATGTTTGTTTATCTTATGTTATTTAAGGACCTGACTCATGAACTATAGAATAGAGTTTTTGGTGAGGATGGCTTCATGTGAAGAAGGAGATCTACAAGGAGAGGTTTTAGGTATGTTATGGTGGAGGTGGGCCTTGTATGAAGTATGACTCGAAAGAGTAGCGAGTTGGGTGCCAACTGTATCGTGATTGTGTGATCACCTACAACTTCTTCCGAGTAAGATGGTGTTTAAGAATGTGTGTATTTTAAATTTTTGTGAGGTTTGCTAAGACTCGAGAGAGAGAAAGAGAAAGGAAGTGTTTTCCTACGATTTGTTTATCAACCATTAGTTGGGCATGACTTAGGCGTATAGGTTTCCCTTAATTAATGTGAGCTAATGCAGAAAGGCGTAATGAAATGAAGTTAATTTTAAACCCAAATCGAAATATGGAATTCGATGACACAATAAGAGGAATAGGAGAAAGTATGATCTTTCATTAATGCAATGTAAATGAAATAGACGAAGAGTTATTTTTAAGCACCAAACACGATCACATTGAGACAATAGAAAGAAGAGAAGATTCCAAGGGAGAAATTTTAATGTGAGAACCTTTTGGAAAAGAAACAAACATGTAACTTTTCACCTAGAAATGAATGAATGCAAGAAACCCCGAATGGGTCCCACCGGGTGTGCCAAAATGTTTCACCTGATTCTAGAGTGTTTCTTAGAAAATGACGAAACAAATAAGGGTAATGGGCTAGGAGGAATACCTATTGAAATGTTGGTTGATAGGTTGGTGCATGTGTATGACTTCTAAATCCACAACTGATCATGAGATCTTCCTTTTACTTGGAGGAACTACCTGAAATGGAACACAAGACCACCAAATAAAAGTTAAACAATATATGCAGTGGACTGCCTAGCGTGTGCTAGATCTGGGAAGTGTGATACTTCCTAGATGGTTGTCAATCCACTATTTAAAACAACTTAATGTTGGTAATAATGTAAATCCTACTATAGTTAAAATATTTTAAGTATCTCATTCATCTACAATAATCAAATTTTCTCACAACAAGCTAGGCTATGATTGAATCTGAAGGTCAAGGTCACTATTAGGATACTATTATTGGTCAAGGTTGGGTTCTTGGCAATTTAAGGTATTTGGTGGACGTTTTAAACTCGATCCGGGTTTTGATATAAGACAAAGAGACCAACGTTAGTTTAGGTTAATCGATGTGAGTTATGGGTGATTGACATTGGTATGGTCAGGGTACAGGAAACTCAATAAAAATTTGATGGGTGATAGATCTGAGGTTTGATGAAGATAGAAGGGAAATGGCGAGATTTGTATGGATCCTGGATATGCACAGGAATGATGAAAATCTGGGTATGGATAGTTCAATGGTGTGGGTAAAGAGGTGGTTAAGTTTACATGGAGATAAAATGGTGGGGAACGGAAATGAAAGTAGAAACTAATAAAAATGTAAAAGTACTCTACTCAAATGACAAGGAACCAATGCAAGTTAACAAACTTACTTGTTTGTATGAGCTTTATGCCTGGTTGGTAATGGTGGGTGATCAAATGAACTTGGTGTAGTGTTGGTGCTTCCCTAGATGCTCCCATGAAGGTAGGTGGTTATATTATTGCTTCAAGTACTAGTCACTGTGGGTGTTCGATGCTTGTACGGATCCTAGTTCTGCTTGCATGTAACTCTAATTTTGTCGCATGTTCTCAAAAGATATATCTCTCTTACAAATGTGCCAACCTCAAAATAAGGTTGTTTTGGAAGTTAAATGGTAATCGATTATGGTTCCGGCTTAACCATAATGGTAACCAACATCGCTTAAGGGTAATCAGTGTCATTCGGGTAGGATTTCCTATGTTTACTAAACTGGGAAGATCCCCTTGATTTTCTGGGATCTAGTTTCATTACCCCATGGATTAGACTGGAATCTTCCTTCTAACATGTAGGAATGTGGTTAGAGGGAATGTAGGCATTGATTTTTAGGGTTTGGGTAGGTCTTAGTTAGTTATGGCAACTTACTAAGAATAGGTCTTAGGATGAGGGGCTAGATGAGGTGTCTAGGTGGGCATTATCTCAATTAGGATATTTAAATAATAAATATGGTGAGGATAATGAGTTAATTTAATTTAAATAATTAAATTAATATTATAGTGGCATGAAGGGGGCCATGGCTATGTGGATGTGTTCAAGGTATTTATTTATCGAGGGACCAAGGGAGTGTGACCCAATTTTGAGGAAGAAGCTCTAGGTGATCACACAATTACGGTGTGGTGGGCACCACCCTCGTTACTTCTATCGAGTCATTATCTTAGAGGATGGCCCACCCCTACCATAACATAACCTGAAACCTCTCCTTGTAGATCTCCTTCTTCGTAGGAAGCCTTCCTCACCAAAAAATCTATTCTAAAGTTCATGAGTCAGTCTTCTAAATAGCATAAGCTGAACAAACATAAAGGAAAGATCACTCTTAGGATTGTATTTTTCTTAGTGTTTCTACTTGGCTTGTGTTTTGAGGTGAGAGGACACATTCTTCATATTTTTATTTCTCCTTACATGCTCCTCATCATAGTTGGTGTATTCTAACTTCGTCTAAGTGTTCCTGGACCCCATTCTTATCATTCTTAGAGTTTTAGGTTTGATTCCACACTTGATTTTAAATCACAACCACCTTTTTCTTCATCTTTATTTTAATTTCACAAAGTAATTAGTGTCAGTCCATCAAACATCATTAGTTACTCTCGATTATTCTTGGTTTTACCCAACCGGCGTTGGTTTACTATTCTTTTGGTTAACCTGCCCAAAAGGACACTGTTTCATATTCTTTATTGTTTAGAGTCTCTATAACTCTTAGCATCTTCTCTATCTTGATAAAATCCATCTATAACTTATCTACCTAGTAGATTATTAGTCTTTTGCCTTGTTTGGAAAATTGTTCTTTTTCCATAGTGACCAACCATGGTTACCTCTGACCAACATTGGTTAGCCTATGTAATTTTCCAGCTGAAATTTTTACCCAATCCACCTACCACTACCTATTTTTCCCATTTTCTATTGTATTTCTGTGTCATTTATAGAAAGCATTCCTACCAAATTAGTACTTGTTCACATGGTGCTGACTCATAGCCAAGAAAATTCCCTCATATTCCACACTAGTTGTCAACCACTCCCACCTAGTCCTTCACCACCTTCCATTCTATCACCCATGGATCTTATACAACCTATCACCATCGCCACAGGTGATGAGGAATTCACATGAATCCTTGACTAGAACCCTGCCACCTTATAGTTATATCTTTCCCACTAACCCACTCGAGATGCCTTGGGTCAGTTGATATATAGCATGCCCATATCTATCCCCCGATACTCATTCCTACTCCCGTTATCAACCCCCTTCTAGATTTACACTACTCGCAACTACGTTGTCCCCGGTCATTTTGCAGCTAGGACCTATACCTACTATGACCGTGATCTCACACATCTATCGCACCCACAACATTCGCTATACCTTCATCAACCACCGAACATAACCTCATCTTCACCTATTGTCTCACATATACCCATAATAACCCAACCACCCCCGATGTCGATGACCCCTACCCCATTTCAAACCATTTTCCTTTCTATTCCAAAATGATTTTCCCCATCACTACTAGAGTCACCTCGACCCTTCCACCTCCATATACATACTATCAATAGCCTCCCATTTCATCTATCATTCATTTTGGGTACATACCCCTATCTCACTCCCTCATTCTCAACCTACCTATGCAGCATCGCCATATACTAGAATGCCACCTCCATCATATGTCCAACATCAACCCTCTTATGCTACAGGAGGTACCCATCCATCACCACCTACCAATGACCTCATCAAGTTAATGATGGAAAAGATGCAGACACTAGAGGCATCAGTTTCTGGCTCATGCAACTCTCTCACCTATGATGAAATTTGCAATGAGCCCATACACCCATCCATTCCTATTCATCCATATCCCGTACATTGGGAGATGCATAAATTTAACCAATTCAATAAAAAGAGGACCCACAACAAAATTTGTGGTCTTTCAAACATGGGTGTTATCTGATTGCCCATGATGATGCTTTGCTTCTGAGGACCTTTCCCATGTCTCTGATCGGGCTCACGTTAGACTAGTATAGTGGGTTACCTAGACATTCTATCTACTCATTTAATTAGGTAGCCCAAGCCTTCTTGGATCACTTCTCCATCAACATTGTTAAGAAGGTTACCATGACTAACCTCTACTCTACGCGTCAATATGACGACGAGTCTATTGTAGATTTTGTCGCTCGTTGGTGTAGCTTGATCAATCAACTCACATTCCAATTACCACAAACCGAACTCATAGAGCTCTTCACGTGGGCTTGTGCTAGACATATTTCACCAACCCTGTAGGTGCATACTTTCTAAACCTTCGATGAGGCATTCACCATGGCACAAAAGCTAGAGATCCAACTACAAAATAAAAGAAAAGAAAAGAAAATCCAACTACGAAAAAGAACATGACATTTAAGTAGAATGATACCTCTTCTTATTCGAAACCACAAAATAATGATTCAAAAGCCAATGGAACTACTAATGCAGTGGTACTCAAGGCCACCTAGCTCATCCATCAAATCAAGATAAGACCTCATCTAATCTTTTCCTATCCATACTTTTCAATTTACATGAGAACAATGGAAATACACCCCAATCGAGGAGCATTATTCTTCTATTTTAGAAAATATCATTAAAGTTGGGGCCATCACCCTTCCTCCTTTAAAACCACACATTGGTTTTGATTCTACTCATCCCACACTTATGTGTTACAAAGAGCACGAATTCTAAAACTATCATCGGGTAAAAGGTCATAATGACGGAAATTGCATCACTTTCAAGAACATTGTCTAGGAAATGCTTGACAATGATGAGTTAGTCTTGGATAATCCAAATGCACCTGCTAACCAAAACTTTCACATCTTCAAGAAACCATTTCTTAATCATGCCTAGTCTTTTGACCAAACTAGGGAAATCTCCACTAATCATAGCAATACCCGTGAGGTCCATGTTATTTTCGGGGACACACTATTTTCTTCCCAATTGCCTCATATTCCTTCCATAGAGGAAATCCTATACCGAAGTGCTCTACCTACACATGAACCCACTTCATTTATTCCTCCACCCACAAAGGAATATCCTTCATCTCCTCCCTCACCTATGAAGGAGCCTTCTGTTAACATCAAGACCAGTTCACCTTTGGCTTCTCCACCAAGAGAGTCATCACCAATAGTACCTCTCTGACCCATAAGAGATGCTTTTTCATCTCCTCCACCCACAGAGGAGCACCCATCATCTCCTCCACCTATCAAAGATCTAGTAGAAATGTCGTTACCTCTAGGTGATCATTCTCCATTGGCCACCCAAGATCCTGCTAACTTACTTTCAAATTTCTTACCCACAGAGGCTGAAGCTAGCAATTTCCCTATTTCTAAAACACATTTTACGGGAATTTCCATTGGATCCACATCAACCTCACCCAAAAATAGTGCCATTCTCATGCTTAGCTGATCACCAGATTATGTTAATAGAGCCTTACTTTGGGGGTGTCTTCTACTTCCTATCTCAACACAAATGTAGATGTCACTCACTGACACCTCCACTATCTATCCAAAAGTGTTTCAGCTAACCAAACCAAACATAACCACAACTATTACAAATTCTCCCATGACACCACTCATGGCTCAACTTACACCTCTACCCATAACCCAACATGCATCTACACCTAAACCCACACCTACATCATCTTCCTTGCCTAAACCTATTACTACTTTAGGGGTCATACCAATGGCTAGCCTTACTCATCCACCCATCAAATTAGATTTAGCTACATCCTCCAAAACTAACACCAAATTTAACCTAGCCCCTAAACAGAAGAACCAATCTCCTAGACCTCATACCCCAAACTTCCCAACCACACCCTTATCATGTTCATGTCTTCCTTCCATCCTAGGACCTCACCCTTGACCCACAGCTAAGAAATCCCCATCCACCAAAAGAAACCAAAAATGCAGTAACCCATTCCCCATCGTAGACCTCTAATATACCCAAGTGCCCCACACAACCTCCACCCACACCTATAACATTTTTACCACCCATACCTCTAATACCATCAATAACTTCTTCACTACCCACGACACTTCCTTCCCTTTCCCTCACACCTCATGCCCAACCTACGCCATCTACCTCCACAACACCTTAGTTATCCCCATGGGTAACCTGCCCTCTTCCACCATCCACTTTTCCTCTAAATCTTGTATGCCCATATCAAATTTACCTAAGAATGTGCAACCTAAAGGAAAAATTACGCTACCCTCCAATAAGGTAGTTAAACCAACCACACACTCTATTGTCAGTTCATCTACCATGCCCCTACCAAAGCAGACATGACCAACACCTAGGACCATAGCTAATCCTACCCCCCCTCTTACAAAGACTCTTCCTAGATAGTCAACCGCACCTACACCTAAACCGACATTCACCTCCCATTGTGATCCACTAGCGGGATCCTATGCAAAAATCTTAACCAATCTCCTCGAAACCTCTGTCATCACATTACCACCTTTTAGACCTTATGACCCACTTATAATGAAACAAAAATGGTTTGATGAAACCAAAATTTGTGCCTACCATCGTGTGTCAAGACATGATTTAGAGGACTATAAGGATTTGAAAGCTAATCTTGTCCAATTGTGTCCTTCTGAAGAAAACTTTGACGATGATGACCTTCTTGATGAGGACCCCATTTCACTAGCACCAATTTCCATAATTCTTCCCTCAATACCTACTCAGTGACCAAAAATCCACCCCCACAACTCTTAGAGCCATCCCCAAGATTCAAAATTAACATGGTTCGTATCAAAGAACTCACCAAACCTCCACCCAAATTTTCGTGTGCCCAACTCATTTCACAAGGTTCCTTCCCATCACCCGGCTTCATCCCTTCCTATCATTACACCTTTTATGGCTAACATAATTCATCTACCTCGCCGTTTCAAATAAACATGATCCACGTCCCTACCCGTGCTTAGAAGGACAAAGGAAAGGAAAAGGCAACTAACCCACCTATTAACCCTATACCCAACATATAATTAAGCACCCACAACTAGAGTCACTATCTACGGCCCCATATATCCTATATCTAATGGGGTTACACATCGTTGATGCTCAATAAATTACACTAATCCTCCCTCAAAATGTCCCTATATGACCTCATCTAAACCTCTCGAATCCCATCGCTAAGCTCTCATGGAGGTTCTTGAGTCTACTAAGGTTTTACCCAATGACCCTACACCTGTAACCTCCATTATTACACCTCAAGCATGTAGCCTTTCTCACCAAATTACCACCTTCTTTTACACCTCCACCTACTCACCAAGTAGCCATCCTCACTTCTTAGATGAAGAGAGATTGCACCACACCAAACCGATGACCCTAATCCAGCCCTTTTCATCTCTCTGTCCATATTGATAATATAAGTTTACTACATGTTATGTTCGATGGGAGTGTTAGTATTAATATCATATCCTCCCATGCATTTTACCAAATACACATACATGACAATTACATGCATAAACATCTCATCATGTTGTGTTTATTTAATGACACTATCATCCTCCATGTTTGCATGGGCCCCCATACTATTGTAGATTTATTTTACATCTTGGAGGGGGAGTTTCAATATAACCTATTTCTTGGTAGACCCTAGATTCATGTCATGGGTTGTGTTCCTTCCACTTTGCATTGTTGTGTGAAGTTTGAGCATGAAGGACACACCTATACCATTACGGCTAACCCATCACCTTTCAAAACCTATAACATGCTTTACCAACCCAATGATGTGCTTGTACCCATTAAGGCGTCTACCTCCATGACCACTTCCTCTTCACCCACACCTCCACTCACCAGTGTCGCCGCTACCTCAACCGCACCTAAATCCTCCATTCCTACTACTGCCACAACCTCCATGACTAACCCATCATCCTCCCAATCAGCTAGCTCCACCTCTGATCTAACCTCTAACACATCATCCATCCCAGCTACCCAAATACCAACCATCGATCCCTTGTAAGGTGTTCTCTAATGCCTCACTGTGGGGAGTATCACCTATATAATGTTAACACATTCCTTACTCCACAAGAGTATGGAATCCTTCACCAACACCCTCACTATGATCACCGCATAGGAGAGCATCTCCTTTATGGTCCTCCCCACCTTCACACCAATCTCACCTATGGGGGACTTGATACTTCCACTTATACACCTGAACCACCATCACAAACCCACCCTTTTTTCCGACCTCCGGTCACTCACCAATCTTGTTTCACTCACACCTTCTTGCACTAATGTACGGAAAGGTTTTGGTTTTGGATTTTATGAGCAAGGTTGTCACACTATTATTCCATGTACTACCCATAAACATAACAACCGTAGTGGTATCGGATTTGCTGAAATACCTACCAAGAAGGCTCACATTGAACTCATTGAGGATATCGACCCTTCTCCACCTTCTTCACCCGCTCCACCTTCTTCACCACCTTCACCGACAGAGTCAATGGATCCAGAATCCATTCCTCCTAACTTTTTTTTTCATAAACACCATTTCCTTGGGGCCTCTGACTTATCAACATGAGGGCGAGGCCCCCTCTTCTCTTCCCTTCCTATATCTTGAAATTATCGATGATGATACACCTTTTATTAATGTCGTTCAATGTCAGGATGATAAATTTGTACTCACTTATCTTGGTATGGAAGACTCTTATATTCATCAGTCATTACCATCGAGATGCAAACCATGCTAAATGAATCGACTATCAAAGTCAACATTCATACTCAGGGTTGACCCACACATTCTAAAACTCGCCCAATCTTTAGATCTTCTTTGAACAGAAGCCCTCACTTCTTTTCTAAAAAATCATAACCAAGTTTTTGTTTGGTCTTACATTGACACCCATGATATTGACCCCACCATAGTGGTCCACAATATTGTAACCATTCCTAATGCCAAACTCATAAAACAAAAGTTGAGGAAAATCCACCCTCGCATTGCTCTTCTAGTTAAAGAATAACTTCAACACCTTCTTTTTGTTTCCTTCATCTTACCCATTGATTATCCTTGATGGATTTCTAACATTTTCCCTATCACTAAGGTGATAGGGGGAATTCACATTTGCATAGATTTATGTGACCTCAACCTAGCTTTCCCCAAAGATGACTTTCCTCTACACAGTATTGACCAGCTAGTTTACCATACTATTCGCCATGAAATGCTATCCCTCGTGGATGGTTTCTCGGGTTATAACCAAGCCTTTATTGTCTGCGATTATTAGCACAAAACCTTATTCATCACCCCTTGGGGTACCTTCGCTATCGAGTGATGCCTTTTTCCTTAAAAATGTTACGCCACATATCGTAGAGGGCTATGACTTACATCTTCCATGACATCATGCACTGTATATTGGAAGATTACGTAGATGATATCCTTGCCAAATCTAAACAAATCTCTAAACACCTTGCCATCCTAAAAACCATCTTTGACCACCTCATTAAGTATTGTGTTCGCCTTTAGCCCAAAAAGTGTGTCTTCGTGGTTCTCTCGGGAAAGCTCCTAGGATTTATCATTTCCTTACGTGGTATAGAGGTTGAACCTACTAAAGTCAAGGCCATTCTCAAAATTCCTCCACACACTCGATCCACAACAACTCCATAGCCTACAAGGTAAGTTACGATCTATTTTTTGTTTCATTTTACAATTTTCGATCGATGTTAGCTAGTTTATTATCTTCTCAAAAAGGATGTCTCCTTTAAATCGGATGATGACTTCCACAAAGCTTTTGAGGCCTTGAAACAATACATTCTCTAACCACCCATACTCATTCCACATAAAGACTATCAACCCTTCTACCTATACATCTCTACTACCAATCACTCCATAGGGGCCATGCTTTCTCATCACGATGAACAACATAGGAAGCATGTGGTTTATTACATGAGCCGTACTCTTCTAAAATATAAAACCCGATACACCCATGAAATTTTTTTCTTAGCCTTAGTTTTTGTTACCACCTAACTTCGCCATTACCTACTCAACCACGAACCTATGTTGTGACAAACACCGACCCTTACACTTCATGTATGCCAAACCATACAAAAATCAATGTGCCACACATTGGCTTATGCTTCAGCTGACCTTGATCTTGAATTCAGCCATCAAAAGTCCATCAAGGGCCAAGCTATCACCGACCAATTGGCTGATGCACCTATTTCTAGGGATTAACCCTATAACTTTGAATTTCCAGATGAGTCTATTGCCACCCTTTTCTGGATGAACCCACTTACCAAATGACACTCTTCTTCAATGATTCCAAGTGTCGGCGTGGATGTGGGGCTGGTGTTATCCTCATTCTTCTTGATGGTGAACCCATGCCTTTGTATTTCAAAATCTATTTTCATTATACAAACAGTATTGTTGAATACAAAGCACTTGTATTAGGTCTCAGTGCTATTTATGCCTTAGATGTCAAGTCCATCAACATCTTTTTTATTCTCAATTGGTCATAAACCAAATCAATGGTATATACCAGTGTCATAATGAGATACTTCAAAATTATAAGCATCATGTGGACATAATTTTGACCACCTTCAACCATTATGCCCTTCAAACCATCCCGAGTTCTACCAAAAATTTGCAGATACCATGGCTGTTTGGCTTCTTAGATACCCACTTCACCCATCAACTCTAAAATCTTTGTCACCATATAAAGACTCCAATCACCTTCTTATTTACCTCATGAAGTTTACTCTATCGGAACCACTGCTCCGACCCGAGTGACCTTTGGTATAAACAATACTTAAACTATCTTTCCCTCTCCATCTTACCTCTCGACCTCACTTGTAATGGACAACATGCCTTTCTTAAAAGGGTTTCTCGTTACATCATCATGGGTTGCCTCCTCTATAAATGTATTTTTGATGGTATTCTCTTACGATGCCTTAAAGTCCTAAAATTCCCTATACTATTAAGGAATTTCATGATGGCAAATGTGGAGGTCACTTCGGTGGTCTCACGAGTTACTAAGATTATTCTTTACCTAGGATATTACTAGTTAACCCTTAAACATGATTGTTCTTACTACATTAAGCATTGTGTAAAATTCCAACAACATGCCAATCTTCATCATATGACCAGTCATGCCTTACTGTGTCGCCCGTGACCTTTGGCCCTTCTCTCAATGGTGTTTGGATCTTGTCAGAGAGATCAATCCCCATTCTTCCTAGTGACATCAATGGATAATCACGGATATCGAATATTACACCAAATGTGTTGAAGCCATACCTCTCATCTCCATGAAATCTAAGAAAATATGTGAGTTTATCAATCATCACATTATCTATCATTTCAGTGTTCCACATCGCGTCATCACTAATAATGAAAAATAATTCAAATATAAAACCTTGCAAAAAATTTTGATGACGTCATTATTCAAATAATTTTCTTATCGCCATATTACCCACAAACAAATGGCCAAGCCAAATTCACTAATAAAACCCGAACAAAATTCTCATGAAAGTGGTTAACCATACTAGGAAGGACTAATATACGCACATTCCTTTCACTGTGGGTGTACCATACTAGTATCCGCACTTCTACTACTGCAATCCTTTTTCTCTAGTCTATGGTACGGAGGTTGTACTACCTCTCAAAGTCCAAATTCCATATCTTTGTATTTCGTTCCATGACATGCTCAATGATGATGACTTTCACCAAGACCGTTTAGCAAAACTTGAGTTATTAGATGAACACCATCTTCATGCTCTTTAACATCTCCAAGTTTAGAAAAATGGTATCAAATGTGTCTATGACAAATGTTTTCATGACTAAGTCGGTGATCTTGTCCGAAAGAAAATCAACATGTAACCAAAGCAAAAAAATTAAATGGGGAAAATTTGCTCCTAATTGGAGTGGACCATACATCATGACTCATGCCTATGGATCAGGTGCTTATCATTTATCTTCACTCGATGGTAAACCTGAACCTAAGCCCCTTAATGCCTTACATCTTCAACCATTCTATTATTGACTTTCAATCCTACCTCACCTTCTACCTCTTTTCATGCCCGTCCCTTGAGCACCATTCACTTCCCTCCTTTCACTATACCATCCCTAATGACTAAACAAGAATCATGTGTTTACCTATCATTCTTTTACCATCTCTTAAATATGTGTATCAAGGCTCTACACATGGCATGATTCTCTTGGATACTTTTTGTCTTATTTAAATGAGATTCCATGGTTGTTTTACCTTGCTTTTTTAACAAGAACCCATTTCTTCACCCTATTCTTTTCAATGACATAAAAGCCCTCACATAATTTCCACATGGGATTTAACTCCTAAATAAAACTTCTAGTAAAAAGATGATTCCTCAAAAGGACATCTTTCTCTCTACATCGTTCTATAAATAGACTACTCCCTCGAAGCACAACTATGTAAAGCCTGCTTCAAAAAGCAAAAATAAAAAGAGAATCCGAAGCTTCCCACATTGATCAACTTCACGAAGACCTCAAGGAGATAATTTTCTCATCACATATAGACTTCCCACATCGATCAGCCTATCTCAAATATAATTCAAACAAAAAAAAATTCGTCTTGGACTTTCTCATTGTGATCTTGGATCTCTTGCCAAAAGGCATACTACCTAATACCATATAACCTAACAATTTTTCACCTTCTCACCATTTTCACCTTCATTTCCTACTACCTTAAGGGTCCTGCTAGAAATGTGACATTTGGTGATCATGTGACTATTCTTCACCTTTACGATAATCAATCATGCAATGTCTTTAGGGTCTTACATTTACCATCTTATCTAAGGTATGTTCCACCTGTTATGATACTTACCAATCATGTGGCTCTCTTACCTCCTCTTATCTTTTAAATATTTCATTACATATTGATCATCCTATATAAGACTAGACCCTCAACGCTTATCTCTAGGAAATTTTCCTCTTTCACCATAATCAACTTAATATCACCCATACCTATTTTCCCACAATTCAACCATACCTAAAATACCTTGACTCAATCATGCATATAACCTACCAACCCATTCTCATACCTCACATTTTTCCTTAGATTACGGAGAACTACATCATCTTGAGGTCCCTGTTCTCCGGGACTATGTAGGTAGTACTCGAGGGCATGGAGCCCTTGGGGTTAGCTCAGCCACTCTCTACCCTTCCCAATTCCCCTCTCCCCTTTCCTAGTCACATTCTACCCTATTTAATTTCCTTTTTATATAAATAATTGGAAATTAAACCACACAAACAATAATTGCTTCACATCTTTACCATCATCACTCATACATTTATTATGTCTACCATTTATTTACCATTATCATGCATTTTACTACAAAACATCTCAATGTGACCCATATCATCATTAATTGCACAAATTAATGAATTATATACCTCAACTAACCTCAACTCAACCATACCTAAACCAACCTAAACTTCATCATACCTAAGTCAACCTGACTCAATCCATGCCTAAACCAAAAACCTAACTCAATCCATGCCTATGACCTGACTCAATCCATGCCTAAACCAAAAACCTGACTTGATCCATGCCTATGACCTGGCTCTATCATGCCTACAATACTTGGTTTCCATCACATATACAAATCAAAATAGCAAGTTACACACAACCATATATACATCATGCCATAATCACCATCATCTCTATAAATAAATCATCCAAACATGTGTATCCATATACATGACTCTCAAATAGCTTTGGCATGCAAGCCGGTGTATATAACAAAATCTCAAAAACTCTCATGTAAATATTCACTATCTGCAGCACGTAGGCCAGTATATATGTCAAAAATAAAGTAATCATGCATAAATTTCAATCATATGCCAATATGATATCCAAACCTATCTCATCTATCTCCTCCTCCTCCTCTAGCTTTGGCGTCTGGCTAATATCCCTCCACCTCACCCTAGTCACGGATCCGGATGGTCTTGCCTCTGGAGCTAGCCTCTCGTGCACTCATGGCCTCACCCGACCTAGCCCCACGGGATTGCTAGCCCCTTATACTCTCCACACTATGTGTGTGGGATCTTCTCCTCTCACTCGAGGCCTGCTGTGCTCTGTGCTCGGCATATGATAGGACATATATCCCCACTACCATCAAGTGATCTTGGTAGTATCTCACCTCACCCATGGCATCTCTCAACCTAGGCAGTAGGTACTTGTCTCTGCGTGGTGCCATTGGCCCCGACCCTTCCCCTGCTCCTTCCTAAATAATGAGACCCTTTATGTGATCCTATGGTGGTATCATCGGCCTCGAAGCTTGCCCTACACTTTGGCCTAAAGGGCTGTTATATGTTCTGTGTAGTGGAAAATGGCCCAAACAAACCTTTAACTTATCCCTATGTCATGGCAACTGGCCCCGCAAAACTCGTCACCTATGCCTATAGGGAAGCTATCTCGCACTTGATCTCCATCTACACCCTTTCCTCTCCACTCGGTGCACGGTGTTGGTCCATGTACTCCCTATTCCTAAAACGTAGCCACCGGTGCTAGTAAATTCAAAACTTATGCCTTAGCCTCTATCAGATGTCCCTGTACTATGCCCAATTAGGTCATCAAGGTAGTCACCTGCCCTTTAAGGGTGTCTCTATGAACTGTGATAGTAACCAAATCTAGCTGCACCGGCCTCGGTGGTACTACTTGTAGTTGTGTAGCCCACCACTGTCTATACATGTATGTCACCTCGACATCATGTATATATCAGTCGACTAACTCCTCCTCTTGCCCAACTAGCACTTTAGGTCATGGCAGAGACATAGGCCTCTCCACATCATCTCTCCTATACTATGGGAAGGGTGGTATATCCTGTGGCAACCTGAGCTGTCGTCTAACCTGGTCTATAGGTATCATCTCATGCTCCCCCACTGTCGCCTCTCTATCCACTGTAGATTTGTAACCCACCTAACTCGTTGCCATCCTCCTGTATGAAGGGAATCCCACATATGGCCTCTAAATGATGTTCACATTGGAAAACCCCTCCAGTAATTACCTATAATAGGCTACATCATGTGTAGCTCTCACCACTTGGCACTCTTCCATAATGGTACCCATCACCTATAACCCACTCAAAAAAAAAAGCGGCAATGCATTGGCTCGGGGCATACCAACTGGGTGCACACACACAATGTGCTCATAGGCCCAACAATGTAATAAGAATGTGCAGCACAAGATGAATCACCGTAGTCACCCATAAGCCCACAGCTCCATGTATAGCTGTACCAAGAATGCAGGTGCCCATGAAAACCGAGTCCTGCTCTCCACCATGTCATGTAGAACCCCATCGGTGAATGTGGGAACCTTCCACCTTCTACGTCCGGAAGCGAGAATAGTAGTAGATCGCTCCATCAGAAGCACTACCAGCCTCATCTCCTCGGGGTAGGCTCGGTACACATCGTCTCTATAGATCATATTAGCATTGTGGAATCCTAACAATGTCAGCCCCTCTCCAAATGCGTAATAAGAACTCCTTGGATTCCTTTGAGAGATCAAGTAAACTTGTGTACCTACTATAGGTAGTCACAAGATCTTGTAAACATCCTCTAGGGTGATCATGATCTCACCCATTGGCAAATGGAATGTATTGGTTGCTAAATCCCATCTATCGATGAGGGAAACCATCAAACTCACCTCTTGGACTACATGTTGGTAGCATCTGACCCCAATTAGGCCCACATCTACAACATGGATCCACTCCTCATGTGTCGTGCTCCCCCATATCTCCATGAGCAAGGGAGGTACCCTATCCCTCATCTGCGGCTGGTCCTTGGCTTGTATACAACCAAGAATATTATTAAACCATGACCACACCTGCATGTGACCTTTCCACCCCCACTATACAACTTACCCTAACTAAAGTAACCTTTCACCTATAACTATGCCCTAAATCAACACTACATATCTACCCATGTATTTGATCTTAACCTATTTTCATTTTACCTATCTACCCATGCCTCGGACCCTCACCTATTTTCATTTTTCCCCTCTCACGATCTTCCTTATTCACCTACCTACCCATACCCATAATTCTCCCTACCCCTACCTATATATCTATACCTTTTATATTATAGTTACTTGCGAGTTTCCTCTCTAGCTTGCACGGCGGCATCGGTCATCATCAACCGACCACGGTCCAACAATAACCGGCATTGATCACCACATCTATAACCAATACCGGTCCTTACTCATTAATGTGGCTAAGAGTGAACCGACGTCGGTCACTATCGTGGTGACAAACCCGTGACGCCCTACCCTATTTCTACCCACACTTCTCCTTTCTACCCATTTCCCCACCAATGCCTACCCAATACCTATTCCCACCCCTCATTTACCTAAATCTACCCTCCCTTGTTCCCCTTTTCTCATTACATTCCTCGCATTCAAATTTTAATATTCTCCCCCAAAACCCACTTTCCTCCTACCCGATTTCTCTCCTCCACCTACTCAAAACAAAAAACAATAGGAATGGACTCTTACCTCATCACACTTCCATCTGCATGGTGGCACCTTAGGCCACTGCATAAGTCCACTTAATCCCTCTCCTACCTCTGCCATCGATGATTACCTGTTGGCTCAATCAAATCAAATCAATCACCCAATCAAATCACCGTGCTCGTAGACCCACCTATCGACCAACAATCCCTCGCTCTGTGGCTCACCAACTCAGCTCTTCATGTCGCTTGGTCGCTTTCCACCTCTTTCCCTCTCTCTTGTCATTTTCTTCTATGTGGAAAATGACAAATGATTTTCTAAAAACATTGAAATTTTTTTTCTTATAGCCTTCCCGACTTGACCGACGACGGTTTCACCTTGACCATAATTGGTCTTGTGCCCTAGCCTACCATGGTCAGTTCATGGTGACCAACATTGGTAATCCTGCTTAGTCTTATTACTACCCATTACCCTAATTTGCTAGCCTGAACCCTTTCTACCTTACCCATACATGACTTGGACATTTCCCTTTACCCTCTTGACCTCATCATTTACCACCTAACCTCTTCATCATTTAGGGACTCATTATTTTACCCATACCTCGACCCTACCCATGTCGTGACCTAGCTACTTGGACCTGAAAAATTACTAGTGATATGTTACCTCATGTGCTCATTATAACTTGCGACATCACATTACCCGTGTTATTTGACCTAATGATCTTACCTTGGACCATTTATCGCACTAATGGACATACCTAAACATTTGCGAATGCATTGTGTTTCGTACGTAAAAGCAAGGAATCAACACGTGACTCTTCCGCTAACCTCCCGAGGTCTTGGGAGGCCCGGTGTGATAGATCGATAATGGACACGATGGTATTTGTGAATCTAAGGCAAAGAAGGCTCCTTCAAGGGATCGAGATCTGGCGTGATTCGATCGTGATTCGATATGGGTTGTGGGATGCGTGGAAAATGACCGGGATGGTTTCGTGTATTTCTCTGATAGGGTCATATGGTAAATATGGTCGATTCTATGGACGATTCTCGGCCTAGTCCAAAATTCTCTAGCTTTGTTGTTGTTGTGTCTAGTAGGGATAATTGTTGAATGATGAGAGGTGGAATCGGAGTAGGTGAAATACTAATGTACGAAGGCGGTGTTTATATCTAAGCGACTTCGTGGGTTCGTTGGGTGTGGGATCGGGGATCACAACCATAGACTCTTGGTTGTTGCGGTCCGTTATGGTCATACGGGAGATCAAGTTCGATCCTAGCATCCGGTAGTCGTAAGCCTTTTAAACCTACGTTTAGAATCAGCAATTGTGCGATTTTCTCAGAATACCTCACGGGTGTTCTAGCGACTTGGATTCTTAAGTGGTATCTATATCTACTAGGGTGTCTCCAGCGTAATGCATTTGTGGAACTAAAGGATCGCACCGAATATTTGTTCTCTTTCAAATCCTTCTACTGAGTCATGCGGATGTTTTCTAGGATAACTTTGTAGTTTGGCTGATTTGACCAAAGCAGATGTGCTTGGTCGTCTTCGATATTTAACCCTCTCATTTGTGACACTGATCTGTTGGAAGTACATTGTTGTTTGGAAGACTTGTATCCTAAGGTTTTGGTCAATATCGATTATTGCCACTACGGTATTGGTGCAGGGCACAATTGGCTCGAAAATGTATTCACTGGGCTCCTAGGTCCCGTGATTGTCATGCAAAAAGTGATAATGAAACAAACGATAATAAAGTAAAATCTAAATACACTTCTAACATATATAATTTCTTTTTGTATTTTACGGCAATTTATAAGAAAGCATTTATTTAAAATATTTAGAATTGATAACTAAACTAACAACGTAAAACAAACAAAATAGCGAGTGTAGCTATTTATGCATGCGATTTCGTATATCTATTCTAAATAAGGAAATAACTAATCTATCTGCGCAAGATTCTTGATCTACCTACCTCGAAGTGAGGAATGAATCATAGTTTCTCGAAACTATCAATCCCCACAACTTCACTGGCGATATCGAGAATGGAAATAACTTAAATAAAGCGATTAACTACTTTATTTGATAAGTTCTAACTAAAACTTTGAAAGATGGAACTGGATTTCGCGAGCAGTGGCGAATCCGGCGGTGTGTGTGTTCTTGTCCCCTCGGTATGATCTCCACGTTCTTTGTGCTCACGTGAATCCGAGAAAAGCGTGGAATGCTTGCATCAGCGGGAATAAGTATTTGGATCGATGGACGGCCTTTGGAATGCGAGACAGAATAGAGTGCGGATAGGAGAGGGATGGCGCGAGAGTACGAGCTTGGCCTATACAATTCCTAGCGGGGTCTCTGCGAATCGTGCAACAAAAGTATCAGAACACTGAAACTAGTGCGTATGAAGAGCAAAACACTGCTGACTTGATATTTGCCTTAGACTATTTTACTCCAAAAACAGTATCTTGTTTGCCAAGTTGGATCGTGGCTTACCAGCGGTAACACAAAGCTAAAACAAACACTGTAACAACCTATGCTACCAATCTTAAGCAAGCTAAAAGACCATAGCTTTGAAACATGAAAATTGGAGTTAAAAATGGTGGCTCAAATAATGTTTGCACTTGCACAAGTTGGATATGTGGCTTACCAAATTTATGACACAATACTAGCCAAAGCACTCAATGAGAAATCTAAGAATTCTAAGCAAAAGAAAACTAGATCTCTAACAAGAAATTCAAAACAAACTTTGGAGCAAAATCGAGCTAAATTCGGGGGCCATTTGCATGTGCACAAACCATGCATTTATAGGAATCAAACATGCGAGAGATCAAATCAAATGAACTCCTAAACATTAAACAAAAGAAAAACACTATTCAGGGGACCAAAAACATAAATGCGTGCTCAAGTCGGCAAGAAAAGCTGGTAAAGCGTTGATATTTCACGCGGGTCGCGTCAAAAGAACGTTACGGAAACGCGCGGGACCGCCGCCGCCTGCTCGGGCGGCGGTTCTGAACCGCCTCCGATCGGGCGGCGGTCACGGGACCCGCCTCCTGCGGGCGGCGGTTTCGTCCTTGAAGGTCAAAAGGCCAAGGAAAGAGGAAAGAAAGGGAAAAACAAAGGCGCGGGGCAAAGCGAGGCATGCGGGATGTTAACGCATACTCAGGGCTTTTAGGATCCCGAACACCTTGCGAGGAGACTGTATCATCATTGGGGCACTTATTACACCGTTCGCGATGACGGTACCTTACAATTTTGGAGTGTACGTACATATTGCCCCCTCGGAGAAGCGTTTTAGCCATGAAGAGGCATAAAGCGGTGGGTCGAGCATGGCGATCCCGAAATAGGAAGTGAGAAATTATACCTTACACGCCGTGTGTTGAAATGGCCGCTCTCAAAATTCCCGCTACTGCAAAATGAAAAGAGAACTCAAATGCGAGATAGATACAATAATTTGAAAAATAAACGTTAAAATAATAGAGAAAGAGGGCGTCCGTTTGTGCGAGGATAGAAACTTACCTCGTCGGCGCTCAGAACTGTGAAAAAGTTATTTTTAAAGCGAAAGCAGGACGATATATATATGAAAGTGGGCCTATTTTCCTATTCATTTGCATTTGTGAGTCGATTTGATTGATTTTGAGCTCACGGGACCCACGGTGACGGTTTCTTACGCGAGTAGAGTCAAAACATCCGTAGTGAGATAGAGATCATGCCTCCACGGCGGAACACCGACCTCGGCGATCACGGGTTGGTTTTCTTCCATTTATATGTTTTCCCTCTTCAAATTTGAAATGGCAAATTCTTTTTGATGGGGGATTATTTTTGAAATTGTTAGGTTGAAAAGGTCCATCTAGGGGCGCTCTTGGGTAGGCTTTGTTTTTAGTTAAAATGGTTATTTTCGCATTTTGGGACTTTTTAGGTTTAAAAACCCGCGGGTTTCGGACATGACCCCCTGCCACAGACGGGCGGCGGTTACCTGACCGCCTCCTGTACGGGGCGGCGGTCACTGAGACCGCCGCCCTTAAGGCGGCGGTTCTGCTCCCGCCCCCTGCTCGGGCGGCGGTTTTGCCTGAGAATCTGCAAAAGAACCTTACTTAAAAGCTTTTGCTTGTATTTTTAGCATTTGTACGTGTTTTTATGCTTCTCTTGATGTTGTTTAGATACTAACTTACTCTTCCTTGTGTGTTTTTGGGTGTATGCGGGCAAAGAGGAGTACATTAGATGGGCCGGGAGCGAGAGTGTGGTAGCTGCCGGGGTTTTGGATGCCCTCTCGGCGGATGAGGAGGACACATTGCGAGAGGGCGGTATATTACGTTTGTCGCGTGTGCCCCACGTTGCTCCATCGATCAGATTCTTTGTGACCTATTTTCATATTGGGGCGAGATCGGAACACCTTCCATTGCTGAGGGGAGTCCGTGGTGAGTGGACCATCACTTTGGAGGATGTTTATCGCATCACAGGGGTCCCGATCATCGGGAGGAGACTCTGCCCAGAGGCAGTGGGTCAGAGCACAGTTGCACGGTGGCGAGGTTATATGGGGATGCGGCTATTTCCACGGGGCGAAAAGAAGGGAGTGAGAGTTAGATCCATTCCTTCTTTGCCCATCCCGTATTTCGACTTGAGGCCATCATGGGGATCCTTGCCTCGAGGCGATCGGGGACAAGGGAGGGGATACATTGTTATCTGCTTGGGCCCCATCATTGCACGAGATAGAGGACATGGCCGGAAATACGCACAGGCGCGAGACATTTTGGGGACCACCTACCATGACTTATACGGGGTGGTGGATTGCGAGGGCGATCTTTGAGCCACCCCACTCTAGTCATGAGTTGGGTGTATGGCGTTTCATTCCGTATGGCGAGGCGTGGCGGTGGCGAGATCCGGGCGGTGAGGGCAGCCGATGGTCGGGTATGTCGGTGCTCGAGCACCTCACCGGCCGGTAGCCACCCTTACCACGGCGGACATGGAGGCTACACCGTACCGGCTTATGGCGGTATATGGGAGAGGAGACTACGACATTGATCTCTTGCTCCACCACAGGCGGAGTTATTGATCGTGTGGGCGGGTAGAGTACATCCCTTGACGGGGTTCCTCGGCGGTTTGGCCTCCCCTGCGGTATGCTTCCTCCGGTAGCACCCGTTTATAGATCGGTCAGAGAGGCTAGAGGGGCCTAGAGGCCGTGGTTGGGCAGTGATTACCTGGCATTCCTATTGCAGCCCGGAGGATAGTTCGGGCGGAGGGAGAGGCTGGTGCGCCTCGGGCACCATTACCAGATGCTGCGAGTCTGCTCATAGCGGTGCGACCCTATAGATATTGACTCCGGATTCGAGGAGCACACGAGAGGAGGGTCGGAGGAGCGGACGAGGCGAGAGCGATCTGAGTGGCATGATACTCGGGACATTTTGCGGGGAGAGAGAGGAGGAGAGTGCGAGAGAGAGAGCCGTGGCCTCGAGGAGCCACTCTCCCGAGGTCATGGTGGAGACGATGAGTCGTTGCGGGCGCCATGTTGCCCGACTACGGGAGTAGCTCCTCGGTCGGCGGCGGCATCGGCGGCAGTCTTGGCCACTGGCGACCCATCTTGGAGGCACAGCGATCCGAGTAAGTTATCTTCTCCTCCTTTGATGCTTGTTTTGTTTTAGGATTTGTTTTGAATGTTAACTCTCCTTATATTTGCATTGTGTATACTTTAATCTTTTGCCTAGTTTCTAATTTGTTTTCTTTCTTTGCTTTGCGAGAGCTGTTGATGAGTGGCGGGATCTAATCCAGTAGGGTTTGCGTCGATTCTTTGATGATCCCTATGGATAAGACCCGTGCGGAGTTATCCGTGGATCGGAGAGCCCTCGGCGGCCGGCGAGCATCTTGGCGTCTTCGCTCCCGTTTGGCATGTGGCAAGATGGTGTCAAACTCTCCGTACGAGTTGGCGAGGCTATAGGACAGCCGGCGTCTTATGAGCCGCTCTCATGGCGAGACCACGGCTGCCCCTAGGGACCTGAGCCCTCCGTCCATTGAGCGCCGGCGCGGCCGGAGTCTAGGCGGCGCGCACCTTCAGCGGGATCGCGCAGGGGTTGAGAGGCCACTTGGCTCTCTATATTTGTAGTTACATTCTTTTGTGTATTACGGGCTCTTTGAGCGTTTTGACCATGCCTTGCGCATGATGGCATTGTATATAAACTTGATTTATTTATATATATGCGTCGGTTTTGGATCAAAACTTGTCATTTGTATTCTACTTTCTTTATTTCCAACTGTTTTGTGTATACTACGATGTATGTTTTATGTGCTTTCTAGAATGTATGCAATGGAAAGCAGATGATGCAAATGTTTGCTTTCTTTTTGTGTTTCATGATCTTTGATACATGATATTGTAGATATATTGTGATCTTAAATCTTAGTTTACGTGGGCAATTTGGATACCTCATGATTTGTTTTGGCAAAATGATGAAAAATAGCAGTATGATGAGCAGTTAACTTGCCCCACTCCTAACTCCACTTGACTAGTAAGATGCGAGGGCTCATCACCAAGAGCGAAGGGCGCAAGTTATGAAATATGGTGAAATGATAGTGATAAAAAGGCAGTGAAGCTTTGGTGGAACAAGTTAAGAACTCTGAAGCTTACTCTACGAATGACTTCATAGTTTTGGAGTGCGACTTGCTTTGCGGTTTATCAGGACTTAGACCCGTAGATGGCCACATAGTAGACAAAATCTGGGTTTTTAGGATTTTTAACTCTCTTGGAATTTTGATCATCTGATTTATTCGTTTATTGACTCAAAGTTTGAATTGATTGTTTATGACTTTTTAACATTCACTTTGTTTAGAGGACCCCCTACACTTTGCCCCATGCTACTTGTAAGAAGCATGGGTTTATCACAATGGGCAAGGCATAGGCGAGTAAGGGCATTTCCATCCTTTCCCAACCCTACGTCACTAGTAAGAGGCTTGAAGCTCATCACCGAAGGTTGGTGGGGCAAGGAAATGTGTAAAATAAAATTTTGTTTGATCACTTCTTGACTTGTTTATACGAGTAAGCTGTCGATATATGCTTATTTCAAAGAGATGCGTATATGGGATAGATGTGACACCATGAAGCTTCTAGAGCAGGACCATAGGCAAGACACCTATCTAAGAAGAAATCAAAGCGAGAACAAACTTGCGAGATCTTGGTATGGTTACCATTAGGACTTCGTCATGTATGCACGAGACATTTGTTTGATAAAAGATTGCGAAGTGATTTGATAATGTTAAAGATGGAGAGATATGATTAAAGAACTTTATGCGAGAAACATCACGAGTTTGAAATAAATTGCTTTTGAGAATAGATTCCTTGATCATAATTTGTGTAAGAACAAGTGGACAAAATGATCCTAATTTGTATGAAAAATGCAATGTAGATAGTTATATAGGTAGCGTTAGCTGCAACATGCGTAAGCGTTTGAGGTGGAAGAATTGTTGTTTCGCCAAACTCCTCACCTTCTAGCGTACATAAGAGGTATGCACCATTTCCGTAGTCTTTTGTGACTTGGTATGGGCCCAACCATTTGGGCGGAACTTCCTTCCTTCGCGGTCTTCTTGTCGATCCGGCTATCTAACCTTAGAACTAGGTCACCTTCGTATATGTCACGTTCATAGACCTTCTTGTTGTATTGCGGCACATCCGGTCGGCATAGACTCTATGTCATTTATTGGCATCTATCTGGCTTCATCCGGGCTTTCTAGTGAAAGAGCGTGCTTCTCTGTAAGCGTCCTCATCAGAATCCCTTGTAGCGAAATGCGGCGGGGATTTGACTTGAGTGGGAGAGCTGCCTTGACCCAAATACCGGCGAGAAAGGAGTTGCTCTGTTGGAGTTCTTATTGAAGTTCGATGGGCCTGAGGCCGGATATAACTTTAAGTGCCAATCCGCTTGTTTTCTTTCAACTTGTTTTAAGGAGAATGGCTTTGGTGTTTTATTTGTTGCTTGATTTTGCCCATTGGCTTGGGGATAGTCTGAGGAGGCCGTATGATGGCTGATTTTAAATCATTGCATAGCTCACGAACTTCTTCGTTTTGAAAGAGGTTCCATTATACGAGATAATGATTTGTGGGATCGTACTGCAAATGATTTGGTTCAAAATGAACTTAGCGATTACTGAGAGCAGTACGGTTGTAAGAGGCATGGCCTACCCATTTAGTGAAATATTCGGTGGCCGTGATTATAAAATTGTGGCCGTCTGTGGAGGAGGAGAGAATTTCCCTATCAAGTCCGGGCCCCATGTAGAAAAGGGCCATGGAGTAACGATCGGTTGTAAAGTTTGTCTTTGGCATGTGGATCTCATGAGAGAACTCACGACACTTATGGCACTGCGTCTGAAACTCTATTGTGTCATGTTCTAGAGTGGGCGAGAAATAACCCATTCGATGTATTTTTTCGAGCGGTGGCATGGCCATAGAAGTGGCCTCCACATATACCGCTATGGGATTCATGGAGAATCCTCTTGGACTCTTACGTGTGTCGCGCACCTTAAGAGCATTCCATCGAATGCTTTCGATAGAACACTGCTCTATAATTACGTATTTAGCTACGATAATGCGTAACCTCCTTTTGTTGAGGTGTAGCTCATACAGGTACCTATGGTCTATGATATAACTAATGATATCGGCGTACCGAGGGCACTCGGATATAGCGAGTCGGGTTTCGGCGTAGTACACGCATTCATCGGAAAGTCTAAATCCACTAAGTCTCCTCCGTCTAGCGGGTTATCGCTAACCAATCTGCGATGATTTGTCCTTTAAGCGACTTCGATTTACAAAAGTTAATTGAACTCTCCCATTAAGGTTATAAAGCGTCCGGCTTTTTTGGACAAGGACCCTTGTGTGAGAAAAGTCAAGTAAATGGTCCGTCTTTACTATGACCCTTGTCTCTTGATTTAGCATGTAGTGTCTTAGGCGTTTAGTAGCAAAGACTATGGCAAGACATTCTCGTTCCGCTTGTGTATAGCGTGTTTCGTAGTCGAGCAATGTTCGGCTAATGAAATAAATTACGCGCTCTCTCTTGTCATCGTCTTCTTGGGCTAGCATGCAAGCTAATGAAACATCGGTGGCCGTGAGTACAAAATTAAAAGGCGATCTAGCTTAGGCGGCATTAGCGTGGCGGTGATAACAAGAAAGCGCAGCGGCATCAAAAGCTTCATTGCGATCTTGGTCCAATTAATCTTATAGTCCTTCTTGAGTAAATTGTTGATTGGGTGAATGGCGAAGCTTAGATCGGGATAAATCTCGGATTGCAGAGCTTCCCAAGAAATGATCGATTCAGATTCACTCGAGGTGGGACCATTTCGAGGACAGCCGAATTTTGTTTGGATCAACATCGATCCCTCGTGATGATATGATGTAACCTAGGAGCTTTCCTCTGTTACACCAAAGACGCATTTCTCGGATTTAGCGTAACTCGTATTCTATTAAGCGTGAAAGAATGGCGGAGAGTACTTGGGATGGTCTGGCGCTTCTTGGCCTTAGCCAACAAGTCATCTACGTAGGATTCCACGATTTTATGAATTAAATCGTGAAATATATAAGTCATAGCCCATTTGGTATGTAGCACCAGCGTTTTGAGACCGAAAGGCATGGTGACATAGTGATAGGTTCCCCGAGGAGTTATAAGCGTGGTTTTAGCTTGATCTTGCTCGGATATTTTGATTTGATTGTATCCGAGAATCCATCCATGAGAGACAAGAGTTCAAAACCTCTTTGTTGCATCAACAATAACGTCATGGATGGTAATGGGAAGTCATCCTTAGGGCAAGCTTTGTTGATATCTCGAAAATCTATGCGAGATGCGTATCTTTCCATTTTCTTGAGAACGCAGGAGCGATGTTGGATACCCATTGGGAGTAGTCAGCGGCTTGATGAATCCTACTTGAAGGAGTTTCATCACCTCCTCTTTTACCATGAGAGCTACTTTGGGTTTCATGGGTCTTGATTTCTGTTTAATAGGCTTTGCATCGATCTAGTGACGAGGTTGTGCACCGCATGATGCAGGGTGCGACTCGGTCATCTCTTTGTAATTAAATGCAAATGCCTTCGATGTTCTCACGAGAACCGAGTATGTATCTCTACTTCCTCTGGGGTTAATGAAGAACCTAACTTTAAAACTCTTGGTTCATCTTCCGTTCCGATGTTGACATCGATTGTTTCTTGATTAAAGAGGCATTACCCTCTTGAACTGCGAGTGGTGCGGAGGTAGATCTATATCATCCCGTTTTCCACCACGTATATATTAGGTTCTTTTTGCGAGGAAGATTCGTTACGGGATTTCCGAAGTAGGAAGATGAATGCGGGATCGGGGATAAATCCAGCGTGTGATAGGAGAGATGTAATCTTTGCGAGGGCATTTAAGTAATCCAAAGTAGCCGCATCATTTCCAACATGGTCTAGGATGGTAGATTCACTTCCGTTTGAAAGAGGATCCTTCATCGTTTTTATTAATGGTTAGATTTACGAATGGATACCGTGAAATGAGTATCTTCTAGCTCATTGCTTGGAGTGAAGCGTGATGCGAAGTTCTTTATCGAATCGGCGAGAAGATTCTTCTCTCGTGGAATTGCTTGATGGATATGAAGTTGAGCGCTTTGCTTAAATCTAATACAGCGTTTTTGTAAAGTTGCAAGTGTTCGGCTTTAGTTTCATATACTCTACGAAACTTGGTTTTTGCAGCTAACTAATTGCGAGTCTCTAAAACTACGATATTATCGATACCAATTCTTTTGGCTAAGGTAAGGCGAGGAGGAGGGCTTCGTATTCAGCGCCGTTGTTTGTACATTCAAAGTTTAATTTAAAAGAGAATGGGAGGACCTTCTCTTGGGCGAGGTAAAATTATACCTGCCCCGCTCCATGTGGCATTTAGCTCCATCGAAATGGAGAGTCAATACTTAGGTGGGAGTATGGATGTAGGTGTATCTGCTTTGTGTTTGCACACTCTACTTCTACCATACGAGAGATCTTCTGCTGGCGAGGAACCAACACCTAAGGAAAATCCTATGCCCTCTTGAATCGAATGGTAAGAATATTGGTGAATCTTGTTCTATTAATTCAACGATCTTCGCAGTAGTCTCTAATGATACTGTCTCTTTAGTTTTACCTTTTGGAATTGTTTGGACTATGTTGGTAGTTTCAAGATCCGTTGTAGGTATCAACTTTTCCTCTGGCTTTGAGTCGGAGGGTTTGTTAAGTTGGTTTGTTGGCGGTTCGAATTGCAGTGTACACTGGTCTCTTCTTTAAATCAGCTAGGTGTACGTCAAATGGCTTTGGATCGCCTTTGGCTCAAATACCTTTCCCAGATGCAGGAATCTTACTTCTTGAAATAGCGTGGAAGGGATTGCCTTCATGCGGTGTATCCATGGTCGGCCGAGGATCATATTATAGTTAGTTTCCCGATCTATAATATAAAACTCAGTTAGGATTGTTTTAGGTCCTAAGGTGAGTGGTAGTATTATAGTTCTATCGATGTGGCTTTAAAGGTGTCGTAGCCTCTCAAGGTATTTCGTGTAGTAGAGCAGTTTGTTTCTCCATATCCCAATTTTGGAGAAAGAGAAAGGAACTATGTTAACCGCAGCTCCGTCATCAACCATTGCCCGTTTTACATAGTTATTATAAACTTGTACTTGCAAGTGTAGGGCTGGATCACCTCGGCGTGCGATCTCAGCATCTGTAGGCATTTTACTTATTTCGAATATGAATTCGACATCCCTATCTGCTTGTCCTGGAGGATAAACATCAAAGTCTATATGATTTACTTGTGCTTCTGGTGGTGGAGTGATGCTAATTAAATGGCCCAAACCTAATGCCTCTAAAAGAGCAGCCCTGTGAGCAGGGGAATTCTTTAGTAAATCAAGGAACGAAATATGCGAGAAGGTTTTGTTAGATCATTAATTAGATCGTAAGCACCCATAGGTTTTGTTACGGTTTGTTGGATGTTATCAGCTTCAGGAAGATGGCTTGGACTTGGTTGAGAGAAATACTCTCGTGTCCTCGTAATTGCTTCAACGGGTAAATCGGAATCTAACTCTACTAATCCAACTACCTTAGGTCGTGGTTGACTTCTAGTTGTGGCGCTGACTAGCAGTTTAGCGAGGTTGAGGCCTCGTGATCGTTGTTTCTGTTATTGCACCTTTGTTTGTTCAGTTGGTTTGACCTATCATTATCATGGTTTGGGAGTGGATCATTAAAGATCTTGAGAGGCGTTACGGGAAGCGCCCTGCGAAGGTAGTTGCCGTTGGTGACGTAGGATCTGCTAAGAACATATCCATAAAAAATTGTTTTTGCTCATTTGGCAAGCGTTGCATGAATTTGTTGTAATCACGACACGTTCTAGTGTCATGCCCTTGAATTTTATGGAAACCACAATAAGAATTGGGATTATAATTCCCGTTTTGTTGGTTTGGTGTGTATTGTGGCCTAAAATTCGGTGTTGTTGCTATTAGGACCAAAGTTTTGGAATTGTTGTTTTTGGTTTTGACTTTGGTTTTGGTAACCAAATGAGTTTTGGCTTGGTCCTTGCATGGGATTTCGCCGTTGTTGTTGTTGTGGATTGTTAAAATCCACCGTATTAATCGTCGGGACAAAATTGTTGTTTCTTTGGTTGTTTGTTTGTGACGGAGTATTAACGATATTTACCCTCTTGGGCTGGTCAGTTACCCCGTCTGTTGTTACCCCACGATTTTTGTTAAGGATTTTGGGTCCTTGATTGACGCTTGTGGTGGTTGTAGTGTTTTGAGAAGAGGTGATTAACCTCCCGTTTGCTCCGTACGTCTTACGGCCATTATCTATTCTTTGCTTGATCAATTCGCGAGAGCACTTTCAAGCACCTCGTCATAAGTCCTCGGTGGGAATTTTGGACTTCTTCCTTCACTTCTCTGCTTAAGAGAATGAAGGAATAAATCACATAGCTCCATCGATCCATGTTTGGAGCGCTTGCTTGAGGAATAAAGGGTGTCACGCCACCTTTGGATGAAATGGGCGACAGACTCGTTATGTTCTTGTTTGATGTGCGAGAACTCCTGATTCTGTCTTTAATAGTTTGTTCATGTCGAAGGCTTTGATGAATTGGACACGAGTTGTTTGAGCGAATGTATGGAAGCCTCGGGTATTACTGTAATACCAATCGAGGCAATGCCTTCCAGCGTTTTGGGAATATTTTTATGACCCCATCCCATGGGAGTAATTCACGAATGGCGGTAGCGTAAGCTTTGATATGCGCATTCGGATCTCCTTCTCCTTTGTATTTGGGCAAATCGGGAAGAGGCCTTGGAAGCATAACGCCGTATGGCGAAATCTAAGGGCTCCTTTAAATATTCTGAATAAGTCCCTATCGCATATGTCTCAACCATTGATGGTGCCTGTGGTGGCGGAAGGGGTTGTTGATATGGCGTAACGTACGCGTTGGCAGGGGCATAAGGCAATCCCTGCATTTGAGTAAACACGCCGGGGGATGAGTACAAATCCCCTTGTGGTGATTTGGAGTACATGTTTAAGTACGAAGAAGTACTTATCTAGGAATGGATTGCTCTGTCTTGGACCGAGAGAGGAGCAGTGTTAGCGATTGTGGGTCTAGTTGGCACTTGTTGTGAATATTGAGGAGTCATACCCAGTGTGCCTATTCCTGTGAGGAGATCCACTTGGCTAGGATGGTGCGGAGGATTGGAATTCCCTGTTTGTATGATTTTTGAATTTTGACTTGCTTGGGCAAGTTCTAATCCTCTAACCTTTTCCATTAGATTTGAAATGACTTCGTTTGGTGAAGCCATGATATCGTGCCTTGGTGGCGTTTGTTGTATGTCCGGTGTTGTATAGGCATGTGATAGCTTTGTCATGGCGATTGCTTTATCTTGCCAAGTTTCTCAAGAATATTTCTGTAGAGGTATTTTCTTGAAAATGGGTCTCGGGTTGTACTTGTAAACCTCATAGGTGGGTACATACCCAGGGAGCGTTGTTCCTCCTAGGATAAGGTATTGATTGTCCATCATCCAAGACCAAGTATGGATCCGATTGTCTACTAATATGTAGTGCGAGTAATACGAGGAGATGAAGCGATTCTCAGTCAATGTCATATTGTTTGAGCTGAAGGCTCTGTTTGTGTTTGAGCAATTTGCTCAGCCCCTCTGTTTGAAAGGGCGAGTTATATCTAGTCCTTGGTGTTTGTGTTGACAATTGGTTAGTTGAATAGTTGTCGCCCCACATTGAGAGTGAGGGTGATGATTGCCTATTCATTGGGCGTAGTATGCCTCAAGACCCAGAGGGAGTGTGTATGCATCGAATCCAGAGCATATTCGGGGGTATATGAATACCCGCGAGAATAATGGGAAGGAGCGAAGGTGATTTGGAGAAGATAAAACTTCTCAAAGAGAAGGTGAAAGAATTGCTTGATTCACGTCGGGTTCACCAATTTTGTGCGTCGGAAAAGCGGCGGTGGCGTGGGAATCAACACGTGACTCTTCGCGTACCCGACCTCCAGGAGTCGTCGAGAACAGCCGGTGGGGGTAGAATGCGCGAGACAAACTAGTCGAGGCGATCTAATGTCTTGGACACGCACTAATGGTATTTGCGAATCTAAGGCAAAGAAGGCCCTTCTAACTTGGGTGGTGTGATAGATCGATCGGCGAGGATGGTGCTCGAAGGCTCAATCAATATCGAGCTCGGCGTGATTCGATCTATGGGTTGTGGGATGCGTGGAAAATGACCGGGATGGTTTCGTGTATTTCTCTGATAGGGTCATATGGTAAATATGGTCGATTCTATGGACGATTCTCGGCCTAGTCCAAAATTCTCTAGCTTTGTTATTTGTTGTGTCTAGTAGGGATAAGCTGTTGAATGATGAGAGGTGGAATCGGAGTAGGTGAAATACTAATGTACGAAGGCCGGTGTTTATATCTAAGCCGACTTGTGGGTTCGTTGGGTGTGGGATCGGGGATCACAACCATAGACTCTTGGTTGTTGCGGTCAGTTATGGTCATACGGGAGATCAAGTTACGATCCCTAGCATCCGGTAGTCGTAAGCCTTTTAAACTTCTACGTTTAGAATCAGCAATTGTGCGATTTTCTCGAGAATACCTCACGGGTGTTCTAGCGACTTGGATTCTTAAGTGGTATCTATATCTACTAGGGTGTCTCAGTAATCGGCATTTGTGGAACTAAAGGATCGCACCCGAATATTTGTTCTCTTTCAAATCCTTCTGATCATGCGGATGTTTTCTAGGATAACTTTGTAGTTTGGCTGATTTGACCAAAAGCAGATGTGCTTGAGTCGTCTTCGATATTTAACCCTCTCAAGCTGTGACTGATCTGTTGGAAGTACATTGTTGTTTGGAAGACTTGTATCCTAAGGTTTTGGTCAATATCAGTTATTGCCACTACGGTATTTGGTGGGGCACAATTGGCTCGAAAATGTATTCCACTGGGCTCCTAGGTCCCGTGATTGTCATGCAAAAGCGATAATGAAACAAAACTATAATAAAGTAAAATCTAAATACACTTCTAACATATATAATTTCTTTTTGTATTTTACGGCAATTTATAAGAAAGCATTTATTTAAAATATTTAGAATTGATAACTAAACTAACAACGTAAAACAAACAAAATAGCGAGTGTAGCTATTTATGCATGCGATTTCGTATATCTATTCTAAACAAGGAAATAACTAATCTATCTGCAAGATTCTTGATCTACCTCGAAGTGAGGAATGAATCATAGTTTCTCGAAACTATCAATCCCCACAACTTCACTGGCAATATCGAGAATGGAAATAACTTAAATAAAGCGATTAACTACTTTATTTGATAAGTTCTAACTAAAACTTTGAAAGATGGAACTGGATTTCGCGAGCGGTGGCGAATCCGGCGGTGTGTGTGTTCTTGTCCCCTCGAGTATGATCTCCACGTTCTTTGTGCTCACGTGAATCGAGAAAAGCGTGGAATGCTTGCATCAGCGGGAATAAGTATTTGGATCAATGGACGGCCTTTGGAATGCGAGACGAGAATAGAGTGCGGATAGGAGAGGGATGGCGCGAGAGTACGAGCTTGGCCTATACAATTCCTAGCGGGGTCTCTGCGAATCGTGCAACAAAAGTATCGAGACACTGAAACTAGTGCGTATGAAGAGCAAAACCTGCTGACTTGAATGGCTGCCTTAGACTATTCTACTCCAAAAGCAGATATCTTGTTTGCCAAGTTGGATCTGTGGCTTACCAACGGTAACACAAAGCTAAAACAAACTGTAACAACCTATGCTACCAATCTTAAGCAAGCTAAAAGACCATATAGCTTTGAAACATGAAAATTGGAGTTAAAAATGGTGGCTCGAATAATGTTTGCACTTGCACAAGTTGGATATGTGGCTTACAGTGCAATGACAATACTAGCCAAAGCACTCAATGAGAAATCTAAGAATTCTAAGCAAAAGAAAACTAGATCTCTATGACAAGAAATTCAAAACAAACTTTGGAGCAAAATTGAGCTAAATTCGGGGGCCATTTGCATGTGCACAAACCATGCATTTATAGGAATCCAAACATGCGAGAGATCAAATCAACTGAACTCCTAAACATTAAACAAAAGAAAAACACTATTCAGGGGACCAAAAACATAAATGCGTGCTCAAGTCGGCAAGAAAAGCTGGTAAAGCGTTGATATTTCACGCGGGTCGCGTCGAAAAAAACGTTACGGAAAGCGCGCGCGGGACCGCCGCCTGCTCGGGCGGCGGTTCTGGGACCGCCTCACGATCGGGCGGCGGTCACGAGACCGCCTCCTGCGGGGCGGCGGTTTCGTCCGCGAAGGTCAAAGGCCAAGAAAGAGGAAAGAGGGAAAGAAAGGGAAAAACGAAAAGGCGCGGGGGCACTTATTAAGCGAGGCATGCGGGATGTTGCGCATACTCAATGTAGAGGGCTTTTAGGATCCGAACACCTTGCGAGAGACTGTATCATCATTTTCATGTGTGTGCATGTTGTACTACCTGAGAGGGGATCACCTTCACCCATACATGGGGAAACTACATCTTATTTTTGTTAGTGTCACTTAACAATACAAGCTATGCAACAAAAATGGGAAAAATGTAGACACCAAAATTGGGTCACACTCACTTTCATCCCTCATCAAATAATCAGCTTGAACGCACTCACCTAACCATGGTCCCTTACACCCCACACTAATATTAATTTAATTAAATAAATATATGATCTCATAATATTTATTATTTAATTATCCTAATTAAGATAATTCTCACGCCACCACCTCACCTAGCCACCTCACCCCAAATATATTCTTAATATGTTTCCATAACTAGCTAAGACATAACTAAATCCTAAAAATCAAATCCTACATTCCCTCTAACCACATTCCCACCCATTAGAAAATAAGATTCCATTCTAATATGTGAAGGTGAAACTAATTGCATCCAAGAAATCAAGTAGATCTGCCCATTTTAGTAAACCTAGGAAATCCCGCCCTAACCGATGTTGATCACCCTAAACCAACGCGCGATTAACCCAAAATAATCGTTGTTTACCTTTTATTCCCTTTAGTAACCTTATTTCAAGGTTGGAACATTCAGAGAGGAAGGAAATGAGACCAGAGATACATTTAAGTAGAACCAACATTCGGACACACATCCGAACATCCACAACCAGCATTAAAAGTAACCATAGAGCCATTTTGCATTCATGAAGCATCCTGGGAAGTGCCATCACCACACCAAACTCCATCCATCTGATCAAATACCATTTCCATCCAGCCATCAAGCTCATATAACAGTAAGTATACCTCCACCAACTTGGTCTAATACACTATAATAGCTTTTATTATCTCTATTATCAGATTAAGTTGTTGCATCTCCATTTCTTCATTTCTTATCAGTTTGTAACTGGGCCTTTTCTGTTATTTACATCATTAGATTACCCATCCTCATTTTTTGTTCATTCCCTAACCATGTTTGAGACATCGCAACCCTCAAACTTACCCCACCACCTACATCAAATCCTAGATCAAGCCCTCTAATCATTTTCTTTTAAGTTTCATTTTCCTTGACCATACCGACGTCAGTTACCCATAACCGTTCACCGGTTTGACTTAAATAGACATTTTTCATACCAGACCAATGTCGGTCTCTTTGTTTTACCCTCAGACCAAGAACAGAGCCTAAATTCCCCACCAAATACCCAAAACAACCCAAAACAAGACCCTGACTGCACAATACTCCGAAAGAGACCTCAACCTTCAGATTCAATCATAGCTTCACCTATTGTGAACAAATTTTCTTATTTTAATTGAATGAGATACCTAAATCATTTAAACTACAATACAATTTCATTTATTATTGATATTGAATTATTTTAAATAGTGGATTGATAGCCTTCTAGGGAGTATCACACTTCCCAAAACTAGCATACGCTAGGCAGTCCACTATCATATGTTATTTAATCTCTTTTTGTGGTCTTGTTGTTCATTTTAGGTAGTTCCTCCCAGCCAAAAGGAATCTCTCACGATCATTTGTGGATCAAGAAGTCATACACATGTAATAACCTTCAACCATCTTTAATAGGTATTCCTCCTAGCCGTTTTACCCTTATTTGTTTCGTCACATTCTAAGAAATGCTCTAAGAATCAGGTGAAACAACAATCTATAATGATGGTATGGGAGTAGTGATGGGTTGTGATTTACGTACATTTTTAACAATTAATTCGATCTTAAATTTAATGTTCATTTGACAATTATTTAGTTTTTTTAGAGAAATTAATAAAAAAGTTGTGATATTTTCGTCCTACTAGAAATATTTTTTTGACACTAACACATTAATATAACTAAATTACAATGATTTATCACCAGCTAATAGAAAAAAAAAAAAATCCAAACAAATTTATTAATGATTTTAATATACAAACAAAAATCCAAAATACAAACCTTTAAATTAATATATTTTAATTTTTTATAAAATATATATAAGATATTTCTACTAATTATATAAATATGAAAAATCACACTAATTTGACCTGAAAATATTAAAAATACCAAGTTATTGACATTAAACTACCCGAGATGTTTACCTTTCAATTAGATAAAATTTGACATACGAGAACATTTTTTAAATTAACATTGCTCATTACACAATGTGATGTAATCTTATGTTCTTTTGAAAACATAGAAAAAGTGAGACAACAACATATCTCGTCGAGGGTGTCCTTTTTATAATGCTCATCAATACAATAAGCTACAACCTTTGATACAAAAAAAGACAAGTCCATGTGATTAACCCATACACATAAATCTAAAATTCATATAGCTCCCGATCAATAGTGAATAGACGTTGAGGTGGAGATATATTTCCTCCCCATAAAATGCACCACATATATGAAAACACCCATGTGAATCATCATGTTATACATGAAATCATGTTAAGCCACATGGCGAGTCGTTTCAGACTTAGTTTTTTTGTGGTTGAAAAACATGTGAGTTTTTAAACCGAATGTTGAAAAACACGTGTTTTTCAACCGTGCACATAGGAGATTCAAGTGGATTCAAACTTGGTACTCTACAACATTCAATCGCATGTTCCCCACTTTCCCGCCTACCATCTCCCACATGCTACATTCTTATTACAAATTGCATTTTGGAAAAGAAAATAGAAGTTTCGATGTGACTCTTGATGCATGGGACCCACAAGTGCATGTGAATTCATGGGTATGGTGTATTATCATGGGTTGCATGGCCATGCATATGTGAATTTTATGTGGAGAATATCCGCTGGTCATTGAGATTACTCCTCATATGGATAATATACAATGTAAACACATTATGAATTTTGGCAATACACCAATACAATAGATGCAATATATGTGTGTTCTCTAAATTGAGAGATTATGGTTAAGATGCCTCGTAAAAACAAAAAAAAATGATAACAAGGTCATTGAATAATATTTATCTTTGGATGTGTGTAATTTTGAAGAGTTCTATCAAATATTTTTATGTGAAAATTTTATGTAGAGAGGTTTGTTATGTCACTCCTTAAGGTGCCCTCGTGTTGAAAATATTTACACTCTCATGCGCTTGTTTAAAGAGTGTGTATTTTAAAGGTTTAATGCACGAATGATTTCAAATGATGTGTTGAGTGTAACATTTTTGAAAATCAATTAAAATGTCTTCGATTAAACCTATAAAGACGTATTTTTAGTGTGTGGAAAACCTAAATTTTGGTTTTAAAAAAACAACTTTTGTTCCAAAAACACTTAATAACACTTGAGATGTAGTGGAAGAAAAGAATTTATAAATTTAAATATATTTAAAAAGAAACATATTTAATTAAGAGTTTTATTTCCAAATTTATACCGACAAATAAATAGATTAGGCTTTCAAGATTACCATATTCTACTTTACTAAAAAGCATTATCATCAGTAGGACAGTTTCAAAGCATAGAAAAATTCCAATTACTTACATAAATATTGAGTCTAACTTAACGATATGATTTGAGATTTACCAAGTTTAAGTGGATATCAATAAAATAAAAAGTTTTATTATCCTTCCAAAAAAATGTTTCCCTAATTTGTTTATATTAGGATGGTAAAACTAACTTAAAACATTGTTACATTTTAAGATGTTATTGAAAACGTTTCACAAAAAAACTGCACATGTATGGTATGATTTAAAGATTCTACAATGAATACAATATTCATAATTTACCATTTATCTTATTTCCTTTAGTATGCATTCTTTTAATACGCATATTCATGCCCTTTATGGATCTATTCCTATTACATAACATTTTTAATTTATATTTAAGGAACAATCACATTGTTTCTAACAAGATGATTTTTTTATAGTTAAGTCTAGTTTGCTTCTTAGTGTGTTTACTAAAACGTAAATTTTCATATTAGTTTATTTGATTGAAAAGAAGTGTTGTAAATGAATAAAGACAATCTTCTACATAATTGGATTAAAGGTTAGGAGTGCCTTATGAAATAATCGGAGTGGACATCCCTTCAAAAAAATTTAGTTAAGAAGTTTTCCCCATCAAGTAAATAAATAGAAAAGTTCTTCCATTCTCATATTATAAAATCCACATCATTCTCATAATTAATCATAAATTTAGAGAAATTGTTATATATGTAGACACCGAGTTTACATCACCCGCCTACTTCCCCGCACACAAACATTATTTTATCAAAACATAGCAATATAAAACACACTCCAAAGTCATCTTCCCTCACCTCGTAACACTACCTTTTTACTCCTTTACAAATTACTATTTACCTATCGAACTACCTAACCATTTTAAAACTATCCTTAACTCATTTTACCCAAACCTCATAACTTGTCCAACTTGTATAACCTCCTTCCAACCTTTTCCCTTGTCCATTTATCCTGAAAATCCCATTTAGGAAATGGTTTTAACCACTTATTAAAAAATTCTCCATAATTCTTGGATAGTATGTGATTCTAATAAATTGCTAGTGATTATAAATAATAGTTTTCACTCTTATTTAGAGGATCTTGAGAATTCTTCCAAATGTTTTTACATTTTTTTATCCAACAATGAAGCCTTATCACCGCAGTTGATCCTTAAGTAAAATCACTAATATCCACAACATCAAAAACCTCCCCATGAGCATACTCATAAAAATATGTGTATCACAGTCTTCAACAAACCTCCCAAGAGATAAAAAATAAGCAATATCAACATTCAATCACCAAAGATCCATCCACATAGATACATCATATTAATTCACCATAAACACAAGAGTGGCGAATACATCAATAAGCATCATCACAAAGTCATGCGAGAAAATATACTAGCATCATAACTTTGTTAAAATCTAATCCTTGTAATTCAATATAAATACATAGGTATTGGGGTCTCGCCCTTTACTACTAATGCACTCTCGAGATATAGGTTGCATGCTAATAATATCCATTTTCCAATCTAAAAAAACTACGTAAGCATGCAAGCTTCGTTTATAATATATTACCTAGAAATAACTCTAGTTCTAATCATATTATTATCTTGAACTATGCATGAATATTAAGCTTCCATTCAGACTCCAAAATATCTTGGAATTTATTCTAAGTCTTCTATCAAAGTGTCTTCAAAACTCAATCCAACTTTAGCTCGTGCAAGCGAAACGGCTAAGTCTCGAAGTCAAAATTTCCTTGGTGCACCCTGTATCCATTGATCTTCTGTGCACACCTACGCACCCACTTATTACACACCCTAATCTCATTTCCCTCTAGCACTTAGGAATAAATATTTCAAGCCAACATTACCACACAATAGCTTCATTGCCACCTCTGGAAATGGGTAATCATGCCTTGTCTTTCCAATTAAAAATAATAAGGAATAAAAGAATTTTTATACATAATGAATAAACACATACCAAAAGATTCTAGGTGCTCTGTTCCTATGAAGGAAGAAATAACTCGTGGTACCCACTCTTGATTTCTACCTCTACCTCATTCAAGTCACTACGTACCTTCATTTTCTTTTCATGGATGTCTGCAAGTACTCCTTCCATCTCATCTAAGGTCATTCTCTCTCCTCATTCCGTAGCACCCTAAGAATGTTTGTTAGAAAAGATATCATCCCATGCATAACATCGATACTTCGGGTTATAAGTTTCTTAATTTCCTTTATATTTTTGTTTTTGTTGTTGCCATCAAAATCCCCCCCTCATTTTAATTCAAATTTAAAAATTTTGAGCTCACGCCCTCCAGAAGTGTTCAAGTAAAGGTGGATGTCCAAAAAGATAGAGAAATTCATGCTTTGAAGTTGTTTAAACTCTCCAGTTTGCACGTTTTGATAAATTTTCCATTTTCCTATCTAGACGCTTGAAAAATTTATTGTTGTACCCATTTGAATGAAATTTTTAATCTTTCTATGGCCATGGATCATCAAACCTTGTATTGTTTTCAATTCCTTGGTTCACAAAAGAAATTTGAAAATCGGGGCAAAATGGTGGAGTTTTGTTCTTCTCTGCATTTTTCCATAGTCGTAAATGACAAGTGTTTTCCTCCCTATCAAATTTTGACCCCATTATCCATGGGTACATAGACATATCTAATTGGATGTGGTAGAATAGATCCTTTTTTGTGAACTTAAAGATTTTTGTTATTTTAGCAAAATGTTAGATCGCCACGCGGTCGGAAGACTCGATTGGCATGGATTAGTGGAAAGCCGAAAAGGTGATTTTTTTTTGCATTTTGAGGCATTGTGGTGAAAAGGGGCTAAAAATCATAAAGTGACCCACAGCCCTGATCATGCTATAAGGAATAATTCAAATATTAAGCCTGAATTGAAATTCAAAGCATGAAAGCGGGCCATCAAAGAACTTTTGGAAATTTGGTTTTATTTCCAAAAGTGGAGTTAAAATCATAAAATGATCCACAGTTTTGTTGGGGACTTGTGCCTTCATTAAAAGTCAAAGTGGGGAAGTGGGTTAGTAAAGAAATTTGAGGTTTTGAGCCTTTTTGTAAAAAGGGCTAAAAGTCATAAAGTGAGTCATGATTCCTTCACCAATCAAGTGAAGCCACATGTCAGGATTATATCAAAAGTGGAAGGGTGGACCAAAAATGTAAAAAATGCCAAATATCTATAAAGTAACAAAATGCAAAAGGCATCCACCACACCCACTCTAGTAAATTTCTCCCGCGTGGATGACTCTGGTTTAAAGTTTCAAAGGCAAGATGAATGGTTCAAATTAAAAGTTACAAAACATGTGTAACAACCGCATTATGAAAAGTCTAGTTTTTCCCACTATTGGAGTTTCTTCACCAATCAAGAATCGAATGGACGCGAATGATTGAAAATATTGTAGACTATTTCTTGCTAATAATGAGGAAGTTATAACCATTTCTTGAAAAATATTTAATGGCTTCTTCACGCCATTCGAAGACGGTGATTGATCTTGTAGACTCGAGAGTGCATTGTACTGGAGAAAGCGAGAGGGCATAGCTATTTTTCTTCTACTTCCCTCCACTCTCAAATTTATTCTATTCGACACCATGAAAAAGTTGTGTTTAAAAAATCAAGACAAGAATAAGTAGTTTCTTGCTTTCTTTGACTAAGGGGTTTCTTTATACATTGTGGATGATGAATTACATTTCATCTTGTTATTTACTGAGTTGTTTCTTCTCATGAATGCATGTGTTTAAGTTTCTAACTAGTGCATGTAGGAATCTTATTTTCTTCCTACAACATTAGTTCCCCTACCTATTTTCTTACTCCTTTCCCACCTTCATAGAAAATTCCCCCTTAGAGAAAACTACAAGCATTTTCCACAAGGTCAATGGAGTGCCCCTATTAGATCCTCGAGTGAAAGGCCACCACATAAATCCATGATTTCTCGTGCATGCATATATTTTAAAAGCATTGGCTAGGAATTCACAAAATTTTCCAGCTAACAAATTTCCTCACCAATAGTATTTCAATCCCATTGTGGAGGAAATTTAGCAAAGATGTGCACT
Source organism: Taxus wallichiana var. yunnanensis (assembly GCA_018340775.1). Classification (NCBI taxonomy): domain Eukaryota; kingdom Viridiplantae; phylum Streptophyta; class Pinopsida; order Cupressales; family Taxaceae; genus Taxus; species Taxus wallichiana. The sequence continues at coordinate 510,081,311 of CM031242.1, forward strand.
GAATGTGACCACAAGGTCAGAAAATTCAAAATTCAAAAAAGAAAAATTTCTGGAATTTGAATGGTTATATGAGCCACATGGATTCAAATCATGGCTATTCGGGAAACCCTCCTGTTTAAAGACCAAAATTTCTCTTACACATCCAAGAAGACATTGCTTCATATTTGAGGGAAGCTATCTAGCATAATAGACAAAGTGCCAATCACTACTTCATTTCCATGAGAATTACAGACTTTGAAGAAGAATGCACCTTTGTTGAATTAGAAAAGCAAAGAAAATTCTAGCACCGAAAAGAAGAGCATTGATTTTCAAGTCGTGGATAGAAGATACACCGAAAATAGAGACGAGGACAAACCTGATCCAATTTTGAGGAACTTCAAAGGAGACAAGAGATACCAAAAATCCAGAGGCCTCCTTTTCAAGAAACGATCACATTGGGAACCCGAGTGTTGCTAATTATTTGAACGGTGAATTTCCATACATCAAAGAGAACCTTGTAGACTTCACTGATGTGGAGACCGAAGATGAAGCTAGAGAAAGAGAGGTGAGAGCCAAAGAAGAAATAAGACCTTAACTTGAAGAAATCGAGAGACTTCAGGTCGAGGCAGATGAAAGAGAAGTAGCATAATCCATAGCCTTATCAAGGTTGGAAGCTAGAAACATAAATAGAATGGGGGATCGAGGATGAACATGATCATGAGGCACATAGGTGTAATGTATCTTGGGAGGAAACACGAGGAAAATGGCTCTTGCTCAACCACTCCATGAGCTACCGAGAAGCTCGAGAAAGAACTTCTCAAAATTCAAAGGGGATGGTTCTTAACTCCTTGACAAGCATGTAGAAGCATTTTATCATTTCTTGTGATGTGTTGGGTGTTAAGGATGAATATGTATCAGTCCCACTCTTTATGGAGTCACTTCAAGAGAAAGATACCAAATGGTTATACATGCTACCCTCGAGGTCTATCACCTGTTGGGAGGATATAAGAAGTGCCTTCAAACATAGGTTCAAGAACACAAAATATTGTCAGGATATTTTGGTCTAATTGATACAAATGAAGAAGGAAACCACCGAGTCAATGAGGGACTTTGTAGTAAGATGTGATAGAGTGACAAGAACGATCCTTAAAGATGTGGTGCCTCCTGAAAATAATTTGAAGAGGTTTTTCATCAATGCTTTGCCATCAAAAGTAGGTTTCTTCCTCAGAAGAGCCCAACCAAGAACATTAATGGAATCCCAAGACTATGTAATAGAAACCAATTATGATCTAATCCTTTCTAGAAAGGTGAAATGCCCCAACAGAAAGCAAAATGATCATAATTCAAACTCTATCACCATAGATGTGATGTTCCAAAAAAAGAAAAATGATTTGATTACCTTGAAGAAGCAGCTATCTCATATCACAATCTAGAATGCTTCAAAGAAACCAAACCCTATAGATAGGCCAAGGATTTGTCCACCTCCTCATTGGCTTGCTCTTAAAGCACCACTAGTCAATGCCATATGCGACACAAAAGAGCTAGAGGAGGAAGCAAAAATTAATGAAACTTAAGAAGAAAAAATGGAAGACTATGAAATGTATCTTGAGGTCGAGGAATTTGATATGCACAATGGCCTAATTGAGTACATTGATGATGAAGATGAGGATGATGAAGAAGCTCCAAGTTTCTTGTGTGTTGTTTTCACTCGTGTACAATCTAGAAAGGTTCTTCATCCTCAATGATTTCGGAAAAGGATAAGAGGAATAAAGAAGATTCTCCTCCAGAGGTCACACAAAATAAAATCATCAGTAGAGGATCACCATTACCAACTTCTATGGTTTTAGCCAAAGAAAATCCAGAGTCACTGTTTATTAGGGATCATGCTAATATGCCAAGTAAGTCATCTAATTCTTCTCCCAAATCAAACATTGCTAAGAAAATTCTCCTTTAAATGTTGTTCTTGTAAAAACATCTAAGGTTCAATCAAAATCTACACCCTCACCCCCTTCCAAGCCAATTTCTACACCCGAAAAGGAAAATTCAACACCCAAAGTAGCAAAGCCTCTACCATGTAAGTCTTCCTCCATTTTGGAACCTCTTGCTCACTCACCATAGCCCCATTTGACCTTTTGGAACATGTAATCAAAACCAAATTCCATCTCTCAAAAATATAATACCTACAACACACCCTACCCACTTTGATAGGTTCATTAATACAATTCCTAGTAGTAACACTATATCATTGAGTCCTAATTCTAAAGGCTTACTTCCCACACCATCCACACCACCTTTTGAAAACATACTAGCCCTTAGTGCCTCCAAAACCAACAGGTTGAACCTTTCTACCTGTTAATCCTCATTAAAGGCTTCCATCTAAATAATTGTATTATAGATTCCGAAGCCTCATCTGCAAATTATCTAGGCCTCAACTTGACCTATGTAAATGATAGCTACTACTCAATGGAATCTAAACAAGAGCCATTAAGTAGGAAGAACCAAATATGTATGTAGGTAGCACTAGCTGATTTTCAACACAACAAGGTGCTCCTAACCATACTGGTAGCATACATCCCAACATCCTTTAGTATGCTATTGAGTAGGAGTCTCTGCAGAGACCGAGGTGGACAGATAAAAAAGGATTAGTCATATTAAACTATCCCAGTAAAAGGTGAGAAGAACAATTTTCTACCAAGTATGAAAGATGAAGTTCACAAAGTACGAAAGTTTTATGATCTAAAATAAAACATTCTCTTTCAAGATTGCGGGCTAGGAAACTACTTCCTCACATCAAAATAAAAGAGGAGAACTTGCCACTTCTCATGGAGGAAGAGGAAGATAAAATTTGGACAATGGAATTTTATGGTAGTCATTCCAAATGCGGCCTTGGGAGCTGGTGTGGTATTATACTCTCCTTCTAATGAGTTGTACCCATTTGCCTACAAGCTGCAATTTGATAATACAAATAACATTGCAGAGTATGAAGCATTAATCTTAGGCATGAGTGTAGTAAAGGACATGGGAATCAAGAAACTGAGATGCCGAGGTGATGTAAAGGTTGTAGTAAATCAGGTCCACCAACTATATCGTAAGTATCCAAGACACCGGCCTAATAGAAAAAGAGTTTTGGACTGCATTTAATCTTTTGATGCATTTTCCATCAAGCTATTACAAGGAACAAAATGAAAACACCGATTCTCTTCGCGGTGTTAGCTTCCTAGTGACACCTCATCCATCTTTTGAAAAGACAAAGTGACCATTGAAATGGTATTCATGCTTAGTGTACCACAAAATACAAATCATTGGAAAGTCTTCAATGGTGATAACCAAATTCTAGCCTTTTAGAGCAAAGGGATAATTTAAATAATCTCTTCTTCAAGCGGTGAAAATCCAAACCGAGAAGGAGTCCCCAAAGAAGAGAAAGAATTAATCAAGGGATTGATGATCAGGAGTAATCAAATTGAAAGGGAACAAAATTCCCAAAGGCCTAGTCTCTTTAGAAGACCTCTTTGACAAACATGATAGATTCATTCAAGAGAAAGAAAAGAAATCTTCTCGGTGCCCAACTGATTTTGATAAAGAAAACATTGGTACTGTTATCACCGAATCACAGCACCCCTGGATGTTGATCAGATTTCTAGTTTGATCACTCTAAGCATCCAGTGTGATTGGATAACATGGGTACTATCTCCAAGTTGTGGGACTTGCTACTTGAGATAGACCTCCGAGAAAGTCCGGTTCTTGCTCCTAAACTACCTGCCACAATCTACTCTAATGCAGGAGAAACTAACTATTCTAATCTATATTTCCAAGGGACCAGAGAGAGAGAATGCATAAAATGAAAGCCTACACTAAAGCGGTGATACACCAGAAAAGGAGGATGGGAGAGTAGTCTCCAAATGTGTGAAATACAGAGGCAAAGTGCACACTAGAAGAGGTGATGACAGTTCTCCACAATCTAGCAAAATGCATTCACAGTAATATTTCAAGCACACACAATGATAATGAATTCCTGCAAGAACATAATAAATAGACACAATATACTTGTAGAAAAGATTAAAGGGGCAAGAAGAATGCAAGGAAACACAGCAGGGGAAGATGTATCCACAAACTGGTATTTTATTGCTTCATGATATGCACAGTTCAATCTATTACAAGATAAGGGCCTGGATCACCATGCAAGGAGTCCACTACAAGGGCCTGCAACACACTGGCTTCACAAAGCAATTTTGACAGAGCTTTGTTACCCAAAACTCTCCCTTTACAATGAGCCCAACACTCCAATTTATAGAAAAAATGAGAAGGAGAAGAGAAGGGAAAATGGAAATCCCGAAATCTGTCCTTCAACCACCTGTAAGAGGCATTAAATTGAGTGGAATGGGCATACATTACTTGCAAAAGGCTACCCATACTGTCCCATGTGCTGCAGCAGAGAAGGAATGATGACCATGCCTCTTAATTGCACTCCCAGCTACCAAATAAAACACTGTTCTGAATCCGGCCACGTTTTCTTAAAAATATCGATCAATTTCTGATCAAATCTAGAATTTCTTGATTGCTGTGCATCGGGCTCGGAACCACGATTCCAACGGTACCAATTTTGCATGATTTCGTTGAGAAATGCAAAAGTTATGGCCTTCTGAGTGCAGGCAGCTCTTTTGGGCCTGGCAGGCGTTTTCTGTCATCTGACGGGAAAGAACATTCACCAACTGGAGCCGAACACGTTTCCTTAATTTAAATATATCTACCCTCATTAAAAATAAGAAATCCAGTTTCTGTGGCGTAGAGGACGTCGTGCTCGTTCCAGAAAGTCCAATTTTATCAAAATCGGAGCTCAGAGTCAAAAGTTATGGCCGTTTGAAGTTTCCGGACCAAACGTTGACTTTTCCTCCTGTGACACGTGGCAGCTTCTGATTGGTCCTCGGCTGCTTCGGCTCCTTCGCGTACTTCGCCTCCATTTGTCCCGGATGTCCCATTTGATTAGTGCTGTCTTGAGTGATTTCGGCCGATCCGGCCGGTTCGGGCCCATTTGTCCCAGTCGTCCCAAATGTCTCTTTGACTGCCTGTGCTCATTTCGGCCGGTTCGGCCGGTTCGCGCATTTTTGTTCCACATGTCCCGGAGGCGACCTTGAGCAGGACTTAGCCATTTTTCGTGATTTTTCCTGGCCCGAGCCTGTTTGCCTTCTTGAACCCCTTTTTCGCATTTTCTCAGAACTTACTCTCTTCCTCTTGGACAGGGGAGTTAGACAAATATGAGGGGACCCTAGAAACATGACTTTTCGCCCGAATCAATATAATTGTTTCATGTTATCAAAATTACCTTGGGGTGAATTTTGGATAACAGTACTTCGTGAGTATCCAAGAATGGTCAATATTGGAAAATGTTTCTCACCTATAGAAAAAGAAGGTTTGTTGCATTACTCAAGAAATACTCGATGTCTTGGCCTACTCTTATGATGAACTCAAATCCTTCCAGCCAAAGGAAATGCAACACTCAATTCCTTTGCGGTAGAGGTGTTAAGCCCTTTAGGTAAAAGAAAAGGCCGTACAACCCAAAGATTGTTGATACCATCAAGGAGGAGGTAACGAAGATGCTTAATGCAAGGATCATATTTCCTTAAACCATTCAACGTGGGTGGCTAACATTGTGCAAGTGTGGAAGAAGAATGGTGAAGTAAGGATATGTGTACATTTTTAGAACCTAAACCAAGCATCACTAAAGAAAAATTATCCTCTTCCTATCATGGACCATATCCTACAAGTAGTCACTAGATCTGAAATGATTTTATTACTTGATGGATTCTCGTGATGTAATTAAATCAAAGTGGCAGAGGAGGACCACACCAACAAAACCTTTACAACACCTTGAGGCACTTTTTGCCTATAGCAAAATGCCTTTTGGCCTAATCAATGCAGGAGCTACATTCCAAAGGGTGATGGATTTGGCCTTCAAAGATCTAAAGCATTGCATTTTCATATATCTTGATGATCTCACATTATTTTCAAAGAAGAGGGGAGATCATATCTATCACTTGGAATAGTTACTTGCAAGGTGTAGGAAACATGGAATATCACTAAATCTAAAAAAGTGCATTTTTGGAGTCACAGAAGGCAAGTTATTAGGGCACATTGTGAATAAGAATGGATCACACATTGATCCCGAGAGGATTAGATCCATACAAGCATTATCCTTTCCCATAAGAAAGAAAGGATTTCATTATTCTTTGGAAAGGTGAACTTTCTTTGTAGTTTTTGTGCCTAATTTTACCGAGTTGACAAAGCACATCACTTCAATGATGAAACCACAAGAAAAATTCAAATGCAATAATGAAGGTAAGGTAACATTTGAAGAGATCAAGAAATCCATTTCCAAGGCTTCAACTCTTGTATCTCAGATTTTAACAACTAATTCATCTTGTATTATTATGCATCGTAACATACACTCTCTTTCATTCTTGTTCGAAAAATGATGAAGACATGAAAGAACCTATTACTTTCATGAGTTGTCCTTTGAAAAAGAATGAGCTAAAATGCAACCAATTAGAGAAGCATGCCTATGCAGTGGTAAAGGCTATAAAAAACTTTAGGTTTTACTTCCTTAATTCCCATATGGTGGTGATTTTCCCGACAAAGTGCAATCAAGTCCATCTTGACACAACAGATCTCAAAGCTAAAAGAGGAAATTGGATTGCAAAGACTCAAGAATATGACTTGGAGATTCAAACCTCTAACTGCAGTAAGCGTAAATGGCTTGTGCAAGTTGATCACTGAAGATGAAAGACTCAAAGTTCAACATGGCAAAGAAAACTGTGCTTTCTCAACTTGTTTAGAAGACAACCCACATGTTCTCTTTGTCACCACTACTGATGAGTGGTATGCTGATATCACCTATTATCTCGACTTATGGAGAATGCCCCCCCATCTTGATTACAAGAAAAGGAAAACACTCAAGCTGAAGGTAGCTAAATTTGTAATTTGGAATCATTTGATTTACAATTGAGGCTTGGATGGTTGTTTCCTTAGGTGCGTAGATAAAGAGCAATAAGAAAAGTTGCTTAAAGCATACCATGATAAAGCATGTGGTGGAAATTTTTCAAATACAGTCACTGCACACAATATCCTCTGAGGAAGGCATTATTAGCTCACCATATTTGTAGATACTCAAGATTGGGTTTCTAAATACAAAGCATGTCAACAGTTCATTGGAAAACCACAACTCGCTGCATTACCACTCAGGCATGTGGTTATTGAAGAACCATTTCAGTAGTGGGGGCTCAACTTCATTGGTGTTTTGAACCCTCACTCTAGTGTGGGGCACACCTATTTACTCACAACAATAGACTACTTCACCAAATGGGTGGAATCCATTCCTAATTTGAACAAACAAACACTAAACAAGAGAAGTGAACTTCATTAAGGACAACATCATTGTACGTTTTAGAGTGCCATAGAAAATTATAGTAGATAATGCTACCTATTTCTCTTAAAGAGAGTTGACCAAGTTTTTCTATAGCTATGAAATATCCCTATCTCATTCTTATGACTACTATCCATAAGGAAATGAACATGCGTAATCAAGCAACAAGAACATTTTGACCATTATCTCGCAAGATTGTAAACAAGAATCAAAGGAATTGGCACAAAATGTTTTGTGGCACATTGTGGGCAGAAAGGATCACTCCCAAGAAGGTAATAGGTATGTTGAAATTCCAACTACTGTATGAAGTCGAAGCAAAAATTCCTCTCACGATCGAGATGCCAGCTCTCAAGCTGCTACATGCAATAGAAGATGGTCAGTACAAGGATTCCATTGATAAGAGGATCCTCTTTCTTGATAAGCTAGAAGAAAATAGACTCCAAGTGGTGGATCACATTAAGGAGAACCAATTGAAAGTAAAGAATATTTTTTATAAGAAGGCCAAGGCAAGAGAATTCAAAGTTGGAGACTTCATCCTGATATGTGACAAGAGAAGAGAACCAAAAGGCATCCATGGAAAGTTTGATTCATTATGGCTAGGCCCATTCCAGATTCAAGAAGCTTTCAGGGAGAACACTTTTCTTCTCACATATTTAGATGGAACACTGCTGGAATTTCCTTGGAGTGGGAAATAATTGAAATTTTATCTTCAAAGTGAAAGTGGGTTGTTCCTCGCCTTGTACTATAGGTGTGTTTCCATTTTTGTTTTGTGGTTTTATTTCCCTTCTATTGTGTCTCTTGTGTTTCCTTCCTATTGTGCTTGGTACATTTCCTTCTTATGATATTTCTTTCTAAAATTTATACATCAATTTGCAAGGCCCAATGGATAAGGGACTGGTCAACAATTACAGTGGTCTAGAGATTGAGATTCTAGATTCCCATGTCATGTCTTCACTATGCTCTATCCATATCATGTCCCCAAGCCGAGCTAGCTGTTATTGCCCTCAAAATCCCTCCCTCATTTTTTAAGTCAAATTCAAAATTTTGAGATCACACCCTCTGGAAGTGTTCAAGTAAAGTTGGAAGTTGAAAAAGATAGAGAAATTCATGCTTTGTAGTTGTTTAAACTCTCCACCAAGCACGTTTTGTTCAATTTTCCATTTTCCATTCTAGACTCATGAAAATTTTATTGTTATCCTCATTTGAATGAAATTATAAATTAATCTATGGCCATGGATCATCTAACCTTGTATTTTTTTTAATTCCTTGGTTTGCAAAAGAAATTTGAAAATCGGGCGTGAATGGAGTTTTCTTCTTCTCTACATTTTTCCACATTCGTGAATGATGGGAATTTTCTTCCCTCTCAAATTTTGGCTCCATTATCCATGGGTACATGGACATATGTAATTGGATGCGGCAAGAAGGGTCCTTTTTTGTGAACATAACATTTTTTTGTTATTTTAGGAAAAATGTCATATTGGCCCCGCAAACCCGGGAAGACTCTAATTTGTGGATTGGTGGAAAGGCAGAAAGGTAGATCCTTTTTGTGATTTGAGGCATTGTGGTGAAAAGGATCTAAAATTCATAAAGTGACCCTTAATCCTGATCATGCTATGAGGAATAAGTCAAATGTTGATCCCACATTGAAAGTCAAAGCACTAAATTGAGCCATCGGGGCACTTGTGAAAAATTTGTTTTATTTCCAAAAGTGGATTTAAATCATAAAATGATGTATAGTTTTACTAGGGACTTGTGCCCGCATTGAAAATCAAAGCGGGGAAGTGGGTTGGTGGAGAACTTTGAGGTTTTGAGCCTTTTTTTTAAAAAGGGCTAAAATTCATAAACCAAGCTTCGATTCCTTCACCAATCAAGTGAAGCCATGTGTTAGGATTATATCAAAAGTGGAAGGGCAGACCAAAAATGTACAAAATGCCCAATCTCTATAAAGTCACAAAATGCAAAAGGCATCCTTCACGCCCACTCCAGTAAATTTCTCCCACGTGGATGACTCTGGTTTAAATTTTCAAAGGCAAGATGAATGGTTCAAATTCAAAGTTACAAAATGAGTGTAATGGTTGCATTATGAAAGGTCTGGTTTTTCCCACCATTCGTGTCTATTTGCAAAACAAGAATTTCAATGGACATGAATGATTAAAAACATTGTACATCGTTTCTTGCTAATGAAGAAGAAGTTGTAACCATTTCTTGTAAAATATTTAATGGATTCTTCACGCCATTAGAAGATGGGAACTTGATCTTGTAGACTTGAGAGTGCATTGTACCTAGAGAAAGAAAAGGAAATAGCCATTTTTCTTCTACTTCCCTCCACTCTCAAATTTCTTCTATTCCAACACCATGTACAACTTGTGTTTAAAAAATCAATACAAGAAGAAGGAGTTTCTTGCTTTCTTTGACTAAGGGGTTTCTTGATACTTTGTGATTGATGAATTCTATTTGGTCTTGTTATTTGAAGAGTTGTTTCTTCTCACGAATGCATGTGTTGAGTTTTCTAACTAGTACATGCGGGAATCTAATTTTCTCCCTACAACATTAGTTCTCCTAACCATTTTCTCACTCCCTTTCCCATCTTCATATAAAATTCCCCCTTGTAGAAAACTGCAAGAATTTTCGCAAGGTCGGTGGAGTGCCCTTGTTAGATCCCCGGCTAAAAGGCCACCACAAAAATTCATGCTTTCTCATGCATACATACACACATAAATTGATTAAGTAGAGGAACTTAGATTCCAAAAGAATTTTCTAGAAATTCACAAATTTGTCAACGTGAAAAATTTCCTCGCCAACAGTTTTTGGCACCCACTATGGCACAAATTTAGCAACATCTCGCACTTTGAATGTGATTGCAAGGTCGGTCAAAAATTCAAAAATCAAAAAGAAAAATTTCAAGAATTTGAATGTCTATATGAGCCACATGGATTCAAATCATGGATATTTTGGGAAACCCTCATGTTAAAAGACCCGAATTGATCTTCCACAGCCAAGAAGACATTGCTTCATATTTGACGAAAGCTATCTGGCATAATAGACAAAGTGCCAATCACTACTTCATTGCCACAAGAATTTTGGACCTAGAAGAAGAACGCGTTGTTGAATTAGACAAACAAAGTCAAATTCCAGCACCACAAAGAAGAGAATTGATTTTCAAGTGGTGGATAGAAGATACACCCGACCATAAAGGCAAGGAGGACAAAGTAATCCCATTTTTAAGAAACTTCAAATGAGACAAGTGCTACTCGAGAATCCAAAGGCTTCCTTTTCAAGAACCGGTCATGTTAGGAACTCCGAGTGTTTCCAATCGTTTACATGGTGAATTTCCATACACCATCAATAACCTTGTAGACTTAACTTAAGTGGAGACCGAAAAGAAGCTAGAGAAAGAGAGACAAGAGCCGAAGAAGAATTAAGAGCTCAACTAAAAAAATTGAGAGACTTCAAGTGAGGTAAATTAAAGAACAACAACGAAGCCATCATCTTAGCAAGGTTGGAAGCTAAAAATAGAAATAGAATGGGGGATCATGATCATGAGCATGAAAATGATCATGAGGCTAGTAGGCCTAATGTGTCTTAGGGACAAAACACTAGTCCATTGGATCTTGCTCAATCACTCCATGAGCTACCGAGAGGCTCTAGACAAAACATCCCAAAATTTAGTGGGGATGGTTCTCAACTCCATGAAGAGCATGTAGTAGAATTTATCATTGTTTTCGGTGTGTTAGGTGTTAAGGATGAAGATGTGTCAATCGACTCTTTGTGGATTATTTTCAAGAGAAAGTTACCGAATGGTTCTAAATGCTACCACCGAGGTCCATCACCTATTGGTAGGATATAATAAGTGCATTCAAACACAGTTCAAGAACACGAGAAGATTGTCAAGATCTTTTGGTCCAATTGGTACAAATGAATAAAGAAACCTTCGAGTCAATAAGGGAATTTGAATAAGGTATGATAGATCCATGAAGATTTCATGCCTCTTGAAAATAATTTGAAGAGGTTTTTCATCAATGCTTTTCCATCGAAGTTAGTTTCTTCCTCATAATGTCAAAACCAAGGACATTGAGGGAAGCCCAAGACTATGCAATAGAAACCAATGACGATCTAATCCTTTCTAGAAAGGTGAAAGGCCCCAATGGAAAGCAAAAGGGTCAAAATTCAAATTCTATCACCACAGATCTGATGTTCCAAAAATGGAAAATGACTTGGTTTCCTTAAAGGAGCAGCTATCTGATATCACAATGCAGAATGCTTCAAAAAAACAAACCCTCCAGATAGGCCAAGGATTTATCCACCTCCTCATCAAATTGCTCTTGAAGCACCACCAGTCAATTCCATCTGTGACACAAAAGAGTCGGAGGAGGAAGTATAAATTGATGAAAATGAAGAAGAAAATATGGAAGACTATGAAAATTATCTTGACGTTAAGGAAGTTGATATGCACAATGGCTTGATTGAGTACGTTGATGATGAAGATGAGGATGATGAAGTAGCTCCAAGTTTCTCATGGGTTGTTTTCAGTCATGCACAATCTAGTAAATGTGCTTCACCCTCAACGGTTACGGTAAATGATAAAAAGAATAAATATGATTCTCCTCCAGAGGTCACACAAAATAAAATCATCAAGAGAGGATCGCCAATACCACCTTCTATGGAGTCACCAAAGAAAAACCTCGACTCATTGGTTATCAGGACAAAGTGCTACTATGCAGAGTAAGTCATCTAATTCTTTTCCCAGATTAAATGTTGCTAAGAACAATTCTCCTTTAAATGTTGTTCTTGCAAAAATATCTAAGGTTCAATCAAAATCTACACCATCACCCCCTTCCAAGCCAATTTCTACACATGAAAATGAGAATTCAACACCCTGAAGTAACAAAACCTATACAATGTAAATCTTCCTCCATTTCTGGAACCTCTTCCTTGCTCACCATAACCCCATTTGACTTTGTGGAACATGCAAGCAAAACAAAAGTCTAGCTTTTAGAAATAGAATACCTAAAAAAACCAACCTGCCTAGTTTGATAGGTTCATTAATGTAGTTCATGGTGGTAACCCTATATCCTCGAGTCCTAACTCTAAAGGATTACTTCCCACATCATCCACGCCACCTTCCTAAAACATCCTAGCCCTCAGTGCCTCCAAAACCAACAGGGTTTAACCTTTCTACCAAGAACTCCTCATTAAAGGCTTCCAACTAAATAATTGTAGCATAGATTCAAGAGCCTTAGACAATGTGATGCTAGACAAAGTTGAAAATTCTCAATGGAATCCAAAAAAGTTCCATTGGTAGGAAGAATCAAATATGTACATGTAGCACTATCTAATTTTCCGAAAAGAAGGTGCTCCCAACCATACAAGTAGCAGAAATCCCAACATCATTTGTTATGCTATTGAGTAGGAGTTTCAAGTAGAGACCTAGGTGGAGAGATAAAAAGGATTGGTCATCTATAACTATCCCAAAGAAAAGGTGAGATGAAGAATTTTCTACCAAGTAAAGAAAGATGAAGTTCTCAATATGAAATTCTCCGATCCGAAAGCAAACATTATCTTTCAAGATTGTGAGCTAGGAAACTACTTCCTCACATAAAGAAAAAGAGGAGAACTTTCCACTTTTATGGTAATCATTGCAGTGTGGTCTCGGTGCTAGTGTAGTATTAAACTCTCCTTCTAATGAGTTGTACCCAATTTCCAACAAGCTGTAATTTGAGAATACAAATAACATTGTAGAGTATGAAGCACAACTCTTACGCATGAGTGTAGTAGTGGACATGGGAATAAAGAAACCGAGATGCTTTGAGGTGATGCAGAGGTTGTGGTAAAGTAGGTCGACTAACAATATATGGTGAATAATCCAAGACTCGGCATTATAGAAACAAAGTGTGGGAGTACTCTCAATCTTTTGATGCATTTTCCATTGAAGCTATTCAAAAGGAACATAATGAAAAGGTAGAAACAAAGGTAGTACAACCCAAAGATTGTTGATACCATCAAGGAGGAGGTAAAAAAATTCTTAATGCAATGATCATCTTTCCCATCCACCATTCAACGTGGTTGGCTAACATTGTGCCAGTGTAGAAGAAGAATGGTGAAATAAGGATATGTGTAGATTTTAGCAACCTAAACCAGGCATCACTAAAGGAAAAATATCCTTCATGGACCATATCCTGTAAGCACTCACTAGATCTGAAATGATTTCATGGATTTTAAGGATATAATAAAATCAAATTGGTAGAGGAGGACTACACCAAGACAAACTGTACAACACCTTGGGGTACCTTTTTCTATAGCGAGAATGCCTTTTAGCCTAATCAATGTAGGAGCTACATTCCAAAGGGTGATGGATTTGGCCTTCAAAGATCTAAAGCATTGCATTGTCATATATCTTGATGATCTCATAGTATTTTCAAATAAGAGGGGAGATAATATCTATCACTTAAAACATGTACTTGCAAGGTCTAGGAAACATGGCATATCACTAAATCCAAAAAAGTGCATTTTTGGAGTCATAGAAGACAAGTTATTAGGGCACATTGTGAACAAGCATGGAGCATACATTGATCCTGAGAGGATTAGATACATTCAAGCATCAGCCTTGCCCACAAGTAAGAAAGGATTTCATTAATTCCTTAGAAAGGTGAACTTTCTTCATAGTTTTGTGCCTAATTTTACTTGAGTTGACAAAACACATCACTTCCATGATGAAAACACAAGAAATCTTCAAATGGAACAATGAAGGTAAGGCAACACTTGAAGAGATCAAGAAATCCATTTCCAAGGCTTTGATCTTGTATCTACAGATTTTAAAAATAATTCATCATGTATTGTTATGCATCGAAAACACACTCTCTACCATTCTCATTCTGAAAAATGACGAAGGTGTGGAAGCACCTATTGCTTTCATGAGTTGTCCTTTGAAAAAGCATGGGATAAAATAAAACCAATTAGATAAGCATGCCTATGTAGTGGTCAAGGCTAGAAAAAATTCAGGTTTTACATCCTAAATTACCATACGGTGGTGGTGGTCCCTAGCAATGCAATCAAGTCCATCTTGACACGACATGATACCAGAGCTAAAAGAGGAAATTGGATTGCAAAGATTCAAGAATATGACTTGGAGATTCAAACCTCTAATTTGGTAAGCGGAAATGCCTTGTGCAAGTTGATTGCTGAAGATGAAAGACTCAAAGTTCAACATGGCAAAGAAAATTTTGCTTTTTCAACTTGTTTAGAAGAAAACCCATAGGTTCTCTTTGTCACCACTACTGATGAGTGGTATGTTGATATCACCTATTACCTAACTTATGGAGAATTCCCTCATCTTGATTATAAGATAAGAACACTCAAGTCAAGGTAGCTAAATTTGTAAACCTGGAATCATGTGCTTTACAAAAGAGGCCTAGATGGTTGTTTCCTCAGGTGTGTAGATAAAGAGTAACAAGAAAAGTTGCTTAAAGAATACCTTGACCAAGCATGTGGTGGAAATTTTTCAAAAATTCTCAATGCACACAATATCCTCTCGAGGAAGGTATTATTGGCCCACCAGATTTACAAACATCAAGATTGGGTTTCTAAATGCAAAGCATATCAACAGTTCATTGGAAGACCATGACTCATTGCATTACCACTCAGGCCCGTGGTTATTGAAGAACCATTTCAACAGTGGGGGCTTGATTTCATTGGTGTTCTAAACCATCACTTAAATTCAGGGCACACTGATGTACTCACAACAACAGACTACTTCAACAAATGGATGGAATCCATTCCAACCAAACAAGCCAAAACTGAAACAATATGCAAATTAATCAAAGAGAATATCATAGTGCTTTTCGCGATTGCCATAGAAGATTGTAGCACATAATGCTACCTATTTCTCTTCAAGAGAGATGACCAAGTTTTACTATAGCTATGAAATCTCCCTATCTCATTCTTTTGACTACTATCCACAAGGAAACAGATAGGTTGAATCAAACAACAAGAACATTGTGACCATTTTCGCAAGCTTGTAAACAAGAATGAAATGAATTGGCACAAAAGGTTTTAGGGCTCATTATGGGTGGATAGGATCACTCCCAAGAAGGCAATAGGTATGTCAGCATTACAACTTCGTATGGAGTTGAAAGCAAATATTCCTCTCACGATCGAGATGCTAGCTATCAATATGCTACGGGTAATAGAAGATGGTCAATGCAAGGATTCTCATTGACAAGAGCATCCTCTTTTCTTGATATCTGGAAGAAAATAGACTCCATGTGGTGGAATGCATTGAGGATATCCAATTGAAATTAAAGAAGGATTTTGATAAGAAGGCCAAGGAAAGAGAATTCAAATTTGGAGACTTCATCCTACTATGGGACAAGAGAAGAGAACCAAAAGGCATCCATGGAAAGTTCAATTCATTATGGCTCGACCCATTCCAAATTCATGAATATTGCGGTGAGAAAACTTTTCTTCTCTCATATTTAGGTGGAACGCCACTAGAATTGCCTCGAGTGGGCAATACTTGAAATTATATCATCGGTGAAAGTGGGTTGTTCCCTTGTACCATAGATGTGTTTCCATTTTTCATTGTGTGGTTTTATTTGCCTTATGTTGTGTATCATGTGTTTCCTTCTTGTTGGGTGCTTATATGTTTCCTTCTTCTACTATTTATTTTTCAAATCTGTACATGACTCTACAAGGCCCAATGGATAATGCACTAGTCAACAAATTATAGGGTCTAGAGATTGAGATTCTAGATTCCCATGTCATGTCTTCACTATGCTCAGTCCATGTCATGTCCCCAAGCTAGAGCCAATTGTTGTCGCCCTCAAAATCCCCCCCTCATTTTTTAAGTCAAATTCAAAAATTTTGAGCTCACGCCCTCTAGAAGTGTTCAAGTAAAGTTAGAAGTCCGAAAAGATAGAGAAATTCATGCTTTGAAGTTGTTTAAACTCTCCAGTCTACACATTTTGATAAATTTTCCATTTTCTTGTCTGGGTGCATGAAAATTTTATTGTTGTCCTAATTTTAATTAAATTGTCAATCTTTCTATCTCCATGGATCGTCGAACCTTGTATTGTTTTCAATTCCTTGGTTTGCGAAATAAATTTGAAAATCAGGCGTGAAATGGTAGAGTTTTCTTCTTCTCTGCATTTTTCCTAAGTCGTTAATGACAGGCATTTTCATCCCCGTCAAATTTTGGGACCATTATGCATGCATACGTGGACATATCTAATTAGTTGTGGTAGGACGGGTCATTTTTTTAACTTAACATTTTTTTATTTTAGCAAAAATGTCGATTGTCCTCGTGGTGCTAGAAGACTCGATTGGTGGATTGGTGGAAAGGCGAGTAAAGGCGGATCCTTTTTCTCTTTTGAGACATTCTGGTGAAAAGGGGTTAAAATATATAAAGTGACCACATGTGCCCAATCATGCTATGAGGAAAAATTCAAATGTTGAGCCCGCATTGAAATTCAAATCACGATAGTGGGCTATTAGAGCACTTTTATAAATTTGGTTTTATTTCCAAAATTGGAGTTAAAATCATAAAATGATCTCGTAATTCGCTGGAGACTTGTTCTCGTGTTGAAAAATAAAGCAGGGAAGTGGGTCAGTAGAGAACTTTGAGGTTGTGAGCATTTTTGTAAAAAGGGATAAAATTCATAAAGCGAGCTATGATTCCTTCACCAAACAAGTGAAGCCACATGTCAGGATTATATCCAAAGCGGAAGGGCAGACCAAAAATGTAAAAAATGCCAAATCTCTATAAAGTCACAAAATGCAAAAGGCATACTCCATGCCCACCGAGGTAAATTTCTCCCGTGGATGAATTTGGTTTAAAGTTTCAAAGGAGAGATGAACAGTTCAAATTCAAAGTTACAAAACGAGCGTAATGACTGCATTATGAAAAGTCTATTTTTTCCCACAATTGGCATATCTTCATGAATCAAGAATCGACAGGATGTGAATCATTGAAAATATTGTATACCATCTCTTGATAACAAAGGAGAAGTTGTAACCATTCTTGAAAAATATTTAATGGATTCTTCATGCCATTGGAAGACGAGCAATTGATCTTATAGACTCAAGGGTGTATTATACCTAGAGAAAGAAAAGGAAATAGCCATTTTTCTTCTACTTCCCTCCACTCTCAAATTTCTTCTATTCTGACACCATGTACAACTTGTGTTTAAACAATCAATACAAGAAGGAGTTTCTTGCTTTCTTTGACTAAGGGGTTTCTTGATACTTTGTGATTGATGAATTCTATTTGGTCTTGTTGTTATTTGCAAAGTTGTTTCTTCTCACGAATGCATGTGTTGAAGTTTCTAACTAGTGCATGCAAGAATCTAATTTTCTATCTGCAACATTAGTTCTCCTACCTATTTTCTCACTCCATTTGCCACCTTCATAGAGAATTCCCTCCTTTCAAATAATTGCAAGCATTTGCTCTAGGGTCAGTGGAGTGCCCCTGTTGGATCCTTACCCGAAAGGCGACCAAAGAAATCCATGCTTTCTCATGCATGCATACATGACAATCGCACGATTAAGTAGAGGGAATTAGATTCCCAAAGCGTTGGCTAGGAATTCCTAATTTTTCCACCCAAAAATTTTCCTAGCCATCAAGTTTTGGCACCCAATGTGGGGCATATTTAGGAGCATCTACACCTGAATGTAACCGCAAGGTCAGAAAATTCAAAATTCAAAAAAGAGAAAATTTCTAGAATTTGAATGGCTATATGAGCCACATGGATTCAAATCATGGCTATTATAGGAAACCCTCCTGTTGAAATACATGAATTTCTCTTCCACATCCAAGAAGATGTTGCTTTAGATTTGAGGGAAGTTATCTAACATAATAGACAAAGTGATAATCCCTACTTTATTACCACGAGAATTATAGACCTTGAAGAAGAACGCGCTACTGAATTGGAGAGGTAAAGACAAATTCCAGCACCACAAAGAAGAGCATTGATTTTCAAGTGGCGAGATAGAAGATACACGACAACAAAGAAAAGGAGGACAAAATGATCCCATTTTTAGGAACTTTAAAGGAGACAAGAGATACTCAAAATCCAGAGGCTTCCTTTTCAAGAAACAAAGTTACATTGGGAACTCCGAGTGTTGCCAATCCTTTGGATAGTGAAATTCCATACATCAATGAGAACCTTGTAGACTTCATTGACATGAAGACGAAGAAGAAGCTATAGAAATAGAGGTGAGAGCCGAATAAGAAATAATATATCAAATTGAAGAAATCGAGAGACTTCAAGCTAAGGTAGATGAAAGAGCGCATGTGAAGCCACATTCTTAACAAGGTTGGAAGCTAGAAACATAAATAGAATGGGGGATCATTTTCATGAGTGTGAATGTGATCGTGAGGCCCTTAGGCCTAATGTACCATGGGGAGGAAACAATGGTCCACTGGCTCTTTCTCCACCACTCCATGAGCTACCGAGAGGCTTGAGAAAAAATTCCCAAAATTTAGAGGGGATGGTTCTCTACTCCTTGAAGAGCATGTACCAACATTTATCACTATTTGTAGTGTGTTGGGTGTTCAGGATTAAGATGTGTCAGTCTGACTCTTTATGGAGTCACTTCAAGAGAAAGTTGTTGAAAGGTTCTACATGCTACCCCGAGGTTTGTCAACTATTGGGAGGATATAAGAGCGCATTCAAACACAGTTCAAAAACAAAGAAGATTGTAAGGATGTTTTGGTCCAATTTCTACAAATGAAGAAAGAAACTTGCATGAGTCAATGAGGAACTTCTTAGCAAGATATGATAGAGTGATAAGAAGGATCCTCGAAGATGTGGCGCCTCTTGAAAATAATTTAAAGAGGTTTTTCATTAGTGCTTTGCCATTAGAAGTAGGTTTCTTCCTCATAAGATACCAACCAAGAACATTGAGGGAAGCCCAGTACTATGCAATAGAAACTAATGATGATCTAATCCTTTCTCGGAAAGGTGAAAGGCCCCAATGGGAAGAAAAGTAGTCGAAATTAAAACTCTATCACCATAGATCCGATGTTCCAAAAATGGAAAATGACTTGGTTGCCTTGAAGAAGCAACTATCTCGATCACAATGCAGAGTGCTTCAAACAAACCAAACCCTCTAGATAGGCCAAGGATTTCTCCACCTCCTCATTGGCTTGCTCTTAAAGCACCATAATTCAATGTCATATGTGACACCAAAGATCCAGAGGAGGAAGTATTAATTGATTAAATGAAGAAGAAACTATAGAAGACTATGAAAACTATCTTGAGGTCGAGGAAGTTGATATGTAGAATGGTCTAATTGAGTACATTGATGATGAAGATGAGCATGATGAAGAAGCTCCAAGTTTATCATGTTTGTTTTCACTCGTGCACAATCCAAGAAAGGTGTTTCACCCTCAACGATTATGGTAAAGGATAAGAAGAATAAAGAATATTCTCCTCCGAGGTCACACAAAATAAAATCATCAGCATAGGATCACCATTACCACCTTCTATGGAATTGGCCAAAGAAAAGCATGACTAGTGGTTGTCATGCATCATGCTACTATTCCAAGTAAGTCATCTAATTCTTTTCCCACTCAAAAGTTGCTAAGAACAATTCTCCTTTAAATGTTGCTCTTGTAAAAACATCTAAGGTTCAATCAAAAACTACACCCTCACCCCCTTCCAAGCCAATTTCTATACCCGAAAAGGAGAATTCAACACCAAAAGTAGCAATCCTCTACCATTTAAATCTTACTACATTTCTGGAACCTCTTCCTCACTCACCATAACCCCATTTGACTTTGTGGAACATGCAAGGAAAACCAAAGTCCAGCTCTCAGAAATAGAATACCTACAAAAACACCTTGCCCAATTTGACAAGTTCATTAATGTAGTTCGTGGTGGTAACCCTATATCCTCGAGTCCTAATTCTAAAGGCTTACTTCCCACACCATCCAAACCATCTTTCAAAAACATGCTAGCCCTCAATGCCTAAAAAAACAAGGTTCATCCTTTCTACCTTTTACTCCTCATCAAAGGCTTCCAACTAAATAATTGTATCATAGATTCCGTAACCTCAAACATTGTGATGCCACCAAAGTTACAAATGATCTATATCTCACATTGACCCACATAACTTACACCTGCTACTCAATGGAATCAAAATAAGTGCCATTGGTAGAAAGAATCAAATATGCACATGTAGCATTATCTAATTTTCTGAGAAGAAGGTGCTCCTAACCATACTGGTAGCAGACATCCCAACATCCTTTGGTATGCTATTGAGTAGGAGTTTTTGTAGAGACCTAGGTGGAGAGATAAAAATGGATTGGTCATCTACAACTATCCTAGTAAAAGGTGAGATGAAGAAGTTGCTACCAGTAAGAAAGATGAAGTTCACAATATGAAAGTTTTATGATCTAAAATCAAACATTCTCTTTCAAGATTGTGGGCTAGGAAACCACTTCCTCACATCAAAAAAAGAGGAGAACTTGCCACTTTTCATGGAGGAAGAGGAAGATTAAATTTTGACAATGGAATTTTATGGTAGTCATTTCAAAGTGTGGGCTCGGGAGTTGGTGTAGTATTATACTCTCCTTCCAATGAGTTCTACCCATTTTCCTACAAACTACAATTTGATCATACAAATAACATTGTTGAGTGTGAAGCACTACTCTTAGGCATGAGTGCAACAGAGCACATGGGAATCAATAAACTCATATGCGAAGGTGATGTAGAGGTTATAGTAAAGTAGGTCATCGAAAAATATATGGTGAAGAATCTAAGACTCCGACATTACAGAAAGAGAGTGTGGGACTGCATTGAATCTTTTGATTCATTTTCCATTGAAGCTATTCCAAGGGAACAAAATGAAAAGGTTGATTCTCTTGTAGTTTCAACTTTCATACCGACACCTCATACTTATTTTGGTAAAGACAAAGTGACCATTGAAATGGTATTCAAGCCTAGTGTACTAGACAATGCAAAAAAATGGCAAATATTTAATGATGATAACCAAATTATAGCCTTTTTAGAGAAAAGGGATAATTTCAATAATCTCTTCTTTGAAGGGGGTGAAAATCCACACTAGGAAGTAGTCCCGAAAGAAGAGAAAGAAGGAATTGAAGGGATTGATGATGAGGAGTAATCAAATTGAAAGGGAACAAAATTCCCAAAGGCGTAGTCTCTTTAGAAGACCTCTTTGATAAACATGAAAAATTCGCTCAAGAGAAAGAAAAGAAATCTTCTCGGTGCCCAACTGATTTTGATAAAGAAAACATTGGTACCCGAAGGAGCCAAGGATGGTCAATAGTGGAAAATGTTGCTCATCCGAAGAAAAAGAATGTTTTTGCATTACTCAAGAAATACTCGGATGTCTTCACCTACTCTTATGATGAACTCAAATCCTTCCAGCCATAGGAATTGCATCACTCAATTCCTTCTAAGCAGGTGTTAAGCCCTTCACCATAAACAATGGATGTACAACCCAAATATTGTTGATTCCATCAAGGAGGAGATAAAAAGATGCTTAATGCAAGGATAATATTTCCCATCCACCATTTAACATGGGTGGCTAAAATTGTGCCAATGCGAAAGAAGAATGGTGAAATAAGGATATGTGTTGATTTTGACAACTTGATCTAGGCATAACTAAAGGAAAATTATCCTCTTCCTATCATGGACCATATCCCGCAAGTAGTCATTGGATATGAAATGCTTTCATTAATTGATGGATTCTCAAGTTATAATCAAATCAAAGTGGCATAGGAGAACCACACCTAGACAACCTTTACAACACCTTGGGGTAATTTTGGCTACAACAAAATTCTTTTTGGCCTAATCAATGTAGGAGCTACATTCCAAAGGGCGATGGATTTGGCCTTCAAAGATTTGAAGAATTACATTTTTGTATATCTTGATGATCTCATAGTATTTTCAAAGAAGAGGGGAGATCATATCTATCACTTGGAATAGTTACTTGTAAGGTGTAGGAAACATGACATATCACTAAATCCAAAAAAGTGCATTTTTGGAGTCACAGAAGGCAAGTTATTGGGGCACATTGTGAACAAGCATGGAGCACACATTGATACTAAGAGGATTAGATCCATTCAAGCATTAGCCCTGCCCATAAGAAATAAAGTATTTCATTCATTCTTTGGAAATGTGAGCTTTCTTCATCGTTTTGTGCCTGAGTTTGTTGAGTTGACGAAGCACATCACTACCATGATGAAACCACAAGAAAACTTCAAATGGAATAATGAAGGGAAGGAAGCATTCAAAGAGATCAAGAAATCAATTTCAAAGGCTCTGACTCTTGTATCTCAATATTTTAACAAAGAATTCATTATGTATTTTTATGCATAAGAAAATACATTGTGTCTTCGTTCTCATTCGAAAAATGATGAAGGCATGGAAGCACCTATTGCTTTCATGAGTTGTCCTTTAAAAAAGTAAGAGATAAAATATAGCAATTTGGAGAAGCATGCCTATGCAAAGGTGGTCAAGGATATAAAAACTTCACATTTTACATCCTCAATTCCCATATGGTGGTGATGGTCCCCGATAGTTCAATCAAGTCCATCTTGACACAACAAGATCCCAGAGCTAAAGAGGAAATTGGATTTCCAAAGTCAATAATATGACTTGGAGATTTGACCATGTAATCTTGTAAGGGGAAATGGCTTGTGCAAGTTGATTGTTGAAGATGAAACACTCAAAGTTCAACATGGCGAAGAAAATTGTGTTTTCTCAACTTATTCAGAAGACAACCCATAGGTTCTCTTTATCACCACTACTAATGAGTGGTATGATGATATCACTTATTACCTGACTTATGGAGAATGCGCCCCCATCTTGATTACAAGCAAAGGAGAACAATCAAGCTAAAGGAAACTAAATTTTTAATCTGGAATCATGCACTTTACA
This sequence comes from Taxus wallichiana var. yunnanensis, assembly GCA_018340775.1. NCBI lineage: Eukaryota > Viridiplantae > Streptophyta > Pinopsida > Cupressales > Taxaceae > Taxus > Taxus wallichiana. The sequence goes on from CM031242.1 coordinate 510,104,609, forward strand.
AAAGAGGCCTAGATGGTTGTTTCCTTAGGTGCGTAGATAAAGAGAAACAAGAAAATTTTCTTAAAGCATACCATGACCAAGCATGTGGTGGACATTTTTCAGCAATGGTCACTGCACACAATATCCTCCGAGGAAGGTATTATTGGCCCACCATCTTTGTAGACACTCAAGATTGTGTTTCTAAATGCAAAGCATGCCAACGGTTTGTTGGAACATCAAAATCGCTGCATTACCACTCAATCCTCGTGGTTATGGAAGAACCATTTAAATAGTGGGGACTCAACTTCATTGGTGTTATGAACCCTCACTCAAGTACGGGGCACACCTATGTACTCACAGCAAGAGAGTACTTCACCAAATGGGTGGAAGCCATTATGGCCAAACAAGCCAACAATGAAATAGTATGCAACTTCATCAAGGAGAATATCATAGTGCATTTCATAGGGACATAGAAGATTGTAGCAGATATTGTTACCTATTTCTCTTAAATATAGATGACTAAGTTTTTCTATAGGTACAAAATCTCCCTATCTTATTCTTGTGACTGCTTTCCACAAGGAAACGGACAAGCCGAATCAAGAAACAAGAACATTGTGACCATTTTTTCAAGCTTGTAAATGAGAATCAAAGGAATTGGCACAAAAGGTTATACGACACATTATGGGTGGATAGGATCACTCCCAAGAAGGCAATAAGTATGTCACCATTCCAACTATTTTATGGAGTTGAAGTAGAAATTCCTCTCATGATCGAGATGCTAGCTCTCAAGCTGCTACAAGCAATAGAAGATGGTCAGTACAAGGATTCCATTGACAAGAGGATCCTCTTTCTTAAGAAGTAGGAAGAAAATAAACTCCATGTGGTGGATCAAATTAAGGAGCACCAATTGAAAGTAAAGAAGATTTTTGATAAGAAGGCCAAGGAAAGAGAATTCAAAGTTCAAGACTTCGTCTTGCTATGGGACAAGAGAAGAGAACCAAAAGTCATCCATGGAAAGTTTTATTCATTATGGCTCAGCCCATTCTAGATTCATGAATCTTGTGGTGAGAACGCTTTTCTTCTCTCATATTAGGATAACCTCAAGTGGGAAATACTTGAAATTTTATCATTAGTGAAAGCGGGGTTTTCCCCCTGCCTTGTAACATAGGTGTGTTTCCCTTTCCATTTTATGGTTTTGTTTCCCCTTCTGTTGCATGCCGTGTGTGTGTTTCCTTCTTCTAATCTTTCTTTCTCAAATTTGTACATGACTCTATAAGGCCTAATGGATAAGGCACTGATCAATGAATTATAAGGTCTATAGATTAAGATTCTGGATTCCCATGTCATGTCTTCACTATGCTCAGTCCATTTCATGTCCCCAAGCTAGAGCTAGCTATTTTCGCCCTCAAAATCCCCCTCATTTTTTAATTCAAATTCAAAATGTATAGCTCACACCCTCCATAAGTGTTCAAGTAAAGTTGGAAGTCCAAAAGGATAGAGAAATTCATGCTTTGAAGTTGTTTAAACTCTCCAGTCTACAAGTTTTAATAAATTTTCCATTTTGTTGTCTAGACACGTGAAAATTTTATTGTTGTCCTCATTTAAATGAAATTTTCAATATTTATACGGCCATGGATCGTATAACCTTGTATTGTTTTTTATTCCTTGGTTCGAGAAAGAAATTTGAAAATCAGGTGCAAAAAGGTGGAGTTTTCTTCTTCTCTGCATTTTTCCACAGTCGTGAATGATGGGAATTTTCTTCCCCATCAAATTTTGGTCCCATTATCCATGGGTACATGGACATATCTAATTAGATGTGGCAGGACAAGCCCTTTTTTTTTTAACTTAACATTTTTTGTTATTTTAGCAAAAATGTTGGATTGGCCTCACGGTCCTGGAAGACTTTGATTGGTAGATTGGTGGAAAGGAAGAAAGTTGGATCCTTTTTGCATTTTGAGGCATTGTGGTGAAAAGGGGCTAAAATTCATAAAGTGACCTGTAGCCCCAATCATGCTATGAGGAAAAAGTCAAATGTTGAGCCCACATTGAAAGTCAAAGCATGAAAGCCAGCCATCGGAGCACTTTTGGAAATTTTGTTTTATTTCAAAAGTGGAGTAAAAATCATAAAATGATCTCGTAGTTGCACTTGGGGACTTATGTCTACGTTGAAAGTCAAACCATGGAAGTGGGTCGACAGAGAAATTTGAGGTTTTGAGGCTTTTTGTAAAAAGGGCTAAAATTCATAAAGCGAGCCACAATTCCTTTGCCAATCAAGTGAAGCCATATGTTAGGCTTATATCAAAAATAGAAGGGCGGACCAAAATGTAAAAAATGCCAAATCTCTATGAAGTCACAAAATGCAAAAGGCATCCTCCATGCCCACTCCAGTAAATTTCTCCCATGTGGATGAATCTAGTTTAAAGTTTCAAAGGCAAGATGAATAGTTCAAATTCAAAGTTACAAAATGAGTGTAACGACTACATTATGAAAAGTCTGGTTTTTCCCGCCATTGGTGTTTCTTCACAAATCAAGAATCTGAATGGATGCGAATGATTGAAAAGATTGTAAATTGTTTCTTACTAACAAAGAAGAAGTTGTAACCATTTCTTGCAAGATATTTAATGGCTTCTTCATGCCATTGTAAGAGGGGTGATTGATCTTGTAGACTCGAGAGTGCATTGTACCTAGAGAAAGCAAAGGAAATAGCCATTTTTCTTCTACTTCCCTCCACTCTCAAATTTCTTCTATTTCGACACCATGTAAAACTTGTGTTTAAATAATCAATACAAGAAGGAGTTTCTTACTTTCTTTGACTAAGGGGATTCTTAATACTTAGTGATCAATTAATTCTATTTGGTATTGTTGTTATTTGCAGAGTTATTTCTTCTCATGAATGTATGTGTTGAAGTTTCTAACTAGTGTGTGCAGGAATATGATTTTCTACCTACAACATTAGTTCTCCTACCTATTTTCTCACTCTCTTTCCCACCTACATGGAAAATTACCCCCTTATAGATAACTCCAATAATTTTCCGTAGGGTTAGTGGAGTGCCCCTGTTAGATCCCTAGTCGAAAGGCCACCATAGAAATCCATGCTTTCTCACGCATGCATACACGACAACCGCACTGTTAAGTAGAGGGACTTATAATGCCAAAGCGTTGGCTAAGAATTCACAAATTTTTCCACCTAAAAAATTTCCTCACAACACTTTGTAAGGGTCCTGTGCTATTGTGAGTGCATCACACTTTTCTACTAATAATGTCAGTCTCTCCTCATTCCCAAGAGTTTTATCCTTCTTTGTAGTAAGGACATAATTATCCTACACCAAAGCCATTGTCTTAATGATTTCCTCGAGGTCCGCACACATATTTAATGTTGATTGTACCTTCATCATTTCTTTCCTTAGTATTTGAAGAAAAGATTCATATCCAATTATGCAATGAGTCATTGTTGCATTGGCTCTTTCTTTCGTGTTGCAATATCTTCCTCTTTCTATGCATCTATTTCTCAGTAGCTGCTCACAAGGTGTGACTAGCCGCTTCTTTATCAACAAGTGAACACAATATTGCAAGAAGTTTAAGGAGGAGTTGTATGTCTTCTCAATTTTCTCACTAATGTCTAGATGTGTGTCTATGAATTCCTTCTTGAGCTCTACCGCAAAATCCAAAATATCCTTCCTTTCCTCCTTTTCCGTCCCGTGTGTTTATGTTAACGGTTTCACCTATTCTATTAAGATTTTATCATCTTCCATCAGCACCATGAGTGTTTTTGATTTATCCATATTTCTCTCGTGGCAACTTCAAAGTGGCTGCACTTAGTCAAAGCATTACTTGCATGTTCATCCATAAAATCTATTAGCTTCTTTGCCCAAAGGTGTGGTTTGCACTTTCTTCATCATTTTTCTTATCACACATGCTTCCTCCTTCACATCGAATTAAATCTCATCCATATGAGTATGTATCCTTAAGGAAAACATTTTTCACTTGCGCATGAGTTGATTCCTCTAGATCCATCAAATCCCACCCATATAGCTTCTCCAGATCCGATTTACTCTAAAACCCGACACGAATGATTTTATATGGGTTGCCAATCTACCCAAGTGTAGGTATTTTTAATCATATTCTCCCTTAGTCTTTCCAAATTGGTAACCGTTGGGAGCATGAAACCGAGTAAACAAACTGGTCCTTTACTTGTCATGTTCTCTTGTGTATCAATTGGCTTGCTAGAAGGTTTTCCTTATATTTTCCTTTCTCTTCCTTGTGGTGCCACCCCTATACCTATGCTCTACATAGATTTCCTCATCATGTTTTTTTTTCTTTATATTGAGGTTACTCTACATCAACATCAATGACATGAGTCTCGTTTTACGAAACACGTGTTGTCACTTGAATTTTTCCATCACTATCCTTCTTCACCATAATGTACTTGCACCTTCTCTTTATTGATTCAAGCTTGATGGGTGAGGTTCTTGGTAATCTTTTCCACATCTATGAGGGACCCATGCCTACACTCGTACTCTGGTTTTCCTTATCAATTTCTTAAATTCGTGGTCCTCGGTGCCCTCACCTATCTCTATGTCCTCGCATTCTTTTACTTCCACTATGGGAGGGAAAGTATCCTCATGATCTCTCTTTTTCCCTACTACTCGTAACTTCCATGCACCATGATCAAGGCCACCACTATCTTCCCCAAGTCTTCTTATTATTCTTCTTCTAAAACTACAAGATCATCATCTTATAATGTGCTTACTATATAATTTCCTTTTGGTAATTCACGAAGCTTTAATTCATTCTCAATGTACTTCTCATCTACCAACTTGGGCTTAAGTTATATGTATACCTTAGCTATACCATATTTCCCAACTATCAAACTCATTTAGTTGATACTTATATCATCAAATATCAATTTTTCAATATAAATAGATTTACCTGGATATGCATGTCTTTATGAGAGTATGATACTCATAGTCCACTTTATCTACATCAAACCTCAATCTGTGCATATTGGATATTCATTTTTACTAAAGCCTAAAAGTAGCATGCAGTGAAGGAATATGAGAGTCTTGCACAAAGGGCTCCACTTTCCATTCTTCATCCCAAACCTGCCTATACAAAAATGTTGATAAAAAGATAACTGGGCCTACTTATCGAATACTACAGAAGGTCCTTGGGTATTTTCCTTTCATTCTTAAAAGCTTCACGCAGAGCTGATATACATTTCTCCAATCATTGCTTATATGGATCACTCATAGATCCATCACATGTATATTTTGAAAATATTTCTACAAGTGACTTATTTTCCTCAGAGAACTGCTAAATCTACTCCTTTGGCCCATCGGGTACCCCAATTTCTACAAACACAATAGAAAATATGATGGCACCAAAACTTATATTACATATTGTTGATGCATAATCACAGTCCCTTGAATGTCTACAACTTGATGGGTGAGACTCTCAAAGTGTGATTACATAACATGGAGCTTCTCCCAAAGTGTGGGAATTTGAAACTAGAAGAGCTCTCCGGATGAAGGCCAGCCTCCTATTCCTCTGTTTAGGTGCACACATACATTTACAAAGGATATACTCTAAAATCTACTCTAAATTACCAAGGAAATAGGGTTAAGAAGATGCAAGAAAATTAAATCCTAAGATAAATAGGTGATAACACCAAGAAAAGGGACTAGAATATCCTACTAAGGGAGAGTACAAAAGAAAAATTCAGTTGGAAGAGGCCAAACAATCGTGACACAATCCGAAATCTCCATTCACTAAAAATCTACATGAAACACAACATCACAAACCAGTAAAATGAAAGGAAGTATGCACAAAATATAACAACAACAATAAAGAGGCAAGGGAATGTAATAAAATAAATGCAAGGGTTGAGAGAACACCGCAAATACAAATTTTATTGTTCCATGAATATAAACAATCCATTACATTTGTAGAATAAAGGAACAATTTCATTTATAGAGCCCATGAGAAGGCTTTAGCTCAAAGACATGGAGGAAACAAAAATGTTTTCCCATATCCAAAATATCCCCCTCTCAAATGGGAAGTGTTTACAATATATATAATTGTGGAGAGAAGAGAGAAAGAAGAGAAACTCTGATTTTTCTCCCTCCTACCAACAACATTCATTAAATGATCACGAAAAATCATGGCTACCTCTGAAAATCCATTTCCCAATGTACTATAGCTTGCTAGAGAAGAAATCAGACCATATTGCATTAAATTCGATGATTGGGATGCTTAGAACTACACTTTTTGGAAATGAGTACATTTTCATGTTTTTCACCCACCTAACCTCACCAAAATTAATAATTCAGGCTTTTATGGTGTAGAGGATGTCAAGACCTTTCCAATAATAAAAATTTTGTTGAATTTTAAGCACCATTTCAAATGTTTTGCCCATTTGAAAATTTGCATTAATCCACACAAGAGATGGAGAAAATGAAAGTTTGCAAAATGGGCCCTGGGGCCTAAAATTGTAAATTGCACCATTTGTAAAAATTGTGAAATAGCAAAAAATCCCCCTAGGCCTAAAATTGCAAGTTTGCAAAAAATTCCCCGAGGCCTAAAATTGCAAATTTGTAAAAATCCCCGTAGGCTCGAAATTTTCAAAAGTGCAAAAATACCGCTAGGCCCGCAATCGCAAAAGTGTAAAATCCCTGTGCCCAAAAGTGCAAAAAAATCCCCTGTGCCTAAAATTTGCAAAAATGTGAAAATCCCCTAGGCTCGTAACTTGCAAAATATGAAGAGTTAGAAGGACTACTTTATAGTTTTGGAAAGGGGAAGAAATTTCCTATCTGATGAAGATAATTTTAGGAATCTTATAGTACCTAGAATATATAAAAATCATATTGAAGAACTAAAAAGGGGGGAAATGGTGTTAGTTGACTAAAACTAAGCATGAGCTTATTTTAGACAACAATTTGGCAACTCAAATGGGTTTATCTTGTCGATGAAGTATGGTCAGCTTCCTATAGCAATCCATTGGGCATGGAGTATTCTTGGTAGTCTCATATTTGATTTGTTACTAACTTCCGCTTCTTGCACTCTTATCCTTTGTAAGAAAACCTTGAAGTCAAAGTTTTTGAGAGTATAAAATTGCCTGAAACTTGGAAGATTTTCCCTCACTTGACTTTCTACAAATCTGATCTATTAGAGTGTAATGAAAACATACAAACCTACTTCGATATGGATACTCTTCTGATTTGATTCTCTTGTGGCTACAACTCTCTTCTAGGAGTGAGATGAATCGTATACAAGCATACACCGAAGCAATACAACATGTGTACCAAAGCACTTAGCTGATCGAAACCTATTCTAAAAATATAAAAATGTGCACAATCACTTGGAGGAATTGGAAATGCTAGACTAATATGTACAAGGGTGAGAATTATACTTGTAATAGTAATGTTTGTGATAGATTAGATTGATCTGGAATCTACAATTCTTCACCATCCAACTTAGTCAGCCAGAAGGCATTGTTACCTTTGCATTCAGTGATCATGTATGGACAATTCCATATGGCATCGAACTTGGAACGTTTTCCTTGCTTTGCATGATCACCATCCCACTTCAATACCAAGTCTCCTGCTTGGAATGTACAGGCTTATCTTTCTTGTCAAAGTTCTTCTTAATCAATGTTTGATCCTTTTCCATGGTCTCGCACTACATTTTCTCTTGCTTCTTCTAATTTCATCATCTCTGCATACTTGATTTCCATGGGCTCATACTCAGCTAGTTCTAACTATCTCATGAGTTCCAATGATGGAAACTCAAGTGATATAGGTAGAACTACTTCTTTCCCTTTACAAGCTTGTATGGAGAGCTTCCTAAAGACATCTTGGGTGTGATCCTATCAGCCCATAGAGTTGATTTGAGTTTTTGTGCCAACTCCTCTAATTCTCATCAAGATTCCTTCGATGATTCTTAGTAGTTTTTTATTTTAGGAATTTTCTTGGCCATTACCTTGAGGGTAATATTTTGATGAAGTACTGAGGTATACACCATTCTTGATAGCCCACTTAGTGATTTTTGTACAAAGAAATGCCAATAAATTATATGATATGATAGTGGGTGGACTGTAAACCTAATGATTATTTCTTCATATAAATCCAAGATATTGGATTCATTTTCCTCCTTAAGTGCCACAACTTCAGTCCACTTCGTGAAATAGTCTATTTCCATAAGTATCCACTTGTGTCCTTGACTTGAATTTGGGTTGATCACTTTAATGATGTCCAATCCCCATTGCATGAATGGATGGTCTACTAAAATTGGACGAAGGGGCATGGCTGCTAACCTTTCTTTCCCTGTGAAGAATGCACATTTTTTACATTTCTTGATCCATGAGTAGAAATCATTAAACACCATAGGCCAATAGCAACCAGCCTTCATAATCCTTGGAGTTGTTACTCGTGGAGAAAAGTGGCCTTCGCTTCACCATCATGAAACTCATACAATATCTTCTCAACTTGACATAATCAAATGCATCTCAATAGAACACCATCAATAAGCACATTTGGAATGGATTGTAATCTAAAGTATCTCCTCTTTGCTTCGCTTATTTATAGAGGGCACAAACTTGTTTGGAGATAATGCACCAAGTATTTAGTCCAACATGGAATGGGCACATCGTTAGCTAGTTGTTCTTTCTCATGCTGCAAAGTAATAGGAAATCCTCTTCTTCTCCTTTTGACTCATCATGTGGTTTAGAAGTGAGATTCTCTTATTGACCTTTTCCATGAACTAGCTTGATCACATTGATTTCAATATCATATTCCATTACCCGAGTGATCCAACCTCGCTCTCTTCTCATTCAAATCCTTTTTCAGGAGAAAGTCCTTGACATCAAAGCATGAGATACTAACAATTTAATCTTATTTTTGAGACCAAGTGTCTAAACTTCTTCAAACTCCTAATGACATCAAGAACATGCTTTTTAATGAAATAATACCTTACTTCATAATATTCTAGGATTTGGCTGAAGAATGCTATGGGATGTTCTGAACCTTCTCTATTTAGTTGTACCAAGATAGCTGAGATTATGTATAATCCTCTAAAAGCATACAACATGAAGTCCTTTGAGAAGTTTGGGTTGATAAGATTTGGGGATTGTGATATTGCATGTTTTATGGCATTAAAACTCTCTTTTCCTTCTATTGTCCATTTTAATGCAAGACTCTTCTTCAACATCATTGTTAAAGGCTTCACAAGAGTGGTAAAATTAGACATAAATTTGCAAACAAAATTGATCCTTCCCAAGAAGCTTTGGAGATATTTCTTGTGATGTGATAATGGAAGTCTTCAAATGGATTAAAATCTTTCAGGATCAATTTTTAACCCTTCTCTTGAGACAATGTGGCCCAACAATTTACCCTTGTGTGCCAAAAATACACACTTCTTTGGATTCAATGAAACTCTGAATCTCATACATATTTGAAATACTTGTCTGAGGTGAAAGAAGTGGTCTACTACATTCTTTGAGAACATGGTGATATCATCTTGATATACTAGCACTATCTTGTTGATTATTCCTTTGAACGCCATATCCATAGCTCCTTGAAATGTTGCTCCAGTATTTTTCAATCCAAATCACATCTTCTTGTAAGCATATGTGCCCCATTTTGTATGGAATGTTGTCTTGAACTGATCTTCCTCTTTCACCATTATCTAATTATAGCCCAAGTAGCCATCTAGAAAGGAAAACCTTTCGAACCAGCTACCACTTGCAAGATTTGTTATGTTGATGGAAGTGGATAATGATCTTTGAGTGATGCTCTATTTAGATCACGGAAGTCCACATACAATCTGATTTCTTTATTTATTTTCCTCACCGGAACCAAATTTGCAACCCAACTTGATTGTTTGATAGGGAATATGATGTTGGCTTCAATCAACTTGTTCAAATCTTTCCTCATGAGAGGTTCAATTTGATGATTCACCAACCTTTGCTTTTGTCTCGATAGGCTTGGATTCCGATTCAACTCAATAGTATGATGTGCCAACTTTTAGTTGAAACCTCTTAATTCCTTATAAGTCCAAGAAAATACATCTCGATAATTATTGGCAAAGTTGAAGAAATTCAACTTTTTCTCATGGGGTACTTATTTTTCCAATTTGAAATGTCTTTCCTTCATCTACTAAAATGGGCTCTCAATCTTCACCCTTTACTTGAATGTTTGCTTTCGCTTTAGAATTGATCATTTGGGTTAAAAATTGACTCCAAAGTTACAAGACCTTTTGGTAATTTGTTAGTTCTCATCTCGCGCCACTTGGTCACCATATCGCTGCTCCAACTTGTCTTGGTTTCAGAGAGAACTAAGCTTCTTCTTGTAAAAAATTAACACTTTTCTAATCATTCTCAAAGGCTTGCCAACTTGTGTTGTTATCCAAAATAGCTAGTCTGACAACCACTTTGATGTAAGGTTGAGATTTTTCACCTTTGATATTATCTACAACATCAAATATAGCCCCAATTTCTCGCTAATTTTTCTCGCTACATCATTCGATTTCTTGGGATGGAATTGAAGCTAAAAGCTTTAAAATATTCATTTAGATCCCATACCTAGTTTTTGTAGTTCTTCAACAAATCATTCTTAGCAGCATTTCATCATATGAATTGGTTCAGAATCAGCTCACTATTACCAAATACTTACAAATTTTTAATGGCTTTTTTCTTACCCAATACAATTCATGAATCAAGGCTTCATACTCAAATTTGTGTTGTTTGAGCAGAAAATTAGAAATTAAAATTTTAGTAATAGTTTGTTCCTTAAGGTTAAATAAGCATAGCTCCTCCTCCCGCACCTTGTCTAATCCTTAAACCATCAAAGAATAATTGCCATACCTTATTATCATTCTTGTGGTCCGGCCTAGTGATGTTAGGGAGAGGTTGATTCTCTTCATTCAAACAATAGAATCCTAGTTCAAATTCCTTCATTTCTTTGTAAGGGTCAAAAGCATGTATTATGTTTTCCTTTCATCAAGAGTCAATTTTGGAATGCATCCAACCTTAGTATTTGATTCATAAGTGCTTGGGAGATCTTCTTGATCAAAGGTTGAAAATTTTCATTGATTTGACTCGATGTATGAGGCTTTATGTAGAAGTTTGCAATGGGATCAAATCTGATTGTAGCCTTAGATCCATACCTTTTTCTAAAAACTTGTGTGACCAATAAGGAGAAAAATAGCCTCCAATTTTAGCAGTGATGACAAACACAACGTAAAGAGTTGTGGAAAGTCTATGCCTAATACATCTTGTAAGACAGTCACGTTGGGGCATGCATGTAATGTGAGGATCAAATTTTTGATTACTCTAACCATTGTTACTATTATACAATCCAATTGCACCATACCTTTGGATATGACTTCATATTGAAGGCCCAATCGATCAGCTATCTATTTTGGCATGACTGAGCTACTTTCTTCTGAATCAATCATGTAATTATGTAGTAACTTATCTCCAATGATCAGTGAGATATGGAATGGTGGGGGATTCAAATTTTTACCTTGGTGGATTCCTTGATTTTATCTTTGCTAAGATGCATTGGTAAGCACTTTTTCTTGTTTTTTGGATGGCTGATTTGATGCCAACCAATTAGCCATAGAAACTTTTAATAGGTCTCTTTGCCCCGAGATAGCCAATGATTCCCACATTACAATGTTTACATTATTTTTCTTCATCTTCTCAATGATGTTGAAGGGAGAAGAGTTATCTCTCTTTTACCCCTTTCCTTGCACATTCTTCTCTTTCTCATTGGTCATTACAACTAGTGTTTGAGCTTGTCTAGAAGGTAGCTTGGGCTGGCCCTACACATTGGGAGCTAAAATTTGATTACTCATACCTTGTTGAATGATAGAGGGTTATAGATAATTTGAATTTGATGACTGTCCCTCTCCAATATTCCTTTTCTTGGACTGTGTATTGGCTGCTACACTTTGAGAAGGAGCTTGATTTATGCCACAAAAATCTTCAACATGCCAATTGACAAGTGTGATCTCATTTGGAGGTGCCTCTTGCTGAGATGTTCCCTGCTGCTCATTTCCTTCTTGGCCTACCTCTTGTTCTACACCAATTGTTACCACCATCAGAGCTTGATTCAAAGCACCATTGAAACACATCGACTAGTTATGTGATTGATTACATGGAAATCACCAGTCATATTCCTGAGCCATGTTATTTTGCACTAGTACCAAGGCTCTAGATGTGGATGCAACATTAGGAATGCAAGGCTAGAATAGTTTGTTAGTAGGGCGGCTAACTTGGTTCTTATTTTTGTTTTGAATGGGTGGCCTATTAGGTTGACATGGAGGTATATTAGGTTGAGTTTGAGGCTGATATGATCTGAAATTTTGTGCTTACTACCTCTTAAGTGTTACCAACTCATTACCCAAATTTTTCAATTACTTCATGACTTCTTGGAGCTCATTCTAGGTACTATAAGATGAGGTGGAAGCTTCAGCTTGAACTCTAATTTCTTGGAGAAGGAATGGGAGATAATGTGGGTGCTTAATTAGTGCTCAGAGCTACTAGTTTCAGATATAGAGGCATAGGTAGCCTAGGTGTAAGTTTACCAACTTGAATTAAGCAATTCTCAGCTCTAATAATGATGTTTTAGGTGCAGTAAAGTTTTACCTCCCATGGATTGAATCATCATGGAAATATATGAATTTAAAGCTTAAAGAAAGTATACGAAAGTGCCTTCAGCTATTGGTCTCATGGCCAAAGGAATTCTATCCCACATCCATTGAAATGTGAAGTTAAAATCAGTCAATTGTTCATTAGGATCTCTCTTAATAGTTATCAATTATTCAAATAAATATAGATTATCCCCCTTATCCCCAAATTGATTATGAAGAGATGTGTAAAAATGGTCCCATTCTCGGATAGATCTTGCGGTTAGACTTTTGAACCATTGCAGAGATTTACCCTTAAAGGAGGATGCCAACAACTTGACAACAATGTCCATTTCAGTAATCTCATGAATTGCACATACGGTTGTAATGTCCTAGATGTGGTCAATCGGAGTTTTCTGGTTCTCTCTATTGAAATATGGAATGTTCTTCAATGTTTCAACTATGTTAGCGAGAAAATTTTTAGGTGGAAAAACTTGTGGGTTTCTTTCCAATGCTCTAGGAATCTAAGTCCCTCTATTTAAGTGGTGAAATTGTCATATATGCATTCATGATAAAATAAGGATTAATGTGGTGGCCTTTTGACTGGGGATCCAACAGAGGAAATCCATTGACCTTGTGGCAAAGCTAGCAATATCTTGCTAGGGAAGAATTTTTCTGAAAGTGGGAAAGGGAGTGAGAATAGAGGTAGGAGAACTAATGCTGCAGGTAGAAAATCAAATTCCTACACACACACTAGTTAGAAACTTCAACACATGCATTTATGGGAAGAAACAACTCTGTGAATAGAAACAAGACCAAATAGAATTCACTGATCACCAAGTATCAAGAAACCCCTTAGTCAAAGAAAGCTAGAAACTCCTTCTTCTTGTATTGATTGCTCAAATCAAAGTTGTACATAATGTGAGAATGGAAGAAATTGAGAAGTGGAGGAAAGTAGAAGAAAATTGGTTATCTCCTTTGCTTTCTCTAGGTACAATGCACTCTTGAGTTTACAAGATCAATCACCAACCCTTTGAAATGGGAATGGCTTTACAATTTATAGAATAGAATTGACTCCTTGTCTTCCTCATAAATTTATGGGAAGAAACAACTCTATGGATAGAAACAAGACCAAATAGAATTCACTAATCACCAAGTATCAAGAAACCCCTTATTCAAAGAAACTTAGAAACTCCTTGTATTAATTTCTCAAATCAAAGTTGTACATAATGTGAGAATGAAGAAATTGATAAGTGGAGGAAAGTAGAATAAAATTGGCTATCTCCTTTTCTTTCTTTAGGTACAATGCACTCTTGATTTTACAAGATCAATCACCAACCCTTTAAAATGGGAATGGCTTTACAATTTATAGAATAGAATTGACTCTTTGTCTTCCTCATGACCTTTCAAATACCTTAATATGACTTAATATTGTTCATATTCCACTTTAAATATTTAAGTCCCTTTTATAATAACAAGGTGACTCAATTTACGTTATATTTCTAAAGTCACTTAAGTCATATTAAAAGTGCAACCCTCACCACAAAATATAACATTGAATAGAGAGTGTCATATGAGGAGTAAAGAGAGAGAGAAAGAAGAGGGAGAAGAAGATGAAAAATAATTATGCCAAAGGATGAGTTGTTGCAGTGGACTTGGCTCCATTCTCGATTGTTCTCCACTTCGTGATCCTAAGCAAGCTTCTAACCCATCCAATTTGGCTTCATATCTCCCTTAGGTAAAATCAACTTACTATTTTTAGTAAGTGTGAGAAATCAAGTTCCCAATCTTCAACTGGATGTGCGGCTTAATTTTCCTCTTTCTCCTTGCGTTCCTCATTCTTTTTGATCAACTTTCTATTTTTAGCAGGTTCTTGGGGCCCACTTACTATTTTTAGTAAGTGTAAAAATGTTTGTTCCGTGAATTCTCAGTGTAGTGCACCTCCAATGTCTTCATCTCCTTTGTAGGTTCTTCTATTGATGACTTTCTCAAAATAGCAATTCTATGTAGTAGACCTGCTATTTTTAGAAATTTGGCTTCTAGGAGTTAGATTGACATGGAAGGAAGTTTTTTGATATGATTTTTGCCCAATATCACCCCTCGAAATTTCAGTCCGCCCGCTTAATAGTCTAGAGATTTTAAAGTCCTAAATTTCGGACCTAACATTACTTCTCGGTGCGGTAGCCATTAATGGACCTCAAAATTGTAGGTCTTGTTTTCTCCTCCATTTGCAAAGAATATTATATATTTGATATGGTTTTTTTTTTATGCTTCACATGCGATTCTACTTCGCTTCACCTAACGGTTTGAGAGGAAATTGAATTTTTTCTTCATTGAGCTAGAAGTGGGATTTCTTCACTATGGATGCTCTGTTGCACAAGAGGAGGGTTTGAAGGTGTCTTCTTGATGGTGTTGGGTAGAGGAATGAATAGAAAAATATATATTTTTGTTTCATGCATTCATTTGAGAGATTTATTCAACTTCTCATTTTATGGTTATGGAGTTTTCTCCTTTTTGTCCTTTGTGTTCTTTGTTTCTCCTTCTTAGCTTGATGAGAATTCCTTCGATACCTACACATCACTTGTAGGAAAGGTGATTAATTTTTGGGGAGTTTATGTGGCCATGGTGGAGCTGGTTTGGAGCAATAATGGAGGACCAGTGTCTCGGACAATCATGCAATGAGCCATGGCAATGTATGAAGTCATGTGAAGGAGAAATGAGGGGAGGAAATGGCTAAGTGCCAAATTTAAAATTTTTCAAACATGGACATGGAGGGTGTGGGAAAATTTTTGTGTCCTTGTTTTCCCCGACCTCGGGGACATTAGGGACATCTGGGCCCATGGTGTTCCTAGAGCTTACACGTGGCACCCGACCCGATCGCAGTAGGGAATGGATGCTCCAAAATGCACTGGGGCCCAAAGCGACCACGTGGGTGTCCGTAAGACTCCCCATAGGGACCGGGAACATTTTTCCATGTCTGATGTCCCCCACCTTAGGTACATAAGGGACATCAGTTTCCACGGTGGTCCTGGAGCTAACACGTGGTGCCCAATCCAATAGTAGGGAATGAATGCTCCAAAAATGCACCTGGGGGTTGAAGCTAGTCACGTGGGTGTCCAGAAAACTCCCCATAGTGGGTGGGTGAATTTTCCATGTCTGATGTCCCCACCTCAGTGACATTAGGGACATCAGTTTCCATGGTATTCTTAGAGTTGACACATGGCACCCGATCCAATGGTAGGGAATGGATGCTCCAAAAATGCACCTGGGGGCTGAATTGTCAAGTCTGAAGGTCACATGAGGGTCCAAGAAGTCACATGGGTGATGGGTGAATTTTTAAATGGTTGGTTTACCTAACCTCAGCGATGTCAGGGACATGAAATCCCACTGGGATCTTGGTGCTGACACATGTCCTCCCGAAAAATGACTAAGTCTTGAACTACCTTTGAGAGGGCAACTTAGAAAGAAGATAACTTCAACTCCCAGTGGAACTTCTTGGTCAAATGTTATATGATCCTAACTTGAAATGGCCTTATGAATCCAATGGTTGGGGTATCATGTCTTTATTCATTCATCGATCCTTGAATAATTTAATTTGTGATTTGAGACTTCACTTGTACCTAGTAAAAAAATTACCTACCATCCTTATGCGCCAAGGTGTTGTGAAAATATTATTTCACCAACATTTAGATATTTAAATCCTATATCTAGTGATGTTTTTGTTTACTTATAACTCCATCCGATGCTCCTTAAATCTTCTTCTCGAAGCTCAACAGTGATTGTTTTAGGCCTATGTACTGCCTAGGCTTGTGAACCTTGTTTTCACTGCATCGCTCCAAATATTTTAAAACTTCCTAAACCATCCAAAATTATTTCCATGATATTCTAAGGTGTTCAATTTACCTCCA
The DNA here is from genome assembly GCA_018340775.1 of Taxus wallichiana var. yunnanensis. NCBI lineage: Eukaryota > Viridiplantae > Streptophyta > Pinopsida > Cupressales > Taxaceae > Taxus > Taxus wallichiana. The sequence goes on from CM031242.1 coordinate 510,121,123, forward strand.
TGTTGAATTTTTTCCTTCCATTCCGGTCTAGGGTGGTTGATCTAGTCTTAGGAAGGCCAGTGATAGCCCTTCCCAATACTGCCAGAAGATAGCATCTTCTTAGAACTCCCTAAATTCACATAGGGGGTATGGATATACTTTCCTAAATCACCTAGGGGATAAATTTTACATCAAATAGGGGGTGAAAAAACTAGCATATTTTACTTGGGCTGCCTAGGAATGATAAAACATGAAAAATTCGACACAGGGGTGTAGTTGTCATGCTAAAAAATTGTCAATTTCCCTATTGCACATTTACACGAAAACAAAATGGAACTGGATTTTATGAATTGAGAGCTAGCAAGCTTCTTCCAATGAATTTTATATAGGGTTTGGGATGTGCCATCTTTATTGGTCAAAGAACTCTAGTTGATTGAATGAAAGGCCTTCTAGGTGGAGGAATTGATAAGGTTCTACTCGGTAGAGATGGAGACATTTGATCTCTTCTTCCTCTTCTTTCTCTACCGGGGACAAATGTAGATTGATAAATAGTCCATATTCTCTATTTCTTGATCTTATCTAAATTCTTCTCATAAATCTACCAAGTTTATACTATTCAAACCAAGTGGATTCAACTTCGTTTGGAGTCCCCATATGTGAAATTTCAAAGCTTCTCGAAGTTTAAGACTTATAAAAAGTGCACATCAATCTTGCTGTAATTAAAATGAAGACTTCCTTGGTCCCACCGGGCATGCCATAACTATTGATGTGTAATCACAACACCCCTAAATGTTTGTAACTCAATGGGTTGAGACTCTCACTGTGATTGCATAACATCAAGATTCTTTCAAAGTATGGGAATTTGTAATCAAGATAGCTCTCTCGATGAAGGTTGGTTCCTATTCCTCTGTTCAGGTGCACACATACAATTTGCAAAGGATATACTCTAAAATCTACTCTAACTTTCCAAGGAGACAAGGTTAAGAAGATGTAAGAAAATTCAATCCTAAGCTAAAGAGGTGATAGCACCAAGAAAATGGACTAGAATATCCTACTGAGGAGAGTAGAGAAGAAAATGCAGTTGGAAGAGGCATGAAAGCTGTGACACAGTACTCAAATCTCCATTCAACAAAAAATCTCCATGAAACACAACATCACAAACCTATAAAATGAAAGGAAGTATGCACAAAATATAACAAAGAGGCAATAGAGAGGCAAGGGAATGCAAAAAAACAAATGCAAGGGTTGAGAGAACACCACAAACAAAAATGTTATTGTTCCATGAATATAAATAGTCCATTACGCTTGTAAAATAAAGGAACAATTTCATTTATAGAGCCCATTAAAAGGATTGAAGCTCAAAGACAGAGGAAAAAAGTTTTCCCATATCGGAATATCCCCCTCTCAAATGAGAAGTGTTTACAATATATAGAATTGTTGAGAGAATAGAGAAAGAAGAAAAACATGGATTTTTGATCCCTTCCACCAACAACATTCATTAAATTATCTAGAAAAAGCATGGGCACCTCTGAAAATCCATTCCCAATGTACTCTAGCTTGTTGGAGAAGAAATCAAACCATACTGCATTAAATTCGGTGATTGGGATGCCTAGAACTGCATTTTTTGGATCTGAGTACGTTTTCCTATTTTTCACCCACATAACCTTGCCAAAATTAATATTTTAGCCTTTCATGACATAGAGGATGTTGATACCTTTCAAACAATATAAATTTTTATTGAATTTTGAGCACCGGTTCAAAAGTTATGCCCATTTGAAAATTTGCATTAATCCACACAAGAGATGGCGAAAATGCAAGTTTGCAAAATGGGCCCTAGGGCCTAAAATTGCAAACTGCACCATTTGCAAAAATTGTGAAATTGCAAAAATCCCCTCGGCCCGAAATCACAAATTTGCAAAAAAGCTCCCAGCCCGATATTTGCAAAAGTGCAAAAAAATCCCCAGTGCCCGACATTTTTCAAAAGTGCAAAACATCCCCAGTGAAAAACATCCCCTGTGCACAAAATTTACAAAGCGCAAAAAATCCCCAGCCCAAAATTTGCAAAAGTGCAAAAAATCCCCTTATGCCCATAACTTGCAATATATGAAGAGTTAGGACTTCTTTATATTTTCGAAAGAGGAAGAAATTTCCTATCTCGATGAAGATACATTCAGGAATCCTCAAGTACTAAGAATATATTAAAAATCAGTTTGAAGCACTAAAAGAGGGGAAAATGGTGTTAGTTAACCAAAACTAAGCATGAGCTTATTTTGGAAAACATATACTTGGTGCGCCTCTTCAATTGAGGTCTCAACAATGAAGGAAAAAAAAGTTATATATCACTCCCTTAGACATATTTCTAGCGATATGGAGCCATCTTTTATTCACTTGGCTCTAGCGCTCTTGGTTATTCAACTTGGTAAGGAGGTACGTTGTAGCTCGGATCACGAGGGTTTTCCAAATTATTAATATCCATGGCACACCTACCTTTTGCATAGGTAAACTTTGTAGAATTTTCTTCCATGGTATAATCATCTCTAAGATCACTACCAATTTTAGTGCCCAAGCTCCTTAACCCTATCAATTTTCCAATCAATGGCATGGTAAGTCGGATCCTCCACCGTCTAAATTATAAAAGTATTCTTAGACTCAAGACATCAAACATTGATATAAATTTTCCTTCTTTCCAAAATATGGTAGTTAGTACATCTCTACATGACTCTAATACTTACGAAAAACCATCATCATAAATGCCCATGTCATTCTCTATCTGGAATTCTATTTTCAAAGACTGTGGATTTGTCCAAGCCATCCTTATTTTCCTTATTATGATGATTATAATCACTTACATTGCTTCATCTAATTCATGACTCCCAATCCAATCCCATGATGATGCCTCCTAGGTACCGCATATCCAAACATCTACTTTCTAGGTATCCTCCACCTCTCTCCACCTCTACTTTCACTTACTTTTGCTTCCCGCCTCGTAATCTCCCTGGTGCTCATTTTTGTTTCAAAGGCAATGATAAAATTGTTCTTCCACTATATTCAATCCTTACAAATTAAAATTGTATGCCCTAGATTTACTTCAAAACCTAACTTGCAGATTTTCTCGCCACACACCTTTTCTTTGCACAAACACCCTCTCTGATGGAGCTCCAAACAAAGTCATGCACAAATCTCTTTGGTTCGATGTCTATATTTTCTCTTTCACGTACTCCCACTCACAACTTCCTCTTCAACTTTTTGAACACTTCACTTCACAATGCAAGGTAAAAATGATATCGAAACCCCACCTTATATAAATATTTCAAGTTTTCCAGCATTTATTTCTCTTCACCAACCATCATACTAAGCATTAATTATGGCTACTTCCTTTTTCCATTCTTTTAACTAATATTTATGTGACCCAATCGTAACCTTCTTATGCTCCCCTAATCCTCATCCATAGACCTCCTCTCACGTATCTTCATGTGTCAAAGTACCTATCCACTACACATCACACTAAGTGGTTTCACATGGTGCTTCCTACCTCGTGTTACATTGTGCATCCATCCATATATGTGTGTCCTTCATCTATGAGTAAATTTTCTTGATCTTCACCCTTACCTCAAACACCTACACCATATTTATTCTATGTATACCCATACTATAGAGATCATTTAGTCATGGCCCATTTATCATGTATCTTCTCCACCCCACACTAAAAGTGTGTGCGGCCCTCTACACATGAATTCACATAGATAATAATCAGTTACATGTATGCAATCATGCTTATTAGAAAAAAAACTAAACTAAATTGAAAAACAATAATTGTTATCCAAATAAATCTCTTAGTTATTTGAACAACTTACATTCACACTCTAGATCCGAGGTTTTATACTACAGTTACGTGCACTTTGACTATCTACTTGGCACATTTCCTGCTTGCATTTCATCCTACCCATATGCCTTGTACTTGCCCCAAAATTGGCTAATTCCTAGAACCTATCGCACACCCTCTCCTCACGTACAACATACTATTTTTTAATAGTTACACCTTGACCATACGTTCCCCACTCACCATTTTTCCCCATTTTCTCCACGTGTATCATGATTGCGTGCACCTTCATTTTATCTTTCTCTCATGATTCATTCTTCCACGTACATAATTTTGTGCCCTCCTCTACACCATTCTATGCCAAGTTATCATTTGAAAATATTTAGTGTGTTACACTTAACCAATCAAAAAGTGTGCTTAGTTGGGTGCCAAATATTTGCAACAAATTAGTAAGTGACATTTGGCAAAAACAAAAACACTTTGCATAGTTGGCCATCCTTTCAATCAATCAACATGTACCACATGTCTTGCATGCACTGATGACTCGAAAATATTTTGACAACAACATATTTTTCTCAGAGCTTCAATTGGCACACGCCTAGTCTCAATTGATAGCAACTGACTTAGGCTACAATGTTAGATATTAAAATTCAAATTCTTGGTGGATCTGGTAGGTGAGAAATGGGAAAACGTAAATCTAGGCATCAATGAGTAGATTGGATTGCTCCAACCACCCGATTTAATCTAATCCTCTCTGCTTCCTTCTCCAACATTCCAAATAGACTTGGGGAAATTAATTTGATAGACTAGTAGGTGGATTTGTAGGCATTGAATTATTCTCATTGGTGGTTGTATTTAAAATCGTGGTTTTCCTCCTTCTCTTCATCTCTTTCTATTAATTCATCTATAAATGTGAGAGTTGGGCTCATTGTTAATGTTGGAAATTTTGGATCCTTAAGCTCTCTGCTAAAGAATTGATATCTTTGTATTTTTCAATTGCATACCTCTAGATCTTTCTCATGCATGTGGATATCTACCTCTTTTTCCATTGTAAGAGTTTGTGCATTTGTAGAAGTAATGGAAGCATTGTTTTGTGGCTATTCTCTATCCTAACGTGTTTTCATTCCTTTATCTTTCCTTCATTTTACATTCTGTGTTTTTTTTGTCACCTTACGTCGCTTGTGGTTCCATTTTAGTTGTGTTTCATTAATATGGTTGTGAAGCTATGTCTTGGTTTTTTTATGTGCACCGTGCCTTTCCCGATGCCTCTTATTTCATTTTCACTAAGAACAAATAATTTTCATCCCTCTTTTTTTGGTGCTATCACCTCCCTTAGTTTAGTTTTCCTTATGTTATCCTTCTATCCCCTGGTCCCTTGGCATTGTTTGCTAATTTTTCCTTTCAACATCGGACAATAACAATGATGAAGGGAAACAAATATAAATAAAATGCATGAAATGGAAATCTAATCTAACATGGCATTATTTCCTTATTACAAAAACAAAGAAGACTTATTTATGGTAGGACATCAACCTACTCCTATTGAAGTATCCAAGAAACTCAATGCCATCCAACACCTATTACTAACAAGCACCTTAACTCAACCTACTCCTATTGAAGTATCAAGGAAACTCAATACCATCCAACACCTATTACTAACAAGCACCTTAACTAAGTATATAAGTCACAACATACGGTCCCAACCAATGCACTTTTAATATCCTAGGGTGGCACACAGAATTGGAGTAACAAAGAATAACAATCTTTCGAACTTCAATCTTCTTATTCTTAATATGCCTATCATGTCATGCCTTCTACTTGGATTTTTATGTCTTCTAGCTCCAACATGCTATAATGTGTCACTTATCTAACCGCATCAAGTTGTCAATGTGATTTTTCAAGTTCTTGTTCATTATTAATTCCTCCCGCACGTGTAATATATTGGGGTTAACATAAATTCTACCGATAAGACAACCTCTACGCCAAACACCAATTGAAAGGGCATGGATTTGTTCAAAAGTTTACAAGTTTTCTTGTAAGCCAAAATTATAGTAGAGACTTTATCATCCCATTCCTTTATTTCAATTTCATAGATCTTAGTCAATGTATGTCCCAATATCTTGTTGAAATCCTTTAGTCCCATTGGCTTGTGAGTGATAAGGGGTTGTGTTATGATGTGCCACCATAAATTTTGTTCCCTTATCACTTGTCAAGCTCAATGGACACCCATACCGCCGACAATGTTTTCCCATAAGAACATTGTTGTTATAGCTGCCGTGAAATCCTTTATAGGTGTTGCTTCTTCCCACCTTGTAAGATAATTTGTAAATGTTATAATGTAGCACTACCCACTCTTGAGTTTCAAAGTGGGGAAATACGGCCCAAAAACTCAATATCCCATTTTTGAAAGGTTTCCGCACTCACTATAGGTCTCAAAGGCATCTCATATCTATGCTTAGGTTTCAAGGCATCGAAAATGATCACACAAAGCATGACATATTCTTTATAATCCTAGTATAGTGTTTCCCACCAAATACTAGACAACAAAATATTGCACATAGTAGCATTCCTTGCATAATTTACACCAGCAATTCCACCATGAGCTTCCTCCATTATAGATTCACTCTCATGCTCTAGTACACACCGGTGTAAAATATCATCACGTCCTAACTTGTATAAATCTCCACTAATCAACATATAAAGCGTGATGTGTATGGAAAGTTATTTCTTCTCTAAGCTCTTCACTCCTTTAGGCACCACACCCTTATGTAAAAAAACAACAATAATTCTACGTGAGAGGGCACATAGTTTGATCGTAAAAATTATGCATCCAACATTTTTTCCTTAATGCTATGTGTGTCCTTCCCCGAGTTAATCCTTGATAAATGACTCATTCCGTAATTTCTCTTTCCCGACTTCACCACCACTGTAAATTTAAACTCTTCAAACAACAAAATCCAATGCCACATGTGCCCCTACAAAATTGGCTTATCAAGAAAATAATTAAATTCCATGTGATCTATGTAAAATATAAAGGGAATTACTAGTAAGTATTGTTTAAATTTATGCAATGCATAAATCATGGACAATGCTTCATGCTTAGAATTTATATAATTGTTTTTAGCTGGTGTCAACTTCCTACTCACATAATAGATAGGATTATCAACAATCCCATCACCAGATTTTACTAACACTTTCGCACCCATGGCCATGCAAAAGGCATCACCATATACATGAAACAAATTATCCCAAGAAGAAAAGTATAGGATAGTCATAGAAGTAATTCTTTCCTTCAATGTCTCAAATGTATTCTATTATGCCTTATTCCAATGAAACTTTCCTTTACTCTACAAAAATTCCTCCAAGGGAACAACAATCTTATCATATCCCTTAATGAAATTCTTGTAGTAATCGGTATGTCCCAAAACTCCGTGCACCTCACTCCGATTGGTAGGCTCCCACAAGCCCAAGATGACCTGTAACATTAGTAAGATTTACCAACAAGACTTCTTTGCAAATAATGTGTCCTATAAAAGTTCCAAAGGGTGTCACAAAGATACACTTCTTAATATTCAAGGAGATGCTTAATTTCCTACATCTCTCAAGGATTATTCTTAAGTTGTCACAAAGTGATATTTTACCATCCCATATACAATGCAATCATCCAAAAAACCTGTAAAAACTTGTGTATAATGTCCTCGATTCTTGCATAACGATGTGTGTGAAAAGACTACGGGCACATTCTTCAATCCAAATTACATAACTGTGTATGAAAAACTTCACCACTCAGTGGTGAAAGTTGTCTTTTCTTGGTCTTCTTTAGCACTCTTCACCTAATGATAACAAGATAATCCACCGGTGAAAGAGTAAATTCCATGCCCTATAACACCTTCCAAGATCTCCTTAGTAAATGGTGTGGGAAAAGGGTTTATGACACAAGAAACATTAAACTCTATGTAGTCTAAATAGATCCTTATCCTACCAGCATTTTTAATGTTGATCACCATGGGTGTAACCAACTCTAACTCCTTAATGGGATCAATGATTCTAGATTTCTAAATCTTATCAATCTATTTCTTCACCTTGATGTGTAGATTAGGATTCATCCTATAAGGTATCTTCCTAACTAGAAATGCACCTTACTTTAACTTTGATCCTCATCTCACCCAAAGAGTGATGCACCCTCTTTAACCCATAATATCCTCTATGGATTAAGTCCTAGAAGTCATACAACAACACAATTATCTTTGATACCTCTTGTTCAGAAAAATAGTCCCTAAAATGGCCTCTTTAGGTTCTTTATCGACCCAATGTTGACCTTCTTTGTTTTCATACGCTCATGATACAAGTGCACTTTCTCATCTACATTGTCTAAGAGAATTGTGCATATCTACAAGGTGTGATAAACATCCAGATTCTCTACTTATTCATCATCAATCATATATACCATCTCACCTTTTTCTTTTCCCGAAAGGATTGCCCCAAATTCTCCTCATTTGTCTCTTCTTCTTCTTCAAACATATCTAAAAGGAGTTCTTTAGGTTTTGGACTATCCCCAATCATAAGTCACTTTATAATATGTAATGATTCATTCACCGGAGGTTTAGTATAAAATGATTCAAATATAAGAATCATACCCGAGATCATCTCCGCCAATTAACGGTTTCCCTTTTAAGCGTACATTAGCATACATGGTGCACGCATAAGTGCTTAGAATGGCATAGAACTTATATACCTAGAGTGATGGCAACAAGGCCTCCTACCCTTTCATCTAGAGTCTCTCACAATTCTGAATGTGATGCGAAGAAGAATCCTTCCCATGGAATTTTCAGATTTTTGAAGGTACATTGCTCCTAAAAACCATAGTAGAGAAGGTGATACTTAATTCACAGAACTCCAAAATGTTATCTCTTTGTGTAGTCCACAAACGCATTATTTTCCTACACATGGAATAAACTATCATATTTCTTATTTCTACTTTTTCTTTCAAATGACCTTCCATAGGGCAAAGAAATAGATCAAGATTTCCTCTAGATGTATACCGAGGTACTTGGTTATTACGAGAGCACCTAACCATACACACCCCGATCATGTGAGTAATTGTTTCTTGATTTCTTCCCCCACAATTTCATATGTTCCATGCACCGAGTTATCACAAACAACACTGGTTGTATCACTCATAGCCTGAGTATCATTCTGTTGTAGAACACCTTCCTTAGATGGCTCAAGAGATTTAGGATCTCTAACCGTACATTCATATATCCTATTCAAATCCTCTTCACTCAAGGGCTCTACTTAAGGCGTAGCTTTCCTATCTATTATAGGAATAATCACACACTCCTATGTTTTCTCAAAACTGATATAACCTTTATTAAATCATATATCAACATTATTTGTGTAATACTAAGGACACCCAAGTAATACAGGTACCTATCTTCCTCGGAAAGTGCCAAGACCTCAAATTCTCCAAGTAAACTTGGCCTCTTGTATAGTAATAGTGGCATCCTTCAATACTCCAATGGGTGTGGCTTTAGTACTATTCGACATATACAACACATTTTAATATGGATGTAATGGTGGCATCCTCATATGATTCTATACATCCAAAGTGATTACATTTACTTTTAAACATTTGTTAATCATTATGTTACTAAAAAACACTCATCAACAAATGCATTCAAAGTGATCTTCTTATCATGCTCAAGGCGTGAGGAGGTAAGTTCGCATGCGGGATCTCGTCTCTCACACTCGAGATCCAAAGACATGATATTTTTTATCATCCATTATCCTAACAAAGAAATGATATTTTCCGCGTACTATCCTACAAACCTCCTTCAAGACATCAAAATTTTTCTAAGGAAGCTCAACTTTCTTCTCCTAATCCAATTTCTATGAATTCTCCTTCAAGTACTTTATTTCACCTTGTAAGTTCATGATAACCTCCATAGTCTCTTGATGAAATTCCTTATAATCGGAAGGATTGGGATATTTTTCGTGCAATACCTCTTTTTGTAATGGCAAGTTTCGCTTTAGAGTCTCTTGAGCACGCATAGCCTTAGCACATGTAGTCACCAACATAGGTATAACTTCAAGATCAGGTTATAACTTGAGAATCCACTACTATTTTATAATGTGTTGTACCTTTATTATCCTCACGCCCTTATCGTACTTTTTTCTTCTTTCTCATATACTTATATAAATCAAGGAACTCTTCAAACTTATGTTATCTTCTACACCATCAAAAAACCACATTTTGAGGACATTCATGTCTATAATGATTAGGGGATCCACATGTATAATAGGTTAGTGAGTGAAGTCACCTCATCCACCATCTATATCCTCCATGCTAAACTTTACCTTTGTAGACACCTATAAGTTATGCTCGAGCAATTTAAATACATAAATTGCACTAATTATCTTCTTTCCTGCAAATTGGCGACATATCGTCAAAAGCGCTCATCTTATTTCCTATCATCGTTAATTAATTATACTACGCTAATTAATTAAGTTGCCTATCCAACAAATATACCTAATTAACAACCTTCCATTAATAAATCCTTCCTTCTATCTAGACTAATTAATTATTAATATTTAATTACGTTCCCCTTTCATTAAAACAATAAAACAATATGTAATTGATTTAATCCTCTTCTATAGTCTAAATCATGCTAATATTCCTCTAAAAAGCTTTTATAAGCTTGCACATCTATTAATTAATCATCTTGATTAATTAATAAGCCCCTTTATCCATATGAGCCATTAAAGGACAAGCTAAACTCTCCTAAAGTTAACTCAACCCTATCTAAACCCCCTTATCCATAACTAACTCAAAGATCCCTATTATTCCACATGCAAAGGGATGTGGTGGTTCCTTTATCCATTGGGCTATATAAGGAGCCCTCCTCCTACCTTTACACTTACACCTAAATTTCTTAAGAAGACAAAATCGAAGCACATAAAGAAATAAAGTATAAGCATTTCTTTGTTATTCTTGACAAATTCACCATTTGAAGAGCTAAGCCTCCATTCTTTCATTTTCTAGCCATGTGCTTGGGTCATATGGGAATAGTCAAAGGGTCTTATAGCCAATATTTTATGAGCTCCCATTCCTAGGTTCTCGAAGATCAAAACAATCAACTTGATTGCCATTAATTCTATATAGGTCCATTTGCTTTTGTTGGTAATCTAGAGAAGTAGAGGTTTTGAATACTTAAGTATATTAGTTTTGATCTTGGCTCAAATTTAATGCATTATGCTTAAAGTGTTGATTTTGTTTAGCTCTCATCTTGATGGTGCCTAGATTTTTACTTAGCTTGGTCATATAACTATTTAGGTGGTAGTTCTTATTCCTCTAACTTAGCTTAAGCAAAAATACATGCACATAATCTCTACCTCTACCACCTCCATCAGCAGTGTGCCATTTAGTATGATTACGATGTTCACCTTGGTCCTTAGAATGATTTGTAAAAATAGTCGGTTTACACTAGTTTCTCTAGCCTCATGAATCGATCAATCAACTTACAATTCTCCATATCATGAGTGTGGGACTTGCAAATCTTACAATATCAAAATACATTCTTCCAGATCACATGCTGCAATAAGGAGCGCCTACTTGAAACATGATATTAGGAACAGATCTCGTAATCCAGTAAAATGAATCACACCAATTTACGATGGAAAATATCATTATTATGTCCTTTAACTTGACAATCTGTACACCATACCCCACTATTTGTCTCATGAGCTGAATTGGAAAATAGTTTCTCCAAATGTTTCATAATAGAAGTAATTTGTGACTCCAAAAATGTTCTAACTCTAGTTTCTACACTCCCAACTACCTTAATGCACAAATTTACCTCCAAATCCTTACGTGGTTCTCAGTAAATGTCTTATGAGAGATATCCCTTCTAAAAAGTGTTATCAAAACACCAAAAACCACCGACCATGCTAGCTAGGGTGAAAATCATAAGATAACATTGATAGAAAAAGTTGTAAAGAATGCATCATACTCCCTTATGCTCTCAGCCATGCCCTGCTTAATCTCTTCCGGCACACTCATATTTTTCTATTTAAACTGAGGTATATGGAAATTAACTAAGAAAGCATCATGCAACACATTATAATCTACAACAGTCTGGTTTAGATCATACTTCCTATACCAACTATGTGTGTACTGTTATCCAAATTCACCCCCAGGGTTGATTTGATAACATACATCAGAATTCTCAAGTCCCAGGAAAATGGATGGATTCAGGGCAAAAATCATGTTTCTAGGGTCCCCTCAGAATTTTTTCTAACTCTCCTATCCAGGTTGAAAAGAGCAAGTTCTGAGAAAAGGTGAAAAGGCTGCAAAAAACAAGCTTGGGCCAGAAAAAATTGTGAAAATTGGCTAAGTCCTAGTCCTCGCAGCAGTTGGGGAATGAGGGACGCCTGCATGCATGAATCGGTCGAAAGGCCACCAGCGATCTGCAGGCAAAGGAACGTCCAGGCCGTCGGGATGCGTGAGACGCAGAAAGCCGGTTCGGCCGAAGGAGAAGAAAATCAACTAACTGCTCTGGGACATTTGGGACATGAAGACGTGAAGGGCGCGAACCGCACGGTTCGGCTAAAAAGGAGAACTTTCACACTAAGCAGTTGGGACATCTGGGCCGCGAGGACACGAAGGATGCAAAAAGGTGAAGCGGCCGAGAACAAAGGAAGCCCATTTCGAGTGGTTCGGAAGAATTTATCCCAGACAGTCTGGAACAGTTGGAATAAATGGATGTGAAGGACGCAAACCGGCCGGTTCGGCCGAAATGGGGAACTTCAGCACTGGGACAGTTAGGACATGAGGGACGCGTGGGACGCGGATAGCCAAAGGAGCCGAAAGCCAATCAAGTAATGCCATGTGTCAATAGTAGAAAAGGGACAGGGAAGCCCATTTCAGGTGGATTGGAAGTTTCTGTCCCAAACAGCATTGGGACATCTGGGACAAATGGACGTGGTGGACACGAAAAGCCAGAAGACCTGAATACCAATCAAATAACGACACGTGTCACAAGGGAGAAAGTCCAAAAGTCAAAGGGTGAGGTTTCAAGCACTGACCCGAGCCAATAAAAAGAAGACACATGTCTAATGAAGCAGGGAAGGAGAGAGAATTATGCATCCAATCAGCGCTTGACACGTGTCGTCCAGGTGGCAGAGCACGGGAAAAGATTTCAAAATCTGTTTTGGCCTGTTTCGTGCCCTAAATCTTCGGATCATCGTATCTTTCAATCCAGAGCACAGATTTGCACGTTCTTTATATCAACAGAAAGCTGTTGAAATTCTCTACATGATTCTGGGGTCAATCTTAGATTTTGGTGTAGTCTGGAGAGATAAAATTGAGAAAACATCTCTGACGCATGGTAATGCCAGAAGTGACGCTTCAACAACCAGCTTTAATGCAGCAGACAGTTCGCCGCTTCTGTTAGACAGCCCGCCATTTTGCCAGGATCCGCCGCTTCTGCCATAATGAGATGATTTAAAATATGACCTAGAAGTGGTTGGGGCAGATTCTGAATTTCCTCTCTTTTCCCTCTCTCATTCTTCCTATATATTGTAAAGAGGAGCTTCTTTCAAAAGGTCAAACATTTTCTATTTTGCTCCTCCCTTCTTCTCCTATCAGGTGAATTTGTGGAGTTCGAACCTCTCATTTGAACTGTAATACAACTCTGCCTCTTGGCATTTTGTAGTGTATTGTATCAATCTTTGGAGCAAGTAATACATGTCTGTGGATGATTCTCAACCCTCTCTGTGTTCATTTCGCATCCTCCGGTCTTTCACTACAAGTTATGTTATCTGTGCATGATCTTATATCACATTTGAATGGTCTGTGTTTACTGGTAAGATAGATGTTCTTCATTCCTCGGTGCATCACCTCTATTAGCTTAGATTTATTTTTATGCATCTTCTTACCCTGTCTCCTTGGCAGATTAGATTAGGTTTCGAGCAAACCCTCTGCATATTTCGTGTGCATCTGAACAGAGGAATAGGAACCAACCTTCTCTGGAGAATCCTTTCTCACTTTTTCAAAAGTCCCACACTTAGAGAAAGGATTCAATGTTATGCAATCACACTGGATGATAGTATGGTCAACCTAGAAACCTGACCAGCATCCAGGGGTGCTATGATTTTGCACTAACAGTTTTGGCACGCCGGGTGGGACTTAGAGGTCTCATTTTTTTATTTTGCAGCAAAGTTGATGTGCATCTGCTGCAATTTTCTTGCTTAAAAGAGCTATTATTTGCATATCTGGCGACTCCAAGGGGAAGAATCAACTGTTTCAGCAGTGCAGGCCTGAAAACTCATTAGAAGAATTACCACAAGGTCAAGAGTTGGAGAAGAAGAAGTGATGTTTGAATACCTGCAATTATCTCCAAGAAGAAGGTAAAGAGGAAGAAGGATTCAAAGGTCTCCATCTCCACCAAACAGAACTCTCTTAACTCCTCCACCTAGTAGACCTTTCATTCGGTCAACAAGGGTTTTAAGACCAATCGAATGGCTCAAAACAATCCCTACGTCAACTTCACAGCAGCAGCCCACTTGCTCTCAATGCACAACATCCGGTTCCTATTGCAGCGTTGAAGAACATTCCCTACTTCATTGGAGAAAATCGACTACTCCAGGTGTGATCATGTTAAAGATATTGCTAACCTTTGTGCAATCCATGAAATCAATGAAATGCAAGTGGCTGTCAAGTTACTGGCATCTTCATTCAAGGGTAAAGCATTGCAATGGTTTAGGAGCCTGGGAGTTGGTTCTATCACAAATTGGAATCAGCTGTGTATTGCACTTCACAAGTAATTTGGAGATAAGGGAGACAACTTGTCTCTTTTGGAGCAGCTGAAAACTATCAAGAGAGCCCCAACGAGCGGTGACCAATTTCAACTTCAGATTTCAAAGGACTTGGGAGAGGATTCCAGTGGCAGTCAGGCCAACAGCAGAAGGTGCTTTTCTATACTATCTCAAAGCTTTAAATTCTTATATTTCTATGTTGATTCAATCCATGGGAGGCATAACTATCCCTATGGCTTATAGCATTGCCATTAGGGCTGAAAATTGTTTAATCCAAGCTGGAAAACTTGCCCCTAGACCTCCCATGCCATTGTTTCCAAGTTTAGAGAGCCCAAACAACCATCAAGCACCTAATTTGACTCCTTCTCCCACTCCTAGAAATCAGAGTTCAAATGAAGCTTCCACTTCATCTCCAAGTGCCCCAAATGATCTTCAAGAGGTCATTAAGCAATTGCAAAACCTAGGCAATGAGCTAATTACTCTCAAGAGGCAACAAGCCCAAGGTTTCAGACCTTCTTATCAACCCCAAGCTCAACCTAATAGGCAGCCATACCAACCACAAAGACCACCTAATCCAGCTGCAAATATGAATCAAACAAGGCCTCCTGCCAATAGACCATTCCAGCCCTATAATCCAAATGTCATATCTGCCTCTAAAGCATTAGTGCCAACACAGAACAACATTGCTCAGGAATACGATTGGTGCTTTCCATGCAATAAGCCTCATAACCAATCCATGTGTTTCAATGGTGCCCTCAATCAAGCATTGATGGTGACAACTACTGGTGTGGAGGGTGAGGGCAGTCAAGGAAACAGTCAACAACAAGAAACATTCCAACAGCAATCAGCCCCAAATGACACCACATTGGTGAACTGGCAAGCAGAGGATTTCTGTGGCATGAATCAAGTGGTTTCTCAAGGTGTTGCAGCCAACACAAGGTCAAAAAGGAGAAATTTGGGTGAGGAGTAGCCACTAGCTCCAACCAGCCCACAACCTTCTATGACTCCAGAAATGATTGGCAAGCAAAGTCCCATTTCAAATGCACAAGGGCAGCCAAGAACAGCCCCTAGGCCAACTCAAATGCCAGTTGTTGCTGCCCATGTACAAGGAGTAAATGTGCAAACCAAGGGACAGCAGAGAGATCCTTCATCACCATTCAGTATCATTGATCAGATGAAGAAGACAAACGTCAATATATCTATGTGGGAATCCCTATCCATCCCAGGCCAAAGAGATCTGCTGCAAGCTACCATGAAGGATTGGCCAACTTTGAATCAGCAGGTTCAGATGTAAGACAAAGTGCTTACAAATGCTGCCCAGCCTGAAGGAAGTCATGGAGCACAACAAGGTAAAATGTTGAAGCCCCCTTTCTATGTTTCGTTAATCATTGGAAATCAGCTAGTACATAATTGCATGATAGACTCCGGGGCAAGTAGCTCAGTAATGCCTAAACAGATAGCTGATCAGCTAGGGCTCTAGTATGAAATAACATCTAAAGGGGTAGTGCAGCTAGATGGGATAAAGCAATAGCAACAGTTGGAGTGATTAGAAATTTGAGTCTTACCTTGCATGCATGTCCAAATGTTGTTGTTTTACAAGATGTATCAGTCATAGACCTTCCACCACTCTTTGCATTGTGCTTGTCAAGAGACTTCACTACTAAAATTGGAGGCTATCTTTCGGCAGATTGGTCTCACATGTTGTTTAGAACAAGGTATGGAACTAAGGCTACAATTAGGTCTGAACCTATTGCAAACTTCCATATTGAGCCTTACACTCCAAGTCAGATTAATGCCAATTGCTCAGCATTTGATCAAGAAGATCACCCTAGCACTGACGAGGCTGACACCAAGGTTGGAAGTATCTCAGATTTGACTCTTGATGAATGGGCAAGCAAGGTGCATGCTTTTGATCCTTATCAAGAAGTAGAAGAATCTGAGCTAGGGGTTTATTGTTTACATGAAGAGGATCAACCTCTCCCCAGCATCACCAAGCCAGATCATAAGGACAAGAATGAAGTATGGCAGTTGTTCTTTGATGGATCAAGGAGTAGACAAGGTGCAGGAGGAGGAGCTATGCTCATTTCACCACAAGGTATAAGGTATTACTCAGCCTTCCGTTTCCAGTTTTCCTGTTCAAATAACACTGCTGAATATGAAGCCTTGGTGCAAGGGATACATTGGGCAATCAAGAAGAAAATAAAGAACTTGCAAGTCTTTGGTGACAGTGAACTAATCATCAATCAAGTCAGGGGACAACATGCTACAAAGAATGAACTACTAAAGAACTACAAGAACAGGGTATGGGACCTCGTTGAGGATTTCGAAGCTTTCAATATCGCATCCATACCTAGGAAGAAAAATGAAGCCGCGGATAGGCTCGTAGCTGTTGGAGCAATGTTTGATGTGGTTGACAACATCAAAAGGGAAAAAACACAGCCACATGTCCATGTGATTGTGAGGCCAGCTAGCTTCAGAGATAATAACACGGTGGCAAGGTGTGTTTGAGAATGATCAACATATCGTCAATTTCTTACAAGAAGAGGCTGAATTCTCAGCTACGAATCAGGACAGATTAGAGTAGCAGTATGGGGATCAAGTAGTGCAGCTGCAGACAAACAAGCTTCCTAGGGGTTTAGTAACATTGGAGTCTATCTTCAACCCTAATGACCAGTTCCGTAAGGAAAAGGCTAACATACAGGTCAAAAGAGAAGATTCAGAGCCAATTCTGGTTAGGGAAAACAAAACACTTCAAATTGGCAAGGTAGCCACTGAACAAGAGAAATCATATTTCATACAACTTTCCCAAGAATTTCCAGATGTCTTCGCTTGGAACTATGAAGACTTGAAAGGTTTCAATCCCAACTCGGCTCAAAGATACCATTGAATTGGATCCAGATGCTAATCCCATCAAGGTAAGCGAGAGACCATTCAACCCTCACATTGAACCTCTAATGAAGAAAGAGCTAAATAAGCTAATAGAAGAAAGCATTATATTCCCGATCAAGCACTCAAGCTGGGTCGCAAACTTGGTTCCGGTCAGGAAGAAGAGCGGAGAAATCAGGTTGTGTGTAGATTTCCAAGACCTAAACAGGGCATCTCTCAAAGACCATTACCCACTTCCTTCAATGGAACAAATATTGCAGGTAGTATCCGGTTTGGAGAGATTCTCTCTCCTAGATGGCTACTCAGGGTATAATCAGGTAATGGTGAAGGAAGATGACCAGTTCAAGACAACTTTCACCACCAAATGGGGGACCTATGCCTACAAGAAGATGCCATTTGGGCTATCAAATGCTAGAGCCACTTTCCAAAGGGCAATGGATATGGCATTCAAGGGGTTGATCAATAAAATAGTTTTGATATACCTTGATGACATCACTGTATTCTCCAAAAATGTAGTGGATCACCTCTTTCATCTGAGGCAGGTATTTCAGAGGTGTAGAAGATTTGGGGTATCATTGAATCCCAAAAAATGCATATTCTTGGCTCATGAGGGAAAACTTCTTGGCCATATTGTTTCAAAGGAGGGATTGATGATTGACTCAGAAAGAGTTGAACCAATTCGAGCGTTCTGGTTGCCAAGTTATAAGAAGTCTCTTCAAAGCTTCTTAGGAAGGATCAATTTTGTCCGCAGGTTTTTTCCAAACTTTGCAGCTCTTGTAAAGCCAATAACACTGATGTTGAAGAAGAGCATGGCATTTAAGTGGACATTTGAAGGCAAGGCAAGTTTTGAGGCAATAAAAGAGGCTATATCTCAAGCTCCAACTCTCGTCAATCCAAACTTCTCCAAGGATTTCATGCTATACACCTTTGGTGGTGGAGATACAATTTCTGCAATCTTGGCACAACAAAACAAAGAAGGATTAGAACAACTAGTTGCTTTCTTCAGTTGAGGCTTGGAGGAATACGAAACTAGGTACTCTTTCATTGAAAAGCATGTACTTGCAGTGATCAAGAGTTTAAAGAAATTCAAGCACCTAGTCTCAAACAACAAGATCCAATTATTGGTCTCTCATGCGGGAGTCAGGGACTTCCTTCTAAACAATGATCTGAATGAGAAACATGCAGGATGGATAACTTGTGTCATGGAATATGACATTGTGATCAAGGTCACCAAACTAGTACGTGGGAAGGGACTATGCGAACAACTAGTCTTGAGTCAACAAGTTGAAGCAGGTAATGAAGAAAATGCTGTCTTGGTACTACAGGATGGTCAAGAATAGGAAAATGATAATGTGCCCACTCCCTGTTGGACTTAGAGTATGATACACTTCCTACAGACAGGCCTATGCCCTCCAGAAATGAGCAAAGTGAAGAGGAGATACTTCAGGTTGCAGGCTGTTCCATATGCCATTGTTGATGGAGTTTTGTTCAAGAAAGATGTGAATGGAGTGCTGCTGAGATGCATTAGCACAAATCAGATTCAAAGGGTGTTGGAAGAGTTTCATGGTGGACCAGCTGGTGGTCATTTTACACCAAGAGTGACAGCTCTAAAAATCATGAAGGCTGGTTATTATTGGCCTAAAATCTTTAGTGATTGCTATGCATGGATCAAGAGGTGTAAGAATTGTGCATTCTTCACAGGAAAAGAAAGACTTGCTGCCCTTCCATTACATCCAATCTCAATTGACCAGCCATTCATGCAATGGGGTTTGGACTTCATTGGAGTCATTAATCCCAATTCAAGCCAAGGGCACAAATGGATTTTGACAGCCACGGACTACTTCACCAGATGGACAGAAGCAGTAGCACTCAAAGAGGTGAATGAGTCTAGCATCTTAGACTTTTATGAGGGGATAACAACCAGATTTGGTGTACCTACCACAATAATCTCTGATAATGCATTGGCATTCATTGGATCTAGGGTGACTGAGTGGGCTGTCAAGAATGGTATTTACCTAAGCACTTCATCGAACTATTACCCTCAGGGTAATGGCCAGGCCGAGTCTACAAACAAGAACTTGTTGAGGATCATTAGGAGGAATCTTGATGAGAATCAGAGGTCTTGGCACACCAAACTGAAATCAGCCCTATGGGCTGATAGGATAACTCCCAAAAGATCCACAGGTAACTCTCCATTTAGGCTTGTCTATGGAAGAGAGGTAATCTTGCCCATGTCACTTGAGTTTCCAACGTTGGAACTCATGAAGCAGCTGGAGTTGCTAGAGTTTGAGCCCATGGAGGTGAGGTATGCAGAGTTGATGGAGCTGCAAGAGATCAGAAATTAGGCATCCCAAGCAATGGAAAAGGATCAAGCTTTGATCAAGAAGACCTTTGATAGAAAGGCCAAGGATAGATCTTTTCAAGTTGGAGATCTAGTGTTGAAATGGGATGTGGACAGAGCAAAACCGGGAGGGCATTCAAAATTTGATGCCATTTGGAGCGGCCCATACGTGGTCACAAAGTGTAAGAACAACAATGCTTTCCAATCAGCCTCACTAGAGGGTGAAGAAGCGTAGATTCCAGTCAATGGAATCTATCTCAAGTGTTGCTTCTGAGAGGAAAGTTCACTACCTCTGTAAATATTCGATTAGATTTTCTTTCCTCCAAGTGCTTGTGCACATTGTTTTGCTGTAGGTTAGTTTTGTTTTCCCTAAGTGCTTTGGCACAGCTTGCTGTCCATGAAGATGTTAAGCAGTCCTTGCTTTCATCAGGTGACATTCCATCTTCCTCCTTGCACATTCTGAGTCAGTTAGGGTTCTGAACAGAATATTTGATGACTCCATGCCCAATGGACTGCTTCAGGAAACTAGTATCTTCTACCTAGCAGGCATGTATCCCCCATTGAGTCACCAAATTATTATCCAAATTCACCCCCAGGGTTGATTTGATAACATACATCAGAATTCTCAAGTCCCAGGCAAATGGATGGATTCAGGGCAAAAATCATGTTTCTAGGGTCCCCTCAGAATTTTTTCTAACTCTCCTGTCTAGGTTGAAAAGAGAAAGTTCTGAGAAAAGGTGAAAAGGCTGCAAAAAACAAGCTTGGGCCAGAAAAAATTGTGAAAATTGGCTAAGTCCTAGTCCTCGCAGCAGTCGGGACATGAGGGACGTCTGGGCACGAATCGGCCGAAAGGCCGCTAGGCAGTCTGTAGGGCAAAGGAACATCCGGGCCGTCGGGACGCATGGGATGTGGAAAGCCGGTTCGGCCGAAGGAGAAGAAAATTGACTAACTGCTCTGGGACATTTGGGACATGAAGACGCGAAGGGCGCGAACCGCCGGTTCGGCTGAAAAGGAGAACTTTCACACTAAGCAATTGGGACATCTGGGCCGCGAGGACATGAAAAGGCGAAGCGGCCGAGAGCAAAGGAAGCCCATTTCGGGCGGTTCGAGAAGAATTTGTCCCAGATAGTCTGGGACAGTTGGAACAAACGGACGCTTGAACCGGCCGGTTCGGCTGGCAAACGGGAACTTCAAAGACTGGAGTCGGGACATGAGGGATGCGTGGGACGCGGATAGCCGAAGGAGCCGAAAGCCAATCAAGCAACGCCATGTGTCAACAGTAGAAAAGGGACAGGGAAGCCCATTTCAGGTGGATCGGAAGTTTCTGTCCCAAACAGCATTAGGACATCCGGGACAAATGGACGCGGTGGACGCGAAAAAGCCAAAGCAGACCGAATACCAATCAAATCATGACACGTGTCACAAGGAGAAAGTCCAAAAGTCAAAGGGGAGGTTTCAAGACAACGACCCAAGCCGATAAAAGGAAGACACGTGTCCAATGAAGCAGGGGAAGGAGAGAGAATTACGCATCCAATCAGCACTTGACATGTGTCGTCCAGGTGGCAGAGCGCGGGAAAAGATTTCAAAATCCGTTTTGGCCTGTTTCGTGCCCTAAATCTTCGGATCATCGTATCTTTCGATCCATAGCTCAGATTTGCACGTTCTTTATATCAACAGAAAGCTGTTGAAATTCTCTACATGATTCTCGGGGTCAATCTTGCATTTTGGTGCAGTCTAGAGAGAGAAAATTGAGAAAACATCTCTGATGTGTGGTAATGCCAGAAGTGACGCTTCAACAACCAACTTTAATGCAATGATACGGTTCACCGCTTAGATTGACCCCATCGCCCTTTACCGGATCCACCACTTCGCCATAATGAGATGATTTAAAATACGACCTAGAAGTGGTTGGGGTAGATTCTGAATTTCCTCTCTTTTCCCTCTCTCATTCTTCCTATATATTGTAAAGAGGAGCTTCTTTCAAAAGGTCGAACATTTTCTGTTTTGCTCCTCCCTTCTTCTCCTATCAGGTGAATTTGTGGAGTTCAAACCTCTCATTTGAACTGTAATACAACTCTACCTCTTTGCATTCTGTAGTGTATTGTATCAATCTTTGGAGCAAGTAATACATGTCTGTGGATGATTCTCAACCCTCTCTGTGTTCATTTTGCATCCTCCTGGTCTTTCACTGCAAGTTATGTTATCTGTGCATGATCTTATATCACATTTGAATGGTCTGTGTTTACTGGTAAGATAGATGTTCTTCATTCCTCGATGCATCACCTCTATTAGCTTAGATTTATTTTTATGCATCTTCTTACCCCTGTCTCCTGGTGATTAGATTAGGTTTCGAGAAAACCCTCTGCATATTTCGTGTGCATCTAAACAGAGGAATAGGAACCAACCTTCTCTAGAGAATCCTTTCTCACTTTTTCAAAAGTTCCACACTTGGAGAAAGGATTCAATGTTATGAAATCACACTGGATGATAGTATGGTCAACCTAGAAACCTGACCAGCATCCAGGGGTGCTGTGATTTTGCACTAACATGTACCCTTGCAAATTAGTAGCAAATTGACTCATGTTATGTTTAGGATTTCTAAATCCTTTAGCACATCAAAGTATCTCACACTTGCGTACATGTTCGGAAACATCTTCAATACCTCAGTACTCTAGAAAGTGAAGAGACATATCATAATATACTTGTTGTGGTTAGTGCGAGACCATGCCCACCAGTTGAGAACCCAGTATTACCTCTAATATTCCCTCTACCTCTAGAAGTGCCAGATCCATTACATCCTGAACCTCCTAATCCTCTTGATCCCCCAACTATAGAAGTAACTAGACCTTATGATGAGATATTTTGTAATCTAATTGTTTTACTAAACCGAACTCCCACACTATACAAACTTGTGCTACTTCTAGACATATTTCCGAAGTTCTACATTCCCACACTCTATGATGATGATGTGTAAGAAATTATTTATCTAATTATTCCTCCAAATAGAAAATATGTTGTCACTTGTGAATTCATAGATGTTTTCTTATGCACTTCGTATTCAAAGGAAAATGAAATCTACCTATCATTACTCTATCACTAACACTAACATGTTTCTCAATAGATATTTTAGGAACTGGAACAGAAAGCATAAGGGAAACATTTCTACATTTGATCATATGCACACCTATGGTACTTATCCTCTCTTCTTCTGATGCACTCTCATCTAAAGCTGAAGGGGATTCTCTCCCGTGCTTCCCTAAATGGGGTAGTACAAACTTTATTTAGGTTACACGTCCTTTGTGTGAACCTCAAATCCCTCACGCATCACATGTCTCCACAACTCCACAGAATCCTCAATTCCATGCTTCTTCACAAATTCCTTTCCTGCGATTCATTACAATTAAGATATCTTTCCTCTATTTCCTTTTCTTTTATAATATACATCATCTTTCAAAGACACTGCTGCTCCTACCCCCACGTGTAGTGGAGGTTTAGCTAGGAATTGGTCATTCTTCTAAATCTAGATTCATCAAGAATATCTTTATCACTAAAGGGACAACACACAAATAAGATCCTCTAAGTTTGTGTAAGAACCGGAACTTAGTAACCTATGAATAGAAATAAATAGAAACAACATACTCCAATGTGTAACTCTTCAAACCTCCACTCCACTAATGATCTACAACATGTTTCCAAGTCAAATCATCATCATGCAAATTCCGGTAGTCTTCTTATGTGCAAACTATAGATATGTACCTTCAATTTATTTGCGATCTATATGCTACCAGACCACACATACAATTAGATAGGAAAAAAACATCTCATAGAGTTCATAGAGAATATGTTCTTCAACCCACATGCATACATTAAAATCAGGTCTAATATCATATCTCGTGAGAAAAATTTTCATCTAAATATTCTAACCAACTCTCAATATTGGCCAAAGTCAACCGATATGTCTTCATCATGAAACATCCTTGCAAAAAAATGAGAAGAGGTCCTAGTAATGGAACAAAAAATGTATCCTTTATTGTACAATCACATCCCAGGGCATTAGTACATCACTTAAATACATCGAGTGGTAACCATGCAAAGCATGCAATGGTACTATTTATCTCTTTTATACCAGCTTTTTCAAGGTGTTAGCATGATTAAACAAGTATTCCATATTCATATAAAGTAATCAAGTGTAAAGCATGAGAATAACTAGGTCACAACAACAATTCTTAATGAATCAAACAAGAATCAAGATCAGATTTCTCATACAAGAAAAAGAAATAGAGACATTAACAACATATATCCATCCACAAAAATCCATCATATTAATTCATAATGAACACAGTAGTTGAATACATAAAAATAACCATATCAAAGTCATGTGCGAAAATATACCAGCAACATAACTCGTTAAAATATCGGTGAGTCTCTAATCCATGTAAA
The DNA here is from genome assembly GCA_018340775.1 of Taxus wallichiana var. yunnanensis. Lineage (NCBI taxonomy): Eukaryota > Viridiplantae > Streptophyta > Pinopsida > Cupressales > Taxaceae > Taxus > Taxus wallichiana. The sequence continues at coordinate 510,145,404 of CM031242.1, forward strand.
TTAATACACACACACACACATAGGTAGTGGGGTCCTGGCCATCATTACTCATGCACTCTAAAAAATAGTATACATGCTAATAATAGCCATGTACCACTACAATAGAAACTACATAAGCATGTTAGCTTAGCTAATAATAGATTACCTATAAATAACTCTAGTTGTAATCATATTATTAGCTCGAACTTTCCATGACTCTTCACTTCCACTTGGTCCCAAAATATCTTGGCATGTCTTCTAAATCTTCTATCAAAGTGTGTTAAACACTCAATACATTCATATACCTTTAATGCAAAAAGGTTAAGTCCCGAAGTCCAACTTTCCTCAGCGCACCACGTATCCTCTTATATTTTGTGCACACCTATGCACCCGCTTCCTCTATACCCTAATATCATGCACCTCTAGCACTTATGGATAAATATGTCCAGCCAATAAGCTACAATTACTTTGAATTATCTACAATCCCTATTTTTCAACATATTTTCATTTAATATTAGCCTTTTATCAATCTTATCAATATATCTAGATTTAACTTATCTTTTCAAGTATGTCTTTTCTTTAGATGAATGTTCCAATCCAATCACACCCCATCACAATCATTTGCAACCTTCCAATCATTCAGTAACCTTTCTTTTGGGAGAAATTCCACATCCTGTCATGAGCTCATGTTGTGTACCATCGTATTTTCAATTGACATTGAAGACATTGAGGATCAGATGGGAATGTTGTTGTTACTTTGATGTGATTTATTTGATTTGTAAAATATAATATTGAGATGTGGCCATGATTGTGTTGATAGATGTTGATATTGTGAAAGATAGATGTTGATGGATGTTTGTTTTTATATATGGTAGATTTTTGATTTTAAGGTGTTTATATGTTAAATTTTTCTTAACAAGGATATGAATAAAACATGAAATGATTAATTTATACTAGATTTGATACATATGTGATAGGAATCAATAGAGAGAAGGTTATTTTACTTTTGGACTTATAAAAATGTTAACACATAACTAACAATAGGTAATTACATGTAGGATCTTAGATATCGATGGAATTGAAATGTATACCTCCTAGGACATGGAAGTGGTTGGCATATGTAGGTTGTGTGGAATAATAAGTTCTCATTTAAATGGTTTTAGAGGGAGATGCCCTAGATATACATTTATTTGACGTAAAATGATCAATGAGAAGTTTTCTTTGATGGAAAAGCTGATCAATACACGAAGATTTCTTGGGGACGCTTTTGATATTTTGACTTTTGGAAGGTTGATCGATGTGGGAAGCCTTTTTACATAGGTATCCATCCTTTGAGAGAGTAGTCTACAATTTTTGGAGAGTTGATCTTCAAAGGGTTTCTTAGGTGTCAAGAAGGGATAGTTTGATAGAGATATTGTTTTTTTGAAAGTATAGTTACAATGGGAGCTAGTCATATGGTTAAGTAAGCATAAATAGCATGAAAATAAGACAAAGAACAATGAAAATTTTCTTGAGGAATCGACGTTGGTTTCGACTTATCTCAATGGAATTTTCTCAAGTTATGTACTCTTATATTTTAATAGAAAATGTAAGAATGATGGTATGTTATTAGGGGGGATACCTAAGGATATGTTTCAATACTTTAATAGACTTCTTTAGAAAGGATAAATTTTGAAAGATTGATCGAAAAGGAGATTTAGGGATGTTGGTCCTACAAGATGTAACTAGTCTATATATAGTAGGTTCAAGTCTGTTTGTGGTTTCCTTCAAATGAGATAGATCTAAGGAGGATTCAAGTGTGATGTATTTCTACAAATATCATATGTAGTTGTGTGTGTTATTATATGTTTCTTCACAAGGGGATCTATAATGTTGTCATGACATGACGAAGCCAAAACATAATTAATAGAAGAGTAATGTGTCCTTGAGATTGTTTGATGTCTTTGGTTGATGTTTCCAACCAAGAGATGTTCCAAATATGTTGTTAAAAATGGATACTAAGTGCTACAAATATGTTCCTTGTTCATTAATGTAAAAAGGGTATAATTATTAGGTTTTTCCATCAATGAAAAAGGGGAGATTATTAGTATGTGTGTGTTGTCATTGATGTAAAAGGTACAAGTAAATTAATGAAAAATGGATGATGATGAGGATTACAAGATGAATATTGTATAAATTATGAAATGGGAAGATGAGGAGTGACATGATTGCATGAGTGTAAATAGTGAGATTTGTTTGTCCTAGAAGGCATAATAAGGAGGTCTAGTAGGCATGGGTGATGAAACATGAATGATAGAGATGCATGGAGAGAATGTTGTTGATGTGTTGAGACACTCATATAGGTCTTGGAAGATTGTTACAGGGTTGATGAGGGTTTGTAGTTTTTAATTTATACCTAGTCTAGATGTTTGATGGCCTAATAGAGAATGAAGATTAGTTATAGCATTGTGTTGAGTCATGAGGTCTTGAAGATAAGTTATAAATGTTTAATCAATAATTTTAATGAATTTTAAAGATATTTGAATCACATGTACGATGTTCACTTACTCTTTTGGGTCTAAACTAGACTTAACTCTATGACCTAGCTAGGTTAGTCATGGTGGTTGAGTTGATGTAGACCAAAGTATGATAATTTGAAAATTTTGGGATTTGTGATAGGATTTCATGAAGTTGTGGGAAAAATTTCAGTTTTGTATGATCAATATTTTGGAAGCTATGATGTTTTTAGCTCTACCAAGAACGAGAAGGTGAGTTTCTTAGATCGATATGAGATAATTTGTGTTGGTTGGCATGTTAAAAATTTACATGGGGAACTGATCCATTTAGGGATGTTTAGGCATGGATCTAAGAAGGTTTTTAGAGTTGGAATGAGATCAAATGAGGCCCTATGCTTTATCAACCATTGCTAAGAAGGTAAACAGATCAAAACCCTAGTTAAACCCTAGTTCACGAGTGATGAATGAAAAATTGACATTGTGAGATAAAAATTCATTGGATCATAAAATGTGATGATTTTAGGATGAAAAGGAATCTCCTATATTTTAGATGGTGGTGATTTGGAGTCTTGATAGTAGGTGGGGAACACTCATATTTGCATGTTTCAAGAAAGTTATATTTTGTCTTAGGATTTCCATTTTTCCTATAGTCTAAATTGATGTTCGAGTAAATGGGAGGATATGTTATATGTTTGAGGTTGTTTTAGACCTTGATGAATCCATTTGGAGGTCTCTACAGGTCCAAAAGTGAATACTAGTTTTTAGGTGTAATGTGCAATTTTTAGAAGTCATGGTGAAAGGAGGATCATGGGTATGTGTAGCCTAAGTAGAAGTATATATTGAATATGAAGGTTTTTGAACATAAAATATTACTTGTTACATGGTTGGTTTGAGTCCTACAGTCAATTTTGTTGGCAATAATGAGGTCACAAGTTGACCTACTTGATAAGGTTTTAGAACAATGAAGGTTCTTTAATGAAATTGCTCTGAAAGACCAATATATTTGCTTGAATCATGATTCCTAGTTATTGGAGATTGATTATGGGTTTAATTTAATCCTATTCCATGTTTTGATAAGTCTTAAAAGTGACAACACATGTGTGAGAAGTTCATGTTTCCAATACTGGTTTCTAGGAAGTTTAAGTATCCTTGAGGAAAAAGTTGTTTTGATGGCTCTATGGGATGATTCATCAGGTATAAAGTAGTTTATAATGTTACTTGGGTTAGTGGATTTCCAAAGAGTTTTTACATGTCATGATTGAGGTGATATGTTGAAGTTAGGTCTTAATTTTTGAAGAATGGTATGTTGGAGGTTCTCAAAATGAGTAGGAAACCATCCTACTTGATGGTGTCATGATGTTGGATGGATAAAATGACTAAGACCAAAATCCAAATGTTGAAGTGTTGAGTATACGTGAGGGATATGTGAAGGGGTGCATGAGGAAGGGGTTTGAATAGTGTGCAAGAGGTTAGCACCCGGAAGGATAGAGTTTGGGACATAGCTGATTTTCTAGCTTATAGGCAAAAAATAGAAAATTAGGATGGAGTACCGATGAAGAAAATATATAGAGCATGATAACATGGTGTTCAAGAAAATATTTTTTGTGAACGGAATTACAGATTTGAGCACATGCATTGAGGCTATTAATAGGATAAAATCAAGTATTATTCATAGGATGATCTATTATTAATTGTTTTGTAAAGCATGCATGTAGTCTATTTTGAGCGCATCTATTATGAGGAGAGTGCATATGCAAAGTGAAGGGAAATTCCCACCCCTATGTATACTTATTGTTTTAATACCATCATATAAGGAGAGCATATTCTTGGAGTCTAGTATGTTTTTCATCAAGGGTTTGATCTTTACGAATGTTATAATGCCTTGGTAAACATATGTATTCTGATTTTGTTATACTTTAATATAATGGACTTTGGAGGATGGATTATGATCATTGACATTTCTTAATATGGTGAATTTATTATATAATTGGTATTGATTGTTATCTGAATTTTTATGTTCCTTATTACATGTGTTTCCAATTGAATGTATGCAATGGGTTCTTATGATTAAATGAGTACTTGGTTAATTTATCATCATGTATCTACATGCTAACATATTAACAAGAAAAAAAGGAGGGACCTGGTAGCTTCATGTGCTTCGAGTGAGCATTCAACCCTACTGAATGAGGTGTCATTGTACCTAAAAATATGATAGGAAATAAAAGACTACATATTTGTTTTGTTCTGGAACCTCTTTTCAAACTGTCTATTAGGATGTTATATAGAGATAGATTATTGGTTGACTATGGAGATCTTTTAAAGTTTAGTAGAGAACATTTAGGATCAATTTGCACCGAGATATAACAATGGAGTTGATTTTAATGCACGTCATTGAATGAAAGATAATATTTAACATGAGCTCTATAAACCATACTTCAGCTTATTTCCTATAGAATTTTATGAGTGGTTAGAATCATATGCATTAGGGAAGTGTTGGGGTCCTAGACAAAGACTTTAGACATAGGAAGATAACCAAACTCTTTTTATGTAGATTTTGAGTGGAATAGATGTGTATATTATTTGTGGGTTAGTGTGTTGTGAAATTAAACATTATATTATGTTATTTCTACATATTTGTGTCTAGAGGAAGTTGAATTTAGTTTCTTACATGAGCCCAGAGGATCTTACTTGCACGTTATACCATTACGGAAAAGATTTTAACTATAGAAATAGATTTAGAGATCCTCTCTATGGATTTTTAAACCTCCACCCCACACAGGAGAAGGAGTAGAATCGCATATGTGGAGAAATATTGTGGAATTTGTGGAAGAAATATAGAGAGAGAAAATACAACTCAAGTTTATGGAAGCATGAGAAAAGGACATGGTACGTGTGTGAGAGATTGAGGATTCACTAGATTTGAGGAGGAATATATATCACAAAGGTTTTGAAGCTTTTGTGGTAGATGAGGATCCGCAACATCAGGCTCTCTTAACTTTGGGAAAGGACAATGGATAAGCCCTTCACTTCAGATGATATTGCATCAAATGAGAGAATGAGGACTGCAAGCACACATCCGAAGCCACCTAGCCCTTGCGTATGGTGTTCTAGATCAAGAGGTAGTCATTTAAAAGTAGGTGAGTGTAGGTACACTGGCTAGAGACAAGTAGATATCATTTTGTGTTGAATTCAAAGGGGAATCAATTTATGAGCATGCCCATGGCATCACAGTTTGTGCCATCACTTTTCCACTACGCTCAAGGATACACACATATACGGTATAGGAAGTATGACCCTTATGAGACTATGATGGACTACGATGCTTTGCACACTTTGTTTCGGCTATGTTTCACATACTACTATTCAAATATCAAAGTATCAGTGTGCTCAAGGATATCAAGAAAGGCTTATCTAGAAGCATGAGGTAGTATGACACATGTTTTATGAATCATTCTCAATTTTTTCTCATTATATACATCAAATTCAGCATGTACAATGGGTTGTTGGGGGATTGTTGACTACATTATGAAGAGATTTAACTCATAAGACATATAATTATCCATGTGAGGATTTGGAATAAAATTTACATAATAAGGTGGTTGGAAGTGTTGATGCTAGAGTGATCTTGTTGTTATAGGTGCGGATTACAACCATGGAAAAATAGTTATAGAAGCTTTCTACAAACATAACACATAAGACACATAGTGGTATATGGTGCAATGATTGTGAGGTTGAAGGACATAATAAGGATAACATCCATGCAAGTCAATACATGTGTGTGTTACTAGATTGTGAATTCTATCACCTTAACCATGATGTATGGGATTTACCTCTTTTATAGTGCGATATCCAAAAGAAGGTGTCCATGTAATGTAAGATTTGTAAGTCCCATAATCATGATACCGTTGAGTGCAGGCTTATTGATCACATACATGAATCCATTACGATAAGAGTGTGCTAGACTAGTGTGGTGAGAAGATCCAAGGAGGAGGAATGAAGGGAGAAATAATGGAGATAATAGAAATGGAGGCTTGCGAGGAGGATAACGAGGCCAAGGCCACAGTGGTGGTAGAGGAAATTTTTCTAGAGGAATTTTTTTTACTTTTGGGTCACCTGATCATTACTAGTGATATTTCCATCAGAATATAGATTTCTCATGATGTGGGAAGTAGTATAAGTTTGAGTATTTCCCAGATCTATATGAGCATATGAGTAAAAAAAATAAGAAGAATAAGCGCATAGGAAAGATCAAGGCTCAATATGTGAATGCTAGTCAATGGATGCCTAAGAAGGTTTCGTATTCAAAATTACAACCCATGATGGTTACAACACCTACATACGAGCCTTTTAAGGCCAATCAAATTATCACAAGGGAAGAAGTGATACATTCTAAGTATCCAGACTTGGTGCATCATAAGGAACACTATTAGGAGACTATAGGGGTCATTAGAGATCTACGGGGTGAAATATAGTTCTTAAAGGAGGCGTGTGAGAGATAATGTTCCAAGAATGTTAAGATCCGACAAAAGGATGTGGATGAACTAAAATATGTGTGTAAGATGTTGCGCTAGGAAAATATTATTCCAATATTAGGGGAATGTCTTTAGGACAAGGTATTGTGCACCAAACTCAAGTATAAGAGGAACATACATGGGAAACCTTGGTAATATGAATTTGATAAGGAGACTACACTTGATGTGTTTATTGATGGTGTGTTAGTATGAAATATCCTTATAGATATATGCGTTGAGGTAAACATACCGACTCTTGAAGGATGGAATCATATAGGGAGCCCTATAATGGAGACATCTTTGAATTTACTATATATGGAAAATAAAACTAAGGCTATGCCTATTAGGGTATTAAAGGATGCATCTATTATCATTTAGGGAGTTGAGTTTACTAGATAATTTGAGGTTATAGAGCTTTCTAAAGAAGACAACTTTCCGGTATTACTTGGGAAACCCTAGTAGTATGCAAACAATGAGTTTTTGCGTTATAACAAAATATACCTCAGTTTTGAGAACAAATATGAGTGTGTGATTATCCCTCTATTTTAACATAAGATGGAGTTGTATGTTAAGCTTTTGATTAAATAAAATATTAATTAAATTTATTCATAGATGGTATGTAATCTATAAAATATAGAACCATCAAAGGATGGCATACTTCACCTGGGCAAGACACGCAATCTATACGTGATACTACTAGTGTTTATTGTGATAACTAGGCACATGACACAAATGAGAGGGTTGGGTGTGAAGTTAAACGTCAAGTCACAAGGATGATCAAACCATGCATGATGAGACACTTAATATCGACTCAATTACCAAGATATACTGGTGAAGGTAAGCCCAAATCATTCTTGCACATCATGGAGTCTCAATGGAAGAATGAAAGAGTTAGAAGAAATATGTTGGTATATACCTTACTCAGACAACAATGTGTTTGTGGGAAAAACATAGATATATCCTCTTAGAGTGGAAAGAAGTGAGAATCACCTTTTCCACCATGTTTACTCATAACAATGTACCTACACACATCTGTGCATTTCATGGTATGAATTTGGCTTCCCATCATGTCCATATTTATGAAAGACTATGGGCGTAGCACTAAGAGGATTTACTACAATCCCTATGAGTACATAAGTTCTACTCCACACTGTGTGGATGTATGCACACCTGATATGTCCATGATGAACTAAAAAGGGAGACTAGAAACTAGAAAGAGATGACTGCATTTATGATTTAAACATTTGATTACTTTTACACTAATCCTTCAGTCCATGAAGCATTGCATATCATGAAGTGCATCACATTGGGGGATAGCATGAAGGGAGAAGAGATCATTCTAGAGCTACTAGGAGAACCTGATTTTGAGGCACTTCTTGATCCTAAGGACACATAATAAGTATACTTGGGTCACATTTGCAAAGATAATGAGAAAGGAAATATAGTGTACATGATTGATTATGAAGAGGTAGAAAACTTGGATGTTAGCCACACAGAGGGTGTGTACTAGGTCATGGATTATTCTAATGAGAAGGAACACATGTACCATAGCCCCATCAAAAAATATAAGGTGAATATTGGCACAGAGGATGAGACTAAGGAGGAAATCATTGGGGATTATTGATCGAATATCATGTATCCAAGATCATTGATCTCTTGTGTGACCTTCTAGATCTCTTTCAAAGGGATTGCCATGAATTAAAATGTGTACATCCTTCTTTACATGAGATGAAGATAAAATTTAAAGAAGACATGTGCCCGATTAGGATGAAGCCCTAAAAATGAATCCTACCCGCACGTGAAGTTGAAAGAGGATATTGCTAAGACACACAAGTTTGTAATTATTGATCCTATTTAAGAATATGAGTGGGTTAGTCTTATGGTTATTAGTATCAAGAAGGATGGATGGATCAAGAATTAATTGGATTATAAATATTTGAATGCTTCACGTGTTATAGATCCCTTTCATAGAATAAATCCTTGAAGGTGTCATAGGGCATGAGATAATTATTTTGAGATGATTTTTCAAGCTATCACTAGGTACTCATCGTAAAATTATATCATGAGAAGACAAATTCCACCATTGAGTGGAGAAGGTTTACATATATAATTATTCCTTTTAGATTGAAGAATACGCCTGACATTTTTCACACACAATTTTTCAAGCCTTTCAATATTTTATTCATAAGTTTTTGCAAGTCTACTTTGATGATTATATGGTGTATGGATTAGTCAAGGATCATTATGATAATTTGAGGCTCATGCTTGAGAGATGTAGGTAGTTGAGCATCTCATTTAACATTAAGAAGTGTATATTTTCTACACCTTTTGTAACTTTACTTGGGAACATTATTTGCAAAGAGGCATTATCGGTAGACACAACCGGGATAGTTGTGATTTTGGGTTTGGAATAACCTATAAGTCGAGTGACGTCGTGGATTTTTGGACATATAAGCTACTACAGGAATTTTAGCAAGGGTTATACAAATATTTTCGTGCCTCTGGAAGAGTTACTTAAAGATAAAGGGAAATTTTATTGGGGCGACGCATAGTAACAAACATTCAAGACTTTGAAGGAAAGGTTAACTATTGCACCTATTTTGTGCTTTCCTTCATGGGATAAGCCTTTCTATATACATGTTAATTCCTCCGGCATGGAAATTGGCATAGTCTTGGTGTAACTAGAAGGAGTTGTACATAATCTTATTTTTTTGCAAGTAAGAATTTGACACCCACATAGAAGAATTATACTACCATAGAGTGCGAAGCCTTGTCTATGATTTACGCACTTCAAAAGTTTAGATAATACTTATTGGTAATGCCATTCATCTTCTATATAGATCATATGACACCGAATTACTTATTCAACAAGTGTTTTTTACAAGTGTGCATCTACACGTGGATAATTCTATATCATGAATTTAACTTCATGGTTTTTGTCACACTAGAAAGAGAAATTCAAGGCCAAACCATTTATCAAGGATTAGTTTTGGAAATGACATGAAAATCATTGAATATACTATGCCTAATGTGTAGAGTTATGAAGATGTATTTTGCACTAGATTGATGGAAAAGGGAATGAAGAAATTAGATAAAAAGCAGCTTGTTATATGTGTTGTGTCTTATAAATTTATTGGAGGTGACTTATACAAAATGGGAAAAGATGAGATTTACGTTACGTTAGTGTGTTGTAGAGCATGAGAATGAGGCCATTATGGAAAAATCTCATGGTGTAATCAGTAGAGGACGTTATGCGAGTTATGCAAATGCACGTAAAATCCCTATGGTTGGACTTTAGTTGAAGACATTATACAAGGATACCAAGGAATATGTGAAATCATGTGATGATTGTTAGCACCTTGGAAAGCTTGGACATAGAGACGAGATGTCATTTTGACCTATAGCAAGCATGTTTCCTTTTGAAAATGGACTATTTAATTTGTAGGCCCTATTGCACCACTTGCATATAGGACATGGGCACACTACATTATTACTTGCACAAACTATCTAACAAGGTGAGCAAAGGATGTGCCTATAAAATATTGTACTATAGCTACAACAACAAGTTTTCTTTGTGAAAAATGAATAGTCCCCATGGATTTATATTAAGCTTGACAAGTGATAGATAAACTCATTTCTTGAATGAGAAAATTAGAATTTGTTGGAAACGTTTTTGGTAGCACACCATAAAACCACCATTTATCACCTTAAAGATAATGGTACTATAGAAGCTTTCAAAAATATTTTGGGACAAACATTGACAAGGATTTTGTGATGTTGGAAGAAAATATTGGGATGATAAAGTGTCAAAATTACTTCGGGCTTAGAGGAACACTTATGAAATATTGAATAAGACCACACCCTTTCAAGTTGGTGTTTGGCACATAAGTTATGCTAATATTAGAATTCATGTTACCATCTCTTTGTGTTTCACACACATGCAGATTGGATGATGAATAAGATGTTGAAAATTGCATTGAAAAACTAATCCAGTTAGTTGAAAGCCACACCATTGAGTGTTGGAGCCAAAAGACTTAGAAGGAATGACAAAAACATGACATGATAGGCACATTAAGAAAAATACATTTACAGTTGGTAATATTGTTCTTCTCTATGACTCCTAACTTTTGTTCAACCAAAGAAATTTGATAATGCATTGGTTAGGACCATTTGTAGTAATAAATATACTTCAATTAGATGTATGTCAATTACAGGTGCTGGATGACACTATGTTTCCCGGTTATTTCAACAGATTATGTTGAATCCCTACTATAAAAAAATCTTCTTGGTGATTGTAATGAGGTATTATTTCCACTTAGATTATATTTCCCTTTCATTTTTTCTTTCAAATTATTGCTATGTTTTTTTATTTTTGTTCTTTAATATTTTGTAATAATTACATTTACACACAAGAATCTGATTATTATCTTTTGAGTTCATGTGTAGAGGACCGCACACATTATTAGTTTGGGGTGAACCAAGTTTAACACTGCTTGCAAGAGAGTTGAAGTGAAAAATGATATACATGAACTAGTATGGTATCCTGGTTGGTGGGTGCAAGTGTGGAAAAATGGAGAAATGTGTCATGATAAATGTGAAGAATGGTGATAATAAGGAAATTTCTTAGAATGAAGACCATGTGTAGAAAAGGGTCATGCGCAAGGTAATGTGAGGTAGGCGGGGCATGATAAAATAATTGGTATATGGAGAAGAGTATTTTGTATTGTGGCACAGGGAAGAACAAACACGGAGGTTTATGGCATAACATGTAGTGAGAACACCAGAGGATTATGACTACAACACATGAAACAAAGTATCATAAAACATGAAAAAAAGAAAAAGTGCGGAAAAAGTTTTTAAAAATAATTAAATCAAATTATGGTGGTAGTTGAGGAGTAATTAATGTGGGAAAATTTTGAAAATTATATAAAATGAGTGCAAATAATTTAATTCTTACCTTGCATGTAAGAGTGTTTGAGACTCAAGATCAATGAAGTGCGAATGAGTATAGAAGAGATTCTATGAAGCTTTTCAAGAGGTTGGTAGGGTCATAAGTGAAACTCTTTTGTAGGAAGTGTGAGAGTGAATGATAGGTGTGAAGAGAAGGGAGTAGAGGTTCAAGGGTTTGACTTTTAGAGTTATGGTTTGAGAAGGGAAATTTGTAGCAAGGGCACATGGGTTTGAAAAAATAGAGGAAGCAAGAAGGTGAAAGGTTGCTAAGAGTAAGAAGTGGTGAGTAAATTGACATCTACAAAACATTATAAGTTAAGCAAAGATTATTTTTGTTAGCAATGGAACCCAATAAATATTTGAACAAAAAAAAAGAAGCATGTGACTCGAGGAAGCGTTGAAATAACGGTTTATAGAGATGCAATATCAAGTGAAGTCATAGAGGGGGAGCCATGGAAATTTTAGCTGAAAAAGTACAGGATTAAAGATTTGAATAATTGCTCAGATAATACTGCAAGTGATATTCAGAAGGATATGGTTGTTAAAAAAGATGAAAAGATGGAGTCAAGGGAAAGAGTTTACGATGACTAAGTGCAGAAACTCCTAGAAAGTATTGGAGCTCTTCATCTCTTTGAGATTCATTATTTGTAAATCTAGAATTCCTATATTATTTGTTAGTATCATGGGTCCACGATGATGAATTTTACTTTGTGGGTAGGAGAATACTATTCATTGGATAGTTGATAAGCATGGTGATTGGATTGTGCAACTATCGAAGAGAGATAGAGATGGATTTGGATGTTGAGGTAGGCATAGAATAAATGAAATTCATGCTTAACTACCATAAGAAAGGACATGCAATGGATATATTGGGGATTTAGGATCCTGTAACAAGAGTGGCCTTGTGTTTGTTGCGATGTAATTTAGGCATGTTAGAAAGGTGGAAAGATGTCAACAAAAATGGCTACATATTACTCACAAGATAGCGAATAAGATAGTATAACATAACACAAGATATCTTCTTTGAAGGCATCATTAAGGAAGCGTGTGTGTAGGAAGATAAAGGTGAGAAAATTATATGGGGCACAATATTACTTTTGTTTATATTTTATGATATTTCCATACTAGAAGGGCCTAGAGAAAAGATGTGCGTGTATTTTTTGGAGAACAAGTCACTGCCAAGAGGTTTTCCAAATTTACTTGTGAAGGTAATATCTCAAACACCTATAAGAAATGCATGGATACATGGTACCCAAGAATGTGTTACGCATTTGAAGAAGAATGACACATACAAAGAAAATTTCCTATGGTTTTAGATGACCAAGCTAAATTTACAGCCTACCAACACATTCAATTTGGGTAGGTTTTTATGAAGGATGTGGAGAAAATCCCACAGTGTAAATTTCCATTCACATTTCTTGTACGATACTTGAAAGACTCTATGAATATGTTATATAACACAAGAAAGTTTAAGTTTCATGCAAATGATGTCGATGCATATCAACATATACTATAGAAGACCTATGTCCTAAGAAGTCGGCATAGGAAGAGAAAATGGAGTCGATAACATTAATATCACTCCTAATTCCATAGTAGTTGGGAAGAAGGAAGTTGCATGTGTGTACATGTCTACCTCAAGCCTTGGTTCTAGGATGGGAAGTATTTTTTACAGAATATGTGAAACTCTAGTGACCTCCCAAAGGTAAGAAGACTATAGGAAAAAAGGACGCGTGAATATGCTCCTCCGAGGCATGAAGATGAAGAAATTGAGATTGATCTCGAAGCTAAGGAGACAAAGATGGAAGATAGTGGTTCACTTGAAAAATGCTATAAATAAAGTTGAGGAGAAAGCACAAAGAGTAGAGCGATGGCTTGAGAACCTTCAAAGTATTTAGAATGTAACCAAGGACAATGCCAATCAAGCAGAGCCCAAAGAAGGAGAAGATAAGGTGTAAACTCATGACATAGAGTGATAATGATGAAGAAGGGATGTCGAATGGAGATACATGTAATGATGAATCTATACCAATTCATAATGTGGAAGGAAAGGAGGATCCAAAGAATGAGGAGACCCATTATGAGGAAGAAATGCCCAGTGAGTGTGAGGAAGAAGGTCCCATAGGAGATGAATAAAAGGAGAGGAGTGTAGGCGAGTCATCTCGAGTGCATGGAGAAGCTTCTGGTGAGAAATGAGAAGGTATGTTTTTAGGTGTCAAAACTCATATACCCAGAGGTAAAAGAACTTGTAGCTGAAGGGGTGAAGAAGTCTTGCGCACATCGAGTTTGGGTATGTCAATGACCCAACAAATATTATACGTTCAAGATTCAAAATTACACTAGTTGTTGATCTATTGTATCGGTGGGAGATGATTGACCCAAAGGGTATAAATATGTGCACCACAAAGATGTTAAGTTAGACTAAGTAGATGCATGTGGATGAACCTGAGTTTGATGTCAGTGAGGAAGCATACATAACGTGCAAGATGAGGAAGGCACCTCACATGAACCATGTGATAATAAAACCAACTGATTTCATTGATGAACAAACTAGTAATGAGTTGATAAAAATGGATGCGAAGTGGGTTGAAGAAATTTAGATAAGGGGATGCACTTGAGATATTATTAGAGGATAAGAAGAATAAGGAAAAGAGATTCAACAATTTATTGAGGCATGTGATGATGTAGCAAAGCACACAAAGGATATTTTGGACTTCGCAATGACATTGGGGATGAGGTTTTAGAGGTGTTCCCATTATTTGATGAGAAAACAAAGAATATGTACCCATTCGCCTTGTATTTTCTATAAGACCTAGTTCACATGCTACTCCAGAGAGGTTGATTATGTAGGGCTAGCTTTAGGGGACAACGTGGTAGAGAATAAGAAGAATAAAAATATTTTTGGCATGAAATTTTTTAGATCTTGAATCCTTGTTACAAAATATAAAGGATACATTAAGAGAGGTGGGAGGGGCATTTCAACATAGTAAAGAGTTTGATCTAATCCTCAAATTATACACTACTAAGGAGGAGGCAGATTTAGTGAGTGTGAAAGCTACAAGGAAAGAAGAGAATCTTATGAGAGGAGCTCATGTCTAGGATTACACCGAATAGGGATGCTTTAAGGATAAAAATGGACACATATGAGATTTAGATTAAGGATCTACATTCACTCTTCACGTGGAACATAGATCACTTGGAGGGGTTACACTCGGGCCTTGCAGAATCATACATGCATTAAACAATAAGCGAGAAAACATGACCCCTAAGGAGATGGTGGAAAAAACATGTGTAATTCCATAAATGGCCACCGGTGTTTAGTAGAGTGTGGTATGTTGGAGAACACCCTTAATAATAAGTTCTTAGAGTTGTTGTAGCCAATTTAGGATTAGAATACTAACGTGCAATTGAAGATTCATTATTTTTATGCATTATTATTTGTATCTTCATTATTTATTCTTTTGATTCTTCCGGAGAGATAAGTTGGGAAACCCCATTTTCAAGGACATAAATTTAATTAGTGTGGGGTAATGTTGTATGGATAAAATTAATAAGTCTAAAATCCATGGGTGGATGTTTTGGGTGCCTATGAGGGAGGTAGAAAGGGTTTCAAAGAAAGGGACAACTGATTTTCCATCTTATGGGCTAAAAATTGAAAATTAGGATAGAGTGTCGATGAAGAAAAGAGATAAATCATGATAACTTAGCGTTAAATAAAATGCTATTTTGGATAATCAACCTACATATTTGAGCACATGCATAGAGACTATTAATAGGATAAAACCAAGTATTATTTATAGGATGATCTATTATTAGTTGTATTGTAAAGCATGCATGTAGGTTATTATGAGTGTGCCTATTATTAGGAAATTTCATCGGCGGTGAAGAGAAAGTCCCCTCCCTATATATACTTTTTTTTTTTAATACCACCATTGAAGGTGTGTATAATCATAGAGTCTAATATGTTTTTCATCTAGGGTTTGATGTTTTTGCATGTTCTAGTGCCTTGGTAAACATATGTATTCAAATTATATTATACTATAATATAATGGACTATGGAGAATGGATTATGATCGTTGATGTGTCCGAGTATGGTGAATTTATGGTATAATTAGCATTGATTGTTATCTAAACTATTATGTTCGTTATTACATGTGTTTCAAATTGAATGTATGCAATGGGCTATTATGATTGAATGAGTAATTTTTTAATTTACCATCATGTATCTTCATGCTAACATCTTGAAAGAAACACAAAGAAAGGACCTCGTAGCTGCATGTGTTTTAGGTGAGCATTCAACCCCGCCGAATGAGGTGTCAATGCACCTAACAATATGTTAAGAAATAAAATACTACATGAGGAGAATGGATGGATCGGTGGTTCCTGAGCTTGTAGAAGGTGTGAATATGGTTTCCTGACATGTATGGAGTATTTTGAGCCTTGATGATAATATAGTGTTCCCTTAGATTCCATATTGAATTTGGTGGGGATAGAACTAGCTCTTAAGGCCTAGTTGTGCTTGTTGTGTGTCTTGGTCTAATGCTAACCTATATGATCCTTTCAAATGATTATATATGAGTGTATAGGTGTTTTTTCATGTTGATAAGATGAAATTTAATGGTCATGGCCGACCTAGAGGTTTTTATGAGTTGATTTATATATAGAAGTGTGTTATATTTGTTCATTATGACTATTTCAGTAAGAGAGGAATGTGTGAGCAAAAAGAGAGTGTGAAATAGGTATAAGGCCTTCAAGACAGAGATAATAGAGGGTATGAAGGATTGATAAGAGTAGAGGAGAAATTATTCAAGGTTAGTAGACTTAATCAACAAGAGAAGGTGTAAATTTGAGCAAATATGGAGAAGTTTTGTTTGAGAAATGTTTTGAGTGAGAGGAGTTGAAATTGTGATCACAATTTTTTAGGAGAAACATACATTAGTGGTCTTCGTCATCATGTTGTTGAGTTGGTTCTTGATCATCTTATGGGGTGGTAGCCTCCTTGTGAAGTGATTTCTTCACTAAAAAAATCTTGTGTGATGTATAATATTCATGCAAGTATTTTGGATTGAGTAATATATTCAAAGGTTTTAGTAGGTTTTCTTCCCCTCTAATAATTCCAACTTTATATTTTGTGTCTTGTGTACTCTCTTAGTCATGTGTATGTTTTTTCAATCTTAATATGGTTTCATTGGTTAATGTATGATGATTTGATGCCTTGATTGGTGTATGCAGATTAAGGAAAACTAAGTAAAAGTTTTTAAAGTATCTTGATTAGCCCCCTCCCCATCACCCCACCTAAGTCCATTGTGCCTCCAACACCTTTAGCTTATTTTTGGTTTTTATTTCACCCATTTTATATGAAATTATACCATGAAGTCCTACATGATCAATGCACATGCAAATTTTTGTTTTATATAACTTGAAAGAGAATAATGTTTCCAATTCACTTTCCCTATTTACGATGAGATTCAAGGAGATAACATTCTATTTTTAGAGAATTCTATAAATCTTTGAATCTTTAATTTAGTAAAACCAAATATGTTTAGCTTTGTATATTTGTGAGGAACATTTAATAGTTGAGAACATTCATATTAAACATTAAATGTATGCCAATTATTTTAGGACTATCAATTAATTGACTTCCAAACAACAAGATTACGAAATCAAATATCCATAAACAATGGTTCGTATTTGTAAAGTAACAAACATTTTATTAGTTACAAGATAAAATACCCTTTAATACTAGAACTATCACTCACCATTGAATATTTCTTGAGCCAATTTTTTTCTTTCTTTATTATTTTTGTCTTTTACGAGATGTAGGTGAAATTCGTTTACGTACTTGAAGCATGTATTATCATTTACAGTCCCATAGGAAATTCTTTTCTTTGGTAAATTTTAATATCTTAAATTAAATTAAAACTAAAACTACATACCCATATCTAATTTTTTTAATAGCAAATATACAATTTGGCTTTGCTAAAATCAATCGACATTTATTTGTTTCACAATGTTAAAGCTGGAAAATGGGTGTCCAAATTAGAGTAAAAAAATCATTGCCCATTTTTGATTATGTCGATAGGAATTCTATAATGGTGGTTGGGGGAGTAGTGGCAAGTTGTAATTTCTTAAAGTTGTTAACAATTAATTATGAGATCAAATTTAACATCCATTTGACCATTATTTAGTTTTTTTTTCTTTTTTGGAGAAATTAACCAAAAAATCATGTCATTTTGTTCATAATGGAAATAGTTTTTCAACACTAGCACATTAATATAAATAAATTACAATGATTTATCACTAGCTACTACAAAAAAACAAAAATCCAAACAAAATTATTAATGACTGTAATATGAAAACAAAAACCCAAAATACAAACCTGAAATTAATATATTTTAATTTTTTTCAAATATATCTAAGATATTTCTACTAATTATATAAATATGAAAAAACACACTAATTTGACCCTAAAAATAGAAAAAATCTTCAATTACTGACATTAAACTACCTAATATGTTTACCTTTTAATTAGAAAAAAATTGACATACAAGAACGTATTATATTAGCATTACTCATTACATAATGTAATGTAATCTTATGTTCTTTCAAAAACATAGAAAAGTGAGCCAATGACATATCTTTGAAGGGTGGACTTCGTATGATGATAATCAATTCAATGAGCTACAAGCTTTGATACAATAAAAAGACAAGTCCATTTCATTAACCGATGCACACAAATCTAAAATGCAATCACTAGTGAAGAGACCTTAAGATGGAGAGATGTAATATCTTTGAAAAATTGTTACTTCAATTCCATTTCCTCTTGACATTGCAAACATTGACATGTGATTTTTCTTAGGAAGGTGTATTCTTTTGACTATTGGAAATCATGTTTGCAATGGATAAATTATTATTGTGCAAGGATTCAATTTGCTTTGAGATTTTGTTTACTTGAAATTGAAGTCATTCTTCTCTGTGTTTTGAAAGGGTTATGAACTGTATTGTTGTTTTCATACTTATCATATGTTAATAGAAAAACCTTGGATCAATTCCATTGATCCAAGGTATGCTTTAGTTCTTCTTAACTGATCATCTTGGTAACCTAACATTCTGAAAAAAAAGGTAGTGTGACTGAGTCTTGTTTTGTTATAAAATTAAGAGACCCGACTCTAGGTGTCCTTGCTTTGCATCATGTTGTAAATGATGAACTTGGACCTTCTTGTTAAATATTTTTATGAGACGCTGAAAAGTGTAAGTGGATTAAGGGCCTATTATGGGACTATTAAGGTGAATACCTTAACCTTAGTTGCAATGTCATATCCTATGTGGATTCTAATCTAAGGTAATTCAGGTCTACCTAATACCTATTACTAAGGTTTATGTCTTAACCTATGTTGGCATGTTTTAATTATGGAAAGTACTAGAATAACCTAAGGTAAATACTATTTACCTAGACTAAGGTTGGATCCTAATCTAATGTCAATAAAACCTAATCTAAGACTAAGCTAAGGGGGTACCTAAGGGTTTCATGGAAAATGGTGAGTCGGTGACGTTGGTTTATAAGGCATTAATTTGATTTGAATTTGAATTTATGAACTCTGATCAGCCAATTTTGGCATAGGCATGGGGAGTAAGGGGGATGCCTAGCTGGCATCATCGCTAAAGATAGAATGCATGCAAAGTTTGTTTTGGAATTCACCATTTTTGGATGGTGGTGGCGTGGAGAAATAGGTAGGAGAGTTGGATATCTTTTCATTAATGAACCTTGGTGATGGCAAAGAAACCACCTAGGAAGGAATTCAAGTGGATTTTTGAGAGGTTGTTTTGTCATTTGTATTTGCCACTTTTTCTCTGCATTAAGATTTTGGGTTCTTCAAACCAATGCAGTTCTATTTTCAATTGTTCACTATTTTTGGCACATTTGAGCTATTTTTTATCCATTGGAGGTATAAGAGGCATTAGGAAGTCTAGAATTGGGGACATCACTTGGAAAAAGGAAAATATTGTGGAGGCTTGGATGGAAATCCATTGGAGGTATAAGAGGCATTAGGAAGTCTAGAATTGGGGACATCACTTGGAAAAAGGAAAATATTGTGGAGGCTTGGCTGGAAATCTTTTGAAAATCAAGAGAAGCTCTATCAGGCATGATAGGCTCTTTCCATCAAGTTCTTCTACTTTTTCCTAAATGTCTTCGTTAAAACAACTATGCTCTTGGAAACAAATGGGTTTTTATTTTTTTTGTGGGTATTTTGAATTCATGCTTGATTTGTTCTTTGCATTTTTCTAATAAACAGTTTATGTTAGATAGATTGGAATGTGAGTTTTTTTCTTGTGGAATATAGTGGTGAATTGTGCTTCAACTTTCATGAGACTAGAATGATTTCATTTTGTGTGAATCTTGTTGTCTATGTAAAATGGATTATGGGGAAACATTACTTGCTATAAGATTCGATCTGGGTTTATCTTCCTCTATTGGAAGAAGGTAAGAAAAGTAGTATTTTAAGTTGCATCTTGAGTTGCTTCGAATCTAGTTACTGTGTTGAGTTATGTTGGATTGGATGTTTGGATTCATTGTATTAGTGGATTCTAACTTGTTTAAAAAAAAACAATGACAAAGTTATTTATTCCGAGTTTAATATGTGTTGGGATTTGAGAATTCTCTATAAGACTGTTCGAAGTTGAGTAACTACTAACCAAGAAGATGTTGAGTTTTTGTTCTTCGTAGTTGAAATTTCATTTTTGTTAGTATCTACTTGAACACACAATGAATTTAATTTTTTCACTTGCACTTGTAAATTGGGAGATGACTTGTCAATGGCTTGATTATGGGCCTAAACAAATCTCCTTGTTAAAATCTATCTGATTTAAAAAGAATAGGAACTTGTTATCGTGATTATGGAAAGACTTACTGATTGATTTATGTATCATTTCGAGGAAAGACTTAGTGCTTCAGAGTTACCTTGTCAGTTATCTTGTCGGAGTTACTTCTCTTTGTAATAAATTTTGATGCTTGGATGAGATCATAGGAAAGGAATATTTATGTCAAACTATGGATTGGTTCAGTCTTGATTGTTTTAAGGAATTGGGGTGATATGTTACAGTTTGTTTCTTCTCTTCTGAACTCACCTTTGAATTCTAATTTGGAGTCATGTGGTTTGTTGTTTCCCTTGTGGACGAACTTAGGTTGGGTTATATTTTTATTGACCTATATCTTGAACCTTTGGTTCTTTGAAGCTTGAGTTTTGGGTTGGCTTGAATGTGGGTAGCGAGATATTAAAATCTTGAATTCAAGTCTTCTTTTAAACCATCAAAGGCTGAATAGGTGTCGGTGTAAAGACACTTGAAAGGAAATCGTGGTTGTATGAGAATAAAATTATCTTCTCTCTCTTTCTTGGGAAAATGAAGAAGTATAGGGACTAAAGTTGTTAACGTAGGATAAATTACATTGTTCTGTTGATGTTGTGAATTGTTGCTAACTGAGATCATTGTATCACTCTTCATTAGTAGTAGTTTTTACACTACAATAAAAATTCTAGTTTGTTTATGAGAGAACCTTATCCTTGGACTCGAATTGCATGTTGCCATCATGTATCTAATTCTTTGCTAAATAGTTCTATGCTTTCAATGCAGATAGAGTTGAAGGATCCCTTAGTCATATATGTCTCAGTTCTTTATTCTGATATATATTTATTTCGCTTGAAAAGGGGAATGAGATCTTCTCCCATCCTTAATTGGTGACATCCTTCCTTGCTTTTCTAAATAAGGTTTTCAACATGATTCTCCTCAAACTCTGAGGGAATTTTGAGTTGTTTCTCTCTCTGTTCATCCCTTTCCTCACCTATTTATTCTTGTTGAAGGAGCTGACCGGTTCAGTTGTACTACTTAATAGGATTTCCGAGTGAGTAGTTGGGAGTTAATCCTTTACTTATTCTCCTTGACTTGTGGATTGGAAACTATATTTGTTAATGTGTGACTAATGTCTAGTACATGTAATCAAATAAATACACTTCCTATTTCTAACCTGTTGTGGCCTAACTTAAGACTTAGGCTATATCTTGGGCTTTAAATTTGGGTGTAGCATCTGAAATAGGAATCTCTTACCTTAAGATGTTGATGGCTCATCCTAAAATCTTTCATGAAGTTTGAATTAGCTTGGTCGTAGATGTTTTATGATGGAACATGTTAATGCTGAGTATGTTGGATCTTTTCTTCTTAAAAATAACTCTAATTTTGGGAAATATCTGAATTAGTGTTTTTCCTAAGAATTACATTGAATGAAGTAAGAAATAAAATATAAATTCTTATAGTTAGAATGCGATAAGTAATTAGGATGAAATACTACTTATCTAATATAATTTATTATGAAACCAATGGCTGATGATTATTGAGATTGAATGAAGTAAGAAATAAACTATAAATTCTTATAGTTAGAATGAGATAAGTAATTAGGATGAAATACTACTTATCTGATATAATTTCTTATGAAACCAATGGCTGATGAGTGTTGATTATATCATGATCTTTACTACATATTAATGGGGTTGATCATCTTGTACTTTTTTTATGATTTTTATTCTTTATGATGTATTTATCTTTAATGTGTTCTTGTTTGAAAAGCAGAATTATTTTTATGAAACATTTAGTTGAAAGCACATCATTTTAATTCTTAGTGTTTATCACGCTTTGTTTAAGGAATTGACCCATGCTATAAATTTGTAGATGGACTTTGTAGGTGATAAAGGAAAATAATAACATTTATGATGTTATTTGTTACTTAAAGACTGGATCTTTTATGAAGAAATATGATTCATTATTGAAATGCATTGAAAGAGTAAAAGTTGTATTTCTTAATTGAGCTTGATTTTATTTGACATGAAAGATGTCTAAAATGCATGGTATTGTAAAATGTGTATTTCACCTTGATGAATTGAAAAAGATTGAGAGTTACTTGTACTTGGTGTGTCATCCTACTTGTGCATTCTATGAAGGGAATTTGTAATCTTATCTTTATTTTCTCATATTATTATCTAAATGGGATCCTTTTTAATTTAACATTAAATAAGTTAGATGGAAGGAAATTAGATACACTATCCCTTTATTGAAATGCAACTTATTAAGTTGGCATGCATAGATGTTATTTTATCTAAGTCACTATGATTTATTAAAAAGATGTTAATGAAAGTGAAAATTAATTATGATGACTTGTATAATGTAAAAGGGTACAATAACCCTAATTCATAACATGAAGAAGGAAGGTGAACTTCTTCTCGACCTATACTTTAATAGGTATAAAAAAATCAAAGGTAATTATGAATATTTATTAAATAGGCTTCATCTCAATGAAGTACAATATAATAGGAACCTGTTTTGAACTTAAACAGACTAAGAATGATAGGGCATAATAAGTAAATCTTATTAATGTTTTTGCTTTTATTTTAAATTAACTAAATTCTAAGGTGGTAAGTTAGTGAATAAAAGGAAACCATGAAGTTATTACAATGTATTAACAATTCAATTGTGGATGTCAACCTTAAGGGCTAAGGAAATTAGGGTTCAACAGGGTTATTGTAGTTAAACCTTAATTAAGAAAAATAATGGGGTAATTAACTTACTGCTTGGGTATGTACATCAAGATGGGTAATTCCATCAGATGTTGGCACACGCCAACTGCATAATGGTACCTTCATGAAGACTTGGGTCTTCACAAGGATATAGTATTGTAGTTGACATGATGTAACACCCTTTGGAATTGGATCATCTAGATCTACATAACCTTGGACTTGATCTTAGTTTTACCCTAGGTTAGGTTAGGAACATGATTTACTATAGGGGTAACTCATGATGACTTAGGGTAACTAGACACATCCAATCGACTTAGTTCAATTGAGTATGTCTATGTACCCTTAGTCACCACGAGTGGTTCTCTATACCAAACTATGTTGCTAACTTGGGTTAGGGTCAAACCTTGAACAAGTGGACTGACAGGAGTTAGTGAATACCATTCTAGATAACATATGAAGTGGGGTGAAGGACATATTCTGTTAGATGAGTATGTCATCTAGGAATATAAACATAGACAATATGTGGAAATCTTTGGCCAAAGTATTGCAAATTGTTGGTTACGTTGTCCGTGACACCTAGTTTAAGACACTATATTACAAGATGAATATTGGTAAAAATATTTAGATAGGTCTCTTAAACAAAATACTTCACTACTCGAATAGGGTAAGAGAACCAAGTATACTTAGTATACAATACGTTAAGTTAACATGAGATATCGGTCGAAACCGAGTCATGAAATGAGAGATCGGTAGTTCAATGAGACATTTATAGCTGCATATGGTTATCTATTATGAGATTGATTGGCATGGAATGTGTGTTCTAAATTATGACTATTTCAAACATAGAGCATTATATATATATATATATATATTATTGTGTCCATAATATGATACAACTTAAATTTTCTTACTAAACTAAAATGGTTAGAACAAGAGGAGATGCTGCAAACAACCTACCTCCTTGTGGAGAAGCAACTCATCGCCCAAATAATCAATGACATCCTTGTTGCCCTATCAGACATAAGAGATTGTTTGGTTGTAATTGAATAGTAAGTAATGGGTAATGAAGAGGAGGAAGAATATGTTGTTAATAACAATCAGCCACCTCATGTGGACAACACTAATGCGGGAAATTTAGCTTTTGATAACAATAATGCAAACATACCGATCACTTAAAAATAAAAAGGAAAGGATGACAACCGAACTCACTAATGATATAAAAAGGATAAGTCCACCTAAGTTTGATGGCACCACCTTAGGAGATGGAGCTAAGAATCGTTTTAGTGAAATGGAGGAGTACTTTGCCATCTAGGAACTTCTTAGAGGAAAATAAGGCAATATAGGGAGCATATCAGTTTTCCCGTGAAGCATTATCATGGTGGGAGAGCCACAAGGATGAGTTAAACATTGATGAAACAAATATTAATTGGGATTGATTTTAAATTTATGTTAGGAAATGATGGCTATCAAAAATTTATTATGTTCAGAAAATGACTAAATTTAAGAACTTATGTTAAGAAAAATTAAATGTAACAGAGTACTAGGAGTGGTTTACTAAACTCTTTAAGTATGTACCTCAGTATCAAACCGATGAGAAGTTCGGGATATAAAAATTTATCATGGGGTTGAATCCCATTATAGGTGGAGAGGTGGATGTTCACAACCCAACCACTATGAAAGGGGTTGTTGAAAAATCCATAAAGTATGAACATAAATTGAAAGAAATATCTACCCATAAGGAGGAAAATAGGAAAGTAAATTCCAAACTCTTCAGCGTCTCTTACACCTAAGAAGGGACCATGGAAGAAGTTTGGTATGAAAAGTAAGTTTTTAACGGATAACAACAATAAAACAACGGTGAGTAAACCTAGTGCTAATGTGTGAAATAAATTTTTCAAGAACAATAATAACGGATGAAGTGCTACGAAGGCGAATGATAACTTTAAGGCTGGAAATAAATTTCAGCCTAAAAAGGACCTTTATGAGGCTGTTATAATTGTGGCAAGGATCATTACGCAAATCAATGTCCTTTGAAAAAGGATGACAGTAATCAATAACACAAGATACATGTTACAAAGAGTAGGACAAACAGTGAAAAATAAGTCACACCCATAGGGGTTCCGGGTAAGTCATTTGGCATACTGTAAGTATTATTTTTGATACTGGAGCTACTGAATATTTTATTTCTATTAAGTTAGCATCAAAATTAAAAAGAAAGGATATAAAAATGAATAAATTATGGGTTTTACATTATGGAAATATTGTTGTTCACATAGTTAGTATGTGTCTTTTTCGATAAGTCATTGAGTTGCCTAGTTTTTCCACTAAGGTTGACCTTCATGTTGATCCTTTAGGGTCTTATGATGTAATCATAGGTTTTAATTGGCTAGTTGAGAATAAGGAAAAGGTTGACTATTTTGAGAAACATGTTTGTTGTTTCGATGATCTACAAAAAATAACAGACATTCAGGGTGTAAAATGTGAGATTTTGGTTAGGAAATTGTCAACTATGCAACTTAAAAAGGCCACAAAAAAAAAAGGATACACCTTGTCTACAGTAATTTTTTTGAAACTACTGAAGAAAGTAGTGACTTCATGGAAATATATCCATTGTTACGAAACTTCAGTGATGTGTTTTCAGAAGAGTTACTAGGTATTCCACCCAAATGGGAGTTTGACTTCACTATTGAGATCAAACCGGGAACCAAGCCTATTTCCAAGGCACCATATAGGATGACTATTATTGAGTTAATAGAACTTAAGGCACGATTACAAGAAATTTTGTCTAAAGTTTTGATTATGTCGAGTGTCTCACCTTGGGAGCACTAGTAATATTTGTGAAAAAGAAATATGGGACACTTAGATTGTGAATTGATTATAGGATGTTAAACAAAGCATAAATTAAGAAAAAATATCCACTTCCTAGAATTGATGATCTGTTTGATCAAATGCATGGTGCATTAGTTTATCATAAAATAGATCTTCGATCTAGATATCATCAATTAAGAATAAAAGATGAAGACATTCAAAAAATGAATTTTAGAACAAGGTATGGACATTATGAATTCACAGTCTTGCCATTTGGATTAAAAAATGCACATGAAACTTTTATGAATTTAATGAATAATATTTTTGAATAATACTTGGAAAAATTTGTGCTTGTATTCTTGGATGATATTCTCATATACTCTAAAAGCATTGAAGAACACCATGAGCATTTAAAGATATTTTTGGAAATCTTGAGGAAGAGATGGTTGTATGGTAATTTGTCTAAATGTTCTTTCTATGACATGGAAATGCACTATTTGGGTCATGTTATAAGAAAGGATGGAATAGTTGTAGATCCCCGTAAGATTGTAGCTATAATTGAGTGGCCTACACTAAAGAATGTACATGAAGTTAGAAGCTTCATGGATCTTGTTGGTTACTATAGGAAGTTTGTTAAAGACTTCTCCAAATTTGCTGCACTAATAAATTCATTATAGAAAAAGGATAAGAAATTTGTATGGAATGAAAAATGTAAATCTGCAATTAAGACTCTAAAGGATCAGTTAACTTTAGCACCTATTTTGGTTGTATCTGACCCTAATGGAGAGTTTTTTGTCATAATAGATGCATCCAGGGAAGGTCTTGGAGGTATTCTATTACAAAAGGGTCATGTCATAGCTTATGAAAGAAGAAAACTCGAGTTACATGAACTCGAATTATGATCCACATGATCTAGAGCTTTCTATCATTGTTCTTGCACTTGAGGTATGGAGGCATTATCTTATTGGTAGACCTTTTGAACTAAAACTGATCATCTTGGGTTCAAATATTTTTTTACTCAGCCAAATCTGAATGTAAGACAACGAAGATAGTTAGAATTTATATCTTAATATGATTTTGACATAAGTTACATTAAAAGAAAGTAAAATAGAGTGGCAGATGCTCTAATTCATAGGAAGAACTTTTATGCTCTTATAATGTTTAGAACTCAGTTTAAAGATGAGGTAAAAAGTGTTATGGAATCGATTCTTATTTTTAGCAAGAAAAGACAACACTTAGTATAGATCCAAATGATGTGAGATATAAAGGTTTTCACTTTGAAAATGAAGGAATCTTGTGGTTTGAAAATAGGGTATACATACCATTGCTAAATGATTTAAGAAATAAATTATTTGTTAAATTTCACAATTCACCTTTTTCTTGACACCCTAGCATTATAAATATGCTTTCGAGATAAAACAACAATATTTCGAGAAAGGGATGAAAAAATATGTGATTGAGTTTGTGACATAATTGTTTAGAATGTCAACATGTTAAAGATGAGCATATGTATCCAGATAGTTTATTTTACTCTCACAAAGATATCTTTAAAGTATAAATGGCAAGTGATAAGTATGGATTTTGTACAAGGGTTTCCTATGTCAAGAAATATACATGATGTTATTCTTGTGGTTGTTTATAAACCGACAAAGGTAGCTCATTTTATTGCTAGTAATCTTAAGGATGATTCACCTGTTTTAGGAAAAAGATTCATGCATGAGATTTTAAGATTACATGGAGTACTTGAGTTGATCATATCGGATAGAGATCTAAGAATGACTTGTAGATTTTGGCAAACACTTAATGAAGCTCTTGGAACTAATCGAATTTCAGTTACGCATATCATTCGAAAACAAATGCATAGGTGAAAGAGTTAATCATATTTTAGAGGATATCCTACAAATGTATTACATGGATCATCAATATAAATGGAAAACATACCTTCCATTAGTTTAGTTTGCGTATAATAGCACATATCATGCCTCTCTAAATATGGAACCTTTCGAAGCATTATACGGAAGCGAAATGCGAGAACCCCTATTACTTGGGTCAAAATTGAGGATAGAGAGGTAATTGGACCTAAATTACTTATGGAAATGGAAAAACAAGTTAACATTATTCATGAATGCTTGAAAGAAGTTGGAGATAGACAAAATAATTATGCTGACTTAAAGTGGGTTGATAAGAAATCGAACTTGGTGAGAAGGTATTTTTGGGTTAAACAGAAAAAGAGTTCTATAACTTTTGGAAAGGCTACCAAGTTATCACCTCGTTAGTGGGACCCTTTGAAATTGTTGAAGTAATCAACCCTATAGCTTATCATTTAGCTTTACCTCTTGCTTTATCATGAATGCGTGATGTTTTCCATATTTCTCTGCTTAAAAAATATGTTTCAAATTTATCACGTGTTAAATTGGAATTCGTTGTAGGTCCAAGGCCCAAGAATAATCATGGTTAAACACACTCGAGTGCTAGAAACTCACTTGTTGCACCTAAGAAATTTTGAAATATGCCAATATAAGGTCTAATGGGATCAGTTTAATGAAGAGAGTGGAACCTGCGAAAATCTTGAAGATATGAAAATTGCTTTCCCATATTTGTTTGAAAAGAATTGATTATGTTAATTGATAAAGTTTTAATATTTTATTCTTGATATGTCAATAAATCTGCAAGTCTTGGGCAGACATTACATTATTTAAAATGGACAACTACTTTAATGTTGATTATGGAATTTTAAAATCCAATTTTTTTTTTATTATTGGAAAATAGTTTTTTGAAAGGGACTATACCCTTGAGTACAAAAGATGGCCTAGGAGCCAGAATAGGAATGAAAACCAAAGAGAAAAGGATCAGAATCCAAATGTGACAATGAAGCCCAAAGTAGCCAAAAAATAGCTACCCAAACAAGACAAAACAACAAAAACACACGCAAAAAAAGCAAGAGAGAGCCCGCAAAAAAACAGCATAAAAATAGACAAGAACAACTAAAGTATCTACAACTACTTTTGGTAGCTTTTTCTATGCTAGTCTTGATATTCTTCCAGGAATGGAACATACCAAAATTTGTCATGTGGGCAACGTCAGTATTATCCAGCTGCTCAATGGTCCTTTTTATTTCCTTATCATTACCCCAAAGTGTTGCCGGAACTCCGCTGAGGTTGGAGACACTTTTGACATGTTGCCATGTTGTAATCATGATGAGTTTTTTCCTTCCCTAAACGGGAGTCTAAGGAGTTCAACTTCTTGTAGATATCATCAATCTAGCTGTTATCAATATCCACCTCCTCCTCCTTCTTCCTCTTACCTTTCTGTTTTTCCAAGTTCTTAACCTCATCCTTCAACAGTTTCATATCAGCCTCTAAGGCTTCCATCCTTTTGAAGAGCTTTCCATATACACATCCTGTGGACTCGGCACTACTAATGATCGGGGTCATGTGCAATTTCAATTTCATGAGGACCCTTCCCCACAACAATAGTCTCAAGGTTAAGCTTTCTAGAAGCCCAGTAACCTGATCTCTGTTTGAGGTGGAGGCAAAGTGGGGGTGGGAGCTGTAGTACAGGAATGGAAGAAGAAGCCTAGATGGCCGGAAAGGGTGTGATAGCGGTGGTGGTGGGGGTAGAGAATGGAGAAACAGGGCTGGCAGTAGCAGAACCCGAGAGAGGGGGAACCGAGCTAGGAGAGGATGGGAGACCAGGATACTTAAGAAGACAACATTTATGTAGTAGAAAAATAAGCCCCTGGTGTAAAGGAACCACCCGGGTATGCTTTTGAAACTCCAAAATGGAGTGCTCAAGAGAGTTCAGCAAGTAATGGGGAAAAAAACCATGCGATTCCTACGGAAGTGGTTAAGAAAGATAAGGTGCTTAGTAGTACTAGTGACAAACCTTCCTTCCAAGGAGATGAACCATATCATCATGCGAGTAACCTCATCATAAGGCAGAGGGATCGAGCTAACAAGCAGGCCCGCTGTAATGTAGATCAGCTTCTCAGATCCCTCCACAAATCTCCTCTCTTCAACATCTCTGTCGACCCTTTTGTTAAAGAAATGGTAGCCCTCCAAGCCAAGGCCGGTCGCTTCAGCAATAAGTTCTTCATTGACCAAGATCTTCTGCCCCCCATATTCCATAGTCCGCTCCTTCCAATCCTTTGCAAAATGCACAGAGATGCTTTGATCATGCCCCTGAACCTTCTCCATTAAGTGGTGATGCCACCCTTGCGAGTATGCTCCATAGCTCAATATTATCCTTCCGATGGGTCCGCACTAGGCTCAATTTAGCATGGGGACCTCCCATCTTCACTGTGCTTAAATGTTTGCAACAAATTCCCAAATCCTTGTGAGCGCTGAAGCCAGTCTACTTTTTACTATTGTAATCCACACAATGTTGGAAATGAGAGCCATTGCTTTTCCCACGAATGGCTGCATGTCTGCTGATTTGAGCCTGTGGAAAATCACATGTGGGAATAGCCCGCTCCCTATCATCAATCACATTACTACTATCTTCGGTTTTCGTGGAGCTTTGTATCCAAATTTTAGCAGACGCGGTGCAGCCGCATGCGTGATTTTCAAATCAATGTAACTCCACTTGGAATTCCCCATATATTTCACACTATCTTGATTATTTGACATGATTTGCATAATCATATTCTTTAAGTCAACACGTGTGGGAGTATTATTGATGTTGATCCACACCCAATAATCATAACTCAGCTCAAGATATTGCTTGCGTATAGAAATCCGCATGAATGTTGTTTTGAAGCTGCTTAGGGATGCTATTATTATCCCAAATAGTGAGGTTAACATTAATGCCATAATTAGCCAGCGCATCCACCAATTTATTACCCTCCTGGTAAGTATGCATGATCCTGATGTTATTGAAAGTTTGACAAATACTTATGGACTCTGAGATAAAATCCTTGATGTTCCAACTTGGAGAAGAGCACTGTTTAAGGAGATTAATGATATTCAGGGAGTCCCCTTCAATAATGAGGTTCTGAATATTTTGAGTCTGGGTAATTCTTAGGCCCCATAGAGTAGATAATGCTTCGGAAAAATGATTAGTTTGAATTCTCATTTTCCCAAAGCATATGCAGAAATCATATTACCTTTATGATCCAAAGATCACTCCTCCCCTCCCTGCCGCAATCCCGTGGTTCCCCTTAGAGGCTCCATCAAAGTTCAAATTATACTAATTAAAGTCGGGAGGATGTCATTTAATCAAATATCTATCAATGCTATTCCCGGTATTGCTCGACTATTGTGATTCCAATCGCCAATTGGATAAGATGTATTCTTCATTCTCTGGATATCTCTTGTTCTTGGGGGGTTTAAATCTAGCAATATTCTCTTTGATACCATTAGAAATTTTACCAATACTAAGTTTATAGTTTTGCTTCTTATTTCTAAATATAATATCATTTCTATCCTTCCATATCCTCCAAATTAAATGAGGGATAACCAGCTTCCAGATCCTTTTAACAACACAATGCCTAAAGGGTGGTTTCCATTGAGTCCATAGCTGATTAAGATCCTTCGGCACCACCAGAGAGCTTCAAATTTAGAGAGGAAAAACTCCATATTGCTCGGTAGCATACTCACAATGTATGAGCAGTGGTGATATCCTCGAATCTTTCTTACAAAGATGGCACCTATTAGGGATTATAAATCCTCTTCTCATCAGGTTGTCAGTGGTAAGAATCCCGCATCGATAGCCACCAAAGGAGGAAAAATTTATTTTGGGAGTTAATTCAGTCATCAAATCTTATTCCAATTGAACTATGTTTGACTACCGTGGAAGAAATTATTATATCCAATTTTGACAAAGTAATTCCCATCATTGGAATTATTCCATACCAGCTCATCCTTGGAGTCTAGCTGACTTAATGGAATAAGATCTAATTGATCTTGAAGGAGGAAATAATTTGCATCAAATCATTTCTCTCCACGGTAAGTTTTTCCAATTCTTCTTGGTACCATTTCCCTTAATATAGTCCTTGATTTTAATGCCATACTTGCTTATAAGACTATCCTTAATCTGTCCCAAATCTATCCATGAGATTTCCATTAAACCAGTTATCCTCCTCAGAATTTTATGTCCCTACCATCCCCCACTTTCCATTTACTACCCTACTTGATGAAATTTCTGCTCTTGACCGGATTATTCCAAAAAATGGAACCACAGGGGAGGTGCTCATCTTGTAGGAAAGAGTACACAGTTTCATGATTTAAATATTTTCTTTGATTAAATCAATCTAGGGTTGTTTCTCAGACAAGCATTCTCCATCCCATTTTAGCAATGAGGGCCTCATTCATTTTCTCAATATCTTTTATACCCAGACCTCCCATAAACTTTGGGGTGCAAACCTTATCCCAAGCCACTAAGTGAAATTTGAACTTCTCTTCCATGCCTTGCCATAAATTTTTTTGAATCCTATCAATATTATCTTTGAAGGAAGAGAGGATCTTGTAGAGCGACATGACATAAATGGGCAGATTTTGGAGAGAACTTTTAATGAGTAGGCACTTACCAAAGCACTAGATAAAATGGCTACTTTCCAACAGACATTTTTTTGGAATCTCTCCAATAAATCATGCCACACCTTGCAAGAGACTTTCCTAGTCTTTGAGAGGAAGGCCCAAGTAAGTGGTGGAAGCGCACTTATTTTACAACCTAGAATTTTAGCAATTTTAAGCTACTGTCCTCAAGAGTGTTGAAGAAGAAGATGGAACTTTTAAAATCCAATTTTGTTTTGAATATATGAATGGAATTATAATAATTTGATTTGTCCTTGATGCAAATTTTTTGACTAAGTTAATCATTGGGATGATGATTCTTTTTAGGAGGGAAGTATGTAACATATTTGACAAAATACTACTTCAATTCTATTTCCTCTTGACATTGCAAATGTTGACATGTGATTTGTCTTAGGAAGGTGTATTCTTTTGACTATTAGAAATCATGTTTGCAATGGATAAATTATTACTGTTCAAGGATTCAATTTATAGAGATTCTGTTTACTTGAAATTGAAGTCATTCTTCTCTATGTTCTGAAAGGGTTGTGAACCTGTATTGTTATTTTCATACTTATCATATGTTAAAAAAAACCTTGGATCAATTCCATTGATCAAAGGTATGCTTCAGTTCTTATTAACTAATCATCTTGGTAACCTAGATTTCTAAAAGAAAAAGGTAGTGTAACTCGAGTCTAGTTTTGTTATAAAATTTAGAGACTGGACCTTCTTATAAAATTTACATCATGTTGTAAATGATGAACTTGGACCTTCTTATTAAATATTTTGATGAGACATTGAAAATTGTAAGTGGATTGAGGTCCTATTATTGGAATATTAAAGTGAATACCTTTACCTTAGTTGAAATGTCAAATCCTATGTGGATTCTAATCTAAGGTAATTCAGGTCTACCTAATACCTATTACTAAGGTTTTTGTCTTAACCTATGTTGGCATTTTTTAATTATGGAAAGTGCTAGAATAACCTAAGGTAAATACTATTTACCTAGACTAAGGTTGGATCCTAATCTAATGTCAATCTAACCTAAGCTAATACTATCTAAGAGGGTACCTAAGGGTTGCATGGAAAATGGTGATTCAATGGCATCAGTTTCTGAGACATTAATGTCGTTTGATTTTAAATTTATGAACTCGATTAGCAGGTTTGGTGGAGGCATGGGGAGTAAGGGGATGCCTAGGCTGGCATGGTCGTTGAAGACATAATTCATAAAAAATTTGTTTTGGAATTCACCATTTTTGGATGGCAAAGTGGCATGGAGAAATAGGTGGGAGAGTTGGCTTTCCTTGCATTAATGAACCTCGGTCATGGAGAAGAAACCACCTAGGAAGGAATGCAAGTGGATTTTTAAGAAGTTGTTTTTCATTTACGCTTGGTGATTTTTTCTCTGCATGAAGATTTTGGGTTCTTTGAACTAGCAGTTCTATTTTAAATCCTTCGCTATTTTTGGCACCTCTAAGATATTTTTGATCCAATGGAGGTATAAGAGGAATTATAAAGTATGGAATTGGGGACATCGCTTGGAAAAAGTAAAAGATTGTGGAGGCTTGGCTGGAAATCTTTTGCAAATCAATAAAAGCTCTATTAGGCATGATAGGCTCTATCCATTAAGTTGTTCTTCTTTTTCCTAAATGTCTTCATTAAAACAACTCTGCTCTTGGAAATAAATGGGTTTTTATTTTGTGATGGTTATTTTGCATTCATGCTTGATTTTTTTCTCTGCATTTTTCTGATGAAGAGTCTCTGTTAGATAAAATGGAATGTGAGTTTGTTCCCTGTTGAATATAGTGGTGAATCGTGCTTCAACTTTGTTGGGACTGGAATGATTTCATTTTGTGTGAATCTTGTTGTCTATGCAAAATGGATTATGGGAAAACATTGTTTGCTATAAGATTTGATCGGGTTTGTCTTCCTCTATTGGAAGAAGGTAAGAAAAGTAGTATTTTTAGTTGCATCTTGAGTTGCTTCGAATCTAGTTACTTCTGTTGAGTTATGTTGGATTGGTTGTTTAGATTCAATGTATTAGTGGATTCTAACTTGTTTAAAAATAACAGTGAGCAAGTTACTTCTTCTAAGTTTAATATGTTTTGGGATTTGAGAATTCTCTGTTAGACTATTCAAGTTGAGTAACTACTAACTAGGAAGATGTTGAGTTTTTGTTCTTCCTAGTTGAAATTTCATTTTGTTAGTATCTGCTTGAACCCACAATGAAGTCGATTTTGTTGCTTGCACTTGTAAACTAGTATACAATTTCTCAATGGTTTGATTCTGGGCCTGAATGAATCTCCTTATTAAAAATTTTTGATTTAAAAAGAATAGGAACCTGTTATCGTGATTATGGAAAGACTTATTGATTGATTTATGTATCATTTCTAAGGAAAGACTTAGTGCTTCAGGAGTTACCTTGTCAGTTATCTTGTTAGAGTTACTTCTCTTTGCAATCAAGTTTGATGTTTGGATGAGATCATAGGAAAGGAATATTTATGTCAAACTATGGATTGGTTCAGTCTTGATTATTTTAAGGAATTGGGGTGATATGTTACAGTTTGTTTCTTCTCTTTTGAACTCACCTCGAATTATCATTTGGATTCATGTGGTTTGTTGTTTCCCTTGTGGATGAACTTGGGTTGGGTTATGTTTTTCTTGACCTATATCTTGAACCTTTGGTTCTTTGAAGCTTGAGTTTTGGGTTGGCTTGACTACGGGTAAGCAACTATTAAAATTTTGAATTCAAATCTTATTTTAAACCATCAAAGGCTGAATAGGTGTCAGGTGCAAAGAAACCTGAAAGGAAATCATGGTTGTATGAGAATAAAATTATCTTCTATCTCTTGCTTGGGAAAATGAAGAAGTATAGGGACTAAAGTTGTTAACATAGGATAAATTACAATTTTCTATTTATGTTGTGAATTGTTGCTAACAGATAGCATTGTATCACTCTTCATTAGTAGTAGTTTTTACACTACATTAACAATTATAGTTTATTTATGAGAGAACCTTATCCTTGGACTCTGACTTGCATGTTTCGTCATGTATCTAACTCTTTGCTAAGCAGTTCTATGCTTTCAATGCGGATAGAGTTGAAGGATCCCTTAGTCATATCTGTCTCAGTTCTTTATTCTGATATATATTTCTTTCTCTTGAAAAGGGGAATGAGATCTTCTCCCATCCTTAATTGGTGACATCCTTCCTCACTTTTTTGAGATAAGGTTTTAAACACGGTTCTCCTCGAACTCTGAGGGAAGTTCTGAGTTATTTCTCTCTTTGTTCATCCCTTTCCTCACCTGTTTATTCTTGTTGAAGGAACTGATCAGTTCAAGTGTACTACATAATAGGATTGCCAAGAGAGTAGTTGGGATTTAATCCTTTACTTATTTTCCTTGACTTATGTGGACTAGAATCTATCTTTGTTAATGTGTGGGACTAATATCTAGTGAGTGCAATCAAATAAATACACTTCCTATTTCTAACCTGTTGTGGCCTAAATTAAGACTTAGGCTATACCTTAGGATTTAAATTTGGGTGTAGCATCTGAAATATGAATCTCTTACCTTAAGATGTTGATGGCTTATCCTAAAATCACTTTTGAAGATTGAATTATCTTGGTTGTAGATGTTTTATGATGGAACATGTTAATGCGTTGAGTATGTTGGATCTTTGCTTCTTAAAAATAACTCTAATTTTGGGAAATATTAGAATTAGTGTTTTTCTTTGGAATTAGATTGAATGAAGTAAGAAATAAACTATAAAATCTTATAGTTAGAATGAGATAAGTAATTAGGATGAAATACTACTTATCTGATATAATTTCTTATGAAACCAATGGCTGATGAGTGTTGAGATTGAATGAAGTAAGAAATAAATATAAATTTTTATAGTTAGAATGCTATAAGTAATTAGGATGAAATACTAATTATTTGATATAATTTCTTATGAAACCAATGGCTGATGAGTGTTGATTATATCATGATATTTACTACATATTAATGGGGTTGATCATCTTGTACTTTCTTTTATGATTGTTATTCTTTATGATGTATCTATCTGTAATGTGTTACTGTTTCATAAAAGTAGAGTTCTTTTTATGAAACAGTTAGTTGAAAGCACATCATTTTAATGCTTAGTGTTTATCATGCTTAGTTCAATGAACTAACCCATGCTAGCAATTTTTGCATATGGACTTCGTAAGTGATAAAGGAAGACAATAACTTTTATGATGTTATTTGTTACTTAAAGACTGGATATTTTATGAAGAAATATGATTCATTATTGAAATGTATTGAAAGAGGAAAAGTTATATTTCTTAATTGAGCTTGATGTTTTTGACATGAAATATGTATAAAATGCATGTTATTCTATAATGTGTATTTCACCTTGATGAATTGAAAAAGATTGAGAGTTACTTGTACTTGGTGTGTCATCCTACTTGTGCATTATGTGAAGGGAATTTGTAATCTTATCTTTATTTTCTCATATTCTTATCTGAATGGGATCCTTTTTAAATTAACATTAAATAAGTTAGATGGAAGGAAATTAGATACACTACCCCTTTATTGAAATACAGCTTATTAAGTTGGCATGCATAGATGTTCTTTTATCTAAGTCACTATGATTTATTAAAAATATGTTAATGAAAGTACAAATTAATTATGATGACTTATATAATGTAAAAGGGTACAAGAACCCTAATTCATAACATGAAGGAGGAAGGTGAACGTATTCTCGACCTACACTTTCATAGGTATAAAACAAATGAAAGGTAATTATGAAAATTTATTAATTAGACTTCATCTCAATGAAGTATAATATAATAGGAACCTATTTGGAACTTAAACAGATTTAAGAATGATAGGGCATAATAAGTAAATATTATTAATGTTGTTGTTTCTATTTTAAATTAACTAAATTCTAAAGTAGGAAGTTAGTGAATAAAAAGAAACCATGAAGTTACTACAATATATTAACAACTCAATTGTGGATGTCAACCTTAAGGGATAAGGAAATTAGGGTTCAGTAGGGTTTCATTAGTTAAACCTTAATTAAGAAAAATAATGGGGTAATTAACTTACTACTTGGGTATGTACATCAAGATGGGTAATTCCGTAAGATGTTGGCACATGCCAACTACAGAATCGGTACCTTGGTGAAGACTTGGATCTTCATGAGGATACAGTGTTGCAGTTGACATAATGTAACACCCTTCGTAATTGGATCACATAGATCTACATAACCTTGGACTTGATCTTATTTTTACTCTAGGTCGGGTTAGGAAAATGATTTAATACAAGGGGTAACTCATGATGACTTAGGGTAACCAGACACATCCAATCAACTTAGGTTGATTGAGTATGTCTATGTACCCTTAGTCACTGTGAGTGGTTCCCTATACCTAACTATGTTGCTAACCTAGGTTATGGTCAAACCTTGAACAAGTGGACTGCAGGAGTTAGTGAATACTATTCTAGATAACATATGAATTGGGGTGAAGGACATATTCTGTTAGATGAGTATGTCATCTAGGAATATAAATATAGACAATATGTGGAAATATTTGGCCAAAGTATCGCAAGCTGTTGGTTACGTTGTCCTGTGACACCTAGTTTAAGAAACAAGATTTAGATGAATATTGGTAACAAATATTTAGATAGGTCTCTTAAATAGAATAGTTCAATACTCGAGAATAGGGTAAGAGAATCAAGTATACTTAGTATACAATACCTTAAGTTAACATGAGATATCGGTCGAAACCGAGTCATGAAATGAGAGATCGAGTAGTTCAATGAGACATTTACAGCTACATATGGTTATCTATTATGAGATTGATTGGCATGGAATGTGTGTTCTAAATTATGATTATTTAGAATAGAGAGAATTATATATATATATATATATATATATATAATTACCCTTATTTCTAAAGTCTTAAAATGGGAATGTAACAAGAGATCTATCCTCCCCATAAAATGCACCACATACATAACTACACCCATGCAAACCATCATGTTATACATGATGTCATGCTGATCCATATGGTGAATAGTATCAGAATTAGTTTTTTTGTGGTTGAAAAACATGTGTTTTTCAACCATGCACATAGGAGATTCAACAAGATGTAAACCAAGTACCTATAGCATTCAAGCACATGTTAACCACTAGCCCTCCTACCATCTACCACATGTTAAATTATTATTGTGGTGCATTTTGTAAAAGTAAATAGAAGTTTCTAATGTGACCCCGATGCGCAAGACCCACCGGTGCATGTACATTCATAGGTATGATGTATTATAATGGGTCACACACCATGCATATGTGCATTTAATGTGGAGAATAGCCACTAGATGTTGAGATGACTCTCGATGTGAATATTCTAAAATGTAAACACGTTATGAATTTAGGCGATACAATAATACAATAGATGCAATATATGTGGTTTCTCTAAATTAAGAGATCATGGTTAAAATTCCTCGTAAAAAAAAAAAAAAAAAAATGTGATAACGAGATCATTAAATAGTATCTATATTTGGATGTGTGTGATGTTGAATATTTTTATAAAATATTTTTTATGTGAACATTTTGTGTAGAGAGGTTGTTTATGTCACTCTTTATGGTGCCCTAGTGTTGAAATTATTTAGACTCTCATACACTTGTTTAAAGATTGTGTATTTTAACAGTTTTATGCACGAATGATTTCAAATGATGTGTTGAGGAGTGTAACATTTGCTGCAAATCAATTAAAATGTCTTAGGATTACACTAATAAAGATGTATTGTCAATGTGTGGCAAACCTAAATTTTGATTAAAAAAAAAATTGTTCCAAACACACTTACTTAAGAACACTAAGGTGTAGTGGAAGAAAATAAGTTATAAAATTAAATATATTTAAAAAGGAACATATTTAATTAAGAGTTTGATTTCCAACTTTATACCGATAAAGCAATAGATTAGGCTTTCAATATTCCCACATTCCACTTTACTAAAATAGTTGTCATTGTAGGACAATATCCTAAGCATAGTACAATTTCAATTAGTTAAAAAGATATCAAGTCTAACTTAATGATATGATTTGAGATTTACCAAGTTTGGGAGGCTATCAATAAAATACTGAGTTTTGGTATCCTTCCAAGAAAAATGTTGGCCTAATTCATTTATATTAGGAGGGACTCAAACTAACTTTAAACATGGTTACTTTTTAATATGTTATTTAAAGCATTTCACACAAAAGTGCATATGTATGGTATGATGTAAAGATTCTACAATAGAGTACAATCCTCATAATTTTTAATTTATCTTATTTCCTTTAGTACTCATATTAAGGACATATTCTTTTAATGTGCATATTCATGCCCTTTATGGCTCTATTCCTATTACATAACATTCTTTATTCATATTTAAGAAATAATCACATTGTTTCTAACAAGAGGGATGTTTTATAGTTAAGTCTAGTTTGCTTCTTAGTGTGTTTACTAAAAATTAAATTTTCATGTTTATTTATTTGATTGAAAAGAAGTCTTGTAAAAGAATAAAAACAATCTTCTACAGAACTGAATTAAAGGTTAGGATTTTCCTAGGCAATAAAGCTGCAGTGGAAACCCATTCGAAAAGTTTACTTAAGAATTTTTCCCTATCAAGTAAATAAATTTAAAAATTCTTTCATTCTCATATTAAGAAATCCACTTCATTGTCATAATTAATAATTAATTTAGAGAATTTTTATATATATAGACAACGAGTTTGTGTCACCCACCTACTTCCCCAAAACAAACACTATTTTATCAAAAATAGAAATATAAAACACACTCCTACATCAACTCCCTTGACCTCGTAAAATTAAATTTTCTCTCCTTTACAAATTACTATTTACCCATCTAATTACCTTTATCCCCTCTAAAACCACACGACCATTATCAAACTATCCCTAATCACTTTTCCCCAAACCTCCTAACCTTTCAAACTCATATAACCTCCTTCCAACCTTTTCCCTTGTCCATTTATTTAAAAAGACCCATTTAGGAAATGGTTTCAACCAATTCTAAAACATTTCCCCATAATTCCTAGATTGTTGGTGATTCTAACAAATCGCCAACAATTATAAATAGGAGTTTTCATTCATATTTCAGGGATCTTGAGAATTCTTACTGATTTTCTTACATCTTTGTTTTTCATCCAAAGAAGAAAGAATTATCACCGCTGTGATCCTTAAATAAAATCACCAACATCCACATCATCAAAAATATCCTCATGATCCTACTCATAAAAATATGTGTAGCTTAGTCTTCAAAAAACATCTTAGGATATTAACAATCAACAATATCAACCTTCAATCACCAAATATCCATCCAAAAGGATACATCATATTAATTCACCATGAACACAGAGCTGAATACATAAAAAAGCATCATCCCAACATTATGCACACAAATATACTAGCATCATAACTCTGTTATAATCTCAATGAGTATCTAATCTGTTAAATTCAATATAAATACATAGGTAGTGGGGTATTGTCCTTCACTACTACTACACTCTAAAAAATAAGATGCATTCTAATAATAGTCATGTGCCACTACAAAATCAACTACAAAAACATGTGAGCTTCATGAATAATTGATTACCTATAAATATATCTTGTTCTAATCCTATTATTAGCTCAAAATATACATGAATATTCAGCTTCCAATTGGTCCCAAAATATCTTAGTGTGTCTTCAAAGTATTCTATCAAAGCGTGTTCAACACTCAATCCATTCTTAGCCCATGCATGCAAAATGGATAAGTCCTGAAGTCCAAATTTTCTTACGGTGCCCTGTATAAATTGATTTTCGCACAAACCTCTGCGTCTGCTAATTGCGCACCCTAATCTCATGCACCTCTAGCACTTAGGCATAAATTTGTCCAACCAACATTACCCCACACTAGCTTCATTTCCACCCCTAGAAATGGGTAATCATGCCTTATATTTCAAAGAATAAAGAATAAGAAATAAAATAATGATTGTACATAATTAATGAACACATACCAAAAGAGTCTAGGTGCTCTATTCCTTTAAATGTAGAAGTAACTCGAAGTACTAAGTCTTGATTTATTCCTCTAACTCATTATTGTCTCTAAGCACGTTCTTTGTCTTTTTAGGGATGTCTACAAGTACTCTTTCCATCTCATCCAAGGCCCTTTTCTCTCCCTCATTCTATCGCACCCTAAGATCATTTCTTAGACTAGATATCATCCCATACATAACATCCATACGTCAGCCTATAAGTTTCCTAATTTACCTTGACTTTTATTTGTGAGGGTCTTTGGGATGTTATAAGCACATCACATTTTTATGATAACAATTCCGACCTCTGCTCACGCCCATGAGTTCCATCCTTCTTTGTAGAAATTTTTTCATTCTCCTCAAAAAAATCCTTTGTATTAATGATTTCCTCAAGGTCTACACACATATTAAATGCTAACTCTTCCTTCTTCATTTCATCCCTCATTGTTTGAAACAAAATTCATATCCAATTATGCAACATGCTATTATAGCTTTGGCTCTTTCTTTTCGTGTTGTAATATCTTCCTCTTTATATGTAGTAATCTCCACAGTCACTCACGAAGTGCACTGGTTTCTTCCTTATCAAAAGCGGTATGTCTACTCAATTTTGTCATCAATTTCTAGATGTGTGTCAATGACCTCATTACCGAGATATACTATAAAATCTAGAATCTCCTTCCTTTTATCCTAATCCTCTTTACGTGCTTCGTTAACTATTTCAACTTTTCTTTCAAGCTTTTATTATCTTCCATCAAAGCACCCAGAGTGTTTCGATCTCGCCCAAATTTCTTCATGTCACTTCATCGACAAATTGGTCAAATCATTACTTACATGTTCATCTATAAAATCTATTGGCTTCATTGTCTAGTGTGTGGCTTGCATTTTCTTCTTAATTCTTATTTTCACACATGCTTCCACCTTCACATCAAATTC
Organism: Taxus wallichiana var. yunnanensis; assembly: GCA_018340775.1. Classification (NCBI taxonomy): domain Eukaryota; kingdom Viridiplantae; phylum Streptophyta; class Pinopsida; order Cupressales; family Taxaceae; genus Taxus; species Taxus wallichiana. Next base: position 510,188,198 of record CM031242.1, read on the forward strand.
AGGCTCATCCATGTGATTTTTCATGCTTTAGGACAAAATTTTTCAATTACGTACATTTGATTCCTTTGGATCCATCAACTCCCACCCATATAGCTTCTTAGGCTCCAAATTACTCGAAACTGACATGAGCGATTTTAGATATTCGTTAATGTTCCCAAGTGTAGTTGTTTTGTAATCTTACTCTCCCTTACTCTTTTCATAGCATGACCCTATGGAACATGAAACTCAAGTATCAAAAGTTGGCATTTACCTGTCATACCCACTTGTGTATCAGTTGGCTCATTAGAATGTTTTCCCTTTTTTTCCTTTCTTTTGTTCTGTGGCACCACCTGTATCCCCATTCTCTTCATAGACCTCTTCATCATGTTGTGTTTCTTTATATTGAGGTTTCTCTCCATCAACACCAAGGACATGAGTCTCCTTTATGAAATGTGTGATGTCACGTGGCTTTTCCCCATCACTATCCTCCTTCATCGGAATGTACTTGAACCTTATCTTTATAGATTCAAACTTGAAAAGTGAGGTTCTTGGTGATCTTCGCAACATCTTTGAGGGTCCCATGGTTGCACTCTGTACTCATGTTTTCCATAACACTCTCCTAAATTCATGGTCCTTGATGCCCTCACCTATCTCCTTGTCCTCATCTTCTTTTACTTCCACTATGTGAGGGTAAGTATCCTCGCGATGTCTCTTTTCCCTACTACTAGTAGATTTTTTCCTGCTATGATCAAGGCTACCACTATCTTCCCCCAAGTTTTTTTATTCTTTTCAAACTATAGGCTTCTCATCTTGTAATGTGCTTACTATATGCTTTCTTTTCGGCAATTCAAGAAGATTTAATTCATTCTCAATGTACTTCCCATCTACCAACTTGGGCTTAAGTTAGATGTATACCTTATTGTACAGATTTCCCATTTGCTAAACTCAATGAGTTGATACGTATATTATCATATATAAATTTTTCAATATAAGCATGTTTACCTAGATGTGTGTATGTATTTATGAGAGTATGAAACTAACAATTCACTTTATCTGCATCAAACCTCAATCTATGTGTGTTGGATAATATTTTTTCACGAAACCCGAAAGTATCACACAATGAAAGAATATGGGAGCTTGCATCAAGGCCTCTAATTTCCATCATTCATCCCAAACCTGCCTAAACAAAAATGTTGATAAACTATAAAGCGTGCCTACTTATCCAATCTTGAAAGAAGGTCCTTGGGTATTCACCATGCATACTTAAAATATTTGCAAAGGAACTTATACCATAGCTATAATCATTTCTTATACGGATAACTCATAGATACATCACATGTATATTTTGCAAATCTTTCTGCATGTGGCTTCTTTTCTTCATGGAACTTCCAAATCTTCTCCTATGGCCCATTGGGAAAACCAATTTCTACAAACACAATAAATAATATGATGGCACTGAAACTTATCTTATCTACTTTGTGTGCCTCTCTTCAATTATGGTCTCAACAATGAAGTGATATAAGTTATATACCACTCCCTTAGACATATTTCTAGCAATATGGAGCCATATTTTATTCACTTTGCTCTAGTTCTCTTGGTTATTCAACCTTGTAAGGAGGTGCAGAGTAGCTTGGATCATAGGATGGTTTTCAAAACCTTTCATATTGATGGCACACCCCCTTCGCATAGGTCGGGTTTGTAGAAGTTTCTTCCACAACATCATCATCTCTAATATCGATACCAATTTCGGTGCCTAAGCTCCTTAACCCTATCAATATTGAAATAAAGGGCACGGTAAGTCACATATACCACCCTGTAAATTACAAAAATTCCTTGTGGACTCGAGACATGAAAAATTGATATAAATTTTCCTCTTTCCGAATAATGGCAATTAAATACAGTGCATGACTCAATACTTACCAAAAATTCTCTCCTACATAATCATAAATGGCCATGTCATTCTCTATCTATAATATCTATTTTAGCACCAAGTGTTTTATCTAAGTCATCCTTAATGTCCTTGTTGTTATGATTGTAGTCGCTTATTTCATTTCTAAAAATATGCTTTTAGGGGTATCCTTTACCTCTACTTCCACTTATTTTTTCTTCTTGCCCCTCATAATTTCCCTAAGTGTTCATTTTGGTGTCATTGAAATGATAAAAATGTGTTCTTGTACTATATTCAATCCTTGCAAATTAAAAATTATGTGCCCTAGCTTTACCTCAAACCCTAACTCGAGATAATTTCTCCCGCATGCCTTTTGTTTACTAAAACACCCTCTTTGATGGAGCTCCAAATAATGCCATGCACAAATCTCTCTTAGATGATGTCTATCTTCACTCTTTTAGGCACTCCCACTTACAAATTTTCCTTCAGCTCATTCTTCAACTCGCTCGAACACTTCACTTCACAATGCAAGGTAAAAATGATATCGCAACCCCTCCTTATATAAATTTTTCAAATTTCCCCACATTGATTTCTCTTCACCAACCCCTGTACTCAAAATTAGTTATGCCTTCTTACTTTTTCCATGTTTTTCACTATTTTTTCTTCTCCCGAGTCCATACACTTTTGACTTACCCATACTCCTCATCCACAGACCTCCTCTCTTGCACACCTTCATGCATCAAGTACCTATCCACTTTGCATCACACCAAGTAGTTCCCATGCTGATACCTACCTAATGTTACATTGTCCATCCATCCATCTATTTGTGGTCTTCATCTAGAATTATTTTTTCTTGATCCACAACCTTACCTCAAGCACCTACACAATATTTCTTCTAGACATACCCATCCTCTAGAGATCATTCGGTCATGGCCCATTTATCATGTATCTATTCTAGCCCACACTAAAAGTATGCATGGTTCTCTACACATGAATTCACTTAGATAGTAATCAGCTACATGCACACAATCATGCTTATTAGAAAAAAAGACTAAACTAAATTGACAAAACATGAAAAATGGTGAAGGAAAGCACATATAAATAAAATGCATGAAATGGAAATCTAATCTAACATGGCATCATTTCCTTATTATAAACACCAAGAATAATTATTTATAGTAGTACTTCATCCTACTCCCGTTGAAGTAGCCCGAAAACCTAGTGCCATCTAATGCCTATAATCGACAAGTGCCTAAATTGAGTATATAAGTCACAAAATACAATCATAACGAATGCACTTTAATTTCCCATGGTGGCGCACAAACTTGGAGTCATAAAAAGAGCCATCTATCCAAATTCAATCTTCTTACTCTTAATATGCCTATTGTGTCATGCCTTGTTCTGGATTTCTTTTTCGTCTAACTCCAACGTGTTATAGTGCATCGTTTATCTAACTACATCATATTGTCAATGTTCTCTTCAAGTTCTTATTCATCATTAAGTTGTCATGTGCACAATATCTAGGGAGAGTAACATAAATTCTTCCAGTAAGACATCCTTTGTGCCAAACACCAATTGGAAGGGTGTGGCTTTGTTCAAACATTTAGATATTTTCTTATACACCCAAAGTACATTAGAGACTTTATCATCCCGGTCCTTCCTTCCAATGTCACCGATCTTAGTTAATGTACATCCCAATATCTTGTTAATAGCCTCAATAGTCACATTGACTTGTGGGTGATAAGGTGTTGTCTTATGATGTGCCACCATAAACTCAACCAATAATATTTTGATAGTCTCATTTAAAAATTGTGTTCCCCTATCACTTGTTAAGCTCAATGGACATCCATACCTACTGATAATGTTTTCCCATAAGATCCTTATTGTTTTATCTATCATGTAATCCTTTGTAGGCATTGCTTCTTTCCACCTTGTAAGATAATTTTTACATGTTATAGTGTAGTTTGTCCCACTTTTGCAATTTGGTGGGGAAATAGGGCTGACAAAGTCAATGACCCATTTTTAAAAGGGTTATGTATTCGCTTATAGGTCTCAAACAAATATCATCTCTATGACCATGTTTCCCAAGGCAACCGGACAATGATCACATGCACTGACATATTCTTTACAATCATTGTATAGTGTTTCCCACCAAAGGCATGGCAACAAAATATTGCATGCGGTAGCATTCCATGCATAATTTCCACAGAAATTCCACCATGAGCTTCCTCCATTATAGCTTCGTACTCATGCTCTAGTACACTCTAGCATAAAATATTGTCACGAGACTAGATTGTATAAATATCCATTGATCAACATATAAGGTGCAACATGTATGGAAATTCGTTTCTTCTTTAGGCTCTTCATTCCTTCAGTGCCATACCATTACATAAAAACACAAAAATATCTTCTAAGTTAGAGGGCGTGTGAGTTCAATTTGAACAATTGTGCATCCAAAATTGTATCCTCAATGCTTTGTGTGTCCTTTCCTAAGTTAATCCTTGATAAATGATCCAATCTGGAATTTTTCTTTCCCAACTTCACCACCACTTTGTAAAGTCAAACTTCTAAAACAACAGAATATAATGACATATGTGCCCTATCAAAATGGGTTTATTAACCAAATAATTAAGCACCATGTGATCTATGTAAAATATAAAGGAGTTGCCAACAATTATTGTTCAAACTTATGTAGCGCATAAATCATGGACAATGCTTTGCGCTCCTAGTTGTATAATTTTATTTGTATGGTGTCAAATTCCTACTCACAAAACAGATAGGATGATCAAAATCCCATCGGTGGGTTGCGCTAACACCACACCAATGCCCATGCCAAAGGCATCAACACGTACATGAAATGTTTTATCCCAAGTAGGAAAGTGTAGAATGAGCGTAGAAGTAAGTTTTCCTTCAATGTCTCAAACGTTGTTTGTTGCACCTCATTTCAATGTAGCTTTCCTTTACTCTACAACTATTCATCCAAGGGCATGATAATCTTAGCATATCCCTTAATGAAATCCCCGTACTAAGCGGTATTTCCTAAAACTCTATGCACCTCACTCGATTGGTAGGATCCTCCCACTCAAGATGATTGTACCCTTGGTAGGATCTACCAACAAGCCTTCTTTTTAAATAATGTGTCCTAGAAAAGTTCTATAGGGTTTCAGAAAGATAAAATTCTTAATATTAAAGGAGATGCTTAATTGTATACATCTCTCAAACATGATACTTAAGTTGTCACAGTGATATTTTACCATCCCATATACAGTCCAATCATCCAAATAAACCTATTAAAAACTTGTGTATAAATTCCTCAAAGGCTTGCACAAGGATGCTCGAAAAGAATACAAGCACATTCTTCAATCCAAATTACATAATTATGTATGAAAAAAATTCCTCACTCTACGGTGAGAGATGTATTTTCTTAGTCTTCTTTAGTACTCTGCACCTAATGATAACCAAATAATCCATTAGTGAGAGAGTAAATTCTATGACCTATAATGCATTCCAAGATCTCCTCAATAAATGGTGTGGGAAAAGGATATATGACACAAGAAACATTAAACTCTTTATATTCCACATAGATCCTTATCCTACCATCCTTCTTTATGTTGATCACCATGGGGCTAACCCACTCGACTCCTCGATGGGCTTAATAATTCTATATTTCAAAATCTTATCAATCTCTTCTTTCACTCGATGTGTAGATTAAGATTCATCCTATAAGGTCTCTTCCTAACTAAACACACACCTTACTTTAACCTTATACTCATCTCACCTAAAGAGTGATGCACCCCCTTCAACTTGTGATAGCCTCTAAGGAATAATTCCTAGAAGTCACGGAGTAGCTCAATTATCTTTAATACCTCTTGTTCATACCAATAGTCAGCAATAATGGCCTCTTTAGGTTTTGCATCTACCCCAATGTTGACCTTATTTGTTTTTATAGGATCATGATACACACGCACCTTCTCATTTACATTGTCTAATACCTTGTGCATGCCTAAAGTGTGATCAACATCCAAATTATCTACTTCTTGATCATTAAACATATAAACCAACTTACCCTTTTCATTTTCCAGGAAAGAATTCCCCAAATCCTCCTCATTTGTCTCTTATTATTCAAATCACACCTCTAAATATATTTCTCCAAACCTATCTAACAAGATTTCCTGATCTTTTCCACTATCCCCTATCATAAGTCACTTTATAATTTGTAATAGTTCATTCACCTTAGGTTTATTAGAAAAGTAATCAAAGGTCTGAATCATACCTCTGCTCATCTCCTGTAAATTAATTATTGCCCTTGTTAACTCTACATGAACATACCATGTGTGTGCAAAACCACTTAGAGTGGAATAGAAATTATGTACCCAGTGAAGGCAATAATGCCTCTTGCCCCTCTTTCAAGAGTATCTCACATTTTTAATTTGATGTGAACAAGAATCATTCCCATGGAATTTTCAAATTTTGAAGGTACTTTACTACTAAGAAACCTAGTAGAGAAGGTGATTCTCACTTCACGCCACTCCAAAATGTTTTCTCTTTGGGTAGTCCACCAATGCGTTGTTGTCTGTGTAGGGTAAATAGTAGAATATTTCTTCTTTCTAGTTTGTCTTTCCATTGAGCTTCAATAGGGCATAGAAATACATCAAGATTTTCTTCATTAGTGTACCAATGAACCTAGTTATTGTATGAGCACCTAACCATACGCGGCCCGATCATGTGAGAAATTATGTTCCGATCTCTCCCCCACAATTTCATACATTCCATGCACCCAGTTATCATAGGAAAAATGTGTTGTATCACTCATAGACAGAGTATCATCCCACTGTATAATGCCTTTCTTATATGGCTTAAGAGATTTAGGATCTATAACTATACGCGCATATATCCTCTTCACTCAAAGGTTCTACATAAGGCATACATTTCCACTCTATTAAAGGAATAATCACACACTCCTCTTTTTTTTATCAAAATAGATATAACCTTTGTTAAAGCATATATCAACATTATTTGTCTAACACCAAGGGAACCCAAGTAATATAGGGAAACTATTTTCCTCGGAAAGTTAAGATCTCAAATTCTCGAGTAAACTTGGCCCCTTGTATAGTAATCTTGGCATCCTTAGATACTCTAATGGGAGTGGGTTTAGTCCTATTAGCATTTAAAAAACATTTGAAGATGGATATAATGGTGGCATCCCCATCTAATTCCACACATCCAAAGAGAGTACATTTACTTTTGCAACTATGTCAATGACTATGTTACTCAACAATAACCCATCAACAACTGCATATAAAGTGATCTCTTTATCATACTCAAGACTATGATGAGGTAATTTCACATGTAGGATTTTTCTCCGTACTTAGATCCAACACATGGGTTTTTTTCTCATCCATTTTATCATCTTACAAACCTCCTTCAAGTCATTAACATATTTCTCGACGAATCTCAACTTTCTTCTCATGTTCTATTTTTTGTGACTTCTCCTTGAAGAAGTTTATTTCAACTTGTAAGTTCCTAATAACCTCCATAGTCTTCTAATAAAATTACTTCTGATGAGAAGGATCTAGATATTTTCATGCTATACCTCTTGATTTGTAATGATATGTTTCTACGTCGAGTCTCATGAGCATGTGCTGCCTCAATGCGTGTAGTCACCAACACATGTATTACCTCAAGATTAGGTGCTAACTTCAGAATCTACTAATATTCTATAACGTGTTGTACCTTTATCATCCCCATGCCTTTATCCTGCTTGTGTTAATTTCTCATATGCTCATATAAATCAGGGCACTCTTCAAACTTATGTTGTTTTCTACAACACAAACAAACAAGATTCCGAGGGCATTCAAATCTATCATTATTAGGATATCCACATGTATATAACAGATTTTGTGAGGGAAGTCACCTCTTCCACCACCATGACCATGACCTTTGTATCCTCCACAGTAACCTATACCTCTACCACCTCCATCAGAGTGCCCTTCATTATGATTATGATGTTCACCATGGTCCTTGGAATGATTTACAACATTGGTCGACATACACTAGTTTCTATAGCCTCATGAATCGGATCAATAAAATTACAATTCTCTTTATCATAAGTGTGGGAATTGAAAATATTACATTAGTAAAACACGTTCTTGTGGATCGCACACTTGAAATAAGGGGAACCTACTTCAATCATGATCTAAGTGACATATCTCATAATCCACCAATATGGTGCACACCGATTTTGAGGGAAAGCTGTCATTATTATGTCCTTCAACCTCGCAATATGTACACCATATCCCATTACTCGTCTCATGAGCTAAATTGGTCAATAGTTTCTCCAATGTCGCCATAGAATCAATCAAAGCAACTTAAGAAATGGGCTAACTCTAGTGTCTACGATCCAAACTACCTCATTACAATGAGATACCTCCAAATCCTTGCGTGGATATGTAAACATATTATCATAAATATCCCTCCTAAAAGAAGTTATTAAATAATTGATCATGTTATCTAGGGTGAAAATAATAAGACAACCTTAATAACATAGTTTTAAAGCATGCATCATACTCCCTTACACCGTCACCCATGCCCTACTTTATCTCTTTCATTATTTTGATGCTTTTCTATTAAAAATAAGGTATATGGAACTCATCCAAGAAATCATCATGTAATGTATTGTAATCTACAACATTTGGTTTGGATCATACTTCCTATACCAATTATTCATTCTCCCTTGCAAAGTAGTAACAAATTGACTTGCGTTATGTTCATAAGCAAAGTGATTATTTTAGCATGTCATAGTATCTCACACATGTGTACATGTTTAGAAGTATCCTTAATACCTCGATACTCCGGAAAGTGAAGAGACATCTCATAATAGACATATTGTGGCTAGTGCGGGACATGCCCACTAGATCAAGAACATGCATTACCTGCAGATACCTCTATCTCCAAAACCAATCGATCCACTATATCCCAAACCTCCTAATCCTCTTGATCCCTCACCTATAGAAGGAACCAAACCAAAGGATGAGCTATTCTATATTCCAATCTGTTTTACTAAAATGAACTCCCACAATGTGCAAATTTGTGCTAATTCAATATGTATCTCTAACTTTTTGTGTGCCCACACTCTATGTTGATTACGTGCAGAAATTATTCCTTAAATAGGTCCTCCAAACAAAAAATATGTTATTATATGTGAATTCATTGATGTTTTCGTATACACTTTTTTATTCAAAGGAAAATGAAATCCACCTATCTCTACTCTATCACCAACAATATCCTATTTATCAATAACTATTTTAGGAACTGGAACACCAAGCATAAGGTGGAAGTCATCAGTGGGATAAGATGTGTACCTTTAGTCCTTATCCTTTATTCTTTTGATGCGCTCTTACCAGATGTTGAAGGGGATTATCTCCCACACTTTCCTAAATGGGGAGTACCAAATTCTCGTGTTCCACGTCCTTCACGTGAACCTCAAATCTGCATGCATCACTTAGCTCCACAACTTCATAGACTCCTCAACGTCGCACTTATTCATCAAATGCCTTTCCGAACTTGATTATAATTAAGATTTCTTTCCTCTCTTTCCTTTTCTATGGTAAGGTCCCCCATATTTCACCACACCTTATCCTTCCACCATGCATGGTGGAGGTTTTGCTATCCATTGGTCATTCTTCCAAATCTAGAGTCACTAACAAGATCTTGATCGCTAATGGGATAACACACAAATAAGATCCTCTAGGTTCACATAAGAAACAAAACTCAACATCATGTGGAAAGGAATAAGTAGAAACAACGTGCTCCAATGTGTAACTAATCAAGCCACTACTCCACCAATGATCTACATCGTGTTTCTATGTCAAATCGGCATCATAAAATTTTGGTAGTCTTCTTGTCTCCAAATAATAGATTTTTACCTTTAATTTATTTGCAATGCATATGCTACCAGCCACTCATACAATTCTATAAGGAAAAAAATAACATCTCAAAGAGTTCATGATCTGATTTTCTTCAACCCATGCACATGTATTAAAATTAGGTCTAGTATTATATATGTGAGAAAAAAATTCCTCTAAATCTTCTAACCAACTCTCAATACTAGAAAAATCAACCGATATGTCTACATCATGAAACATCCTTGCAAAAACTTGAAGAAAGGTCCCAGTAATGAAACTGAAATGTAGTCTTTATTTTACCAATCACAACCCTAGGTGCCCTGACACATCACTTAAATAGTTTTGAGTGCTCACCTAAAGTGTACAAGGTTACCAGGTCACTCTTTTATACCACATTTTTCAAGGGGTTAGCATGATCACACAAGTATTTGCTATTCATAGCAAGTAATCAAGTGTAAATCATGACAAGAACTAGGTAACAACCACAATACATAATGAGTTAAATAAGGATCAAGATCAGATTTATCATACAAGAACCAAAAAATAGAGACATCAAAAACATTATCCATCCACAAAGATCCATCATATTAATTCACCATGAACACATTAGTTAAATACATCAAAAAGTATCATCTCATAGTCATGTGTGTAAATATACCAACAACATAACTCTATTAAAATATCGGTGATTCTCTAATCCAAGAAAATCAATACATATGTATATAGGTAGTGAGGTCTTTTCCTTCACCACTCATGCACTATAAAAATAGGATGCATACTAATAATATACATGTTCCAATATAAAAGAAACACTAGAAGCATGCTAGCTTCGCTAATAAAATAATACCTATAAATAACTCTAGTTCTAATCATATTATTAGGTCAAACTTTGCATGACTCTTCAGCTTCCACTTGGTCCAAAAATATCTTGGCATGTCTTCCAAGTATTCTATCAAAGTGTGTTCAACACTCAATCAATTCTTATCCCATGCATACAAAATCACTAAATCCCAAAGTCCAACTTTCCCAGGACACCTGTATCCTCGATATTTTGTGTGAACCTACACACCTGCTTCCTACACACCCTAATATCATGCACCTCTAGAAATTTGGCATAAATTTTTCCATTCAATAACATGCAATTGCTTTGAATAACATACGATCATTATTTTTCAACATCTTTTCATTTAATCTTATCCTTTTATGAGTCTTATCAATATTTTTGGATTTCACTTATCTTTTAAAGGGTATGTCTTTTCTTTATATGAATTTTCCAAGTCAATCAAACCCCATCACAAGAATTTATCACCTTCTAATCATTCAATAACCTTTATTTTGGGAGAAATTCAACATCCTTCACGAGCTCACGTTGTGTGCCATCCAATTTTTAAACTGACATTGAAGACATCAAGGATCGGGTAGGATTGTTTTTATTACTTTAATGTGATGTATTTGATGTGGAAAATATAATATTATAGATGCGGCCATGATTGTGTTGATAGATTTTGATATTATGATAGATAGATGTTGATGGATGATTATTTTTATGTTTGGTAAATTTTTAATTTTAAGGTTTTTATATGTTATAAATTTGTTTTAACCATGGTTAAGAATAAAACATGGAATGATTGTATTATACTAGATGTGATAAATATGTGATGGGAATCAAAAAGTAAAGGTTCTTGCACTTTTGGACTTATTGCAAATGTTAACACATAACTAACAATATGTAATTAGATGTGGGATATTGGATATAGAGGGAAGTGAAAGGTATACCTTTCTAGGACATGGGAGGGGTTGACATATGTAGCTTGTGTTGGAGGGTACGTTCTCTTTTAAATGGTTTGAGAGGAGATGCCCAAGATATACATTTATTTGATGTAAAATGATCAATTACGAGAAGTTTTCTTTGATGGAAAAGTTGATCAATGTAGAAATATTTTTGGGATACTTTTGATATTTTGAATTTTTGAACATTAATTAATGCAAGAAGCTATTTTACATAGGTATCCATCCTTTGAGGGAGTGGTCTACATTTTTAATTTTTAATTTTATAGATATTTGTCCTTTGAGGTATCGATCTTTAATTTTAATAGGTAGCTGTCCTTCGAGGGATCATTGTACTTTTTTGATAATATGATTTTGATATTTGATATCTATCCTTCGAGGGATCAGTCTATGTATTTTTGATAAAATTCATCCATAGATATTTTTGACTTTCTTTGAACTAAGGGAATACCCTAATAGACTGTTTCAAGGAGGGGAGAAGAAATGTGTACACAAACTACACATGTATACCCCATAACATGTCTTCGATTGGTAAACAACGTAGATGATTGTAATGATCATGGGGTTCCTACTAAGGAATAATGTTTCCAATTAAAATATGTGATTAATGGAGCCATTGTGCTCATATTTAAGGATAATGACAGAAAATCACATACTTTTAAATCATTACAATGATGAAATGAGAGGTTGGGGATGGATTAAGGTCTTTGATGAGACTACTATCATGACAACCTATGTGTTAACATTAGAAATGCCACAATTGTAAGGCATTCAGAGGTTCATTTTTAGGTGTACCATTAAGGGAGGATAAATGATAAACTCCAAACCCATACTTTTGAGTGATTACATATGGACCGATCTAGTTGGGGGAAAAATTCCACGTTTCTTCCTTTCCATAGATAAGGTTGAATAGATTTTCTTGGAATGATATGATTGATGAGGATTGACTAGTTGAAGTGTGTAAGGTAATACTATGTAAGTGTCAAGAGAGGAGATCCCCAACATGAAGACGTGGATGAAGATAATGTGCATTGAAGGGAACAATGTCCCTTATCTTAGGATGATGAAAGCTTCAATGTTGATTGATTGATTATATGATAAATAAAGGAGGATGTAGAACCTTTGAAAAAGGAGCCATTGAAAATCTAGATGAGATATGAGAGGACGATTGATGAGGAGGGGTAGATGAAGAAGATTTGGTTTTTCCTTTTCTTCATGTATGACGATTTCTTATTCATGTTGGTGGATGAGCTGTAATGTTTTGAGACAAGGGACCTTCAATGGAAGGTGATGAGAAGACATATGATGAGGTTTTACCATGATTTCATTGAGGATGATCCCCTTTTCCTACTTATATCAATGAGGAAATTGATGATGACTTGGGTGTAGATGTTGATGAGATTGAGATACATTCAATGGATGGTGTTGAAGAGATGTCTTGTTGGGGTTTGCTAATACAAGATATAGGATGATCCCCTTTTCCTGAGATGTGGCGAGGAAAGCTGGAAAAGGGTGGTGTATATGATATTGATGATGGATTAATATGGTCCTCTTCAGGGAGAAAATCATTGATGAGGAAGAGTCACTAAATTATGGTCTTAAGCACTTTACAATTCCACGTGTTATGACTGGTCTTTAATGGTAGGCACGGAGTTTATTTTTTATCATACCATGTGGGTTTCTATATATGCGCATTGGATTTTTTCATATATGGTAATGTGATAAGAAAATCTTGTATGATCATCTTAAAAATTTCAATGTAATTTCCTTTTGGGGGAATTGTATTAATGGATTTTGAATTACATTTACAAAAACACGTGGTAGGATGCGCAATATTTTTAGATGTGGGTGTTTCACCTTTTTCTCGAGTGCTTCTTTGAAGTGTTGATAAAACAAATAGGGTAATGGGCATAGGAGGAATACCTATTCAAATTTTAGTTGATGGGTTGTTGTGTGCGTATGACTTTCGAATCCATAGCTGATCATGAGAGCTTCCCTTTGGCTAGGAGGAACTACCTGTAATGAAAACAAGACCACCATAAGGAATTAAACAATATGGGTAGTGAACTGCCTAGTGTAAGCTAGATTCGGGAAGTATGATACTTCCTAGATGGCTATCAGTCCACTATTTTAAACAATTTAATGTTGTAAACAAATTAAGTCCTATTGTTATTTGAAAATTTATTTAGGTATCTCACTTAAAAACATAATAAAAATAGATCTAATCTAACAGGCTAAGCTAGAATAGAATCCAAAGGTCAAATGATTGGTTCTAGGTCTCTGCAGGTCTGATAAAGGTCTCGGGTAGATCATAGGTGAATGAGAGTGAGATAAAATTAGGTGGGTAGGTCTCTTTTTAGGGTTGTGCAGCAAAAAAGAGACCGGTATCGGTTAGGGGGTGAGCAATGGTGGTTAGGTATAACCGATGCGATTCTTGTGAGATCTGGAGATGTCACATAATAGGCTTTTGGTCTCCTTTGTGATTACACAAAGGACTTTGGTTGGTCGGGACAAGGTATTGGGTGACTGGGGTAGGATTTTGTGAGGTTTTAATGGGTATATTGAGGTGAAAATGTGGAGAAGGTCAATAGGGGGAAAGATAAACAATGGATGATAAAATGATGAAGAAATGAAATAACCAGGAAACTATGAAGTTGTACTTACTTGGCTTCCATTCTTGAAGGCATGTGTGTGAGGGATTGAGGTGTTGATGATGGGTTTGAAGGTTGCAAGTGATCACCACTGAAGAAAATCTTTTGCATGGGTTGCATATACACTCCTCTTTGCTAGGATAGATCGGATCGTGGATGGGATGGTTGTGTAGGAGAAGATACTCAATCTCCTTCCTTAGATGTGAGTTTTTGATGGAATTGGTTCTCGAAGATGTGTTATTTCTCGAGATGTGTTATTTCTCATTAAATTTCTCCCCAAAGTTTTCCAACCTTGAGAACAAAGTAGTGGTCCGGATTAACCAACGATGGTTAGGGGTAACCGACGTCGGTCAAGGTGGGATTTCCTAGGTTTACTAAACTAGGGAGATCCTATTGATTTCCTTAGATCTTGTGTTGTTATCCCATAGATTAGACTGGGAGCTTCTTGTGAGCATGCGGGAATGTGGTTAGAAGGAATGTAGGCATTGATTTTTAGGGTTTGGGTAAGTCTTAGTTAGTTATGGGAACTTCTTGCTAACAATAGGTTTTAGGTTGAGTTGGTTTGATGAGGTGTCTAAGTGAATTGTATGTGTAGATATTATCTAAATAAGATATTTAAATAATAAATATAGTGAGGATAAAGAATTAATTTAATTAAGTTAATTAAATTAATATTAGTGGGGTGAAGGGGGTCATGGCTACGGAAATGTAATAAAGGGTGCTTATATGTCAAGGGACAAAAAGGAGTGTGACCTAATTTTAGTGTCTACATTTTCCCCTTTTTTGTTGCATAGCTTGTATTGGCAAGCAACGCTAACAAAAATAAGATGTGGTTACCACATGTGTAGGTGAAGGTGATCCCCATCAAACTAGGAACTAACGAGGTAGCGGTGAAGGGGTGAGTGGTTTGATAAAGGTAAATGTGAGGAAAAGAAAAGTGGGTACAAGGAAAAGGGGTGAAAGGTCTACTCGGGCAAGAGAGGTAATGGGTCGGGGTCATTGGTAGCAACAGTCAAACACACACACACATGTATAAAGCGTGCAGCACACTACCGTCTTTGAAGAGCGAGCAAACTCTACATTGTCTAAGGTCGATAGGTTTATCCAAACAAAGTCGAAGTGAATCCGATATCCAAGGTATAGGATATGGTCGGGAAACACAATGTAGGTTAGCTACGGGAATGTTTAGGTATGTTCCGAGTACACCAAAGGTAGGGTCAGGATAAATGGTCATGGAAATAGGCTAGGTAAGGTCATTAGGTCAATCAACACAGGTAACAGTGTCATAGGGTATAGCGAACACATGAGGGTAAAGGTCACTAGTGATGGTCCAGGTCCAAATATCTAGGTTGCGGTACACGGGTAAGGCCGAGGTAGGTGTAAAATAATGAGTCTGAAAGGAGGAAAAATGGAGGGAGGAAATGATGAGGTCGGGAAAGGTATGGTAAGGGGTTGGGTAAAGGTTGGATGGGGTAAAGAAGTAAGGTAAAGGGTAGGGTAAAATGGCAAGGTAAAGGGTGGGGTAAATTGGAAAAGTAAGGGCAATTCGTAAGTAATGGTGACCAACGTTGGTATAGGAAAATCAGTGATGGTTAGGTAAGGCACATGACCGAATCTTGGTCTAGGGAAATCGACATCGGTTAGGTCAGGTTTTGTATAGAAAAAAAAAATCCACGTTTTTATTATTCATTTGTTATTTGTGAAGAGAAGAAAAGAAAAAAAGAGAGAAAAAGTGAGAAAAGTGTCTGGAGGAAATGGGACGGTGAGCTGATAGTGTGATTTGATGGTGGTTGGGTTGGTGAGTAGCGGGTCCACGGGATCAAGGTGAGAGATTTGATTGGTTGGAGGTTGTGGGTAGATATTCAAGGATGGCAGAGGCTAGAGAGGGATCGGGCAAACCACCAAAGACAAGCGCGATGTGCCACCGAGATGGCAGCGAAGACGACGAGGTAGGTGCCTAACTCTATAGGATGAATTAGATAAAATAGAGGTTGTGATAGTTGTATATGTAGGGTTTTGTGGGTTTGTTTGATTTTGTGAAAGTGAAAAAGTTAAAAGTGTGTGTGGGGGAGAAAATGAGAAAAAAAGGTGAGGAGGGTAGTAAATTGGATAGGTGGGGTGGGTAGGGGTTTTGGGGTAGTTTAGGTCATTGTAGGTGGGGTAAAAGGGATAGGTGGGAGGGTTTAGAAAAAGGGGGTTTGGGAAGTCACTGATTTTTCCGCAACAATGACCAGTGTCGGTCAACCTGGGCTAGCATCGGTTAGGTAGAACCGGGATCGGTCACCAAATAGGTGACCGATGCCGGTTACGTGGTAACCATGGTTGGTAAAGAGGAACCGGTATCGGTCACCAAATAGGTGACCGATGTCGGTTTAAGGGTGACCGGAGTCAGTTAGGATGAACTGTCATCACCAATCAAGAACTATGATAATTATTCACTGGGAACTCCTCATGCTATGATTATTTACTAATGCACAGCCTTTAGTTGGTGGATGTAATATGGAAACACAACAACAAACATAACACAAAAATACCATAGACTATGATAAGAAGGAATGATGATAAATCTGAAATATCATAGTAAATTATAATATTAACATGAAATTGTTACAATCTCACCCATGAGGTACTTCAAGTGTTATTGACTTCACTTGCCTTCCACCAATACTATGGGAGAAACTTCACAATTACACCTCTTAATGGCTTCTTCAACACACCTTTAAACTGATGGCTTCCTTTACACACTTACTCATACAATATT
Source organism: Taxus wallichiana var. yunnanensis (assembly GCA_018340775.1). NCBI lineage: Eukaryota > Viridiplantae > Streptophyta > Pinopsida > Cupressales > Taxaceae > Taxus > Taxus wallichiana. Next base: position 510,205,169 of record CM031242.1, read on the forward strand.
TCTCACTACTTCCTTCTATGCTAAATGAGGGGGGTGGCCTCTTTATTTATAGAACTTCCAAGCTTATCCATCTTATCTCTAAGATAGGATAAGAAATCCACTCTAACGAATCATATTCCATACCTTAACTCTTATCTGTACATGTAAGCTTATCTTTTAAGATAAGATAAACCTTATCATTTCACATGGGTTCCACATTTTTAGACTTTTTACAAATAAAATACACAAAATATTTATGACCTCACTCCTTGTCCTTATTACCAATATAATATTTCTAATTCCTAATCATGTAGACCCTACTTCTCTACTTACCCCAACTTTGACATTTTAACATTACCGGACCACTTACAAAAATATTTACTTTTTACCACAACATTCCTATTGTACTTTTGACTATTACCGTACTATACATTATTGGTGGTGTCGTACTGGTAGCACCATTATCTTCTATCAAATGCTACTACTAATTATACTTAACAACATCCTATTCCTAATACATACATTAATGAAATAGAAATTATGCGCAGAAAATTTTAGTGTTGACATCTTCCCCTTTCTAGCTTCTACTCCGTCCCTGAGTAGACTATTCAGTGCTTGGAAAATCTTCAACTTGTCGTGGTTGACCCATTTCGTAATGGGAGTGCCATCCAATTCCTCCAGTCGGTACGTACCATTTTCATGCACAGCTACTATTTTGTAGGGCCCCATCCATTTTGGAAGAAATTTTCTCTGTCTTCTTTTTTGTATCTGGAATCATATACTAGAACCAAGTCATTCACATGAAATGGAGACCAACGGATCTTTTGATCAAAGTATTCCTTCTACTTCATTTTCTTCTTATAGCTTATATCCTTAGCTATTTCCCTCATTTCCTCTAGCAAATGAAGATGTACCAACCTTTCTTTTACTGAATCACTTTCATCCATCCTTTCATTTTCCATAACTCTGACCGTGGGAATATCAAACTCAATAGGAAGAACTGGATCAATGCCATAAGCCAACTGAAATGAGGAGTATCCTGTTGTTGACTTTTATGTTGCCCTATATGCCCACAATGTTGAATGAATCCTCTTATCTCATTTATGTACCTGCAAGGTTGCATCTTTTGCTAGAATTTGACATAACACAAAATTTGTTCGTTTCACTTGTCCATTTGTGTTTGGCTTGTATGTTGTTTCCTTCCTGTGCTTAATAGAAAACTTATTTACTAGGGCTTCTACCACCTCATTAATGAAGTGGCTTCCTTGATCTATTACAATTTCTAATGGACAACCAAATCTGGTGACAATGCGTTCATATATGAACCTTGCCACTTCATCCATGGAAGCTGTTTTCAATGGCCTAGCTTCAACCCACTTGGTTAAATAATCTATGGCAACTACAATATACTTATTTTGGCATGGGGTAGTTGGAAGTGGACCTACAATGTCTATTCCCCACTTTTCAAAGGGACCAAGTGGAAGAATAGGGCATAATGGAGCTGATGAAGTCTTACGGTTACCATGTGTTTGACAAATATCACATGTTTTACAATAATTATAACAATCTTTAAAAAGAGTGGGCCAGTGATAACCTGCATCCAAGATCCTTCTTATTGTAAGTTGTCCAGAGAAGTGTCCTCCACATGTACCATTGTGGAATTATTTTATTAGCTCCTTCCCTTGATCATGTCTAACGCCCTCTTGTATTGTCCATCGGGTTATATTCGAAATAATATTCCATGTAGAATAGAATATGGACGACTGGCTTGAGTAATCTTCCTCTTAGTCTTTGCATTGGCACCATCATGAAACTTGAATTCATTTAGATAATTCCAAATATCTATGTATTCACTAGGGATTGTGTCAAGGATAACAATGTTGCATCAGGGAAATCATCATCATCACAAGATGAACCTAAACCATCATAGGCTCAAGAGAGTGCATCTGCATTGACATGCTTTCTTCCCGCCTATATATAATATCAAATTCAAATTTTTGTAGCAAAATTATCCATCTTGCTATCCTCCCCGATGGGTTAGGCTTATTGACAATATATTTTAGAGCTCGATGATCATTACAACTATAAATTTCTGCCCTAGCAAGTAATTTCTAAACTTCTTTACAAAGAAAATGATAGCTAGAGCCTCTTTTTCGATTCTGAGTATAATCTACCTCAAGACCGCTTGTTAGGAAATAAGGGATAAAATATGTGGAAAAATCCCTCACGTAATCACAACAAAAGAGAAACTAATATGCAAAAATTATTACAGATCTCTAAATAAAATTGCAAAATAAAATAACACAACACAAAAGAGTATTTAACGTGGTTCACCCAATTTGGGCTACGTCCACCAAGAATCACTTCCTCAAATTTTATTACAAGCCACCGCTCTCTCAATACAATACCCAGATTGTTTGGAGCTATGCTCAACAAACTCTACATAATTCACCAAATTCAAAACACATCTCGCAATACATTTTCTTGTACATCTATCATATGCATAAGACCATATAAATAGACAATCGCTTAAGCGCTTTTACAAAAAAATCATGGGTATCAAAACCATGGGTAAAACCCCTCCCATAAACCTATGGGTCAAAAAACTCACCCATATGAGAAAAGCATGTTTCCCAATATGTCGGTGTATTTTTCGAGGCCAAAATTTTTACGCCTAGTGTACATGAAAAGTGTACAAGACTCTTAATGTACAGTCTTCAACACTTTCACACATGAAAAATAGGCTCCACAACCTAACACCGCTCATTTGTCTACTCCCAAAGTAAACTGGATGTTCATTCCCATTTTCATCCTTTTGGCTCAAAGTACTTCCTAGTGCTGCATCTGAGGCATTAGTGTACACAATGAATGGCTTGCTCCAATCTGGATTCTTTAAAATAAGTGAAGAGACTAGGGCTTCCTTCGCTTGTCCAAAACTTCATGCACCTTATTTCCCGGTGCATAAGTAACATCCTTCGTCAAGCTGGGTTAGTGGCTGCAATCTTTGAGAAATTCTTGATGAACCTTCTATAGTAACCCATATGGCCTAAAAATGATCTCAACTTATTTCTATTCATAGGAAATGGTAACTCTTTGATTTTTGAAACTTTATAAGGATCAGTACTCAATACCATCTCTAGATACAACATGCCCTAACAAAATGCCTTTAGAACATCCAAAGACACACTTTGTAGGGTTTAGTGAGGCTTGTGCTTCATCTAACCTTTGAAATGTTGTCTCCATCTAAGTGCAGTGGTCCATCTTGCTCCCATAGATGTAAAAATCATCCATAAATACTTTGATGAAGTTCCTAATGTAGGGTTTTAACACCCTATTCATCAAACGCTGAACGCTTTCGAGCATTACACAACCCAAAAGGCATAACTCTATAAGCAAACGTTCCCAAGGAGTTGTGAACGTGGTCTTGCCTAATATTTCTCCGCATTTATACGGACTTGGTTGTATCCGCTATATCCATCAAAGAAAATATAACACTCTGCCAGCCTACTTCATCCAAGATCTGATCTGAGAATGGAAGAGGGTAATGATCCTTCTTTGTTTCCTTATTGAGCTTCCTATAATCAACACAAATGCATAGCTTACCATTCTTTTTTATTGAAATCACAATGGGAGAAACCCATTCTGAATTCTCCACAGAAAATATGAATCATGCATCAAGAAACTTATCTATTTCTTCTTTTACAGTCTTGGAAAAATTAGGATTCATTCTATATGGCATTTGCTTTATAGGCTTAGCACCATCTACCAGCTCAATAGAATGTTCTACCTAACTTACTTGACGGAGTTCCTTGTAATCAAAAGTGAATATGTGTATGTACCTTCGAAAGAGATAGAGGTAGGATTCTTTCTCACTCTCCATCACAGATCACCAATATTTATTTGTTGGAGACGATCATCTTCTTCTTCAGATAATTTTATGGGGTCATGAGTCAGTGTGACTGGAAGGATATCCATGACTGTAACATCAACCTCACTTTTTTCATCTTCTGTGTCCACTTCACCGGTACTAGAGTAATCGGAGGATGTCTAATCATCGGTTTCATCACTTGAATCCACAAGTTCGACTTATGATTCCGAGGGATCATGTTTATCTTCACCCTCTCTACCACATCCAAGTGTCATGAAGCCTTCATTCCAGTAGTTTCTTGCATGAAATCTCCTTAGGCATGGTCTTCTCAACAACATTGAGTATGCAACAAGATACCATTTTTCATCACCGAAAGTCTACCACACATACAACACCCATAATAGATATTGCCACATTTGAAACTACACCTTCGGTTTAGTTTTTCTCTTATTTAATGACCTTAACATAAGTGTTGAAGGGTGATAAATTTTTAAACCCAACATATTCATTGCACTTGGTCATTACATTAATCGCAACACCTCCATCAACTAAGACATCATGAATTAAAATACCATTACATAATACCTCGGTTTGTGGAGCATAGAGATCCGCCTCTACCTCCAAAATAGGGACCTCAACCTCCTTCCTTCGTTGAGAATTGATTCCACTTCACAGCTCCCGCCTCTTCTCGAAGACATAGCCAAGAGTTGACCATATGTAATATTTTGTGCCTTTTACATAGATCTTCCAAGATGGAGTATGGTCCTTGCCCCTATGAAATTAGAAAATCCTGCACACCCAACTTTCTTCTCCTATGTTTCTTACTAGTTTCTCCTTTCATCTTCTTAGGATCATTTCCATCTTGATTATCTTTTTCTTTCTTTCTTTTTGTTACAAACACATCTACTTCATTACTTATGTTCTTATCTACTACATCAAAAGAATTCACAGGTGCTTTTCCTTTATCATTATCTCCATTACCAGATGTAGAAGCTCCATCCGGACAATTATACTTATAATGATCCTTTTTATAACAACCATAACATACAACTTTAGAAATATTTCTTTTGGACCTCTATCTCCTCCCGAGAACTAAATTCTTTTCTTGAAGAAGATTAATAGTTAACCCGACCCATCTTCTTGAGCAGATCTTCATACTCATAGATGTACTAGGAGAAATATTTGTGCTCACCGAGAGTGGTTGTGCATTCTGACCAAAGGTGCTGGTGTAGGCTTTACTTTAGCAACAATTCCTTTGGGCTCCTCTTCCATGCTTTCTTCTTGCCTTCTTACAATCTCCTTTGCTTGTTCAATGATAGCGTGGTGGTCATACTTCACTCATTATCTCGATCTCGGCTTCATCCGAAGAATGAAGTGCTTATATAGGAGATTATCCAGGCCATTCATCAACCCATCCGTTAATCCTTCCTTCCGGATCTGGGTATCGAGCTTCCTCCTTAGCTCTAGAACACAAGCATGATAATCCCTTATCTTCTCCTTCTCTCCTTGGGATAGCTTTGTGATATCGATCATGAGATCTGCATATCTCTGTTGTTCACCAAATTCTTCAAGAAAACTTTCAGTTAATAAATCCCATGAGTTTTTCACATTATCACCTAGTGTTTCAAACCACCTCGAGGGCTGAACCATCCAAAAAGGTAGGAAAAATTCAGTCCATTGTTCCTTCTTAGAAGGCCATTACAAATACAAGATCGTTTAAAATTTTGAATGAAAGAGGAAGCATCTTCATTAGATTGGGCTGAAAAAATAGGAATCTTCCCCATTTTCAAAAGTAACCACAGTGAAATACCAACCCACAAGTACAATCAACAAGACTTATGTGCACAAATAATTGAAATCACTATAATAGAAAATAGAAATGACCACGGTAAACTATGGTAAAACTTGACTTACTGCGGTAAAAACTGACTTTACTGTGGTAAACACTATTCACAGTAAAAAGTGAAGTTACTGTGGTAAATACTATTCACGGTAAAAAGTGACTTTACTGTGGTAAATACTATTCATGGCAAAAATGACTTTACCATGGTAACTACTATACATGTAAAAACAAGGTTACCCTCCAAATGATTTTTGACTAAGTGGGAATATCTCTCCAGAAAATCCACCAATGAGGAATGGTCCCAGCAACGGAACCAAAATGTCATCACCAATCCGGCACTATGATAATTCTTCACTGGGAACTCCTCGTGCTATGATTATTTACTAATGCACAGCCTTTAGTTTGGTGGATGTAATCTGGAAACAAAACAACAACATAACACAAGAATACCATCAACTATGATAAGATGGAATGATGACAAATCTGAAATATCAAAGTAAATTATAATATTAACATGAAACTATTACAATCTCACCCATGAGGTCCTTCAAGTGTTATTGACTCACTTGCCTTTCACCAAGACTATGGGAGAAACTTTACAATTACACCTCTTAATGGCTTCTTCAACACACCTTTAAACTAATGGCTTCCTTCGCACACTTCCTACAATATTTCTCACTACTTCCTTCTATGCTAAATGAGGGGGGTGGCCTCTCTATTTATAGAACTTCCAGGCTTATCCATCTTATCTCTAAGATAGGATAAGAAATCCACTCTGACGAATCATACTCCATACCTTAACTCTTATCTGTACATGTAAGCTTATCTTCTAAGATAAGATAAACCTTTTCATTTTACATGGGTTCCACATTTTTAGACTTTTTACAAATAAAATACACAAAATATTTATGACCTCACTCCTTGTCCTTATTACCAATATAATATTTCTAATTCCTAATCATGTAGACCCTACTTCTCTACTTACCCCAACATTGACATTTTAACATTACCGAACCACTTACGACAAATATTTACTTTTACCACAACATTCCCATTGTACTTTTGACTATTACCATACTATACATTATTGGCGGCATCGATCTTTGGCAGTGTGCCGTTATCTTCTATTGGACGCTACTACTAATTATACTTAACAACATCCTATTCCTAATACATACATTAATGAAAAGAAATTACGGAGGAAAATTTTAGTGTCGATGAGTAACCAAAGCACTTCAGATTAGGATGTTAGGCACAAGCGTCTTGTACGTACCCAAAATTATAGGGTACTGCACTACCGGAACAATGTTACATGTGCCCCAATGATGATATAGGTCTCCTCCTAAGGTGTTCGGGATTCGAAAAGGCTCTCCAAGTACGTGTTAACATCGCACATGTCTCACTTAGCTCCTACGTGCTTTTTTTTCCTCTTCTCCCTCTTTTTCTTTGCGTTTTGGTCTTCATTTATGAAACCACCACCACGCCCTGGGTGGCAATCTTGTGACCACCGCCCTGTATGGTGGTGGTCTATAACCACCACCCGCTCAGGTGGTGGTCCTTCTTCATGCATTTTTCGAGAACATTTCTTTTATCGCGACTCGCATAGATTTCAATGTTTATTATCTTTTTTCACCGCCTTTGCTTGTATTTATGATTCGGTTCCCTCAAATAGTGTTTTTGCATTGTTTATGGTTAAAGAATTCAAATTGGTTTTCACCTTTGGGTAAATGGTGATTCTATAAATAGCTTGTTGATCTTGAAGCAAATGGCCCCATAAAAATTACCTCTCATCTTCTCATTTCATAGTTTTAGTCTTTCAATTCTTAGGAATTCATAGTTTTTAGTTGTTACATGGATAGTTAGTGTTGTTTTGCTGTTTAGAAGCCACATAACCTTCTTGTGCTCGTGCTTATTCTTGTTTCATATAGTTAATTGAGATAGAATAGTTTTATTTTCATCTGAAGCCATTAGAGTTATAGGTTTTGTTCATAAAAAAGAATAGCTTGGAGTTCGGACGTTTTTGTTGTATGACTCAAAATAAATCCCACTAGGAATTGCATAAGCCAAGATCTATTCTCTTGCACCGTCCCTCTCCTACTCGCATTATATTAGTTGTACATCCAAAGCTGCCATTGTTCCAATACCTACTTATGTTGATGCTAGCATTACATGATTTTACGGATTCACGTGAGAACGAAGGAAGGAGGAGACCACACCGAGGGGACAAAGCCACACACAATCAAATTCACCATTTTTCTCAGTAAAATCTAGGTTCAAGCTTTCAAAGTTCTAGTTAAAGTATATCAAATAGAATAGTGAAATCATTTCATTTCAGTTAACCTTTTTTCAATATTGCCATGGAAGTTGTGGTGATTGGTAGATTCTGAGAAACTATGATTCATTCCTCACTCCCGAGGTAAGATCAAGAGTCTTTCAAATAGATTAGATTAGTTATAGAGTTATTTAGAATAGATTTACAATTGCACAGCAAGTAGCCATACTCGGCTACCTTGTTTGTTTTAATTTCTAGATATATTATATAATTGCTCTTTCAATTCTATTTAATAGTTCATCAAAAATACAAAAACAGGGAATTTATATATGATGTGAATATATTTTGCATAATTAGTTTGATTTATTTTAGTTAGATTTACATTATTTCCTTTTGCATGACAATCACGGGACCTAGGAGCCTAGAAAATAAGTATTCAAGCCAATAATGCCTCTTATGAACCCGTCGGAGACATACACAAAACAATCCCAAGTCATTTTCCATGTATCCCACAACCTATAGATCGAGATCACACGAGCTCGATATTGATTGGAGCCTTGAAAGCGATCATCCTCACCGACCGATCTATCACTTGGTTCAGTTAAGAGGGCTTTCTTTACCTTAGATTCGCATATTCCATTAGTGTGTGTTGAAGATATAAGATTACCTAATTATTTTTTCATATACCCCACGTATATTCTATCCCCATTGTTTGTCTCGGCATGACCTCGGGAGGTCGGGTACGAGGAAGAGTTACGTGTAGATTCCCATGCTCGCTTGTCTCTTTTCTATCGTACAAAATTGGTGAACCCAACATGAAGGAAAAAGTTCTTCCTCTTTTAGTTTTTATTTCTTCCATCCACCTTCACTCTTTCCCATTATTCTGTGGGTATTCATATACCCCCCGAATATGTTAGGATTCATTGCATATGGCAGACCTCTCCTAGGTCTTGAAGCATATTACTATCAACTGAATAGACAGCCATCACCCTCGCTCTCGGCATGGGGTGACAACTATTCAACTAACCGATTGTCAACACAAACTCCACCTCAAAGGACTAGATATAGCTCTTCTTTCCAAATAGAGGAGTTGGATCATCTCACTCAATCACCACAACCAGAGCCTTCGTGCTTGAATAACATGATGCTCACTTTGGAGGATTGGGTTCATTCCCTCAATTTTTGCTTAGAACATAAATCAATAGAAAATCAAATCCATACCTATTTTTAGATGATGAACATTTAGCGTGTTATGCCAGGAGTGAACAACACTCTCAGAGTATTTACCCACCTATAGGAAGTTTACAAACACAACCCGAGGTCTCTTTTCAAGAAAACACCTCCATGCCACTACCTATAGGAAATGTCCTCAGTGAAACTTGGCAGGGCAACGACCAGTTCATAGCAGTGTATCATATGCCTATACAACCTCAGAATATAAAACAAACACCACTAAGGCAAAATATTGTGACTTCACCAAATGAAGTCATCTCAACTTTAGTAGAAAAAGTTATAGGGTTAGAACTTACTTAAGCAAGTCAAAATTCTCAATTCATGCAGGCAGGAAATTCCAATCCTCCACATCATCCTAGCCAGGTAGACCTCCTCACAGGAATAGACACGTTGGGCATGCCTCTTCACTATTCACAATAAAACCAACTAGAACCACATTCTCAAACGCTGCTCCAGGTGGAGAATATGATACCTACCGATCTAGTAAAAAATAATCCATTCTTGGGCAATACTCCTCCATACTTAAACATATATTCCAAGTCACCATAAGGAGATATGTTCTCTTCTCCTGGCATGTTCACTCAAACACAAGGATTTCCTTATGTCCCTACAAACGCATACACTGTGCCATATCAATAACCCATTCCACCTCCACCCCCTCAGTAGGCACCATTGATGGTTGAAACCTATGTGATAGGAACTTATTCAAAATATTTGAAAGAACCCTTAGACTTCACCATACGAAGTGTCATGCTTCCAAGACCTCTTCCCGATTTACCCAAATACAAAGGGGAAGGAGACCCGAATGCACACATTAAGGCCTATGCCACAACCATTTGAGAACTACTCCCTTGGGATGGGGTTGTTGCTAAAATATTCCCAATACTTTAGAGGGCATTGCCTTGATTGGTATTACGAAACACAAGCCTCAATACATTCATTTAAAAAGCTTATTTTAGAGTTTATCAAGGTGTTTGACATGAACAAACTATTGAGAATAGGAATCAAGGAATTCTTGCATATTAAACGAGAACACAATGAATCTGTTTCTCACTTCATCCAAATATGGCGTACAATCCTTTATTCTTCAAGCAGTAGTCCAAACATGGACCAAATGGAACTATGTGATTTGTTCCTTCATTCTCTTAGCAGAGAGGTAAAGGAAGAATTCCAAAAGTTCCCACTAAGGACTTACAATGAAATACTTAAGAGCACCCTCCGAATAGATCAAGCGGCAATAGATAGCGGTCGCAAGACGTATGGAACAAATGGGAGGTTAATCATCCCCAACCAAAACAAGATGCGACTTATCCTAATACAGTAAATGCCACCAAGGACCTAAAATCCTTAACAAGAATTGTGGAGTGACAAGATGGAGTAATCGACCAAGCTAAAAAGGAAAATGTTGTAAATACTCCACCACTTTGGTTAATGAAGCGGAATAACAATTTTACCACGATAATCAACTCGGTAGATTTTAATCATCCACAACAACAACAACAGCAACAACGGCGGTCCAAACACAAGGTCCAAGACAAAATGCAACTAGATATCAAGACTAGAACCAAAACCAAAAACAACAAGTGCAAAACTTTAATCCTAAAATTCAATGGTTTAATCGAGTTTTGGACCATAATATGTGCTAAACTAGCAACCTAGAATTACAATCCTAACTTGTATTGTGGTTTTCACAAGATTCGAGGCCATGACACTAGGACTTGCCATGATTACAATAAGTTCATGCAACATCTTCTTGAAGAATAGAGACAACTTTTCATAGATATGTTCTTAGCAGATCTGCATCACTGCGCGCCAAATACTTTCACAGGAGTAATCTCCCTCAAAATGCTCCCCTCAAGATCTTCAATGATCTACTCCCAAATAAAGATAAATTAAATCCAAATGGGATGAACAAGAGTGTAATTATAGGAAACAATGATCATGAAGCCTCAAATTCACTAAATACACTGTCACACCACAATTAGGAAGTTATCCACAACCAAAGATATTTGATTTAGTGGAGTTAGACATTGAGCTACACGTAGAATCCATAACAAGGACACGAGAGTATTCCTCTTAGCCAAATCCAAGTTACCCACTAGAGCTAGATAACATTCAATAAACACTAATAAAACCCGTAGGTACCTATGATAATCACCCTAGGTATAGGACTACCCTAGGTGTTGGTAGTTACCATCTTGATTTTGTAGGCATGGGATATACCCTCAGAGGAACTCTGCATGGTAGAAGTAACCAAAACAGATGAAATAGACGTAGTGAATGTCCTAACAACCATCATCCTAATTAAATATTGGACTCTCCATTTCGATGGAGCTAGATGTCGTTATGAAATGGGTCAAGGCGGGTGTGATCTTTACTTTGCTCGAAGGAAATATCCTACCATTCGCCTTTAAATTAAATTTTGAATGTACAAACAATGGCGCTGAGTATGAAGCCCTCCTCCTTGGTCTCATCATAGCTAAGAGGCTTGGCATTAATGACATCAGAGTGTTAGGAGACTCACAATTAGTAGCAAACCAAGTCTCTGAGGTTTATGAGAGTAGAGTTGAACATTTATAGCTCTACAAAACAACAGTATTAGATTTGAGCAAAGGATTTAACTTCATATCAATTAAAGCAATCCGCAAGAGAACAAAATCTTCTTGCATATTCGATAGCAACCTTATCCTCACATTTCACTCCAAGTAGTGAGTTGGAAGACACCCATTTCATGGTATCCCTTCGCACTGAACCGTTCATGAATAAAATGTCAAACCCTCTTTTAACAAACATAGCTAAGAATAAATTTGTTATCTTAGATCACGTTGATAGTGATAGAGCCACTCTTGATTACTTAAAAACCTATGTAGTGTTACATCTCACCCATCAAGTGGTGGATTTGTCCTTGATCCCACATTCATCTTCTTACTTTGGAAATCCCATGATAGAGCCCCCACAAAAGGAACTCGAGATATATACGAGAGAATGAAGAAAATATTGAACTACCTCTAGCCCCACGAGTTTGAAGAAGGTAACGCTTCTTTAATTGAAGAAACAATTGATACTAACATCGTGAAACAAAGGAAGAACCGAAGATATTAAAACTAGGATCTTCGCTAACTATAAAGGAGATAGAAATACACACTCGAATCCTTAGAGAACATCAAAAGGATTTTACATTTAATTATAAAGAAATTATGGGAATCGTGCCACACATTACGGTACATAATCTCTTCACCAAATCAGATGCAAAGCCGATTAAAAAAATCAAGGCCAATGAAACCCAACGTAGCTCACGATGAAGGAAGAAGTAATGAAACTCCTCCAAGTAGGATTCATCAAGCGAGTTGATTATTCTCGGTGGGTATCTAATATCGTTCCCGTCTAAAAAGAATGGGAAGATACGCATTTACATAGATTTTGAGACATTAACAAGGCGTGTGCCAGGGCGACTTCTCATTACCATCCATTAACGTCATCATTGACACAACAGCTGGATTTGAGCTTTTGTCTCTCGTGGATGGATTCTCGGGATACAATCAAATCAAAATATCCGAACAAGATCAAGACAAAACCATGTTTATAACTCCTTGGGGAACCTATTGCTACGTTGTTATGCCATTCGGTCTCAAGAACACTAGCACTACATACCAACGGGAAATGACATATATATTTCATGATCTTATTCATAAAATCATGGAATCCTATGTAGATGACTTGTTGGCTAAGGCCAGAAATCTTGTGATCACCTGGAAGTGTTCCACATCATTCTTTCACATTTGATAGAATACAGAGTCACACTAAACCTAGAAAAATGTGTATTTGGTGTGACAGGAGGGAAACTCTTGGGTTACATTATATCATCATGAGGGATTGACGTAGACCCAGCCAAAATTTGGGCTGTTCTTGAAATGATCCCACCTTCAGATGAATCTAGAATCAGGTCATTTCTTGGGAAACTCGGTGCAATCTGAAGATTCATCCCAAATTTAAGCTTTGCCATTCATCTAATCAACAATCTACTCAAGAAAGATTATAGTATTGATTGGACTGAAGACTACAATGAGGCTTTCGAAGTAGTTAAGCATTTCTTGTTGTCACCACCTACGCTAATGCCTCCTAAGCTAGACCACCCTTTAATTTTATATTCGCGAGCTACAATGTCTCATTGCTAGCCCGCATCTTTGGCTCAATAAGATGATGACAAAGAGAAGGCAGCGCGATCTATTTCATTAGCCAAACATTACTTGATTATGAGACACGTTATGCACAAGTAGAATGAGAATGCCTCGCCATAGTCTTTAACCAAACACCTAAGACATTACATGTTAAACCCAAGAAACAAGGGTCATAGTAAAAATAGACCATTTATGAACTTTTCTCATGCAAGGGTCCTCGCCTAAAAAGGTGGATGCTTTATAACCTTAATGGGTGAATTTAAATTAACTTTTGTAAACCGAGAAGTCCATTAAGGGACAAATTGTGCAGATTAGTTGCCAATAACCCGTTAGATGGAGCCGATCTAGTAGATCTAGATTTTCCTAATGAATGCATATATTACATCAAAACCAAACCTCCCATCTCCCAATGTCCTTGTTATGTTGATATTATTAATTATATCATGGGCCATGCATATCCATAAGGTGTTACACCGTAACAAAGAAGGCGGTTACGCATTATCTTAGCTAAATACATTATTATAGAACAAGTGCTCTATCGTAAGGATTTTGATGGAATGCTCCTAAGGTGTGTTGACACAAAAGAATCCAAGAAGATTCTCTATGAATCTCACAATGGAATATGTGGTGGCCATTTTGGAGGTCATGCCACTACCCACAAAATACATCGGATGGGCTATTTCTGGCCCACTCTAGAGCACGATGCAGTAGAGTTTGTACGTAAGTGTCATAAATGCCAAGAATTTTCCCATGAGATTCACATGCCGGCACAAGCTCTATAACCAATCGCAACTCCATGGCCCTTTTCTACATGGGGCCTAGATTTGATAGGGAAATTCTCTCCCTCATCAATAGATGGCCATAAATTCATAATCACGGCTATCGAGTATTTTACCAAATGGGTAGAGGCTATGCCTCTCACCACTGTACTAGGTTTCATGATCTCCAAGTTCATTTTGAATTAGATCATTTGCAGTGTACGGTGTCCACAAATAATTATCTCGAGATAATGGAACTTCATTTAAGAATGACGAGGTCTGTGAGCTATGCAATAAATTTAAAATAAGCCATCATCTGACCTCCTGTATTACCCTCGAAGCTAATGGGCAGGCTGAAGCAACAAACAAGACATTGAAAGCTATTCTCCTTAAAACGGTAAAATAAAACAAATAAGATTGGAATTTAATGTTATATCTAGCCTTGTGGGCCCTTTGAACCTCAATAAGAACACCCAATAGGAGAAACTCCTTTCTCATTGGAATTCAGAGAAGAAGCAGTTCTCCCACTTGAGGTTGAAATAACGGTCTTCGCATCTCACTACAAGGGATTTTGGATGAAGAAGAAGCATAGAAGCATGTATCTCCTAACTAGAAAGCCTAGATGAGGCGGGATAGATGTTGAACAATGGTATAGAGTCTATGCTGATCGGATGTGTCGGCGATATAATAAAAGGTCTATGAATGAGATATATATGAAGGAAATCTAGTTCTAAAACAAGACAACCGGATCGATAAAAAGATCGGCGAAGGAAGGAAATTCTGGCCTAAATGGTTGGGCCAATTCGAATCATGAAAGACTATGGAAATGGTGTGTATCTCTTATACACACCTGGAAGGTGAGGAATTCAACAAAATAGTCAATTACTTGCATCTTAAATGATTCTATGCATAAGCAACCAACACTATTTGTATAATTATATCTACATTGCATCTTCATGTAGTTAGGTTCATTTTGTCCACTCGTTTCATAAAATTTTGTGATCAAGGAACTTATTCTCAAAGCAATGCATTACAAACTTCTGATGGTATTGGCATAATCCTTCCAATCATACTTCTTCATTTTCATAACATCATCACCTGTTTCTGAATCATTTCATCCATATAAAGCTAGATATGACAAAGTATTAACGGTAACCATACCAAGTCTGCGCATGCTTGTTCTCACTTTTGGTTTCTTCCTAGGATAGGTGTCTTGCCTATGGTCTGTTCTAGAAGCTTCATAGTGTCACATCTATCCTATATGCATATCTCTTTGGAAATAAGAACATATTGACATTTTTCTCAAATAAATAAGTCAAATATAGATCAAACAGAAAATTTTATTTTTACACATTTCCTTGCCCTACCAACCTTTGGTGATGAGCTTGTATCTCTTACTAGTGACATAGGGTTGGGAAAGGATGGGAATGCCTTTACTCACCTATGCCTTGTCCATGGTGATAAGCCCATGCTTCTTACGAGTAGCATGGGGCAAGGTGTGCGGAGTCCTCTTGATAATAAATGTTGAAGGTCGTAAACAAATAGTTCAAATAAACCTTTGAAGTCTTGAGTCAAAAACAAGTGAATCAGATGTCCAAAATTCCAAGAGAGCTCAAAACCTTGAAAACCAGATTTTTTCTACCATGTGGCCATCTGCGGATCTAAGTCTAGATAAACCACAAAGCAAGTAGCATTCTAAACTATGGAATCACTTGAGTAGAGTAGTTTTGTATCGTCCTAATTTGGTTCCACCAAATCTTTGTCTATCTCTCATCACTACCATTCAAAAAAATTCATAGCTTGTGCCCTTTCTAGCTCTCGGTGGTGAGCCCTCACATCTTACTAGTTGCGTGGAGTTAGGAGTGGGGCAAGTTCATCTACTCATCATACCGGTTTATCATCTCATTTTGTCAAAATAAATATGAAGTACTAGAAAATTGCTTATAGAAGCTAAAGTTCAAGATCACATTGTGTCTATGTTATCATATATCAGCATCACGAAATACAAAAAGAAAGAAAGCATTTGTATCATTTGTTCTCCATTGCATACATTCTGAAAAGCATATAAAAACAACATTATAATATACATGTGGAAATGAATCACAAAAACCTAGATACCAAGGGTCTGATCCAAAAAGAATATATATATATATATATAATCAAGTTTCTGTACAATGCCATCATGTGCTAGGCATGGTCAAAACACTCAATGAGCCCAGGAAATACAAAATAAATCATATAAACAATCTAAGAGAGCCAAGCGGCCTCTCAACCCCTATGAGATCCCTCTGAAGGTGCACGACCACGTCTAGGACTCCAGCTGCCTTGGTACTCACGGGTGCTTTGAGGCTCACGGTCCCGAGGAGTAGCTGAGCCTTGCTATGAGAGCAACACCTCATCACACGCTCCATTGTCCTATACCCAACCAACTCAATATGGAGGGTAGTCACCATCTTGGCCACATGCTAGATAGAGGAAAAAATGTTGGTATGCTCTTTGGTGGTGAAGGCTCCCTTGCATCCATGGATAGCTCCCCATGAGTCTTCTCCCACAGGGATCATTAGGGTATTAGTGCATACCCGGTGAATCGGAGTCTTGCCACTCGTCCAGAGTCTCTACAAGCAAAGGAGAAAACAAGTTAGAAATAGTCAAAAGATAAAAAAATGAACAAGAGTAGAGATAGCAACTAAGGCAATCCTAACTAGAAACAAACATTAAAAGAGAGTAACAACTCACTCGGATCTCTGGGCCTCCAAGATGGATCCCTAGGGTCGGGACCTATCATAGATGTCGCCACCGACCGATGTCATCCTCCTATGCAGGGGCAATGTAGTGTCTTACTACGGACTCATCCTCCCCACCTAGGTCCTGAGAAGGTGGCTCCTCTGAAACTAGAGTCACCCTCTCGCACTCTGCTCGCCCTCTCTGCTATAAGATCTCCTAAGTATCATGCCACTTGGGATTGCTGTCCTCCTCTCCACTTGACTTGCTAACCTCAGCCTTGGTCTCCTCTCTCGTCTCTCCCCTGTGAACTCCTCGGACTCGGAGTCTATATCAATGGGGTCATCATGTTTGTTGTGGGCGGGATGACGACAATCTGGCGAGTAAGGGTGCTTGAGGAGAACCGGCTCTCCCTCAAGCACGTACCACCCACCTAGTTGTAGTAGGGATGTCAAGAGTGACAAAATCCAACCTTGGCCTCAGGACCTCCCCTAGCCTCCCGAACCAGATCTAAACACCGGCACCACTGGGGAAGCATACCGATGTAAGGAAGGCCAAACTGCCAAGGAACTCAATCAAAAGGGTGTGTCTCCACCTTCCCTGTCCTGTCCACAAGCTGCCCTGTAGTAGAGCAGGAAATCAACATAAGGGTCTCCTCGCCCCATAACCCTGCCATGGCTTGATAAGGTGTGGCCTCCATATCATCAGTGGTCAAGAAGACAACTAGCTAGTGGGGTGCTCTGAGCACCGACATATTTTTCCATCTAGCTGCCCTCATGGCTCTGGGATCTGCCACCTCTATGCCTCTCCCATAAGGGATGATATGCTCGTAGACCCATCTCATAACTAGGGTTGGATGGCTCAATGATTGCCTCAGTAAGTGAACCACTGGTCTGCAAATCATGATAGGTTGTCCCAAGAATGTCAGCTTCCCAAGCATAAATCTAGCCATGTGCCTCAATATGTGCAATAATAGGGGACCAGCAGTAGAGTAAGGTGTCCCCTCCCTTGTCCCTGATCAATCTCGAGGCAAGGATCCCCATAATGGCCTGACGAATCAAGAGGATAGGCAGGTTAGGAATAGAATGGACCCTCACCCCCTTCTTCGAACCAGTGGAGATAACTACGTCTCCCATATATGTAGCCCACTATGCTATCTGAGCCCATGACCCTGTTGTCTCAAGCGTAAGCCATCTCTTGATGATTGGGACCCCTAAGATATGGTAGACATCCTCCAGGGTGATAGTCCATTCACCCCTGACTCCTAGAAATCGGAAAGTGTTCTGATTAGCATCCCAATATGAAAACAAGTCACAAAGTATTTGACTAGAAGGTGCAACATGTAGGACCTTTGATATATGGAATATGTCATCCCTCAAGTGTATTCTACTCAGCTGATAAAGTGCATCCAACACTACTAGAAGCCAATCACACACTCTCTCTCTCTCTCGGCTCCATCTGATATATTCCTCCTTCACCTACATACACCCAAAAACACGCAAAAAGGAGTAAGTTAGTATTCAAACGACATTGGAAAAATCATGAAATCAGGTAAGAAAGTTAAAAATGCAAAAATTATTTCAAAAAGTATGATTTTGGAATTCAGAAAGGACCACCACCTTAATAGTGGTGGTCCTATAACTTGCCACCGATCGGGCGCGGTCATGTAACCGCCACATTGCTCGGGGGCGGCGGTCATGTCCCGAATTCTCACACGGGTCATGTGCCCTAAAAAATGGGTAAAAAAACCAAAAATGACTATTTTTGACCAAAACAAAGCCTGCCCATTAGTAGCCCCGGGTGACCCTATTAACATTGACATTTTCAAAAATAATCCCCCATGACAAAGATTTCATCATTTTTACATTTTGAGGGTAAAAACGTTAAATCAAGAAGAACTAACCTTTGATTTCATGGGTCGATGTTCTGCTCGTGGAGGCATGATCACTATCTCATCACAAACATTTTGACTATACTCTCATTGAAAACCCTCACCATGGGTCCTAGATCTCAAAATCAATCAAATCAACACACGTAAATGAATAGGAAAATGGGCCCATTTTCACATATATAGCATTTTGACTCGTTGTGAATGCCCCTTTTGTAGGTTTGGAGCGACGGAGGTAAGTTCTTATCCCCACATGAATGGTAAGTCCTCACTCCATATTAATTTAGTATGTATTTTTCAATTTATTTTATCTATCTCGCACTTGAGTCCTATTTTCATTTTGCAGGGTAGCGGGAATTTTTGATGGTGTCATTTCGACATGCGAGCACATCATGTATAATTTCTAACCTCCCATTTGGAACTGCCATACTCGGACCCACCGTTTCGCCTCTTCATGGCTAAAACACTTCTCCGATGGGGCAATATCTACGTACCCAAAATTGTAGGGTACTACACCGCTGGAACAATGTTACACATGCCCCAATGATGATACAAGTCTCCTCCCAAGGTGTTCGGGATCCAAAAAAGCTCTCAGTACGCATTAACATCCCGCATGTCCCACTTAGCCCACAGGTGCTTTGTTTTTCTCTTCTCCCCTCTTTTTTTTTGTGGTCTTGATTCTGAAACCGCCACCTAGCGAGGCAGCCCGGTCCTTGGGCGTTTTCCCGAGCGTTTCTTTTATCACGACTCATGTAAATTTCAATGTTTACCATCTTTTTCACCACTTTTGCTCATATTTATGATAATGGTTTCCTAAAATAGTGTTTTTGCATTGTTTATGGTTAAAGAGTTCAAATTAGTTTTCATCTTTGGGTAAATGGGGATTCTATAAATAGCTGGTTGATCTTGAAGCAAATGGCCACTCAAAAATTGCCTCTCATCTTCTCATTTCATATTTTTAGTCTTTTAGTTCTTAGGAATTCATAGTTTTCAGTTATTACATGCATAGTTAGTGTTGTTTTGCTATTTAGAAGCCACATAATCTTCTTGTGCTAGTGTTGTTATTGTTTCATACAATCAATTGAGATAGGATAGTTTTATTTTCAGTCTGAAGCCATTAGAGTCATAGGTTTTGTTCGTAAAAAAGAATAGCTTTAGGTTCTGGACGTTTTGTGTTGTATGACTCACAATAAATCCCACTATGAATTGCATAAGCCAAGCTCTATTCTCTTGCGCTATCCCTCTCCTACTCGCATTGTATTCAATCTACATCCAAAGCTGCCATTGTTCCAATACCTACTACTTGATGCTAGCATTATATGCTTTTCTGGATTCACGTGAGCACGAAGAAACAAGGATACCACACACAATCGGATTCGCCATTGTTCTACAAAATCTAGGTTCAAGCTTTCAACGTTATAGTTAAAGTATATCAAATAGAATAGTGAAATCATTTCATTTCAGTTAACCTCATTTTCGATATTGCCAAGGAAGCTATGGGGATTTATAGTTTTTAGAAACTATGATTCATTCCTCACTTATGAGGTAGGATCGAGAGTCTTTCAAATAGATTAGATCAGTTATTCGGTTATTTAGAATAGATTTACAACTGCATAGGCAAGTAGCTATACTCAGCTGCCTTGTTTGTTTTAATTTCGTTATTAGTTTAGTTTTCAATTTCTAGATATATTATATAATTGCTCTTTCAATTCTATTTAATAGTTCATCAAAAATACAAAAACAAGGAATTTATATATATGCTGTGAATATATTTTGCATAATTAGTTTGCTTTATTTTAGTTAGATTTACATTATTTCCTTTTGCATGACAATCACGGGACCTAGGGAGCCCAGAGAATACATATTCGAGACAATAGTTCCTCAGCCCAATCTTGTTGCAGCAATAAGCGATATAGACTAAAATCTTAGAATTCGAGGTCTTAGAACGACAACAGACCTATAAGAAATTAGCTCATAGTTAGGAGGATGAAACATAGAAGATGACCAAGCACATACATTTTGGTCAAACCAACCAAGCTACAAACGACCCTAGATAAATATCCGTATGAGTGTAGACAGCCTTGAAAAGAGAGCAAATGTTCGGTTGTGATACTTTGGTCCCACAACTAGATGTAGGAGACATTATCACTGATATAGACACTAGCTTAAGAATTCAAGTTGCCAAAATACCTATAAGATAGTCTAAGAAGATTACACAACTGTTAGTTCTAAATATAGAGGCCGAAAAGACATACGACTACTGGATACTAGGGATTAGGGATTGATTCTGCACATGACCATAGGAGGTCCACAACAACCACAAATCTATGGTTGTGATCCATAGGTCCCACAACCAAATAGGCTCACAAAGTCGAGTCAAATGTTGATGCTAGTTTATGCACATTGATATCCAGATCCTCTCTACTTCCACCAGACATTATCACACGATTATCCTTGTTAGATATAGTAGTTAATCAAGCTAAGGATTTCGGACTAGACCAGAAGAATCACCCATAGAATCCACTATATCCATCATCCATCTTATGACCCTATCACGGATACATACATGAAACAATCCCGTGTCATTTTCCACGTATCCCACAACCTATAGATAATATCTGTGAGCTCAATATTAATTGGAGCCTTGAGCGATCATCCTCGGCTGGTGATCTATCACACCGGTTTAGGTTAGGAGGGAATTTTTTTCCTTAGATTCATAGATTCCATTAGTCCATGTCAAAGATATAAGATTACCTAACTAGTTTACCTATACCCCATGTATATTCTATCCCCACCGGCTGTCTCGGCATGACCTCGGGAGGTTGGGTGCGAGGAAGAGTTACTTGTAGATTCCCATGCTCGCTTATCACTTTTCCATCGTAGTTATTAGTTGGATGTGGGCAGGTAGTTGAGATGGGTAAAGTACAAATAGGGTCGAGGGTAATGATAATTAGTGAATATGGTCATGGTAAATGTAGATTAATGTTGTGCTTGGATTGGATGGAGGGGAGATCACAGTTATATATGTGGGATAGGGTTCCGCCACTACTAGTGACATTGTGGGACTTAGCGACCCCTTTGGAGTTGCATCACGTGGAGGTAGTGGGCTTGAGTGGTATTCGTCACTACCAACATGTTTTTCGGTAGCTTAGTTTGATGGTCACACTCATCGATAGATGGGACTCGCGACCAACATGTTCCACCTTCCGATGGGTGAGATGACTATCACCCTGGAGGACGTGTTCCAAATTTTGTACTTACCAATATTAGGGCCTAGGTGTACTCTATCTCCTCCAAGGCATCAGAGGAGCTGATTAGGACAATTTTTGGTGAGGAAGCAGTGGAGCTGAGATTCCATAGTGCCAGTTTGAGCTATGGCGAGATGTATCTAGCCCCTCTGGATGAGACGAGGCTAGTTGTGTTATTGAAGGAGTTTGGTCCCATTGGAGGTCTTTGAAATCATGGACAAGACCAAGGTGAAGGATAGGACTCTCTTTCAAAAGTAAAGGTGGAATGACCATGGGATCTCATCTAAAGGTAGATGAAAAGTATCCATGAGAATCATGCTATGTGCGATGCCATGGTACACATATTCAAGAGAAGATAGTAAATGACAAGTACACACATGATTCTTGTTTAATTATTAGGGAGGTGTATGGAGTGGATAGCGCTCAATGGAATGAACCTATAAAGAGACAAAGGGTGAGGTAGGACAATAAGTCAATAATAGAATGGTCAAATATGCAATGGGTTAAGGGGATCGAGTTCGGGTTTACCATCAAGTGAGGATAAACAATAGGCACTTGATCCATAGGTATGAGTTACTGATGTATGGTCCAAGCCAATTAGGAGTGAATTTTCCTGTTTAATTTTCTGCTTTGGTTACGTGTTGATTCTCTTTCAAGAGAAGGTCACCAACTTGGAAGGTTCATTCATGAACATGTTTGTCATAAGCATGTTTGATACGTTGTTGGTAAACTTGAATGTGATCTAGAGCATTAAGCGACATTCGTATAATAACTCTTGTTGTGCTAAGCGATCTGAAAAAATTCATCATTAGTAAGCATGTCATGGAGAAAATGTAGATTGAGGGGATCTGGACTTCAAGAGGCGAACAACCTGTCAAAACGTAGACCGAGAAAAAAGGGTGTGGTCGCAATGGAAGTGTGAATACTATTGTGGTATGCCCATAGGGAAAAGGAATGTGCATATACCAATCCTTCCCCGTAAGATCGACCAACCACTTTCATAAGAATTTTGTCGAGGGTTTTGTTAGTGGATTCAGCTTGGCCATTGGTTTATGGGTAATAAGGTGATGAGAAACTAAGCTGAATGTCGAAGGCGTCGTAAAGTTTTTGTAGTGTTTTATTTTTGAATTGTTTTCCATTGTCAATGATGAGGCGATGAGGAACACCAAAGTGACAAATGATGTGATGGTTAATGAACTCACATATTTTCTCAGATTTTGTGGAGATGAGTGGTATGGATTCCACCCATTTTTTGTAGTATTCGATAGCAGTTATGATCCATTGATGGTGTTGGAAAGAATGAGGATTGATTTCTCTGAAAATATCCAAACCCCATTAAGAGAAGGGCAAAAGGTCACAAGTGACTTGTAAGGCATGACTAGGTGTATGATGAAGGTTGGAATGTTGTTAGCATTTCACACAATGTTTGACATAGTCGCAACAATCATGGTTAATGGTCGGCTAGTAATAGCCTAGGTGAAGAATACGCTTAGCACCAGCAAGGCCACTAAAGTGACCTCCACATATGCCATCATGAACCTCCTTAATGGTATAAGGAATTTCAGAACTTATGAGGCATTGTAAGAGAAGACCATCAAAGCCACGCTTATTGTAGACACCAAATTTGTGTCTTACGACCCCTTGTGACCCGCATCTCCTCTCGCAATCTAACCTCATCACCTAAACCTTACACAATTATTTATTAATTACCTTATAATTGATAAATCCACATCACCTTACCCGCCACCTCACTTTGCCACCTCATCATGACCTAGCCCTAACCCTAAACTAACCTAATTACGACCCATGACTTGGTCCAGACTCACATCCATAACTAATGCCTCCTTACTCGCACCCAAAGCCAACCTTCTAGCCACTTGACCAAGCCCGCAATCTGATCTCGGGACAAAAGTAGGGAAGGTGGGCTATTTTACTAAAAATAGCCTACTTTTTCCTTACCGATGCCGGTTTCTACCGGCCCGCCCATCGATTCGCAGCCGCCATCGATTCCTCAGTAAATGGGCTCCCAAACCAAAACAACGGATCGGAATTTTCATTTTGGAGATCGGTAAAAGGATTTCTGGATCAACAGAGAGCATTGCGGCGAGGAGCAGAGTCACGATCTTCATTTAATCAAGCGAGAGATGAGTAAAGAAACCGGAAGTGCTTGCGGTAGAGAGGAGATCAACTTGCATCTTAAAAAAACCATGATAAGTCATATCTTGCATGTCCTCTGTTATAACATTTCTTATGCTCTTTGAATCACAGTCCTCCTAAATTCGTTTCTGAATCCACTACCCAACGTGCCATTGCATCTAACTGTCATTCTTTTATCCCTCATCGTCTCATTTCCCAATATCATCCATAAACCAGCCATTACAAACACCGTAGCTACCAAGAAGATCCTAGAACCCACCGGTATCGGTTATCAGTAACCGGCATCGGTTCCTCAGATCAAAACCAGAAAACCAGCCTTTCCCCTACCCAGTTCAACGAAACAATTTAATTGATACTTTCTAGTCTTTTGTGTTAATTCATATTATTAGCGGGAACTGACCACCTTCGAAAGGAAGTTTTATATTTCCTGGGCCCAAGGCAGTTTCCTCATTTATTGTTTAATCAAATCTTGTGGTCTTGTGTTCTTATTTGCAGGTAGTCCTTCCAAGACAAAAAGGAGTTCTCCGCAGTCAACCTGATCTTTCTCTACGGCACGCGCACACCATCTCGACATTCTACAGGTATTCCTCCTAACCCTAACCTTATCTGTTTCTAAAAGGAACGAGTCTTTCCGAGTGAAACATTTTGGCACGCCCGGTGGGACCCATTTTGGGTTTCTTTCTCTTGCTTATTTTCATTTTAGGAAGCATATTTGCGTTGTTGCTGCTTTTGTTATATATTTCGTAAAGTATTTGTCTTGCTTTTCTAGTTTCGCATTAGTGAAAGTCATCTCTCTTGCTTCATCGAACATAATTTTCGATTTGGATTTAAAACACATGCATTGCATTCCTGCTTGTTGTTCTTCAATTCTAGTGAACATAGTTTAAGTAACGAGGTCATACACGTGGGGGTGATATCCACGGTATTGAATGTAAATTAACCCTAGTTTCACTGTGACAACACATACCGAATCACTTCACAATTAACACAACAGCTCAAACATCCCCCTTTTCCGCGGTATTCCTCCGATTGAGGAGGTTAACTTATAAGCCAAAACAACTTGACATTTCCCCTAAGTCTCTTGTTTAGGATTCTGACATCCTTCTACGTCTAAAGGCATAAGCCCATGATAATTAGAATTAACCCTAGGATTAGTCTCTGGATTTGCGTGTGCATCTTGCTTGTTTTCAAATTCTGTTTTCTCTGTCATACTTTGTCTTCTGTGATCAATAAGTTGATAAATATACTCAACGTTGCTAAAAATCAAATTAGCAGCCTTTTATATCTTCTTATCCTAGACTTTTGACACCGGCATCGGTTAAGGGACCGACGTCGTTTGCTCTGTGACCGACACCGGTTAGTAAACCGATATCGGTTACTGTCTTCATCAGCCCCTGACAAACCAAAGAACTTGCCAAATTCATCATTCTGAGGTTGTTTTTGTTCTTGATAGATTGAAACTTTCCTGTGTGTTCTTGTCCATGGTTGTCATCACTCGGAAGCAAGCCGCCGCCATGGTTTCACATGCCTGCTCTGTGTCTTTTCCTGAATCACCCCCTTCACATTCTATAGGGAACCCTACGGACACCAGTGAGATCCCCCAAATTCCTGTAGGAGACAAGGACTTTGCCAAATTTTTGGATGATAATCCCGGTATTCTGCACAATACTATTTGTCTCATGCCCCTGACCATACACCTGATGGTCAGCTCCTTGTTGGCATGCCTATTAGTATAGCTGCTCATTTAGCTCCCACTCCTCCTAATAACACTGCCTTACTTCCTGCATCTCTAGCCCCGTCTCCCAATCCGACGGCTTCAGAGGTTCATACGACCCCGATTAGCTTTCCTTTGGTTAATCTTGGACCCCACATATCGTTACCACCAACTGCCCCTACCTCATCTCTCTTTCAGACCACTCCATTCATGACTTACTCTCTGCCACCTATTCACACGAGCTTTCCTTCTCAAGCTCCGCCTACCTTTTCATTCCCATACACGTATCCAGTAACCTCAACACCTTATATGGGACATCCCTATTCTGTTGCACCATCATCTCATCCAACCACAGATTTCATCAAACAAATGATGGACAAAATGCAAAACCTGGAGGCTTCTGTTTCGGGAAGTCGTAGCGCCTTGACATACGAGCAAGTTTGTCGGGAGCCCATTCACCCTTCTGTCCCCCTTCATTCATATCCTCCTCAATGGGAGTTGCCAAAATTTACTCGTTTTAACAGTAAAGAGGATCCTCAACAACACTTGCGATCATTTAGACATGCTTGTTATTTGATTGCCCATGATGACGCCTTGTTACTCCGCACCTTCCCCATGTCCTTATCAGGACCCGCCTTGGAGTGGTACAGTGCTTTAACCCAGCACTCGATCTTCTCTTTTAACCAACTAGCCCAATCTTTCTTGGATCATTTCTCCATTAACATTGCCAAGAAAGTATCTATCACCGACCTTTATGCCATCCGACAATTCGAAGACGAATCTATCGCAGATTTCGTGGGACGATGGCGCGGCCTTATCAACCAACTTACATATGCCTTGCCTCAAGCTGAACTTATCAAACTTTTCACGCGGGCATGTGCTAAGCACATTTCTCCTACTCTTCAAATTCAAACTTTCCGTACATTCGACGAGGCCTTTACTATGGCTCGGAAACTAGTAATTCGAGCCTTAGAAGAAGAGAGAAATTGCGGTTGCGTAATGTGAAAAAACCCCAATTTCCGAACTCTAGATTCTACCAACAAGGCAAATACCGCCACTCCTCACGCGTCCACTTCTTCTAAATCAAAAGGAGCTGTCCACGCGGTAATGGTCAAATCTCAAACACCATCCAATACTCCGCCAAAAACCACCTATAAGTACAAAGTCGAGCCCATCAATTACACTCCCTTGGGAGAAACTTATGGCGTCATCCTGGAGAAATTGCTCAAAGCTGGGGCTATCACCTTGCCCCCTGTTAAACCTCACTCTGGGTTTGACTCCACCCGCGCAATACCTTCCTGGTACAAAGAAAATGACTTTTGTAACTTTCACCGCATAAAAGGACATAGTCATGAAAACTGCAAGATGTTGAAAAACATAGTGCAGAAATGGTTGATGTGGGGGATATAACCCTCGATAATCCTAACGCCCCTGCTAACCGAAATCTGAAAATTTTCAACAAGCCATTCCCGAATCACTCGTCCAACAGTAACGTGAACCAAGATATCTTAGCCGAGGAGAGTGTTCATGAGATCCATGCAGTCTTCGATTCTCAGCCAAAAGCCTCTATTGAAATTTTTTTGAATCAAGCCTCTCCACCAACACAGGAGTCTGAACCTCCTTCACCACCATCAAGCCAAAGTGAAATCATTCCTTTACCCATAAAAGAGTTAACTGCCTAGACTTCTCTTCTCATCGATGAGTCTTCTTACACCACATCCCTACAAGACTGTGAGCGGATGTTATCTAATTTATCTATTTCCCAAACGTCCCCTTCTACCGCTCTTGCTGCACAAGAGGAAGGCTCGCCACTCCTTTTGACATCCTTAGATGAGAAATCTCTTACACTGACATCACCACATTCTTTAAACATGACAGATCCCCTCAAACACGCCCTCCTACCTATTAGTCCCTCATCGCCTAAATCTTTTCAACGACCGGTTGACCTCTTAACATCTGTTGATACAGTGTCTCATCTACCTCCTGTGTCACACCCACAGTGGACTGGAATCACAACCCGTCGTTCTTCCGTACAAAAATTACAAATCACACCTGGAGACTGTCATTCCACAGAAGATAGACAGGCCCTATGGGAACGTTTGAGTACGCCATATTCTACTCAAATGCAAATGACCGATCCTGAGAACTCCACCATATACCCGAAGTGTTTACAGAAGCTTAAAATGCCCATGTTCTCACCTTCACCCCCCTCACCTCTACCAAATGCCTCGTCCACTTCTATTAACTTAGCCAAATCTTCCCCTA
The DNA here is from genome assembly GCA_018340775.1 of Taxus wallichiana var. yunnanensis. NCBI lineage: Eukaryota > Viridiplantae > Streptophyta > Pinopsida > Cupressales > Taxaceae > Taxus > Taxus wallichiana. Next base: position 510,233,293 of record CM031242.1, read on the forward strand.
CGCTTGGGACCTTACCCATACCCAGTCTAACGCACCCGCCTAAGCGACTCGATCTATCCAAAAATAAATCCGTCCCGCCACCTAGGAGACAAACTCAATCCGTGCCCCTATCACAATCAAAACCATCATCGTCATACCTACCTTCCATATTGGGACCCCATCCCTCTACCTTACATCAATATATCATACCTCCTGCGTTTTCTTCAAAACAACCTACGCCTTCCGCACCCATACAGAAATTCCAGGGTATAGCAACACCGTCACTCCGCGTATCCTATCCACCTATCAACCCTAAACAAATTCCATCATCAAAAGATTTGTTTTCGGTCACTCCTATTTCCCCGTGGTTGTTTTCTGATACCACATCATCTGCGGCCTCATCACCCAACATAGCTTCTGCGCCAAAGAAATCACGTTTAGTGAAAACCACGTATCAACACCCCTCGGCTAAACCACCACCGTGCGAACCAACCACGCCCAAAACATTACCAAAACCCGCACAACCAATACCCTCATCCTCTTCCGATTTTGACCCACTCAAAGGATCTTACGCCAAAATCCTTGCTATGTTGGTGGAGAATGCGACCATTTCCCTACCTCCACTTAGACCTTATGATCCGTCTAAACCCACGACCTATGGGTTACGATGAGTCTAAAATCATGCTTATCACCGCACACCGGGACATGATGTGGAGGGATGCAAATCTCTAAAAACCATCCTTCGTCAGTCACCTCTCCGGATAGAAAGATTAAGAAAGACAACTTACGAAGGGGAGACCTTTAGTTTCCATTCCCTCTCCTATACCATCTGTCCCGCCTCACTAAGGTATATCATTATTACAACCCCACCTCTTGAAGACCATGAGTTATCCCAACCATCTTCCTCATCTCGGGTCTACGAGATTAATATGATTAGTGTCGCTACTCGAGGGCGAAAAACAATGGGAAAGCAAAAGAAAACACACTGCGGCATCTCTTTCTCGTCAAACATCCGATTGCACCACCACCTAAAGTGGTCATTCGCGGACCCGCTTTATCCGTCTCTAATGGCATTGCCCACGAAATATGATTAAACAGCTTCACCAATCGCAGTAAAAATGACACTTTGTATGATCTCATTCAGACTTGAATCTCATCGACAAGCTCTCGTTGAGATCCTTGAGGATAGAGGTTTTACCTAATGAAACCCTACTGTCACCTCCATTCTAACACCCAATCACGTTGCTTCTCTCACCAAACAACCCCCGCCCAACCACTTCGTCTGCTCTGTACAACAAGCTGCTGCAATCAGTTTCTCCGAAGACGAAATTGTTGACTTTGGTACAGAAGATCCTGACCCTGCTCTTTTCATCTCAGCTTACATCCGGGACATTCGGGTACGTCGTGTTATGATTGACGGGGGTGCTAGCCTAAACATCATCTCTTCAAAAGCTTTCCAACAAATGAATATCCCTTCTAGTTGCATGTGTGCCAACCCCATCATGTTGCGGTCATTCAATGACGCTATTACTTCTACCTTAGGCACCGTGATCCTCAACATTCGGGTAGGACCACGTACTTTACCCGAACTCTTCTATGTCTTGGAGGGAGAGTTCCAATATAATATATTGTTGGGTCGTCCTTGGATCCGAGCCATGGGATGCGTTCCCTCAACATTACATAGATGCATAAAATTTGAGTATGAGGGGAAGTCCTACACCGTAAAAGCTGACCCTCCCCCCTTTAAAACCTGCAATATGTTATACCGCCCTAACGATGTGCTTATACCAATCAAGACACCCATACATTCAACCCAACCATCCTCTTCAAATGTACCTCAACCATCCACCTCAACCGTGCCTACACCTTCAACTGATGAAACCACCATCGCAAAAACCACTTCCCTTCCCGCAGCTAACATTCCAACCTCCAGACCCCTTAGTAGATGTTTTTCGATTGCCTTACGCTCGGGGAGTACCGCCTATATAACGTTAGTTCTTTCCCTACCCTCGGGAGTACATACAATTACATGCACATCCCATCTACGACCGTCGCATGGGGAGGTAATCTCTTACGGACCACCCCATTGCCGCACTAACCTAACGTATGGGGGTGTTGACGCATCCTCCATTACCCCTGAACCTCCTCTTGGTGTGGTTCCTTTCCAATCCGATTTTCAATACTTGACAAATCGTCGTTTTGCCCTCACCTTCTTGACTCACCGTTGTGCGTGGAAGGCTTTGGTTTTGGCCTTTACGAACAAGGCCGACATACACTCATTCCCGTGACTACCCGTAAACATAATGATAGCAGGTGGTCTCGGTTTTCCCAAAACACCTACACGGTGACACCTCCGTCACGGTGTATCTGGAAGAAGAAGATGTCGCCCCTACCAAACCATCATCACCCACTTTGCCATCATCACCCACACAATCTATAGACCCTGAATCCATCCCCCTAACTTTTTTTTTCATAAATGCTATCTTCATAGGTCCTCTCACTTATCAACGTGATAATGAGGACCCATCTTCTCTTCCCCTTCTGTATCCAGACATGATTGAAGAGGATTCGCCTTTGATTAATGTTGTTGAATGTCAGGATGACGACTCCATCCTCACTTACCTTGGCGCGGATGATTCTTATATTCAACGAGCCTTACCATCTGAAACCCAAACCATGCTGAACGAATCTACCATAGAAATCAACATCCACACGGAGGAGGATCCTCACATTGTGAAGATTGGACAATCCCTTAACACATCAGAACAAGCCGCCTTTACTACCTTTCTCCGTGCTCGCAACCAAGCTTTCGCATGGTCTTACGCTGACATGCCAGGAATTGATCCTACCATTGCCGTCCATAACATCACCCTAAACCCCGATTCCAAACCAGTCAAACAGAAATTGAGAAAAATGCATCCACGCATTGCTCTCTTGGTCAAAGAGGAGCTCCAACGACTCCTTTCTGTTTCCTTCATCTTGCCTATTGACTATCCTCAATGGATTTCTAACATCGTACCTCACTAAAGCGGCGGGGGGGACTCGGATATGCACTGATTTAGGGATCTTAACCTCGCTTGCCTAAGGATGACTTCCCCTTACCTAGCATTGACCAACTTGTTGATCTAACTGCAGGTCATGAGATGCTCTCTCTCATGGATGGCTTTTCAGGATACAACCAAATTTTGGTTGCCCCTGCCGATCAACACAAAACTGCCTTCATAACTCCTTGGGGAACCTTCTGTTATCGTGTCATGCCGTTTGGCCTTAAGAATGCTGGTGCAACCTATCAGCGGGCTATGACCTACATTTTTCATGACATTATGCACACTATCCTTGAAGATTATGTCGACGATCTTCTCGGCAAGTCTAAACATCGTAGTGAACATCTCGATGTTTTAACCATTATTTTGATCGCTGTTACAATATTTTGTCCTTCAACCAAAGAAATGTGTCTTTGGTGTTCTTTAGGAAAACTTCTTGGCTTTATCATCTCTTTGTGTGGCATTGAGGTCGATCCATCTAAAGTCAAAGCTATCCTAGAAATGCCCCCACCCAAAAATCTCAAACAATTGCATAGTTTACAAGGTAAGCTCCAATCTATCCGACGCGTTTCATCTCCCAACTCTCGGATCGGTGTCAACCTTTTCATCACCTTCTTAAAAAGGACATTGCCTTTCAATGGAGTGAGGAGTGTCACCAAGCCTTTGAAGCTCTCAAATCCTATCTCTTGCAGCCACCCGTGCTTATCCCACCCCAGGACGACCGCCCTTTCTACCTTTATCTTTCCCTGCCACTGACCATGCTATAGGTGCTATGCTCGCACATCGGGATTCGGCACGACGAGAACAGGCCGTTTATTATATAAGTCGTACCCTCGTGGATTATGAGACTAGGTATACACATGTAGAAAAATTGTGCCTTGCCCTATCATTTGTAGCCACCAAACTCCGACATTACCTCCTGAATCACAAAACTTTTGTCATCACCAACACAGACCCCATTCATTATATGTACGCCAAACCGCATCTAAACCAACGTATCGCTCGATGGCTTATGCTCCTCGCTGACCTTGACCTTGAATTCGTACAACAGAAGTCAATCAAAGGACAAACTCTTGCAGACCAACTTGCGGAGGCCCCTTTACCTGGGGAACAATTTACCAATTTTACCTTCCCCGACGAACTCATCGCCACTCTTTCACTCCGGGAAGAGTTGTATCAAATGACCCTCTTCTTCGATGGATCTAAATGCCAGCGCGGCGGAGGAGCCGGCGTTGTTCTCATTCCTCTCGACGCTGAGCCTATGCCTCTTTCATTTCGCTTGATTTCCCTTGCACTAATAATACAAATGGAATACGAGGCCCTTGTTCAGGTCTCAAGTTGCGTTACACTTAGGCATCAAATCTATCAACATTTTGGCGACTCTCAATTGGTAGTCAATCAAGTTATGGCGTCTACCAATGCAAAAATGAGGAACTTTAAAAATACAAACACTCACACGTGGATTCACTTCTAGCCTTATTTACTCACTATTCTATACAAACCATTCCACGCTCCACTAACAAATTTGCGGACACTATGGCTTGCTTAGCCTCGCAAATTCCCGCGCTGGTTGACTCGAATTATTCGTGTGGTCCAACAACTTTTGTCCCATCCTATTCAACCCCGGTAGTTTGTGCGATAAATACGTGTCTACTAGTTCGCAGGATACCAGTACCACCAATTTCACGACTACCTTACAATCTCTGTCCTCCCACCCTTTGACCTTACTAGTAATGTGCAAAACGTGCTTTTCTTAGAAGTGTTTCGTGTTATGTTGTCATGGGGGGACTCCTCTATAAACGTGGCTTTGATGGCATCCTCCTTCGCTATCTAACTGGCGTGGAGGCCACTCATACCATCCAACAGGTCCATGACGGTATTTGTGGTGGACATTTTAGCGGCCTTGCCGTGGCCAAACGAATCCTTCGCCTTGGTTATTATTGGCCTACTCTCAATAACGACTGCCACGAATATGTTAAGCGTTGTGTTATGTGTCGGAACATGCCAACCTTCAACATACTCCTAGCCACCCGCTCCCAGATCGCTCGAGATCTTTGGCCCTTCTCACAATGGGGTTTAGACCTTATTGGTGAGATTCACCCGACCTCTTCACAACGTCACCGTTGGATAATCACACGACCGAATATTACACAAAATGGGTGGAGGCTATTCCACTCATTTCAATCAAAAAAAAAAAAAATTTCGAGTTCATTAACCACCACATTATCTGTCGTTTTGGTGTTCCTCATCACACGATAATGAGATAATGGAAAATCTTTCAAAAACAAGTTGTTGCAAGACCTTTGTGACAACTTTGGTATCAAACTTAGTTTCTCATCACCTTACTATCCACAAGCCAATGGGCAAGCCGAGTCCTCTAATAAAACACTAACCAAAATCCTCATGAAAGTTGTCAATGAATCCAGGAAGAAATTGGCACGATCACATTCCTTTGCCCTTTGGGCTTATCGTACTAGCATTCGTACCTCTACTAATGCCACACCTTTTCTTTGGTATACAGTACCGAGGCTGTTTTGCCTCTCGAAATACAAATACCCTCCCTTAGAATATCTCTTCGGGATATTCTCACCAACGATGATTTACGCAAGAGCGGTTAGCCCAATTGGAGCTTCTTGACGAACGCCGTCTTACAGCTCTTGATCACCTTCAAATCTATCAAAAACGCATTAAACGTGCTTATGATAAGCGACTTCATGAGCGTACCTTTAAGGTTGGTGATCTTGTCCTCAAAGAGAATCAACATGTAACCAAACTAGAAAAGAGCAAACGTGGAAAATTTGCTCCCAATTGGATTGGGCCTTACATAATCACTCACACCTATGGATCAGGCGCTTATCGTTTAGCTTCGCTTAATGGTAAACCTGAGCCTGAGCCCCTTAATGCCTTGCATCTTCGACCATTCTACTGTTGAAATTAGTGTTATATCACTTCTTATCTACCTGCCGCTCATCCCTTGAGCTCACTTACCACTACATACACTTTGTTTCCTACACCTCATAATAACAATCAAGCTCACATAGTTTGATTCTCACCTCCCCTTGATGATGCCTTCCCCTTTTTAGTCTAGTCCATGACTTCAAAGTATTAAAATAAGCCGTATTCTTATGGGATTTTCTTGAGTCAAACTTCCTACTAAACTAGATGCTTCACGCCAAAAGAACATCTAGTCATCTAAATTAAATATAGACTGCTCCCTCGAAGGACAGCTATATGCCGAACTATTGCTGCCTTATTAATATAGACTGCTCCCCCGAAGGACAGCTATGCATTACAATCATATACTGCTACTATAAATAGATTTGCTCCTCGAAGGACAACTATACCACAGTCAGCCTTTATCAGAAGCTTCTCGCATTGATCAGCTTCGTGAAGACCTCAAGAATAATACAATCAATATCCCTTGTAGACTTCCCGCATCGATCAGTCTACATTCAATAAAATAAAAGCCTCATTCAAAAGAACTTTTGAGTCATGGACTTGTCTCTTTAGGGTAGGTTCTCTTTCGTTAGAACACTCACTTTGTAATAAGTTCTCTGCACCTCAACTATACCATCCACCTCACCTCACCATTTGTTTCAACTCAAGGGACGTAATGTACGCTCGATATATTGTGATCACACAACTCTTTTCACCTATTGACTTCTCGTCTATGCACGGTACCTAGGGCTCCAAGCTCGTTCTACGTGGTGTGGTTTGTTTAGCTCTCTTCATCTACGGAGCACTCTTTCCGCTTTGCCTCGCATCTAGGATTGTGTGTTGATCTTAATCAGGACATGATTCCCTTCTACTTGGGTAGGCTAACTTTCGCTTCCCTTATACCTTTTACAACATCACCAATTCATTACCAACACCATCCACCTTACCTTTACTAATCTTAATATTTTTACCAACCAACCAATTGCCTAAACCGTACCCAATTGCCTGAATTCGCCTCTCCCTGATCCTAAGGGAGAACTACATCGGTCTGAGGCCCCTCCTTGCTTTGTGCAATGGGCTATGTAGGCAGCACTTCGGAGACATGGGGTCTCCCAAGGTTAGCTCGACCATCCCCTACCATAACCTATCCTGTGTGGTGAATATAAATATTTTTGTGTATTTCTATTTAATCACATTCCTCTTTATCCTTTTAAAAAAAAAAAAAAAAAACACCGAAAATCAAAACACAAACATTCTTATTATTATCATAACTCAAATCAACATACATATTCAGTTTTATTTAGATGTTAAACAAATACATCTTCTCTATCATCGACACGCAGGTCGGTACTCTTATTTATTCTTATACCTTGCTAACATTTACTCAGACCCTCACGCCTCATCCCGAACTAGGTGATGATCGTGATCGTCGACCCCTCTCGCCGGGCCTCTCTGTCCTCAAAGGTACCACGGCTATTGCCAGTGCTGCTTGCCACCGATCTGCCAATCTCTCCTGTAACATCTGAATATGCCCTCTCGCATGGAGGACTCCAGCCTCTAGTCTCTCCCGTGACTCATGACCGCTAACAATCCTCTTGTCTCATTCACCTGCGTTTGGAGCTGCTGAACTAAATGCTGCAGATGATCCCTCTCTGCTGTAATCACAGCTATGTCAGGACAATCACGTATACCTCGCAGCTCCGCTGCCCACCATAATCTATAGGCCTCTGTCATTCCTGCATCCATTACCCTGCGATCGGCTGCTACCTCTTCAGGACCTTCTGGAGGTGTTGGCTGGGGAGGTGAGAATACTGCCTCTGCGTCGATCCTCATATATGGTCTATAAGCTAGGGGTATATCTTACACAAATCCAAATTGTCGTTGCACGCGATCTATAGGAATCCTCTCATATTCACCTGGCCTGTGCCCCGCGATCCACCTCATTCGCTCTACACCCCTTAACTCCTCAGCTATGCTCTCTGTTACCATATAATTCCCGTAAGGCCTCCAACAGATATCCACAACCGTCACTCTCTCCCATTCCTACCTGTAATACTCAATGTCACCGTCACGGCACGAGATCTTGCCTCTTGTTGCATCTGGACCCATCGTCCGAATCCCAACCTCGTACTCGGTTTCTCCTGCCGAGGGCCCAGCCTCTAGTCGCACACAAACAATGTGCTCATAGGCCCAACAGTGTAATAAGTATGAGCAATCTAGTGTCGTCCGTGATTTCACCTCTGAGCCCATAAACCCCTGTATAGCTCGCTCAAATATGCAGTGTGCCCATGCAAAAGTCACGTTCCTTTCTATCATCTCCCAGATAACACACATCAATGCCTTCGGAAATATTCCTCCTTCTGCCCTCGGTAATGCATAATACCCTACCGCTATCATTAATATCATCCTGCTAACCTCGTCTCCTCGGGGTGTCTGCATACATTACCCCATACGTAAAGGATAAACCTCCGGCTGTGTCAAATCTTGTGCGTATGGACCAAATCTTGCTGTTATCGCTCCCGTGCCGCACTAGGTAGTGCACGATATCTTGGTTCTCCTGTAATAGGAGTCTCAAAATCCGGAACACATCTTCCATATGTTGTCATCTCCCTATTGGCGAGATAGAAGGTATTTGTCCGGGATTCCATCTCTCAATCAACGCCTGTAACATACCATGATTATGTGTGATTCGTGAATAAAAACGGATTCCACTTAACCCCAAACGATTTATCAATGTCCATTCCGCTGATGTTACATCCACTCGGATCCGTGCAAAGGCGGCGACACTATCATTCATCCTTATCCCCGCCTCTGCCTGCACACATTACAAAAACAAATAGCCGTTCAATAAATCAAATCACCACGGGTTTTTTCTCAAATTCTGGAAATTCCTACAAAGCCAACCGGTATCGATTACGGCTAAGCAAGTGCGGTTGAGTAACCGATACCGGTTATCCCTAACCGATATCGGTCACTGTTACTTTCATACACCTTGCCTAAACAACCACCTACGACAATAAATTGCTCATTTATTCCTCTCTGTATACACAGATATACCCGAAACCCTTGATTACCTACCACGTAACACTCACCTCATTTATAACTCTTGTTATCATCTTTTCTTTCTCATATCTACCCACATACTTTCCCCATCTTATTCACAAAACATGCATAAATCAAATCACAACCAAAACATTTACCTGCGGGGTTGCGGTAGCTTGAGGTGGCCCTTGTCTTCCCTCTTGTCCTGCCGCTTTGGATGTTTCTCCTCGTCTGCCATTATCACCACTCTTTTCAAATTCACCTTTCTACTTTCGAATCTCCGATCGTATTCACTGCCGAGTCTCTTTTCTTATCACCCAAATCTCTCATACAAATTCTGTCTCTTTTCTCCTTATCACTCAAATCTCTTATGCAAATACTCGATCTCGAGTCGTCAAAAAGCATCGCGTTCACATATTTAACCTCTTGCATGGCTCTAAAATTAAAACTTAAGTTGCCACCCTAGCTTTTCTATTTTTAGAAAAGCTCATACCTAAATAACGGTATCGGTTACTTAACCGATATCGGTCTATCGCTCACCGATATCAGTTCCCTAACCGATATCGGTTACACACCTATATTTTCTCAACAGCGTTCTTTTTTCATTTCTCACCTAAATTTTTGTCGCCCGCCTCTTTTCTGCATAAACAACACAATTTACCACATTTCTTCATCCACCACATATAGCATTACACTTTCATTAACATCATTTATTTTAAACAAATACACAAACCATCAACTACGGATATCAAGCAACTATCAATCTATACATCATTTGGATCCAACTCATCGATTACATATATCACAATGTCACAAAACCAACAATTCCTCACATAACTTTGTCATTCATATATACGATGCAACAACAAAAACATCAACATCATCCATCTATCAACATGTCAACTAAAACTTATCATACATTATATATTACCAACCATTAACAAAATATTTAAACACATTTTGAACACTTTGCATGTGGATCAAAACATCGTCTCTATATATATACAAGTTTTCAAAAATACAATGTGCCCTAATCTCAACTCTCCATGTCAGACAAGTCAATTTGGTTTGCAAATAATAAAAGTGACAATGACAAGCCGTATTTTTCTTTTTATAGGTTTTTCGCCTTTCACCGATATCGGTTTCATTTTTGCCCTAAGGAACCGGTATCGGTCCCTTAACCGATATCGGTCATTCAGAATCGACATCGGTTCTCTACCCAACTTCCACCCCATTCTTTGCCCTTATTTACCATTTGCCCCTTTTTAACCACATATCGCCTATATCCACCTTTGCTGAACACCATTTGTTCACTTGTCCGGCCTGACCTAAGGCCTCAACCTACCTATTCGGCCCGACCTAAGGCCTCAACTTACCTATTTGGCCTGACCTAAGGCCTCAACCTACCTATTCGGCCCGACCCAAGGCCTCGCCCTACCCATTTGGCCCGACCAAGGCCTCAGCCTACCTATTCGGCCAGGACCTAAGGCCTCAACTTACCTGTTGGCGACCTAAGGCCTCAACCTACCTATTCGGCCCGACCCAAGGCCTCGCCCTACCCATTTGGCCCGACCCAAGGCCTCAACCTACCTATTCGGCCCGACCCAAGGCCTCGCCCTACCAATTTGGCCCGACCCAAGGCCTCAACCTACCTTTTGGCCCGACCCAAGGCCTCAACCTATCTATTTGGCCCGACCCAAGGCCTCAACCTACCTATTTGGCCTGACCCAAGGCCTCAACCTACCTATTCGGCCCGACCCAAGGCCTCGCCCTACCCATTTGGCCCGACCCAAGGCCTCGCCCTAACCATTTGGCCCGACCCAAGGCCTCAACCTACCTATTTGGCCCGACCCAAGGCCTCGCCCTAACAATTTGGCCCGACCCACGGCCTCACCCTACCCATCCGGCCCGACCCAAGGCCGCACCCCAACTTGGCCCGACCCACGACCGTATCACTTCAATACCATACCCACAATCAACATTTTATTTTTATCCATCCATCATGTACCTTTTGTTCAATCGAGCTCACCTGTTCGTGTTTTAGCATGATTAGGGTCCTTGACTTGATCTGTCGACCAACTTTGCCTAGACCTAGACCGTGACGTTTATCTCAACCAAACCAACCATTTGGTACTGCCGAACATGCCTAAACGTTCCTGTACCTCACCTGTTATATACCCTGGAGCTACTTCCTATGCCTTGGATACCAGGATTATATCACCCTTGTTTGGATAAACTATCGACCTTTGCCTACACATTGCTGGTTTACTTGTCAAATCATGTACCCTCGTCGTACTATTGCATTTCAACATGCGTCTGCTTCCTTGGACCTACCCCACCACCTTACCATCCTCTCTACAACATGTACCCTTTATCAACCCTATCCCTGATTTCCCGTTCACTCAATCGGTGATAGATTTGAGGGGGATTACCTATATCTTTAACACGAGAAACCACTTCATATTATTGTCCGCGCAGCTTTACAGAACAAGCTACACGACAATAAGGGGCTAATGTAGACACCAAATTTGTGTCTTACGACCCCTTGTGACCCGCATCTCCTCTCGCAATCTAACCTCATCACCTAAACCTTACACAATTATTTATTAATTACCTTATAATTGATAAATCCACATCACCTTACCCGCCACCTCACTTTGCCACCTCATCATGACCTAGCCCTAACCCTAAACTAACCTAATTAAGACCCATGACTTGGTCTAGACTCACATCCATAACTAATGCCTCCTTACTCGCACCCAAAGCCAACCTTCTAGCCACTTGACCAAGCCCGCAACTGATCTCTCGGGAGAAAAGCAGGGAAGGTGGGCTATTTTACTAAAAATAGCCTACTTTTTCCTTACCGATGCGGTTCTTACTTACTCGCCGCCGTCGGTTTTGCAACCGCCATCGGTTCCTGTAAATGGGCTCCCAAACCAAACAACGGATCGGAATTTTCATTTTGGAGATCGGTAAAGGATTTCTAGATCAACGAGAGAGCATTGCGAAGCGAGGAGCAGAGTCCGATCTTCATTTAATCAAGCAAAGGCGAGTAAAGAAACCAGAAGTGCTTGCGGTAGAGAGGAGATCAACTTGCATCTTTGTCAAAACGATAAGTCATATCTTGCATGTCCTCTGTTATAACATTTCTTATGCTCTTTGAATCACGGTCCTCTTAAATTCATTTTGAATCCACTACCCAACGTGCCATTGCATCTGCTTTGTCATTCTTTTATCCCTCATCGTCTCATTTCCCAATATCATCCATAAACCAGCCATTACAAACACCGTAGCTACCAAGAAGATCCTAGAACCCACCGGTATCGGTTATCGATAATCGGCATCGGTTGTGAATGGCATCGGTTATCGAAGGTAATCGGCATCGGTTCCTCGATCAAAACCAGAAAACCTTGGCCTTTCCCTACCCGGTTCAACGAAACAATTTAATTGATACTTCTGAGTCTTTTGTGTTAATTCATATTAGCAGGGAGGTGACCACCTTCGAAAGGAAGTTTTATATTTCAGGCCCAAGGCAGTTTCCCCATTTATTGTTTAATCAAATCTTGTGGTCTTGTGTTCTTATTTGCGAGTAGTCCTTCCAAGACAAAAGGAGTTCTCATGATCTAACCTGATCTTTCTCTACGGCACGCGCACACCATCTCGACATTCTACAGGTATTCCTCCTAACCCTAACCTTATCTGTTTCTAAAAGGGCGAGTCTTTCGAGTGAAACACTTATAGAGGAGTCTCCCCGGAATGACAAAGCGAGAGACCTTTTTAAGGAAGGTGCATTTTTGTTATGGTTGAGATCAAGAGGTAAGATGGAAAGGAAAGGTAGTCGGTATTTTTATACCAAAGGTCACTTGGGTCGGGGTGTCGGTTCCGATTGAGTAAAAATCATGAGGCAAATAAGAAGGTGAATGGAGGTGTTGTCACGATGACAAATACTTTGGAATCAATAGGGAAGCCGGTATTTGGGAAGCTAAAAGACCATGGTATCTGTAAATTTGTTGGTTGAACGTGGGATGGTTTGAAGGGTGTAACTATCAAAAGTGGTCAAAAGTATGTCTACATGATGTTTATACTTTTGAAGTATCTCATTACAACATTGGTACATAACATTGACTTGGTTTCTGATGAATTGTGAATCATCAAAGATGTGGATTGATTTGACATCTAGGGCATATGCGGCCTCGAGACCTAGTACGAGTGCTTCATACTCAAAAAAAAATTTGGTGCATTCAAAGTCTAGTTTGAAAGACAAAGGCATTGGTTCTCCATCCAAAGGAATGAGGATAACACTAGCCCCGCCCCCATGCGACACTTAGAACTATCCAAGAACAATGTCATTTGGTAAGGGGTTCGTCCGAGGAAAGAGTAGATTGACTCATCGGGAAAGTCAAAATTAGAGGGTTGATCCCTAGAAACATGTGCATTAGCCAGTTGGGCAGCGATATCCTAGCCCTTGATGTACTTTTGGTGAATGAATTTGAGGTCAAGACCAGCTAAAAGCATAAGCCATTACGTGGCATGCTAATTTTGATAAGGTTTGGTGTTGGTCACGACATATGTTTGTGGTTGAGTAGGTAATGAAAGAGTTTGGTGGCAACGAAAACTAAGGCTAAGAAAATCTTTTCTAGATGGTTGTATTAGGTTTCATAGTCCAAAAGAGTACGGATTATGTAATAAACTGCCTACTCCTTGTGTTGTTCATCACGATGAGCAAGCATGGCTCCCAAGGAATGATCGGTAGCTGATATGTATAGGTAAAAGGGTTGATCATTTTTAGGTGGAATGAGTACGGGTGTTTGGAGAAGGTATTTTTTTAGGGCGTCAAAAGCTTTTGTGACAGTCATCATCCCATTTAAAGGAATCATCCTTCCTAAGCGAGATGATGAAATGGTTGATACCGATCGAGATAATTGTGAAATGAAATGATGAATGGGTGTAATTTACCTTACAAAGGCTACGAAGTTGTTTAAGGTTAGTCGGCAGAGGCATTTCCAAAATGGCCTTGACTTTAGTAGGGTAAAATTCTATACCACGTAAGGAAATAATAAATCCCAGGAGCTTTCCTAAAAGAACCGTGAAGATGCACTTTTTAGGTTGAAGGTGGATGCAATATTTAATGAGGTGGTCAAAGATGGTTTTGAGGACAAGCGAGGTGCTCGAAGCAACATTTAGATTTGGCCAAGAGATCATCCACATAATCTTCCAATATGCGATGCATGATATCATGGAAGATGTAAGTCATAGCACGTTGATATGTAGCACTTATGTTTTTAAGTCCAAAAGGCATGACTAGATAGCAAAAGGTTCCCCAAGGGGTAATGAATGCAATCTTGTGCTGATCTTCTAGGGAAAGAAAAATTTGGTTATAACCCGAGAAGCCATCCATGAGTGAGAGCATCTCGTTACCATTGGTGAGGTCAACCGGCTTGATCAATACTAGGCAAGGGAAAGTCATCTTTTGGGATGGCTAGGTTGAGGTCACGGAAGTCTACGCAAATCACGAGAGTCCCCTTGTTGCTTTAATAATAGTGAAAATGTTAGAAATCAATGAGGATAATCAATGGGTAAGATGAAGGAAAGCTGAAAGAAGGGGTTGAATTTCTTCTTTGACAAGAAGAGCAATACAAGAGGGCATTTTCCTCAGCTTTTGTTTGATAGGTTTGGCATCGGGAAAGGTTATGATATTATAGACCACTATGGTGGGGTCAAATCGGGCATGTATTCATAATACCAAGCGAAAGCATGGTTATGATCTCGGACAAAAGAAGTGATGGATTCTGTTAGCAACATCTAGAGATTTTCGATCTTTAGGATGTCTTTGGTCATCCTGAGTATGAATGTTGATCTCGATAGTCAATTCATTCAACATGGTTTGCATCTTAGAGGGTAATGACCAATGAATATATGATTCCTCTGCACCAAGGTAGGTGAGTATGGATTCATCATCACGACATTGAATGACCTTAATTGTAGGTGTGTTGTTATCGATCATTTCAGTATACAATAATGGAAGAGTGGAAGCACCTTGCCTTCATGTTGATAAGTCAAAGGCCCCAAGGAAATGGTGTTTATGTAAAAATAAAGTTAGGGGGATAGATTAGGATCCATTGAATGCATGTCGGTGAAGGTGGTGATGAAGGTGGAGTGGGTGAAGGTGGTGATGAAGATGAAGGTGGAGGAGGCGAGGGTCTTCAATGAGTTCAATTCAGGCCTATTTGGTAGGAGGTTCAGGGGAAGTCGATACCATTGCGGTCATTATGTTTGCGGGTGGTACATGGAATAATGGTATGGCGAACTTACTCATAAAATCCAAAACCAAAACCCTTCCACACACGGTGGTGTAGGAAGGTGTGAGTGAAATGGTGATTGGTAAGTGATTGGAAGTCAGCAAAAAATGGGTAGGGTTGTGATGGTGGTTCGGATGTGTAAGTGGTAGTATTAAGTCCCCATAGGTGAGACTGGTATGAAGATGAGGAGGAACATAAAGGATGCATTCTCCATATAGTGATCATAGTGAGGGTGTTGGTGAAGGCTTCCATACTCCTGTGGAGTAAGGAATGTGTTAACACTATATAGGTGATACTCCCCCAGAGTGAGGCATTGAAAAACACCTTCCGGGGATCAGTGGTTGGTATGTAGGTAGTTGGAATGGATGATGTATTGGAGGTCAATGTGGAGGTGGAATTAATGGATTGGGAAGCTAATGGGTCAGCTATGGAGGTTATGGCGGTGGTAGGAATGGAGGAGGTATGTGTGGTGAAAGCAAGGTTATCTTGGTAGGTGGAGGTGTAGGTGAAGTGGTAGTGGTTACGAAGGTGAGACGACATGACAGGTATGAGCACATCATTAGGTCGGTGAATCATGTTGAATGTTTTGAAAGGTGATGGATCAACTGGAATGGTATAAGTGTGTCCTTCGTGTTCAAACTTTACACAATGATGCCAAGTGGAAGGAACATAACCCATGACACAGATCCAGGGTCTACTAAGCAATAAGTTATATTGGATTTCCACATCCAAAACATAAAACAATTTTGGAATAGTGTGGGGCCCACGCGAATGTGAAGGATGACAAGGTGCCTAGTGTGGAGGTGATAGTGTCGTTAAATGAACACAATATGGCCGGATGTTTATGCATGTAATTATTAGGTATGTGCATTTGAGAAAATCCATGGGATGAAATGATGTTGATGTTAGTGCCTCTATCAATCATCACATGGCATACACATATGCCATCAATGTGGAAAGAGATGAAGAGGGCTGGGTTTGAGTCATCATTTTGGTTTGGTGCGATCTCCTCCTCCGAGAAGCTAAGGGAGGCCACTTGGTGAACAAGGTGAGGTGAGGATGAAGGCGATAATTTGGTGAGAGAGACTACATAATGGGGTGTGATAATGGAGGCTACGAGTGTAGGGTCGATGGGTAAAACCTTAATAGATTGAATAACCTCCATGAGGGCTCGACAATGGGATTCTAAGGTTTAGATGAGGGCATGTAAGAACATTTTGAGGGGAGATTGGTGTAATTGTTTGAGCATGGTGCGATTTGTGACACCATTAGAAATGGGGTATGTACGGTCATGAGATAGTGATTTTAGGTATGAGTGTAGATGGTATGTTGGATATAGGATCGGTTCGTGGGTCGAGTTGACTTTTCTTTTCCCTTATGTGCACATGTAGTGGCGTGTATTATGTTGATTTAAGGGAAGTTGGCAAATGGAGAAGGTGTAGGGTGAGTGGTATAACGATACGATAGGAAAAAACCTACGAGAGGAGAAAAACCTTGTGAGGTCGGTAGGTGCAATGACATTTAGGTGGTGGCGTGGCAAGTTCTCTCGATTTGAAACATGTTAATTTCTTATCTTGGGTGTGGCTCAGGAGCTGTGAGGGTGGAGGTTGTGGTTGTTGAGTGGGTAGTGTGGGAATGGGTGTTGATGATGCGGGATCTTAATCGAGAAGGTCATCATTGTCAAAGTTGGTTTACGGTGGACACAATTGGATAAGAATGGTTTTCAAGGCCTTGCAGTTCTCCACATCATACCCGGCACACGATGGTATGCACAAATTTTAGTATAATCAAACCCTTTTGGCTTGGGTTTGAGGGGGCTGAAGGTCGGAGTGGCAGTAATGTGCTAATAGAAGTCTCGAGGAGGTTGGTTAAAATTTTGGCATAGGACCCTATTAGTGGATCACAATGGGAAGTGAACATGGGTTTAGGTGTAGGTGTGGTTGATTGTCGAGGGACTATTTTTGGAAGAGTAGGAATGGGTCGAGCTATGGGTTTAGGTGTGATGTGGTTTAACGTATCGGTTAGGTATGTTTGGGTAGGAGTACGGTAGATGGATGGGTAGGAGGGTGTAGGGTTGTTTTGACTACCTTGTTGTGGGGTAGTGGGGTTTTATTTTGGGTTACACCTTCTTGGGTAAAGGTGATGTGGGTGTACGAGGTCTAGAAGGAAAAGTAGATGGAGGAAGAGGGTGAGTTACCCACGAGGATAACATGGGTACTTATGAAATTAGATGACATGGGTCATACTTGGGGTGTGAGGGATAATGGTGCAAAGTGTAGTGCGTAGTGAAGCAATAGCTGAAGGTATTGGAGGTATTGGTGGTAAAGAGACTACAGGTGTGGGTATAAGTCGTGTTGTGTGCACGGGTAGGTTAGAGGTTTGTGAGGAAGGAATGGGTTGTTTTGTTATTGGTTTATAGATGGGTGAAGGGTGCTTGACCATGTTGGGTAGCTAAGGTCTTAAGGTAGAAGGGACCGGTGCGGGTGTGATTGGTGTGGTTAGGGTATGAGGTCAATGATTTTGTTTATTTGGTGTGGGTGTTGGATTAGGTGTGGTATTGACATTGAAGGATGTAGATAAATCTAGTTTAATAGGTGGATGAGTAAGGCTGGTGGTCGGGGTGATCCCTAAAGTGGTAATAGGTTTAGTGGAGGCAAATGTTGTGGGTATGGGTTTGGGTTTAGATGTAGGTCGGGTTATGGGTAAGGGTGTGGTGTGAGTGCTAATGGGTATCATGGAAGGGGTTATGACAGCAGTGGTTGTATTTGGTTTGATGGGTGAAATGTGTTTGGGTAGATAGTGGAGGTATTAGCGAGGGATCTATGCATCTGTGTTGAGATGGGGAGTAAGAGGCCCCCATAGTAAAGCCTTATCCACATAATCTAAGTGATCAGCCAAACATGAGAATGGAACATCTATGGGTGGAGTTGGTGAGGACCTAATAGGGATTTCCCATAAAATGTGTCTTAGAGATGGGTAATTAGCTAGCTTCGACTTCAGTGGATAAGAAAGATGAAAGTAGGTCTATTGGATTTTGGGTAGATGAAGAGAGAATTCTCGCTAAGAGGCAAAGGTATCTCATCTAGGTCATGATGGGTGGAGGAGATGATGGGAGATCCTCTATAAGTGGAGGATGGATAGGTGCTCCTCTGTGGGTGGAGGAGGTAATGGGTGTTCCTCTACGGGTGGAGGAGGTAGTGGGTTCTCTTCTGTGGGTGGAGGAGGTAATTGGAGCTCCTCTATGGGTGGAGGAGGTACTATAGGTAAAGGTTCTCTAAGTGGTGAAGCTAGGGGGTGAGATGGTCTCCATTGAGGGATATGGAAAATGTTCTCAAAAGAAAGGCATCATCATGAGAGATCGGATAACACCGTGTTTGAATGACTACAAATGTTATTGTGGGTCTTCTTTGTTATTGAAACAATTGAATTTAGGCATTTCCCAATGCACGGTGGTATGAATGGATAGGAATGGATGAGTGAATAGGCTCGTTGTAAATCTCGTCATATGTGAGAGTGTTGCGGGAGCTAGAAAGGCGATGCTTCCAATGTCGCATCTTGTCCAACATCAATTTAATTATGTCATTGGTGGGTTGTGATGATTGGATGCCTCTTGTAGCGTGAGGAGGTTGGTTTGGGCATATAACAAAGGTGACACTCCAATGTATGGGACTGCCATGTAGGGTGGTGGAGAAGAAGGTAGTGAAATAGGAGTACGTAACTAGAATGAATAATGGATGAAATAAGAGGTTGTTGGTAGTATGTATATGGGGGTGGAAGGTTCATGGTAACCCTAGTGGAAATAGGGGCTAATGATTATGGAATGCAAAGAACCACATTCTAAAATTGGGTAGGAATCACCAACGCTAGTGGTGGGAGTGTAGTTATAGGTATGTATGAGACATTAGGGGTGGATGAGGTTATGTTTAGGGTAGTCGTCGAGGGTATGGTGGATGTAATGGGTGCCTGCTAAAGGTAACAAACATACATGGTAGTCATAGCGGTTATAGAACCTAATTGCGAAATGGCTCAGGTGTAAGGTGGATGCGGGCAGCACGGAGCTAGTTGGGACCGATATAGAAGTGGGTGTGAGAGTCGGGGGATAGATACGAGCATGGCGTATATCAGCAGAGACCTAAGGCATCGCGAGTGGATGAGTGGGAATGGTAAAAATACAAGGCGGTAGGGTTACGGTCAAGGAGTTGTGAAAAATCCCTATCTCCGTGCAATAGTAGTAAATTTGGATGGGATCCATGGCTGGTCATAAAATATAAGGTTGTGAAAGAATAGGTGGGAGTGGTTGGAAAATGGCATGACATATGAGGGTGTTTGCTTATCTTTAGGTCAGCACCATGTGAACCAAGATACTAATAAGGTAGGGCTGCTTCTTCGTAAATAATCTGAGAAAATCAAGAGCAGGCGAATGCAGTGATAAAAGTGGATGAAGTAACAAATGGTGGCTGCGATGTGAAATAGGTTAATCAATGCTAGTTAGGAAAAGCCGACATCGATCGGGGTAACCGGTGCCGATCACTGTTGAAAATGGACAGTAAGTAAACAACAAGGTAGAAGGTAAAATCTAACAGGTATGCCAAATTTGAAGATGTTTAAAACATCAATGGGAAAAATGCGATGAGAGTACCTGTGAAAAGTGGAAGAAAGTGAAGTAATATGTCCTTTTGAGAAGATTAGAAAAGGACTTGGAAGCTGACATCGGTTGGGTATAACCAATGGCGTCAGAGGTAACCGATGACGGTTACTATGAAATTGAAACAATGATGAAAGAAAGTGGTTGTGAATTAAAATTTGATGTAGAATCGAGACACATAATTTTGGAAATGATAATGATATGGCTTAGGCACACTCAGGTGTAGCCAAAATACACCAGCTATGATGAGGAGCGTGCAAGGATGAACAAGAAAGTGACGAATGTGATCTCTCACGTCAAAATGCAAGCCAAGCAAAAACACTAAGAAAATGTGATCCTAGGAGTGCCTTTTCTATTATGTTTGTTTAGCTTATGTTATTTAAGGACTGACACATGAATTGTGAAATAGAGTTTGGTGAGGATGCCTTCTATAAAGAAGGAGATCTAAAGGTGAGGTTTAGTATGTTATGGTGGGGCGGGCTTCGCTCTTAAGTATTACTTTGACAGATGCAAGAGCTAGGTGCCATTTGTTAAGTGATCATGTGATCACCTATATCTTATTCCAAGTAGGATGTTGTTTAAGAATGTATGTATTTTGAATTTTTGTGTGGTTTGGTAAGACTTAGAGAAAGAGAAAAGGATAGAAGTTCTTTTCTACGATTCATTTGTTAACCATTAGCTGGTCATGACTTCCAACGTATAGGTTGCCCTCAATTAATGTTAGCTAATGCAATAAATTAGAATGGAAAGCACTTGTTTTTAAATCCAAATAAAAAATGTGGAATTGGATGACACAATAAGATGAGCAGGAATAGGGATGCTCTTTCACTCTGATGGAAAAAAACATGAAGAAATGATTCTTTTTAATTACACCAAAAGAAAAGTTCCCTTTAAAGAAAATAGAAAGAAGAGGTGGATTACCAAGGAAGAAAATTAGTGTGTGCACTTTTTAAAAGGGAAACATACACACAATTTTTACTAGAAATGAATGAAATGCAAGGAACCCCAGATGGGTCCCACCGAGCTGCTAAAATGTTTCACCTTTTTCTTAGACTATTTGTTTGAAGTGTTAACGAAATAAATAGGAGTAACGTAAGTAGGAAGGAATACCTATTCAAATATCGGTTGATGGGTTGTTACATGCGTATGACTTCCAAATCCACAACTAATCGTGAGAGATTCCCTTTGGCTAGGAGGAACTACCTTAATAAAAACAAGACCACGAGAAGGAAATAAGCAATATGGGCGGTGAAGCACTAGCATAAACAAGATCTAGGAAGTATGATACTCTCCAGATGATTGTCGATCCACTATTTTAAACAATTCAATGTTGTGTTTTTTTGTACAAAATTTCGTTCGAGAATAGAGTTGCTTCTATCCTTTCATTCTCTTGAGAAATAAATAAGGGTTAGGGCTAGGAGGAATACTTGTTGAGTGTTAGGAAGGTGTGCGCGTCTTTGTAGAGAGATGAGTTGATTGTGAAGAAGTCCTTTTTGTGCAGGAAAGACTACTGTAAGTAAGAATACAAGACCACCAAATCTTAGTTAGACAATAAGTGAGAGGAACGCCTTAGGCCCAGGAAATATTAGACTTCCTTTCGAAGGTGGTCAGTTCCCATTTTAACACGAATTAATGCAAATGATAACAAAGAAACTATTGCAAAATCATGATTTAGGTACCTCGTTAAAAAGTAATAGAGACTAAACTACCAATAATAAAATGTCATGATGTTTGTTTGGTCACCGATTATTGATGCATTGAGATCAAGTTGAGGATTGAACAGTGGATATGAGATTGTTTAGGGGTAAATAAGGGAAAGGTTGGTTTTGGTATAAGTCACAGTGGACCGATGCCGGTCTTTGGATAACGACTATGGTTATAACAAATACCGGTAGAAGATAACCGATATCGGTAGGGGCGGTGATTTAGGGGTTTCAAATGGAGGTCGGTTGTAAGGTGGTTAAGGTGTTTATAGGGTAATAAATGATTAGGGGGGTAGTAGGGTGATGGAGAAAAACTCGAGAGAGTGAGAAAATTGTCTTTGTGGCAATATCGGGGTTGATGAATGAAAGTTAGGTGCAGAGTGCTAGTGCCGGGTGGTAGATCTAGGAGTGAGCTTATAATTATTATGAATTAAAAGTTCAAGAAATGGTGCTTAGAAACAAGCAAGATACTACTTACTAGTTCTTGATGAAGATACGAGTCAAGGAATGTGGTGGTGATAGTAAGGCTTAGTTGGGATGATCTGGTATTAGAAAGCGAGCTGATGAAGCTATCCTCAGTCTTTCCCAATGCTTGGATGAGTGTGACAGTGATCTAGTTGCTCAGTTACAGTCTTGGGCTCGATCCTCTTCTCTGCAACCTCTTCTACTTGTTTCACTTCTCTTTTTCTGCCAAATGAATTCTGATCCTTTCTTTTTGGTTGGGGAAGGTCATTTAACAGGGAACCGATGGCGGTTACATAACCGATGGTGGTCGAGTAGAAACTAATGTCGATTAGGTCAAAGTGGCTATTTTTAGTAAAATAGCCATCTTTCCCTCCTTTTCTCCTGAGGGATTAGTTGTGGGCTTGGTCAAGTCATTATTAGGCTTGTTTTGGTGCGAGTGAGGGGTAATGAGTCATAGGTGTGGGTCTGGACCAAGTCATAGGTCTTAATTAGGTTGGTTTAGGGTTAGGGCTAGGTCACGGTGAGGTGGCGAGATGAGGTGGTGGGGTTGGAGATGTGGATTTATTAATTATAAGGTAATTAATAAATCATTAGGTGTGTAAGGTTTAGGTGGTGAGGTAGGGTTAGGTTGCGGGATGAGATACGGGGTACAAGGTGTCGTAAGACCCAAATTTGGTGTCTACATTTACCCCTTGTTGTCATGTAGCTTGTCTTTTAAAGTTGCACTGACAATAATAAAAAGTGGTTGCCCCAGTTAAGGGTATAGGTAATCCCCCTCAAATCTATCATAGATTGAGGTGACGTGAAATCAGGGATAGGGTTGATAAAGGGTGAATGATGATGAGATGATGGTAAGATGGTGGGGTAAGTTCAAGGAAGCAGACACACGTTGAAATGCAGTAGTGCGACCAGGGTACACGAGTTGAAGAGCAAAAAAAAATTCATAGGCAAAGGTTGATAGTTTATCTAAACAAGGTTGATATAATCCTGGTATCCAAGGCATAGGAAGTAGCTCCATGGGATATAACGGGTAAGGTACTGGAACATTTAGGCATATTCGGTAGTACCAAATGGTTGGTTTGGTTGAGATAAATGTCACGGTCTCAGTCTAAGCAAAGATGGTTGGCTGATCAATTCAAGTATCCTAGTCATGCTAAAACATGAATAGGTGAGCTCGATTAAACAAACAACTACATTATGGGTGGATAGAATCATAATTTGCACGCTTCGGTCAAGGTACTTAATTGGTGCGGCCGTGGGTCGGACCGATTGGTTGGTTGCGGTCTTGGGTTGGGTCAATTGGTTTGTTATGGCCTTGGGTAGGGCCGAGTGGTTGGTTGCGGCCTTGGGTCGGGCCGAGTGGTTGGTTGCGGCCTTGGGTCGGGCCGATTGGGTTGTTGTGGCCTTGGGTCGGGCCGATTGGTTGGTTGCGGCCTTGGGTCAGGCTGATTGGTTGGTTGCGGCCTTAGGTAAGGCTGATTGATTGGTTGCGGCCGTGGGTCGGGCCGATTGGTTGGGTGCGGCCTTGGATCGAGGCCGATTGGGTTGTTGCGGCCTTGGGTCGGGCCGATTGGTTGGTTGCGGCCTTGGGTCGGGCCGATTGGTTGGTTGTGGCCTTGGGTCGGGCCAATCAATTCAAAATAAGGCTATTTAGCAAAGGCCGGGGGTAGGCGTTGTGGTGAAAAATAGAGTTCGGTGAGGAAGAGCAGGAGTTAGGGTAAACTAGGTAGGTAACCGATATCGGTTAGTTATGACCGGTATCGGTTAGAAGACCGATATCGGTTAGAGGTCAAAACCTATAAAAATAAAAAAATACGGCGTGTCATTTTCACATTGTGAATTTGAGTGCCAACTTGTTTCTTGTCTGAGTTTTGAATTGATTGGGTTGGGTATTTGGGCTGAGTTGGCACTAGTTGAGTGGGGGAGTGAGTTATTGGTAGGCCCCAGAGATTAGGAGGCAAAGTTTGATTGGTTGAGGACCTGCTGAGGAGATTTGGAGCTATGGCACAGCCTAGAGGAGCAGGAGGTGCTGGAGGAGCTGGACCACCACCACCTATCCCACCACGATGACGTGTAGTCGTACCGGTAGGCTCTAAATCCCTCTTTGTGTGAAGTTGATGAATTTAGCTAGGATGTGGGTTTTGGGGTAGGAATCTAAAATTTGAGAAAATAATGAATAAATGAAGGTAAATCATAAAATGGAGTGGGTAGATATGTTAGGTAAGTCAAAATGGCAGGGTGGGTGAGTTTTTAGGCAATTGGGCTGGGTAGATGGGTAGAAATAGGAAGAAAGGGGATTTGGGGGCCGTTTTCAATCTAGCCCCGAAATCCCACGGTGAGCGATGTCGGTCACTAAGCGGCGGCATCGATCACCATGTAAGTGTAGGTTCGAGAGACTAGTGTCGGTCATGTGTTGATCGACGTCGGTGCATAAAAGTTGGGTATAGACAAGGAGTGGGGGACAGATGGCGGTCGAGGGTGACCAGTACCGGTCACCATGGGTAGGAGAAAAGGGTGTGAAATTTGTTGTGTTGGTTTGTTGTAGGTGGGAAGGATAGATTTGTGGGGTGAAGGGGGAAAAGGTAGAGTTGCTAGGAAAGGTTATTGGGGTGGTGGTAATCGGGTGGTGTATGAGTGGGGTAGGTGGTAGGTTGTGGGATAGGTAAAGGGGATATTGTAGGTGTTTTGTTGGGTGAGGTGAGTGATATTGGGGTTATTGGGTAGTTGTTTTGTAAGGGTAGGCATTTGATGGAGTGGGTTGTTTATGTAGGCACGCCAAGCAATCGATGATGTAGGATTAGATGCCGCCTCTCTATGGGGTGGATGCGGCCACATGTTTCCGCATGACATAGTGGCGGTAATCTTGGAGGTTGCGACTCGGTGGAGTCAGAGATATAGGATTGTGGATAGGGACCACATCCTAATGGTTGCCCTCATCGAGAGATGGGATCCGGTAACCAATGTCTTCCATCTCCCTACTGGAGAGATGACAGTCACACTAGAGGATGTGTATCGCATCCTGAGACTGCCAATCATAGGTGAGGCGGTGTTCCAGGTGGATGCTGAGACAGTAATGGATAGCATCCTGTAGGTATTCGGGGATGCAGCCCCATTGATTATGTACCATAGTGTGAGCATCTGCTATGGTGATATGTATCATGCACATCGACAGGAGACACGGCTTGCTGTGTTGATGATGATTGGTATCACCTGCTTCACCCTCCCGGACTCAAAGGGAGGCTGCTTCCCACGGGCTCTGATGGGAGTATTACATGAGATGGTGGAGGAGCACACCTGCTATGCATGGGCATCGGTGTATTTGGTGCAGCTATACAGAGAGCTCTGGGGCTATCGCCGTATGAGGCGATTCGGGATATGCTCGACATTCTTGCTACACTGCTGGGCCTACGAGCATATCATGTGTTTACGACCTGTAGGGTTGCCCCAGTAGCCAGGGCCACAGGTAGTGTATAGGTATGGGTTTCAGAGGTGGTTGGGGGTCGTGGGCCAGCCACGAGTGGTTATCGTAGGGCGAGATGTCACGTACTACAGGCATATGTTAGAGGGCCTGACCACACTAGATATTATATGGAGGCCATACAGAGGCCATCAGCCCCGTGGAGGAGCCCAAGCACAGCTGCGATGGATCCAGTACATCTTCTGGATAGCTGGACGGAGACCCGGGGAGCATGAGCGGATTCCCCTAGAGAGGGTACGATGATAGTTGGGCCTACGGCAGGATGAGCCACCTCCCTTCCCACAGTATTAGAGGGAGGATGTAGAGGCACCACTGCCTCTTCTGCAGCCATTGGACCCGATGCTGGGTCGCAGAGACCGAGCGATGATACGGTGGGACGCCGGTGTTACAGTGCATTTTTGGTTTTGGTGGGCGAGGCGAGAGGCAGCCATGAGAGCTGACCCCACACAACCCAATTTGGTGGCTGTTATAGCGGAGAGGGACCGTCTCTTGGGCGAGGCGGTTATTAAGGGCGGCTGCTGCTACAAAGGCACAAATTGGGCGCTACGGGAGTTGGACCAAGCATAGGTACAGGCACAACCTTAGGCATAGGCACGAGGCACATCCTCGAGCACGAGCACGGGCGCATGTACGGCCTCGAGCACAAGGCGTACAGGTAGGTCAGGGTCCACTTCTATTAGGAGCCGGGGGACCAGCCCTACTAGCCATGGTGGCATGGGCCTGATATATGGAGGTGAGAGCGGAGGATCGATATTATCGGGACATACTGGATGGTACTGGGGCTAACTATCAACCATATGTAGCTCACAGAGTTGAGACGTCCTAGAGTCACGAGTCACAAGTGCGCGCATCCACGGCCGGTGCCTCGGTGACGGGTAGGAGGTGAGATCCGACACAGGGGACAGCTGAGAGATGAGCCAAGGGAGGGGAGAGAGAGGTGAGTCACCCCGGGGAGTAGAGATGGGTTTTGTTGAGAGAGACATGGTCTGCAAACCGAGTGTGTATATAGAGGCTGTGTGCCCTCATAGGATTTATGTATTCATTTTTGTTATATATACGGGCTGCCAGTAGTATATTTTGACATGAGAGGGTGAGTCTGCCCGAGCCGAGTCGAGATTTTGTGAGAGCGGCACTGCATGCCGACTTTGTATTTTTGTATGATAGAGGCCCCATGCGGGGCAATTTATATATTGTAACATTGTTTTGATGATATATAGATGATGAGGTTGATCCATATGGTGTGTATAATTGTGGATTTGGTGCATATATTATAATGTTTTATGTTTTTGTCGATGGTATTGGAATGTTTGTGATGTATATATAAATGATGTTGATGATGTTTTAATGATATGCATATGTTTTGAAATATTGATGTTTATTATGATGATGGATGTTGATACGATGTCATTATGTAGGAAAAAAGAGGCGGGCGCCGCTAAAATTTTGCAAAAAACAAAGAGAAGGCATGGATATAATCAAAATAGGTATAGTTTGGTGATATCGGTTAGATAACCGATGTCGGTCACTATTGACGATTAGGTTACATAACCGACATCGGTTATGTTAAAAAAGTTTTTCTAAAAATAGAAAATGCGGGAGGCAGTTTTAGATTCTTATTTTTAGAGCCATGCAACATGTTAAATATAAGGATGCGAGGATGTTGTCGTCCATATAGGGTAGTTACATGGGAGAATTGAGTGATAAGGAGGAAAGAGACAGTAAAGTGATCGTGAGCTTGGAGTAAGAAGGCGTAAAGGCAAGTAATAGTGAAGAGGGTGGTGAACATGGTGAACAAGGAGAAGCATCCAGCGGAGAGAGAGAGGAGAGGAAGATAGGTTCCACCTCAAAGCCTGTTGCATCCCGGGAGGTATATATGATTTTTGGCTGGAGTTAAATTTTTGCATGCATATGAATAGGATGTGGGAACGTAAGTCGGTAGAGATGAAAAGAAAGGTGATAGGAAAAAGGTTTGGAATGGGGTGAGTGTTGTAGGGTAGGTAATCGGGTGTTGGAGATATGTGCATAGGTACGAGAGAGGGAAAAGCGAGTGAAGTTATCATAGGTGGTGTTTTTAGCGAGGTGGTTAGAATTGACAATGACCGATATCATTTAAGAATAACCGGTATCGGTTAGGTAAGCATATTGGTTATCTATAACCGATATCGATTCTTTATGTAAAGTTAAATTACAGTTACGATAAAAACACGTTGGAAGTTATTTGTTGATTTGTTGTTTGTTGGTTTAATGTGTGCGAGCACGAGGCGGGGGTTGAAGATGAATGATAGGGTGCAGCTTTATTGTCACGGTTCCGAGTGGATGTAACACCTGCCTAAGTGGGCATTAATAAACTATGTGGGGTTAAGCGGAATCGCTTATTATTCACAGATTGCACGCAATCATGCTATGTTGTATGGCGATTGATTGAGAGATGGAATCCTGAAAAGAATACCTTTATCTGCCAACAGGGGAGATGACAGTGATGTTAGAAGATGTGTTCGAATTTTGAGACTCCCAATTACAGGAAGACCAGTGTATCAGGCAGGGCCTAACGTGGCACGGGCAGCGATAATGGTAGTATTTGGTCCAGCCACACGAGATTTGACACAGCGAGGTTTGACATTCACTTATGGTATAATGTTTGTGGCACACCCTGAGGCAACAAGGTTGGCAGTGGTATTAATGATAGCGGTGGGGTATTATGCATTACCTAGAGTGGACGGGGGAAGATTTCTGAAATCATTGATGTGTATTATTCATGAAATGATAGAAGGTAGTGTTACCTTCACATGGGCACCTACATATCTTGCAGAGCTATACAGGGGTTTATGGGCATGTAGGTGAAATCACAAGACTACACTGGATTGTGCATACTTATTACATTTTTGGCCTATGAGCACATTGTGTGTGTGTGACCAATAGGCCAACCAATCTAGGGAGGAGAGATAGGAGTGCAGAGGTTGGGATTGAGGCAGCGGGTCAGATAGAGCAAGAGGCAAGAGCTGAAACCGTGATAGATGACGCCGAGTATTATAGGTAGATGTGGGAGATGGTGATGATTGCGGATATCTGTTGGAGGCCTTACGGGAACTACATGGTGACGGCGAACATAGCCGAGGATTTGAGGGGTGTAGAGCGATTGAGGTGGATCGCGGGACACGAGCTAGGTGAGTACTGACAGATTCCAATAGATCGCGTGTGGCGAAAATTTAGATTTTTCAGGATATACCCATGGCTCATAGACCATACGGGAGGATCGACGCGAGGCACCCTTCTCACCTCCATGGCCGACATTTCGGAAGGACCAGAAGAGATAGCAGCCGATCGCAGGGTAATGGATGCAGGAGTGACAGAGTCTTATAGATTATGGTGGGTAGCAAAGTTGCGAGGTGCACGTGAGATGGCCAATCATCTTGATATATTTGTGATTAAGCGGAGAGAGATTACTGTAGGGTTTAGTTCACTAGCTTCAAACACATGTGAATGAGACAACGAGATTGTTAGAGGTTTCGCAGTCACGAGTGGAGAGACTAGAGGCAAGATTCCTCCATGCGAGAGGGTGTATTTGTATGTTACAGGAGAGATTGGCGGATCAGTGGGAGGAACCAATAGCAGTGGCCCCTTTGAGGATGGAGAGGCCAGGTGAGTAGCGTCGACGATCACCATCACTACCTGGTTCGGGATGAGGCGCGGGGGCCTACGTGAATTTCATAGGGGTAGAAGAATAAATAAGGATGCCGACACTTGCATTGATGATAGAGAAGATGTATTTGTTTAACATCTAAATAAAGCGAATATGTATGTTGATTTTGAGGTTATGATAATAATAAGAAATGTTTGTGTTTTGAATGTTTGGATTGATAAAGGACAAAGGTGAGTGTTATGAATATAAATATGCGAAAACATTTATATTTTTAAGAAAAACACCACACATGATAGGTTATGGTAGGGGATGGTCGAGCTAACCTTGGGAGACCCCATGTCTCCTAAGTCTTTCCTACATAGCCCATTACACAAAGCAAGGAGGGGCCTCAAACCAATGTAGTTCCCCTTAGGACCGGGGAGAGATGAATTCGAGCAATTTGGTTTGGTTAGGCAATTTGTTAGTTGGTAAAAATTTTGATATTGGTAGGGTAAGGTTTTGAAGGCTGGTGAGGTATAGGTGAAGCGAGGGTTAGGTTGCCCAATCATTAGGGAACCGTGTCCTAATTAAGGTCAACACATAATCCTAGATTCGGGTAAAAGAGGCAAAAATGTCCCATAGTTGCAAAGAGCTAAACAAACCATGTATTATCATAGGATGAGCTTGAATCCCTAGGTACCTTGCATAGGTGAGAAGTTGATAGGTGAAAAGAGTTGTATAATCACAATATATCGGATATACGTCACGTCCCTTGAGTTTTGTTGTTTTGAGGAATGGTGAGGTGAGGTGGATGGTATAGCTAGGGCGTAGAGGACTTGTTATAAGGTGATTATTCTGACGAAATAGATCCAAACCTAAATAGACAAGTCCATGACTCAAAAGTGCTTTTGAATACTGCTTTTATTTTTCTGGATATAGACTGATCGATGCGGGAAGTCTATATGAGATATGCATTTTGTTGTTTCTTGAGGTCTTCACGAAGCTGATCAATGCGAGAAGCTTCTGATAGAGGCTGAATTTGTATAGCTATCCTTCAAGGGAGAAGTCTACTTATAGTAGCACGATGCGGCTTTGCACATAGTTGTCCTTCAAGGGAGCAGTCTAGTTTATAATAGCGAGATGCAGCTTTGCACATAGCTATCCTTCGAGGAGCAATCTAGTTTAGAGCTTAGAGTCTAGATGTCCATTTGGCATGAAGTATCTAGTTTTGCGGGAAGTTTGACTCAAGAATATCCTAGAATCATATAATTGAGAACTTGTTATTTTGATAGTTTTAAGTCATGGACCGGACTAAAAAGGGGAAGGCATCTTTAAGAGGAGGTGTGATGATCAAACCATGTGAGCTTGATTCTATTTTGAGATGCACGAAACAAGGTGTATGAGGTGGTAAATGAGCTCAAGGGATGAGCTCAAGGTAGAGAAGAAGTGATGTAACACTAAATTCAACAAAGTAGAATAGTCGAGAGATGCAAGAAATTAAGGGTTTAGGCTTGGGTTTACCATTAAGCAAAGCTAAAGCGATAAGTACACGATCCATAGGTGTGAGTGATAATGTAAGGCCCAATCCAATTAGGAGCAAATTTTCCACGTTTGCTCTTTTCTAGTTTGGTTACATGTTGATTCTCTTTGAGGACAAGATCACCAATCTTAAAGGTATGCTCATGAATTTGCTTATCATAAGCATGCTTAATGCGCTTTTGATAAATTTGAAGGTGGTCAAGAGTTGTAAGACGACGCTCGTCAAGAAGCTCTAATTGGGCTAACCGCTCTTGGTAGAAGTCATCATTGGTGAGAATATCCTAAAGAGATATTCTGAGAGAAGGGATTTGTATTTCGAGAGGCAAGACAACCTTGGTACCATACACCAGAGAGAATGGTGTGGCATTAGTGGAAGTACGAATGCTGGTACGATAAGCCCAAAGGGCAAAGGGGATGTGATCATGCCAATTTTTTCCAGAATTGTTAACGACTTTCATGAGAATTTTGATTAAGGTTTTGTTAGAAGATTCGGCTTGTCCATTTGCTTGTGGATAGTAGGGTGACGAGAAGCTAAGTTTGATACCAAAGTTGTCACAAAGGTCTTGTAACAACTTATTTTTGAAAGATTTTCCATTATCTATTATCAGGTGATGAGGAACACCAAAACGACAGATAATGTGATGATTGATGAACTCAACAATTTTTTCTTTTTTGGTTGAAATGAGTGGAACGGCCTCCACCCATTTAGTGTAATATTCGGTTTCGTGATGATCCAATGGTGATGCTGCGAAGAAGGTAGGTGAATCTCGCCAATAAGGTCTAAACCCCATTGTGAGAAAGGCCAAAGATCTTGTGCGACCTGTAGCGGGTGGCTAGGAGTATGTTGAAGGTTGGCATGTTGTTGACACATAACACAACGCTTAACATATTCGCAGTAGTCTTTATTGAGAGTAGGCCAATAATATCCTAGGTGAAGGATCCGCTTGGCCATGGTGAGGCCGCTAAAGTGCCCGCCAAAAATTCCGTCATGGATTTGTTGGGTGGTATGAAGCGACTTGATGCGGTTAGACAAAGTGAAGGAGGATACCATCAAAGCCATGTTTATAGAGGAGTCCCCCCATGATGACATAACGAGAAACACTTTTAAGAAAAGCACGTTTTCCATTGCTAGTAAGGTTAGGTGGTAGAACAGAGGTTGTAAGGTAGTCGTGAAATTGGTGATACCAGGTATGCTGCGAATCAGCAGATACATTATTTACCATACAAACATCCGGAACTAAGTAAGATGGGGCAAAGAGTTGTTGGACCAAGACAAATATGTCCGAGTCAGTTGGTGAGGCAGAATTTGTGAGGCCAAGCAAGCCATAGTATCTACAAATTTATTAGTTGAGCGGGGAATGGTTTGGATAGAATAATGAGAAAATAAGGTCAAAAGTGAATCCACGTAATGTTTGTACTTTTGAAGTTCCTCATTTTTACATTGGTAGATGCCAGTAACTTCATTTACTACCAATTGAGAGTCACCGAAAATATTAATAGACTTCAAACCTAAGTGTAACACAATGTGGAGACCCAAAACAAGGGCCTCGTATTCCACTGTATTGTTAGTGCAGGGGAAATTGAGCCTGAATGAAAGAGGCATAGGTTCAACTTCAAGAGGAATGAGAACAACGCCTGCCCCTCCACCACACTGGCATTTAGATCCATCGAAGAAGAGGGTCATTGGATACGACACATTATGAGTGAAAGAGTTGCGATGAGCTCATCAGGGAAAGTAAAATTGGTAAATTGTTCCCCAGGTAAAGGGGATTTTGTGAGTTGGTCTGCGATAGTTTGTCCTTTGACTGATTTTTAGTGTACAAACTCAAGGTCAAGGTCGGCAAGGAGCATAAGCCATCAGGTGATGCGTTAGTTTAAATGAGGTTTGGCATACATATAATGTATGGGGTCAGCGTTAGTGATGACAAAAGTCTTGTGATTCAAGAGGTAATTTCGGAGTTTGGTGGCCACAAATGATAGGGCTAGGCACAAATTTTCTACGTGTGTATACCTAGTCTCGTAATCCACAAGAGTATGGCTTACGTAATAAGCGCTTGTTCT
This sequence comes from Taxus wallichiana var. yunnanensis, assembly GCA_018340775.1. Lineage (NCBI taxonomy): Eukaryota > Viridiplantae > Streptophyta > Pinopsida > Cupressales > Taxaceae > Taxus > Taxus wallichiana. The sequence goes on from CM031242.1 coordinate 510,266,104, forward strand.
CGATCTTGAGAGTCACGATGTGTGAGCATGGCTCCTACAGCATGGTCAGTGGCAGAAAGGTAAAGGTAGAAAGGGAGATCATCTTGAGGTGGGACAAGTACAGGTGGTTGCAAGAGATAAGCTTTAAGAGCCTCAAAGGCTTGGTGGCACTCCTCGCTCCATTGAAAGACAATGTCCTTTTTAAGAAGATGATGGAAAGGTTGACATCGATCCGAGAGTTGTGAAATGAAATTCCGGATAGATTAGAGTTTGCCCTATAAACTACGTAATTGTTTGAGGTTAGTGGGTGGGGAATTTCTAGGATAACTTTGACTTTATCTGGGTCGACCTCAATACCACGCAAAGAGATGATAAAGCCAAGGAGTTTTCCCGAAAGGACGCCAAAGACACATTTCTTTGGTTGAAGATGAACACAATATTGTAATGAGGATCAAAAATAATGGTTAAAACATCAAGATGTTCACTGCGATGTTTGGATTTTCCAAGAAGATCATCGACATAATCCTCGAGGATAGTGTGCATAATGTCATGAAAAATATAAGTCATAGCCCGCTGATAGGTTACACCAGCATTCTTAAGGCCGAATGGCATGACACAATAGTAGAAGGTCCCCCAAGGGGTAATGAAGGTGGTTTTATGTTGATCGGTCGGGGCTACCAAAATTTGATTGTATCCCGAGAAGCCATCCATGAGAGAAAGCATCTCATGGCCCGCAGTGAGATCAACAAGTTGATCAATGCTAGGTAAGGGGAAGTCATCCTTTGGGCAAGCGAGGTTAAGGTCCCGAAAATCCATGCATATCCGAAGTCCCCCCATCACTTTAGTGACAGGTACGACATTAGAAATCCATTGCGGATAGTCAATAGGTAAGATGAAAGAAAGCAGAAGGTGGCGTTGAAGCTCTTCTTTCACCAAGAGGGCAATGCGTGGATGCATTTTTCTCGATTTCTATTTAACTGGTTTAGATACTAGTTTCGAGTGATGTTATGGACGGTAATGTCGGGATCGATTCTGGCATGTCGGCATAGGACCAAGAAAAACTTGATTGCGGGCACGGAGGAAGGTAGTGAAGGCGGCTTGTTCTAATGCGTCGAGAGATTATCTGATCTTTAAAATGTGAGGATTGTCCTCCATGTGGATGTTGATTTCTATAGTTGATTCATTCAACATAGTTTGGGTGTCAGATGGTAAGGCACGTTGAATATAAGAGTAAATCGCACAAGGTAGGTGAGGATGAAGTCATCATCTGGCACTTCACAACATTAATGAAGGTGAATCTTCTTCGATCATGTCTGGATAAAAAAGGGGGAGAGAAGATGGGTCCTCACTATCACGTTGATAAGTGAGAGGACCCAGGAAGATAGCATTCATGAAAAAAAAAGTTAGGAGGGATAGATTCCGGGTCTATCGATTCTGTGGGTGAAGATGGAAAAATGGGCAATGATGGTTCGGAAGGGGTGACTTCGTTATTTTCCTGGATACAATTGATATGAGGTTTCTTTAGTGTAGGTGGTTCAAAAAATTCAAGACCACGACAATCTTCGTGTTTGCAGGTAGTTACGAGAATGATCGTATGTCGGCCTTGTTCATAAAGACCGAAACCAAAACCCTTCCAAGCACAACATGTCAGGAAGGTGAGGGCGAAATGACGGTTGGCTAGATACCAAAAATCAGATTGGAATGGAACCACACCAAGGGCAGGTTCGGGGGTGACAGAGGATGTGTCGATACCCCCATACATTAGGTTGGTGCAAAAATTACGTGGTCTATAGGAGATTATCTCCCCCACCACGATGGTCGTAGGTAGGATGCGCATGTACTGTCCCATACTCCCTGTGGGGTATGAAAGGTGCTAACATTGTATAGGTGTTATTCCCCAGCGTAAGGTGTTGAAAAACATCTAACAAGGGGTGAAGTTGGGATGTTTTCCGCGGGGAAGGAAATGGTATTCACAAATGGTAAGTTCATTGGTCGAAGGTGTAAGTGTGGTTAAGGTGGATGGTTGAGGCGTGGTTGAAGTAGATGGTTGGGCTGGATCAACGGGTGCCTTGACCAGTACAAGCACATCATTAGGGCGATATAACATATTGTAGGTTTTGAAAAGGAAGCATCAGTTTTGACGGTGTATGACTTCCCCTCATACTCAATTTAATGCATCTATGTAAGTTGGAGGGAACGCATCCCATAGCTCGGATCCAATGGTGGCCTAGCAATATGTTGTATTGGAATTCTCCTCAAGGACATAGAAGAGTTTGGGTAAGGTACGTGGCCCTACACGAATGTTAAGGATCATGGTGCCTAAGGTAGAAGTAATAGCATCATTGAATGAACGCAACATGATGGGGTTGGCACACATGCGGCTAGTAGGGATATTCACGTGCCAAAATGTTTCGCATGAGAATTTCGTTAGGAATAGAGTTGCTTCTATCCTTTCATTCTCTTGAGAAAGATAAGGGTTAGGGCTAGGAGGAATACCTATTGAGTGTTGGGAAGGTGTGCGCGTACCATATAGAGATCAGATTGATTGTGAAGAACTCCTTTTTGTCTGGGAAGGACTACCTGTAAGTAAGAATACAAGACCACTAGATCTTAGTTAGACAATAAGTGAGGGAACTACCTTGGGACCAGGAAATATTAGACTTCCTTTGAAGGTGGTCAGTTCCCCTTTTAACACGAATTAATGCAAATGATAACAAAGAAACTATTGCAAAATCATGATTTAGGTACCTCGTTAAAAATTAATAGAGACTAAACTACCAATAATAAAATGTCATGATGTTTGTTTGGTCACTGGTTATTGATGCATTCAGATCAAGTTACAAGGATTGACCCAGCTGGATATGAGATTGTTTGGGGGTAAATAAGGGAAAGGTTGGTTTTGGTATAAGTCACAATGACCGATGCGATCACTTGATAACTGAATGCGGTTATAACACCGATCTGGGTAGAAGATAACTAATATCACTTGGGGCGGTGATTTAAGGGTTTCAAATGGAGGTCGGTTGTAAGGTGGTTATGGTGTTTATAGGGTAATAAATGATTGGGGGTAGTAGGGTGATGGAGAAAACTCAGAGAGTGAGAAAACTATCTTTGGGGCAATATCGGGGTTGAATGAAAGTTAGGTGCAGAGTCTTTGCCGGGTGGTAGATCTAGGAGTGAGCTTATAATTATTATGAATTAAAAGTTCAAGAAATGGTGCTTAGAAACAAACAAGATACTACTTACTAGTTCTTGATGAAGATATAGGTCCAAGGAATGTGGTGGTGACAGTAAGGCTTAGTTGGGATGATCCGGTATTGGAAAGTGAGCTGATGAAGCTATCCTCAGTCTTTCCCAATGCTTGGATGAGTGTGACAGTGATCTAGTTTCTCAGTTACAGTCTTGGGCTCGATCCTCTTCTCTGCAACCTCTTCTATTTGTTTCACTTCTCTTTTTCCTGCCAAATGAATTCCCGATCCTTTCTTTTTGGTTGGGGAAGGTCATTTAACAGGGAACTGATGGCGGTTACGTAACCAACGGCGGTCGAGTAGGAACCGATGTCGATTAGGTCAAAGTGGCTATTTTTAGTAAAATAGCCATCTTTCCCTCCTTTTCTCCCAAGGGATCAGTTGTGGGCTTCGTCAAGTCATTATTAGGCTCGTTTTGGTGCGGGTGAGGGGTAATGAGTCATAGGTGTGGGTCTAGACCAAGTCATAGGTCTTAATTAGGTTGGTTTAGGATTATGGCTAGGTCACGGTGAGGTGGCGAGATGAGGTGGTAGGGTTGGAGATGTGGATTTATTAATTATAAGGTAATTAATAAATCATTAGGTGTGTAAGGTTTAGGTGGTGAGGTAGGGTTAGGTTGCGGGACGAGATACGGGGTACAGGGCATCGTAAGACCCAAATTTGGTGTCTCTGATTGTAACCAAGTACTATTGTTATTTTAAAATGATTTAGGTATCTCACTTAAAAACACAATAAGAAATAGATCTAATCTAACAGGATAAGCTAGAATAGAATCCAAAGGTTAAATGATTGGTTTTGGGTCTCTACAAGTCTAATAAAGGTCTCAAGTAGATCACAAGTGAATGAGGGTGAGATAAAATTAGGTGGGTTGGTCTCTGTTTTAGGCTATTTGGCAAACACGAGAGACCGGTGTCGGCTAGGGGTGACCAACGACGATTAGGTATTAGGTGTCGATTCTTGTGAGATCTGGAAATGTCACAGAGCAAGATTTTGGTCTCCTTTGTAATTGCACAAAGGACTTTGGTTAGTCAGGATGAGGTATTGGGTGAGTAGGGTAGGCTTTTTGCAAGGTTTTAATGAGTATATTGCGGTGAAAATGGGCAGAAGGTCAATAAGGGGGCAAGGTAAACAATGGATGATAAAATGATGAAGAAATGAAATAACCAGGAAAGTATGATGTTGTACTTACTTGGATTCCATTCATGAAGGCCTGAGTGTGAGGGATGGAGGTGCTGATGATGGGTTTCAAGTTGTAAGTGATCACCAACTGAATAAAATGTTCTCGCATGGGCTGCATGTACACTCCTCTTTGCTTGGATAGATCGAGATCATAGCATTTGGGATGGGCATGCGGGAGAAGATACTCAATCTCCTTCCTTAGATGTGAGTTTTCACTTTGGAATTGGCTCTCTGAAGATGCGTTATCTCTCGAGATGTGTTCTTAATCATCAACTCTCTCCCCAAAGTTTTCCAATCTTGAGAATAAGGTAGTTTAGGGGATAAAATGGGAAATCGGCGGCGATCTAGATTAATCGGTGATGGTTAGGGGTAACCGGCATCATCCAAGGAAGGAGTTCCTAGGTTTACTAAACTAGGAGATCCTTTTGATTTTCTTGGATCTCGTGTCATCATCCCATGGATTAGAGTGGGAGCTTCTTGTGAGCATGCGGGAATGTGGTTAGAGGGAATGTAGGTATTAATTTTTAGGGTTTGGGTAAGACTTAGTTAGTTATGGGAACTTGCTAAGAATAGGTCTTAGGTTGAGTTGGTTTGATGAGGTGTCTAAGTGAAGTGTATGTGTAGATATTATTTAAATAATATATTTAAAAATAAATATAGTGAGGATAAAGAATTAATTTAATTAAATTAATATTAGTGGGGTGAAGGGGGGTCATGGCTAGGTAAATGTAATAAAGGGTGCTTATATGGCGAGGGACAAAAGGGGAGTGTGACCTAATTTTAGTGTCTATAGTGGGGGATGCGTGGATGTCATATCATGTTGTAACATCATAGGTACGTTGTGACGTTGATAAGAGATAAGATATGATCAAAGGATGGGATAGGATGTGGGATTAATAAAATTGGATGATGGATGAGGTCCCAAAATAGATGAGGAGGGACAAATTATGGATGAGATAGGGTTTGTCTATGTAATATGATATTGAGATAAAGGATGGGGTCCCAAAATGAGCGCTGAAGGAAGGACTTTAGGTGCGATAGATTTGGATTGTGTTAAGGGATGGCATCCGAAAATAGATGGTAAGGTTGAGAGGTTGGATTATGTGCATTTTGATCTTGTAAAGTTTTCTTTGGATAGAGGAGAGGGTTTCAAAAAAGATGATGAGGGTGAGTTTGTGGATGTGATGAGATTTTAATGTATAGTGTTTGATTTAGGACGAGGTTTCAAACTGGATGACAAGTGAGGATCTAGGGATAGGATTGGGGCTTATTTGGATAACAAAGATGTAATCTCCAGACACGATTAAGGAGGGTTACTTTCACATGTGGATTTGATTGGTTAAAAATAAGATGGTTGGATGTCAAGATCTTCAATTATATTTTCCTCCTTTGTAATGGTCTCCGAGGTCAATTCTATAAGCTACTGAGGAGCTAGTAGGTGATTGGATAGTAGGCAAGGTGAGATCGATGTGTGAGGACTAACGAAAATGATATATAGGGATTCTAAGTCTTTTAGGGTAGCGATGGTGGTGAAGGGGTATTTTCATAGGAATATCTTATGTGATAGTGTTAATGGTGTGACTCAAAGGACGTGTAGTATCTATATAGAATGACTCTATCGAGGGTGTTTGGTCGGGAAGCCAAGTAATGGCATCATGTGTGGTAGTCTCATATTTCTCATAAGAAGGCCTATGTGAATGATATGGGACATTCTTAGATTGAATATTGAGATGTCCTTCTTCAAGGGATTGGATTTCTAACTTTATGGACATGGTGAAGGATTCATCAAAAGTTTGGAATGTGTGGATCTAGAGGGTAGATGAGATGTGATGGACACACAATTGATAAAACAACTCAATCCGTTTTGATTGAGGTGCTGAGAACATCAATTGATTAATAATGATTTTCCATCTAGTGACGAAGTCATTAATGATCTATTTTTTAGATTGTTTGAATGAAGAGAGGTCGAAATGTCAATTTTTTAGGAATGTTGATAGAAACGTTCTTGAGAAATAACAGGCTAACTTTATGAAACGAGAATAAAGAGTGTTGAGGAAGGAAGTTGTCCCAATCTAAGTTAATTCCTTTTAACCGACATAGTAAAGGTTCTAAGCATGAGATATTTATAGTATATGATGAGATAACATGAGTGTTTAAAGGATAGTATGTGATGTTGAGGATCCTCTTGTCCATGGAACATGGTAAATTCAAGTAATTCCCAATGTGGAGGACAAGGCTTATATAACATTGATGCATGAATGGGTTTGTTATAAACCCGGTCATAAGTGAGGACGCATTTAGGTCCCATGGTAGCGGATTCCAAATTGGATAATCTATTCAAGCATAGCTTTTATGGGAACATTTATGAGATTAGACATGAAGGAACTAATATGTGAATGTAGATGAGAATGTGATTGATTTGATTTATGGTAGTGGAGAGTAGGAGGGTTATGTTGTGGATGCGCTTGATGTGGGGTTGATGATGGGTATTTAGAGAAGATATCATTTTTAAAGTTGGTTCTAATAAAGGGATGTTCGATATGATGTTGTTGGATGAGGGGGCTGATTGGGTCTAAGTAGGGATGTATGTATGAATTTTTGATGTCGGAGAGGTGTTGAAAGGGGTATTCAAGTCAGATTGGTTGATTGGATGAAAGATGGGGATATTAAGATTCGATGAGATTGTGATGAAGGAGGGGATGCGGTGAGGTTTTATTGATGGGATAAACTTGTTATGGGCTAATGGTGATAGTTTGGAAGTCACTTGGCCATGTAATATTCTCGTAGGATTGTTAACTAGAGTTGTTATAAGGCTATAAGATTAGCTAAAAGGTATAATTTCCATCGGGAAAAAATGGTATAAATGGATTTGGGAGCATGTCAAAGATAAATTAAGTTAAGTGAGACATGATAGGTTGATGAGATTGAGAAGGATAAAATATTGTGTAGGGGACATTTTAAAATTGATTGCGGTGAAAAAATGTAGAGGTAGTGAATGAAGCAACCAAAGATGGTTGTAATAATGATGCACTTTGGTTAAAGGGATATGCTAATGTGGAGGGTTGATACATATTAAATAATATTTAAATGATGATAGTACAAAAAATCCCTAAGAGAGATACAAATGTAATATTTAAATCAAGATGAATAATTTTCATTACCTTGATTAGTTTAGAAATAGAGTGAAATTTGTAAAAGGTTAATAGGGTACTAGGAAATGGAAGTCTATGGATTATTTCATGAATTTTTAAGTTTGGATTCCTTGATATACCTAAAAGTATGTGAGGCCTAAATCTGTGTGTGTGCTAGTACAGGGTGTGGTAATGGGGCGTGGTAATGGGGCGTACCCCCTCACTTCATGGTCACACAGTGATGAGGGAGTTGGGTTCTTATCCAATATACCGATACTAAGTTTTTATACTCAGCCAAAATACCAAGTTGAATTCTTCTCTTGGTGATGAAATCAAATTAGGTACACCTGGGTAGGAATGTTTCAATGCAAGTTTGTGTTTGAAGTGATTTGGTTTTTTCGGGGGATATAAAGTGAATGCAATCTATTAACTTCCTAATTAAGCTATGATGATCATGACGTATGAAAGGTTCTTTTTAAGCCCAAAATAATGATTGATTTCTATGAGTATAGAAGGAAAGAATGCAATGATTTAAAACAAGAGAAAGGAAAAAGATGCACTTGCAAAACACTTCCTTCTCCATTTTTTAATTTTTTTTTTTTTAACACAACAACAATGCAGCAAGGAAAATCCCTCAAAGTAACTTTCAAGGGTTAGATGAAAAGAGAAGACGAAAAACAAAGATGGATGTTAGAGGCCAACCAACTAAGCAATCATAAATAATCCATAGGGATCACCAATGATTCACAGGGATCACTAGAAATTAAAATTGATCACATGTTATTAAAAATAAGAAGAACTAATGATGGAATATAAATTATTCTAAAATGAAATAAGAAGGGAAAAGAGTCCCACCGAGCATACGAGAATGTACCAAATAATTTTTGTTTCCAAATTTAACTTAACAAAGTGAAATAACAAAAAAACCAACCTTAGAAGGTAGTGGGGTTTACCGATACCTATGATGATTAATGTTAATGTTGATGGTTGATTCGATGTACAAAATCTAAACGAGCACATAGTTGCTTCCTTTCAACAAGATAGGTCACTTGTAATGCACATTCACTCAGAAAAAGATAGGATTAGATAGATATATGGTATATTTCCTAGCAAAGGAAAGTCCCTAAAATTCAATGGACTTACTTGGAAGGATATCAATCTATGAATACGTACAAGAAACCAATCAAATAATGATAAGATAAAATGATAAAACCGACTATATAACCAAAAATGCAAAGGAAAAGGGACTGACATGGTATAAGGATATAGGGTTCTTTGATAATGTGGTGATTCCTGATCCAAAGTGAGTCTCGTGGATCACAAAATGGCTCGAGAGGAGCAAGGATGTAGATAGTTTTATACTCAAACAATTGAGCATGATGATAGATTTGATTGAGATAAGCGATAGAGTGTTAAATATGGCTCAATGAGCTTTATATGACTAGACAAAAACCTACAAATGCTGAGTGGTAATAAGTGATAGGATACAAAGGTCTAAAAACAAGCTTAGGGGTTAAATGATATTAGAGATAAGGATCCTCAATGATTAAGGCCAATCGATGACATTTGGGGCTGATTGTCGGTGATTAGGGAATTGTTGGTGATTCTTTGTGGAAATGTACATGCTACTAAAATATGAAATAAATTCAATTTAATCTTGTAAATGATGAATAAATGAGATAATAAAGCAACAAGATAGGAACTTACCTTGTATAAATTGATAAATGAATACTAGAAGATGATATTACTTGAGAGAGGAGATTGTAGATGTAAAAAGATTACTGATTTGATTCCTAGACATGTGAAATGATGAAAAAGAGATTATGGATATACTGGAATGTTGTTATGATTGTCTCTAACTCTTTTGAAAATGATATGATACAAATAATATGTAATGTAAAGTTCTTAAGAAACGTCCCACTATAAGATAACATTAAATGGAGGCCCGAAACTCATTTATATAAGGTCTTCGATGACTTGGGAGAATCTATGGTGATTGGGAGGATCATTGGTGATCCAAGTTTTACAGGAAAAGGTTGAAACCACTTCCCAAATTGATATTTTTTTACGAAGGGTGTATTTTAGAAAGATATTATGCAGGTTAGGGAGGTTGTGAAATGGTTGAAAAGTTGTTCATTTATTTTATCTTATTTGATTTTGGTTTGTAAGTGGTTTGAGTAGTTTATGAGAGGATAACATAAGATATTAGGGTTGTAGAATGATATTTATAGGGATTAAAAATGATGTGGGATAAATAAGACTTAGGATAGATGATTTAATAGATGATATGATAGTGATGTGATATTGAAGGGGTGTTAGCTAACATGAACACAAGGATTAGTAGTGCTAATTTTAGGTTTCTACATTTCCTTTTAACAAACATATTAGACAATTAACATGTACCTTCTCTATTTACATATAAGTTTCCATCTTACGGATTAAATCTTATACATTTTTAGTGAAATGATGGCATAGGTTGGTTATTTTTCTTACTCATCAATTTTATATTCCTTCATACATACTTGGTTACTAGACCAATTTCTATCTTCTAAGCATATTGAATCTTGTCAAAATCTCTCTCAATTAATTCAAATGAACCGTGCACCCAATAGTCACAAGTTGCACTTGTGGTATTTGATACTGATTGAGTATCACCCCACATGATCTCTCTTTCTATTATTATTTCATAGTTATCCATCCATGTATCTTGTATATTATATATGTGTTCTAAATCCTCATATTCTTTTACATTTTAGATGTGTGGTGGGATTTGTTTTGGGTCCATTAGAAATAGGACTCGTTGAGTTCCATTTTACTAGGTTTATAGACCTTTTTTTGAACTAAACTTCTACGTTATTTTCATATCAACATGGTCATCCTAGGAGTGTTGTAATGTTATCTTCATCGGTGAGTGGTATTACTTCAAAATTCCCATAGAATGTGACCCCCATGATACTAATAATAGCATTATTTAGTACTCTAATAGAACAACTAGTTTTTTTTTTTCATAAATAGAACATGTGGAGATAGGTGTATTACAGGTCATCCATTTTTTCCAATCATCCATGATGAGGATATTAACTTCAAAACTTGTGTATACCAATATGTCATTTATATTCCACCCATCTATGAAAGCATTGACAAATATCTCTAGATCAAAATCTTTGGCTTTTATGGAGTTGACATTTTCCTTCTTCCTTTGTTCCATTTATTTCTTGAGAACCATTTTGCAAATATTATGCGACAATCATTGACTCAATAGTGGTAATATGCCTTTGATGTGTAGAAACTTAAATACTTCTTGAAAACCATTCTTACTAGTTTTGTATTTTGTGGGATCTATTGGTTCCTAATCTAATACCATGAATAAGGATTGAATGAAAATCTTATGAACTAGAAGGTAAGGAGGAAAGATAGACCTATTTATTTTTATTTTTTAGCCAAGGATGGATCTATCTCTTTCACTTAACCAATCGTTTTGGAATGATAGGTAGGTACTTGACTGATGGAGTGGTTTTCCACCTGGTAATTTATGGATCTACATAGACCAAGGTGAGAGGACCTAATGTGTAGATTGAAAAAGAGAGGGAGACATGGTGTTTTAAGCCCTCAAACTTGTTGGAAGGTCATATTGATATCAAGTGTAGTCACTAAATGCGTTCTTGCCCAAGAGAGTGGTCACAAATGCACTACAAACACTTGTTGCATAAGACATAATCTACTAAAGAAATATTTTGGATGTGATCACAAAAATCACTCAAAAGGTATTGTTGACAACTTGGATTGGAATAATTCTTGGGATTATAATATTTGTGAATCAAGGAAGTCACACTTATTATCTAACAAAGGTGTATTTAATTCGCAGATAACATGTTGGGTATGCAATGATGATGAAATTTGCATATGGGTAGCATAAAGGGATAATGAAAATGAGTATCGAGATAGAGATGGATGGAGATGGGGAATGCACGGATAAAGAGTATAAGTAACTTCCTTAACCATTTTGTCCTCGATATCTTCATTGCATCCAAACCTTTCATCAAAATAAATACATCCTCCAAAACTTATTTTCCTTCATGGACACCAAAGTAAGGAAAATAATAAAAAAATAATCCGTCAAACCCTAGCATAGATACCGAGAATAAAGTTTCATGTAATGATCATGTTAAATCCCTAAAATCAAAGGATAACCTTGAGATAGAAAATTTTCATTCCTAGATATTAGAGAGAGGAATTTATAATTAAAGTAAATGATACGAGGTAACATTACGAAACGTCATTTCATCAATACCCACCTCGGATAATTAAGCGTAAAATGCTTCTATATAGTTTTTTTAACATGATAAACACAAGATTACAAAGGAGAATGAAGATTTATTCATTTCAAATTTGTTAACAACAAGAAATAACAAACATATACATGGTAGTTTGATCATGTGTGTTCATTTGAGAAGTAGACAAGTGATACATATAACGATACTCTCAAATCCTACTAATGGTATAGCTGCAACCACCTTAGCATTAACCCCAAATGGGATCACATTAAATCAATAATTATCATAACTGAAACCAAAAGAGAAACATAGATATTTTACCCAAATACAAACCAATATAATTTCCAAAAGGATGTCCAAAATACAACTGGAAGTAGGTAAGTGAGGAAAAAACATCACTTTTATATAATAATGTATAAACCCTCAAAGAATATGCTAAATAAAAATTCTGAATGAAGGGATAATATGCTGATCAATGTGCTTTGAGGTGAATTCAATGAAGGAGCATGTGATCAAGAAGATGGAATAAGTAAAAAACTACCAAGTGTTCATTCCACAACTCACAAATAAAATAATGATCACTTAGTGGGGAAAAGGAGAATATCCTGATTCCAAAAGAATTTGGGGTCGAAACAGGATGAAGAGAGAATCTCCACTTGTCAAATTTGTCGTTATATTCCATGAAAATGACATTTTGGCATCCCAAAATTCTGCAACTGCTCTATCTAAAAAACTTCACCATTTCCTCAAAATTTAATCTTTATAGAATTGCCTCGACATCATGGTCCCAATGCAACAAATTTCATGAAAAATAAATGCCCCAAACAAAAGTTATGAGAAAATTGCAAAACCATATATGGGATTTACAGTTGCAATTTGGCATTTTATTAAACTAAACTTGTCATTTGAAGATCCAAGGAGATTCCACGTTGCTCTGAATGATTGTCTATGTAGGTTAGACCTGAAAGTGTAATCTGCAGTTTGCAAACTGTAAGACTGCCATCTGAAAACTAAAATTTTATCTGTGAGTTCCCAAAATGTGTCATTTTTATTACTACAATCGAGCCTCAAAATTCCATATGTAATTTGTAGTTTTGTAAAATTCTTATTTTCCAGCCTGTTATTTCATTTGGAACTTCCCCGATTATTCCATGTGGCCTTATTTGATTGGTCTCAGGCCTCAAAGTTGAAAATGCAATTTGAAACCTCCTTTGTCCACATGGTAAGGTTTCATTGAAGCTTGGTTTTTCAGGCGAGATATTGAATGCATTAATAGGTCCACCTATTGTAAACTATGTTGACTTAATTGATTAGTGTGTTGGGAAGTGGGACAATATTTACTGAATTAACTAATCATTGAAGGGGTTCGGGAATGCAAGGAATAAAGAGAAAGGTTGAACTATTCCTAGGGTTATAAACCGAGCCAACATCGCTCATTCAAGGAGTTAGATGTTTTTGTAATGTTTTGATGAAGAAAAGAACAATTCAATTTGTCTCATCGATACCCAAAATACCGGACAAAAGAGTAATTCAATTTTGTAAACATCCAAAGTGGCAGAGCGGTGAAGTGATGGAAGTGGGGAACCAACGTAATGAGGAAAAAAACATAGTTCCTCGAGCGCTTCAAAATCAAGATCCAACTAAAAGAGAAGGATATTTTTTTAGCAAAAATAGTTAAATTCTTAGCTTGATTAGAGTATAAGTAGAGGGGTAAAGTAGATTGAGCAATTTTGATGTTATGGGGGTGCTTAAGACACCATGAAACTTACAAATATACCATGTAATGCCTTCTTTTCACATAATCATGCCAAAAGAAGTTAGGATGAAGATCAAACCTGCAATATTTAACTCGAAAAACCTTCCTTATTAGTGAATAATGCGGTGATGATCTAGAACATCACCATCCCTACAAATTATCCACTTGAAAATTCTTCAAATCATAAACAAGGTAATATATAAACATAGAACATCATGAAACTACAAGATCATCCCGAAACTTGTTCAACTCCGTAAATGAACTTTGGAAATCCCTTAAAGCCTTCTTGAAACATAGTAACAAGTACCTTAGGGAATCAAGGAATAAAATTAAGGTTAAGACATGGTTTATATCAACATACAAATGAACAATATAACAAGGCATGGACATAATGATGAATATTATAGGAAAGGAATAGTTATACCAAGTAATAATGAAGGATTCTAAAAAGATGTTTCCAATTATATACACGGATCAAAATGGAAACCAACATTATATCTAGCTCAAGGATGGAAACCCTCGGTGGGTATCCAAAGAAATATAGACAAACTCATGGATGGATTATACCAACTTCCTATCTATTGTAAAATGGATTCAAATGGGAAAATACTTGGTTTCTTGTAATGAAAAATCACATGAGATACAAAAACCTACCGAGAACAAAATAAGGGAATAAAAAATAAAGAAATAAAAAGGCTATACATTGTACACGGATCTGTTTCAATCCATATGACCAAAAAAATCCATCAAAACCTCCACGATCCCAAACAATAGTTGAATCTTAAATTTTTGCATGGAGGCCAAGGAAAAAAATTTAGTAATGAAGAAATACATGCCAAAAAAACCATTGTTCTAGGATCATGCAGTTGTGTTTCCATCATAAAGCATAGGTTAACAAGTTCAATTTCGAAACTTAAATCCTTGGATCAACATATATTTAAATATCTAAATGAAATACATGTTGACGAATATCTTCTTCACCTATTTTCAAATTAGGGTATGGAAATGCTAAACATTCTTAGTTCTTCTTCAACAATTTAGAATAAGTTTTTTCCTCATTTTCACTTAATTTTGTACTTAATGAAAATTTCTCAAGTTTATTGCAAGTACCAAAACTAGAATCCAGTACACTCACTTGTCAAGGGGTCTAACTTAACCATTGTTTCATTGACAACACCAAGAAGATGATTTTAAAAACATCCCCCTTACTATTGGGAATGCATATTATTTTACCTAAAACATTTCTTCCTATAATAAGGGAATTGCACTAACTATTAAGTGATATAAATCTAACTAATTAGTTTATTTTTCTAATAATATCTCTTATTTCTCATTAATTTTTTCCAAGGGCATGAACTCAAATGGATTGTCAAAGAACTCAATTAGACTAGATATACAATTTATAAAATTCAGAAAAATCATTCTCAAGCACTGGGAAACACCGAGATAATCATCATTATTTCTACATAAAGAAGGCTAAAAAAATTGGTGATCAAAATTTGGTTCATAAATCTAGGATATGATGATAAAATCGTTGTCATCAAAAGGTGATATATACCAAGAAAATTGATTAACATATGTACTCTAATATTTTTATGATATATAATGTTATAAGAATCAAATAACTCATTTAAATCATTATCATCGTGGGGGTCTTCAATGTGTTCTTCCAAATCAAGATAACAACCATCCAAAACATCAAGAGAAACAACAAAATGTGTACCAACACAAGGTTATCTAGCACATGATTCATATGACTTATTTATCCTAAGAACACCCTTGAGATCATTATCTAATGCAAGCTTCTCAGTCTTGGAAGTACGAAAAAAGTTTCTTTTTCTTTCACTTCTCAACTTGTACTAGTTTCTTGATCAACCAATGCATTTATTAAAAACCACCTATCTTCCCTTGAAGTAACTCTCCCATCATACTTTCTAATCATTACATTTCTTAGGTATTCAAAATCCTGATTAAGAATATTACTAAGTTGATTCAACCATATTGCATCATCACCTTCAAAGGAAGGAAAAATACCTTCTTTACAATTATATAAAAATCATATAATATCTTGGCATACATAAGATCAATTGAGGTAGAACCATTTTTAATGTTCCCTTGATCATCAGCAGAAGGAACAATCGATTCGATTTATAATCATCAACTTCATTTGTCAAATCAACTTTTCACAAGGAACATGAGGCATGAAGCACTTATCACACAAATCAATGATGTGATATTCTTCTTCAACTACTAAAACTCTTTATTTAAATGGTAAATAACTCCTCTATCATGATTAGGTGTATTTTGTCTTTCCATTTGACCCATAGGCCTCTTTCCTTTATCATTACCTCTATGATCCATTCTAGGATGAGGCACATACTTGTTTTTAATCTCATTTTGATTATAAACTTGATTATTATTTTTGGACCCAAATATAATCCTTTCTCATCCTTTTCAAAGTTATAGGATATTATTTTACCGGCCACGATCTTGAGTGTTAGCCACTCCAAATTTGATGATTTGTCAACTTTATTCTTCTAGAGATTGACTAACTAGACACCCTCTCTTTTTTTTATCAGCTGCCTTGATATTATTATCCATTGTAATTTCCATAGAAAATAATTTCCTCAAATTCATAGGTTCTTTATCTCTCGGAAATTAGGTTTCCTTCTTATCAAATGCATCACAAGATTTGATTAAGAAGGATTTTTCACTTGGTCTCAAGTTGATTGGTAATGTCACCAAGGTTTTATTAAATAGTGTTAAAGTCTTGTACACATTCACTTGGTTTTTTCTTAATGTTTTCAAATTCAGATAGGAGGAACCTAGTGTCATTCGTATCATCATATTGAATTCTCGAAAACATTCATCATTTCATCTGAAAAATTTATTGAAATATGAGACAAAGAGTTAAACCAATCTCTAACATCTTCAAAAATAGTATGCATAAATAAATTCAAATAGAAATAGTCATACTTAATCTCATAATCATCAAAAATATTCAAACATGACCTAAGATGTTGTTCTCCACAAATGGAATTGGTACCTTGAAACACTGGGTAATCTATTTTCGATCCCATCGAGCACCTCATTAGGATACCCTAGCATGCCCTCAAAATTAATAGGTGTAAAGGCATTTTCTCTAAAACAAGATCTTGGAGGAGGATGATCCATGTTGTTAACAACAAAATTTTCAATTATAGGATCAAAAATACTTTGATCAGCTATTTCTGGAGACTATTACCTTATGAAATCTAATAAGCACTTTATTACCAAACTTATCTCCTTCTCTTAGGCAAAGTATCTAGATCAAGGAAGAGTTATTCTACAAAATCTGATATGAATGAGGACCTAGACACTTCTAATCTTGCATAGATGAATCACCAACAAAATATAACAATAATAAACATTGATCTAACCTAGAAATGAAATTGGATTCGTTAATCGAGTTTGGACTCTAGAAATTGTAGATTTACCTTGTAAAATCAGTGAATCCCTTTATGAGAAAAGAAATGAGTAGATGATCGATATACTCGATAAACCGTGAGTAATACTAGGTAAGGGCTCACAATTAAACCCACTTAAAACATATGAACTTTGAGAACTAGTAATTATTTATTCCAATGGATCTCTTAGAAAAATATCATCCTAATAACTTTATATAAGTTTGATCAAGAACTTATGATAAAAAAAATTCTTGAAGTAAAGGATTATAAAAAAGCGTAAATGACCTTGAATTCCATGGAAATGGTGCCAATTTTGTGTTGGTTATGATGAGAGACTGATAATGTGTATTTCTCCCCAATTTTCTCCCTTCCTTATGCTATGTCAACTGATTTTGATCAATTTATTATTGCATATGGAGACATTGGACACTTTATTATGTTAGATATTTCTTAAATACTTCTATGATTTATCATCATAGTTGTTAAGATATTCTTACAATTGATATAGAAAATTTTCTTATCCATTTTATATACATTTGGCATGGTTTAGAGATGAGGATATTGATTATTGTGTGATGAGATGGATATGATTGTTAAATTGTATATATCATTGATTTTTATAGTAATTTTTATATTGATGGATAGATGTGGCATACGTATTCAGCTAACATGGAGTTGTTTGATCATCATGATTATTCATATGGTTATGACATTTGATTTCAGATCGAGAAAGTATGAGTTTTTTTCTTTAGTGTGAAGTACTGTAGGGTACACCAGGAGGAGAACATGGGTCTCAGTTGTAGCACTAACAAGATGCAAAAGTTTTATTAGCCAAACCCATCCTTACGTTTTTGTATGCCTTGGCATTGTTTGTGTATTTGATTTGGTATGATCACCTTGATTTTATATGTAGGTCTCATCTATTACTAATTCACCTTTCCTCACCTTGTTAAATTAATCTTGGTATTAACCATCTTGTTTAGAGTGGTTTATTACTTATTTTTCATTTGATGATGATTTTGGTAATTGGGTGATTTGTTAGTGTTAAGTATGTTTATTGGTGTCTTGGGATCACCTAACCTTGTTTTTGGGGACCACCAAGCATCTTGGATACTTCAATTTCTCTCAAATCTCGTATTTGAGAAAAAAATGGAATTTTGGAGGCTTGTTTGGAAAGTATGGGGTCCCTCTTACCTTAAAAATGACCCTTTGGACCTAACCTATGGATAGAGGGAACTTTTAGCCAACCCGAATAGTTTTTTCCTTCTCATGATCCTCTCTCAAACTACCTTCCTTCCTATCTTTTATCTCATGTGAGTGACTTTGGGATTTGGTAGCATGTTGTTTTCTAATTGAATTTTTAAATTTTTTCTTCTTACATTTATTGTTATCTGGGTACTTGAATGGGGACCTTCATGAGTAGAATGTGCCTAGTTAGAGTAGTGACACATGTCACCATTCCATGGGCTTGAGGAATTTTGAGAACTCACTCTATTTATATTCCAATGTTTGATTTTTTGGGATATGGTTTGAATTTTGGGGCTTTGGAGAGTTTTTGGAGTTCATGGAGGGATTCTTAGCTTTCTTGGAACTAAAGCTTGTTGTGGAGTCCATTGGAGCATTGGCAGCTCTTGGAATTTTTATTGGTTAAGGTCGGCCTCACCCATGTTTATTTTTTCTTCTTGATAGTGCAATGCATAGAAAACTTGATGAATTTTTATTGTTTGGAATGTTTGTTTTGGGTATGCGAATTGGTTTTTAGCTTTTTGTTTCCTCTATCTTTTTTGTTTTTGTTTTTCCCTCGACCCCTAATGGGAGTGGATTTGGGAATGGTTTTGGGAAGGGGGAAGGGATAATTTCTTCATCCTCATGGAATCTTGGGGAAGCCATGAAGGATTTTGTTATCATATTTCCTTCCTTAGGGGAAGTAGGAGGAATTTCAATTTGTCTTGGAAATCCTCTCCTATCCTTTCTAAGGAATCCTGCAAGGCTTAACCAACCTTGGCAAGGAGGAGAATGTGGATTGATAAGGATTTTGGTGGGTATTTTGGAGTTGTGGAGTCTTTATAATTGGAGGATGATCTTGGCACTACGTGTTACACTTATTGTTTTGGGATCCTTTCTTCCCCTTTTCCCATTGCCTTTATTTGTGGATGCTTTCGTGTTTGTATCATTTTGTATTTTAATAGATATTTGGATTCTTCCTCCCATGGTTTTCTTGCATGACTATATCATTTTTTTTTTTTTTTTGGCATCATGGTGATATGTTATCCCTATTTGCCATAGGCTTGGGGAAGAAAGTATGGCTTAACTTGGGAGAAAGGTGTGTAATGATTCCTATGGTGGGAGATTTTCAAGCATTCTTTTTGTGGTGTTTAGAGCACTTGAAAAAATTTGAGTTTGGAGCTAAGTTGGAAGCATTCTTTGGGTTCTTATTGGAGGAGAGATGTTTAAAATTTTAGCTTTTGGGAAGGTTGTTCCCACATATTGGGAGGCTTGTAATCTTGTATTTTAAATTACTATTTTTTGTATTATACTTGTTTAAAAGTAAATATGCATTCTTTTGCTCTCTTGGAGAATTTTAATAAGGTTTGGGAAATCTTATTTTGAGGAGAATTCTAATGGGAAATTTGATTGATTTTCTTAAGAAAATTTTATTATATTGTCCTTTTTGAGTTTTCCCTTGAAAATGCAATAAAATGTGGGTTGGAATGGATATCTTATTGTTTTAGACCAGTGGTTATTTTTACCATTATAAAGGTTTTATTTTCATTTTTCAATCTATAGAAACATTCATTGTGTTGTGGTATTATCATTTTCATGACTAAATGAGAAATATTACGTAATTTATAGATTTCGATTCGGTATAAAATATGTGAAAATCATATTTTGGGTGATTTATAAATATATTTAATCTTGCTAGATTTAAATGTGTGTAGAATAAAATAATTTTTATTTATGCATTTTGTACTTAATGAAAATTAGTATTCACTTGTGAGCTTATATCTCCTTCAAACTTGTATTTAAAATTCCTTTCAAAAATACAGTTTCATTTAAAGCATGATAGTAGTAAGAAAATTGATCTTGGAAATGGTTTTATTCTTGCAAGATAGTTCTTGATATATGTATGTGATATATGTATGTGTGTGTGTGTGTACATATATATATATATATATATACACACACACACACACACACACACATATATACATACATACATATATACATACATATATTTATTATATACATCTAGATGAAGAAACATTTGATTACCCTTTTATAACTTATTCTTATTTGGGAAATATCTTGAACATATTATAACCAGAAAAATTAAATATTGACTTAATAAATTCATATTATAAATGTAAATGATTCATATTAAAATCATGTCTAAATACTTGTGTTTGTTTAAATGTTAGAAATAGGGATTAAATGACACAATGAGAAACATTCATGGTGTTGTGGTATTATCACTTACATGAGTAAATGTGAAAGATTACGTAATTTATAGGTTTTTATTTGGTATAAAACATGTGAAAATCATATTTTGGGTGATTTAAAAATATATTTAATCTTGCTAGATTTAAATGTGTGTAAAATACAATCTTTTTGTTTATTCATGCATTTTTACTTAATGAAAATTAATATTTACTTGTGAGATTATATGTCCTTCAAACTTAATTTTTTTAGTAAGAGGATTAATAAGGTTGTTGAGGAAAAGAAATTCTCCGACAAGGCGAAGAGCTGGAGTTTGTTGCTGTGGGCATAAGGGTAAGTTCTATTCCCATGCCGTATGATGAAGTGATGAATATGATGGTCAAATATATTTCTCTGGAAGGGTGTTATAAAATGGTCCCTGTTAAACACCTTATTTTTAAAACCATTTTAGAAGGAATTTCACATCTGTTTCCGCATTACCTTCTCAACTCCCTTTAGCGCTCTGTTCTAGATTTTCAAAAGCACTCCCATGCTATTCCTTTGCATCAGGGCCTTATCTTTCTGTTGCACAAGCTTTGTGTTGCCAAGTTCCCTGGCTTCCTGATTGCTCCTAGTGAGCCGCTCACTACCACCTCCTCTACTCCCACTCCCACTCTTGCCACCCCTTCCAAGTCAAAATCCAAGAACCCCATGAAAATAGACACCCCTCTCACTAGCAGGATTCTCAGAAGCTCCAAAGAGATGGAGGTTGCTCAAAACTTGCTTCATATCAGCAATGTTGGTATTGAAAAGGCCCTGCATCAGGAGGAGTCTCAAGTGCCTAATAGACTGGAAGCCCTAGAGAAAGAGATGAAACAGATGAAGAAGGACCTTCAGCATATGGAGAAGCAGAAAGGGAAAAGAAATTTTGATGAAGAGAATGACAATGGAAAGGATCAGTTTACTGATATATATAAGAAGTTGAACTCTCTAGATACCAGACTGGGGAGAGCTAAAGGTAGATATGATCACAATATTGCTATCTTTATAGCCATAAGTGACTTTCTAGATCAGTAATTTTGGAGCATTTTTATGCTAAGTGGGATCCCTACAACTATTTGGGGGAATGAGAAAGAGAGGAGTATGACCTTTTCGCAGTTGGATGCTTTGGACTCAATGCACACAACCACTCTAGTGTTGTTTACCTTGTTGCTAGATGATCCAGTCCAGAATTGAAAGAGCATCCAAGAAATAGACTCACTTGGGCTGGCAAGATTTGGTATAGATGTTGTTCTTTTGTGATCTTTTTGTTGTGACGTTGCTACTTTTTTGTGGTTTTGTTGCGGTCTGTGTCCTTTTTTGCTTCTAGTTGTAACCTGCTCTTGGTTACTTTTGGAAACACTATTATATATAGATTTTGATCTTTTTTTGTTGAATCTTCATAGTTATATCAGGATGGTGAGCCCTTTATGTAATAGGGTATAGTCCCTTTAAAACTATTTCCCAATTATAATAAAAAAATATCTCCTTCAAACTTGTGTTTAAAATTCCTTTCAAAAATAAAGTTTCATTTAAAGCATGATAGTAGTAAGAAAATTGATCTTGGAAATGCTTTATATACATACATACATACATACATACATACACACACATATATATACATACATATATTTATTATATACATCTATGAATAAAGATTTGATTACCCTTTTATAACTTCTTATTTGGGAAATCTCTTGAACATATTACAATTAGGAAAATTATATACTATTTTAATCCTTTTGAAGATTCCATTATTATATCTATTCATAGTCTATATATATATATATATATATATATATATATATATATTAAAGACTTAATAAATTTATATTTTAAATGTAAATTATTCATATTAAAATAATGTCTAAAGACTTGTGTTTGTTTAAATGTTAGAAATGGGGAATAACGTTTGGGAAGGGAACACAACCAAGGCCATGAATGCTTCTCAAACCATAACCCCATAATATATGGGACAAGGGTTGCGGAAGGGCCATGGACATGGCCGAGACCCCTACGAAAGCCCCGCCCCCTCCTCTATATTGTGCACTACCACACACATTCGAAAAACCCTCAATTGAATATAATGTAACATTTTTGGTTTATACCTACACACACACACACACACACACACCCATTTATTTTTGGATTTGGATCCACAAGAAAAGTATTTTTACTTACAAATAAAATGGATAGAAGAATAAAATTGGAGTTGTAAAAACTACATACAAAAAAGTAGATTTATAAAAATAGAAGAGAATAGGCCAACAAATATTCCTCCATCATACTTGTGAGCTCAATATAACAACCTCCAAGAAAAAAAAGAGACATAAGGAAGAAGAGGGAAAAATAAAATGAGATAATAACTTTTAAGCATGGAAGAAATACCTTCCATAAGGAAAACTAGGGTTTCCTAACCCAACCCTAAGAAAACAACCATCATTTAGAAGTATTTACTAAAGTAACTTCCAAATAAGAAGACAAAACATATAAACCTTACACTAGATTATATCTATACATGTGATGCTTGGTTAAAAACAACCCACTTGAGACCCATGAACAACCTAGGTTTAGTTAGAAAATTATGGAATAATGTTTTTTTTATTAGGAGTTAACGACCAAAGTCTCAAAGACAATTAAATTCAACTAATAAATTTTCCCATTATAATAATTACTAATTTCACATTATAAAGCAATAAGTGTAATAAGTCCACACCTAGCTCAAATCTCCCTAGGGATTAAATTAATCACTGATTACATTGACAATTTAGCTAAATATTCCTTGAATAAAATTTTAGGGTTAAGGGACCAAAACAATTAAATACCCAAGGTATTTAATTCCACAAGGTCTAAGACAAGAGCAGGGTTAAAGTACATATATAGATAGGGGTTGGGTCCGGGGGTCTTTATCTTATCTATATGCACCTTTTACTAACAATTCTCAGAGGTCACAAGGTCCAAAATTTAGGGTTAGAAGTTTTAGTTAGGTTCAAGGAGTAATTTACCCCCATACCCACTCTCTAACAGGATCAGAGTTTCAACTTGATTTTTCTCATACTTAAAATTTCCAAAAATTTCCCTAAATCATCCCATTGGATAGGAAATTTTCTCACCTTTCCGGTGATATAAAGAAGTCCTCCTAACTCCTTCAGAACTCAAGATATGAGCAAGCGGACTTTAGGGGTCAAATTTTCCCCAAGGGGACACGTGTCAAGCAGGGGTGAAGGGAAAATTTCGGGTCGGCGGGTCGTGGGGTGGCGTTTGGAAATTTTCCTTGTGCGAGAGAAATTTCTTAATTGCACTCGTGCCTCCGTGGGTCCTCCAAGGACACGTGGTGGCCTTTGAGACATCACCGGGGAAAAGGGGAAGGGCGGAGTGGTGGAAGAACTTGGGTTATTTCACCCAAGAGAAGGAAAAATAGTGTCCGTGCTTAGAAGGTCCACACGTCCCTGGAAGATAAAATTCCAAGGTGAGGGAAGGGGTGCGAGGCCATGAGGAAATTTTTAAAAAATTTCCCAAGGCAAAAACTAAAAAGAAACGAAGCCCCCTCCGCTTAACACCCAAAGCTACCACATGGTAGCCTGTGATTTGTCGTGGGCCGGCGGGGCTTAAAGGAAATTTTTTCCAAAGTTTTCAAAAAGGCTAAGGGCAAAATAAAATGTCACGTCTCTGCCGTTGCCCCATGAGGACATGTGGCAGCTCTCTAATTAGCTGCAGACCGACGAAGGAAAAGATGAAATTTTTCTTGAGCCAAAATATTTGAAAAAAACTTTTCTAAGGGAAAATCTACGAGAAATTTTTGGGTTGGGGCCCACCAGGGAAAATTTTGCCAAATTTTCCTACCAAGGCACAAAAACTTCAAAGTGCCATAACTTTTTCTAGGAAGCTCAGTTTTGGGAAAACAGGGACTTTTTGGAAATTACTCGATGCCCTCTTTGCACAGGAAATATAAAATTTACATTTTCATAATGTTTAAGGGTTCAATTTTACAATAACAATCTGTAGGATTTTAAAAAGCCTTTTGGTAATTTCTAAATTTCCAATTTGGTTAAATTGGATCTCCTCCTTCACTCAACATGCCAAACAGGCATGGAGAATCGATCTACGGAGCGTTTAAAGTGTTTTAGAGAACTTGATTTATTCAATTGAATCCAATTTGTAGTTTCCAATAGTTGTGAGAAAAAGTTTGTGAGAAGGATTTGGCTCTAATTTGGGATGTTTATACTTGTTTTCTTAAGTGCTCTTTGTCAACTAAGTTCCTTAGTGTCTTAGCATGCTAAATTATATCAATTGCAAGTTGATTGTTAAGTGCTGGTCTTATTTTGTGTATTTTTTTTTTTTAAATTTACTAGTTTTTAAAAATTATAGCAGAGATTCATTTGAAGGAAAACTCTATATATCCATTTCATCATTTAAGTGTGATACTTAATTCCTAAACTAATCCAATACAATCAGTTGTTTCTAAACAAATATTTTCCAATTTAAATTGTAAAATTTGATTACCAATATAATGTATTTCAAAAGAGACAATGCAATATAATTCTTACATGCATATTTCTTCTTTTTTTTCTAATTCCTAAACAGAGATTCCACTTACAATTTAACATTCCAACTCACCCAAAAACTCAATGAGAGGTAAACTTGTAATTATTTATTAATTCAAAAGGATATACATCTTTACATATTCCATTCTTTGAATGCAATTAATGAGTTCCATTTCTTTTCAATAACAATACATAATCTACATGTCTTTCACAATTCCAATATCTCACTTCATAATTAAATTACACACATATTTCCTTCACAAATACATGATACAATTTCATCCAGAACAAGTGGGAAAGGATTACAAATGAAAGGGTTTTCACATGGGACTATCAAATTTTATTTTCTTTTGCTCCGGACATGCAACATGAGGCACATTTTATTTTTCTCCAGTTGATCAAAAAAAAAGGAGGGGAAAGGCAATTCTCTCCACCCAACCAAGACATCCAATGAAAGGAGAATCCTTCCTTCATCATTGTCCCCGAGCCCCAACCAAAATATAATCAAAGGTGTAATTCAACCATGGCAACAATTGGCTTCCACAACACAACATTATTTCACATACACATTTCCATTTTAAAAACACAATTCAACACAAAAACAGTCAGTTCACAATTGCATTTAAAATCATTTCAAAACAAAACTCAAGCTTGATCATGCAAGCCAAAGGAGAAACGTCTATGGGGGAAGCTACTTATGCCTCCCAATTTGAATTTGGACATCCACCAATAACAGACTGCCAAATTCATCCATCACCCACAAATCCTTATGCCCCCCACAAATCCGTCCTTATGCCCCCCACACATTTCCTTATGCACCCCCACAAAGTAAGAAATGCAAGCTATTTATTTTCCATGGTGGATCCCAAACCCAAATTCCCTCCACAAAATTCTGATGCTAATGGCATTCATTATGCCCCCCCACATGGATTTCCCATAGCTTTCTCCTACACCTTCCCTAAGGCGTCTACCCAATTAGCCAACAAATAAAATAAAGCATACAC
The DNA here is from genome assembly GCA_018340775.1 of Taxus wallichiana var. yunnanensis. Taxonomy (NCBI): domain Eukaryota; kingdom Viridiplantae; phylum Streptophyta; class Pinopsida; order Cupressales; family Taxaceae; genus Taxus; species Taxus wallichiana. The sequence goes on from CM031242.1 coordinate 510,292,121, forward strand.
TATCCACACAACACAACAAAAAAATGACAGCATATAAAAGAGAGTTAAATTCCTACCTCTCCATGGTTACTTTTGTCTCCAAACAACAAGCTTCAAATTCTAAAACACAGATTCAAAACAGCAATCTCCCAAGCATGCAAAGCTTTCTCAAGCTTCTTCCCAAACAAGATCTCCAACATAAGAAAAAAATTTCCTCGGGAAGAATGCAAAAAGATTCAACTACACAAAACAAGAAGTGAGTTTGAATTAAATAAAAGAGGGAAGAGAAGAGGATGATGTGGATCCATGTAGGATGCCACATCACACATCCTATAATTTCAAACACAAAAAACAAAGTCCAATCCCCCAAGCACAATAAAGAGGTGGGTAAAATTATGACAAGTTACTTGCACACTCCAAAAATCTCACACCTTAAGGGACAACAAAATAAATAACATGCAAGAAAGTGCAATCCAAAACAAGCAACATGAATAATAAAATACATTATAAAAGTCAAAAATCACTTCTCCAACAATAAGTATGGTTGGTAACATAAATTTAGAGGCATGGGACAAGTGTTACTTGTCCCACAAGCCTCCAACAACAACCCCCAAGGACAAATTCGAATTTCCATGGAGGTGGAGTATTTCATACTGCAAAATCGGACTTACACAACTCTTACATAGCTTACACATCACTTACATATTTAATACAAATCTCCAACACTTTTATTATTACTTTCTCATATCCCAATTTTACTTATTTAACTTTTACTCATATGTTTTGTCATATAAATCTAACACAATTTTAATTAATTAAAATAAGGGAACACATTACTAATAAAATACATACAACAATAATAAAATAAACACATTAATAAAATACACAAACCCATGGTCACATATAAAGGAAATCCCCCATGGGAATCCCTAACAAAAATACACACACACACACAAGACATGTTGCCATGGTGACCTTGTTGAATTCACCTAGAATTCTATTGTGGTTGGTCTCTCGATCCCCTAATGTTTGTTGTGATATTTAACCTGAAAAACAAAAATACCTCCTTCGGCCTCGTGGCCATATCGAACATTCAAAATGAATATAAATAAAATCGTAAAACTAACTATATAAATGAATCACAACAACATCAAAGTAACAACTACATCATTTGCATTTTTAATCAACAACTATATCATCATCAAATAATTTCCATTTTCTAGGTTTACTCCAAATATCAAATATCACATGTCCGCACAACATCTACAATATAACCATGTCCGACAAACATGTCAACATCTATATAAAATGTCTCTGCAATAATCATCATGCATCATAAATGAATCGAGATCCAACAATAATCCAGGATCGACATCTAACACCATACTAAATCCAAACTATAAGGATGTCCATCATATCGTCTATAGTATCGGGATTAGTAATAAAAGGTGCCAAAAGGAAGTGGACACTACATTCCCCTCCTCTTAGACTCGACTTCCTCCGGAAGTCACGGGGAAAGAGAGATAGGAATAACTACAACAGAAAAAGGATCACTCCCATTATGGGATTGTTTGCTTCAAACAAGTGTGGGTCTACAGAACTCTAGTTTGGTCCAATGTATTTTAACAAGGAGAAGGGAGATTGCAAGGGATGAGTTCTAAACTTTCTGCATGCAAGGCTACGAGCATTTAAATCTAAGGAGTAACTTTATGCTATCAAACAAGATACAACACATAACAATATAACATGAAGAGTTCCAAAAGATTATTAAGAGTAACCACCAAGTAAGAGAATTTCAGGGAGAATTTCCATAACTTGAGATGACCACACAGTTTCCTCATGATACACATACCACATTAATAGAAGTTAAGGTTTCTACACATCTAAGCCATGATTTCAAGGTTTGTTGTTTAGACAAGGCTAGCAAAATCAACTATGACCAAATTTGTACGAGGAACAAGTCTACTCAAGGTCCCACAAATTGAGATCACACAAGATGAGGTTAACCAACAAGGACACCTAAAAAGTCTACTCAAGGTCCCACAAATTGAGATCACACAAGATGAGGTTAACCAACAAGGACACCTAAATCAGCAAGCATTTAAAAACAAGGAACTATTCAAGGAAATCACTTCTATAACTCAAGAGGGCACAATTAACTTTTCATGGTAATACTAAGCAAATTCATGACCACAAGGTTTCCTATAGTCTGATTTTTACACTTTTGTTTTAAGAATCGAACACACCAAACAACCAAACTAAAGAAGTCAACCATTTAGCAAAAGAAAATATATACATATACATTTATATCTCCCCTAACAACTAACATAACAATACAAGTACCATACCTTATATCACAATGAGATTTATTTATCTTATTTCCTACTCAAGCTCAGAATAACCATAAAGGGAGCACAAGAAACATCAAGGACCACTCAAGGTCACTAGGGAGAAGAACAAGTAACACGGGGTCCAATCAAATCCAAGGGTGAATAACATCATCTTGCACTTTCCATCCTAATGGGAAAAAGGGCTACAACAACAAGGTGACCCAAGAAAATATGAGGAAAAGAAGACTTCCCAAAGTTATTTTATATCCTTAACATATGTTTCCTTAAAATTACAATACTTAGGTCTCCAAGGACAAGATAACACGCAAGGAGGTTGCTTCTCAAACAACAGATAAGTCTCAATCCAAAAGGACCACAACTCACATTTGTCATGCTACGGGATGGTAAGGGTATGATAACCCAAGACTCCCATAAGAAAGGCATGTACATCTATGGACAAGAACAAGAAGTAATAAGCAACTAGAACACATTACTATCCTCAAGTGTTTCACAATTTCAGGTAGGTGATAGAACTACAGGTTCAACTATACATTGCACTCAATACACATAAATCTTACTTATTTTATAAATCAACTTATTAAGTCAAAAGTTATAGCTTTTCTTGTTAATAACATTCCTTTCATGTTTCCTTAGTTACAAACTTCCTTCTATTATGACATCACCAGTTTATGTTATAAAGAGCACCACTAAGGTGGGTATGATGTCTCACCATTCTGTATAGGTAGAGAGCATTTATTTTACTTGTGAGGAAGGTGGATGGACAAGGTTTCCTTTCTCTTCTTCTACTTGGTTTTTTATTTCTTCTATTAATCTACCAAGGGTACAACAAGGATCACTTCCTTTTTCTATGCTCAATTTTATTTGTTTAAGCATCAAGGTCAAATCTCTTTAATTATAGTTTTATGATGTTTTGGTTGAGTCGTCTCATCAATAAAATTTTAATGAGAAGGAAGGTTCAAACATATCACATAATTACCTTTATGGGAAGGAGATATAAATCAACACACCACATTTTTAATTCTAAAGGAACAAGAGACATTCAACATAGAAAACACACTATTAATTTTTGTAAGAACTAGGAAAAAATGAGCCAACATGAATCACACCAAGATTTCAAAGATTCACTGAATAATTTCAAGCATCATTAAACTTTCTTAGTGGGTCTCCAAAAGTCTCACAAGAAGTTTTCAAGGAAGGCTCATTAAAGAGGTATAATCTTACTTTTATGAATCTATTAAGGTTTAACAATTTTTGTTGTTTAGGGTGGTAACATTTTACTCCCCTAATAACCAAAGAAGGTTTTCCAATCAATTCTCATGTCCCCACAAGATACCACCAGCCAAGCAACTAGATGACAATGCAACTTTACTCCAAGGACACCACATCCACACTAGAAAGCATCAAATGCAATGGGGCAACCAAATAATTTACCAAATCATGGACTTTACAACCAAGAGTTACAGTTTTTTTGTTTAAAGAGGAAGTACAATATAAGCAATTGTCAAAATTAACTATTAAGATCTACCAAACTAACATTTCTAAGAGGAAGATCCAAAAGACCCAAAGCATCCATAAGTGTTTCCAAGTAACCCAAAGATTAATAGGTCATAGAATGTTATCCATAGTAAAGGAAATTTAAGGTAAGGGTAGACCTATTTATAAGTCAAGAGAGAAAAACAAGTACACTTAAATAACACACTTTGCCTAAAAAGGGATTAAATCTATCCATAATTACCAAGATGCATACATTCCATGAGTCAAAACTTTCTATGATGCAACCAGGAATCCATGATACAATTTAACATGCCATTGATGAAACAACACTTTTCCACCAATATTTACAGTCAACCAAAAAGGCAATCCAATCCTAACAAAATCTAAAAGCCCATAATTAAACACTCCTACTCCGATGAGGGTCAAGCTCTTACCAGATTGTAAGAGAACCACCACTACCACTGTCAGACTACCCTCTAGACCGCACTACACAACAAACTTTCTTTCTAGCAAGGTCAAGCAACGAAAGGGTCACTCTAAGATCTTAGACACACTTAAGGTTCCGTGCATCCATAGCCAAGGCATAACTTAACACACCTAAGAAGACATTCTAGGCACCTAGGGTGTACCCCCATATGACAAAATATTACGAGACAAATAGCGTAGAACCAACTCAACAACATGCAAGTGAGAATCACGTAACATTTGGCTAAGTAGCCAACAACATAATGAGCTCCGAGTCACTAATCAAAATAAATTCCAAGAAATATCGGCAATCAAGAAAAGTGGCTAAGTAGCCACATTGCAAAGTTTGAAAATTCTTGCAAAAATTATAACTAAATAAAATATTCTCAGAGCTTCTCAATCCAATCATAAAATAAGATGTTGGTCCTTGATAAAATAATCACAAGATTACGAATGTAAAACAAAAAATTTAACACCACATTCACTCTACAGACCCTTCATGGCCACTAATAGGGGTACTCTACCTTGAGGTTAGTTCCAAGAACACATACACAGGATTGGGTCCTAAATGACACCCAATTAGTGTCCACTCTCTCACACAGTAACAACATGGAACATTCACAATCCAGACCCTCTTTCCTAACCACTTTGAAGGAAGGAAGCTCTAAACAGCTCCTAATTAACTCTTCATGTCCTAGAACACAACCACAACTGTCCAACCACAAGAATCACATCATACAACTTATCATTCCAACAAATCCAATAAGGAAGGGTCTCGAAAAAAAGGGCTTGATGCATCCTACAATTAAATCAAATTTTCGGACTTGTAAAATGAACACATTTTCATAGTGGAACCAAGTTTCCATTATACTAGAAGTTCAACAAAAATAAATTTAATCCAACATTCATAGTTACAGGTGTAGCCAAAACGCCACTAAGCAAGCACAAAAACTCAAACAACTTGCTATTTTATTATGATTTTAATTCTGGCAATTGAAATGAACAGAGTAATGTAATATTTCTTCATACTTATTTCTTCTTCAATTTTCAAACAAGTTTTTTTCTTAGATTCAAAAGTGTGCTAGGTTTACAGTTCATGTCTCAAGTTTTCTAGTGTGCCCAATGGTCCAAGATTTTGAACCACTGCTCTAATACCAAGTGTGATGCCTAGTTAAAACAACCCACTTGAGACCCATGAACAACCTAGGTTTAGTTAGAAAATTATGGAATATATTTTTTTATTAGGAGTTAACGACCAAAGTCTCAAAGACAATTAAATTCAACTGATAACTTTTCCCATTATAATAATTACTGATTTCACATTATAAATCAATAAGTGTAATAGGTCCACACCTAGCTAAAATCTCCCTAGGGATTAAATTAATCACTTATTACATTAACAATTTAGCGAAATATTCCTGAATAAAAATTGAGGTTAAGGGACCCAAAACAATTAAATACCCAAGGTATTTAATTCCACAAGGTCTAACATAAGAGAAAGGGTTAAATTACGGGGAAGAACGAAATACATATTTTAAAATTAGTAGAGTAAAGTCCTACTTACCCACTCCTAGAACTTAATTAAGAGTGTCTACACAACCGGGTTAAGGCAACAACAAATGCCACTAACAAATTCTAAAATAATTCTAGTTTGCTAGAACATACTTTCCTTTTACTAATAATACTCAGAGGTCACAAGGTCCAAAATTTAGGGTTAGATGTTTTAGTTAGGTTCAAGGAGTAATTTACCCCCATACCCAACTCTCTAATAGGCTCAGAGTTTCAACTTGATTTTTATCATACCTAATGCTTCCAAAATTTCCATAAATCATTCCCATTGGATAGGAAATTTTCTCACCTTTCCCATGATATAAAGAAGTCCTCATTACTCCGTCAAGAACTCAAGATATGAGCAAGCGGACCTTAGGGGTCAACTTTTCCCCAAGGGGACACATGTCAAGTAGGGTTGAAGGGAAAATTTTGGGTTGGCGGGTTATGGGGCAGCGTTTAGAAATTTTCATTACATAAGAGAAATTTTCCAATTACACCTGTGCCTCCACGGGTCCTCCAAGGACACGTGGCATCCTCCGATACATCGTCACGCGTAAAAGGGGAAGGGTAGAGTGGCAGAATAATTTGGGGCATTTCACCCAAGGGAACCAAAAACAAACAAGGTGTCCGTGTGCTCTTGGGTCAGTGTCTGCGCATCCATAGAGGAGAAAATTCCAAGGTGAGGGTGGGGGTGCGGGGCCGCGGGGAATTTTTTTTTAAATTTCCCAATGTAAAAAATAAAAAGAAACAAAGGGTCCGCCCCCTCCACTAGCACCCAAAGCTGCCACGTGGCAGCTTGTGATTGGCCGAGGGCCAGTGGGGCTAAAAGAAAATTTTTCCAAAATTTTCAAAAAGGCTAAGTGCAAAATAAAATATCGCTCCTCCGCCGCTGCCCCGTGAGGACATATGGCAACCTTTGATTGGCTGTAGGCTGGTAAAGGAAAAGATGAAATTTTTCCAAGCCAAAATTTTTCAAAAAAACTTTTCTAAAAGGGAAAATCAACAGAATTTTTGGGTTGTGGACCCGCCAGAAAATTTTCCCAAATTTTCCCGCCAAGGAAAAATAAAATAAAAGTGCCCTAGCTTTTGCTAGGAAGCTCAATTTTGGGAAAATGAGGACTTTTTAGAAATCTATCAATGCCTTCTTTGGACATGAAACATAAAATTTACATTTTTAGAATGATTAAGGGTTCAATTTTTCAAAAATGATCTACAGGATTTTAAAAAGCTTTCTACTAATTTCCAACTTTCAAATTTGATTAAATTGGATCTCCTCCTTCACTCAACATGCCAAACAGGCATGGAGAATTGATCTAGGGAGGGTTTAAAGTGTTTTAGAGAATTTTAATTATTCAATTGATTCCAATTTATAATTTCCCAACATTTTATAGAAAAAGGTTTGTGAGAGAGATTTGGCTCTAATTTGTAATGTTTAAACTTGTTTTCTTAAGTTTTCTTTGTCAAATGAGTTCCTTAGTGTCTTAGCATGCTAAATTATATCAATTCCAAGTTGATTGTTAAGTGTTGGTCGAGTTGTGTATTTTTTTAAATTTACTATTTTTAAAAATTGCAACAGAGATTCATTTAAAGGAAAACTCTATATATCCATTTTATCATTTAAGTGTGATACTTCATTCCTAAACTAATCCAATACAACTTGTTGTTTCTAAACAAATATTTTCTAAGTTCAATTGTAAAATCTGATTTCCAATATAATGTATTTCAAAAGAGACAATGCAATATAATTATTACACGCTTATTTCTTCTTTTTTTCCAATTCCTAAACAGAGATTCCACTTACAATTTAACATTCTAACTCACCCAACAATGCAATGAGAGGTAAACTTGCAATTCTTTATTAATTCAAAAGGAGATACATCTTTACATATTCCATTCCTTGAATGCAATTAAAGAGTTCTATTTCTTTCCAATAACAATACAGAATGTACATGTCTTTCACAATTCCAATATCTAACTTCATAATCAAATTACACACATCTTTCCTTCACAAATACATGATACAATTTCATCCACAACAAGTGGGAAAGGATTATAAATGAAAGGGTTTTCACAAGGGACTGTCAAACTATATTTTCTTTTGCTCCAAAACAACAACAAGCACATTTTCTCTTTTCTCTAGTTGATCACAACAAAAGAGGGGCAAAGGCAACACTCTCCACCCAACCAAGACATCCAAGGAAAAGAAAATTCTTCCTTCATCATTGGCCCTCGAGCCTCAACCAAAATACAATCAAAGGTGTAATTCAACCATGGCAACAACTGGCTTCCACAACACAACATTCTTTCACATACACATTTCCTTTTAAAAAACAATTCAACACAAAAATAACAGTTCACAACTGCATTTAAAATCATTTCAAAACAT